>CM059564.1:70672687-72101185 GCA_030386875.1 Morinoia aosen | reverse complement strand
TTTTTACAGAAGGTATGTAGACGATACATTTGTTCTATTCAAAGAGAGATCTCATGCGGACCTTTTTCTCAACTATTTGAATTCTCGTCATAAGAATATTAATTTTACCAGGGAAGATGAAACGAACAGCCGTTTACCGTTTCTGGACGTCAATGTTAGCAGAATTGATAATACTTTCCAATGTTCTGTTTTTAGGAAAGGCACTTTCTCGGGTTTAGGTACTAGTTATTTTAGTTTCTGTGCGACCCGTTTTAAGCTCTGCGCATTCGAACTCTCGTCCATAGAGCGTTTAAAGTTTGTTCTAACTTTCGAATTTTACATCAAGAATTTGACTTTTTACGACAATTTTTTCTTAAGAATGGATTTCCTCTGTTTACTATCGATAAACATATTGGTAAATTTTTGTCTAAGATTTATGATCGAACGCCGGCACTCCAATCATGTGATCAACAGAAATTTTTCTTAAAGCTTCCCTTCTTTGGTCATCAATCTATCAAGTTAAATCAGGAGGTTCAACTCCTAATCAGCAAGTTTTTTCCGCAACTTAAAATTCATTCTATTCTAGTCAACAATTTCACAATCGGTTCCCTTTTCCGCTTTAAGGATAAGCTGCCCACTGCTATGTGCTCCTCTGTGGTTTACCAGTTTAGTTGTTCACGTTGTGAATCACAGTACATAGGTTCCACCTGTCGTACTCTTATGTCCAAGTAGCCGAGCACGCTGGGCGCAGCTGTAGAACCGGTCGTCCACTTGGTTCTCCTCCACTGTCCTCTGTTCGATCCCATGCCGAAAACTGTAACGTCCCTGTTTCCGTAAATCATTTTAAAATCCTTGCAGGTGCCCCTCATATGATTGATTTACGCATCCTCGAGTCGCTATACATCTTTAAGCTCAGACCCCTCTAAATGATACTCAAAGTGCTTTTCCTCTTCTCGTTGCAAATACATGATCATTAGTTTAGGTTTTTTAATTTTTGTTTTGTTTTATATTTTAGTTTTACATCTACGACTTTTTCTGTATATGTTGTAGTATTCGTTTGCATAGTATAGTTTCAATTTACTCATTTTCGTTTTGTTTTGTCGCAGAATTTCTTTTCTTTGCTGAAGATGAACTGTTTAGTTCGAAACGTTCAATTTTATTCATTTAGACTTTACTATTTGTAATAATAAAATGTCAATTCGTACAGCGATTTTCGCCTTGCTTTTCATTTTAAGAATAAGACGCGTCAATGCGGGATTCAGTTTTAGATTACGTTAGAGAACGATACGGTGAAAATGGCTTTCGAATTTTACGGAGTTACCAAAATACAATCAGGAAATTAACGAAAGCTAGATTAGACGTGAAGTTCCTGACATCCCTGCAAAATTTACAATATATTTCCGAAATTTTTGCGATTCCGGCTGTACCGAAGATCCCTGCAGACGACAGTGTTTTACCGTTCCTGGCAGTCCAAACTTCTACTCCGTGAAATGAAGAACAAGAAGAAGACTGTCTGCAACCTTACGACGAAGCTAGACGAATGCACAGCGTCATTATCTTCTTTCTCGCCGCTTGATCGTGTACTTGTCAACGCGTACGCGGTATCAATCAATAAGAATTTTGAGTGTGCAACAATCGCTACCCACAATAGGAAACTTCAGGATTTGGGTATAGAGAACAGGCTAGAACCTGTTGATCCTAAAAATGTTATCTTTAACTATAGTTCTTTACATGTCCCTGATAGAGTTTGCCGATACTACGCTTCGGTCTGGAATTTGGCTTGCCTGTGTACAAGTTAAACTTCTTTTCCTATTACCTGAGTTTCGAGAAGTTGTTGCTTCAGTTAAAGTCCGTCCAGTGTTTAAATTTTGTACAATTTTCTAGTCAGCTCCGGAATGTGGCCCATAAATATTTTTATAATTTTAAATCTTTCAAAATTTTCTCTGCAATTTTTTCTAGAGACGATATAGTTCTTTTAAAGAATCTGGCTTCCAATAAGGATATTATTGTTTCTAGCCGCCTGATAAGGGAAAAGGTGTGGTTTTGGTTGATAGGGTTAGGTACATTGAGAGCATGAATGAGATTTTGTCAGGGGATCGAAAATTTAAAGAGATTACAGAGCCAATACAGAAATTTTCCATGCGCATCGAAGATAAAATAAATAATTTTTTACTACGCTTAAAGAATGAGGGTTCTCTTTCTAAAGAGGATTACACCAGACTTCGTGCGACGGGCTCAGGACCCGGTACTTTGTATGGTCTCCCCAAAATACATAAGCCAGATTTCTCCTCTAAATTTCAGTTTAGGCCAATTTTTGCAGCGTTTAACACCCCGAGTTTTAATCTAGCTAAGTTTTTTGTTCCAATCTTAAAACCCCTTACTACGAATTCTTATACCGTTGACAACTCAAGATCTTTTGTAGAGAGCTTATCAGACTTTGATAACACTGATGACCTGTTCATGGCTTCTTTTGACGTAGATAGTTTGTTTACTAATGTTCCGTTGATTGAAACCATTGAAATCTGTTTGGCCAAATTATTCTCAAATTGTTCTGTATTCATGGGGTTTTTCCCGTAAGATTATGCAGAAACTGTTAGAACTGGCTGTTTGCAATTGTTTTTTTCATCTTCAACAACAAATATTACCAGCAGATAGACGGATTGGGGCATGGGTTTACCTCTCGGTCCAACTTTCGCCAATATTTTTATGTGCCATCATGAGGAAAGTTGGTTAAATGACTGTCCCAACCTTTTCAAACCGGTTTTTTACAGAAGGTATGTAGACGATACATTTGTTCTATTCAAAGAGAGATCTCATGCGGACCTTTTTTCTCAACTATTTGAATTCTCGTCATAAGAATATTAATTTTACCAGGGAAGATGAAACGAACAGCCGTTTAACCGTTTCTGGACGTCAATGTTAGCAGAATTGATAATACTTTCCAATGTTCTGTTTTTAGGAAAGGCACTTTCTCGGGTTTAGGTACTAGTTATTTTAGTTTCTGTGCGACCCGTTTTAAGCTCTGCGGCATTCGAACTCTCGTCCATAAGAGCGTTTAAAGTTTGTTCTAACTTTCGAATTTTACATCAAGAATTTGACTTTTTACGACAATTTTTTCTTAAGAATGGATTTCCTCTGTTTACTATCGATAAACATATTGGTAAATTTTTGTCTAAGATTTATGATCGAACGCCGGCACTCCAATCATGTGATCAACAGAAATTTTTCTTAAAGCTTCCCTTCTTTGGTCATCAATCTATCAAGTTAAATCAGGAGGTTCAACTCCTAATCAGCAAGTTTTTTCCGCAACTTAAAATTCATTCTATTCTAGTCAACAATTTCACAATCGGTTCCCTTTTCCGCTTTAAGGATAAGCTGCCCACTGCTATGTGCTCCTCTGTGGTTTACCAGTTTAGTTGTTCACGTTGTGAATCACAGTACATAGGTTCCACCTGTCGTACTCTTATGTCCAGAGTAGCCGAGCACGCTGGGCGCAGCTGTAGAACCGGTCGTCCACTTGGTTCTCCTCCACTGTCCTCTGTTCGATCCCATGCCGAAAACTGTAACGTCCCTGTTTCCGTAAATCATTTTAAAAATCCTTGCAGGTGCCCCTCATATGATTGATTTACGCATCCTCGAGTCGCTATACATCTTTAAGCTCAGACCCCCTCTAAATGATACTCAAAGTGCTTTTCCTCTTCTCGTTGCAAATACATGATCATTAGTTTAGGTTTTTTAATTTTTGTTTTGTTTTATATTTTAGTTTTACATCTACGACTTTTTCTGTATATGTTGTAGTATTCGTTTGCATAGTATAGTTTCAATTTACCTCATTTTCGTTTTGTTTTGTCGCAGAATTTCTTTTCTTTGCTGAAGATGAACTGTTTAGTTCGAAACGTTCAATTTTATTCATTTAGACTTTACTATTTGTAATAATAAAATGTCAATTCGTACAGCGATTTTCGCCTTGCTTTTCATTTTAAGAATAAGACGCGTCAATGCGGATTCAGTTTTAGATTACGTTAGAGAACGATACGGTGAAAATGGCTTTCGAATTTTACGGAGTTACCAAAATACAATCAGGAAATTAACGAAAGCTAGATTAGACGTGAAGTTCCTGACATCCTGCAAAATTTACAATATATTTCCGAAATTTTTGCGATTCCGGCTGTACCGAAGATCCCTGCAGACGACAGTGTTTTACCGTTCCTGGCAGTCCAAACTTCTACTCCGTGAAATGAAGAACAAGAAGAAGACTGTCTGCAACCTTACGACGAAGCTAGACGAATGCACAGCGTCATTATCTTCTTTCTCGCCGCTTGATCGTGTACTTGTCAAGCGCTACGCGGTATCAATCAATAAGAATTTTGAGTGTGCAACAATCGCTACCCACAATAGGAAACTTCAGGATTTGGGTATAGAGAACAGGCTAGAACCTGTTGATCCTAAAAATGTTATCTTTAACTATAGTTCTTTACATGTCCCTGATAGAGTTTGCCGATTACTAGCCTTCGGTCTGGAATTTGGCTTGCCTGTGTACAAGTTAAACTTCTTTTCCTATTACCTGAGTTTCGAGAAGTTGTTGCTTCAGTTAAAGTCCGTCCAGTGTTTAAATTTTGTACAATTTTCTAGTCAGCTCCGGAATGTGGCCCATAAATATTTTTATAATTTTAAATCTTTCAAAATTTTCTCTGCAATTTTTTCTAGAGACGATATAGTTCTTTTAAAGAATCTGGCTTCCAATAAGGATATTATTGTTTCTAGGCCTGATAAGGGAAAAGGTGTGGTTTTGGTTGATAGGGTTAGGTACATTGAGAGCATGAATGAGATTTTGTCAGGGGATCGAAAATTTAAAGAGATTACAGAGCCAATACAGAAATTTTCCATGCGCATCGAAGATAAAATAAATAATTTTTTACTACGCTTAAAGAATGAGGGTTCTCTTTCTAAAGAGGATTACACCAGACTTCGTGCGACGGGCTCAGGACCCGGTACTTTGTATGGTCTCCCCAAAATACATAAGCCAGATTTCTCCTCTAAATTTCAGTTTAGGCCAATTTTTGCAGCGTTTAACACCCCGAGTTTTAATCTAGCTAAGTTTTTTGTTCCAATCTTAAAACCCCTTACTACGAATTCTTATACCGTTGACAACTCAAGATCTTTTGTAGAGAGCTTATCAGACTTTGATAACACTGATGACCTGTTCATGGCTTCTTTTGACGTAGATAGTTTGTTTACTAATGTTCCGTTGATTGAAACCATTGAAATCTGTTTGGCCAAATTATTCTCAAATTGTTCTGTATTCATGGGGTTTTCCCGTAAGATTATGCAGAAACTGTTAGAACTGGCTGTTTGCAATTGTTTTTTCATCTTCAACAACAAATATTACCAGCAGATAGACGGATTGGGCATGGGTTTACCTCTCGGTCCAACTTTCGCCAATATTTTTATGTGCCATCATGAGGAAAGTTGGTTAAATGACTGTCCCAACCTTTTCAAACCGGTTTTTTACAGAAGGTATGTAGACGATACATTTGTTCTATTCAAAGAGAGATCTCATGCGGACCTTTTTCTCAACTATTTGAATTCTCGTCATAAGAATATTAATTTTACCAGGGAAGATGAAACGAACAGCCGTTTACCGTTTCTGGACGTCAATGTTAGCAGAATTGATAATACTTTCCAATGTTCTGTTTTTAGGAAAGGCACTTTCTCGGGTTTAGGTACTAGTTATTTTAGTTTCTGTGCGACCCGTTTTAAGCTCTGCGGCATTCGAACTCTCGTCCATAGAGCGTTTAAAGTTTGTTCTAACTTTCGAATTTTACATCAAGAATTTGACTTTTTACGACAATTTTTTCTTAAGAATGGATTTCCTCTGTTTACTATCGATAAACATATTGGTAAATTTTTGTCTAAGATTTATGATCGAACGCCGGCACTCCAATCATGTGATCAACAGAAATTTTTCTTAAAGCTTCCCTTCTTTGGTCATCAATCTATCAAGTTAAATCAGGAGGTTCAACTCCTAATCAGCAAGTTTTTTCCGCAACTTAAAATTCATTCTATTCTAGTCAACAATTTCACAATCGGTTCCCTTTTCCGCTTTAAGGATAAGCTGCCCACTGCTATGTGCTCCTCTGTGGTTTACCAGTTTAGTTGTTCACGTTGTGAATCACAGTACATAGGTTCCACCTGTCGTACTCTTATGTCCAGAGTAGCCGAGCACGCTGGGCGCAGCTGTAGAACCGGTCGTCCACTTGGTTCTCCTCCACTGTCCTCTGTTCGATCCCATGCCGAAAACTGTAACGTCCCTGTTTCCGTAAATCATTTTAAAATCCTTGCAGGTGCCCCTCATATGATTGATTTACGCATCCTCGAGTCGCTATACATCTTTAAGCTCAGACCCCCTCTAAATGATACTCAAAGTGCTTTTCCTCTTCTCGTTGCAAATACATGATCATTAGTTTAGGTTTTTTAATTTTTGTTTTGTTTTATATTTTAGTTTTACATCTACGACTTTTTCTGTATATGTTGTAGTATTCGTTTGCATAGTATAGTTTCAATTTACTCATTTTCGTTTTGTTTTGTCGCAGAATTTCTTTTCTTTGCTGAAGATGAACTGTTTAGTTCGAAACGTTCAATTTTATTCATTTAGACTTTACTATTTGTAATAATAAAATGTCAATTCGTACAGCGATTTTCGCCTTGCTTTTCATTTTAAGAATAAGACGCGTCAATGCGGATTCAGTTTTAGATTACGTTAGAGAACGATACGGTGAAAATGGCTTTCGAATTTTACGGAGTTACCAAAATACAATCAGGAAATTAACGAAAGCTAGATTAGACGTGAAGTTCCTGACATCCTGCAAAATTTACAATATATTTCCGAAATTTTTGCGATTCCGGCTGTACCGAAGATCCCTGCAGACGACAGTGTTTTACCGTTCCTGGCAGTCCAAACTTCTACTCCGTGAAATGAAGAACAAGAAGAAGACTGTCTGCAACCTTACGACGAAGCTAGACGAATGCACAGCGTCATTATCTTCTTTCTCGCCGCTTGATCGTGTACTTGTCAAGCGCTACGCGGTATCAATCAATAAGAATTTTGAGTGTGCAACAATCGCTACCCACAATAGGAAACTTCAGGATTTGGGTATAGAGAACAGGCTAGAACCTGTTGATCCTAAAAATGTTATCTTTAACTATAGTTCTTTACATGTCCCTGATAGAGTTTGCCGATTACTAGCCTTCGGTCTGGAATTTGGCTTGCCTGTGTACAAGTTAAACTTCTTTTCCTATTACCTGAGTTTCGAGAAGTTGTTGCTTCAGTTAAAGTCCGTCCAGTGTTTAAATTTTGTACAATTTTCTAGTCAGCTCCGGAATGTGGCCCATAAATATTTTTATAATTTTAAATCTTTCAAAATTTTCTCTGCAATTTTTTCTAGAGACGATATAGTTCTTTTAAAGAATCTGGCTTCCAATAAGGATATTATTGTTTCTAGGCCTGATAAGGGAAAAGGTGTGGTTTTGGTTGATAGGGTTAGGTACATTGAGAGCATGAATGAGATTTTGTCAGGGGATCGAAAATTTAAAGAGATTACAGAGCCAATACAGAAATTTTCCATGCGCATCGAAGATAAAATAAATAATTTTTTACTACGCTTAAAGAATGAGGGTTCTCTTTCTAAAGAGGATTACACCAGACTTCGTGCGACGGGCTCAGGACCCGGTACTTTGTATGGTCTCCCCAAAATACATAAGCCAGATTTCTCCTCTAAATTTCAGTTTAGGCCAATTTTTGCAGCGTTTAACACCCCGAGTTTTAATCTAGCTAAGTTTTTTGTTCCAATCTTAAAACCCCTTACTACGAATTCTTATACCGTTGACAACTCAAGATCTTTTGTAGAGAGCTTATCAGACTTTGATAACACTGATGACCTGTTCATGGCTTCTTTTGACGTAGATAGTTTGTTTACTAATGTTCCGTTGATTGAAACCATTGAAATCTGTTTGGCCAAATTATTCTCAAATTGTTCTGTATTCATGGGGTTTTCCCGTAAGATTATGCAGAAACTGTTAGAACTGGCTGTTTGCAATTGTTTTTTCATCTTCAACAACAAATATTACCAGCAGATAGACGGATTGGGCATGGGTTTACCTCTCGGTCCAACTTTCGCCAATATTTTTATGTGCCATCATGAGGAAAGTTGGTTAAATGACTGTCCCAACCTTTTCAAACCGGTTTTTTACAGAAGGTATGTAGACGATACATTTGTTCTATTCAAAGAGAGATCTCATGCGGACCTTTTTCTCAACTATTTGAATTCTCGTCATAAGAATATTAATTTTACCAGGGAAGATGAAACGAACAGCCGTTTACCGTTTCTGGACGTCAATGTTAGCAGAATTGATAATACTTTCCAATGTTCTGTTTTTAGGAAAGGCACTTTCTCGGGTTTAGGTACTAGTTATTTTAGTTTCTGTGCGACCCGTTTTAAGCTCTGCGGCATTCGAACTCTCGTCCATAGAGCGTTTAAAGTTTGTTCTAACTTTCGAATTTTACATCAAGAATTTGACTTTTTACGACAATTTTTTCTTAAGAATGGATTTCCTCTGTTTACTATCGATAAACATATTGGTAAATTTTTGTCTAAGATTTATGATCGAACGCCGGCACTCCAATCATGTGATCAACAGAAATTTTTCTTAAAGCTTCCCTTCTTTGGTCATCAATCTATCAAGTTAAATCAGGAGGTTCAACTCCTAATCAGCAAGTTTTTTCCGCAACTTAAAATTCATTCTATTCTAGTCAACAATTTCACAATCGGTTCCCTTTTCCGCTTTAAGGATAAGCTGCCCACTGCTATGTGCTCCTCTGTGGTTTACCAGTTTAGTTGTTCACGTTGTGAATCACAGTACATAGGTTCCACCTGTCGTACTCTTATGTCCAGAGTAGCCGAGCACGCTGGGCGCAGCTGTAGAACCGGTCGTCCACTTGGTTCTCCTCCACTGTCCTCTGTTCGATCCCATGCCGAAAACTGTAACGTCCCTGTTTCCGTAAATCATTTTAAAATCCTTGCAGGTGCCCCTCATATGATTGATTTACGCATCCTCGAGTCGCTATACATCTTTAAGCTCAGACCCCCTCTAAATGATACTCAAAGTGCTTTTCCTCTTCTCGTTGCAAATACATGATCATTAGTTTAGGTTTTTTAATTTTTGTTTTGTTTTATATTTTAGTTTTACATCTACGACTTTTTCTGTATATGTTGTAGTATTCGTTTGCATAGTATAGTTTCAATTTACTCATTTTCGTTTTGTTTTGTCGCAGAATTTCTTTTCTTTGCTGAAGATGAACTGTTTAGTTCGAAACGTTCAATTTTATTCATTTAGACTTTACTATTTGTAATAATAAAATGTCAATTCGTACAGCGATTTTCGCCTTGCTTTTCATTTTAAGAATAAGACGCGTCAATGCGGATTCAGTTTTAGATTACGTTAGAGAACGATACGGTGAAAATGGCTTTCGAATTTTACGGAGTTACCAAAATACAATCAGGAAATTAACGAAAGCTAGATTAGACGTGAAGTTCCTGACATCCTGCAAAATTTACAATATATTTCCGAAATTTTTGCGATTCCGGCTGTACCGAAGATCCCTGCAGACGACAGTGTTTTACCGTTCCTGGCAGTCCAAACTTCTACTCCGTGAAATGAAGAACAAGAAGAAGACTGTCTGCAACCTTACGACGAAGCTAGACGAATGCACAGCGTCATTATCTTCTTTCTCGCCGCTTGATCGTGTACTTGTCAAGCGCTACGCGGTATCAATCAATAAGAATTTTGAGTGTGCAACAATCGCTACCCACAATAGGAAACTTCAGGATTTGGGTATAGAGAACAGGCTAGAACCTGTTGATCCTAAAAATGTTATCTTTAACTATAGTTCTTTACATGTCCCTGATAGAGTTTGCCGATTACTAGCCTTCGGTCTGGAATTTGGCTTGCCTGTGTACAAGTTAAACTTCTTTTCCTATTACCTGAGTTTCGAGAAGTTGTTGCTTCAGTTAAAGTCCGTCCAGTGTTTAAATTTTGTACAATTTTCTAGTCAGCTCCGGAATGTGGCCCATAAATATTTTTATAATTTTAAATCTTTCAAAATTTTCTCTGCAATTTTTTCTAGAGACGATATAGTTCTTTTAAAGAATCTGGCTTCCAATAAGGATATTATTGTTTCTAGGCCTGATAAGGGAAAAGGTGTGGTTTTGGTTGATAGGGTTAGGTACATTGAGAGCATGAATGAGATTTTGTCAGGGGATCGAAAATTTAAAGAGATTACAGAGCCAATACAGAAATTTTCCATGCGCATCGAAGATAAAATAAATAATTTTTTACTACGCTTAAAGAATGAGGGTTCTCTTTCTAAAGAGGATTACACCAGACTTCGTGCGACGGGCTCAGGACCCGGTACTTTGTATGGTCTCCCCAAAATACATAAGCCAGATTTCTCCTCTAAATTTCAGTTTAGGCCAATTTTTGCAGCGTTTAACACCCCGAGTTTTAATCTAGCTAAGTTTTTTGTTCCAATCTTAAAACCCCTTACTACGAATTCTTATACCGTTGACAACTCAAGATCTTTTGTAGAGAGCTTATCAGACTTTGATAACACTGATGACCTGTTCATGGCTTCTTTTGACGTAGATAGTTTGTTTACTAATGTTCCGTTGATTGAAACCATTGAAATCTGTTTGGCCAAATTATTCTCAAATTGTTCTGTATTCATGGGGTTTTCCCGTAAGATTATGCAGAAACTGTTAGAACTGGCTGTTTGCAATTGTTTTTTCATCTTCAACAACAAATATTACCAGCAGATAGACGGATTGGGCATGGGTTTACCTCTCGGTCCAACTTTCGCCAATATTTTTATGTGCCATCATGAGGAAAGTTGGTTAAATGACTGTCCCAACCTTTTCAAACCGGTTTTTTACAGAAGGTATGTAGACGATACATTTGTTCTATTCAAAGAGAGATCTCATGCGGACCTTTTTCTCAACTATTTGAATTCTCGTCATAAGAATATTAATTTTACCAGGGAAGATGAAACGAACAGCCGTTTACCGTTTCTGGACGTCAATGTTAGCAGAATTGATAATACTTTCCAATGTTCTGTTTTTAGGAAAGGCACTTTCTCGGGTTTAGGTACTAGTTATTTTAGTTTCTGTGCGACCCGTTTTAAGCTCTGCGGCATTCGAACTCTCGTCCATAGAGCGTTTAAAGTTTGTTCTAACTTTCGAATTTTACATCAAGAATTTGACTTTTTACGACAATTTTTTCTTAAGAATGGATTTCCTCTGTTTACTATCGATAAACATATTGGTAAATTTTTGTCTAAGATTTATGATCGAACGCCGGCACTCCAATCATGTGATCAACAGAAATTTTTCTTAAAGCTTCCCTTCTTTGGTCATCAATCTATCAAGTTAAATCAGGAGGTTCAACTCCTAATCAGCAAGTTTTTTCCGCAACTTAAAATTCATTCTATTCTAGTCAACAATTTCACAATCGGTTCCCTTTTCCGCTTTAAGGATAAGCTGCCCACTGCTATGTGCTCCTCTGTGGTTTACCAGTTTAGTTGTTCACGTTGTGAATCACAGTACATAGGTTCCACCTGTCGTACTCTTATGTCCAGAGTAGCCGAGCACGCTGGGCGCAGCTGTAGAACCGGTCGTCCACTTGGTTCTCCTCCACTGTCCTCTGTTCGATCCCATGCCGAAAACTGTAACGTCCCTGTTTCCGTAAATCATTTTAAAATCCTTGCAGGTGCCCCTCATATGATTGATTTACGCATCCTCGAGTCGCTATACATCTTTAAGCTCAGACCCACTCTAAATGATACTCAAAGTGCTTTTCCTCTTCTCGTTGCAAATACATGATCATTAGTTTAGGTTTTTTAATTTTTGTTTTGTTTTATATTTTAGTTTTACATCTACGACTTTTTCTGTATATGTTGTAGTATTCGTTTGCATAGTATAGTTTCAATTTACTCATTTTCGTTTTGTTTTGTCGCAGAATTTCTTTTCTTTGCTGAAGATGAACTGTTTAGTTCGAAACGTTCAATTTTATTCATTTAGACTTTACTATTTGTAATAATAAAATGTCAATTCGTACAGCGATTTTCGCCTTGCTTTTCATTTTAAGAATAAGACGCGTCAATGCGGATTCAGTTTTAGATTACGTTAGAGAACGATACGGTGAAAATGGCTTTCGAATTTTACGGAGTTACCAAAATACAATCAGGAAATTAACGAAAGCTAGATTAGACGTGAAGTTCCTGACATCCTGCAAAATTTACAATATATTTCCGAAATTTTTGCGATTCCGGCTGTACCGAAGATCCCTGCAGACGACAGTGTTTTACCGTTCCTGGCAGTCCAAACTTCTACTCCGTGAAATGAAGAACAAGAAGAAGACTGTCTGCAACCTTACGACGAAGCTAGACGAATGCACAGCGTCATTATCTTCTTTCTCGCCGCTTGATCGTGTACTTGTCAAGCGCTACGCGGTATCAATCAATAAGAATTTTGAGTGTGCAACAATCGCTACCCACAATAGGAAACTTCAGGATTTGGGTATAGAGAACAGGCTAGAACCTGTTGATCCTAAAAATGTTATCTTTAACTATAGTTCTTTACATGTCCCTGATAGAGTTTGCCGATTACTAGCCTTCGGTCTGGAATTTGGCTTGCCTGTGTACAAGTTAAACTTCTTTTCCTATTACCTGAGTTTCGAGAAGTTGTTGCTTCAGTTAAAGTCCGTCCAGTGTTTAAATTTTGTACAATTTTCTAGTCAGCTCCGGAATGTGGCCCATAAATATTTTTATAATTTTAAATCTTTCAAAATTTTCTCTGCAATTTTTTCTAGAGACGATATAGTTCTTTTAAAGAATCTGGCTTCCAATAAGGATATTATTGTTTCTAGGCCTGATAAGGGAAAAGGTGTGGTTTTGGTTGATAGGGTTAGGTACATTGAGAGCATGAATGAGATTTTGTCAGGGGATCGAAAATTTAAAGAGATTACAGAGCCAATACAGAAATTTTCCATGCGCATCGAAGATAAAATAAATAATTTTTTACTACGCTTAAAGAATGAGGGTTCTCTTTCTAAAGAGGATTACACCAGACTTCGTGCGACGGGCTCAGGACCCGGTACTTTGTATGGTCTCCCCAAAATACATAAGCCAGATTTCTCCTCTAAATTTCAGTTTAGGCCAATTTTTGCAGCGTTTAACACCCCGAGTTTTAATCTAGCTAAGTTTTTTGTTCCAATCTTAAAACCCCTTACTACGAATTCTTATACCGTTGACAACTCAAGATCTTTTGTAGAGAGCTTATCAGACTTTGATAACACTGATGACCTGTTCATGGCTTCTTTTGACGTAGATAGTTTGTTTACTAATGTTCCGTTGATTGAAACCATTGAAATCTGTTTGGCCAAATTATTCTCAAATTGTTCTGTATTCATGGGGTTTTCCCGTAAGATTATGCAGAAACTGTTAGAACTGGCTGTTTGCAATTGTTTTTTCATCTTCAACAACAAATATTACCAGCAGATAGACGGATTGGGCATGGGTTTACCTCTCGGTCCAACTTTCGCCAATATTTTTATGTGCCATCATGAGGAAAGTTGGTTAAATGACTGTCCCAACCTTTTCAAACCGGTTTTTTACAGAAGGTATGTAGACGATACATTTGTTCTATTCAAAGAGAGATCTCATGCGGACCTTTTTCTCAACTATTTGAATTCTCGTCATAAGAATATTAATTTTACCAGGGAAGATGAAACGAACAGCCGTTTACCGTTTCTGGACGTCAATGTTAGCAGAATTGATAATACTTTCCAATGTTCTGTTTTTAGGAAAGGCACTTTCTCGGGTTTAGGTACTAGTTATTTTAGTTTCTGTGCGACCCGTTTTAAGCTCTGCGGCATTCGAACTCTCGTCCATAGAGCGTTTAAAGTTTGTTCTAACTTTCGAATTTTACATCAAGAATTTGACTTTTTACGACAATTTTTTCTTAAGAATGGATTAACTTTCAAATTGCAGTTTGGTATAAGGCGAGCCGGCGAGGCCGACCTGCTGTGTAGTGCACCCTCAGACGTCGTGCGCAGTGCTCTCTCGTGCGTTCAAAAATCCCTCCCTAATGTACTTGTTCGCCGCTTATATACTCTCGCTTGTTTTCTTTTCCAGACTCTTCTCGAACCTTCCCAAACATTTTGAGCTTCTTCCAAGCAAAGATTACGTGTTTCCCTTAGGATTGGTGGAAATCTTGCCTGCTTCGGGTTGCCGAAATGTAATTGGTGCGTTCTCTGCCACACCCATGCGCCTGATTCGTTCCAGAGCGTTGATTGGCCGGCGGGATGTGTTCCCCTTCAAAGCTGCCTCGTCCGGGCGTTCCCACGCAACGCATGTGTGTTGTGTGCTTGTGTTGTGTGTGTGTCTTGTGTTGTGTTGCCTAAATGTGTTTTGTGTGTTTATGTGTACGCCTGCGCCAGCTCTCTCGTCGAAACGCTACCCACTTGAGCTCGACATATTTATAGCCAGACTCATGTCGAAACCTGAGAACAACGCCGTTCTTGTAGAGTTCTGCGGTTACAACATCCTGTCCACTGTCCCTGGCTCAACAAGATATTGTATTTCCCCAAGTAAAGTATTTTGAAGTGAAGTCTTTCCTCAAATAAAGTATTTCCCAAATTTCCCCGAGTAAAGTATTTCCCAACAAAGGTGAATTATCTCCTGAAATAAGGTATTTCTCAAATTTTCATACTTCTTCGAATAAAGTATTTCCCAAATTTCCCCGAGTGAAGTATTTCCCCACACCATGGTTGGTGAGCGGCTCCTCCACGGACGCATCACCGTCGCCCTGCTCGGACGGCATCACTACCAAGGGTTGGCCACGCATGCGCTGCGCCCCTGCTCCCTACCCCACCATCTCCCCGACGCTTGAAGCACGGCACAAGACGACAACCACCTGAGCTCGCGCACCGACTCACAGAAAACGGCGAGGCGTAGAAAACTTCGCCAGACGGCAATTGGCTATCTCGCCACGCAGCGGCAGACCTCGAAGCTCGCGCACCGACTCGTAGAAAACGATTACGTGAAGAAAATTTCTTATCAGCGGGCTGAGTCGACGACCGCGGCTAATTTTCTACTGAGGCACGATGAATAGAAAACGACTGGCATTTAAAAATTTAAAGGACAGCTCAACATTGGGATTTCAACGACGACTTCGGATGGATTCGGCGACGACGAGCGATGACGGCTTCACATGTAATCAACGACGATGAAAATAATACGGAGGCCCGGATGAAAATCAACGTATCAACTCAACGATCTCAGCATAAAGGCAGCGACTCCTACACAATCTCCATCAAAAGATGACGAACTCCACGAGATAGTAGTCCTCTTCGATTGATGACACACGGAATATTTATTCGGAGATCTCTATAAGACTTTTGCAAAGTGGTAGAGCGAGTTATGCAGCCCAGGACTATACGACTTGGGTGTTATGGAAGCTTTAGCTACGCTTCCGAGGGTTTTTACTCTCAAGGATTACTGCAATGATCCATACGACGGAGGGAGAAGTCGGTATCATCCATAGGACGCGGTTCTGCCCAAGGACGACTATAATGGTACCTTTACGCAACGACTCTGAATCAGCGCTCGCCAGAGGAGCAAACTCCAGTTGTAAGCATATGGACTCTTTCCACGATCCGCGCATTAAAGGCGTCGGCTGCACGTGTGAGCAACATCGGAGATAAGCCTTTCGAGTACAAGCGGGAGCTTGTAATTTGTTCGGCTATCGGGGATATGTTATGCTTCTCCGCATAACTGTGTACGGAACATCGCTAAGAATCTGGAGAATCGTTGTCTGGCCTACAACATATTCCTTAATGATTCTAAAAGACCAAATATTAAGTCTGATTTCTGCGAGAAAGCATCACAACGTTAAATTCAAGGATAGTCGACTCGTCGGGAACGATGTTCGGACGCCAAGAAAACACGTAACGAACAAACACGCCAAAGGAAGATGCCAAGGACCTCAACGAGTGTCTTCTTTGCTTTAATTCATAATGTTTTACATTGTTTTATGGGGACTTTTATATAGTAATAAGTGTAAGGTTAATGATGTATATTTTCTATTCGATAACAGGGATATATTACGTTCATATTTGTAACCTTGTGAGGTCGTTATTCAAAGTTGGCATCTTAAGCGAAGCCGAACGCTGTTGCTTCGGAGAGCGAGAGTCAGTCTGGGCGAGGTCACCACCGAAAGCAGTCACATACAAGATCATTCACCTTCCTTGGCCCAGATGGGTCGAGGCTTGCCTCTTAAATTCACTACTTAAAAGTCATCCTAGAACATCTGTGCCCTCATTCGCTTGAAAGTGATTCACATCAAGTCACTAAAACTATAGTGCCAATATAACGTAAACTATCGACGTCAACTTAGACTGCTAACCGTCTGTCAATCCCCAACCAAACATGGCGGTTGCCGCTCCAGTGTGCCGGCAAGACGACGCTCGGTCTGCGAGCCCTGATCTCCAAATCTCAGATAAGTTTTCCTCTGAAATCACGTCGATCCCAGTTCCCTCTCACGCTTCTAAGTATATTAGGTTGCGAAAGCGTAAATCACGTACGTTCGATTAGTTTGCGTATTTTCGATGATTAATGTCTTGATAATTTCTTTTGTTCAATAGCGAATTTCTTTAATGTCCTTGTGTCTTCAATATCCTTCAGATAGATAGGAAGAGATGATATAGATGATTTAGAAAGAAAATGATGATGTTTGAAGCCATGAAACACGGCTAAAATGCACGATTAATTTTTGGCCTTACGCTCTGAACGCTTACCGAAGATTGAATTAAATGTTTATTCAGATGAAATCTGAATTGGTGGCAGTTACCTTAAAATTTATAACTAGAAAATAGAAGAATTGTGACAAATAATGCATTCGTAGGTGTCACGGAACTAAGATCACAAAAACATCGGCAGTAATTAAAAGATGTGAGAAAAAAAAGATGACAAGAAACGGAAAAATGATGCGATCACCACAAGATTACCACCAGGCAGTCGTAACACATGCAAGCGATTATCAAAATCTAACGCTTACGCAATTATCAAAAAAGTGTGCGTGGACTTTAACTACTGCACCACGAGTGCCTATATTGCTTCATATTCGTTAAATGATATTTGATTTATTCAATGAGTATAAGGAAGAAATTTCAACTTTGTCTCCCCAGTTGCATGGCACATATTTTGTCCAGACAACGATAAATTAGAGCAGCCAACAAAGTTGCTCGCCTTCCACGTGAGCTAGTTTGAATCAACTTTTGATCGTGGTGCAGCAACGTGGAGTTCAGAACCACTTGCCAAAATAGGATGAATAATTATTACCTCTTTCAAGCCAAATGGGCGCGTTCCGAGGTAACAGTTTGTTTCATGTAAAGCGCAGGAACTTGGAGAATGCGGTAAATGTGAGTACACCTATGTTATCCGTATCTAAAAGTGCATGCGGGGAAATTTCTAATTATAAAGAGAATACATTCAAGGAATTGACTGAGTAAGTAATTAACGGAGGCTACGAATATGTTGATAAAGGTGATAGAATTGAGAGATCGTGGTTAAATGTGGAAATAGGAATGAAGGGAGAAAACATAGGTAATTTAGGAGGCAGATAGGTGGAACGACGATCATGAACTGCTGGGTTTCAAGCATCCATAATGTATTTCAAAATAGTTCTTGTTTACCACTGACCGAAGAAAAAAAAATTTAAAAACAATGAAGATGAATGAAAGTTAGGCCAATGAGTATTATTCGTTTCATTGTTCGTTTGGAGAGTTCTAGGGAAGTCCAACTAAATTGGATAAACTAGAAAGTAATTTTACTAAAATAATTCAATTAAACAGTACGACTCGAGGGCTATTCTATCAAATTTATTCGTCAATTAATTTTAGCCTTCATAAAACCTAACTTGGCCTAACCTAATTTGACTTGAAAAGCATAGAATTTAATAAAGAACAAAAGTTATTCAAATTGCATTTTCGTCCAATTACTTGGTAAAATTGAAATTTAATCTAATTGTGTTCGTCTAACACGCCGGCTCCCATCCATGATATACACATGAGTGTTCATTCTGATTATGCCATGCTGGTAGTTTCACTTAACTGCCATAACTCTTGTTGAACCACACAACAGATTTAAATTTGCTTACAAATTCCTCAATGTGAAGGATGTATTTGTTTGTGCCAGAAATGGCTTTGTCCCAGTTTCACCCATAAATGTCCAAGTGCTTATTTTTTTCAGGTATTTTCAACGAACAATAAAATTATTTGATCAAATGCTCCTAATTAAGCCAATAGTTTAGCACCGCTCAGGTGTTCATGTGTAAACAGTTTCATAATCTTCCGAGTTTTCTGCGCAGATTATGGGGCTTTTTTCATCCTGTCGCTCGCTTTCTAAAACTACGTTTACTTATTTTATTGATATGATGAACATTTTCATTTACTCTGTGAAGATTTACATCAAAGTTGATTTTACATCAAAGTTTATTTCAAAGTTTACAAATTTGTTTCTAATTGCCTTTGAAGGACAATTAAATGCATTAAGATCTAAATCTATCAGTTTTTCATGCATTGAAGTTATCACGGTCTAGCGACTCAGTGAAGCATTTTCCCACTCTCAGATTTGAGGAAATATATTTTGATGGCTCAACTTCAAAAGATTTTCAAGATATTCTTCAGTTTTTTTAATTTTGCTTCAAGATACTCTACTAATGTTTCCATTTATTTCTGGACTGTTTTTTGTTCCAGTACGGAGTTAGCTACTATTGACATAATTAATTGAGTTTCGAACTCATTTTAAACGAAACACTTTGTAAAAATTCTACTAGGATTAACAAAATTTCATAATCCTTTTCATGACGAAAAATTTAAAGGCTGAGATTTCTCTAAGGAAAGGCAGTAGGTGGCCGATAGCATTAGTCGGCAGAATGTATGATCCGCTCCTCTTGCTACTGAATGTAAGTACTATGCTTTCAATGGCCCTAGGTTCAATCATATCCCATCGCCTACTTTTTCATTCTTATAACAGTTCATTCAAAGTCCTGATTTAGATTGTTTCGGCAAAATGACAACGTGTCACGTTCTCGTTCACGAGTGCATGTTTGTGAAACTGAGACACGAGACCAAAAAACTTGCCTCAGGAAATTTCCGTAGAAAATATACCTCCGTAGTACACACAAAAAAGTGAGAAGAATAACTTTGTGATATAGCAATTGTTCTACAATGATATCATGACCTCTCCTTCTAATTTTACACATTTTGTGTAATAAAAATTCAATCTGTTGGCCATCTATTCTACGACAAACTGACAAAATTTGTTAGACTTCTAAAATAGATGAGCTGACGGTGGTCAGTCACCGGGAACACTTGTGAAGAACACTACTGAATGATTTTCGGTTGCACTTGCCTTAGAGTGTGAAGTAATAAATCCTTGTAGTGTGCAAAATATAATGAAGCACTGACAATGAAAGAAATAGAGAGTTTGCAAGCAAGTTTCACTGAACACGACACGAGTCCAGCTTGCAATTCGATAAATTGCCGCACAAGTTGACGTCAAACTCCATACTTGCCTAAACAATACTGTTTCGACCCCCACTGTGCTACAAATTGTTTTAAAAAATCATTGACCGAAATAACTATAATCTAAAACTTAGAATTAAATCCAATTCTATGAAGCTGTAATGAAGTAGTGTACTGATCACTGAACTAAGAAATTTGAGTAGTATCAGAATCCTATGATATATTACAGGAATATAGAGTCTCATGCATGCTGCAGTAGTTAGTGAAAACGTTTAAAGACGTCTGTGATCCGGATAGCACGCATCTTTATCACATCAAACTCAAGGGTGGTTTCCATATCAATCATCCATCCCTCTCGTAGCATTAACCTGAGCTACTTTTCCCTTAAATAGTAGGGCACCAGTGAATATTTCCAGATATCCTCAACGAAGAAAGCCTAATACAGCATATTGGAGTTAAGCCATGCTGTGTTATTCGGTGATAATGCGCCAAAAACAGGAGAAGGAAAATACAATTCAGCTCCAAAGCGCTTGGGATGTTATCAAATAACTTTGTTATACTGAACAATATTGATGCCAAACTACAACAACATCAAATCTCTGAAAGAAGAACTGAGAGCAAATTTTCCCCTCGACCAATGCTGAAGCAACTGACAGATTTCTTGGTTGGAAGCGGAATATTGGATTGTAATTCAAGCACATCACAACTGAAATTCAGGCACACTTCGAAATTTTGACGCATCACAAACATTTTAGCCAGGAAATTAAGCATAAAATAATAAGATATGTTATATTTCTGCTGATCATTTATTTATTTATTCCTTTAATTGATTGCAAGTGTAAACTATTTATACGTAATTCATGAGCGAAATTTACCGAGGATGGAAAGAGAATAAATGAAGTTTTTTTCGAATATCACAGAACAAAGCATATTTTGAAAATTGATATTTTTAAGTTCATTGCAGAAGAGGAAATGTTATAAAATTGGGCAACCAGCGGCTTCGGAGGGAAAATATTGCCACACACGCAGGAAAAATGCATGCAACAAGACATAATATTCGTCTCGAGAAAAAAAATGGATGTGTTGCTCGGATAGACACTCTGAATTTGGGGATGAAGCAAACTGAAAGTTCCTTTAAAGCATCAGTGATAAATAGACGTTAATTCTGACCCAATAGATTCAAAATAGTACCGTAAAACACCCCTCATAAAGGAAAAAATCTACAAAAATGATATAGAAGAGCTCTAACTTTTCTTACATGGATTTGTGCTGGGAGCAGAAATAATTCAGTTATAACCACATTTCAAACTGCTCTAAGATAAAAAGTTATCTGAACCCAAAATTGATGGGATTCGTTTAAATAACCATATCATAATTAATGCGCGTTTTTAAAGTATTTTCTAGAAAAATTTCATTCGAATAACGTCATATCAGAATCGAAGAAATTTCAACATATCGATTAAAAGTGAACCAAATTAATGGTGATGCCATGATTCACTAAACGAAGGTGAGGAGTTACGTCTAACCACTGACGACATTTCGGGTGGGAATCGTCAGTCGAGTATGGATCATCAAAAACCGCACTTCACAGAGATTTTCATGGGAGCTCTGCATCAAAGTTTACTAAAACTTGAATTAAGTAAAGAATTGGCAGGTGATGTGCGTGAAATGATCCCGGAGCTTCACTACTATATATATATAATGAATTCTGTACTAGTCTGAATGACGCGTACAAAAGGTATAGATAGACGCGATAAATTAATTTTCTTAATGATGAATAAATAAATTCGATAAACTATTCATAATTTATAATAATTATCGTTACATGCATATTTTACATCAATTAAGATTAAATTACTTTTTGTAGGAAGACATGTGTGTTTTATGCAATCACTTTTCATTACAGGGGCTGTCGTCGTGAGATAATCTAACTTCTAACTAGATAGCCCAGTCTGTTCAGTTTGGACACGTGACAAATTCCTCAACACCTAAAGGGATGCTAGAAATTAAGTAAGTTCAGAAGCTTTAGTTGATCTTATTCAGATTATTGATTTTTCAATCTTAATACTTTCAACTTGTTCTATTTTCACTGCTCATTTTACGCCCTTTTTCTCAATTTTAATTGTATATTTGATTACGTGGAAGAATTTTTTCAAATATTTATAAAATAATTTATGATTTGAAGAGTCAGCAAATTAATAAACAATGTCTCTCAGATTCACCCTGATTCGAGCGCTTGGTTATAAAATTCTAGCCTCACTTTTGGAAAATTGGAAAAGAAAGCAGGAAACATCGTCTGATCATTAGTTATACTTCATTTAGTGTAAAGTACAGGAGGTGCAATATTAAATAGATTTGATACTGTGTAAGGTTTTAGTTTCACACCAACTCCCCAGTATCTGGAATGAATAACGAAGAGTCTTTTTCTCGCCTTTGTATTGTCTGAAAACCGCACGTCAAGGAGTGCTTTTTTTCTTACGGATATGAAGAAATCCTCGTGTTACTCAATTTACTTTTCAATATTTAATCATAATTCAGACACTTCACTCGCCGGTACTGAAATTCTATCGGCCCGAAACTTAATACATCAATATTTTTCAGAACACTTACAGTTCTGCATTTCAATTACTGCGATCGATCTGGAGCGAACTCGGCGTCTACAGGCTTCGTTCGGACGGAGAGATTCTGCTCATTTCCCATTCTAAGGGAAACACGGCCAGTGTTCACCAAAACGTCCCTCAAATGAGATTGGCCGGCAGATGTGTCATGATCGAGACACCTCCGCCGAATTTAATCTATGGAATGTAACCTAAGCCGCGGGTAGCCAGATGCTGCCTTCTTGTTTTTATGCAGGAATGGCCAGTGGCGTTATTATAATGTTATTGTTATCAATATTCTATGGTAGGGGTGCGGAGCAGCGAACGCCACACGTGCCTGTGTAACAGGAGAGCGGTCATGTATGGCAACTGCATTTGTTAAATTGATTTGTAATTCTTGATTTTGTGACTGCAACTTGGCAGTCGAAATTATCAATATTTGCATTGGTGTAATAGCGTTCACGTGTTTCTTCCTGCAAGCCTTACCAGTACTCCACGTACATATTTGGAGGGTAAAGTCTTTTGCAGTTGAGTAAGGAAACTGAATGTCTCAAAAACAAATCTCGATTTATTAAAAAACCCATACATGGAAACCACATGTATATTAAACCACAAGTGCTGGTTATAAAATGATGTAGTGTTGCTTCTTTGTGTCTCGGATTCTATTGAATATTGAAAAAAACCCTGAAAATTCATTGATACATGCGAATAAAATGGTTTCCGTATCTTCTGAAATTTCATCATTTGCTTTTCATTTCTATGTATGACTTGGTAATCGTACAAAAGTTGATCCGTTTTAAGGTCTAGATGCAAGGAGAATGATTGAGGTGTGCAGTATGGAGAAAGATTTACAAGATAGTGCGGCTTTAGGCTTCCATCAACTGCTTATGGACTCCATTGAGCTTCAGCTTCGGTATAATAAATAAGTAATTGCTACTACATATACTTCTAAACAGAAGTTAAACGTATATAAAATTCCTTAAAAAAAACTAAGTATAAATTTATTCTGGATCGTTTTTTTTCAAATTTTAACGCCACTTTTTTTCTCCTCGCTTACTTGTAGGATATTGCGTTATAAATAACGGTGAGAAAAGCAATTTATAAATAAGAAGACAACACAGACGTGGGCTGATTTGAGAACTGCTACCGCATTGCCCCTCTAATGTCCTGAAAATCAGTCACATTTGTTCCCATTGTTGACAGACTTCCAAAATATGCGATTCCGATAATTTGCTAAACGATCACACGAAACTATAAGAAATTTCTATGAACTACACCTTTTTCACTTCAAATTAATCAAAGTCAAGTTCAAATTAATCAAAGTCAAGTTCAATTTAATCCAAGTCAAGTTCAAGTTAATCCAACCCTCAGTTGAGTTAAAAATTTACATAATCTCTTGTTAATTTGAGCTTTTTTGTGTTAAATATGTATCTATTGGATGTGATGAGCAAGAAAAATTTTTCCTCTCAGTAAGGAATATATAAAATTTCTGAAATATAAATACAAGCTGTCTAAAAATGCGCTAAGTATCGACAATCAGGAGGCAGAGTGTGATTCAGATCTTTGAGCTGAGTAACAGATAGAAGTCAATTATAAAAACTTCATATTATACTACACATTAAAGTTGTTTTCAATTCCACATTAATGGCCGTATGCATCCATTCAAATATTTATGTTCAAATGTAATTTTATGTTGCATTTGCACACAGTAGAATCGAGGATTTATTTACACTCATATAGAGATTAAAAGCGTGATATTCCACTTTGAACAAGGAAACACAGACTTCGTTGTTATACTTCTTTTAACGGTTAAATCTACATATCGTCACATGGTAATTTTTTGTAGTTGCATGCATATATGATTTTATGTATGTGATAAAGTGGAATTTCACGCATGTAAATCTCTATATGAGTGTAAATAAATCCTCGATTCTACTGTGTGTATGTATTACATAGAATTACATTTGAACATAAATATTTGAATGGATGCATACTGCCATTAATTTAGAATTGTAAAACAACTTTAATGTGTAGTATAATACGAAGTTTTTATAATTGACTTCTATCTGTTACTCAGCTCAAATATCTGAATTACACTCTGCCTCCTGATGCTGGATACTTACTACATTTTACTACAGCTTGTTTTTATATCGCAGGAATTTTATGTATTCCTTGCTGAAAGGAAAAACGTTTTTCTGGCTCATCACATCCAATAGATACATATTTAACACAAAAAAATCTTAAATTAACGAGTGATTATGTCAATTCTTAACTTAACTTAGGGTTGAATTAATTTGAACTTGACTTGGATTAATTTGAACTTGACTTGGATTAATTTGAACTTGACTTGGATTAATTTGAACTTGACTTGGATTAAATTGAACTTAACTTGGATTAATTTGAACTTGACGGATTAATTTAAAGAGAAAAGATGTTATCATGATGTAAAAAATAATTTGGCAGAAATAGTTAAACAGCAATCTATCTAAATCTAGAATTTCTATGTTATGTATGAAGAAACACGATTATACGATACGACACTTGAAATATTTTTTAGCTCGTCTCGAGTAGTTTTAGCACTAAAATGCCACCAAGCCCAGTGACTACGCAGCTGCAGGGCTTGCCCCGCAGTGGTGATGGCTTTCATAACTCTTTTCTTTCAAACCACTGCTGCGCCTTCAGTAAAGAACTGTGAGCTCCTTCGATATCCGTGCAGACACTATCCGCTATAACTAGTATCGCCAAAATACCTACACTAATTGTTGGTGCAGATAAGTACGATAATATCGATAAAGACATCAATAATGTCTCTTTTTCTAGTTAGGTCTAGGCTACAGAACATAATTTGTCAACCAGCTTTACGTTCTTCTATAGGGTATATATATTCACCACGACATACGCTATTCTACGACATATATTCCTTACGACTTGTGTTATTCTACGACCTACATTCACCAACGATGTAGGCACTAGAAGCTTTTAACGATCATAACTGAGTACACTACTGCAAGATGAAGAATTTTGTGTTTTCCTAAAACTTGTGAAGAGCAAGCATTCTTGGCCTCATGTCGTGAGTAGCATTGCAGAATGGGGTCCCATTATAGGGAAGCTTCACCTAATATTCGACAATGGAATTGAAAATTCAGAAAAACCATGGTTTAGATTGTCTCTCGGCTGGAGTTCGCAGTGTTGTAGTGGAGCGATGAGACACAGCGTGGGGGCTCGATGATACTCACGCGAGCATACCGCCCGGCGCCGTCCCTCCGCGTCTGTTGCATAATTGTTCTCAGTGAATTCCGTTGTTTATTTTTAAAGTCTATTTTCTTGCTCCGAAAATGGGGCTGATACATATAACAAATGTGCGAAAGAGTAATCATGCGTTATTTTAAGGCAGTAAAAATCGCAACCAGGTTGGATAAGCGCGTGACTCTTCATGCAGGAGACGTGCGTTGCAGCGATGCGCCGCAACTCAACGTCCCCGTACGTGGTGCGTGTGATCCCGCGCCGCGACCGGCAGGACTTTTTGCGTGGATGCGCTCTGCTTTGTTCGTATTTTTTCCGGTTGTGCGTCCCAGTGTCCGATGTTGGACTACACCCTCGCCCTGTTGTGCCTGTCGCACCACCACACTCCAGCCCCACACGCCTTTTTGTGCGTGTAGAGAACAAAACGACTTTTTTGCATTGCAGTATCAAATGGCCAGGCATCGCAATGGTTTGTTTGCGCCAACTTTTATTGTAGGGTGATCAATGACATGTATTTTAGATCATTCATTAGTTTATTACACTAATGAAAACATGTTTCATAGACTGAAACATGTGCAAGTGCTGAGCACTATATTCTGTTCTATAACATGATCTATAACAAGAGCAACATATTATTCGGGTAATCATGAAATCAAGTGTGCCTCAAGGTTGAACCAAATATATTCAATGCCAAATTAAGAGCTCGCAGAGTTTCTTCTGTGAACTAGTCCGTCTACACACTAAACACTCACATCATGCGCTGCATAATGTAGCAATCACTTTCTTAATCCTGCAACTTATGATTCTATAGAATGACCATCTTATTATACGAGGCTCCTAAAGTTAAATGTAATAAATGAAAAACTTGGTGGTTGTGCCATGTGAATACAGCTTGCAATGTCGAAAATACCGTTGAGAGGGGCCAGTGCTAATGCTTCATACGGTAAAACTTGTTTTAGGAGGTAGCTTAAATCGTACGTATGTTCGATGTAGCTTCTTCAAAATAGTATAAAATTTTAAGTGAAAAACTAAATCACAAAACTGAACCTATACAATGAAGCTCATGAGTTTGTTGAACACTTTGCTACACCTTTAAGCGATGCACATCCATCGCTAGAACTACTGCAAAAAATATCAGACAAAAAAAGGGTCTCAGTTACAATTTTTTAAGTTCTTAACACACAACGCGCAGTTATAGTAATAGTCCAGTTGCTTTCCATACTCGTCAATTGTTATCATCTCTACAAACAAGAGTTTCTCGTAATTTTACCTTGTTTTCAGCTGATAACTTCAGAGATAAGCGCATCGCTCTCACTTTGTATAGTTTGTACTTTGCACATGTGATTCTTGACTCTGATCCAAAGTTTGAGTGAAGAAGAAAGCAACTTCTGGCTTACTTTGATAAAATCTACTGAAAACTTCAGCTCCGTTTAATATTATCGGAGCAGAATTAAAGTTCCATCGATCAGAGGTCGGTTCCCACTAGACTCTTGCTTCAGGCTCCAAAAAACTTGAACAGTTCGAGCCACAAAAACTCCGACTGCGAGATGACTCAAGCCATCCTCAAGCAGGTTTGAACTCAACCCGGAATCGGGAACTCTGGGAATCGAAAACCGCATCGATTAAATATTTTCACACGTTGAATATAAACCCTGATGATTATAGTTACGCAAGCTATTACTTGCCCCGTAATTTGGTCACCTCAGTGAATTATAGAAAATTAGTTAATAATCACTATGATTTAAAGGGTTCATTAATGTAGTTGAATAAACTGAAAATTTTACGCTCAAACTTAATGCCTCGATAGTTATAATTTGCGTACATTATTTAGTAAATGATGAAGTTGAACAGGTTTGGTCTACTATGTTAATCGAGTTCAAGGCAATCGAAGAGTGTTTTTCCAGAAGTTCATGCGAATAATCTAGTCCTCCATTCGTTAATAACCAGTTTCTTATAAAACTTAGTTATGCTTGTGTAATAAACTGTTGAGTAATTGAAAATCATTTATTTAGTGAATACTATGTTAGTGTTAGTAGAAAATAAGGTTCGTCGGCTTAATGAAGAGTTATTCTGGAGTTTAAACCCATTTACTCACGTCTGCGAATTTCTCTAATAAAATCAAAAAACACTTTCCTTTGCACAATTGCCGGCAACACTCAAATGATTTGGAGATATGAGAAATTAAATTTAACGTGCATGAAAAATAAATGAGAAAAGAATTCCAATCACAAATTAATCCGTCTCGTTTGAAGAAGAAAAATATTAGGTGGTGAGAATCCTGGAGAAAGCAATCTAACGACCTACGCCAACTGCTTTTACTACCGTTTTGGGAAAAAAACATGTAGCGAGATAAATAAGCTCAGTTTCGTTATTCATGTTTGTTGGTCGTTACGAAGCATCAGAAACAAAAGAGATATCAAGCTGCAATACAAATTCATTACCTCATTTCAAGCCTTGAAAATGTGTTTTCTACGTAGACGATAATGCCACGCTGAAGCCTATCACACATCTATTACTTTAACTGTGGGTATGTCGCAAGAATAACTCAAGTCATGAGAGCGTAGAATTTAAAATAATTATACAATTCTTACTGGCTTTCTAATCAGACACTCTCAAATTCGGCAATAACGAGGTTAAATATGTAAAACTGATCTTAATTTCCTCTAAGTATTGATGAAGAATTATTTTTGCATCATCTTTTGTTTTTCTAATCGATTCGCTTTATCCTGTTGCGGAATCGAATCGTCTGTCAGCATCGTGGTTGTTTCAGCATACACCAGAGTTGTTCTTGTTGAGTCGAGAAGAGTGCCACTCAAGGAAAAATAGCGTCAATCTTTCAATGCATCTAAAAATGATTTATTATGAATAGCATTCATGCACATCATACGTTTATTAATTTGAAGCTCACGTTTTGAAGCATTTGTATCCTATATAGATTTTTTGAAGCCTCTGAGGAAAAATCGATAGGTTTATCAAGGAATGCTTTCTTGACGAAAGAAAGTCGTAAATAAGTGATAAGAACAAACACTGTGCATCATCTAGCACTATGATCAGCGTTAGCAAATATTTAATTTACTTAAGATTAGAGATCGCAAAAACGGAACGTAGGCACTACTTGAGCCCACAGGGTTTTGCTCATATGCGAGAAACTTCACGTGATTGCTGCTCCTGCAATATTTACGAACTGACAGTATGTTATTTCTCGCTGCTGACTTCACTAAATTGACGACCAGGAGCTCGCCCAAAATATTTAGCCAGAAAACCTGAGAAAAACTGGGGAGGTCCTCTGGTCAGTCGCCGGATGGGCGCCTGAGGCGAGCTATGAAATCTGCGTGCTTGCAAAACTTGGGCGTTGACGGAAACTTATTGAAGCGTAAGGATTCATGTAAATTCCTATACAGGACCACATAAAGTTGTAATTATGTGAAAACGACCATAAGCATTTCTCACAGTTCAGAAAATCCATGCGCTTATAGTGAATCATATCCAAACTATTTTTCAATAAGTTTCTTAAAATGCTCAGCGTCTTCTTCCTAGGCGAGAGTTAATTAATTGGGCAGAAGACGATTTATTAGTTGAAACAAATTAGCATAGGAAATCCATTAGAATATTTTTCGCTCTGGTAACAAACACCAAAAATTAAGTCAGCGACCGTAAGAAGAAACTTTAAATGTATAAAATAACGGATTTTTAGTATTTCACTTACTGTACTCTGATTCTACATATTTCATACCTACAGAATATTTGGTTACCTGCTACAGGATCTGAAACTCCTTTTCCTTTCAAATAGGGTTTTAAATTATTCGCCAGAAATAAAATCTTTTTCTTTCAATATATTTCCACATTGTATGTAATTCGCTCTGACACTTGGCGTACGAAGCTCATGAATGCTGATTTTTGCTCAGACGCCCCTCATTGCTCAGGTTACGTTTTTGCCATTCATCGCACGGCCCCTAAAGGCTTGAACATCTCCTAGTGAACATTATCACCCATGAGACCTGAAGGATGGCCGCCAAGAGTCTAGATGAGGGTCATTCAATCAGGGCTGAACTCTGTTGATTATTTGGCTATTGTATACACTGTACAGGGTGTCCCAAAAATTGTACTCATCTTCTGAGTAAAAATTACTCATAAATTATTTGTTTTTGTTTCAGGTGCCGCTAAGTTTTCTTTTATGACGATAAATTCTCTTAAATTTGATGTCATTTTTTTAACTCTTCAGAATTGTATAATACTCTTCAGCTCTCATTATAATAAACAAAATAAATGAGTAGTGAGCTGTCAAAGAATAAATTTATTTTTTTGGTTCACCATGTATACTTTACTCTGGTTGTTGTTGAACCTTGCATGCGATTGAATATAATTTTCTACAGAATGAAATGTTCTACACAAAATGAGCGTATCATGACCTGAAACGCTGATGATGTGCGATCCAGTAGATGATAAAAATGAATTGGAAAATTCTTCAAAGGAATAAGATTGCTAAACAAATATGACCCATTATTCAATTTATTTATTAACTGAACGACGACTCGTTAAAGTGCTTTGTCTCTGAACCGCCTCTATGAAGAAATAAAATAATTTTTGTGATTACAATTTAGTATCATCAGAGTGAAAAGCTGATACATTTTGGCAGATATACATGGTTATCCCTATGCTATAGTTCCCGTGCAGCATAGATATACGTTTCGAGGAAGTTTCCCCAGCGAGGCATCTCTTACAGTTATGCCTTTTATTGTTTTAGAAGCTATGTGAGGGTCAAAAAATTTCATAAGCAATTGGAGTTGTAAATCCCTTTTAAGTAATACTTGATACTCTGCCAAATCAAGTAAATAAGTAAGCAAGGTAAATTAGTTTGCTAGGAAATTATACAACGATTGCGAGTGAGGGAACGAGTGCCTCCCAAAAATCACAAAAAGTATAGCTTCACACAGTTGACTAGAATCATTATTCTGCAGCGTTTAGGGAGTCCATTTCACCGTTCAAGCGGTGAAAATGAAACACTTGTGCACCCTTCCACAAGCTCGTTTAGAATGCAGTCAGGAATATAACTGTTGAGGTAGCAGAGGTCATACTCCATAGTAACCCTCAAAAGAAGCAAAAAATTACCATTCATGTGCGTGACATTGACATTTCAGCGTTGATGAAAGCAACAATGCGGTAATATCACTGTATCTAACGTAGTATCTTGCATAAGTACAGCACAGAATAATCGTGGATGCAGGCTTACACGCCTGCTAAATAAATAATGGAGCTCTTCCGCCACTCCGCTGCAATTTGCGTTTTTTCACGGTACGATGTGAGCTAACCTCATACGCAATGCAGAGCTCATCCTACAGCTGTAAGTAGGTAAAGTACAGCTGTTAAAGAGGGTGCTGCGACGAGCACCTGTACGGGAGCTCTACATCTGTAAGTAGGTGAAGTACAGCTGCTTTGGAAGAGAGGGGGACATTCAGCAGACGCGTGCAAGCGCTACGAACTGAGCTTATAAAATAAATCAACTGAGGAACCGAAGTTAAGTCTAAATAAGTTTCCTGCAGAGACTCCACGTAAGGTGAGCGATGAAGTGGTTGCATGCAAAATATTCATTGCCGGACGTCTTTCTTGTGTCGGGAAGATACTGTAAAATGCAATTGCGATGGGACGTGAAAAATTAATGGCAGAACTTGGGGCCACGTACTTGTAGTGCTCTTGAAGATACAGCCTAGTTGACATGTGGCACCACATTTTTCACCGTTACTGTAAGCACTTTGCTTTGAATTGGGACACACTTGTAGAAAAGGTAGAAGCCGAGGCAAAAAGAAGTTAGATCACGTGAAGCAGGGAACAAGCTCTGCATTTATTTCGAAGTTACTTTCACGGCAATAGCGCGTGTGACTTGCAGATTCTAGAGAACCGGGGCTTCGATACTTAGGATGGTAGGATAATTATTGTTTCCGTGATCATAAATTCACAAATATTGGCATATTCATGTGTGATTCAATTATGATAATTGTAGGTTTTCAAAAAGCGATGTACAAAACCAGTCAGTAGTTGGCACAATCGTACGTGTCCATAAAAAGAACTGCATCCTCCTTCTGTTGCTTTCAATATTTTTACAGTATTTTGAATTTATTGTTTCTACTCTTTTCTTTCCCTCGTCCTCAGTCTTACACCCAGCTATTCTCGTCCATTTCCCTGACATTCTTCTCCTCGGTTGCAACATTTATGACCCTAGTTTTCCTGCACTTCTTGTTCCTGCGACTTCTAGCTCTCCATCCCCACAGACATCGGCGACCTGCACTCGTTATAATTCTCGTGCATTTTTCTCCGCTTCATTTGTTGATCTAACAAGACAGAAATCTTGACAAGCGCAGGAGCTTCAAGGCATCGTACACTTCTTATTCTACTTATTAATGTAAAATGATCTGAGTTGATGTATAATTGTTAGTTTTTATCTCACTCCATAGCATGAAAAATTATGAAGAGAGTGTATGCTATTGACACTTCCATAACCACTGATGAAATTACTAACCCTGCTTTGAAATTCCACTAAAAGGAAGTAAATATATAATATAATATATACATCATATACAATTTATAACAAATCTAATTTTCTTGTAATGAAATAAAACCACAATTTTTAGGCAGCATTAGGCAAATTTCAAATATCGTAGAAGAACAGTTTTTCTACCCACCTGCGATTTAGATCTTCGCTCGCATATTTAAAAAACTTTGGTGCAACTGCATTATGCAAACTGACAAGTTTTCCGTAGACTTGTAAGAGCTCGGTGGTCAAGTTTTTGCAAATTACGTTGTTTAACATGAGAAAAAGCATTGCTTGCTAAATATGGAGAACCATAATGCTTATTTTTTTACTGCTAGGTATAGGGTTCCTTGAAAGAAAGTTGAACAAACTAGTTTGACTTTTCAATGATTAAATTACAAAGCGGAACAAATAATTTAATGAAAAAGCGTAAGTACAAAATACTGATTCTTCATTCGTTATCGCTGTAGAATTTGTTTCATTTGAATGGATAAAGTGATAGGTTATCCATTGACCTCCCCATTGTTGCGTGCTCAATAGTAACAATGTGGGGACGTGTTCAGTTCTGACTAGTCACGTTGTGTTTCTACTGGGATCTTTATTGTCCTCTATAGCTTTCATAACGAAGGTTATGATAATTCTTTCATTCCCTTGGACCGATCATTGTCGGTACATTTCTATAGTGAAACAATGCGCAATGTGGGAGTTTCTATGCGATGTTGCAAAGATTTAATATGCGATTTAGAGAGAGATTACTCTATTTGACAAACGTGTAGCGGTTATCGATTTTTTCCGATTCAAGAATTTGCAAAACTTGTTCAATGTCGTAACTGAAATGGAATTTAAAATATAGCATACATAAAAATCTTAAAAGTATACTGTTTATTCATTTGCATTTTTTGTTGATTTGGTGTGTTTTTGATAATCATAGAATAATGCTAATGGCTGAATAGCGACGTGATTAAAATGTATGATTTTCGGTTTGAGCGATCAGACTTTGGGAGCAATCTAGGCTTGAAAAGTATCATTCGTAAGCCAGGAAAACTACCCTTGACGATCTCGCTCACCTGCCATGTGACGAAATTTAAAGTAGTCGGGACTTTCCGCGTAAACGTCGAATGCACTATATTTATTTCTGACCGCTCATACATTTGACAACGAAAAACCATATCATTATGGTGTGAAATGTGTTGATGGTTCAAAGTATTCTTAAAATTACAGTTTCAACTATGGACCCGACCAATAGAGATATGTAAATGACAGAGTATTTTATCCATGGGCTACTGTCGGAACAGATTTGGAACAAAACTCATCAAAAAAATAAATCAAAAGTTAAAATATGAATTACATGATTCCTGAATCCTAAATTTTACCCTCGTCTCATAATTCGAACAAGATAAAATCAAAAATCAAATTAACTGCAGAAACGAACAACTGATGAGTTGTGAAGAAAAGTTGTCGTACGATCTGTGAAATTTACAGAGCTACTCTGCATGGATATCATAAAAGCCCCTGAGCAGTAACAAAAAATTATAGGAACTTACTCGTTACAAATTTTTACACACGAACGGCACAAGCGCGCTGAACGAACGTTTGCAGCCATAGTGCAACCTGAGATGTTCCTTCATCTACGCTTAGAGATTCGTTGTGTAACCAGCAGCAAACAGTTTTGCGCCCACAGTCTGGTAGAACCTAAGAGGACATTCATCTATAGACTTTACAGTTTTACGATAACTTTTATTAGATCATGAACGTGGGGCTGAAATCTCTGCTCGTTGTAGGTAAAGGGTGCGCCAGAGAAACTTACTTATTTGAAAGGTCAATAAAAGCAAAAGTACTGCAGTTATTGTTTTATTGTCTTTTTTATTTGAGAATACAATATCCCAATTTTGTTTTACACTGTTTTGAAAATGACATCGGCTAAATGGCGACCCCCATTGCGCATACACTGATTAAGTCGATTTTTGAAGTGCGTGTCCACTCTTTGCAGCATATCAATCGGTATGTTGGCAATGGCATCGCGAATGTTGTTTTTGAGGTGAGCTATTGTCCGTGGTCGATCGACATAAACCAGCGATTTCAAATAACCCCATAAAAAGAAATTGCGTGGAGCCAAATCTCAAAGTTTGAACGGTGATGGGATTCCATGTGATGGATAGTTTACTTCAAAAATCGACTTAATCAGTGTATGCGCAATGGGGGTCGCCATTTAGCCGATGTCATTTTCAAAACAGTGTAAAACAAAATTGGGATATTGTATTCTCAAATAAAAAAGACAATAAAACAATAACTGCAGTACTTTTGCTTTTATTGACCTTTCAAATAAGTAAGTTTCTCTGGCGCACCCTAGTTATGTTTACTACGTAAAACGGGAGACTGTATTCCGTGTTTGAAAACCAAAGATGCAGCACGGTAGCTTCACTTAAGCCCGGTACAAGTCACTCGTGGTGGCTGTACTTCACGCGTAACTTTTACGAACTGAAATTGTTCTCAAGTTTTTCGGCTTCTGCTGCTCGTGGCTCTCGAGTTCCTGATGGAACGAATGATATTTTTTGCCCCTTACTCCCTGGCAACCTTTTAGGACTGTGCCGAAAATTTCATTCATCACGCATAAATCACTGCGTTTAAAAAAGGATGAAATGTGTATTACCTTACGATTCAAAAATGAATCAATTGCAATAGCTATTGAAAGTACAAAATCTGTTTGAAGTGTGAAGTTGTCGTTGTATTCATGACCCATGAAGTCATGGAATTGATTTTGCCATAAAAATCAGATGCCAGGAATTCCATTTTAATTAGTACATTCAGGTATAAGTAGGAAAAAGTTCAGAGTTTCAATTCTTGGATTACCAATGATAAACCTACTGTAATAACTGCGTTACTAACTTGTCGCCTTTTAGCCAAGTCTCAAAAACGGGAACGTATCACTCATGTTATAAAAATTCAGCTATTCCTAAAATCCTTTTTGTTTGAGTACAGTATGTGCCGTGTACAAATAGATGTAGTGCTATATAAATCCCGAGTCTTAAATTCACAACATCAGGATTTTGCAGGTACGCCATTTATGATTACGAAAAAAATTGAATGATTGATGTGGTGTTGGTCACTGATGAGCAGTTTTTACTATCACTCGAGAGCTTGCTGCTTCATTTTGTTTGTTCATTAATGATGTAATCATATACTCCGAAGTTCAGTTGGTTAACATCTGCATAATTTAGTGATTAATTCTGTCAGCCACTGGTAATAATTTTAGGGCGTTTCAAAGGATGTTCATTTTAGACAACCGTCCAAAACTGAATTACGTATTGCTGCTCGAATTCAATGCCTAAGATTTCGAAATAAATGCTGACGTTCGCCTCAAACTTGAAGTGCACTGATGAGCACAGGAACGCTATATTGTAACATAATTGAGTACAAAATAACCGTCCCCGCGTCGCAGTACACAAAGTCTCCTCCATCACCCCTCAAGGGAGCGGCGTAGGCTGGCAGATCTGCAGCGAATTCGAAATTCGGAGGGGCGGCAGAAGCGGCCATTTTGCCGCCTCCTGCTTCTCTCATCGCCTCTAACTTATTATTAATCGACCGCCGCCAGCAACCCTCACATCGGCATGACCAATGCCTAAACTTCCCTCAATTTACACGGCACACATTTGTATCACTAGAGCTATCTTCAAATATATAATCCTGACCTCCAGAAAAAATGCATAAAATGTCCAATGTACGCAACTTACAGCAATGGACTCACAATTCTGTTCACATGGGACTTTCGAAACGAGTTCCAAAACACATGGAACTGCAATCAACAATCGACGCAATATGGACGACGCTCAGAAATTGAAGGAGAGATCGTAATTTTTTTAATGGAATGGAACGGGGCGTCCTCGAACACTGGAAGCCTGGAATAAATAAACGAACACACCAGAACCGTCATGGAAGACGACGGTTTCACGAGGAGAAATATTTTGTTCGAATATAAGGAGCGATGATCTGATCAGGGGTTAAGTAAACTCAACCCTCTGTGGATTGGTGCAATCGGCTTCTGGTAATACCTAATATAATTTAGCATTTACACGAGATATTCCTACTGAAATCGGAAACTCAAGTTTCCTATTTATGCAAAAAATTGCTGTAACCACGTTTTTTGATCCATAAAATTTCAATTGAATTTTCAAACGAGTGTGTTTCTGATATAATCCAAGAATCCAATTCAGGCTCAAGTTCATTCTCTCATCTTGAAACACGCGCAACTTTATTTTCTTTAGAGCAAAGAATGCTTAAATCAGATGCAACACGACACTATACATTTGCTAAGCAGCATAAAAAATACCGCACCTTGTGGTCGAACATGTACGCTGCATACGTCGCTCACGTATCAGGATTTAGTGATGAAGGTAAACAAAAAAAATTCCTGACATGGGAGATGGAAATCTAAATTCGAAAACCATACATTGTGGCAGCTCAACTGAAAGCCTCAAACATTTTTAAACGTGGGCAATGCAGTTGTTCGTACGTAAAGTATTAGGAGCCGCACTGGTGTGCGGAATGCATTTTAAAATTGTTAGTTGGTGTCGAACAGGCTTAACCTGCCAGTAAAGTCAAGCACATTTTTAAGGAACTCACAACTGGTCGAAAACGGAATTCTCTCTGTGAGGAATCTGCATTATTAATTATTTCGCTTGGAATTCAATTTCATTCATTCGCTTTTTTTTCCTTTGCCTATGAAGAATACTTTATTTTTAACAATCTAGGCTCAAAGACGCTCAACTGCAATAACTACAAAACGATCATAATAAGGTAAAATGCAACAGTAAAACATTTTCTGAGTAATTTAACACATAACGTTTATACGGTAGTAGAAAATAAATAGCAGATGCTGAAATTAAGAGCTGTGTGTGATCTATCGTCGATACTGTTTCTCTTGCGTTACTGTGGTTGCCATATATGCCTTCACATTTCCTAGAACAATCTCAGCGAGGTACAACGGGACTGTCATTAACAACAGACTTGGTGGCAGGGTGTCCGGGCATCCAGTCTTTTTTATTCACGGCGATGCAGGTAGTGTACGAAGATATGGATACTTCTGTGCATATGGATCGAAAATGCTTTAATAATTCTACGGTTCGGCTACACAAAAATACAGACGGTATTCAGATATTCTTCCCTGTACTGCCAGCTCAAAAAAGGTTACTTGTGTGACCGACTGGATAATTACACGATTACAAGGTGTGTGGCACACACATGCGAGAAAACTGTGCGCACTTGGCAGCAGCTTCATTCAACACAAGCGGCCACGGCCGAGTGTTTTGAGGTGCTGGAGTTGCAATGTGAGGCAGAAGTGAATCCATCCCTAATTATGTTCTTTCCTTGATTCATTTTTGTTTCCTCAAAGGGCCAGCGTCGAACTTCACCACCGCAGGTTGTATAAAAGACCGAAAATTGAAAATCAAGAGTTGCTCTTTCGTTTCCGTATTCATTGATAAAAAGTTTTCTTTCTTTATCTACTCGAAGCTCATATCCAAAGGTTAGGCATGAGCTTAACAGGAACGTTTATAATATACAACTACGGAAAATATTCCTCAGTTGTAGAACAGGAACACCTACTGCTGCGCATTTCCATAATTCGTTACAAAAACAACATTGCCACTTTCACCCAAGTTTATGCAGCACGTCGTAGCATATTAAGAGAAGCGCCTCTCATCAGCGCACTTGGCTTCTTCAATTTACTACAGGTAATGCATTACGGACTGTTGCCATCTGATCATAATATAATTTTCGATGATTTGTTCACAAAGGTATGAATATTCCGACTACAAGTAGGTAAAATGAGAATCATCTAACACTCAATTTATTGTGTTGAATGGCTATCAAAACATCCCTCGAGGTCTTTCAAAAAAGGTTGGCAAAAGGCTAGCAATATTTATTCCGCGAGAGATTCTCCACCTTTCTGGAGGGGGATGAAAGGTGAGTCACAGATTACATGTTGTATTGCAGTTAATGAGAGCCTCGATAATATTGTTCTCCTCATTTAAGGAACGTTGCACGCATTTCGAAGGATTAGAGCGTTAAAGATGACGAAACTTCAAAAGCGCTTCAGTGCATTCAAAATATTTCATTTGCATATTGGCACTCAAGGAAGCTTAAATGAATTACTTTCTAAACTCTTCCCAGTAAATGCAATCGTAGATGAGATTGCATTTAGTGAGTTTAGTGAGGATGATTTCATGTTGCAACATTTTGAATATGTTACAAGTCCCATAGCCTTATTTTATTGGTTATTCCTGAGTTATTCGTTACAATATTATTCATTTTAAAAGCTTTCTGTGTCACAAACAAGCTGAAGATTCTTCATTTAATCTCGCATCATGAGAAGTGGTATGGAATAAAATATCTGGCGCTTTACGTGAACATACTTGAACAATAATGCTGTGTCCAACACAGTGCAAAGTATTTTTTATACATATAATCTAGTCAGAAAGGCCTTGCGTTCACATTGACTTTTATGATTTCCTCATGAGAAATTTGTGAACTCTCAAACTTAGACAAAAAAAATAGACTCTCAATTGGCGTTCTCGTGTTTCTGAAGTCAAGCAAATTACTGGTAACAGATTTTCTCACAATCAAGCCTTTCAGACTGGACTTGTCGTTTCGCATCTTGCCCATTTCAGTCTTTAAAATGAAGTATATTGAATTAAGAGATATTGTTTTGTGAAAGTTCATACTACCTGAACATTCATCTGTTTATTGGCTATATTTCGCGCATGAGCTTGCTCATCTATCTAACCCATCACATCGGGTGAACGATAATATTTTTTCTCTGTATACAGTTTCACAATTGATTTTTTGTGAAGTAAACACGTTGCTGAGCTTCATTACTTATCAGAGTCATCTGTATTTGTGAAACGTGTTTCGTGTATTCTAAAGCGTTATTCAATTTCGTACTGTAGCTAGGCTGTTTCATTAACCTTCGATGGATAATAAGTGAGTGTGAGTAGTCGCATTGTCGTTCAAGAAACTGTGACTGCCTTGATGGAGTTTATGAATTAAACTGTTTATCATAGGGACTGCAAGTAACTTGGAGGAGTTCAATGTTTTAAGGTAACGAAAAATGTGGCCAATATTTGAGCGACGTTTCATAGTTGCAAAAAACGCTTAGATTTTTTGGCATCCGTGAGCAAGTTCACTTCTGTTAAAGTGACTGCTAAATAATCGTTTCTACGCTACATCTTTTCAAAGCCTGAAAAATTGACACGAATGTGCCCTCGAATATTGTTAAAAATCTTCTTGTCTCAAAAATATACGAATATGATATCCGTCATCCAGACACGTTCCTCAGTAAAGCAAATGCGGAGAAGAACACTTTAAACTTGAACAATTGAATTTAATACTCTAGAAACACGTGATGTGTAGAAATATTAGCCTAATCTGCTTGATTGTTGACTTTCATTTTTCTAGTATTAAATTAAAGTATGGCACTGCGTAAAATACTTCTGCACTTGGAATATCTCTCGTAAACTCATAATAGACTTTGGTGTTAAAAAAAAACGCGCAGAAAGTGATGTATTTTACGCATTGCTACGTACCCAAATAAGCCGTACCTGAGATACTTGAAAAACATTTCTGAGGAAGACATTCACAGTTAAATTTGTCCTCTTATTAAAAATTTCTGAGCTCCACTTCTTTAAGTTTTTTTTCGGCTTATTATTTCATCATAAGGCAAAAAAACACCGATGTACCGGAAATAGCAACTGTCTCTAAAATGGCTTAGAGTTACTCCTGTTTTTGTAAACTGTTGATCATGACAAAGAATTTACCACTCAAATAAAGTATAAAAAAATATGAATTGTAAAGTGAAATTAATGATAATGAAGCAGATGCACACTACTTGTGATACAATAATAATAAGTTGTGTGATACAATAATGCGTTTAATTATGCTAGAATGTATTTAAATGGCTACATCAGTAAAACGCTTATATTTATGTTTCTATTCAAACAAGCAGAAATTAAGACATTCCTAATACGAATAGTTCATGGCAAGCTATTCAAATTGTTGGGCTCTAATGCCTGAAGTTATGTTTTCTGAAAATTCCCCTTGATGTTATTTGCCTTCGGAAGGAGAAATGTAGTTAAGCAATACATCGAACGTCCGAGGCGCCGCCTGCATGCAGATTGTGCTAACTGAAATCCTTGCCTGAGAAGTGAGCGTTTCCCTTGTATGGGCCTGCGCATAATCATGATGAAATTATCACACCAGAGAGCCCCTCTACCTGTTTAACATACCCGATCTATGCGAGGCTCATGTACACGGCAGCAGGTGCGTGTGCTCAGCATAATTAGAAAATATCATATACTTTAGCCTTTCTCTGCCTCTCCATTAAGATCATCATCTCTAGTCGACTGATTGGATAAATTCCTTTGCACGATCATAATGTCCTTACTTGATAGCTGCTAGGCCCATTTTCTTGCTTTTGAATCATCAACATACAATTCAAATTAATTTTATTAAGCATAAAATTGCAGTTTATGGTCAACATTGTCATTTTTATGGACAATCACTAAGAGAAGTTGGTTTTTCTACCTGCCATCCGAACGAGGAGTATATGGAGGCAAGTTATGCCAGTTTGTTCCGGGCTCGTCTCTCGTAGCACTAACGCCTGACGAACGCCGAGAAACGCCTACCGTTTGTGTACCGCAATTAGCAGCCGCTGCATATTTTCTGAGGAACGATTTGTGGCGAGTAAATGTGCATCCTAAAGAATCTTTGTTTTGTCGTAGGACATCCAAAGCACTCTAGTATAATGAAATTAATTCTACCAGCCAGGGAATTTGGTTTGTCACTTAGGGTGCTACTAGAAGTTTTTTTGAATTTAGGTAAATGCTTGTGGAGTAGTTGATGAATAGCTTCGTTGATTTGTTGCTTGTATGACACCTGCCATGCTCTGCTTGCTCCTCAAATGAAGGTAACACAATCAAGGAATATGATTAATGTGTTAAAATGATGTCAGGCATGTTCGCCAGTGTTTAGTCCTTTCGTTAGCTCGAGAAACATAACTTATTTTCCATTACAGTACATCGTGATGTTTAAGACATGAGGAGGATAAAACTTTTTTCGACCATCTCTAACTTCTACTCATGACTTGTGGAACTGAGTTTGAATGACCAAAAAACTATTATTATCGTATGTTATTCTCCCAAACCGCTAAAGTTTATTGTAGAAACGTCAAGACTGAATTTTGATTGTTTTCAGAAAACAGGACAACGATGGAGTTATGGTATTTCTGATGAAGATGTCTGGTCTAGAGTTGAACAAATATGAATTGACATCTGAACCAATGCACTTTGAGAGACAAAGCTCTTGGAATTTATAATTCCCGATTTGAAACATCATTAAAAGTAAAAGGACGACGGAAATTTAATGCGCATTCAGTGCAATGGGAAAGTGCTATCACCACAATACCATTACCTGAACTCGGTGTCACGTTAGATCATGCAGACGTATTCTGGACACTGCGTCGCAGCACCGGGCACGGCACAGAGTGAGCTACTTGGCAAGCAAACACGAGAGCAGCCTTCCATTATGAAGGCTTTTACTGTAAAAAATACTGGGCTCAGAAAGCAGGACGCATAAGAGCAGCTCCTGCTGCTGGTTTGCGATTCAATGAAGGGGTTATTTTATATGCGTTTTTTGTTGTGACAGATGCTGTCGCTGGAAATGAAAGCCGTCAGTCTGAATGATGCCTTCGTACACTAAAGTGAGGTAACCTCCATGAATCTTTCGAGCATTTTTGTCACTGAATTCTTATCATTTGTCCAATGAGGAGGTCATAATTTTATTCAAACTTTCGATATAGACTAAAATATTTTTAGGTTCTTTATTGCAAAACCAAATGCATAAAAAGTCCCCGGAGAAGCCTAAATTTTCGGTAATCAAAACAATAAAATAGAGACACATAAAGACATCTGTTAAGAGAATACTAAAATCGCTGAGTTTAATTATTGAAACGTAAATGGTATGTAAATTTGGCCCAATTCTGTTACTGGGGCTTCTTTTGATTCTCTGCTATTAAAAAAGTGGCACAATTTCGCACTACAAGCATTCAGTTGCATTTAATTGAACTATTACGAAGTCGATCGTTTTATATTAACTTTAATTGATTGCGTCTTTTATTGCATCATATCATCCGATATGCAAATAAAATAAACTTTCAACATAACAGTTACCCTCCACAAGTTTTCACCTTATTTTGCAATCACATAAACGATTACGGCTTTAAGAAAAACATTCAAATCTGGCTCAGAGTCTATCGCAAGTTGTATTTTCGTATAAGTGTGTTTAGCGTTGTCAGTCCATGAAAACCTTACTCCCACATTACCGTAGAAGCGAAAAATTCATACAGTCGTTTCTTTGATTCCTGCATTCAAACTCAATAATGACGCATAAATACTTAAACATGTATTATACAATGAATTAGGTTATTTAGAATTGATATTCCGAATCTGTAACAGCACCTTGCAATACTGCTCGTGATAAAAATACTCACACTCTCAGAAACACTGAAAATGAATTTATCGATGCGCTGCTGTACTCGCAAACAGGTTTCAAGTTTAACTTCGCACAAATTGCAATTTAGGCAGTTAAAGCGAAGAGATTAAAGAAACACATGTCCGAAAAAGTCATGACGACAACCAAACTCTCTTTTGGGACACATTTTATTTTTTTGGTTTTAACGAGGAAATCTTCACCGCATGGAAGCCGTAACGAAGTAGTATAGCTCGCGTGCAGTAAATATTGTCCAGATGCTCTAAACTCAGTTCCTGTGGAATCAATTTAGTCTCCGATAAGTTACGAGTTTGATTTTAGTAACTCGTGTTTCTAAATTCTGAGTGACTAGTAATGCATGCAAGCAAGCATCGAGCGAATGTAGGGAATTTATTCACATTCATTGTTTGTTCCATGATAACGGGGCTGTGAATTGACGAACTTCACCGATTAGTCGTTGCTTGTCCTGAATTAATCCTGAAATTATTAGTAGAAAAATGAACTAAGTATAATAGTATTTGAGAACTCAACACCTGATACCCTACGGGGAAACGTGATGCTGAGTGCTAAAATTTTGTTTTAAAACAGAGTGTTTAGGTCATAAAGAAAGAAATAGCACTTCGCACAGCTATGTCAACAGAAGAATTTTCAATGCCAGTTGTAACACTACTAAGAATGAAACTAGAAAACTCGACTCGACACAACAGCAGTCGCAGGAGCATAACAGTGAAGGGGTGTTTACACTTGGGGACATTTCGGCCGTGACGAGGCTCACCACTGAGGCTCATATTTGTGTGTTTGAGCCCGAAGTTCCCTATTCGCTCTGATCGAATTCGTGAGGCGCGCCGCACGTGAGCCTTGCAGCTCAGTTACCCGGTCAGTGCATGGAGCTAGGATATATGGAGGGAGCATCTAGGATATATGGAGGGAGAGTCTGTGAAGAGAACCAGTTTTTGAGATTTCTCCTATGCCTGTGGTAACCAATAGCCGTCTCGCAAGTGTGACGTCAGCACGGAAGCCAGTTACCTCCTGACTACGCTAGGGTGCGGACACGCTCGCTGAATGCTCTTCCAGCTGTTGAGTTAATCGTCAATCATTAATTTGGGATTCTAAGACTCCGAAAGATAATAAATTGTGTTTCCTCACTTGAGGACACTTGATAATATCAAAATTACTAGCAAAGATACATTTAGAGTTGAAAACTATAAAGATTACAGGCCCTTGAATATAATAAATTAGAGAGCGACTTGCACGCGCACCTCATTCTTCGATTAGTGGAGCGGTACTAATCTTTCTTTCGAAAATGGAAGGGCGAGTCGTAGAGGAGGTGAGGAGGCGAGGAGGAGCCAACTTCAGCCAAGCGTCTGTGGTTGGCTCACGTGTGGGGCCTTGCCAATGTCCCAGTCTCCCAACTTTTGCAGCTAATTTGAACCCGATTGGAATCGGCTATGCTCCCTCCAGTATATGCTAGCTCCATGGGTCAGTGTGTAGTTAGCAGTAATTAGGGGAGGTGTGGCCCTTTGCTCATCGATTGTGGCTGACATAACACTGCGACGAGAAACTACATTGATTTTAATTGAAATTTACTAAGCCCATCAATGCATTTGGCAGACTAAAAGCTGCAAATATAAGGAGGCTGCTTTCCATTATATTTGAATGCAAATAAACGAATATAGTAGCATTTCACTCATACAAATAAAAAAGAGATTTCGTAGTTTATGATGCAGCAGCAATATTCAGACAACCTCGTCGACTGCAACCCTTCTTCCATAGCAGCTGGCCACACACTGAAGTCTGACTGATTTTGAGCAGCGCGCGCTCCATGGCACGCTCCATGTATAGTCTAAACGCACATGGCTCATGTGAAGCTCCACACGAGGCGTCTACACGTGAGCCTGCAGCAAAATGGATACCAGTGTAAACATGGCTATAAAGTAGAGTCTCGGTTGGTCAGAATCGCGCCGTTACTGGTGAAACATTTATGCACATAAACTACTTTAAGATATTTGTTTCCATACTTTGTTGTAATGTTCACTATTTTTGTTCTGATGAGCGAAAATTCAAACGATACATGCAGTAATTTTCTATCGAAGCATAATTCCTGTACCGGAATCTGCATTATGAAGACCTACTTTAAACAAAGCAACACAAGAATGGTGCCTGTATGTATACTTTCTGGGTCTAACTGGCAGTGTGATGCGAGTAGAATATTCAGTGAATGCGTATTGAGCTCCAAATACCTTGTGAGCCAGAGAAACCTTCAGCCTTCTTATGCAAATTTGAAATGCTATTTTCACATTTTGTCCATTCTTTGAAGCTGGACTACAATAAAGCAAGATGGTAATCAGGTATTTCTCATGTACTGTGAACAGCACTTAATGTATTGAGTTGTTGCTGATTGCAAAGCAGGAATAGAATAAGTTGTAAATGTGATATATAGCTGCCCTTCGAATTGGCAGCGAGATAAAAAAAATCTCCACTCTGAGATTATTCAACTCACCAACAAGAGCAGGGCTGTCTGGCAGGTGTGCGCTGACCGCGTTGTACTTAGTGCGCCGGCGCATTTGCGTAGCGCAAGTTAACACGTAGTCTGTTTCAAGGACAAATCTCAAAAGAATCGGATTTGGTTATAGGTAACATTTCTGCTGAATCTTACTCGTGCGTTGCTTATCTAAAGGAAGCCGTTCTTACTTCACGAGTTAAAATAAAGGTGAGACGCAGTAAACATTGCTGTAGCTCACTGACTATTTGCTTGCAAACAATGATTCAAGCAAAAATATGAGTTTTTTGACTGTAATTTAAGTAATAAATTCCTGTATAATGTTCCTAATGAGCAGAATTAAATCCATCCGTCTCGAATGTCTGCTACTGCTTTTATCTCTCAGATTCTCAACAAATTCGTTATACATTTAAATGATGCCCCCAAAATTTTTATCAACATATTCGTATTAACAATGTTCATTTAAAATGGACCGAAGAAAATAGTTTATTTCCAAATTGAGTACAAACATGAAATGTTGATACACTGGTTTTTGAAATACCTTAACATTAACATCCTTAACTGATAACACATTGGTATCTAATACCCGTGCAAAATGTTGAAACAAAAAAAAAACTGACGGGAAAGTACAACAAAAATGAGTTCAATTCGTTGCGTAATCTGATTTTGACAGTTTATTTAAATATGAGTAAATAAGAGAACACAATCCTTGTAGTGCTTAGTTGAAAAATGCATAAGTTTGTGCGCACTTATATTAAAATAAAAGCGAAAATCGCAGTCAAATACCATAACTTAGAAAAAATGGAAAAAATAAACAGTTTATTTCCAATAAAAATGGTAAAAAATATCATTGGTTTTTTAAAATATCTTAAAGTAAGGAAAATACACATATGATACACACATATGAGTATTGTAATACCCATGTCACTAGTCGAAAAAAAAATGATTGAGGGCAATGTATCCCTAGTGTTCATTAATCTAGATTTGATGATATATGTAACTACAATTATAAAAGAAACACGATTCCAGTCATATAGTGCATAGTTGAGGATACTCTTTTTGGTGCACACTTGAAGTGAAATACGAGCTCAGTGACTTGCGGTAAAAGTAATTTGTTAAAAGTAGAACAAAAACGTGGATCAAAATGATCCTGCATCAAAGGCAGCGAGGTTGACATTCAGAACTAAGTTTTTATTCCCACGCATAGACTAGTATTCCAATCAAGGGACTCGGAGAAAATGTCTTTTATCGCGCAACGAAATTATGATATTTTCATGCTAAAAATATTGCTACAAAACAGTCTACATGAGTCAGAAACATGAAAATGATTATTCTACAACGGCTACCAAGACATGTACGACATAATTGGAGTGATACGTGAAAGTGACCACCAAGATAGGGTTGTCATGACATTCTCAAGAGCGTATAATGATTTGCATCAAACAAGACTAACAAGAACATTTTAGGACGTAAATAATAGAAGAACACGTTAGTGTTCTATAAAGTTATCAAATTAGAAAAAAGTTACGCTATTTTCGAAACATGATACAAATGTCTTTAATTGAAAACATAAATGGGTGCCACGACGGTCCAGCTTAATGCTTGTACAAAGACGGAGAGAAAAAGCATAAAAATGTATCCTATAGCTGCTTAGTTGAAATTAAGTAGTGTTTGTTAATTCATGGAAGCAATAAAGATAAGAACTTTGTTGGGTGAAAACACTTGTGACAGTTTGCACGTACATTGACATATCAGCTTTGTATTTCATGAAATCAGCGAATAATATTATAGTTGCGAAGTTTGGCAGAAATTCAAAAATATCATTTCGAGCGAGCATGGACAAAAAAAAAAGGATACACCTGTGAAAAATTACACTTAGCTGATTGCTTAATTAAATGAGCACGCTTTAACCCAAACACCAATTAAGTTTACAGGACAAATGCAAGTCTACTGATAAGAGATTTTACAAGAACTGTTTTGGGTAAATGTATGGATGTACGAGCATATACAAATATACGCATACATGTACACACACACACATGCGCACAGATACCAGGATACAAGTATGAAAATTATAAAAATTACAAGTTTGGTTTTTCATATTAAAAACTTTTAACATAACGGTCCTTAGTTGATAAGCATCTTAATAAAGCATATATGGGTGATCACACAACACATTTAATTTTTTGCAAATGTTTTAAAATAATAAAGTGAAAAATGGCAAGTTAGGGTAGTGTTACAAGTTGCGAGTGAGAGAGGGTGGTGTTTATAGTTCATATGCTAGTTGCTAGTCCATTGCACGGTCTGTAATTAGCTGGTATATGATACAGGCTGAACATAGTAGAGTGTGGGTTTTCCATACAGATTGTCTGGATTATGTAGAGTTGGGTGTCGCGAAGGGCCTGGATGACTTTACTCTATTAAATAGCTTTCATTCAGTCACAATTTAATCGTACACTCAATTACTGTGCTGTTATTTTTTATGACAGCCTTTTTTTATTCGTCTAATATCGACATGAAAAGCCATTTTCAAATCGAAGTCTAGTGACCGAGTATCTGTATTTACGTATTTTTTAATTATGCCTAGGGTAGAACATGTAGAGTAAAAATAAAGATGATCATTAAATGAATGGTCTACAATTATAAGTATTTTTTATCTGAAAACATCTACACGGGCTTTTTACGGAATCAATTATTTTTTTGTATATTTCAACTTGTCATTTAAAAACTCATGAACTCATTGCTCTTGCAGGAGTTTTGTCGATAACGTTGTCCTTTTTCTATTCTCATCAATTTTTTGCAAGGAAGGTTCAAAACAAACTAAACACGAAATATTGAAATAATGAGCTACTCAAGCTGTGTTAGATTAGCTCACTTATCAGTGTTTCTATCGGATGGGTACGTAACAAAATCTATTTAAATGATGAAGGAAGTGGAAATTTAAATGATGGAGATTGTTAGGATTCAAGAGAAATATTGCGAGTCGATTTAGGCTAAAAAAACTATGCCATTATAAGAAATAATGGGATATGGGATACTTTTACGTTGCTCATAGTTTTGAGCTGAAGGAAGTTAGATGTAGGACTTCGCAATAAAGGCATTGCTTTGTCTCTTGTTCCGTTGCCCGCTGGAACTCCCTTCCCTCTGCCGTGTTTGATTGGGGTTCGTTGGGTGGTTTCAAGGGTGCTGTCAACTCCTGGTTGTTGCGTGGTTGAAATCTCCTTCTCCTTCTCCTGCTTTCTTCCTTTAGTTTTCTCTTTGTTCTTTGTTTTTGTTTCACTGTTCGTGAAGTTGATGCTGGCGGGGTTTCCTATGTGAAATCTATGGATCCACTATTTGTCCCGTTGGGGTTGCTTTGCTTGATTTAATAATAATAATAATATAGAAAAGAAGAAACATAATTTATGTTCAATTTATATAAATTATTCTATACTAGTGATTAGATATTCATGTTATTAATGCCAGTAATTGATTCCTTTGTAGTGTAAGATGTGCTGCGTAAGGGATTGTAAGATCTCGGTGAGATTGAAAAAGTCTGATAGTGGATTTTTTTAACGTAAAAGAACTTCAACTCGAGCTGAAACTTTTAGAGAAACTATGTGAAGGAGCAAAAGTACTCAAGTCTCAGTTCAATATAAGATGACGAACGACGTAAATAAGTTTAGAGAGACATGATAGTTTCATTATTTCCAGCAGTACAAATGAAGAAACTCAGCGCCTAAAAAAGAAGAGATATTGAAAAAATGAAGACATTACTGAATCTTTTACTTTTACGTTGAGGAATGAGAAATTGATGTTAGAATGAATAAAAAATTCGTTAGATGACGATGTCTTAAAACAGAGCAGAGGACACCGAAGTATATGTAGTGCCAAAAGATGGAAGCGCAACATTTTAATACGAAAACATGATCCGTAATTTGACTAGAAATAAGGTTTGAGGCTGACAGCCGCTCTAAGTTTTATTAAAGAATTATGATTTTTCATTAATCGATATCACTCCCAATATTTTCATGCACATGTGTCATTATTCTGAAAGAATATTTACATACGGTGGATTTCAAACTCAAAAACTGATACGAATCTTGAGCGCGAGGGAGCTCCTCAACTCCAGCACAGCTTGGCGTGCTCAAGAGGTGTGCCAGCGAGATCTTAAAGGCGGTTAAGTTCAATGAGCAATGGCGCTAAAGAATGAGCTTTAGAATTGGGTGCAACTTTGGTGAAGTCTGTTCTTATTTTTTATCGTTCCGTAACGAATTTCATTTTAGCGAAACGCAACTTCAAAAATTTATGAGGTAACATCAACTGCTCTTGACCCAAGTGTCCAGGTTATTCAATATTTTCTTTGGTATTGTAACTTTGTCGCATGAAAGTGTCTCAGTACATAACCAAACAACTATCGAATAATTTTCCTTGATTTATACATATGTGCATACATGTGCATGCATATATATATATACATATATTAGTCTAAATACTACGCATACGTACTGTATAGTTTATATACTACATGTACAGTTAGCGACGAAATTATTCGTAGACCCCTCGTCTTTCAAAACTTTATAAAATTACTCAAAAAGTATTGTTACCACAGGCATAAGATTTTCACAGGGTGTGAAGCACATATTAGTGACAATAATACTAAGCTTCTCCAACAAAATATTTTTTAAAATGAAAAGCAAGGCGAAAATCGCTGTACGAATTGACATTTTATTATTACAAATAGTAAAGTCTAAATGAATAAAATTGAACGTTTCGAACTAAACAGTTCATCTTCAGCAAAGAAAAGAATTCTGCGACAAAACAAAACGAAAATGAGTAAATTGAAACTATACTATGCAAACGAATACTTCAACATATACAGAAAAAGTCGTAGATGTAAAACTAAAATATAAAACAAAACAAAAATTAAAAAACCTAAACTAATGATCATGTATTTGCAACGAGAAGAGGAAAAGCACTTTGAGTATCATTTAGAGGTATCATTCCCCTCTAAATGATACTCAAAGTGCTTTTCCTCTTCTCGTTGCAAATACATGATCATTAGTTTAGGTTTTTTAATTTTTGTTTTGTTTTATATTTTAGTTTTACATCTACGACTTTTTCTGTATATGTTGAAGTATTCGTTTGCATAGTATAGTTTCAATTTACTCATTTTCGTTTTGTTTTGTCGCAGAATTCTTTTCTTTGCTGAAGATGAACTGTTTAGTTCGAAACGTTCAATTTTATTCATTTAGACTTTACTATTTGTAATAATAAAATGTCAATTCGTACAGCGATTCCCCTCTAAATGATACTCAAAGTGCTTTTCCTCTTCTCGTTGCAAATACATGATCATTAGTTTAGGTTTTTTAATTTTTGTTTTGTTTTATATTTTAGTTTTACATCTACGACTTTTTCTGTATATGTTGAAGTATTCGTTTGCATAGTATAGTTTCAATTTACTCATTTTCGTTTTGTTTTGTCGCAGAATTCTTTTCTTTGCTGAAGATGAACTGTTTAGTTCGAAACGTTCAATTTTATTCATTTAGACTTTACTATTTGTAATAATAAAATGTCAATTCGTACAGCGATTTTCGCCTTGCTTGTCATTTTAAGAATAAGACGCGTCAATGCGGATTCAGTTTTAAAATATTTTTTTTCAAAGATTTAACAAGCTGAACTTTAGAAACACGATGAGACAAAATTATTCACACAGTGAGTAGTGTTACACTTTATTGAGGTGAATCTATCATTTGAGTACATTTTTAATAATCAATAGCGTGACCTCTCATTTTCATAACATTTAAAAGCCATTTATTATAGTTTTTGACAAGCTTTTCCGTAGTTTCAGATGAAATATTGTTCAATTCTTCAATGGCGATGCGTTTCAATGCTTGAAGATTCTTTGGACCTCCCTTGTTGATGTTGACTTTTAATTCCTGCCACAAGCTTTCAATGAGATTGAGATCAGGACTCATCGAAGGCCATAGCAGCACATTTATCTTATTTCTTTGGAGCCAGCTAGTTGAAGACTTGGCCGTGAGCTTTAGGTCATTGTCTTGTTGAAATACTCACCGCCTTCCGAGTCCCAAACTATTAGTTGATACCTTCAGGTTTTTGTACAAAATAGAAATATAGTCATCAGAGTTCATCTTCCCTTCAATTGCAAAAAGTTTTCCAGTATCCGATGCAGCAAAACAACCCCAAAACATCAGTGATCCTATCCACCTCCGTGTTCAACTGTTGGCACAGTGTTCTTCGGCAGGAAAGCTTCACCATTCTTACGCCAAACCTTCTTCACGTCATTGCGCCCAAAAAGCTGATTTTGGTTTCGTCACTCCATAATACTCTCTCCCAAAAGCCTCTGTCCTTATCCAAGTGTGATTTTTTAAAGTTCAAGCGAGCAGCAACAGGACATGGTTTGTGGAGTGGAGTCTTTCGAGGTTGGCGTCCATGTAGGCCTTCCTCGTTCAGACAGCGCTGGATTGTGCGATTGCTCACGCTAGCTCTCTGAGCACTCAACCTCTCGGCATTGTCGTCTGGCTTCACTCGTGGATTAGCGTTAACGTCACGACACAATTTTCGAGAAGTTCTCACCGAGAGTTTTTGTTTGCGACCACGCCGAGGCAACGTTTCTACAGTACCAACCTTAAAAACTTTTTTATAACAGATTGTACTGTAGATCTTGGGATGCTCAAATGCCTAGATATGTCGCCATAACTATTTCCAATTTTGTGGCAGCCAGTAATCTTTTGTCAGAGGTCCACACCGAGTTCCTTAGTTTTTCCCATCGTGGCGCTACTGTACGAATGACAAAGCTCTGACACAATTTTCTAGAATGATCTCACGTTTAGAATGCTCAAGAACATTTTGTACACGATTTTTTTTCAATAAGCAAGAATAATTGTAAATACTTCTCAATGAAATGTGATGTTCTAAATTATTTGAATAATTTTGTCTTTCCGTGTTTCTGAAGTTCAGCTTGTTAAATCTTTCAACAATAATATCTTGATTTAGAAACATCGTATTATTATCACTAATATGTGCTTCACATCCTGTGAAAATCTGATACCTGTGGCAACAATAGTTTTTGAGTAATTCGAAGTTTTGAAAACGAAGGGCATACTGTATATATGTAGAAAAGTATTTAGTAAAATATTAAAGTGAATTGCGCATTCATTTTTCAAAACTTCACTTCTCCAATTCAATAGTTCGTTTTTATTTTCTCCATAATTTTTGTTCCGCTGACGACGGCTGTAAGACATGGAAGCAACTCTTGAAATCAGGCCGAATGCGATGCCCCTCAATTGATGCTCTATACTGAGGAAAATGAACAGCAACTCAAAAGATGGATATGTTTTTTTCCAGTTTTTCGAAGGAAAATGAATAAACTTTCTCCAGCTGGTGTCTTTAATAACATATCTAAGGAAACCTCGCGTTTAATTTATTTTACGTTCTGCCTTCTTGGGTCTCTCGAGAAGATAAACACCGAGCGCTGTCTTGTCTTTCGTTTTTTCTATTTTTTCAAAGTTTTTGCTTTTATTGTTCTGTGAAGCTTTCCCCCACTCTTAATGAGTGTTCTTAATCCACACGAAGCGAAACTGATGAGTTTACAACAAGAAATTCTCGAAGAAACGAGGAGAGCAAACGTGGGAAGCTTTCTTCCCCGAAGACTCGTGTTGCGAGCGAACGCGAGATCTCGTATTTTTATCAACAAAAAATCGCACAAGAGCAGTGTTTATCAGAACTTGAGACGAAGAGAATGATGGCTCTCTAGCAAATATCTCTGTACGTATACAAACTATTTTATCTCAAATGAGATTAAATATATCAAGAATGGAGGGAGCGAAACCAACCTAATATGCGTACAAAAACAGTGACGTGATAGACGAGATAATAAATATTAGATGCTTCAACTCATAAAGAGTTTCAAAATTGAACGCTCAGAATTGCAATATTTTAGACTATAAGACGGAAAACGCTGCCGGTAGAATACAACATTATCATGTTTTACATCATAAATTGAAATCTGTACCTTGTATTCGGAGTTATCTTCAGACGAAAAAGGCCTGAGCTCTACAGTAACCTGCATGCGGCACACCTCAGCTGTGATGGAGACGAGGGCTGCGCAGAGCTGGCATGCTACACACTGCATTTGTGAACATTGTATCCATTATGCTCAACATTCAAAGCGAGCTTCACATAATCGCATAATTTTTCACATTTGAGACTGCCAAATTTGGTCAATCTGTGAAAGGTTAGCCGGATAATTATTGCTTAAAAATTAATTACAGAATAATGTATACCATGTTTTCTATTAATTTCAGGCTTTTAAAATTCCTCCAAGTATGACTGTCGGCAATACGAACGCACTGATGAGCGTTTTGGATTTATTAACCATTTACCGTCAAAATAGATTTCAGAATTCTCTTTCATAAACAGCTCTAACATATTTTATTCCTCGGAAAATTTGTCCCCTACTGTATTCTTCGAAGTTCATTGTCGAGTGGCAGTTCCTTCCTGATCCTAATATCGGTGACTACTTGTTACCGGTGCCAGTTAAGTGATGGTAGTTGTGATAACGGTAATTTGAGTACAAAAGCCAGACGTTAAAGGGTTAAATAGAGAACATTAAGAACAGATGCAATCAGCGCCATTATATTCGAGTAGTGTACCGGGTGTCCCACAAAAATGTCCCCGAATTTTTAAATGATGATATCTCCCTTTTAAATTAACATATTTGTATTGTCTTTTTTCGCAATGTAGTAAATTTTTTCCCTTTTCAAATAATGTGAGTTTTTGAAAATCGGTTGAATAACCACTTTACAGTGATCGGTTTACTGTGTCGTATACTACTTTTTCTTTCGAATCCAGGTTTATCTTTGTTTCAAATTTTCAGTCGTTTCAAGTCAGACCTTCCAATCAAAGGAGTTATTTTCAGAAAGAAAACGCATTTCTTTACTGTGGCCACGTATTTTACTTGTTTCAATGAAGGATGAACACATAATTATGACAAGAGATTAATGGGACTAGCAAATTCAGGAATAACAATTGTTACAATACCATTTCACGTAACTTGGAGTATGTAGCGATGACGAGGTACGATAGTAGGGTCTCGTATTTTACGTCAAGTTATTATGTGAAAATTAACACAATGTCGGAGTCTAATACGGTGTGCCAGTCGTATGCAAATTTAACAAGTTAATGAAGTGGCACCAGGAGACCTTTCAGTGACGAGTTCTCGGAATAGAATGATCCCTCTAACTGTCGTCGTACCCTTTAAATAACCCTCGTGCTGCTGGGGCTGCTGCAGCTTCTGCGTCCGTTACAGCAGGTGCGGGCACCGCTGCCGCAGCTGCCCACGTCGTCGGTTACTACTGCTGGTCGCTGTTGCTGTTGCTGTTGCTAAGACCCTGCTTCTGCTGTAAGCTTGTGGCAGCGCTGTCGCCAGCCGCCGTTGAGATCACGCTGCCAGTTGCCGCAGCTGAGAGCACAGGCGTCGCCTCCCTCGGTTAGGCAGTCTTTTTTTTATAACCGCTAAGCTGTCGCTGCGCAAGCGTCGCCTTCTCCCGTGCCGTGTTGTGCTGAATTTGAGGATTTCTTTTGGTGTCAGACCAGACGCCGGGCCCACGTTCAACCGTCCTCATTCTTTTTTTGTGGTGGAACTTAACGGTTCGTACTATGGACATAACAACTGAAAGGGGTAGAAAAACTATTGAGAAGTGAAGAGAAAACCAGTATTGTTTTAAAAACCTTTCCTTTGAACAATTAGTTTTTCCACCCCTTCCAGTAAATCGATCATCGTAAAGTTCAACCGATCAAACCGATTTTCAAAAATTTAAATTATGCGAAAGGGAAACAAAATTTACTAAATTGCGAAAAAAAGACAATGCAAATATGTTAATTTAAAGCGGAGATATAATTAATTAAAAAGTCGGGGGCATTTTTGTAGGGCATCCGGTATACCGACAATAAAATCGAGACCGTCATTTGAATGTTCCGTTTATCGCTATCCATATCGATATTTTTTAAATTACTCATCTCGTCAGTACTACCACAAACTTTGACATAGCGTTTAACTGGAGAAATTGAGAGACGCATTGCAATTTTTGGCGCTAAATGTAATCCGCTTCTTTGTTCCCAGGAACCTTTTTACTCCATCCCCTAGCGAGCCTGTATTATCAGTTTACTTTCGGAGATTATCTATTTTTGTGTACGTGGGTCGTGCAGTTCAATTACGGTAAACGCGTCTGCTTTTATCATTGATATATCTACTCATGTTTCGATGAGTGGAAACCTCATGATTTTTATTGCATAATTTTTTAAATTTCTGTGTGTTCCAGATTTTGAGATTCTCAATTTCTCAGATAATAATGGACGTTCGACATCGAAACATCGTTTTTAAATATATTGTTGTCTCAATTCAAAGTCTCTTTTGTTTCAAAAAATGTCATGGATGACATAGACATCGTTATTAAGCGTATTACGTGGAGAATGATGAGGTTAGGTAGACTATGAGTAAAACTAAATAAGTACGATAGGCCAATTACACCAGAGTTCATTTACTCACATCTTTAATCCTTTCCAGTTCCATTTAAAATGGAGAGGAAAAAATATTTCCCTGAAAAGTGCATCAATATGGAGCAGGCAACGGCTATATACAATACATTTCTAGAATAAAATTTCAACAAAAACTATTTTCTTATGGTGATAATAAATAATATTTATTTATGGCTCAGGGACTGCAGGGCTATTAATTTACTGCACGGCAAACACTTGGAGGGAGACGTACGGTAGTTACAAATTTTTTGCAAGTATGAGTGATTTCAGAAATAAAAAGATTTTTATTTTGTCTACCTGCATTAAATAACTCAGCAATGGCTACAAGTTTACTTGTCATTTCACTAAGCATGATGAATAATGGTAAATTGCTTTAATGAATATGAAGGACAGACAAAAGGTAATATTTATCAACCTTTACGTGAATATGAAAGAGATTCTAAAAAAAATTACTTTGTATTTACTTAGAGCCAGAACTGGGTCCGGTGCGCAGTCTGAAAGATAAATGAGCAATGTGGGCACAGCATTAAAATTTTTGGTAACAGTGAGCACATGAGTAACTTTCACCTCTTGTATTGCATTTTATTGACTGGCTTCATAAGTAGGTGCCCAAACGAAAAAAATTCAAAATTGGGGCAGATGCAGAATTTGCGTGCATAGCTGACAGCACTGGCACGGCTGCGAATAGGCGCAAAAATGTCCGCTCTGGAGCGAGTAGAGTTGGCGCCGCTCAGCCGCAGACATGCGCCGGCGCGCGGCCTTCGAGCAGGAGCACAAAACAGCACATCGTACATTTCAACCAAGCCTGACACACATCATCTAGCACTTTTTTCAAATGCCTTATAACTAACACCAGTACGCAATGACGATTATTCCCGGTCGAGCTGGTACACATTTTTTATATATATGATACCTGTGTTGAGTAGGAAATTACACATAAGTTCTCCCTTTTCCAGTTGAGAGAATCACTGGTATTGCCGGGATTCGAACTGACAACTCTTCCAGCGAAAGGCAGTCGCTCTCAACCACTAGGCGTAAGGTAAGTGCCAGCCCTAGCCGCTGTACAACTTGGCAACGAAGAGAAGCCGGATCTGAAGTGCGTTAACGTTAACCTAAAGGCACTGAGGGCTTACCGGCACAGCCGAACAATAATTATTAATGGAAGACAGTGCCACAGAGGTTCGTGTTTTTTCGTGTCAGTGATACATGTTTCTCAACATCAGGTTATTTTTTTCAGGTAATATATCATAGCAACTACGACCGTGGTGTTCATGCTGTATGAACATTGTGTGTCTGAGAACGTTCGGAGACACCGCAATAAATAATAATGAAAGCTTGTAAAAGCAAGCGCTGTCGTCTGCTTCAGGCGTACGTTTTCGCATTAGTAGCTTGAACATAATTAAGTTGAGAGAATATATCTGCTATGATGTGTTCTGAGAACAGCTGAGCGCAATACAGAGAAACGCAATACAGTACATCTCAGAAAAATATTCCAAGCTTACTGACGGTATTTTATCAATTGAAGGAAACGCATCACAAACGTTTTTGGGTGGAACAATGTCTCTTATCTTCAGCTACTAACATGTCAACTTAATTCAGTTTGGTTTAATGGGCTGAAACTGAATGCATATTTTTAACCTTTTGCAAGATCAAGCCTTCCGACTCTACAATCAGGACATTGATTAGCGCGAAATTTTAGACTATTCAGGCGTTGAATAGTTAGCCCAACATATGTAATTGTATAAATAAATTGGCGTTGAGTATATTTTTTTACAGTTTACGTTGACAAAAAATGTTCATCCTTCTTATACAGATATTTTTCATCCCTTCCTCTCATATTAATCATTGTTCGTTCAATTATTTCACGCTTTTTCGGTTCACTGACAAGCATGGTTCTTCGATCTCATAGTTATTGCAAGTAACCAGCAGGTATTTTCTCTCAAAGTATTCAAAAGTCGCTAAATAAATCTCAGGGAATAAGATGGGGACCCCGTGGCGGCCATTCCATTTCCTGCCCAACCCTAATGACACGGTCTTTCAAAAATTTCCGCAATTTGTTCCACAAACGAATTGTTCTGTACATCGAGGCTCTGTCTTCCATCAACCAGACGTGTTGAAATATACTGATGTAATTATAATCTGTTCCAGGTTTTATTTATCAATAAAGATGAGAAAGTAATCCTCATACTTCGGGTTTCGTTTGTTGTCTAGTCCAAACTAAATTTCCGAACAGATATGCGATTATTCTAATTCAAACTTAACACTTATCTCGAGAAATGTTCATGTCAAAAACATTTCTTGCTGAAATTTTAGGTGCTGAATAATTAACTGCTATCACCTTTGCGCGCAATAATTCTATTGTCCTGGAATACACTCTCATTCAAAAGTTTGTTTTCAACATATCTTTCATTTCGATTCAAAATCCATCAACATTAGGTAGTTCGTCTAGCGTAGTCGTTTGCTCGTTAATGTTCGGCTTTGAGTAATTTTGTTCACCAACAGAAAATAGGTCTTTTCTTGTTTTACCTTCCTCGAAAGGGTTAAAGAGGAAGGCCAATCTCTCGTCGTCTACGAGAAATTCATGAGATCTAATTGAATATGCAGCACCACTGCATTTTTTCTGAAGTTCCCATTGCGTTATGCCATCTATAATTTAATTCATTCATTAGTACAGTACCATCGATTTCATGGCTGTTGAAGCAGTCTGCCTCACTTTGAGCTAATTGCAGTAGATTTGTTTTGGGCAGAAAAGTTTATTCCATGGAAAGCTTCTTTTATGAAGATAAGTAAGCCCGGTATTAATTACTGTGCATAGACTAAAAATTTTACAAATGAAAGGTTGTTCAGTACATCAGACTTCAAATAGCATGACAATCGTAATTTTACTCTAAAATACATGGGTATTTGATACATTGTTTTTACAATTTAAACAATTTAAACAATTTATTTACCACAGGTGATACAGAGGTAGAATGATTCTTAAGTCTAGTACAATGGTTAAATTAGAGTATAGCTACCTGTGGGCCCGAACAAGTTCAGCGACTTCTAGGGCATCCTATCATCACGTTATTCTAAGGTGTACAATAATGTTTAACCTAGTTTACTTAACCTAGTTTCGCATTAGACTGATCATTGAGATAATTTACTCGATATTTTATGCTGTATTTTACAATATAGGTCAAATCGGCTATATTTAACAGTACATTCGATAAAACGATTCAAGAGCAGATTACCAGATTAAAACGATTACCCAAAGCAAGTTACATCATTACATTATCATTAGTTACATGTAGGAGGCAAGATTTGACATGGTGATCTTACACGACTAGTATTCTGATAGGAAGTGAGACTCAAGATTTCTTTTGAATACTTTGTACGAATTACATTTACGGATCTCCGCAGGTATAGAGTTCCAAGTTTTGGTTCCAACGAAGAGGATACTGTGTTGCGACCGGGCCTTCGAATAATAAGGAAGCATGAATTTTCCTTTATTTCGGGTTAGATGGTCGTGATGACCAGTTTGCGCAGTCAATAATTGTCTAAGGCTATTGTCGCCGTCATTTCTTAATGTTTTGAAAATGAAATTACAGATGGAGATTTTGTAGAGATCCGAAAGTTTAAGTATTTGTAAATTTTTGAAAGAATCATTTGTGTGAGCATTTTATTCTAGGTTCTTTACCGCTCTGACAGCTCTTTTCTGCAGAGTAAAAATTTTGTTAGTTTTATTTTTATCAGTTCCGTGCCATGCTTCTATTCCGTATTGCAAGTATGGAGAAATAAGCGTTCAGTAGAGCATTAGTAAAGCTGTTTCAGGCAGAAAATTTTTAACTTTATTTAGGATTCCGATGGATTTTGATAATTTAGAACTAATATGAGTGATGTGCTCTTTGAAGGTCAGATGTTTATCTATTATGATGCCCAGAAACTTACATGAGTTGGTTTCTTCGATTTCACCTTCGCCAATTTTAATGCATGGGAGAGATACATCTTTCTTGTATGAGAATGTAATATAATTTGTTTTATCAATATTAAAGCTTATTTTATTAGCTTTGAGCCACGATGAAACCTTATGAAGTTCATTATTTATACTCTCCACAATCATAGCTGGATTTTGGTTCGGAAGGACCGCAGAAAGCGTACTGTCATCGGCAAAAAGTATGAATTTGAAGAATGATGTAGATTTAACAATATCATTGATAAAAATCAGAAACAGGGGAGGCCCAAGAACAGATCCTTGTGGAACTCCATGGCTAATTGTCTGTGGGTCTGATTTTGCGTCGTCAATGACAACGTATTGCTTCCGATTTGTTAGGTATGATCTGAACCAATCATGGGAAATCCCTCGAATGCCATAACAGTGTAGTTTCGAGAGTAGTATTTTATGGTCCACACAATCGAATGCTTTTCGGAAGTCAAGAAATACAGAGAAGACAGGCTTTCCTTCATCTATATTAGAATAGAGGAATTGTAAATGATTTAATATAGCCTGTGTTGTTGATTTTTTAGAGCGAAAGCCGTATTATTTATCGTAAAGAAATGATTTTTGTTCAAAATAAGAGTACAATTTTTTATACACAATCTTTTCGAATACTTTGCTAATAATTGGTAGTACGGAGATAGGTCGATAATTGTTTACACAGGTTTTTTCACCACTTTTAAAGATAGGGGTTACTCTAGCAGCTTTGAGGGAGTTCGGGAAAGTGCCTAGTGAGAGAGACTGGTTAATAATATTTGATATCAGCGGGGCTACAATGTCAGCAATAACTTTAAGTACTTTAGTCGGAAACGTTTGTAACCCACTCGATTTATTTTTCATGTTGTTTATGCACGTGATTACATCGGAGGAGTTTGTAGGCGTAAAGAAAAAGGAGTTGGGTTCTCGAATATGATCCATAAATTCCAGGTGATCAGTAGGTTCACTTGGAATACCATCAGCTATAGTTTTCCCTACGTTTACGAAGAAGTTGTTAAAGAGATTAGCAATTTCTTTCTTCTCATGGTATTTCACATTATCTTGAATGACATATTCAATTTTCTTTTTATCGGCATTATTCGGTTTACAGCAAGAGTTAAGGAGATGCCAAGTCTTTTTAACGTCAGTTTTGAATTGAGTAAACTTGAGCGTAAAGTAGTACTTTTTTGATGTTCTTATCTGGTTTGTTACATAGTTTCTGAAACTGTAATATGTTTCTCTAGATATTCGCCCTTCGCAAAGGAGGGCTAGGTACGCTTGACGTTTCTTTATATTTATTACGATGTCTCTAGTAATCCAGGGCTTTTGTTTATTTTTCGGGGTAACTGTACGAGTTACAATTGGGAAACACTGATTGTATGCGGTCATTATAGTTTCAGTCAACTTTACTACTGCTTCATCAATGCTCATAGCATTATTATTTTGTTGAGAGATGTGCAATGTAGGCATTGATTCTTCTAGAACTGCGCATTTCTTCAAGATTTGATTCGTTTATTTTACGATATGAGTAAGTTTCAGCCCGTGCCTTGGTGCAAGCTATATAGACATTTTTCTTAATAAGAAAAACTGGGAAGTGATCTGATAAGTAAGAAGTAATTATTCCAGCAAGAAAATCACTTGGGTCTGTCATAAAGATATTGTCAAGCAGCGTTGCACACACTGAGGTTATTCGTGTAGGCTTTGTAATGATCGGAAGGAAGGATTGAGACTGAAAGGTTGTTAGGAAATTAGAGATTGGTTCATAGCTTTCATGTTTCAGTAGATCATAATTGAAGTCACCGCATATTATTATGTCATTGTATAAGGGCCTGTTTAACTGAGAAATAATACGATTCAGCTCATTCAGGAAGGATATAGGGCAGGCTGTAGGAGGCCTATACACCGTTCCAAGCACAATGCGTTTACCATCTCTAGACAGTTCCACGAAGAGTGATTCTACATGATCCTGATTCATTGTTGCACTTGCTATGGTTCTCGAGTCTATGTGGTTAGATATATATGTGCTGATGCCTCCGCCCCGCTGGTTTTTTCTTAGCGAATGGTAACTATGATAATTTTCAAATCGAATCATGTCTTTAGTCGAGTCATCTAGCCAGCTTTCGGTGAAGCTAATCACGTCTAGGTTATAGTTAAGTTCAGTAATAGTACATTGTACCTCTTCCAATTTTGGATAGAGTGACCTACAGTTCCAACACAGGAGTGAGAAATCTCGGTCAGTTATTCGTATAGTTTCGTTGAATTTTGATATATTAGTATACCTACACTCTTGAGAGTCGTTTAGGTTTGGATATATTCTGTTCAAATGATTGAGATCTGGGTCGATTTCCTCGAATATCTCAGGATAATCAGTCATTTAAAATTAGTAAACAGTAAGAAGTAGGTACTATAGAGCTTAAAAACGAAATACAGAGTCAAGCTTTAACGGATATTTCTGTCTAAAAAACTAGCTTATAAAGTACGAGAGAATAGAGTATAAAAAAAATCTAGTGCGATTACGTGAGTACACATAAACTCAGTCCATGAGCGAATAACATTGGAGTTCAATATCACAACATTGGTGCAAACAGATTGCCGCATGAAGGCGTTTTTACAAGTTCACATACAACAGGTAATACGTTTTAAAGATTATAACGACAATGATATAACCAGCTAATATGGTTTACGCGTAATAATAACTTTAGTGGTAAAAAAAGAAAAAATTCACAGTAACATTGGGAGGTGAAAAATTGCTGATTGCGTTGTTTCAAAAGTTCACACACAGCTGTCATAAATGTTTACAAACACATCTGTTATACATTTGTATAGATTCAGGTTAGACTAACATCAAGTTGAGGTTAAACTGACATGATACCTAATTGAGATTAAACTAACACGAAACTGACATATCTAATTTAGAGGATCACCTAGTCTAGTCACCCATGACCTGCTTCGATGTCATATTAAGTTGTTGCATCAGGTATTGCTCGAGGTCATCTGGCGTGTTGATCTCGCGGCGTCTTGAATCTTGGTTTCCGGGGTTAAATATGAAGATGTTTCCATCCTGTGTTCTTGGGATTCCAATTTTATCCGGGAATTTCCTTTTGGCCTTCCTCAGAATGTACATGACGTTAGCTCGTGAAGGTATGAGGTATTCATTTATGAAGAAGAACTGTGGTTTCTTTTCTCGGCAGGCGTTGAGAATTTCACGTTTTTTGTTATAATGTTTTAGTTCAAATGTAATGTTTCTTTGATCTACGTTCCCAGTTACTGGTTTTTTCCCCATTCTTGTAGCTGACGTAATGTCAGTGTCGGAGAGGTCAATGTTGATCTTGTCCTTCAGTAGCTGGCAGACTGTATCCTTACAGATTTCGTCTGCGTGAGATTGCGGTGTTTCCCTTCCAGAAATGACGAGAGTACATACATTTTTTGTCTTCAATGTCTCGGCGCTGATCACTTTTTTCCAACTGGTCGAGGCGGGAGGTTAAGCTGTCTATTTTCTTATTCTGTTCTTCGAGAGTTTTTTTGTGTTCCGCTTCTTTTGTTTCAAATAGCGTTTTAAGGTGGCTTATTTCATTTTGCATTTGAACAATATCACTATTAAATTTTGTCATCACTGAATCGAAGTATTTTATGAGGACAGAAACCACATCTTTACCGTCTTTCGTTAGGCTAGACACATCAGGGTATTGACCAAACTTCGGTTGAAACTCGTTGCTGTTGTTGCTGCTGTTGTTGGTACTGCGTCGTTTGTTAGCCATCTTGAAGATTGAGGGAGTTCGGTCGTTGCGTAAACGAGGGTTGAATACTCTCACACTTTTGAGGGAATATTATACTCTTAGTTTGATTATGTTTATATATGGGATATTTAAATCACATTTGAATACTCATGGCGAGAGTGGGTACCCATTTAGGTTAGAGGTACATTCTTTCTAACAATAGGCACTTTGTTTCGGAGCGAGCGCCACACCCGTCCTCAGCACACGGAGTCACTGAGGACACAGAGATACTTGATAAAATTCATTTCAGAATTCACATAAAAAATTATTTTCTTTATTCATGAAACACAAGACCAAAATAACGTGTCCAGTTTCAAGTCCATTGAACAATAACGCATTACCATACTGGAATCTTGTAAATAACTGAAGACAGGCCACATTTTAACATAGAAATGCTACTCTACGTTTTCTTACTTTTAATAGTCTATGAGAATCTATGAGTAAAGAGCATAACAAAATGAGGATGCTTATTTCCTGGCCACCCCGCATGCATTTTCATAAAACCCTCTCTACAGCGTATATAAACTGAGTAGGAGCACTGAGCAGTTGAGTAGATCGAGGGACTGCAACAGCGGTTCTGCCGTCCGTAATTTACTTTTCATTCATCCACTGCTTGAAAGTTTTCTGACTCACTTATCTACAGCATTGTTAAAGCTATTGTAGTCTCTTGGTATGTTTCTAGAATTCTTGACACTTATACAGCGCAAAGTTTAGAATGATTTAATTCTAATTGCTCTCTGGTTCACTGCATTTTTCAATTTTTTTCTAAAACTTTTTGTTATTTTTATCCTCAGCTTTGACTATCTTCAAACCAATTTAATTTTAAATTTAATGCAATTCACAGGCACTGAAACTGTTTTTTAAAGACTTCATTGATAGCTCGCATCATTCATGCCTGCGCCTTCATCAAAGTGAGACGCATTAGTAAACGAAAGGTCAAGTAAAATCATTAGTGGTATCCAATGAACTTCGCTGCAGTGGTGCCTGCATGGATCTGTGCATCGAGTGCAAAGCTGGTCTTCTCTCAATCGTCGCGGCGCAAGTTAACATACATCGAGCGTCAAACTGCGGTAGAAAAGTGCATCGTGGTGTGGATGCCGTATTGCTCATTATTTTACACACTAACAAAGTTAAGAAGTACGAGTAATCATTCGAGTAGTAATTTGATTTACATTTCTCTCTGGTGTATGAAAGTTATGTGCATTTCATTACTAAAATTCATAAGCCGGAAAAAAAGAAGCCTGTTTAGAAATTGGTTGATAGCTTTTACTTCGTTTCCTAAATGTTGTTGCATTTTCTGACAGGGGAATAAGAAATGAAGGAGACTTCTTGAATTTTCGTCCGTTTTTCATCGTTTAGCTTCGTTAGTTATAAAAGTTACTTTTTTACAATTTCCCTATTATTGTGTCACAAGGTATTTTTACAGATTTCATTTTGTTTGTCCCAAATTTCCATGCTTTTTTCTCGTTTATTTTCCAACATCTTTAGGGGATTTTTCAGACTTTCCGGCAATTTCTTTATATTTTCCATTCTGTTATTATGACGGATTGATCAGACTAAATTTTAACGATTCTTTTCCAGATACATTATGTGTCATTTTTATAATGTTGCATGTTCCCTATCGAAATTCGGTCTCTTCATTTTCACAAGTTGACATTCTTATGCTACTCAGGATTTTTTCCAGGAAAGACTCAGTGCGAATTTTTCACCGACTGCTTCATTCTCTCTCTCTCACCACTTCATTTCCCCAACTTTCAGCGAATCCATTTCTGAAGGCCTCCATTTTTAAACGTCAAATCAACACTACGTCAGAACGATGTCCCCTCGGAGGTATCGCAGGAGTTGACTGTTCCCTCAAAATTTTTGCCTACGACATCACTACAGAGTTTCCTCACTGACGCGCATCACTGATCAGCGAGATCTGATTAGGCCGCTCCGTCACCTGAAGACTTTAATGACGACCACCACCCGACACCGCCCACACTAGACATATTGAGGCAGTGTACGCATTGTAGAACATCGCTCATGTGTTTTTAATTAACCATAAAGGCCTTTCAATAAGTGAAATGAACTTTAACATGTCCCGTGATGAACTAAATTTAGGGATAATAGCTCGATTGCTTGTTGTCAACAACAAGAGGAAACTCCCATGTGTAATGGTCGGATCTTCAGAGCAAAACTTTCCGGTCTGACGTGATTGGTAGCTTATGCGCGGCTTCCAATGTACAATACTTTTAGATAGATCGAACTAACCACGATTGGTGCACAGCCTTCCATAAATATTGCTACACATACTGATGCATTCCCAATTGAAATTCCTCGCAGGTTTCCAGTTGGCAGAAGCCGTTAATGATCGGGAAAGGCCGTGCAGGGTCCGGACACTCGACGACTGTTGGCGGCTCTCGCCCATTACTGAATGTAATTTAGTCGTGGACAAATCGCAAGCGATCAGTTTTTTCTGAGATTGTCATTGGCCTAGAAGGTCGGCTCCGACGTAATTCTAAAAGGCAGCTTGCGTTATTATGCTGCAATTACAAGGGTTTCTTATTCTATAGGATATGTATTGTTCTTCAACGCGAAATTTATTAAGTAACGTAATTTTCAATCGATTGGTGCTGGTTTTAGACTTACATCTGAGTGTCTGTAACTTGAGTACGTGTAGAAAAAATTTGAAGTATTTTAGTGCCAAGCTTCATGAGGCTTATGAGGTGTGCAGTGCATGTACAGAGCAGCAGGCGCGGCAACCAAAACCTCCTGCTTAAAGAAAGCAAGAAACTCGGATTAAACTACCTGAATTATAAATATTAAATTTATGACACACCCATACCTACTGCTTACTAGTTGTATATTCAGTGCAAGGCATTGCACATTATTATTTGTTTACTATCACGTATTTTTGCATTTTAAAATTTTGATTCTTGAGTGTGTGCTGGAAAATTTTTGCTGACGATTCTGCAATGTATGCAACATTGGTTTTCGAACTGAATTGTTAAGAGGAGTCCAGGAGTGCACTCTAACAAGGACAGCCAGCCGCGTCATGAAGGCTATGACGTCGAAGAAACTCGCTCCAAAATACCCCTTCAGTGAGGATGACCGGTAGCAAGGATCACCCAGAAATTCCATCCTAAAATCTATCTGCTTGTCAAGTATATAGTTGAATGTTAGAACATTTCATCAAGTTCATTAGTTGATGTCTTCCTGCATGGAAGTGTTGTGCCCAACTCAGTGATCAATGCTGTCAAATAAAATGGGTTATACTAAGTATTCAAAAAACAGAACAAATGGTCTGCGCACCACTAACTCGCACCATTTCTTTTGCGAATTCTTATTTAACAGTGTTGTATTTTCTCATATCTACGTTATTCTATTCCGCATCTTGCTAACACGTCTTCAAAACCATCACAGCTAGGAATACTGGACAAGTTAGCTATAATAACAGCAAGAAATCGTCCGTCGTATCAAGTCATGTGAGTCTTCTTAATGGCTCTTGTAAGTTATTATAATTTTCAGTTAAGATGTCTTCATTCAATCATTTAAAATATTCATTACTCCTCCAATTTATTTTTCTTTGATGAGTTATTGGAAATTTTCTCTCTATATATCTAGGAATCTCATGATTATTTGGTGTATAGCATAAGGCGGTGATTATTCCATTCACATTTTGCGATGATACGCCAGAGCTCGCAGCCCGGCATTTGAACTCTAAAACCCCTGAAGGTTTTGAGACTCCACAGCTTCAGTTCCGTGCTTCAACAAACAAAAGCGTTACTGCTTTCAAACTGTTCAGTTTTAAACATAAATTAAAGGCTAATGGCTCACTTTTGAGATGCATCACTACAATCAGGTAATTACGGCAGTTGGCAGTACTGATGGAGTGGGTGGAAAAAATATCTGTTCGCCATGAAATGGAGCACAACTCTGGCCATGAAAAATATGAATGAAATGCGGAATTCCAACCTAGGTTACCAATTCAATTCTCAATCCTTAATTGGAAGAATGCTGTTTGGAATACACAAATCTTAATATATAGTTGCAAAATTAATTATATGCATGAAAATATAATTAGAAAGTATGTAAATTACAGGGGTGACAACATGGCGCAGAAGGTAAGCATGAAGTCACGCAAGGGCGACATGGAGCTTCGGGGCCAGCATCAATTCGGGAAAGGTCGAGATGGAGCCGCGGAAAGCAATCGTTACAGAACTGTTCTGATGGAAATTTAGCATAACTTGACAGTTGGTTAGCAGTTTTTAACGTTCAAAAAGTAGACATGGGTACCAAAAAATGTTTTTTTGCCGACCTAAAAACTGTTTACAGTCTAACTTACAATTTGATGAGTGACTTTTGCAGGGATGAATTACTTCAACATGTTCACTTGTGCCAATTCACTTCGTGTCAACGCTATAAAAAAACATCGGAGGAAGACCAGCCAATAACTGATGTGAATGTCTTATAAATGCTCGTATATTAAGTGCATGGTATCCTCGTGAGTGAAGCACTGTTCTTTGACTATGTTATATAGCCTTTGAGTGATAGAATGGTGTACGCTTATTGCGTGTAAAACTGTCCAGAATCATTGTAATGCATACAACGAAGCAGTATAAAAGTAACCGCGACTGGTGCTATTCATGAAGTAACATAAATTCTAAGTATCAGCTTACTGAATTAGATTTGAAGTTTCGACCTTGATTGATTATAAAAATTGTTAGCAATATAACCGATGATCAAGACGAGTCACTTCAGTGATGGTTTGTAATGCCTGTCAACTGTATCAACGAGCACTTGCCATGGCAAGAAGCTGCTTCGGAGAACTTTTATTGATTGGTTTGCTTACACAAGTACTGTTCAACGAAATACTTTTGATGAAATGAGCCTATTTCAAGATCTTGTCGTGAAGTAATGTATGTTTCAAACGACCTGTCTCATATCTAAAGTATGTTTTGACGACCGCGTCTCATAAAGTACGTACCAACAAGTATCCACAAGTGCCTTAACCGAAGTATCATGCATTCTGTCAACAGAGTGTCATGACCAAGGCATGTTTTGACGACCAAGCGTACCTCGACGACATTGTGTCATAGTCAAAGTGTTTTGTGACACAATGTGGTAAAAACACAATGGAAGTGTTTTGACTTCCACTAGTCATAACTTGGTATTCGACGACTTCTGTGGCAGCAATCGTTACGTGGGTTCCTGTCAGCCAGATGGGCCCCACACATGTACTTGTGCTTTCCAAAGAGTGCTCAATCGAAGACGAGAGACGCATTATAAGCCGCTCGAGGGAATTTCTAAAGATGCAGCGCGTAGGTGCCGGATGAGAGCTCGTCGTGCTTGTGTTTTAATGTCACTCATATCTATGACCTTAATGAATGCAATTATTAGAAATACTTTTTAATTTCGGGATTGAATACGATGGAAACATAACGGGAGGAATTTTCAAAGCATGCACTCTCGTTGCTGATTTTATCAGCGCGGCGTTAATGTTGGTAAACATCGAATCCTGATACCATGACAGCGACTGCAAAATAAGACTCTAATTAACCCAGATTTTATCAGAAAATTGTTGTGAGGAAGTTCTCGTCTCGTATTCCTGGAAGAATACCATTTGGCTGCATGTTTGCTCGGAATTTTTGGTGCATTTGGTGCTGCTTTCTGTTGGAAGGTGAGATTGGGCGTAATTTTCCTTTTCTTTCAGCGGGCTTGTCAATTTCAGTTACTGTAATATAGCATTCAGGAACGTCAGAATCTCTTTAAATATCATGTCCTTGTGCCTAAAACAGTATCTATTCTGCCAAAATACTTTATTTTCTGGTTTGTCCACTCTAGTCGTAGGTTCCACTAGGAGATATTTTAAATCCCTATATGAGCTATGTCCTGCCGATAATTTTTTTCATCTTCACCTTTGCTCATTCAGATTTGAAGTTTGGACTACAGACATTCCTCGGACTGATTTTTTGTTAATGAATTCAGGTACCATCATTAAATAACCTGTTTAATTCATTACCCTACTGAATTCAAACCTGATTAATACAAACTTTCTAAGGATGAAACTTCTGTTTTCAAGCAGAAGTCGACCGCACTCTTTTAAATCCCTTCAGTATCTCTACACTCGTCATCCCTGGAAGTTTTGAAGGAATAACCTCTAATCTTTTCTTGATGAGTAGATTGATGGCTTTGATAACAGATTTTACTCTTCACTGCACAGGAAAACGCATTTTTCAGGGCTTTGGGAAAGAATGTGCACAGTTTCTGTTGGGAACAACGAAAATTTCATGCAGCTAAATTCATTTACATGCTTGGGATTCCAATTTTCCGGGCTCATATAAATACTCTAGCTGCCAAATTTATGAATGATTTACTTCACTCAACTTGTATTCTCATGCTCACAGGAGTCCCTGCTCACTGTTTCTCTCTTAGTTGGTACGTTTTATTTTTTTCAGTAAGGAACACGGGGCTTACGCACTGATTACTTCACATCAGCCATCGGACTGGCCGTTTCTTCAGTTCTCCAACGCATTCTAGTATCAAGCAAAATTACAAAACACATAGTGAACAGGACCTTTCTGTTCCTAAATTGAACACGCAATTTTGTGCAGATTTTAAGCTGGTTCTCTGCTAGTTCTGGCCTCCCATTAAGGGTCCTTGTTCGTACACAGACTAAAACTTCCTATTAGAGTAAATTACTGTGCATGACCTTAGAAAGTAATAATTCTCTAAACTATGCTCATTTATTTTTTTATATGATTTTCTTGTTTGCCAATTTTTGCCTTATTTCTATACTAACACCACTAACTTTTTGGAACTTGATTTAAATTATTCTACATTATCCTGCCTAGGTAACTCTTTGAAAATAAGCCTGGTGTTCGGAGCGTTCTAATTTACAGTTAACAGAGAGTTATTGATTTACTTCAGGATAAAAGTGTACCCTGTATTACTGTGAACTATTTTATTTCCAGTTGACTAGATCGGACTTTACCGTTTCACGACATCAGTTACGACAGGTCGTCGTAACTTTCCTGAAATTCAGAATCTATGTTATTAGGGTCGAGAAATCGTGAGGTTGTTTTGTAACGCACGGTCAGCTAATGGTCATGCATGCAGAGCAAAGCGAACCTTTCTTTACGATTCCCTGCTCGTGTTGGTGGTGATGGGGACGACTGTATCGCCGAGGGCGCAGCGTTTGGCATCATCTTCGCTTGTATCCTACATGCAGCTTATTTTATCGCTATTTTTTTATTTGAACGGGATTGTAATGTATTATTCATTACATCAAGCTCCCGTATTATCATCCTTCTCTTAAAACTAAGTTCTAATGGCAATATATCATTTAGGCCGAATTCACCCTAGAATTTTAACTCGAAATTAGCTAGCATAACATTGTACTTAGCACTAGTGAATTTGATCGTCTAGAATCTAGATGATGAGCATTGAAAACGTAATTCTGCCTAAATTATTTCGTTCCTTTACCAACGCTGTCTGAATTATTATTCTTTCCTTACTATTATTCCTGCTTAGAGAATTCTCTCTCTATAAGTTATTTAACTGATTCTTGAATTGACCTTCGCCTATATAAAAGCCCTCAAGTGACACTTTGAGGTTTGCTATTTTCGGAAATAGCTTCTCGTCATTAAAAATTTGGCTGCTTTGATGGATATGGGTTTAAAGTCTGAGAGTTTAGCTATGGTTGTGCCTTTTTTCCTATTTCGCAAGTCATTAAGTCATGCTCAGGACTGCTTCTCCTATGTCATTGCAGTACTGTCTTCTGACTTTGCAAAGTAATTCATAGTATTCTAATTTAATTTGAGATTAATTTCAATTACTTCCACGTATCTTTGCTCGTCTAAACTGTTCGTATAACTATCCGCAGCTAGTACCGGTGTCCGGTTCTGCCGCAAATTCCTGAAGGGAGTTCATGTAAATAATCCTGAGGGGACCGTGGCAACGCTCTGCAGCGCGGCCTCTGTCGCCAGAGTTGACGTCCGAGTTGAAGCTTTCGGGGCTAGAGTCTGGACGACATTACAGAATTTACTCAGCCTGACCAGCGTATTTCTATGAATTTAAACGTCCAGATATATCGAGTAATCATTTTTAAATTTTACAGTTGAAAACTTATGGTGCAAGAAGAATTTTGGATGTTAGGGTGAAAGTCTAGGGTAACGCTTCAGTTTATGCTTTACAAAATATATTTCTCTATTAGAATTAATTTAGAATATAAAATTTAGAAGCTTATTCAATCTATTGATACTTATTCAATTTTCTGTGTGTTGGAAACGTTGGTTGAAAAAATTGCGAAGGTCATTGCTTATGCATAATTTTTTTTTTTAATTTAACTATTGAAATCAGTAGTGAATGTAATTCATTCATCAAGTACCGTTTCTAAAGATCACCTCAACGGTCGAAAACTACATCAAACGTTTTATTTGACTTTATTTTCTGTAAAATGATAAATTATTCCCACACATATCAGTATCAAAACACAAAAAAATCTAAACAAAGTAAAGTAATAATGAGAACGTGTTCGCGGTGAAAACTAGGCCGAATGGTTGCACTAACGATCACAAGAAGCCCTTTTTCGTGCATGGAAGCGAACAACTGGTTCCTCGCTTGACTATCGCGACATCTCGCGTCAAATTGAAGGACACGAGCGATCTTTTTCTCATTCGGTAATGACGATGCCGAATGAAGGTCCCTCGTCAGACGCTGATGGCAATCGCAAACAGAACTGAAAGCCACTCAACTGATGAAGACAATACCAGCGGCGAATTGTGATGCTGGCTTACAAAATGAAGCAATGGATGTTAGCATCTCGAACTATTACTGGATACCCTTGAATAGGGATAATATTAGGACTCAAGTTTTGAGAGTGAGCAATGTCTGAGAACGCTTTAATAGAAATACTTTTTAGCGCGGTATTATGAATAAAATGAAAGCACAGGGCTGCTTCTACATCTAAGCATGGGATCTGAAACCCAAAAAGACCTGATTTTCTGAAGCTACGTCGAGACACATTTTAGCGGAAAAAATTGTAAAGTTGTGAACGACATCTCTCAGAAGGAAAGAGACGTCAAATGAGGTATTTGCAATTGTTGAATTTTGCAGCGGAGTGCTATTCAGATATTTGACGTCCAGAACTATTCATTTTGCTAGCACCTCGCTGTTACTGGGATATCAAATAGCGTTCAGAACTTTGCACTTGCCTCGATTACCAGTTCTTCTCTCCGCCGTGTCCAACCATAGAACTCATCCCATGAATCAGCGGTGCCTTAATTGAAAATTCCTGTCCAATCTCTCAACTAAGCCATATTCAAAATGACTAATATGAACAAAGTTTGGGAAGCTAGTACAGACCATGCCTTTTTGGCTGTGCTATTGGGAAATTCTCTCACTGGAAATAGTGAACATTCTCTGGAGAAGTGGTTCCCGAAATTTTCTACTTCGTTCAGGTAACAATCCAGACAACTTGTTTTGTGCTGCATATGGGTCTTTTTCGATTCCTTTTTGTTCAAGTTCTAATTATTGTAGATCGTATCATAAAGAACTGATTCTGTCGCTGAAGCGCTGTCGATTTTTACACCGTTGATTGTCAGTGTACTTACACTCGGCAGAAGATGAGCTAAACTTAGATCCTGAGCTAACATCCAGTGTCTGCACGCTCTGCACGCTCTCTGAGTATGACTAATCAAATTATTAGGATTTTTGTGGGACAAATCCTTTGTCGGAGAAAGCTTGGTTTATGAAATCCCTGTTATTACTTGCAATAATCGAAAAGCCAATGGCAATAAGTTTCATGGCCAATTCCTCACTCGCATTTTTCGTTTCGAAACAAGATAACTTTTGCTGCATAATAGGCTTCGTGGTACTCGATGGCGTAGACACAACGTCGACACCTGAGCACTCTGGCAACACTAATACATATAGCGAAGATTTCTCAACATCAGGATTCAAGGATGCGCATTCTAAAAACTCTTTCTAAGTGCTTCAAGACAGCATTAATGCCATGGGAAAACTTAATTTCCCAATTTATACATATACATATTTTTCTGGATTTTCAGAGACGGAGAAAATATCTAAAAATAAAAACGTGGTCAGAATGGTGCAGAATTCCCTTCCCTCTAAATAAGTAATCTTAGTAAAAAAAGGTGGTTAATCAAATATTGCAATAAGAAATAATAGAAATAAAATATTTCACACGAAAAGTTTATATTAGCAGAGGATATTCGACGGCATAAAATTACTCCCATCGTATTCCATTCAGGAAGTTCGAATAACCTTCGATTAGTACCCTGAAAATATTTTATATAAACTGATATTGAGTCTAAAAATAGCTGAAAATCTATGAGATCCTAAGCTGATTAGAACAACTCTGTTGCAAAATTAAATGTAATTCAGCTGAATCACAAGAAATAATTGACAAGGTTGTGCACGGCAGGAATGAAGTAGCATTTTAACCATGTCAGAGCGTTTTGAGGATTTAAAAACATAGTTTGAAGATTAAAGAATTCTTCTGTTAGGGGCATGTGTTTGCTTTATGTTAAGTAGCATTCGAAATTAAACATTTCATCATTTATTAACACGTTCCCTGCGAAGGGACCCACCGGTGGTCCCTTAGGTGGTTTTCAAAGTGCTGCTGACCCACCTGCAGTCACTAACTGATTGATTATAAATACTTAATGCTAAATAAAAGCCCGATTCAGTTTAGGTTTGCTATTTTCAAAGTAGATTACTGCGATTGAATTAAAATTCGAATTGAATATTGAACTTCAGTTTAACCCATCGCAGTTAACGTGTTAATTTTTTAATTGCATTTGGCTATGCGGAACGAAAATCTTCTACAACGACTGTAAACCAGGGTTAGTCGTTCCATACAAGCCTCGCCAGCATTGATCCTTCGCTGAATAACTTCACGTTACTCGGAGCGCGTTATATCACTCTCACAGCGCTGTTACATTTACTGTCTTCCTGCGTCAATGCTCTGAAATTCCAGCAAATTACCGCTATCGCATTGTTGGAATAGCGGATACGGCAGTTTAATTTTCTTTGTGCTTGTGTATTTCCAATCTGATTAATCTTGACTTGTCACGCAAACCAAATCCGCTGGTCTGCGTGAGCTCGTCCGATAAATGAATAATACATACAACAAATTCTCCGATCTCAAATGACTGGATATACGCGGCGCCACAAACCACACCTATTGCTCAACCAACACGCGTAATTCATCGCCAAATTGACATAAAATGGATGTTATACATTTTGAAAACGTGGCGTAAATTTAAGGGCTTCTGTCATGAGTGGCTCTGTAGAATAATTCACAATAATTTCAGAGTTGGAATTTGAGCGTTGCGTCTGTTGCTTCGTATCTTGCACACTTTTTTCATGAGGTTCTATGCTAAATTGTTCTAATTCAATGATATTTCAAGTATTTTAGTATATTTGCACTAACAAGAGGTATGGTATACGTCGAAAAAATAGTCAAGGATTTTCCGGTTCAACTTCCCGGAAAGCAACGCCAACATCCGCAGTAAACCGGAAATGGGAATAAAATAATTATCTATACGCTGTAAATAAATGATAGTACCTCAAATACCATCAGGTGACATAATCTTCTGAAACTTTAAGGGATCAAGGTACATTTTGGCCATAGCTGTGACACTGCAATTATGCTGAAAGAATGGCAACAAAACAATGTATTTCATGAATTGATGTTAACCTTTACTAATCGGTTTATTGATTCAATTTCCGTAAAAATATTTTCCCGAGAACTGCTAGTTTAGGAGTCACTGAAATACGCTCATAACTTGCCCGCGCTGCAGGCGGGGTCTGAGAGATGGGTATGGGTCCTGCAGAGGAGTGCGAATAGTGACCAAATGGGAACGAAATGCTTTTCAATTCCAGGTAAATGTAAAATACTCATAGCAAGTAGACTGAGCACTTAATATGATAAATATCCATGACTGCATACGGACTCCATAAAAACTATTTACGAAATGCAAAAGAATGACACGTGCGAACTAAATCTGAATTGGATACGAACTAAACACATATTAAACAAGAAAACAATAAATGAGGTCTAAATGAACACCAAACTTAGAATAACTTGAAACTAAGTACAAACGTAATTTGAATTCTCTCGCGTTTTCAAACTAAACTTAATTAACTAAACTAAACTTACAGTTCTCAAACTAAATGCAGATTGAAAACGAACTCAGTACGAACTTAATGTGAAGTGCATTTAATTAAATATGCAAAATGAATGTAAAATTGTGGTGAGCTAAATGCGAATTGAATTAAAACACCGAATACGTACTGTCACGTGATCAATAAGTACTTGATACGGTATTGATACGTACTTCACACCTTATGAATGTGTACTTGAGGGCTGATTAATTAAAACGTATCAGGTATTATTGAGTATCTTGTGTACTTAACAAGAACCAATTACAAATTGAATACTCAATGTATATTTAGCAAAACTGGCCAGTTTATAGGTTATTTGAGTACATTGATTTTCCTGAACGTTTACCTCTGATGCACTAATATTTTCCAAATTCTCTTTCTTGAAAATAAGGGAACAACTAACTTCTAGTTTCTGACATGAGGAGACCCTTTGCTTAGTTGTCGGTAATTTTTGTAGGCCCTCGGCCTCTAATTCAAACGTCACTTTCGAATTCCTGAGTTGTTTTGACATTTCATCCGTGAGAAAAGATGCGTCTGTATTAGATTTTCTTCTGACTGCATTTGGTGCACTGTCTGCTGTCACCGATGTCCTCCATCTCTCCTGCTCGCCGGCATCACTCTGACGATGCCATGATAGCTTAACTTCTTCTCGACTGCCTACTGCTTCCCGACTGCCTCGCCCTTGGAGTTCGGCTGCTCAGCTGATGTGAGTCACCGTAGAGTTATCGCCACAAATTTACGTTCGTGACGTCAGTTGCAGCTCTAAGTAGCTTGTCTTGCCTACTTTAAAATACATGGGAGCACTTTAATTGATATAAGGTTGCCATAAATTCACTTAATTAGTATTTCAAATCTCTCCTGCAATTATTGTTGATGTTAGACTTTGCACGACTTCGTAGCATTTTAGTCTGGTGCTCAAATTTAATTGTGTAACACTAAATTTAAAAGCAATAAAAGTTATTAAACAAGGATTAGAGTATTTAATTTGACTGTAATTTAATTAGCCTTAGACAACTTTCCCTAAAAATTCCGCAAGCTTTGATTACTTTGACTGAACTCATGGCCCGTGCGTTATTTTTTGCGGGGGTAGGTCCTCACCAATAATTTAAATTCTTCTATGTCACGATCCGTAAATTACGTGAATGGCCTACGAGCTCCCTAATTTTGCAGCACATGATTTATTACGATTGCGCTGAATTGGCCAATGATTTAACCAAAAAATTTGTTTTTAGCTTCGTTACTGAAAAAAATTAGATGCAGTTGTTCATTTTCATCCTCCCGCGTAGCGCTTAGAGAGCTGGAGGGGTACTAGAGGCGTCGATGTCCTCCGCAGCCTCTCCTGTCCCCTGGTCCACTCGCGGGATTCGGCATTCATTCAATGAATGAGCTAGCATTTATTTCTGATTTTCATATGTTCTGCTTCGGTGTCATGATTCGTTTTTGTCATGACTGATTTAAAAATAACATGTACAAATACTGACACCCTAAATGATTTTCAGGGAATGAGAAAAAGTTGGCGAACCTTATTGAAAAAAAACGTTCTACGACACCCTCGTCTAAATAAATGAACAAACACTTACAGTGAATTAAATTTCAATATTTCCACATAGCGCAATCGATAAACATGAGTCAGGTGAATGGTTTATGAATTCGAACCCCACGTTGATTTCGTTTCGTCCATTTGTACTCTGAGACACTAAAATGTATGAAGTGCACAGGGATGGTGAGAAAGCTTTCTTGGAGCACCGAGTCAACGTTCTAATATTATCTGTAATAATATCTGTTTTATTTCTGATTTATTATCTCATGCTTGCTGGCTCACAAAGCTTAGTGGAAGTATACTGGTCATAACTTTCAAGTTATTTAGTAGTGCTATAAAAAATTCAACCTGTCTTGAGAAATTCACCGCTCTACATATTGCTAGAGTACTTGAAAAAAGATAAAGATGTTTTAAACTAAGTGGGCAACATATGCTAGTGTCTAATTTCTTCGCGAAAAAAAACATCGGAAAATAGAGCTCAAGTTAAAGGGCATACCTATAACGCAATAGGTTTCTCATTGACACCTTCAGATATAATAATCCATCAACATTCGTTAAAGAGACAAAACAAAAACTTTGTAGGAGAATAATATCCTTCTAAAAGAACAAAGTTTAACATGTAAATTACAAGTAATTATTGTTGGTGGAGCTATTTAGCGACAATTCTTAACATATATGTATAGTGTATACGTTAGCGAGTAGGGTATCAAGACACACGGGTGAATATACGCGGGAGTATGTGAACTGGAATTTAAATAATTTAATCTTTAATTACTCTCAGTATTTGAATCGAAGTATTTACTTAATTTTTTCCCCCGCAACGAATGCCGTTTATTCCATATCACTTCATAGGTTGGAATAGTGAAATGAATTCTTTGACGAAAAGAAAAAATAACTGACGGAAAAAACATTGATATTATGAATATCGTCGGGTCTCCGCCTCTGTCGATATATGTGAACGATTTCCTGATTACAATTGACAGTACCCTGATAAAAATCCAGTGGCGGTAAACACATTTCTCCTTGTAATTTCTATCAGAATACCTATTATACTGTGACCGAATTGCAAAATTTGCATTCAGCTGGGAGGAATCAAATATTTGAAAACCAAGGAATTTGTCTTCGACAAATTCCTAATAAACTGAATCAAAACTAATCTTCAAAATGTTTGTATGAAAGTGCGTAGAAGTATGATATGCAACGAAAATCAAGAAAATTACTAGGAGAGGGTATAAAAATTTTTGCAGGAATAAGGAGGAAAAATTATTCGTTCAATTCTAAACAAATAAATAACCATACTTAAAGACTTTGTTGGATGCCCCTTATTCACTTTCAGGGCAATCAATCGACGTCTGCAACTTTTAGTGAACGATTTGCACCTTTCTTTAGGAATATTATGCCATTCTTCTACGTATTTCATCCTCAGACCCTGAATGCATTTTGGAGATCTTGATAGAAAATCAACTTTCAAATAACTCCTTAAATTTTCAGTAAATTTCAAGTCTTAGGGCTGGCTTGCACAATCGAGTCGTTCAACACAGTTATCGCTAAGTTATTTCTTCGTAGACTTTATTTTTGATGCAAAATGTCTTTATTTTGCAAGAAGATCCAATCTACTGAGAGCTACAGTTTTTGCCATTGAAACATGCTATTTTGCATTCAAAATTTCTTGGCATATTTTTACAAACATTCAACTATCTGTTATTAATAAACTGCCAGTTCTTTTGAGAATTACATCCCCGAACTATGATGACAAACTACTCAGTAAAAATTGTGTTCTCTGGTACAAAAGCAGTATTGTCTTTCCTCATGCATGGCATGATTTTCTGAATTGCGGGCAAATAATTCAATTTTGTTCTTACCCACCCATAGAACATTTACCCAGAATGTCTCAGAATTATTTTTATGCTCTCCGGTAAATTTCAACCGGGCATCCCTCCCACTGTCGTTTCAACAACAGAAGAGTCTTCCTAGGAGAGCGCTATTTCAGTTGATCTCATTGAGTTCATTGCTTATAACGCGAAGTGAAGCAATAGTGCCTGATGTTGATAAATCTTATCGCATTTCTACGAGTGATCGTAGGAATCTTTTTAAATGTTTTCGTGCATATCCTTTAAAGATCTTGGAGATATTTTTTGCGGTGCACCAAATTTTCCTCGATTTTCTGCAGATCGTTGGCTCTTAAACCAACATACAACTGAAGCAATGGTCGTTAACGGAATTTTGAGTTTTTCTGAAAAATTCACGTGTCTCACCTGCTTTTCATTCTTAATTAACAATTCATTTACTGAGCTTGTAAGTTCATTGCTTTTCATCACGATTGTACCACACTGTATGACATTGTAGTTCTGCATTGTTGTGAGAAATTAGTAAAATGAAGAATATTTTGGTGTGTGAATATTTGTTTTCTCCCTGTGTTTGTGGTATGTTAAGATACCTAGAATCCTAATATATACTTTTTAGGCTCTTAGTTTGTATGATTACAGATTGATTTTCGAAATGAGGGAATTGCAGTCGTCATATAGAGGTGTGCTGCGTTTGAAAAAAGATGAATGCTTCCAAAGATCGGAAGCATCTTTGGAAAACTTGTAGCCAAGGTAAGTAGTTTTTAAACTCGTTGGTTGTGATGTGAGCTGCCTGCGTACACGAGGAAATATTCATAATGCTGTTGACTGACCAGTGGTCACAAACTCAGTTTTCGTAAACACCCAATTGAAGCTAAAATAAGGCAGGATCAGGTTAATGAATGCTATTATTAAAATTATTTACTACAATTGACTTTAATATTTAGTTGAATATTGAACTTCAGTTTAACTCATCGCAGTAAACGTGTTGTATCATATTATCCAATTTTGAATGTTTTTCCGTGGGATCGTTGAACTGCGCCAGAGTTTTGTTGCTATCGACGATTTTTGACGATCTTGTGTTATGTAGGATCAATATGTTAACCGATAAACTTTATCAAGTTGCTTAACCTTATGGAACTCTTAGAATTCCGTGATAAAAGAAAGACCCAACCATGCTGATATTGCAAAAAACTCCTGAGAACATCATTTCCTGTGTTTTTATTGTAAACTCTGATGGCGGGAGCAGACATCCGACCAAACAATCTCGATTACGCTTCAATTATGTCGTATCTTAAATCGTTATAGGAAATTGAATTTTTTATGAACACTTATTTGATAGAAATAGTACGACTGTTCATCTCTGAAGATTTTCCAGGGCCTCGTTTAATTCGTTTTACGTGAATTATTTTATCATTGTCTCTAGTTTAACAACGGCAACGTTCTACAGAGAAATCAAGAAATGAAATGTTATGAGAAATCGACGCTTTATCTAGGCTAGCTTAACTTTGCCCGCTTGATTCATCACAAATGATGCAAAGTGCAAGATCTTGAACCACTAGTGGGACGTCACGATTTCTATGAGCAGGCATTATAATACACATAAGAGGCATTGCCCGCACGCGAGTGTCCAGTGTCACTATAGGGACACCAATATTCTCAAACTTAAAGTGCCACTTCATAACCTGTTTCCGCCCTTCTAGGTTCAAACTTACGTCTGTCCTACGTCGATGATCCTGGCACTTGTTGAGTAAACATTATATTAAATTTGCCTAAAATTTTACTATCCTTTGTGAGTCCTGCTCCGTATGAGTTATTTAATTAATCGTTATCGTATAAGCTATGACCTCCGGCGCGAAATCAGCCTTGAATCTGAAGCGCTAGTAACCTTCTTGCCAACTACTTCTGCTACTTGCCTAGAAATTCTGCCATGTAGATGAGACAGACCGTTTGCTCTGCTAGTGCTGCGTGCGTGTACGTTAATTTAAAGTAGCCAGAAATATCCTTGGACATAACATATTGAGGCGAAGGAAGGAATCAAATGTATCGATGCTGAAAGCAACCATTTCATACATTTATCTAGCCTTTAGAACAGTCAGGTAGGCACGAAAGTACATATACTCATTCGTCAAATTGGACTTCAGGTTTACTATCAAAAATCTAATCTTGAAAGATGGATAATAAATTTTCTATAATAGCTCAAAGTGGGTATACATTTTTTGAAGCACCCTGTGTATAGAAATCTAACATTGATTGTAAGTCGTACTATTGAAAACATGGTGTAAAAATATATTCGTAACATCTACTGTATACATACAATGATAATAATTCTGCTTGTGTTTCGTCCGTCGGCGAGTGCGTCCGTCCGTTCGTCAGTTACGTTTTGAGCATCTACAGTGCTATCACATTCACGGTTGACTGTCATTTCAGGATCAACTGTCATGAGGTAAATAGGAAATTAGGGTTACGTTAGGATACGTTGCAAAAAGTTAGGTTGTGATAGGCGTGGATAGGTATAATATGGTGGGATAAGTCGACCTAGGTTAGGGTAGGATTGGCCAGGTTAAGATATATAGGCTAACTCAGGTTGGGATAGGCCCGCCCAGATTAGATTAAGTTTGGACAGATTAGTTCAAGATATTAGGTTAGATTTGAGTAGGTCTGGCTAGGTCAGATTGGGTTGCGTATGAAGAGGTAAGGCTAGGTTATGTATGCTAGGATTCATCCAGTCAGAACAGGCTAGGGTAGAACTTGATGCTGCGATATAATAGGTTAGTTTGGAATGGGTTAAAATAGGTTCTACGGTTTATATTAAAAAAGGAGTAATTGTTATCACAAGTATACGTAAGTTTACTTATATTATAACCTTTTCAAATTTATCAATTTACGAAACAGTTGAAGTTCATCACGTGATAAATTACAAAGAAATTCACTCAACATTTTTATTGGAAGACTGTCAATTGTTAAAATGTACTACCTATGAAGTCTATAAAACGCAACGTTTCTATGTACAAACATCATCATCAGGCTGAAAATATACAGAAAAATTGATCAGTCACATTGGTAAAATGCAAATCTAATTCTTAAGCTATACGAGTCTAGAATGAGAGATGAAATCACAGCACAAAAATATTTTTTAGAAATGACTAGATATAAAGTTTGTACGACAAAAATATGTATGCACGAGATCAGGTACAGTAATAGTATTGCACACTATAGATGTTCACTATAGTGATTCACTATAGTGATTGCACACACTATAGAATATTAATTCACAGATTCTGGAAATTTCTAGAAATACCTAGTCAACGTTTACGACCCCTGGTGAGAAGCGTATGTTTATCTTTAGTCAGTTAGCACCGTGGCACTGAAGTGGTAAGATGTATCGCCTTACAAATGCACAAATGGCAGACATGCATTTCACTTATGGTGCTGTTAATGGTAATGCAAGACGTGCCGCGAGAATCTATCACGAACGTTACCCTAATCGAGAAGTCCCTGATCATCGATTATTCCCTGAATTGCACCGAAGATTGACGGAAACCGGCAGTTTTAGTGTAAACAGAGTAGACGTTGGTCGCCCAATAAATTATCATCAAGAGCAAGAAGTGTTGGAACATTTCCGTAGAAACCCGCATACGAGCACCCGTGCCGCAGCAGCATCTTTGGATATTCGTGACCATAGTACAGTGTGGTATGTATTGAACCGGAATAATTATTATCCGTATCACTTCCAGAAAGTCCAGGGTCTCCTTCCCGTTGATTATGGTCCTCGTGAGCGATTCGCGGAGTGGTTTTTAGATCGGGGGATAGAAGATGCCAATTTTGCAGAGTGTGTGTTGTTTACGGATGAAGCAACCTTCAGCCGAGATGAAATTTTTGATTATCATAACTTTCACTCATGGCAGCAGAACAACCCTCATGTCATCCATGAACGTCATCCCCAACATCGCTACACTGTCAATGTTTGGGCAGGTATCGTGCACAATCAACTCATTGGTCCATACATTCTGCCAGAGCGTCTTACTGGAGATGTGTACAAAATCTTTCTTGAAGAAGTCCTTCCTGGTTTATTGGAAAATGTGCCATTAGGTATTCGTAGACGACTTTGGTTTCAACACGATGGAGCTTCGGCACAATATGCTCTAACGGATATATGACGGATTGGTCGTGGTGGTGCTGTGTCCTGGCCGTGCTGTGTCCTGGCCACCGAGATCACCTGATTTGACTCCGTTAGATTTTTTCTTATGGGGGCACTTGAAATCTCCGATTTATGCGACACCTGTGGAGTCGGAAGAAGACCTTGTCACTCGAATTGCAGTCGCTGCTGGAGATATCGCTGACAACCCAGGAATGTTTGGCAACGTACGCAACTCGCTTCGACGAAAGTGTCGTGCGTGTATCGATGTTAATGGTCGAAATTTTGAACACCTACTTTGATGCGTTACTTTCTATTATTTATTAAAGTACCTCATTTTATTTAACGTTTTCATTGCCCTCGTGTGTTATTATTGAACATTAGTGTGTGTGGTTAACTAGGATCGCCGTGAGTTCTTGAAGCGCAGCATTAAAAACTGTTAAGCCCAATAATTAAAAAACAACGCGTTTTTCGATATTTTTTTACTGATGAAAAAGTGTTTAAATTTGTATTTTCTACTAGTAGCCGAAGTTTGTACCAAGAGTTCCACCAACACCCTGTATAGTGTGCAATACTATTACTGTACCTGATCTCGTGTATACATATTTTTTTCGTACAAACTTTATATCTAGTCATTTATAAAATATTTTTGTGCTCTGATTTCATCTTTCATTCTAGCCTCGTATAGCTTAAGAATTAGATTTGCATTTTACCAACGTGACTGATCAATTTTCTGTATTTTTTCAGCCTGATAATAATGTTTGTACATCGAAACGTTGCTTTTTATAGACTTCATAGGTAGTACATTTTGACGATTGACAGTCACCCAATAAAAATGTTGAGTGAATTCGTGAATTCCGTTAAAATTCCACGTGTCCTACTTTTTAATTACCAATGGAGTAATATTATAACACATAGCCTTTATTAGCTACTATTGCCCCCAGTTAAAGCTAGTAGGAATAGCTAGAAGTCTTGCACGAATCCAAAATGATTTTTCTCACTATTTAAGACAAACCTTTTTAATCTAGCCAGATACAGTATGACGGTTACCGTTAACAAACCTTGACATTCATTTGCATCCGGAAATTCCCAAATGGGTTTAGATTCGTATATTGAGGAGGCCAGTCAAAAACCTTGATTCTCTTGCTGCGCAGTCAATCTTCATCTTTAAGGTATCTTGCTGAAACATTCATTTAGATCTATTCAGCTTGGCTTTGAACGGAAGGTGTTAGTATAGAATTTTTTCATAAAAAGGTTGGATATACTGTGTTTTTTGCAGCATAAAGTTCGCCTTGGGCTTGCAACATAATAACAACAATGAAACATGAGGCTCCCACTGCTGTGCGTAACGGTGGGAGGGAGTTCTTTGGTTGCGTAGTAGTACTCAGGCCTATCCAAACATTCCCCTTGTAATTTCTACCAAGCAAGGAAATTTTGATAACATCTTTCAATGGAATATTATCGAAATAGTCGTCTTCGTCGTACACGAGATCATTAGTGTATTTCAATCGAGCAGCAACCTGTTTTTGTCGTCAGAAATAATACTCTCAGTTCGGCGCGCTTCTTCAAATCTTCCTCACGCAAAGCATTTTTAATTCTTTGCTTGATTACGTGCACATCTACTGATGCCGTATGACGTAGTTGTGTATCTGATCTGACTCTATTGGCCACTGTACCCGCTGATTCCTATTCCATATTAACTGCCTATATAGAGCCAATAATAATGGTGAGGTTCGTGGACATCTTCCTACGCCATGGACATTCTTATGATGTTGGGATGTTTATGATATTGCTCCTAACTTGGATGCTTTTTTTAGCTTTCACCATCTTGAGAATCCTGTGCTGTTTGACTCGGCACAAACGGCTTCTTCACTAAGGAAGAAACCGTTGTTGTGTGCTCTCACGAGAGCAAATTTTCTATGTAATATTCTCTCAGTTCGAGTAGAAGCATCTTCTAGGTCGTTTACTTACCTGATGCTACTAAATCGGAATATTGATTTCTAGGATTTCTTATTATGCTACAAACACACACGTGCCGCGTGTCTTCCGAATTTTGTTGTTAGCTGTACGATAGAAAATAAATGTTTGATTTCTGTACATTTTTCATAATGACTAATTTTCTCCTTTCTTGGCAGATATTTCAAATTATGAAGATGCGTAGATTTGCATTTCATAACAGACTATGTAGTTTTTAGTACGTTATGAATACTTGCTGATACCCATGAATAGCGCCTCCACATTCAGAGAAAATCTTGAATACACTAAAAATTATTGAAGTTAATCTCCAATCTTGAATAAATAGCACCCTCACACGCTAGTAAAATGGGATTATTACTAGAAATTGTTATCCTTTGGCTTCAGAGGTCATGACCGAGCCCACAGAGTTGTGCCAACAGCAGTTATTACATCATTATCCATCGTGGCTTATCGGAGCACAAATATATTTATAGAAATATACTTCCTATCAACAGATTTTTGAATTATATTCGCACACGGTATTTGCAAGTTGTTTCGTGTCTATTATTCACAATAAATATGAAAAACTCTATCACAGAAACATGATGAAAGTGCCTATATATTTGAAGTAATTTATGACTCATTAAGCGTACAAAGAGATGACGTTGACAGTAAATTTCCGAGTCTCAAATTTGACGCTACGTTTCTATCGTGTGCACAATTACAGACCGAACTTACTCAGGCATCGTTTCTTACTTTAACATGAAGCCTATTCTTGAAATTAATATTTATAATTACTAATTACGACTGCATTTCAAACGCCTTTTACTTCTCCGAGTTTCTCAGTTTTTTCGATACTAATTTCATGTTTGATGGGAAAAAAATGATAGATTAAAGCAAACTTCCGAATGAGATATCGCTGCCGAGGGCTAAAGATATCGCTTTAGTCTTTGAAGTAAAAGGTGGTTTCTTCTTTGGCGCTTTAGAGTCGGCGACACAAATACACCGTAATGTTAGACGTAAAGCCGCACGTTCATAACACAAGTGTGGTTAAAATTTACTTTGGGCTTCTGAAAATATTCGTGGAACTAACATTTTAAAACTGGCTGCAGGAACAAGAATAAAGTACCAAGCCCTCAAATGCTATAAAAATACTCTTCACGACTAAAAAACATACTTCATTCTCCCCTGCGTTTTACGTACTATTCAAGTGGAAAATTTTAAGGTAAATATATGTTCTTTGAAGTAAGGACGCCTCGTGACTCGGTCTTAATAAACAGTAGCTGCAGCAATAGAGGCCACAACAATAAATACAGAAACGCCTCAAGACTACATCATTATCATCACCAGAAACCACAGTAATAGAAATAGGGTTCTTATGATTCAGACTGCTACAAGCGACAGCTCATTTAAAGATTAACATCAGCTTGACTGTCTTTTAAATATTCCCGTTTAGGGCCGAGATTCTAAGTATATCAGAGCCGCGGCGTTCATTAGAGCTGGTGTCGAGTTTAACCAAGAGCTGCATGATGTCACAACCAGAGCATTAATTTCCGTCACTCACTCCCAGGGGGACGACCGCCGCACCGTTCCTGACACGCCGCGGAACTCAAGCCCAGTCCCATCACAAAAGAATGCACGAGTGAATACTTTAATATAAACGGAGTAGAAGTTTCATCAAGTGAAGGGTTTCTAAACGTAAAGAATTATTAAAGAACAGCAGCAACTCGTCGCACTGAGGTGTTTGCGACGGAAGTATGGATCATCTACACACGAGAAGCTGTCAGTTCGTGTATCAGAAAGAAAGCGGTTGACCCTTGCTATCTCATTGATGATATTCCAATATAATTCTCATGAAGCTATAAAGAATGTTGCAGAACAAGAATTACAAAATTGTACACCAAGTAGAAAATGGCCTAATGAACACTTTTCCTTCTGTGAAGTTTTCCGAAAAAAAATTCGGGTTTTTGAGATATTAAGTGTATATTGGTTTAAAAAATTAAATTGAATGACCAAATTACTCGTAATATTTATCTGCAATTTACTTTGCAAATATTGTTCAAAATGTGTTTCACCTACATCAATGAACTTTTCAAATCTTAGCCTTAACGACTGCCGGATGTTAGGAAACACGTCTGACATTTCAGAAATTTTCCCAGCAGCCACTGCAATTCTGGCCACAAGATCTTCCTAAAACATTCTAAAACCTTCTTGCTAAAATTCTTAAAGTAAATCATAAACTAAATCATAAACTAAATTTTATGATTACAAACTCTCATAGAATAGAAGTGCTTGTAACGTAAATTCGAAATAACTATTGCGAGTAATTGTCTAATTGAACTTCATCCTGTAAAACAATAAACAGCTAATATCTCAAAAACCCGATTTTTTTCGGAAAATTTTATAGATGTAAAAGTGTTTATTTGGCTGTTTTCTACTTGGGGTGAAATTTTCTACCTCCTGCTGTGAAACACCCTGTATACATTCATTATTTTCATGTTTACTTACTCATAACGGATTTTACGATGCTCACGAGACACACCACAAACGACATTGGGGACACTTTGGTTATTATATCAAATCATTCCATAAGTTGTGTGCGAATATTGAATAAATAAAACAAGTGACCAAATGTTACGTTCAATTAAAGATTCAATCATTAATATACTTTCCCTGGTTATCTATGACTTCCTTCCATCTATTAACAAGCTTATTAATACTGGTATTGTAAAATTCTCATGGTTTCAATTCGAAGAACTCACAAATGTCAGTTTTAATCCTACTTGCGTTGCAAAAGCTGTTTCTTTCAAATGATTTTGCAAGCTTCGAAACAAATGGTAGTCTGAAAGAGCTGCTGAATTTCCTTTCTTGAACTCAGACAACATTTTGTGCCTCAATTGATTCTAGAGTACTTTCATAGTAGCAGGATTTTAATAAAGCAAATTTTAATTTTATTGATGAGTAAAATAGAATTTCATTCGCTTAATGCATCTAAACATAAAATAATGTTCAGCTCCATTAGACTTTATGAAATACGCTTTAAATTTCGTTCAATTTAAAAAAAAAACAGAACTAATGGGATGACATGATAAATAAGCCTGTAGCCTAGATTTACTAAGCTCATTCAAGAATACTTACGGTTATCTTACTATTTACAAGCTTTAACTTTGCCATAAAGTATGTGATCTTTTCATTTAGAATTCATACTTTCGAACTATTTCAGTCTCCACATCAAATTGTGGAGGTCCTATTACACAAGGCAAATGACATTTTTTCAAATTAAAAAAATCTCTCACCGAAATATCGTCAATTGCTTTACTGAGGCAACCAAATGCATTATGAGCACACGTGTACAGACACACAGTGAATACTCTACACACTGAGGCACTGCGACATATACACAGAATGTGCCCAGGATGGTAGCGCTGATACAAGTATCGTATATTAGCAGACTGGAAGTTCTGCATGAGCCCAGTTCACACGGAGTGCAGTGTCCCCCTTACTTGCTACGCAGCCGCCGCTTTACGCATGCACGAAGCTAGCAATATCTCGCATCTGGAGCCAGGTTACCAACCAAGGTCATAACTTTCGTGTCTAATAGAGCTCCTCCGTGCAGAGAGGGCATAGCTGCGGCTGTAGGTTTGCCCCGCTCAAGCCTGGATTATACAATGCAGGGAGCTGCGCTGGCTGTCGTAACCATGTTTGGCTGCGGCCGCGGCCACCATGTACGTCATCGGGCGGCAAAGCGAAACTCGGCTTTGATGTCACAGTCATTCTGCACGGATCTCGCCTCTTGGAATCGCGTGAACATTTGGCCCATAGGTTCACAAAAAAACCGCCACTATACAACTAACTTTATTTATCATTGAATTTCAATTCAAAAACATGACCACAAGTTCGTTGGTCAACCTATATTGATAACACGGCAGTCTGGATTTGCCAATGCAGTCCTTTCTGGGGAACATGAAATCGTGATTTGATGACGTTTGAACAGTTCATATTCAGTTCACAGCTCCAACGAGTAATGATAATTTCTGTATTGTCTTGAATCGTCTACATATGGAAATTATTATTATTTCATAGATGAAAAATCTGTTCTGATTCTTTCAGTAACTATATCCAAATCATACGAGAATGGTTCCTCGAAATTAATCTCGAAAACTTAATCTGTTTTTTCCTCACGGTACATCCTCAAAGGGAAAGGAAATTTTACACACACAAAACATAAATACCCAGTCTAACTTTTTAGTCGCCTGCATGCATGTTTTTCGGCCCCCAAGTAATTAAACCGCTTAGGCGGCGAAAAAAATGCATGCTCTGGCGGAAAAGTTAGACTGGATAGTTGTGATGTTCCTTAGTACCGTGTGATGGAAATTAAATTAATCGGCGCATAGTAATAAAACTACGGTTGTTGGTAAACTAACTATAAGAAAGAAACAACGAGCTCCCTGCTACCGCTCACTTCACACTTCACAGGTCGTGTAAAAAAATAGAAAAGAATGGAACACAATCGAATACAGCATTTTGAAATAGAACTAAACGAAATCAAGCAAAGCCGAGCAAAGCAAAACCAAGCGAAGCAAAATCAAGCAAAGCCGAGCAAAGCAAAAACGAGCCAAGAAAAGTCGAGTAAAGGAAAGCCAAGCAAAGCAAAGCCGAGCAAAGCAAAGTCAAGCAATGCCGCGAAAGAAAAACCTAGCAAAGAAAAGCCGAGCAAAAGAAAGCCAAGCAAAGCAAAATCAAGCAAAAACGAGCAAAGAAAAGCCGAGCAAAACAAAGCCAAGTAAAACAAAATCAAGCGAAAACGAGTAAAACAAAGCTGAGCTAAACAGAGCCGAGCGAAGCAAAGCTGAGCTAAACTGAGCCGAGTGAAGCAAAGCTGAGCTAAAGTGAGCCGAGCAAAGCAGAGCCGAGTAAAACTGAGCCGAGCAAAGCAAAACTGAGCTAAACTGAGCCGAGCAAAGCAAAGCTGAGCACACCAGAGCCGAGCAGAATAGAGCAGAGCAGGGCAGAGCAAAGCAAAACGCAACAAAATAGCAACAGCAACAGCAACAGCAACAGCCGCAGCCGCAAAAGTAGCAGCAGTAGCAGTAGCAGCTGTAGCAGCAGCAGCAATATAGTAGAAGTAGCAGCAGAGAAGTAGCATGACATTAGCAGTAATAGCAGCAGGAACAACAACAGCATGGGACGTAAAATACGACAACACAACACCATACAGCGAAACAGAACAAAACCGACGGGATGAGATGGGATGAGATGAGATGAGATGAGATGAGATGAGATGAGATGAGATGAGATGAGATGGGATGAGATGAGATGAGATGAGATGAGATGGGATGGGATGAGATGAGATGAGATGAGATGAGATGAGATGAGATGAGATGAGATGAGATGAGATGAGATGAGATGAGATGAGATGAGATGAGATGAGATGAGATGAGATGAGATGAGATGAGATGAGATGAGATGAGATGAGATGAGATGAGATGAGATGAGATGAGATGAGATGAGATGAGATGAGATGAGATGAGATGAGATGAGATGAGATGAGATGAGATGAGATGAGATGAGATGAGATGAGATGAGATGAGATGAGATGAGATGAGATGAGATGAGATGAGATGAGATGAGATGAGATGAGATGAGATGAGATGAGATGAGATGAGATGAGATGAGATGAGATGAGATGAGATGAGATGAGATGAGATGAGATGAGATGAGATGAGATGAGATGAGATGAGATGAGATGAGATGAGATGAGATGAGATGAGATGAGATGAGATGAGATGAGATGAGATGAGATGAGATGAGATGAGATGAGATGAGATGAGATGAGATGAGATGAGATGAGATGAGATGAGATGAGATGAGATGAGATGAGATGAGATGAGATGAGATGAGATGAGATGAGATGAGATGAGATGAGATGTGATGAGATGGGATGAGATGAGATGAGATGAGATGAGATGAGATGAGATGAGATGAGATGAGATGAGATGAGATGAGATGTGATGAGATGGGATGAAATGAGATGAGATGAGATGGGATGAGATGAAATGGGATGAGATGAGATGAGATGAGATGAGATGAGATGAGATGGGATGGGATGAGATGAGATGAGATGTGATGAGATGGGATGAAATGAGATGAGATGAGATGGGATGAGATGAAATGAGATGAGATGAGATGAGATGAGATGAGATGAGATGAGATGAGATGAGATGGGATGGGATGAGATGAGATGAGATGAGATGAGATGTGATGAGATGGGATGAAATGAGATGAGATGAGATGGGATGAGATGAAATGGGATGAGATGAGATGAGATGAGATGAGATGAGATGAGATGGGATGGGATGAGATGAGATGAGATGGGATGAGATGTGATGAGATGGGATGAAATGAGATGAGATGAGATGGGATGAGATGAAATGGGATGAGATGAGATGAGATGAGATGAGATGAGATGAGATGAGATGGGATGGGATGAGATGAGATGAGATGAGATGAGATGAGATGAGATGAGATGAGATGAGATGAGATGAGATGAGATGAGATGAGATGAGATGAGATGAGATGAGATGAGATGAGATGAGATGAGATGAGATGAGATGAGATGTGATGAGATGGGATGAAATGAGATGAGATGAGATGGGATGAGATGAAATGGGATGAGATGAGATGAGATGAGATGAGATGAGATGAGATGAGATGAGATGAGATGGGATGGGATGAGATGAGATGAGATGGGATGGGATGGGATGGGATGGGATGAGATGGGATGAGATGAGATGAGATGAGATGAGATAAAATGAGATGGGATGGGATGAGATGGGATGGGATGAGATGGGATGGGATGGGATAGGAAAATGGATTGGGACATAATGGAATGGATTGGATTTTAATAGAATAGATTAGAATTTAATGGAATGAAGTAGAATTGAGTAGAAAAGAGTGGAATGGAGAAAATGGAATGGAGAGGAATGGAATGAAGTGGAATGGAACTGAATGAAATGGAATGTAATGTAATGGAACAGAACTTAGCAGAGCAAATTAGAACTGAACAGAGCAGAAAAGAATAGAATAGAATGGAACGAACGGAGCTGCTCAACAAAAGAATCAGAGTTGTTGACTGACCTTCACCATCTCTGAGTCTGAATCCAGTTCAAAAAATCAGGAGCTAGCTGAATATTAAAAAAGGTAACCAGAATTCTAGAATGATACAATTCTTGTGAACCTCCCTTGCTTCTACCACCTTAATAGACGGGAGGGGGGAATGATTTACTATCCAGTGTTAGTCAAGTCGGTTGCTGAACGTAAACACTGCATGAGATAGTAGATGCAATGTTTCCCGGATGCTGTTTTTAAATTGGACTACTCTATAACTGAACAATTTTTAAGGCTACAGGGTTCGGAAAAATTTATTTTTAAATTTCTAGCAATTTTTCCGGTTTCGATGTTATTCGAAATGTAGGAAAAATCTGGTGGGCTCACTGCGATTAGGTCATTGAGATTTGTTTAGATTTCGATTAGTTGACCTTTGTTCATTGGAAATGAGCTCAAGCCGTACGAAACGCCGTTCGTGGCTCGGATTCCGCAGTTCTGGAATGATTTTCTTTGCTTTACGTGGTCTCATTTTGTTGGTATCGTGTCGTTATGTTAGGATCAGAGTTGTCATGCGTATTCCAGGTGTTGTCAGACCAGCATCCTGTCAAGAGATAAATCCATGTGATTTATCATCAAAGTTTCTCCCATTTTTCAAAGAAATCTATTTATTGATCATTCCATTATTACAATCGGGTTGTAAAAACCTCTCTCTCACCTCTTTACGCAATTAAGAGGAGTGGGTAAGAGATAAGCAAGCTCAGTGAGGGAAAGAGTTCATCATTTAATTTTAGTTTGCCCGTTTTCTACGTTGCTATTATCGTCAGAGAGCAGCGTTCTGGCGAAAATACTGCTGCTATCGAGCTTGGGTTTTCTGGTTCAAAGTATGATGCCTAACTCCTGGAGCCACGAAGGAGCCAAAATTGCTCGAAGGAATTTCTGTATGTGATATGAAATCAGAGTTTCGTTAGCTTTATGAATACTTTTCAATTAGCCTGTCATACTTGAGACGTCGAGTGATAGTGATAGTTTGTCTTTGTTGTTCTACTGCCTCAGTGGAAGTAATATTCTTCATACACAGGAAGTGCTTGTGTTTTTGTGGGTCTGAGATAAATGCAAAGTAAGCATCTTTTTAAATTTTGGATTCTTCCGGAGGGAAACGTATTTCTTCCAATTTTTTATGAACTGCCTATTTTCTTATAATGAAATTAACAGAATATTCAAGAATCGTTGAGAAATCGGAAATCGGCTTACTTCATAATTCTGATGAGGTATCTAATGAGTTAAGCAACGCAGTTCTACGCAGAGGTCTGCTTATGCTAAGGCACTTGGGTTTAATTTTCGTTATATGAATAGTGAATAGTGCCGCTTCCACTAACTTCAACTTGCAACACCAACGCTGTCAGTATCCGAGAACAACAGTTCACTGCAGAAATTTTCCCGCAAAACCTCGGAAGCATTATATGTATTCCGGCAGTGGTTCAATTGAGCAGGTGAGAGGCTACTGAGTTCACCGATCAGGTGCCAGAAGTGGTTTGTTCATTAAAGACATCGCTTCTGTGCATCTTGTTCACACAATATCACTTGATTAATGGCCAGACAGTACCGACTGCCGTGTTTATATATCTAAAGCGTTCCGGAAAAGGATGAGCCTGTCAGACGGCCCTAGCCAGAAAATCTACGTCTAAAAGAAATTTCAATCTGCTGCGTAGAAAGCACAGTATATTATTTTTCGCATAAAGTTCATCATATTTTTGTTACATAAAAAATAGGATCTATATGTATATTAGGATCTTCAAAATGATATTTCACTCTCATGAATGGTCCTAATTTTGTACTTGAACATATTTTGTATAATTTGGATGACGAAATTCTTTCATCCAGATTATACAAAATACTTTTATACTTTTTTATACAGAATTCTAATTTTTCGCAAAAAAAGTTTCGAAAAATGGAAGAAAATTAGTGACATTTATTAACACAATATTCAAGATCATTTAACTGAGATAATATTAAGAACAAAGTTTGTTCATTCAACGCCTTCACACGGAAAGGCAACCTCAACACCTGCATTATTCAAAATTTTTGTTTAGGTTCGTTTAATTCAGTCACAAAAACTCGGCATAAGGGTTCAATTCAAGCAAAAAATTCAGTAAAATAAATTATCTTGAGAGGCAAAACTTCTCACAAGCGCTAACGATTCGAGTAGAAAAGTTTTTGTTAACTCTGTTCATTTTGACCAGGATTAAATGTGATAAATTGCACCATGGCATAGCAATTCCCGCCGTTCAAGTTGCCTGAATTTAATTAGAATATCTTGATAGCAGGAGTAATTTTTTGTGCGCCTGCACTCTGCATTTGTCTCGTTCTTACGAAAAATAACCGTGCGTTTTCACCGACAAAATGAACATACTTTCAAGATTTGCATTCGTTAAGTGTGTGTAGGAGTACCTGCTAAGTAAAACAGGTGTTTCTAGCAATCGTAGGAGTATTCACTTCGAAATCTCATAGACAAAGCAAGAACACCGAGCAGACCTGCGCGAGCTGGGCGCAACCTGCCGCCCACCCTCTAGCAGCAGCGCAGGACCCCCGCATGCTGGCCACCAGGATGCACCGCCACATGGTCACTTTCATCAACCCCTCCTCATTTTTATAGAAAATTTCTACATGGATTAACGTCACACAGAAACTCATAGTTTGTATAGGACAAGTGTAACATAGAGTTTTGGAAAAATCATAGCGGAGTTCGCAAGAATAGGATGACGGAGAACTGAAAAGAGCTTTCATAAAGATCGGACCCAGCAGCTAGCGGAGAAGCTTCGTGTGACCGGAATCGCAATGCGCTGCTTGCCCTGAACAGCTGCGTTGCTCGAGTAGTCCACTTATTGTGCAGGGCATTCATCCAGCTTCTGATAACAATACACCCTGCCATTTTGCCCCCTACATCAACAGGGAAGCCATTTTAGGCGAGGTTATATTACTCCAGAAGGAGATCTTTTCTAGTTTTTCATTCTCGATGTCTTGTCGTAATTACGATACAAGATTTACTCGCTTACACCTTCGCTCTCATGGATAAATTTTCACCTGTATGCTAACGGCAATTTCGAATTCAGCTAATAATGTGTTGTTCTTATTACTCCTCTTGTAATTGTTTTAAATTTGATGGTAGCATTTTTTGCTTGATGGAAGTTCATTGGAAGTTAGTTCAGCAGAAATTGATTACTGCTCAATTAAGTTTCTAAGTGGGCAAATCATTGGTATTCTATTCGCGCGAGTGTATATGTGCCGCATTACCCAACGCCTCACGTGCGACTCCGTCTACGGTGATGACAACAAATACTAGGCACGGTGAAGCGTCGGTACAGACTGCAGAGGAATAGAGGTAGGTTGTAAAAGTCAACGGTAAATCTGAAGGAGATGACAGTTGTCGATTTTCCACTTTTTGGTGCCTGAACCTAATTAATTGAATCGAAATAAACAAGTTTTCTTCTATGCACTTTTCGTCTCAAATGAGTATTTTACGATTTATAGCGGTAAGTTTAGTTTCGTCATTGATGACGAATGCGCTCGAATAAACAGCTACTCATCGATTTTCGAATTTTTGTTGCTAGAAACATGGTAATAACATCGAAATAAACAACTTTTCTTCTATACACTTTTTTCGTCAAATGAGTATTTAACGAGGTATAGCGGTAGGTTTGGTTTCGTCTTTCAAGACAGAGCGCTGGAAGCGAGACGCCATTGCAGTATTGCCATACAACTCGATCAAGGAATTTCTTTCCGCTTCAAAGACTGGAGTTGCGGTAAGTCATTTACCGCTATAACTAATAAAATACTCACTTGAGATGAAAAGTGCATAGAAGAAAACTTGTTTATTTTGGTGTCATTAACTATGTTTAGCCATTACAATTTGCAAAATCGACAACTGTCATCTCGTTCAGATTTACCAAGTCAACTGATTGGTACCAAGAAATTTCAAGGTGAATGATGAAGTAAAGCCTCAAGATTATTACGGGAAAAAATAGTACACAAGAAATCAATGCTCACCGAAGCAATGCCCTTACACCGAATAAGAATCTTTGATTTACCGAAAATACTGACACACTAAAATAAAATTCGGGTGGACGTGGTTAAATTTTTTTTCAAAACGGACATCATCCGCTTTAATTCAGCGCTAAGTCGCCTTCAAAAATTTCCCAAAACATATGTAACCATTATTGGCATAATTTCATCTCAGGTCTTTTCGAAAGCCCAAGTCTTTTCGCTTAAGAGAAGTCTATGAAGTGCAGAAGTCCGCAAGATCCTCAAACAGAGAAGTCCATGAAGTCCAGAAGTCCGCAAGATCCTCAAACAGAGAAGTCCATAAAGTCCCTTACAATTCTTGTGTTGTGTGACTATCGTCTGTTGCGTTAACTCCATAATCATTTTTATGAAAAAAAATATATGAGAAATATCACAAAAAGTTACAACACCAGCACAGAGAAGAACGGACAGCACGATTCAAGCAAAATAAATACAAAATTAAGCAACAACAGCAATGTTTCCAAATTCATAGCGTGTGACAGTAATTCTAGTGGATCTCGTACTTTCGTAAAAGGGCTGTAATTCAAACTCTTCTCTAACGGGCGCTCAAGCAATGACCTTAGCTATATTCGCATCTGGATCCTTCACTCAGAAACGACCGAGTACTACTGTCTCCTTGGTAAACTTTGCTGCAACAAAACTTTCAACGTAGATGACAAAAACAATAACATTTACCCACTTTGCGCCATGACATACGATACAAATTGGAATGCGACCACATTCAAACCATGAAACATATGAATGAAAACAGCACGAGAACGCCATTACTTTCAGTACGTCCAAGTTATCCAGCATGCCATTGAGTCATTGTTTTTTTGAGCATCAAATATTGTCTAAGATTTTCCACGAAATTTGGGTTGCTTTTAAAAGCTTTAAAGACTGCATACCCACAGAAACATTAGTAAAATTTAAAATTTTCATCAGTGTTCGACCGAAGTTGGAGGACGTTGAGGAGTTGAGCAACTTGATAGAGTGCGGATGAAATTTTGTTTATTCCCAAAAATATCAATATAAGCTTTGTTTCAATAACTTGGATGCTGTAATCCTTCTCTTAACTCGTAATACAGTGTTGTGAGGTTCAGACAACATTCGAAACATCTACATACTCTGGAGGAAATGAGTTATAGAAATTGAAAAATGAAAAAAATTATGTTAAAAACCATTGGTGTTACGAGGTTTGTTAGAGAAATATTATTCTCTGCTTCTACAGCTTCTATCCATTTGGACGACTGACAAATATGCTTTTTTAATACAACATGCTGAATATTTTCGGATAGAATAAAGCCTACAGAAGGTATGAAGAGGCTGTCCTGAGCAAGCTTTTACACTGCAAGTTTAATATAAACCATTCAATCAAATTGAGCATGTTACCTGGTCTGACGAACAATCGTATATTTTGATCCAAGTAAACCCCACAGCATATTGGAAGTCATTATTGGACGAATACGATGCGGCCTGCTGCCTCTGTACGTCAGGCAGGCGGGGACCTCGGATGGGGCTCGAGACAGAACGCATGTCCGCACGGAACATCATTAACACACTGTGCGAGTCCATTCCGTCTCATAGTGATGTTGCTTCAAAAGTAAAGTAAATGGCCTACTGATATATTTTAAATTAATGTTATATTTTTGCTAGGGGGTGCTCATACGGCTCTTGAAGAATCGTCATTGATTTTTCAAATATGAGAATGTAGAGACAGGATGAAAGGAGGTATACTCTCTTCGAAATTTATATTAGAATTGTTATTGATATTTTTAGAATTATTTTCTACTAGATTTTCATTATTAAAATGAACTCCGTACTTGAAGCAGAAGACTGCCTGAGTGTCCAGCGCTTCAGATTCGTTTCTTTTGTGAGAAATTCATTCAAATCTGCATTGTCTCGTACCTCATTATTTATACGCATACGTCCCATGACAAAGCCAAACGAACCGCCGTGACAAATATATATCCTAGCCAATTATATAAAACTGCTTTGAGTTAAGTCTTCGTCGAAATCAGTATGTATGTTCATAAAAAGAGATGCACAAAATTAGAAAATTTCTGGTACGTGTTTTCAAAATTAAAGTTAGAATCGACTATTATTTAAGAATCAAATGAACATAAATCCATCTAGGTGATAACTCGTTTGTCACTGAGATAAAAATTGAATATGGCACGATGACAGAAACTAACAGACTAAGAACACTTTTTTACCCGCATTCACAGAATCAACAATATGTTTCAGAATTGCTGAATAAGTTAATAGCATCTCCAAAATATGCTGAAATTTTTTTAACAAATTTCTATAGTGTGTTAAGTTCTCTGATGTGCTTGATACGTTATATAACGTGAAGTTACAGTGTCTGCAGGAGCGTTGGATGAGTATCATTGGCTTACATTTCTATTAAATACTTTTCACTCCGAGAAACGTAATTCCTTTCATTATGCCTGCAACTGTTGTGCCATGGGTTCTATCTCGTGGCATAACAAATGAAAGGCAGAGATTGGATACTGAATTCGTGCAGAGCATATCAAAACGCGCGCGTGCACATGGCCTTAATTTGAATTTCATTTTACAAGGTTGGACACGCAAAGCCTGCAATTATGGTATTAACTTTCGCCTTTGTACTTTTTCCGAGATTAAAATAGCGTTTGACTTCATTCTGGTGAGAGAATATTGTAAGCTCATATGACTGGTGCTCATGCATGCGCGTACGAGTGGTCGAATAACACAATCCGAGTTCAGAAGCCTAACTTCTGTTAACATGGAAATTTTTTGGTGCGTAATAGTTACACGTGTTAGAATGAATTGTAGATAAAAAGATTTCATTATTTGGCAGAGTAGATTTCCTTGTGCTTCACACCAGCCAGCAGCACACCACAATTGCGCGGTGGTCAAGTGGATGGACGAGCTCGTACTGTTCACAGTTAAACTCTCGTGGAGTTTGGTTTCTGCACAGTTGACTCCAACTTTCTTCACCTCTGCCTGGGTCTGAAAACGAGTTCAGGTCAAACGCTCGTATGCAGTCAGCAGCCATGCATACTTTTTACCCAAGGTAAACGCTTCTGCAACTGTTGTAGTCATATCATACAACTGCTCCTCTATCTAAAGCGAAATGCCACAGTATACGTGTACACAAACTCATTCATTCGCATACAACGCATTTAAATCATGTCCTACTTCAACGTCTTCTGTGCCTGCTATCTATTCTTGGTACTTCACTCTTTTCCATTGTCAAAACATAAATGTCAGGAATTAGCCGCCGCACCATCTGCCGAGCGCGTCATGGAAATTTTCTCTTCCATCCGAACTTAAAAACACGCTTGCGACTCCTCCGACACGTAAAAATATCATGTGCGCGCTGCACAGAGTAATTGGGAGGTGCAGCACTGACATAAAAATACCACCGCTCATACGGCATATGAACCTCACTAAATATAAAACCAGAATTTTTTTTCTAAGTTTTTACTGATGTGCTTAAAAATTACTCCACTATTCGACTTCTACTCGGTAACCCTTCATTGCGATATCCGGGGAAAAACATTCACTACTGTTGTCATGCCTTACACTAGCATCGTGTCAGTGTGCGATTGCTTGCTCGTGGACACCTGCACTCTCCATGTGATGAGCTGTGTGCGTAATCAGGCTCAATTGTACTTGCGTGAGAGCATTGACGCCCAAATTTTAGGTCGATGAGGTTGTTTAGCGACATTGGAAATGAATATTCTAAGCTTGTGTAATTCCCTAAAAAAGAACAGACTACTATACAAAAAATATTGTCACAGGAAGTTTCTATTATTCTCAGCAGTTCAGAAGCTCATTAGCTTCTTAGTTAATCAGGAAACTGTTTCATTCGAATCTGTGCGTTTTTTGGTAAATGCAAAGGCTTTTAAATTTATAGAACACCTAATTGTAAATCGTCATGCTGATTGAAATAACTTACAAAATTGCATCAATGTAACATCTTTGCATAAAAATAGCCTAATATTAATAATATGCCACGTTCTCCCTACGACATACGTACTCTGTTTGGTTTAATTTTATTATTTTAGACCATTTCGGTATCTTATTTATAGTGAATTAATAATGCTAATAAAACTTCAGCGATGGTGGTTTTCCAGGTTTTGTATTTTCAAACTCGGATACTTTCGTAAATGATTTTCTATTTTTCCACTATCGGACATTTATACAGCATTTTGAAAAAAAAAAACATAACACAGCCTTTAAAATAAAGATGTTTCCTATCGATCATTCTGCGACGCTCTGTATCGAAAGGGAATTACATTTTAAACGGAATGGTATTCTGAAATATCTTGCAAAAGATCTCATTATAGTGGCGTATTATACGTCTTAAATATGATATGAACAAATTGTGTAAATTTTGTAATTGCTTGAGCTTCTGCCAGTAAACTCATGCCATGTTTCTGTGTCTGAGTGCGCACCTCATTCTAACCCTAATTTATTAATTAACCCGAAATCAAGTCTTAGAGACGATTTATTCACCTTCATATAAAGTTTAATTCGAAATTAGAGGCCCCGTGAAAGCAGTATGTAAGTAGTTCAACTAGAAAAAAGTTAAGCCCTTGTTTACGAGCGTGGGCCAATAATTATGGATATCAATAACAATCCATATTTTTGTCCGTCTGCACCAACAGTGGGTCACGGACTTCATAGCGTTGAGCCCTGATGGACGGTGGTTGTAGGAGAATCTCGTTTATGAAATATAAAAACTAAAATCTCGCTAATAGATAACTAGAATGTTGAATTGGAATTTTATTTTACATAACTACAATGTTAAACAAGAATTGCGTTTATATGTAATTACAATAATAAATTAGAATTTCATTAATAGATAACTACAATGTTAAATTGGAATTTTATTTTACATAACTACAATGTTACTAGAATTGCGTTTATATGTAATTACAATAATAAATTAGAATTTCATTAATAGATAACTACAATGTTATATTGGAATTTCGTTTGGAATAATTACAATATTAAATCAGATTCTCATTTATGGATAACTACAAATTAAAAAAATGAATTTATGCGAGAAATTTAGCAAATGACATTTTATATATCGTTTACGTAAATACTTCATGTAGATGCAGCGATTGACACACAAGCCAGGAGGAGAAAAGCATCTTATTCGACCTCGCAGGCAGCGATATCATGTAAGGACAGGGCTTGCACGGCAGGGCTGTTGTTCACCTCAACAGGCTGGGACTTTTAAAGAGCCAGAAGTGGTGAAGCTGACAGCAGAGCCTCCATCGTGGTCATGAAACGCAATACTCAGAAAAGGTGCCTCAGTTGGCCAATGTCTCATGAAAGCTAGCACGGATTTAAGCTTAATGATGCTCCATTTTATGACATAAAGATTACCCAAGGTATCTGAGTAGAATCACAAATTAAAGCAGCTGGTTATCCACTTGGTCACCTAATTGAAAATTTATAAAATTGCACTTGGGTTTTTATAGATCCAGACGTCACCTAACATTAAAATGATCCTACATTAGATTTAATTCCCGGAGTGAAATTCAATCATACTCAATTTGTTACTCATGAAATTTTATGTTTGAATAACTAGTTCATGAAAACAGCAACTATATTCAGAATTTTTGTGGTTTATGAATGCACTATTTTTTCGTGGATGAAATGGTCAACTTCAATGTTCTTTCGGTGTATGTATTGAATACACTGTAAAGTAACACGTCTTGTTTGTTGGTGAAACGCAAGTAGGACTGCCGTTAATTCCGATGAGTTCAGAATTTTTTCGAACTCTCTTTTATGCAGATCAGAGTTGCTCATACTCGTGCAACCTTTGTGTCATTACTATAAAACGAGTCGAATAATATCCTCAGAACATCATTTTGCATCATAAACGGCACTCACTACACATCATATTACTCGGTTAAAACCTTGTCATCTAATCATTGATAGCTTCTGAAGGTTATTGTATATTAGGCGCAAGTTTATGTAAGTATGGCGATGAACTCGACCCGATGTGCGGCATGTGTTCCCGTCTGCCCGCTCTGCAGGCAATGCAGGGCGGGTCCAGGTCCGGTCGAGCGCCTCGCTTCAAACGCCACGGAAAATCAACATGTGGCACTGAAGGCTTCATATTCACTACGTCAAGTTTCTATGCACTGAATATTGGTGATATACTTTTCTTGGTAATTATCAACTCTCTCCTACTGCTGTTAACGGCCGTCTATTCACTTCATACGAGCGCTTGCAGCTAATGGTGACCGATGTGAAGAAGCATTTAAGACAAATTATGGGATTCCATTAGGAAATTCTCCATCGTAACCCTCACTTGCTATCACTTTGAATAGAGTACAATTTTGCTCAATACGAGCCGCCAGCCGGGCATCTGCACGGGCCCAGAGCAGGGCGTGGTTCAGCTGCCGCCTCAAAGAAACGGTCAGAAATGCACGGCAACAGAAACTAACGCAATTCCCAAAACGCAGAGAATTGACGCCATGATATCACATTTTCCACCACAAAAGCAGCAGTACGCAAGTACGTAGATGTCACTAGGAGGTGCAGAGCACGTGGGAATTGCAGGACGGGCGCGGATGCGAGCATCTGGTATCATGGAGAGGTCGCAGGGCGAGCGGAGGACATGAGCGGTCAACCCGCACTCCAGAGGCGAGGATGGGAGAGGGGAGATGGGGAGGAGGAAGACCAGGTGGATGACCTCCATGGCCATAAAAAGACAGACAAACACACATACACACGGGGAGTAGGATTGAGGTTGCTCGGAGTATAGTAGTGTAGTATGATACTGAACAGGTTTGTGCCCCAGAGCCGACCTCTAGTGAACCTCGCTTGAACCCGCGCTGGGGCTGCTGGCTACTCCCCAGCGGAAGACGGGATGCCTCCCCGTTGTGCTAGGGAGGGGAAGGGGACGCGTTTTTTGGTGCTCATGCTATGTATGTCTTCACAAACAGCATCAGTTCAAAATGACAAGGAATGGGGAACTTTTAGAGTACGGATGACGGTTGTCGTGTACTAGCTCTCGACTTCAGTTGACTGCTGCAGGATGAAAATAAGACGGGAGCGATTGTTGTCACACTTGCTATTAGAAGTTTAAAAAGTAAAACGCAACGAAAATATATTCACAGGTGTTTCTTCATGCATTGAAAGTTGATAGCGTTACCCAAATTTGTCCCACCACTGGAGGACATTTCAGAAAAGAACGACTTGTATACTCTTATAAAAGATATTTTCTCCGATTCCCTCGATTGGAATTCTAGTTTATACTGATTAGTTTACGCTGATATTTGCGTACATGCTTACTTGTGATATGTGTACTTGTGCACGCTATGCGTACGTAGATAGGTGAATGTGTCACTACGTAATACTTCATTTTACTTGATTATTGTAGAGCATCTATAAAGTATATATATGCAAGTATATTTGTTGCGCGATCACCGACATATGATAAATAAGACGCTTATCAACCAATGATCTGTTCGATACAATATTTAATAGAACATCGTTACAATATTTCATTAGAAATTGTAAGCAGCAACACATACTGAAAGAGTTGTCGCGAATCTTCCTTTGCTCATTATCCCATATTTCAGAACATCGCACAGCATTTTTATAGAACGCGCATATATTGTGATTGCCTCGATGCATAGAAATGAATTTGTGTATGTTTACGTGTTAGGTGTATGTATGGGCGTAGATATGTATGTGCCTGTATATGTGTTTATATTTACATGTATATATGCACATATGTGTGTACTAAACTGAGAACTGGCATTTTAACTAAAGATAATTGTTTTTTTGTTCTGTTCCCTCTCAACTTGTAACATTACCTAACTCGTCATCTCTTCATTATTGTAATGCGTTCACGTAAAAAACTATACATTTGTTGTGTGATCATCCATTTATATTTAAATAAAATGCTTATCAACTAATGACCGTTATGTTAAAATTGCTTAATTAGAAATACGAATCTTGTAATTTTCGTGGTCCCCATGCTTATATATATGTTTATTTATCTTTTTCGTGCTTCCTTAAAATGACATTTTTGAACATCTTCCGAAACAAACAATTCTAATACTATTTCCTGGTGTCAAGAATTGCGAAGTTTCATATCATGAATACGTAAATTGTCAAAGGTGTTCTCAACCCACAATGAAAATGCACCGCCCATGAAATTGTGTTGTGTCTTAATTATATAATTATCATTATGTGCATCGTCAAATGTAGATTAAGCAAGATTAGAAGTAAATAGCCCTCAATCAATTCTTTTCGACTAGTGACATGAGTATTGCAATACTCATGTGTGTGTATCACCTAAGTGTATTAACTTTAAGATATTTTAAAAACCAATGATGGTACTTTTGTACCATCTCTATTGGAAATAAAATGTTTCTTTTTTCTGTCTCAGAATACTTTGTTTATTCTCCTCAAACCGAGCTAAAAGGAAATGGAAGCAGAGAAGGATAATATATGGTACTGATTGTGATATGATCATTCTTACGGTCTGTTCCACAGCCTGGAGTACTCAATGAGGTAATCACTACGAAATACTTATCATGGAACTAGGCGCAACCAAGTCTTTCGTATATTTTGCGAGGCTGCATCATAGAGACAGAACAAAAGGAGTTATCACTTTGACACAGCTCAGCTCACAAAGTAAACAAAATGTCTTATGCAAGTCTTAGAGTTCTTCAAAGGTTGTTAGCATGACAGCTGTTGTAGTAAGACCAGTAATGATATCAAAGAACTTTGGGACGTTGGAACTCTTTTTAATAGTTAACTCTAAAATTATTAGTGCATATTTTGGTTCTACAAGAATTTCCTTAATTCAATTTTCAATTCCCGTTGCATACATCCATTGTTCATGTCTCATTATACATGTCTCACTATTTAGCATTACATTCTTCTCAAAATAATTTCTGTGCCTGAGCTATATCAGTGGAACTTTCTAATTATAGTGAAGCTTCCATGGTCGCATTCAGATTGTGAAGTAGAGAAGTCCGGGAAATAATTCTGAGATTGTACTGCCTACATACACTCATAATTAATAGTGAAAACATTGAAATTGAACTCGCAACGATGCATTTAGTTCTGTTCATCTATATAACTCAGAACACTATGTATAGAATAGCACGATTGTCGCTCCTGTGAACATGACACGGTTAGGGGGTGGATTTATTCTGTTTTAACTTAACTGTTATATTTACTCGACGAGTAATATTGATGGTAAGTTTTATGATGAAAACCACTTATATTTGAACTTTTTTAATTCATCTATCATTGTCCCTAACTTGCCCTAACCGCATACCAGGCCTTGGAGCCCTTACTATTAATCATATTTTACTCCGCTAAGAGTCTTGATCATTTTTATTAATTTCATCAGATGTAGGATATTTGGAAATTTTATGTATGATAGTCTCAAATCGAATGAAAGACAATTTGGAGTCGCATGCAGAAACAAAGCTCATTCTATCATCCTAGAACAAAGTTTAAAGTGAACTATTATTTGGTAATGAAGGAAATTATATTAACTTATGTTGCTTTCAAGGGAGTCACCCCAAGATTTCAATTTATTTCATCCGATTCGTTTGAAATTTGGCCAGTGTATGTATTTGTTGAAAGTAAACTTTTTTTACTCGTATAACTTTTCCGATTTAGGCCTAATTTTTTTGAAAAATAAGATAAATTAGTTTTTTGGTACATTTTTTTTATATGTCTGGATATTTCATAAGAATGGAAGTCATTGAGTTTTTATGCCAGAACAAAACCGAAAACAGTTTTAGAAGACTTGGAGCATTTCTACCAAAAGTACGGTAGCAAATCATCCATTTGAAACTTTTCGTTTTTTATATACAATATTCGATCACTAACTAGCATAAACACTAATTTTAGGATTTGAGCTTGATAAAAATTTTGTTTTTTTGTACAATTTGGAAGTTTGCTACCAAAATTTTGTTAGAAATGTTCCAAGGATGCTAAAACTGCCTTTGGTTTTGTTCTAGCGTAAAAACTCACCGACTTCTATTCTTTTCAATGTTGAAAATGAAAGGTTTTGGGTATAAGCAAAAAACAAAATTTTTCTTGAAGTGTAATATAATTGACAATTTATGTAATTGAATGCTGTTTTCAATTTCATTTCGATAATCTATACGCATAACTTCATTTTCACACTGTGAATTATCATTTACAAAAAAATTATTTTCTATAAAAATAATGAAATTTTATATATGTAGTCTGATTCTTATGAAATTTGACTATTATATGCAACTTTTAAAAATAAACACAATTTCTGCTATTCATTTCTTCGGTTCAGGCCTTGGTTTTTCGAAAAAATTTGACATATTGGCTTTTTAGTTCATTTTTATTGATATTTCGAAAGAATAGAACTCATTGAATTTTTACGATAGAACAAAAACAAAAAGAGTTTTAGAATCCTTGAAACATTTCTAACAAAAGAATGGTAGCAGTTTTTTCATTTCCCGTTTTGTTTTCTTTTTATACGGGGTCGAAATGGGGTCAAAAATTCAGGATTTTTGATCCCCCTGGGAGGGGGAGAATCTAGTATGCGTAGCGTCATAAAGGTTTTGGGCCGAATATGGTCCTTTTTCAACAACAAACAGAAAATGGCTCATCGGACCGCCAGAAGCCTGGCAGGGGTCTGGGTTGACCCCCTTAACCCAAAACACCTTGAAAGATTCAAAACAATGCTAAATGTTGAAGTAATATGAGAAGTGACAGCAAATATTCATAGACAGAACTTCATGAAAATTCATGAAGAAAAACTGGTTTCATGATATTGGTCAATGCATTACTAAATATTAATACACAGTTGTTCTCTGCTTACTTGCTTGGTTGGTCTGCCCACAGAACACAAGTTGATCTGTGGTCTGCCACTCTGTCACGCTCTTAAAGGGTGCTTAATACCCGTATCTGTGATACGAGTTTCACCAGTGCACAAATACAATATTTTAATCGCGAATACATTTGTTTGTCTTTCACATCTGGAAAATTTATTTAAGGAAAATATCGAATTCCGTCATTTTTGATGGGCCGTGTTCACAAGTCACTATAGATACAATTAACCTAAATCAACAAAAGAAATCCCATACAGCACCCGGCCAACCATCAAGTAGGAACAAAGAGGTTTACAATTTTACAAGCTCAATGTTACGTTGCGAAGTTTTTCAAGTCAATTATAGTTTGGCTGTCTCGGTATCTAATCGGTAAACTTCGCGATAATCGCCTGAGGTATTTATTTCCACTCCTAACGTTGTTTCACGTTTCCGTCTACTGTCATACCGGTCCACTTTTTTGGCGTTTCCCAGGTTCTACTCCCTTAGACTGAATAATATTCAAGCCGAAGAACTCCAAAGTCAGTTCGTAACGTCAACGCGACGACGTTGGAACCAACTCTGCACCTGGGGTGACAAATTTTTGTTCATCCTCTCGCTGAGGAAGCAAATGCCTGCTCAATCCCAGTCTAATTTTTTCGCCGCTTGCATGCATGTTTTTCGCCGCCCAAGTAATTAAATCGCTTGAGCGGCAAAAAACATGCATGCTCCGGCGAAAAAAGTTAGACTGGGATGTTTCTCTTGCATAGGGTGCGCCGTTGTTCTAAGTGCGACATCAACTTGAGCCGGTCTGTTGTGCCTTGAACACGACGTAGAGGACCAAAACCAACAGTGCCGGAGGAGCCTAGAACGAAGGCGCTAAGTGTGCCAAGCTTCGCAGGGGACTTTCAGAAGTAAGTTCATACCTAGCACCCAGTGCGCATCTGACTACGTCACTATGACTCAACCAGACGTGTAGTACTTGGATTTCTCACTCTAGAGTCTAGACAATCCTATTCTACTGCGCAGTCGTTCAGTGGATATGCTACGTTGCACATCGACCACAAATTCGTTACGGGTCTTCCATGTTCCCCGACCTACTGTTCTGTCCAACGTAAACGTATTTGTAATGCTTGTAATGACGGATATCGGCGTCGCGGGGTCATCAATATTTTGTCTACGCCACGGTGGGCTATCGATTTTTTTTTTAAACTGTCGTCTTATACTTTAATCGCTCGAACGATGAGTTATTGGTGGTCTATTGGCTAGGCTCACCTCTATATTTTGTCATTGTGCCTTCAGTGAGATACGAGCTTTGAAATTTCGAAATTTGTATCTGACCTGCCTTATAGTTTATTTATCTATTCAGGACTTTTGTATTAAGACGGTTTTAAAACCAATGTTCTAAAATAAATTTCGTGTATAAACTTTAGAAATAAATGTTTTTTTTTTAAATAAACGTTGTTTCTTTCTTTACTTCTTGCCAATTGTGCCAAACGCATGTAATAGGTTTTTCAATTGCTTAAGAGGTGTTTCCGAAAACTTCATAGAAGAAAATGTGATTATTTGGCCATTTTATAATTGGTGTGCAATTGTGTCCTCTTGTTCTGCAACACTCTGTATAAATGATTCCAAAACTATTCTCAAAGTCAAGGTTCAACGCTGCAAGTACGACATTCTAGTTGTTTTCCACAGTATATGAAACTGAATGCGAGTCTGAAATGTTCATGACGAATTACGTGAAAAAAAAAGTTTACGTTACTATACAGGCTATGGTTAGATGAATGAGACACGTTGGCCATCCATGGGACAAGAATACAACTTTTACTTTGAACCATGACCAAGAACCATGACAATGACCAAGAGTATTTTTGTAAAGATTCATGTATTAAATCAGTGAAGGGTCAACGTTCTATCTCAGATACTGAGCAACCAGTACTTGGTTCTTGGTATTCCTTTCAATTGCATCTGAAACGAAACAGATCCATTCAGCAAAGATGAATTTTGCTGCAGTCTGTTATGCATGTACTGACAATAGTAACGAATAGTTTGCAAGGAGATTGCAGAAAATACCTCGCAAATTTTTTTCTGAAATAATTTCGAAACGCAAATGTGTAAAGGCTGGAAGTAAATTGATCAATGTTCACCTCTAAATCGCTCGACTCAGTCAGACAAAGTTTCATTAACCAGTTAATTACGAAGTGATAAACTGTAGCTATTTTTGAACCCTGCCAATCTTCCACGCGCAAAATAAACACATAAAGTTTTGCTTCTTTGCTTTCTTTAATAAATAAGAGCGATTGAAGAAACCTGTCGTCACCTCACGTATAGCGTGACTCCAGCTTAGTATAAGAGCTCTGACGACTTGTGTGCATGAGAGTGAGTGTACACAGTGCAGAATGTAGACACTAATTAGTGGTGTGTGCACTGGTGCAGCGCTTTGCAGGCGTGCTGAGTTAGCAACCGCAGGGTAGCTCCGTCCGCCACATTTCTATTACATCAAGACGAGGTTTAGTCCGTATCGTTCCTTGGGCGTGTTGGGGGAAGTTGCGCGGCTAAAAAGTATAGTAACTGAAAAGATAAGATTAGTTTTAAGTTTAAGCTAACCTAACCACAATAAAAGCGTTCTAAAGAGAGGAAGAAGGGAGACACCATTTAGTGTGGAGCCAAGGGAACGCGGAATCTATGCACATGGTACATAAAAACAGTAAGTTTAGAAAGAAGTTTAAGAAACAAGATAAAAGTTAAAGAAGAAAGTAGTAGGTGCAGTTAAACAGGACTGCAGTAAACCGTAAAATGATGGTCCGTAACAAAAACAAACTAATAAAAACTATTCTATTTCAATAAAAGGAAGGCCTACTTAACTTTGAGCTCTGGGCCCAATATAATCCCCCCCCCCCCCCCCTGGGAGTGCTAATTCCGTAATAAATTTAATCACCAAGCTCTACTGAATTGATCAGTTAACAATTTTTGCCGTATAATTACTGAATTACATTGAACTGCCGTATAATTATTGAAGGTGACGAGTATTTTAGAGAGAAGGAAGAAAATACTCTCTTCCCGACATCGGACTAAACTGCGTACATTTCGCGCCTCGCAGAGTACAACGAGAGCGGTGACTACGCGGTGAGGTAGAGAGAGGGATAAAGTTGGTGAGAGACACAATTAAAGCGGGCAGCAGCGCGGGAGTCCGGCCCAAGCTGGACGGCGGCGCTGTGACGGTCAGCTCCGACGTGCCATGTTCAGCGTTACAGGCTGGCCTAATTTTGGGAGTAATCTCGAAACAGTGTGCCAAACGGTAAATATGATAGCTGTAATTCATGACTATAGTTATTGATTGCACTGACTGAAAATAAACTACCTCGCTACTTTCGCGATATCAATTACTTGACTGGTTCCATGTGTATGAACATTCCAACGAATTACGAGTACTTCTTATCCGTGATAAAATTCAGCTCCAGGCACTGATAAACGTCACCTGAAGCCTTCATGTACACCCTAGTGACAGTTCGTAGTCCCAATGCTTTCAACAACAAATATGAGTCTCGCATTTCCGACACCGACCGTTACTACAGCGTACACAACTTTCTTTAATGTTTTGTTTCGGTTCCATGTAATATGTCGCTTATTCGAATTTCAGAGTGGACATTATTTGGATATTCAAATGCTTTACAAGCCTCATTCGCAAGTCAAGTGTTTCAATTTCAGTGAGGTGCGTCTTTTGCGGTGCACCTCACGGTCGTTGGCTAAAAATATGCCTTTGCGGTGCACCTTACCTAAAATACATAAGAAAGTAAGGCTACTTGTTCCCAGACATTAATTTCACGTAATGCGCTGCACAAAATAAGGGGGGACAGAGAGTCATTTTATTTTACCATAATCTAAACTTTATTACTAATGGTAGCAATTAATTAAGTATTTATTGGTCCCAGTTATTTTAGGCTGTTAAAGAGACATCCATCCATCCCGCACAGGCCTACATAGTACTTACAGGAATATATATATATATATAGTACTTAGTACCTCACAATAAACGAGGTATTACTCAGATCATTATACAGGGATTAATAAGATAACAGCTTCCTCGTTTAGGCTTTTGAGGTTACAGCTATGCTCTTGCTGCTGGACCGGCTATTTTGAAGTTCCTACTCTTTACTTGCTACTCGGACCCCTATTGTGAAGTTTAACTTTTAATTGCTACTCAGACCCTTATTTTAAAGTTTTTACACTTTACTTGCAGCTCGGACCCCAGTTAAAAAGATTTCGTTATTTTCCCCGAGGCTGGAAGTGGCAACAAAAGATTGCGTGCGTCGGGCAGGCTGTGTTGAGGAACTTCAGTTTCTTCAGGGCATCCAAGAACCATGTCAAAATATTGTTGTATCCCTCGGCATGAAACTCAAGTCATTCTCAGGTTCACTCAAATATCAGTTGCCTGTGCTGACACTGAGCCGCTGTGTCAGCTGGTGCGTCAGTGTCAGCTGTGGAGGCAGTGCCAGCTGTGTAGGCAGTGCCAGCTGTGGAGGCAGTGCCAACAGTGGAGGCAGTGCCAGCTGTGGAGGCAGTGCCAGCTGCGGAGGCAGTGCCAGCTGTGGAGGCAGGGCCAGCTGTGGAGGCAGTGCCAGCTGTGGAGGCAGTTCCAGCTGTGGAGGCAGTGCCAGCTGGGAAGGCAGTGTCAGCTGTGGAGGCAGTGCCAGCTGTGTAGGCAGTGCCAGCTGTGGAGGCAGTGCCAAAAGTGGAGGCAGTGCCAGCTGTGGAGGCAGTGCCAGCTGGTGAGGCAGTGTCAGCTGTGGAGGCAGTGCCAGCTGTGTAGGCAGTGCCAGCTGTGGAGGCAGTGTCAGCTGTGGAGGCAGTGCCAGCTGGGGAGGCAGTGTCAGCTGTGGAGGCAGTGCCAGCTGTGTAGGCAGTGCCAGCTGTGGAGGCAGTGCCAAAAGTGGAGGCAGTGCCAGCTGTGGAGGCAGTGCCAGCTGGTGAGGCAGTGTCAGCTGTGGAGGAAGTTCCAGCTGTGGAGGCAGTGCCAGCTGTGGAGGCAGTTCCAGCTGGGAAGGCAGTGCCAGCTGTGGAGGCAGTGCCAGATGTGGAGGCAGTGTCAGCTGTGGTGGCAGTGCCAGCTCTGGAGGTAGTGCCAACTGTGGAGGCTGTGCCAGCTGTGGAGGCGGTGCCAGATGTGGAGGCAGTGCCAGCTGAGGAGGCAGTGTCAGCTGTGGAGGCAGTGCCAGCTGTGGAGACAGTGCCAGCTGTGGAGGCAGTGCCAGCCACTCGAGGTGTTTGCGCACAGTGCGCTGGACTGCCGCGTAAACATCTCATTTATTATCAATTATGAAGCGAGTCGCAGCTTAAATGCGGCGCCGCTCATTGACTGCGCTAGCTGGGGTTGAGCCCTTCAGTGCATCATGTGTCGAATAGGACATATACCCAATTTTGCTGTGAATGGAAAAAAAATTTGAGACAAGTGCATTTCTATATTTTGTACCGCTAATGAGACATACCATACATAAAGTGAGCCCGCATGATACGTGTTCGATGCACCCCTCAAGCGGTACAGTTCAGTTTGGACGCCGTTACTGGCGAGTGCATTTCCAAATTCCCAAAAATAATTCATGCAGTGAAGGGTTGGGATGCAGCGAGTAGCAGTGTAGCGATTGAGGCTTGGCCTCATTTACGGCAGCGCGGCCCGTAACGTGGCCTGAGTTACGGCAGTGCGGCCCGTAACGTGGTCTGAGTTACGGCAGCACGGTCCGTAACGTGGCCTGAGTTACGGCTGCACGGACCGTAACGTGGTCTGAGTTACGGCAGCACGGCCCGTAACGTGGCCTGAGTTACGGTAGCACGGCCCGTAACGTGGCTTGAGTTACGACAGTGCGGCCCGTAACGTGTTCTGAGTTACGGCAGCACGGCCCGTAACGTGGCCTGAGTTACGGCAGTGCGGCCCGTAACGTGGTCTGAGTTACGGCAGCACGGCCCGTAACGTGGCCTGAGTTACGGCAGCACGGCCCGTAACGTGGCCTGAGTTACGGCAGCATGGCCCGTAACGTGGCCTGGGTTACGGCAGTGCGGCCCGTAACGTGGTCTGAGTTACGGCAGCACGGCCCGTAACGTGGCCTGAGTTACGGCAGCACGGCCCGTAACGTGGCCTGAGTTACGGCAGCACGGCCCGTAACGTGGTCTGAGTTACGGCAGCACGGCCCGTAACGTGGCCTGAGTTACGGCAGCACGGTCCGTAACGTGGCCTGAGTTACAGCAGCACGGCCCGTAACGTGGCCTGAGTTACGGCAGCGCGGTCCGTAACGTGGCCTGAGTTACGGCAGCACGGCCCGTAACGTGGCCTGAGTTACGGCAGCACGGCCCGTAACGTGGCCTGAGTTACGGCAGCACGGTCCGTAACGTGGCCTGAGTTACAGCAGCACGGCCCGTAACGTGGCCTGAGTTACGGCAGCACGGCCGGTAACGTGGTCTGAGTTTTGGCAGCACGGCCCGTACGTGGCCTGAGTTACGGTAGCACGGTCCGTAACGTGATCTGAGTTACGGCAGCACGGTCCGTAACGTGGCCTGAGTTACGGCAGCGTGGGCCTGTAAAGCGGCCAAGGCTGCTACCACCCGTGCCCGTAACGTGACCCTTGTAGGTGACGGCAGCATGCGGCCGCAACAAGATTACGGCCACACGTGCCTGTGCCGCGTCACACGGGTCCCTGTATGATGCCTCACACTAAAATGTGTTACGTGAACATACTAAACTCTGCCGCGGCTAGCGATCCCTTCGTGCTGTCTTAAGTTTTCTGTCGGCCTGATATTGTGAGTCGTCCTCTCACGTCAAGCTGGAGTCCATAGTTGACTGGCGATATCAAGGCCTCGGATGCGAGGAAACAGACAGCCTCTCCGTCCGTCCTTGATATGCTGTTATTTCTCCCCTACTGATGTCTCTTCTTGGATCAGAAAGTTTACTGTACGGGTCATTATTCCCTTTAGAAAGTTTAGATTACTTTTAAATATTTTCTCACTGGGTGACTGGGGCAACCAAACACCACATATTTGTCCATGTAGCTACACGAGGATTTAACCACCACGTCACAAACTGACCCACTGTTGCAGCAAATGGAACATATTTAACCATGCATTCTATGTATCCTGTTTCGAGATTCGCTCCCGTAGTTTTCGAAGAGAGCGTGTGGCGGCTTAAGGAAGGTCAGCGTGTTTTCAAGTGTTGCGCCGCTTATTTGCGCAGCCCTGCTCCAGGAACCCTTTGTTGACGGCTACTGCTGCGGCCGTCAACAGGCTGGCTACTCTACTATGACGCACGCAGGTGGACACCTCGCGGCCATTTTTTCGAGGTATTTACCCCCGTAAGCAGGCCTGATCCGAACTGCTAGCCGCGCTGTCTGCCTCTCTACAGGGTCAACGTTCTGCCTGGATGCACGTAGAAAGAAATAAAAAATCTATGTCCCAAAAACGTCGGCGAGAAAAAAAGCCGCAACGACGACCACTCTACTGGAGGGGTGGCGAGGGGGCGAAGGGTGAGGAAGCAGGAGAGCGAGGGCGGGGTAGGATGCGTTGCAGGAATAGCGCCTCTCGGCTTCTAACAGCTGTGCGAGTTCACGTCAGTTTTGTTGCTGATCTCTCAACTCCAATTTGTGTCACAGAAAGAAATAAAACTACTAAAAATTAACTTTAATATTAATGTTAGCTAGTATAATTGCTACATTATCGGTTGGTTTTTATATTAGAGCACACTTAGATGCAATAATTTCCTTGTAATCGGAATGTCTAACGGCGAGAAAAGTGTTTCGATTCTTGGACACTGACTCATCTTCAACCTTGCACTGCGCATCCCAAACGTACGATTGAGGACGATGATATTTGCTATCATAAATGATTTTCATTTTTATAGTAAATCTTAAAAAAATGTTCAAAACACCATGAAATAATTCACAGTTTGCTTAGTATCAATAAAAACTCATTGGGATTGTACTTCACCTGTTCAGTGTACGACAACTGCGGCAATTGACTTTGGCATGAGCACAGATAAGATTGCAATTGGCAGTGATGGTCGTGGCTTATCTCTTGTTGGTTGTGTAGGTGCGAGCGTCTGTGACTCCTACATGTATGAAAGTGATCTGAAACGCTGTAGCTTGAGGTGAATTCCCGATATCGTTCGCGTTTACTATTTTGCGCGTGTTACTATTACTGTGTTGCTAGCCGCTATAATAGCTTAGCTTAGGGTTGTTTATAAATAGCTCGGACGTTCCCAGACAAATGCGTTTCGTGACATTGAACTTGACGGAAACAAGATCAATTTACGTCTGAGTCTGTTCTAGGCCGCGGGAACTCGCAAGATTTGGTCGAGGGCCACGTGTGGTTTCCACGTGAACGTGTTGCGCGACTGCCCGCGTGGGCATAGTGTCTGCAGGAGGGAATAGCTGCAATATTGTCCCCTTGCCGGACAGCGGTGTTCAGAGCGTGATGAGCTCGTGTTCTGCTGGACTGTAGGGATTTTGTTCTTATTATCCCTCATCAATGCAAAAGTAAGCAAAAATCTTTTTCAGTTTACAGCATTAATGTGCCTATTTATGTTACGATTGTTAATGTTGCTGTTGAATTCTTAGCAATTCGAACTGTTGTGATGCTTCGCATGTCTGGCGGAACTCAGATTATATTACGCGGGATGTCTACAATTTCCTATGCCCCAGATATTTTTGTGGAGGAACATAAATCCTAGCCAGGGGTACTTCCATTTGCACATTATCTACAACTGATATTTCTGGAAAATATGTGACGAGCACTTCAGACGTGCCTGCAAGTCACTGAGTGTGTGTGTACGGTTCACGGTTGTTGCATTCATGCAGAGGTCTAGGCGACACGAGTTATCTATATCATTTTCAAAACTTTAAAAAATATTTGCACTAATGAAAGCAATATGGCTGCAAACATTGGGTACTGCTGTCGCTGCCCACACCAGCGCGCGTGTCCGGCGCCTCGCTCCCGTGCGGCCGAAGGAAGATCAGGTGATGCGAACTCACGCCACTGACCTCACGCGCTACTCTGTCGTAGCGCTGGTGATTGCACGCGTAAATCAGGTCAAATGATTCCGTAGATCGTTATTATCGATGATAATTTTAATTTTACGGTAGAGGGAGTACTGTTGATACTGTTGAATTTCACTCGTGATGGGTTGAATCATGCCCACGCAATATCGAGTGTTGTCCTGGGGGCACTCGAGGCCTGAGCAGAGTTTCTCAACCTTATGGGGTAAAAAATTACATAGTTCGGGGTAAATAATTGTAGTACCAGATAATTTAAAAAATTATTCAATCGAATTTAATTCTGTAAAATGAGAGAGAGAGTGAATGCAGAGAAAGTGCGTGTGTTTTGTATGGGAGTAAGGGGGCTGTGGAGAAATACATGAAGCCGAGGGGGTCCGTGATGGAGGGAAGTTGAGAGGTCGCGAGGCAGTCGCGAGGCACTGCACCGCCCGGCCTGCTGTGTCCTGCTGTGCTCCGCGCCGTGCGGTGCTGTGCTGTGGCCTTCCCTGCCTCACTGGCAGAGGTGGCAAGGAAGTGCTATTTCAAAGCTCTGTGCATATTTTGAAATAAACATTTGGGAAACACTGTGTGGAGTGATGGCTGACAGTGACGTAATTTGCTTGGATTAAGAATGTAATTAATGAATGTGTAGTATATTTTGTTCCTTCTTCCGGATTTAGATAGTTGGATTACAATCGTTATTGGAATGCAAAAAAGATAAATTTCCCTTCTATTTTATATACGAGTTAAAAACGCCAAATTTTGTATATTTTATCTTCTGGCCTTCAACGAATAATTTGATAATTTCTCCCATTTCATGTTATGCAATAGATGAGTGATAAAATACATAGTTTATATTGAATTGCTTGTTTATTGCTTGCGCTCAACGTACAAGTTCTGTCCAGTCATTTCAAGGGTCGATTTTTAATTTCTGGCTTCATCCCTCGTGAGACCCTGCTCTGGTGGTCGTTCCACAGCTGCCAGACTACACGTGGGCGACGCTTCAAACCTCCCGAGCAATAGTCTGTTTAGGAGTCAATTGTGTGCGAATTTTGAGGAGTTGTGAAAACAGTGCTAACTCCATTGACATACGTCGTTATTTTACTGAGGAGTTGCGTCCATAAATATCTCTAAAATTCAGACCACTTGAAGCAAGTTACAAACATTGCTTCGCCAGCAGCAGGAGTGGTGACCGCTCCCTCCTGTATAACATGTAGAGGTGCACTAACTCATCTTTATTTTATCCCGGCTGTATTACATCATGACACACTCATGCCCAACAGTTTTGTTATAATTCTTAAACGCGGCGGCGACAACCGACTGCAGTATTTACTATAATTTGAACAAAAATTTGGAACGGACGTATGTAGCTCCGTTCATTAATAGTAAGCACCGATGGTAATTCATTATAATACAGAAGTGTGAAGGAGTTTAGTCGAACGAATGGCTGCAGAAAAAAAATTGGTGGCTCTGCAAAATGAAAGTCGATGTTACACACTAATTAATGCATAATGTTTCTCCGTTTTCTAGTGTACTCGAATATTATATTGAAATGAGGTTTAAAATACCATGGGGCCTGTCACATTATAAAACACGAAGTAGAGTACCATAGAGTATTGATATTATTTCTCAGTATATCTTGCATTTCTCCTGGTGGCAAAGTTGAAGATTGATATTCGTTTTTCATTAATGATTTCTGAATAAAAACTAAAAGCAAACGTTTCGAAACGACTGATCCTCACTGTAACACTTCCTTAGCTCATAATTTCGTTTTCGCCATCAAATAGCAACCAATGAATAGTTTAATTAAAATTCTCAGACTGACATGAAATACTGTTTTCAGAGAGTAAAAATTCTAATAAAAGTTCGATTTTTGTTTGGAGAAGCGCGAACGACGAAGAAATAAAAGCCCAAAGTTTGTCAAGAGATCTTTTCGTGAAGTAAGTGTATATTAAATTGAACAGGTTACATTTTTTTAGTAAACAATGATCACCATCATCATCTGAAACAAAAAATTACATGAAATATAGTTCATTCTAGGTAAATGTAGTCGGCTATGACACAGTTATGAAGTAATACGAAACCTAAGACATGAAGAAGAGTGGAAGAACCTTGCCTTTGTAATTTACCTTTTTTGATATACTTCTATAAGGCATGAGCTTTATGTACCACAAGGTGATGGATTAGTGGCGTTGACTGCTCCGCGCTGCACAATATCGGTTCAATAATTATCAGGAATTGCTTGCTCGTTGTCTCCATTACGTCTCCATTACGCGTTGTGCTCCAGCAGTCGTCTTCATCCGTCAGATCGGGTTGCACCACGAGTGTTAGCATCCATACCTCAGCTGCCGCCAACACTTGGACCTGTCGGGTTATCTGGGCATCCAGCTATACCCGCCGTCTAATTGCACATTGTTGTGGCATGAAACAACGTAGAACATTGAAAATATTCGTTGACGCTCCTAGTGAATCCATAATAATTAAACTATCTTCAGTTCAGCGTGAGTTAGCTTCAGGGTTAGTTAGCATCTTTATGTCTGCAAAAACCAGTTTCTAAGGGGAAATTAGGATTGAAAATGTGCTGCTTCGCATGCATTAATTTAATTTTCTGTTTTTTCTGCTTTGATTTGTAAAATGAAATCAGTTTGTTGCGTAACTCTGACTGCCACCAAAGTGACCGGATGTTATATACTTCTTTTCTTTAGAATCCAAGTTTTAAGGGTTTTCAAATTGCTGTCTTTTCAAGTCTAATCTTCAAATCAAAGGAGTTATTTTCCGAAAGAAAACACGATTCTTTCAACGTGGCCACATCGTTTTACTTGTTATAATGAAAGATGTACACAAAATATGACAATGGGGTAGATGAGACTAGCAAATTTAGGAACAATTGCTACAAAAGTCTTACGCATCTTTTGGGTACGCAGCGATGTCGGAGTACGATAACAAGGTCTCGAATTGTACGTTAAAGTCCTTTTACGTTAAGGTTAACACAATGTTGGGATTTAATACGGAGTGCCCGCCGTATGCAAACAAAATAAATGAAGTGGCACGAAGAGACCTTCTAGTGACGGAGTTTCGCTCTCTAATGATCATGCCCTAGCCCTCGTCGTACCCTTAAGTACTCTCGCGCTGTGACCGTTACTTCTGGGGCGTGCAGCAAAAGCCGCAGCTGAACGCTGTTGTCGTCGCCCAGACCCTGCTGCTGTAGAGGCTGGTCCCTGCCGCTAGCTTTGCTGAAACCGCGCTGCCATTGCCATCTGCGTTGCCACACTGCCACGCTGGTGCCACGCTGGTGCCACGTCGTTGCCACGCTGCCGCTGGGAGCGTAGGTGTGGCCTCTTTTTTGTAACTGTCGAGCCGCTGCTGTGTAAGCATCGACATCTGGCGCGTTGTATAATGCTGAGCTTTGAGATCTCCTGATAGCAGAGTCCGGTGTAAGCTCTCACGTCCAACCGCCTTTTACTCTTTTTTGTGGTGAAAACTTAACGGTTCGTACTCGGGACACAACAGAATCCCCCCAACCTATATTAATCAGCATCCTCCTGGATGTAAAATGGAAGTTTCCGTCTACTGAAGTCACGCATCTGAGATTCGTACTTCATTGCAGGGGCGAAATTAGACAAGCCTTGAGATTTGTGCTTCTGACGCACTTCTGAATCGAAGATCCTGAACAAGCGATAGCTTACTGTAGTCGTCGGGACGTCCTGTTCCAGTTCACTATCGAAGACCTTCTCTCTTGGCTAATGACGTTCTATCAGAGGCCTTCTGAAGACGTTCAAAGGGGTAAAAACCATCCTAATAAAATATCGAATATTCATTCGATCAGTTCATATTCAACCTCCTGCGTGTAGTTACTACGGACATATTGCTGTCCAACGGTATCTTCTTTACTTTTTCTTCGCCGTTGTTGAATCCGTGTCTGGCGAAAATATAGATGTTCAGGGGAAAGTCCAGTCCTTTGTACGAGTGAGTGTACTGTTGCTGCAGATGGGAAGCTGGGTCCGCCTATTGCGCCACGTCCAGCTGTGGTCGAGGCGTGCCAGGACAGCTGTAGCGGGCTCTTTAATCGCAAGGTCGTTGTAGACCGCGCGTAGCTGAAGTATGTTGTGACGGCAGGCCAGACAGCGGTGTTGCCATAACGTTGGTGGTGTACTGTGCGCCTGCACACTGCCCCTGGGTCGCTGCACTGCTGCGCTGGCGAGCGGTGCGTGAGTGCTGTGCGCCTGTACAGTGTACACGGTTTCCCAGCCGCGGCGCAGCTGCGGTGGAGAGAGGAGGGTGTGTGCTGCCGCTGCTCAGGCCCCAGTCGGCACAGCCTCGCTGCAATCAATCGTTCCACGTTAATCTCAGGCTTTGACAAATTTTTTCTCTCGGATTTCTTTGACTTATCGTAATCAATTGTGTCCATCTACTCATCCCATCTTACCCTTTGTCATTTACAGCCCGGTGTATCATCCTTCAACAGTAGAGAACTAGATCAAAGTAATCTAATGCGCAATAAGCTCAAAGAAATCCTTTAGAGAACATTATAACTAACACAAAATGAAATAAATGAAAGGTAAATTAAATTGATGAGAGATCAAAGTAATCTAACGCAACAAGCTCAAAGAAATCCGTTAGAGAACACAAAATGAAATAAATGCACGGTAAATGAAATTGATGAGAGATCAAAGTAATCTAACGCAACAAGCTCAAAGAAATCCGTTAGAGAACACAAAATGAAATAAATGCACGGTAAATGAAATTGATGAGAGATCAAAGTAATCTAACGCAACAAGCTCAAAGAAATCCGTTAGAGAACACAAAATGAAATAAATGCACGGTAAATGAAATTAATGAGAAATACATATATGACATTCAATATCTCGGATAGTTAGCGAGCTGAAAGGAGAAATCATTTAAACCTAAGTCGAATCACTCATCCTAAATTTGTAATGTAAAAGAAATGTTAAACACTAGGGAAATGATTAGGAGACATTCTTAACATTAAACACAATACATTTGAGAACGAAATGAGGTAATCATTATCGGAGTTTTGGGACGTCCTTGCGAGACACAAGCAATTACACATAGTTCGGGCGCCTATTTCTATTTCTGAGGGGATATCTAGGAATCGTCCCCTCTTCTCGTCGATTCGCGCTCGGCATCGTTGGTCGTGGGTTCGCGTTCGGTGTTGCTGGGATGTCGTTCGTCTCTGCCCCTTGAAGTTCGTCTTTTTCTTCGTCGTTGTTGAAAGGGAAAGCCATGGTGTCGCCCAAGTATGCTCGCTTGACTCGATTGAGGTGAACGGTTTGCTCCTTGCGATCCGAGTACACACCCTTGATGGTGATGTTATTTTCCCGTCGAGAAATCACACGGAAGGGGCCTCTGAACCTCGTGGGCCAAGCACGATCTACGTCGGTGCGACCTGTCTCATTCCTAAGCATGACTAGTGCTCCAGGTTGAATATCACATTCTTTGGCCGTTCGATTGTAGATGTTTGCGGCAGCTTGCCTCGCAGCTTCCGAATTCTTCCGAACTGCGGCAAATGCTTTAGACAGACGGAGAGAAACTTCTGTTGAATAATCTTGGTCACATGCGTAATTGATGGGCTGCTCCTTGAAAATGTCGTGGTAAGGAAGGTTAGCATCTCTGCCGTAAAACAAGAAGAACGGCGTGTCTTTAATCGCAGTTTGATATGAAGTATTTACCGCGAGAGTCGCAAAGGCAACGCTCTCGTCCCAGCTAAATTTATCTTCCGCGGCCAGGTGAGAAATTGCAGTTTTCAAGATGCCATTGAGTCTCTCACAGCATCCATTTGCCATCGGGTGGTAAGCAGTAGTCTGTTGTGATCTCGCTTTAAGATTCTTGCAGACGTCCTGGAATAACCTATTGGTAAATTCGCTGCCTCTGTCACTGACGATCGTATTTGGGGCAGAGAATTTTCCGACGTATTGGACGAAAGCTCTGGTGACAGTATCAGCAGATTTATCTGTAAGGGGGTAAGCATCAACATATCTAGTAAAATGATCAACTATTGTTAGAAGGTATTTGTTGCCTGCGTAACTAACAGGAAGTTCAACAAGGTCAACTGCAACTCTTTCAAGGGGAAAAGAGGTTTCGGGGAATTTACCTGAGGGGACTTTAAACTGACCCTGCCATTTCATTCGCTGGCACTGTAAACATTTCTTCACGTGGTCTTTGACGTCACGAATCTGATTAATCCAGAAGAATTTATCTCTGGCACGTTCAAGAGTTCTCAGGAAACCCATATGAGCGGACAAATCGTTGTCATGGCTCAACTTTAAAGCTACCTTAACTAAAGACTTAGGAATGACTATCTGTACATTACTTCTACCGTTTCTGCGTTTCTTTCTCGACAACCTACATAGGACATTGTTATCATCAATAAAGTATTCGTCAATATTAGAGATCTTACAGTTACCTCTATCCTTATTATTTATTACATCCCTAACGGAAGACCAATATGGGTCCAAGCTCTGTTCCAAGGCAACATCATCCAAACTCAGTGGCTGGGCGGTCTCGGCAGCGACACCTGTCTGCTCGCTAGACGTGGGTCGAGAGCACACGTCGTTGACTGGAGCACCTGCTACGTTATTATCAGAACAAGGCTTAATTCTAGAAGGAACATCAGCATTAATTTTAGGATCATTCTTATTACTACAGTTTGACTCAGCAGTGTCAACGACAGCATTGACGATTCTTTCGGATCTAGACAAATAGTCGGGCAAGTGATGTTGTGCTCCCGGCTTGTACCGAACAGAGAAATTATACTCCTGAAGAAGCAAAGCCCACCTTGAAATACGGTGGTTACCTGTTTTATTAGCAAAAATGAACGTTAAGGGGCGGTGATCTGTCACCACGACGAACTCATTTAAGTACAGGTACGCATCATAATGTTTGATTGAATCGTGAATGGCAAGAGCTTCGAGTTCTGTTGCAGAGTATTTAAGTTCGTTTCCCTTTAATTTCCGGCTATAGTATGCTACAGGTAACTCGATGCCGTCGTGCATCTGAAGTAATGCTCCACCAATTGCAATGGCCGAAGCATCAGTGTGCAACACAAACTCTCTCTGAAAGTCAGGAAATTTAAGTATAGGCGCAGACACAAGTTTATCTTTCAAATCATCGAAAGCTCGCTGATGAACGTCCGTCCATTTAAATGAGTTCGTCTTTTTTGTTAGCTCAGTAAGAGGTGCCGCGATGTGTGCGTAATTTTGAATGAATTTTCTAAAGAATCCGGTTGAACCAAGGAACCTCTTTACCTCTTTAACATTCCTAGGTCTCAAAGCATCTGCCAAGGCCTGGACTTTCGCAGGTCGGGGGGTGAGTCCCTCCAAACTGACTTTGATTCCAAGAAAAGTCACACTACTCGCAGCGAATTGGCATTTCTTGAGACTTAGTTTGAAGCCTGAAGCAGCTGTTTGAAGCAACGCCTTATCTAAATGTTCGACATGAGTCTCGAAATTTTTTTGAATAGATGATGATGTCGTCAACATAACAGAACAGAAATTTTGAAATGAATGGAGAAAAAGCCATATTAACTGCTCTTTGAAGTGCAGCCGCAGATGTGATAAGACCTTGGGGTGAACGGCAATATCTGTAACTACCTGTCGGCGTTCTGAAAGCGGTAATATCACGGCTCTCTGGGGACAATTCGATCTGATAGGAACTTCGCATGTCTAGAGTTGTGAACAAGTTTGAGCCCTTAAGACTTTCGAGGGTATCAGTCATGTTCGGGATTGGAAAAGAGTCCTTCCTACAAATCTTATTGATAAGTCGGAAGTCAACTACGATTCGATGTGAACCATCACTTTTACGTACAGCTAAGATTGGGGAAGACCAAGGCGAAAAACTTGGTTCAATAACTTTTTGCCTGAGCATCTCCTGGACATGCTCTTCAACCAATTGCTTTGTAGCGTGGGGGACTCGATACTGCGGGGTATTTATGGGGGAGTGTCCCTGAACGTCTAATCTATGCACAGCATTTCGCGCATGACCAATCTCGTCTCCAACCGCGAACGCATTCCTGTGTTTGTTAATCAAATTTACAAGGGTCGTTCTCTGATCTAAGTTCAAATGAGACAAGTCAACATCGTCTATCATTTCATTGAAATCGGGCTCCCGACGTCTCTCTGCGTCACGTATGAGTCTGCTGTTCCCAGCCTCTGCCAGTCGGTTCTGGTCAGGGTGGCACTGAGCCGATTCGCTTGCTTGTCTACCGCCATGGTCACTGTGCACTACTGCTATCGCCTCATAGGCCTTGCGCAGCGTCTGCGCTTGAGCATCACTCTCACTTTTGTCTGAGCCAGGCTCCGGCTCTTCAATAGCAACATCTAGTGTAGCACAAATTTTATTTCTAGGTACAAGAACATTTTTATCATTATAATTTACAAAGACTATTGGTACGGCGCCATCACGGACTGTGGCTAACGTACGAGGCACTGCTATTCCTTTGCATGTAACGCTCTGTTTTAGAACGACTGTTTTTCCATTCATGTGCTTGGGAACTCTCAAATAGGAGTGACATAACGTGCCCCCTTCAACAGTCAGATCATGTGACATTCTCGCGACACTGAATGATGCATCCTCAGATTGTTTCACAAAATTTACTGAATTAGAAGCAGCAACTGATTGAAATGGGTAAATCCTATCATTAATTCTCACGTGACCTTTCTCGTGCTGACTGTATTTTATTTCAACACCGAATCTCTTAAGGAAATCTCGGCCTATCAAGACAGCTCCGGGGAAGTAAGAATCTTCCACAATGATAGCGGAATGGCAATACTCAACATCACCCAGTTTAAATTTCAAGTCAATCGTACCTCGAGTGTGGAGATTATCTCCATTAACAGAACAAAGAACTTTAGTGCATCGTTTAATTCGGGGTGGAGTTTGGAATAATTTGCTAATTACACAAGATTTCACAAGAGTCACGGAAGAGCCTGAATCAACGAAAGTGGAGCATTTTTTCTGTTCAACATTTAATAAAATCACGGGGGGAAAGCTTTTCGGTCGCTGTGGAAGTTTTTTGACTTTACTGCGGCGATGTCACCATTCTGATTCGGACGGCCATTGAATTTGCGTTGATAATTATTAAATGGGCGAGCATTTTTGTGTGAAGCACTTTGCCATTTGAATGGATTTTTAGGCTGGTACGCTCGCTTTTGTGGTGAATTGTATTGGTACTTTTCAACCACCACATCACTTTCGTGAATTCGCCTCTTCCGGCTCAACACATTTCCCTCTTCGATCAAAGATTCTTTAATTGACCTCGCTTTGTCTAGGAGTTTGGTCACACTCTCAGGATCAAAATCATGAGATAATTTTTCACTGATCTTGGGATTCATATTTTTAACAATGGTAGGAATGAGGATTTTTTGTGCTTTACTATCCTCGTAGTGCCATTCTGGACCGAAAACGTCCTTCCAGCTAGCCAGAACTCGGGTTGCAAATGCATTGACTGTCTCATCATTCTCTTGACGCAGATTAAATAGGATTTTATGAACGGTTTTTCTATAATTTACAGCCCCCTTGTACACAGAAATAAGCCAAGTCTTGACATCTTCCAGTGTGACCAATTGGTCGGACTTGAGAACATAAGAATCCCAAGCCTTCCCAGTAAGAGCATTTTTCAAATAACGACATTGCAAATCGATGTCATTCGTATAAATGTCAACTCTGGTCTGAAAGTGTTTTAAAAATGAAGTTACACAGCCTTCACCGTTAAATTTAGGCAGTTCAATTGCATGGTTTAAAGTGACAAAGCTACTTTGACTATTCTCACCATTGTTACTTTGATTACTTTCATTATCGTCCCCAGCCATGATTTCGACAGTTAATTAGGGCAAAATTGGCGAAGTAAAATCGATTCACAATGAACACTGATAGCAATTTAGAGTTTCAAATTTGAAGTTTAAATGCAATATTTCGTACAATATGTTTCCAAATACACAGACATAATTGAGTTTTTCGTACAATAAGTTTCCAAATGCACAGAAATAAATGAATCGTCAATAACATCAACAACAGTAATAGAAAATAGGGTCATAATGGGGATAAAATGGGGTTTTGAATAGGCACAATAATCATATTAGAAAGGTAAATGGGTTAAATTACGCAATGGGAATGAGACAATAAATGGGTAAAGCATCAAAATAGTAAATATGGTACAAGTTCACACGAAATTTTTAGAAATAAATCAATACACTGACACAAGGTGCAAATAATGACAATAAATCATATGGGAAATACACAAGTAAATCAATACAATGACATAAATTATGTGAATAGAATGGGTACAATGATGAGTGAAATAAACTTCCTAACCATGTGGCCATTCATGTTACGTTAAATATCTAATTTTTTTTTTTGAATAGGTAGCGTGGCAACAGCGGTCTCTTGCGGAGACGTTAAGTTTGAATGGGTTATGATCCCACATTCGCTGCCCACCATTTTGTTATATACTTCTTTTCTTTAGAATCCAAGTTTTAAGGGTTTTCAAATTGCTGTCTTTTCAAGTCTAATCTTCAAATCAAAGGAGTTATTTTCCGAAAGAAAACACGATTCTTTCAACGTGGCCACATCGTTTTACTTGTTATAATGAAAGATGTACACAAAATATGACAATGGGGTAGATGAGACTAGCAAATTTAGGAACAATTGCTACAAAAGTCTTACGCATCTTTTGGGTACGCAGCGATGTCGGAGTACGATAACAAGGTCTCGAATTGTACGTTAAAGTCCTTTTACGTTAAGGTTAACACAATGTTGGGATTTAATACGGAGTGCCCGTGTTCCGACCCTTTCAGTATTAGGTCGTAACCAAACGCGAATGAGGTTCGGGAGTGAATCAGATGCAGTAACGTAGTATCCTTTATTGTCACTTCAGAGTTGACACAGGCTTCGTAATTGGTAGAGAATCTTTAGTTAGGAAGGTAATCTCGTTACTTCTATAGCGTATCTGTGATCTCTACAGATGCTTTCTCGATGGTCGCGCTTCTGCTACTGACAGCGACGCTTCTGTTGGTAAATGCGACCTCTACGGCAAGCCACCACTAATGAACGACGATATCTCTCGCCGATTCTATTTATATAGGCGGCGGGCGCACATAATGCTCCCCCCACAATTTTAAAAATTCTTTATTTCAATAAAAAATTTTAAAACGGTATTCAATTAACTTTGATTTTCCTTTGACTATCAATTAATCTTACAATCCGTCTAATTAATTCGAACAGATCAGAACGTATAACGAAATTGCTTCCGAATTATGAACGGAGGTAGGCAGGTATGGCCTTTGCTGTCATCATAAACAAATTTCAACGGTAATCCTACATCTTGGTAAACATTATTTTTAGTGTCAATATTATATTTTAGTGTCAATTCAATACTAGATTTATTACCCAAAATCAACCAAATAATCACTCTACGCACTTAGCTCAAACAATTTGTTCATACATTATCAAGTTATTTATCAATTGATTCTTAGAATTCTTGGATACTCCAGATATTTCGGATACAAAGGATACACCACACAATTTTATTAACATATCAAAATATCAAAATCAAACATCAAAACGCGTACTTAATAAATCCTTTCCATAAGGTACACTTTTCTTGAACAAACTGGACACCTACCGTCAGATCGAGAACAAAATTTTTATTTTGGATTAACATATTAACATATTTCGAGAACAGAAATTTCAATGCAATGCGAATTCAATGCAATTCAATGCGCAAAACAGTACATTACATTACCACAATTGGCAAGGTAAAAGTAGAATAGGATGCAAATCGTCCTACGATTTAAATTAACATATTCCAATTCAACTAAACTACAAGCGTGCAATTTGGTTTTTTTTTTTTATTCGCAATATAATACTTCGTCACAATATTTCACGTGAATACATGAACAAAATAATCTATAAAATAGAATACATAATCCGTATATAATAGAGATTTTTTCCGTATAAAATAGAATTAATCTAAGACAATGGAAGGTTACTACTCCGTTGCAGATTGGATAATCTGAACATGATACTCTGATCTATGGTATTCAGATTTAGAATGTGGGAGTCTAGCGTGGTAACGTTACGCGCTAACTTGAGGTGGTAGTGCAACTACTTGCCTAGGACTATTACTGATCTCCTTCCACGCAGATCGACGCAATGCTACGTCCTCACCGCTTAGTCTTGCGATGACTTTGTTGAGATCGCGTTTAATGTAAATAACCATTACAGTAATTATAATGGTGATTATTGTGTAAAGGAGCAACATTATGTCACTCAATCGATCAGGAATGAGGTCGATTGTCGTCTTCTCTGTGTGGCGGATTAGTTCATCCGATATTTGACCGTTATTTGCCTTAATGGCAGTGAGAATGGCGTCCACATTAACGTTGGAAATTTTGTTGCCCATCTTAGCAGGCCACAAAGCGATTAATAGCGCGGGGATTAAAATTGTGATAAATAAATTATAAATTTACAGATCAACAGTATTGTTGGTTAATGTGTATGGTTGAGCACGCCCCCTATCCCTGCGCACCACGTTGATGTAGAAACGTAATTCTTCACCGGATGTTCGCTGGGAATGCAGCGATTCTGATTATGAACACGAGTTCGACGTGTTCTCCGGATTCATACACTTGAATTCGAGTACGCAACGGGGAATCGAGGTTCAGGAACACCCTGAAGTTGCAGTAGGCTTCTCGTAATACTTCTTTCGGTACCTTGATTCCGAAAACTATCGTTGTTTCCTGCGGCCGCCAGAGTTGACCGTGTCCCCCGCTACACATCAGGGTTTATGAGTGAGTTATTGTTGGAATTAAACAAGTGTATCTTGTGAGTCGGAATGTGCAATGTTCTGGAATTGTTCCGGAGTCGTCCAAGGAATCTGAAAGGATACGACACAAGAAATTAGCATGGCCACAAGTTTAAGTAAGCAATTGTTTCATAATAAGGCAACGCTTCATTCTCATTAAGACACATTCATTTCAACTACACTGCCTAGCATTGTTGCCAAACAATTTGCGGCAGAAGCGCAGATCTCGCGGCTTCGCGCTCGCACTCTCGTGTTGACATTTCCAGGATTGCATCTCAGTTTATCAACTCTAGCTGACGGCTTGTTGAACACAGCTTTTGATGTCGCAACAACAGTATGACAACATCATAAGCTCAACATCTCTTCACAAGGTGTTTGCGCAACACAATATTTCCTAACGCAAGACATACATAAAGTCTTAAGAAAGGAACTCATAGAATGCTCTTACAAGCTAGTAACTCATAGAACTCACTTACAAGCTAAATACCATTAAAATACATATATGGAATGGCAATTTCGGAATATTAGTAATGAACAGTTCCAAACTTGGTTGACAATTTTACCTTCTTAACTTATCTAAAGGCAGTACATGGTTTAAGTTCGTTCGGATAATCTTGTTACCGATCTTAATATCTGCGTAATTTTTACCTAGCTTTTCAATGATACCTGGTCCTAAGAAATTTAGCTGTAACTTGTGTTTTTTGGCATGATTTTTTACTAGTACACGGTCCGTCACTTTTAAATTTTTATCGCGACGTTTCATATTTCTATAGGCAGTTCTTTCGATTGTGGCGTTAATGATCGCATTTCTAATATTGTTCACTACAATAGATGACTCGGTAAATTTTTGTTTGTGAACATCTTCATATGTAGTCGCAACATTGAAGTCTTCTAAATTAGTAGAACTGATATACACACACGTATCTCTACCGAAAACCGTGTATGCGGGTGTATCTCCTATAGTTTCATTGAAACTATTGTTAATCGAATTCTCCACAATATCCAGTAATCTATCCCACTCATTATGAGTAAGAAAATTTAGATATAACTTGAGCAGGTGTCGAATTTTTCCATTACATCGCTCGACAATACCATTAGAAAAAGGTGAATAAGCCAGAACTTCCCTTTTTAAGACAGAAAGTCCTTTTGTGAAATTTCTCACATTAGATGATTTAAATTCTAGAGCGTTGTCGGACAACAATACGTCCGGGGTACCGAAAAAACAGCAAAAATTCCATAGACAATCTGTAACAGTCTCTGTACATCGGTCACTAGTCGAATATAATTTAACAAAACGTGAAAATAGGTCGATAATTACAAGAATATATTTGTTACCATTGTCCGTCATTGGTAATGGACCGTAGAAGTCCATGCTGACCGTTTGAAAACATCGTGTTCCAATTGGAGCATTTAGAATTTTAATCGGCATCGGTATTCGTGATTTTAGAATCTTACAGATGTCACAAGATTCAACAATTTTGCGTGTAATTGTCCGTTCGTACGAGTGAAAATATTTTAATTTAAACTTAAACAAGGTATGATTCAAATCTGTATGGGACAAATTGTGGATGAACAGAATTGTCTTGTGCAGCAGAGTATATGGCACCACAATAGTCAGAATGGTGCTGGGTCTGTTGTCAATTCTGCGTCTTTTATACAAAATGTCATTCATAATCAGAAATTCATTCATGTCAGTATTATTAACTTTTGTTGCATTCTCTAGGGCATCCTTTATTTCAGAACAAAAGGGATCACTATCTTGTTCACGTTTAAATTCGTCTAACGACCAGTTGTCGTTAATACTTGAATGGTCTGTAGTCGTGTTAACTTTATCCAGTCTGCATAAGCTCGTTTTCTGTCTGCTATTAAAGTCACTGGGTTCACGTCTGGGGCTTTCAGCAGTACTGTTGTTGTTTCTTCCGTCCTTACTTCCTGGCATTGTCTCCTCGAACTCTTCCTTAGTCACTGGCTTGTTACATTTGTTACCCGCAGCAGCGGCTTGCAGCCTGGTTACAACGGGAAAAGTCTCTACATCTGGGGTTAAATCAGAACACTCTGAGAGTTTTTTTTCTGTTAAAGGATTTTTGTCATGATTTAATCTACTTAATGCATCGGCGGCACTATTCGCCTTCCCAGAAAAATACTTTAATTTGGCATCAAAAGCTTGGACATAAATACTCCATCTCGCAAGCGTGTTGTCTTCAGGCAATTTCTTTGAAAATAAAGGAACTAAAGGCTTATGATCGGTGTAAATGACCAGATCATAACCTAAAACAAGATATTTAAAATACTTCAACGCTTCAACTATAGCAAACATCTCCTTTTTAGTTGTTGAGTATCTTCGTTGGGTGGAATTCAACGTTTTAGAAAAAAATGCGACAGGTCTCATGTTTCGAACCTTATCAGTAGATGATTGAAGTAAAACAGCTCCTATGCCGACATTCGATGCATCACAAAACAGATGAAAATTTTGATCGAAGTTTGGGTGACTTAAGGTTGTATGTTCACATAACTCATCCTTTAGTTTTTCAAAGGCGTTTTGACAATCCTTTGACCAATTGAATTCAACATTTTTCTTCAGAAGATTGTAGAGCGGGCTTGCGATACTCGCAAAATTTTTTATGTACCTACGAAAGAAATTTACTAGACCTAGGAATGATTGTAATTCTTCCACACTCTTAGGAATTTCTAAATTCTTTACTTTGTCAGTACCGGTGCTTCTGGTTCCCATTCCACTAATGGAATGTCCTAGATATTCAATCTCGGTTTTGAAAAAATCACATTTTTCAGTTTTGATTGACAATCTAGCGTATCTTAATAGTTCAAGTACAACTTTTATATCTGCAAGATGCTGATTTTTTTCTTTTGAATAGATGAGTACGTCGTCCATAAAGACGAAAGATAGTTTTCCTAGAACAGGAGATAGCATTTGCGTCATTACTGACTGGAAATATGCAGGTGAGGTTTTTAAACCAAAGGGTAAACGATTGAACTCGTACTTTCTACTACCAACTGTAAACGCTGTTATTTCCTTACTCTCATCGGTCAGTGTAATATTATGATATCCTGACCTAAGATCTAATTTTGAGAAATATTTTTGACCATTTAAACTATAGAGAAGCTCGTCCACTCTCGGCAGAGGGAATGATTCTTCATGAATTACCTCATTTACTTTGCGAAAGTCAACTACCGGACGTATAGTTCCATCTTTCTTATGAACTACAATTATCGGTGAATTAAAAGCTGAAATCGATGGTCTAATAATTCCGTCGTCTAACATTTTTTCGTTAACGACTTTCAAGTCTTCCATGTAACGGTGGGCAATACGATAGGGAGGGACATTTACAACATCCACGTTAGGTTTCAAGCGTATTTTGTATGGTTTAATCGCAGCAGCTGAGATCGATTCATTGTCTATAGTAATAACGTCTCTGAATTCATTCAACAAACTCAGCAATTCAGGCTTCATTTCGTCATCGTTACACTTGATATCATCGTTATTTAATTTCCGCCGACCACGGGCTACTTCTTTGGAATCAGAAACGTACCCTTCGTCGACAACTCCTGTGATCCCGACAGATTTACTATTAGTGTCCTTCTTCTCGACATCTAAATGACTGTCCTGAACAACACTCGTTGCCTGCACAAAAGTACTCAATCCTCCCTTTAATTCTCCTTGTACATCTGACAAGTAAACTTCGGATTCAACATGATCCTTCTCCACTTTTTCTAAAGTACTTATAATTGCATTCTCTGGCAAAACAATCGCTCTGTCGGAGCTATTAATTAACAACAATGGAATCTTTCTCCTATTGTTAACTCTCACAATTGCTTCTGCGACACAAATGCCTTCTTTTAAAGTTGCTTTCTTTATTATGTATTCTCCATTTTTACACTTTCCAACATGTCCAACATGTTTCAAAATTACATTGGGAGCAATCTCCACTTGTCGAGTATGCACTCTTAACGGCCTTGGCCTTGTGGGGGAATTGGTGACTGCAACTACGCCTCGAACAGGCTGATTTTCTCTCTTACCATCCCTTTTTACTTCCTCGCCTGCTCTCTCAGCAATGCACGTCCTCTTCTCTCTTAGCTTATTTAGGACTTTTTTCTTAGCTCTGGACGTAATCGTGTCCGCCATGAGACACTCAGTATTCTCTATTAAATACTCGAGACACTCTGTCTTTCTCTTTATTCGTCGTTTTACCTCTGCAAAGGGGATTTTCTCGTCTTTGATAATTAAACATCTTTGTTTTAAGTCTACAACGGCGTTCTTGTCCAACAAATCACGCCCAATAATGACGTCATAATTGTAAATACCATCTTTAATTATTAAAGCATTTGTCTTTAAACTTATACCGTTTTTTAACTTTAGGACAAGCTCCACCTCGCCTTCAACATTACTCTTAGCGTTAACGCCTTTTATAGTCAGAGAACTTGGCTTCACGTCATTACTTATCTCACTTATTCTGTGGTAGCTGATTAGGCACTTCTCTGATCCTGAATCAATCAATGCATTCCACAGGTCTGCATCTTTTCTAAGCACAATCATGGGCTTATGACTTTTTCGTATTACAAATAATTCATTTTGTCCTGTAACTTCAACTTCTTCATCTTCTTCGTATTTACAAACGTTCGCCGTCACATGGCTTTCTATTATTTTGTGGCTTTCTATTTCAGTGCCATGAGCGTTCAGATCATCACTTAATTCCGCCTCTCCCAGCGATTCATATCTATTTTGACACTTGATGATTGGATCTATCATCTCAACATTTTTAACGAGGGAATCTTCAGACATGTTTAACACATCAACTCTCTCGACATTTTTAACGAGGGAATCTTCAGCACCAGAATTCTCCTCGGGTTCACAGGGATTTGTCGCCGTAGAGTCATACTTAGTTATTGTAGTTTCATTTTTACCACTGACGTTATTTCTATCGGAAATGTAATCGTCTCTGCTGTTTACGCTAAAAAATCATTTCCACTGTTAGTTTGGTAAGTTTCTACCTGGCCTTTTTCTGACATACGAGTTTTATACTGTCCTCGCGCACGGACACGATTCGGTCTGCCTGGTCTGTTTAAATAGTCTCTTCTGGACCTACAATCTCTTGCGTAGTGTCCTAACTTATTACAACGAAAACAAACTACATCACGCAGTGAATGCTCGGTGGCTGTCTGAGATGAACCTGGTTTGTACCAATCAGTCGGTTTCCTAGCCACAGTGGTTGCCGACTCACTTTGTCCTTGACAGACACACACATGATTGTAACACTTCGAGCAACGCTTTGTTTCAGCTGTCTCCAATGCCTGGACTTCTAGAGTCCCCAATTCACGATCAACAAAAGATTTTACGTGAGGTCTAGCACGGAAAGTTGGTCTCGGGAAATTTGGTCTCCAGTAGGGCCTACGCGTCCTACCTCTACCTTGGAATCCGCCTCTTGTCATGGTATGCACTTCGGCCTCATCACAGGCAGCTTCGAAGTTTGATTCGGACGAATAATCATCCTCAGCACAATAGATTTCCATAGATCTCTCAGATCGAGTCGCTAATATTTGCTTATCCTCGGGAAAATTCCTAATTACAGTCACGAGTCTCTGAAGGAGCTCTTCCGACGATTTGAAGGGTTTATTGAATAGTTTCTTGGAGAAATCTTCCGTTACTAGAGGGTTGATGATGGCCATAGCTAAAGCAACAACTAAAGTATTCTCGACATACTTATCGAGGGCAACAGGATCGGGACAATTTACTACATAGGGGTGGGCTCTGTTCGAACACTCCGAGCTGGTCATTATTCTGTGGGTAAATTTACGGATTTTGGACAGGATAGCCACAAACTGGCTAGCTAATGCATCGTTTCTTTTCAAGCGTACGTTATTTAGATCACAGGCGACCGCGTGCAAAGATCTTTCACCTTTTGATACGTAGATATTTTCTAACAGGTGCACGACTTCTTCGAAACTTAATTCATAACCTTCACTAATTATGGAGGCTACAACCGTATTGAAGTCGCCTACCCGCTTGTCTGCAGTTCGCAACAATAAGTTTAGTTTGGCTTCTTCTGAATTGTCTGAAAGCATGTTGAAATACGCTCTCACATTTTTTATATGCGTTTCTAGTGATTTGTTTTCTATGAAGTCCGGGTCATTTCTACGTTTTCTACCTCTGTACTGCGGCAGATCCTGCCCAGCAATCACAACACTAGGTATTGGACCTACAATAGAAGTTGTCACAGCGGTAACCGTACTAGTTACAGGGCTTGTGGTAGTGACTGCACCGGTAACAGGGGTGATAGTTGTGGTGGTCGCCATCGTGAAAAAAATAGGCACTGAAATTCTTCCTACTCGTGTCACATACGGGGTGGTTCTTATGTACTCGTATTCGTCAGAGTCACTGTCCGACATAAGCACAAAAATAATCCTATATTCATAAACCTCCAATTTCCATTAAAAGAAAAATGTTCTACACACAATAAAATTTTCTACATGCAAATGATAATATTCTACATACAATAAAATTTTAACTCACATTTTCAGTGGACTTAAAACAGGCTATTTGCTAATTGCTCTTGAAGGCTGGCACCACTCTGAACAGAAGCAAGCTGCTCCAGCTTACTCTTATATGCTAGAGAACAATGGGCGCTAGAGAACAATGGGTGCAACTTCCTTCAATTGTCCTGGAGAACAATGGACTACCTCTCCACACAACTTTTCCGCGTAGACGCTCGCTCTCTCACTCCCGGGAATCAGCTTGCTTACTGCGCTTTCGCAATGCCTAGGCTGCTCCGCCGCTCAACTTCCAACTTCCCGGAATCAGCACTTGCAATGCTTACCGCTAACTGCTTACTGCTTAACTTCCTACTCATTAATTTTATAATGATGATGTATAATCATTAATTTGAGCGCATGCTTATTTAATTTGCAAGCAACATTATCGGCGTACACTTAACTTAATATTTTGGCGATGCGTAGATCTCGTAGTTCTTCTCGTTGCAGATGACGGTGCGTAAATGCGTAGATCTCGTCGACAGACCAGGTTGTTGGTCTGGACCCTCACTTCATCTTCTCCTTTGAGTAGCGATGAGCAGACTGGTGTTTCTTTCTCGAAGAGTTTCTTTCTCGAAGAGTTTCTTGGAAAGAACTTCGATTTTCTGCGCTGACGTCTTTCTTCCTTTTCTCGATGCTCTGAAGTAATGTGACAACTATGCGACGTTACTCCAAACAGGGTGACACTCCTCACATTTAAAATCACGGGTCAGCAGAACTGAAGATCAATTCTTGATGTCTTTCTTCTTCAATGGGGCAATGTGGATATCTTCAATGTTCGATCCCCATACACGGGCACCAAATATGTTCCGACCCTTTCAGTATTAGGTCGTAACCAAACGCGAATGAGGTTCGGGAGTGAATCAGATGCAGTAACGTAGTATCCTTTATTGTCACTTCAGAGTTGACACAGGCTTCGTAATTGGTAGAGAATCTTTAGTTAGGAAGGTAATCTCGTTACTTCTATAGCGTATCTGTGATCTCTACAGATGCTTTCTCGATGGTCGCGCTTCTGCTACTGACAGCGACGCTTCTGTTGGTAAATGCGACCTCTACGGCAAGCCACCACTAATGAACGACGATATCTCTCGCCGATTCTATTTATATAGGCGGCGGGCGCACACCCGCCGTATGCAAACAAAATAAATGAAGTGGCACGAAGAGACCTTCTAGTGACGGAGTTTCGCTCTCTAATGATCATGCCCTAGCCCTCGTCGTACCCTTAAGTACTCTCGCGCTGTGACCGTTACTTCTGGGGCGTGCAGCAAAAGCCGCAGCTGAACGCTGTTGTCGTCGCCCAGACCCTGCTGCTGTAGAGGCTGGTCCCTGCCGCTAGCTTTGCTGAAACCGCGCTGCCATTGCCATCTGCGTTGCCACACTGCCACGCTGGTGCCACGCTGGTGCCACGTCGTTGCCACGCTGCCGCTGGGAGCGTAGGTGTGGCCTCTTTTTTGTAACTGTCGAGCCGCTGCTGTGTAAGCATCGACATCTGGCGCGTTGTATAATGCTGAGCTTTGAGATCTCCTGATAGCAGAGTCCGGTGTAAGCTCTCACGTCCAACCGCCTTTTACTCTTTTTTGTGGTGAAAACTTAACGGTTCGTACTCGGGACACAACACCGGAAATGTATCACTAGCATGCTGTGGGCAGTGGCCAGTGGTAACATTTATTTAGTATTTGAAGAGTATTTATTCCTAAAACATTCATTACAAAAAATAACTTTAAGCCTTTGTCTTGTAGTCACCTCAACCCCGAAGCAAGCGCATCGGACTTCGTGGTGGTACAATTTGTAAAATTTTTGTTATTTATACGAGCTTTCATTTGAAATTCTAAAATTGTCAGCGATAAAGAAACAGAAGTATTGGAATAAATAGTGTTACGGAATCATGCATTTAAGGTGTTGTACTGAGTGATACACATTGTTCTGTGATTATTTGTGTTGGAAAATTTTACTCTCTCCTGTAATCAGTGTAAAAATGGAATCTCGTCATCTCTACACGATTATGCTAATTTTTAAACCATATTCCTGTGACTTGACTAAATTTAACTTGGAGTTAAACCTTGAAACCTTTTTTTGGAGACAGATAAGAGAACGTCTTTTTCTATACCAAAGTTTTCAGTGACAAACTTTACCATCTTTTAAGCTCGTATATCAGTATTTGACACTGAACTAAGAACTCTAAAACTCTGAATGTAACCTCTTTTTTCAGTTCCTTTTTATTCCTCAATCGGAAAGAGCGATACAAAAATTGAGGATTCTTTTATTTTCATATTTCCCAAACTTTAAATGTTTCATCATTATTTAGCGTAAATGCAAAATTGATTCCATTTTTACTGATATCAGAGACGGACATCAAAGGCTCTCCGGCGTAAGAGTTTTGTTGTGCACACCGCGCATTATCCTGTACAGGTTGAACTTATACCCATCAGAAATTGCTCTCGACAACGGCACCGAGCACCGCCGAACTGCATAGTTCAATGCTGTTGTCTATAGTAATTTCTGGTTGAGTTGAGAAGTGGCCACACAAGTAACATTTTAACCAATCCCACATTCCCTCCCGCACTCTCGAGGAGCTGTGTGATAACTCAGAAACTTATCAATATTTTGAAATTTCTAATTCTCTCGTTGAAATGCATGAATTTAAAGTTTTGAAACCGATATATATTCATAAATCAAAGCCTCTGTTTCAAGATCAGTGATCTAACGAACGTTCTTGTTGTTTCAAATTCTTGTCAAAACTAGGTTATGTTTCGGAACCTAAGTCCAAATGTATCTTGCAGCCAATCGAATTAGCCTTACGTTTAGTATGGGTATCATCATACTGTTCTGAAGTTTCATTAACAGCAGGTTAGTTACTGTGTTCATAAATCACCAAAAAATATAACCGAAACAGTTCATGTGTGTTCCTCATTGCACACACGAGACTCCGTCGAGCGAATGATCCAGAGAGTGTTCATGTAAGCGGCAGAAAATTTTTCACAGATATTATCATGTGATCAAACAGTAGAAGCTAACTAGCACTTGCGAAATGGCCAAAATTTGTCTATTATAAATAGTAAATGTCAGTTGCTTGTTAACCATCCCATTTTGCCTGCAGCATCGCTGCAACTACGCTCTCGTGACTTTTAAACTTAAACCGGAATAAACTAAGTAAAAATTCAACGTCAAAATATGCAGTGTCCCAACCCTCATAACACAAAATTTTAGGACACTCAAGTTAGAGGCGTGGTGTTCATCGCAGGGTTGCCAAACTGGCTTTTTCTAGCCAAGTTACTAGCTAGGAACTAGGCCACGCTGCCTGAAAAACATCTACGCCGCTATGAGGTGAAATTATCACTTAATCCACTCTCCAGTTTTGACCTCTGATTTGTGGGTTAGGACACTGCATATTTGCTCTCCAATTATTAAGATACACTTGTTATTTACTGAATGGAAATCTTGAACATATGTTGTCTCACGTGACTTACAACACATTATAATATTATAACTCAATGTATTATTCGATACGGCATGGAGTACTTACATGCATATGTACGCTTATTTTTGTTGACTCATTGTCAGTAACGCGATATCAGGATCAAGCAGCTCAGTCAAGTATGTGAGTGCGCGTATCAGGTGTAACAATTTCCTCAGAAGCCTGATAGAGCACAGGTGCGGTCTCATCTTATCTCACTCTTTATCAGGTGTCAACTCTTGTCTTGGGCCATTGAACTTTATGTGTAATCGTGGATTACATTTGAAACAACCTCTTCGTATCCAAGTCGTCACTACTTCGTCGGCTGCTTTTCTCATCTCAATAGTTGCTGTTGAATGGAGTATTTCACTCCAAATACAATCAAACTATTCCTTTCTCGTTCGCTGTGGTATTTAAATTTCATCCACATCGTTGGTCTCATTGGTATATGCGAAGTGTTGATAGTGTGCGCAGTTGGCTATGTATGACTTCATAGTTAATTGCTCTGTTATCCTTATTCTTTTTCCATCTCCCTTGTTATTGTGTTAATATTTACGCATGAGAATCCGTCTTATGTATGGCCGTTCAACTTATCTTTGCTTATATGTTTAGTTTTGTGAATGATATGTTAAGCCTATCGTCCCACAGTACTTGATGAAGTACAGTTCCCTGTAGATTCTGGAGCATTTTTGTCAGAGAATTGAAGTTGTAGGGAGAAGTGCATTTTAAACGTACCAACTTTCACTTGAACCCGAAACTGTTCTCTACGTACCATTTTTCCACGTTCGACGTTTTATTTTTTCATGATCACCACGTAAAAAGATATATTGCTCTATATAGCGTATGTAGAGTGAGACATGTCGCTTTGTATGGATTTTTCATAAAAGATCGCTCGTTTGTCATAAAACGATTTTCTCCTAAATAGTTAAATGATTTATATCTATACGAGAGGTTTTCATAAGAGTTATCCCACTGCCCTGTCATATCTCGTGCTGAGGGCATACTACTTTTGCACCAACGAAGTACTGCTTGACGCGTTATCAGGTTGTAGTTATCTAAGTGCACTGTAGACCGTGTAGCTATTTTACAAGCATCGCAAAGACTTCGGTTGTACTCGTATTTTTTATCAAAACAACATGAGAGTCCGAGTCTCCCACTGCGATCTCACCGGCCGTGATTCAGTGTTCTAAGTTATGCAGGCTGGTGGCTAATGATGACAGAAACATGGGCGTGAACGCTGCCCGTGTGGGACAAGGCCGCTGGGCGCAGCATTTGGTGACCGCACGGCAGGAGTGCAGCATCGGGGCGTCAAGTTCTCAGTCCGGACCGAGATCACCACCCTGAGAGTGCCGGCTATTGCGGTCATGCTTCACCAGGTCTGGTGTTTCTTTAACTAACCATTTTATCATGAGTAAAATGGTTGGGGTATCAGTGAAGTTTTCAAAAGAGTCAATTTTGAAACGCAATGTGTGTATTTCTTATGTGTATCCTTATCATGAATAATGAGACAGTCGATGTCTCAGCTCTCATTTTCAACGTATTGTGCTTATGATTTGTCAATAAATTTCAGCAGTAGGGAGCGTATGGTTATGTCTGATCCCTAAGCCGTTTTGAGAAAATTTAACTCGATATTGGGGTTAAGCAACTATTTTATTACGGATTCTTGAGTTCCTGCTCAGACACAAGCTGGGACTCGAGATGATGTTCGTGTGTTGACACTGCTTCTGAACAATGAGCGATAAAGCAATCTGGGCGTCGTAGCTGTAAGCAGAAATTGTTATCTTACGACAGTAGATTTGGGTCCTCGGACATTTCTTTGAATGCTTTTTAAAAGTTTCTGTGCTGAAAACTAGCAACTGTAATAATAGCTTTCGCAGGTGTTGCACTGAGAATATTTGCAATTTCTGTATTGAAATAAAGTGTGTCTTCAATGTTGAACACATCCCCTATTGAGGTTATTTAACTGTGGCGTTCATTAATTAGTGTCTTGTCAGGAAAATTAAGTTAAGATTAAGATGGAAAAAGTATTTATCATTGTTTTTTTCGCTGCCTTTCATTACTAATTTTTGGTTACTGGTCGACACCTGAATTTCCTTATCCACGTTTTTGTGACATAGAAAGTTGCATTTACTGCTAATGCCTTGGCTCTACTTGAGACATATATACGTATATACGTATAATCAACTGTACGTATATTCTTAGTGCTACGACAAAAAGTACTAGGAACGCAAAGTGGTCGCTGACAGTTCGTTCAATGATTTTTAAAATAGTTCAATGGCAGTTTTTTTAAGTCTTTTTTTCAGTTCAACTGCAGAGTAATTCACTCTAGGACCTTCCCTAATATTATGTTGAGTTATAAAATTAATTCACAAAGTTTATTTGGTGTTTCATTTATGATAACGAATTTATACAGGAGAGTTTCATGTCATCCTACGACTCCTATGACCTTTGAACTAAAAAAAAATATTACATACTTTTTTTCATTTTTAATTTTCAACGTTTTTTGACAAGTGTTCAGTCTGACTTACTCAGTTCGAGTGTCACATTACGGAGAGAAGTATACTGTGTTCGTTCCAACTGTCAGTTAACATAATTCAACGCTAAGTGGCTATTTGTAATATGGAAAGTGACGTGTGTGATGGTAGTGGAATTAATCTCGTACATGAATCGTTCAATGTAGGTATTATCTTCGATCAAAACTGATGAAAGATAGGGCATGACTGAACGACGACCAACATTCACGGCCGATAAGATTCATCAATGGTCTGTGATTTGCGAGCCAAGAGATAAGACTTCGCTCTCAGGGTATTTATACACCTGGCGACGAGGAGGTGACTCGGCCGAAATGTCAATTCGGTGGTGCTGGTAGCGACTGCGGTCTGAGATACTAGACGATGTGTGTTTAGCGAGCTTGTTTATTTTTCATTTTCCCATGTTAATCTACTTTACAACGAATTGTTGAAGCACTGATAACGAAGAAAGAAAGTGTGGGCTCGAGGTGACGATCTTGATTTGATTGACTGCGCCATCGGACAAGCACCAAGTTGGGCTAGAGATGGTACCTCACTCGGCATCTATGCCATCAATTGAGTCAAGGCCAAATTCGTTTGTACCATATCGGCGTTAGTGAAAGTTTGGATATATATTTACGCCTGTTATTCAACGAATTTGGTAGAATCGATGCTGTGTGTAATTTTGACATCGTACTATCAAATACCTGCAGAAATGTGGTGGTGGTTTGTTATTTCCTAATATGTTGGTATTGGTGCATTCTCAGATATTAGACCAGGATTCTTTGCAGAAATTAGAATTTGGAAGATACAGTTTAAATTGTGAGTGATTTTGTCAAGTCTTCTGAAACGCCTGCTAAGTGCTTCTATAATAACTAAATTCCGATTCTTTAACGCTGGAATAGATTTAAAAATGAATGCTGCTATAATAACTAAATTCCGATTCTTTAACGCTGGAATAGATTTAGAAATGAATGCTGCAAAATAAGGCTGGTAACGAGTATGCGTTTTTAAATCTCAATTAGAAACGTAGCAAATGAACAGTTTAGGAGGTATTTAGCCCGGCAAGATTAAAGTATATTGTAATCAAAATTCGGTGTGTTGAACTTTGCAGTCTACTAAAACTCGCCTAGGTTTTTACGAGGTAGTTTGAACCGAGATAGGAGACTTGCTGTGTGTGTGTGTGGGCTGACTTCATTGTATTTATTACAGGGCCTTTGACACTACAACCTCCTGGATTTGTTCCGTTCTTGACCAGTTACCCTGAAACCCTAAATTTAAAACTTATTCAAGTGTAATTCCTCATTATTTCTCATGGAACGGTTATTTTTTGTGGTTCTCAGTATGTTTTACTTCGCTTACAGTACAGCGTCGTGTACATGACTTAATTCATGCTACATTTACTGTGTAATTCAAAAAATATTTCTTAAATATGTTGTTCAAGATGTCATTGTATTCCTTTGTAGCCTCTAATTACTGTTTGGTATTATTGTCTGGAAAAATTTTCCCTCAATAAAAAGTTTTATTTATTTAAAAAATTATTGTACGGGAGTGAACATTTTTCATTTTTCCGTGCTTGTTGTAATGAAAGCAGTAGTTTTTTCTGTATTGATCCTTCAAATCAGTAAATGTTATCTTTTTTCTGTTTTCTGTATTTATATTCGAATATGTCAAACTGTGACGTATTCGAAACTGTGTTGACTTGGAAACTGTGTTGCGTTGCGTCTGGTTTACTGTGCGCACGATAACATTGTCCGTGTAGTATGCACCAGCCTTTATAACATACTCTTCTGAAGGTGGAGTATAAATTAGTTCTCTTTAGAGAGCTGTCTCGTCACTTGATTTTTGTTGCTAAAGTTCTCATGCGTTCAATTTTTCAGTAGCACTAGACGATACATTTGAATCTAGCATGCAGCAATCATTTATTATTAATCTGGATTGTTGGTTGACGTCAGCTATTGAAGCAATCTCTTGACTGTGATACTCAACTCCGACTGAGAAGCTCGACTTCGATTTGATGTCCCGAAATCAACTCAGAAATCTACTTCAATCGGGTAATGAATACTTCTTACAGAATTTACCTGCTTGAATTTTCCAGACCTCTCTAATTTTCTTTCAGGTTTGCTCATTACTGTGCTGAAGACACCCTAATCCGCACTTTAATTTCTTAGCCTTGTAGAACACACACTTGCCCTTTCGTTTTTATCTCTCCCTCAGCTCGACATTGCTCGCTACCCTCTTTCTACACCCAAGGCATGTGTAGCACGGTTATGATGCTAGCACGGCTATAATGTTGGCACGGTTATAGTGCGTGCTACGGTACTGATGAGCTGCATCTAATTCCATGTAAAACATCTCATTTGCACAAGCGAGGGCCTTTTACTTATTATTAGGGTTTATGCTACCGCTAACTCACCATTTTATCGTTAGGAAATCTTTCCACCCATTTAAATCAGTCTCTTTAGTTATTAAATTATAAATTAGTATACCTGACCAAACTTACATAAATATTCCTTTATTTGTATAATGGAGCGGAAAAATAATTAAGAATATAAGGCTTCATAAAATTAACGAGTGAAATTCGATTCGGAGCGAGTTGTTTTTAGCAGATCTAGTAATTATTCTCGATTGCTGGGTGGTTTTCCTAGAAAATTTGTAGGAGTTAAATTTTGTGATTATTATATTTTGAATCATTACCTACTTACATGAGGGTCATTCTTCAGTAAATGTGATCGTTGCTGATGGTTATCAGCTCATGTGGTGTTCCATCTCACTATTGCGCGAAAGCATCGTCAACGCTAATGTTGTGCTACAGTTTTCACTTCGTGTAATTGCAAAGCTTCAGGGCTACGAAAACTGGGTGAACGGAAACGAAAATTCTTAGTCTTAAGCAATTTTCGCTCAAAAACCATGCGTTGGACGGAAGAAATATCAAGCGAAGCAGTATGGTTCCGAATCACTTTTGGTCGTACTTTGAGAAAGGATAGAGATGATGAGGCGTGAAGTAGCAAAGAAATACCGGCATGAAATGCTTCAATTGGATCTAGAAGTTCTTCGATATTAGTGCACGATACGCTAGACTTGATGTAACAGTTTCAAAGAATTATCCATTCTAATTTTGTTTCATGGAAAAGGAATGTAACTGTGCGCGGAGATAGCAATACATACTTTTAGTTTATCAAATTTTATAAGTTAGATATATCTACAAGGAGACGAGTACCGCAATACAATCAAAATTTATATTTACCGTTTCGTTCTTCGTATTGATATATTTGCGGGATGTGGCGCAACATCTTCAATAATCTATCCCTTGGGTGTAGTTGTTCGTGATGACGAAGTTCAAATACTTTAATTTCAGATATCTTCAAAAAGTCACTAATGATTAAATTGGAATATGTACTGCGTAAGCCACTCCAAATAAACCCATGGGAGAGACCAGACGTTCGGGAAATATTTTCAAAACATTGATAAAATTTCACTGTGCGAGCGGTATCCTGTGTTGGAATTGCATCATCCTACATCTTCGACTATCTCTTTCATCTTGGGAGTGGGAGTGCAAATTGCACGTCATTGAGGCATTTAGGGATCGAAATTCACGGTCATTCATTCCTCTTCAGTACGAGCATATAACGTTAAATTTTACCCCAGCTCATGTGCAGCACGTCGTTAGACTGAAATGAGGCTATCAATGAAAAAGAGGGGGACCATGTTTTCCCTCATCTCGTCCTCTCGAGTGTTGACTTCTTCTAACCCTCAGACGCTTCTGCCGTTCTCGATATGATCGCTAAAAGGATTGGTATCGGAGTGCTATAATTCCGACCGCGTTGTGCGGAACCGAGAGTTTGGGGCAGAGTGACGGTGGACAGAACATCAAATTAATGGAAGATGAGGCGCGTTAGAAATAAAGTTAAGAGGTACACGGTCTGATAAGGTGAGAAATGGGGCAGACCGAGGTCAGGAGTTACGAAGTGAGTTCTTACGTTGGTCTGAGTGCTGAGCATGATGATTTTGTTAGTGGGCTAGGATAGCTAACAACGTCTAGCCGAAAAAGAAAAGAAAACGTGAAGGTAAGTACGGTGTACTTTAATTAAGGGTATGAATGAACGGATTAAGAGGATGATGGGAGGGCTGAATAACAAAATTATGTCGGCAGAGCATGAAAGTGTTACAACTGGAAACCGCATGTTCGACGACGGCTAAACTTTAAAGCTCAGCCCCGGCTGCAAAACCACTTCCACTTACGCTGCTCTTCTTAGCAGTGCAAGGCAGCACGAGAGAAAAGTGCGCTGTGATCCCGCAAGAGTAAACTAGAAAAGGCTGCTGAGTTCTCCGGTAGATAGAATTCTATTTTTCTTGTCTCTATCACCTTGAGAGTGGAATTACATATGGGTAAAGTAACAAGCTCGCGCATGAAATAACAAATCTAGACCCTAGCATGAGCTATCTAGCAGATGGTCTGCGAGACTGGTAGGTAGGAATAGCACTATTATGTGCCGTTGCCTTCACACTGAATTCGCATGTTTTATCCAGCATCCAGCACGCGGGGATAAAATGCTATTCTTACCTACCAGTCTCGCAGACACTCTGATAGATAGCTCATGCGTGCTTGCTAGAAGCTGCTTTGCTACTTAAGTGTGAAATGGGCCTAAAGAACTGTGCACCGCGCTTCCAGACGCAATTCGGTTGCCCGAACTGTAGTTCAACTTCGTAACAGAAATGTGAAATGACTGAAATGTTTTCGACACCCATCGGAATTATTTGACTATTAATGAAATGGAGAAATTCTATTGTAATGATTATTGATTGTGGAGCCCAGTTAAAACAACGAAAAAGCCAATTCAATGAATTTTTATTTTCAAATTGCGTTTTTGGTCGTTGTCGTTGTTCTCCATGCGAAAATTACGAAGTTCTTGAGTAATTTAAATTTAGCTTATTGTTAGGAATGGTTTTCTTTGTTACTAATGAATAAATTTACATTCACAGCTTTGATGGTGATGAATGATTGAATGGTTTTCAACACTGTAAATTAGGGGCAATAAACCAACGATTATTATTTTTTAATTCAAAAAAGATTAATATCTTCAAATAATTAATTTGAGTCTGTGTTAAAAGTTCTAAACGTGAACAAAATTCGTCGAAAAATGCTACGAAAAGCCTTCTTGAACACATGATATAAAATATTTACAAATTGGTTCTTCCCAAGTGGTTTCGGTGGTGCTGACGTTCGACTCATATCCGAAAAATCTTCCAAGTGCCTGTTAATCTAATGCTGAAACGCTAAGCACTATTCAATTTAGTGCGAATTCAAAGACTTTTAAGCACTTTAGAAGGATGTGAATATAATTTTGTGCCCTACCTAAGCCATACTGTGCGTGAAAAGTGCACGCATTCAGTGTTCTTCCCACAACATACCGAATATCACCAAGAGACTACTGTCAGTGTTCTGCATACGCCAAGTTGAGCGCAGCAATGGAGGAGGTTTAGCTATCTGCTTGCGGAAGCAGAGCGTATATAAAGAGTGCTGCTCGTTCTTCAATACACGGCGGTGGCGGCACAAACTCTAGCGTGGATTGGCGGCCTCCTCGCTGGAAGTCCCTCCAGTTCATCGTAGTTTATCGACGGTTGTCGTCAGACTGGAGACGCAGCACCTGGGCCGTTTCTCGCCGTCACGGAGCGCTGGGCAGGAAGTGTACCTAAGAGGTCAGTCATGGTCTTTGCGTGCGGTTTGGATTCTGTCATACCATTCTCGGTGTCGGGTATTTATTATTGTAACCACGTTCTTTTTTGTTGTAAACGTACAATTATATTTTGTGCTTTGTTCTGTGTTTTTTCAATTTGCTTTGCATTCAGTAATTTTCCATGTTACTCGCTCCGCCATTGAAAGTAAATATTTTTCCAATCATGTTTTTGGTCATGTACGACCAACGAAACTTGAATTTTTACTTACAAAAAATTCGGGTTCGCTATTTTGGAGCGATGTTGTGTAATTATCAACTGTGAGATAGAGAAACGTTGCATACGTTCAAATTAGTGATCTTCAGTTGCAGTATCATTGTTATTTTTTCGAATAGGTGCACAGATTGTGCTTGTATGAAAAGTACAGAAATTTTTCGTTTCATGTCCTCATGATTGTATTTGTAATGTGATCGAATTTTTATTTCTGATCACTCTTCCTTTATGGCGATAAGTTTGAAGCCCGAACTCAGGGTCACGCAGTACCGGGGGTAGTCAGGTCGAGCGAAGTTCAGCGCTAGAATTTTACACAGATTTATATTTTTTAGATTCAAACTCTCGAAAGATTCCAAAGTTTTTGTATTTCAGTGTGAACATGAAAAGAAGAAAAAATTCAATTTATAAGAGTTAGATTGAGTTTAACGAATATTACAAGTAAATTTTGCAAAAGATTTAAACAAATTCATTCGGACAGTAGAGAAAATTTGATGTAAAACTAATAATCGCTAGTTGCACCTTCACCTTTAGCACTGCTTTTAGAAACAATCATTTCAAATATGTTTTAAACATATTTGAGAAGTTTTTCATCTCTTCTGTAGATGTTCTTGTTAATTATTTGAATCTGTTTTGAGCGTTACAATTTATTCGGACGCTTAATTCAAGTCGTCGATTTTCGTTAGGATTGAACTAAGAACTCATCATCGAACGCCATGGGAGAGCTGACTGAAGAAATGCGATCACTTCATGTGCATGCTTATCTAGGTGGCAGGGGCCTCGTCTGCCTAGTGCAGAGTTATTTAATAATTTTTGTAAGCGAGCCACTTCAGTTAAACGCGACGTTTGTGAGAGCCGCAGCTACTGCAAATTAGCGTTTATAATATGAATTATATATTAGTAAATAAATCTATATATTTTTCGAGAGCCGAGAATTGAGTCATCGCGAGCCGCGCGATGAATACCACTGGCATAGAGCATCGTGATTCTTGTAAAAGGAGGATGGGTGCCCCTCTTGGGGGGCGTAAACCAGGGGGGTGGTGTGTCCATCCTGCATCTTGGGGAGGTCGCGTCAAGTCACAAGGGGGTGTGATTGCAGGTAAACTGTCTAATATTGGTAACCGATAGCTATCATTTTCCCTTACGAAATCATTATTTATACAGCTTGAGACAACTAAAATCTAACTCGGCACTGATCAGTTCTTTCATTTTAGTTTTAATTTCAGTAGAAGCAAAATCGATTCCGTGAGAGTTCGTAGCACTCACGGATTTCTCGGCGAAATGTTTGCTATATACGTGACATTGTTTCGTAGTGCTACTGTGCGCATACTTCTTTTATTTTCATCGATTTATCTGTGGGGCGGGCAGTGGTTGTTAAACGTTCCTTAGCATAAAATAAGATCTAGGAACAGAATAAACTGTGAAGTTGATTTGAGGTGAACAATTACTGTAACAACTTCACGAATCTAATTTCAAGCGCAAAAACATGGTTAAAACCTTCCAATTTATTTATTTAATTCTCTATAAATGTTTATCTACTTATAAATAAAGGTACCAAGAAACACGTCTTTAATGAGATCATTATTATATTAAAGAAAGCCAATGAATAGAAATATTTTGAGCGTTTCGACCGCCTGGGTCATTATCAACCAGAAATTGATTGAGAAAAACTAGCATATATGTTTATGCTTTTTTGATTTAGTATATGTAACAGTATTCATGTTTTTTATGTAGATTTTCTTTTGCCTACATACCGCTACATTGAACTATTGATATTAGCTTAGTTCGTTCGAACTCGAAGTTGAGTTCGAGCGAAGTTGAATCGAGTAGCAACATGACATGGTTTATGAGGAAGTGTTTCACTTGGCCGTCGACCAAGCGACCCATTCTTGTTCCGATAACGCATGTATTGTGCGAATACTCCCGCTGTTATCGTGCGTATCCAGTATTTTGACTTACGCCATTCACGACAACTCGTGGGTTCACATCGACTTCACAACAGTTTCCTTACAGTTCTTGTGACAGTATCTGTTGCCTCTCCGCTGAGTCAAATCAGCTAAACTTATTAATTCTAGATTTTGCTGTGAGTCTCGGGATGATGAAGTCTTAGGAAACTATTTCATGATTTGTTGACCTTCTGATTTGTTGACCTTCTGTCGCAAGTCAACTCTAAAGCTCATTTGTTTTCTCATCACGGTATTTGCGTGTAAATGACAAGACGAAGTAATTCTTGCATCACTTCATGTTTTGGACTTTTCTTGAGCATTTCTACGTAGGGAAATTCAAGAACGCCATGTATAATGAGTGAAATGAAATAAAATCTATCTTTTATGTATACAAGTATCATTTTCCATGTATGACGACTTTCTTAATAATACATAAACTTGTTTGCGTTTACGTTTCGATAAGTTTGATTAGTGTACTCATGTCATATGTACTACGTGTTCATCGAAATATTCTACTTTGTATTTCTTATTGAGTATCTATAAACATGAACAAGACTTATGACTTCAAACACTGGGCTTGGAAAAATTAGTGAAAGCATTGAATACTGAAGGATGTCCGAATGATTTCGTCGCTGTGTTACCTGCATTATGGAATTAATAGATAAGCTTCGTCTAATGGCGCACGTAGTGAAAAGAGACATTCGTATGGGTGCGTTTTTAGTGCAAGGAAAATCAAGGTGCATGTATCTACTGCAAATACACACGATATTTAGCCATCCTCAAGGCATTGAAAAAGCAAATTGAACTCAAGAGAGACAGTCACTGTGATGATATTGACGACTAGAGTGTGCTGCACGACTGCGGGTCTTCGTGTAAACTGTGAAACAGATACAGTTTCATTATTTGCTCAATTCCTCATGATAAAAATCTCAATAAGCGGCGCTGAGCCCCATTTTATCCTGTGTTTTTCGTGCAGTTTTAACTCCTGTGGGCCGCTGAAATCGAACTTGAAGGTGATTCAGAAGTTATGTGACGCATCACCCCGACCCGCAATTGGATTCTTATTTTAATGCTTTGGTTTAGGAGTTGATTTGAGCGACGCTGATAGCTGAGTGAAAACATATAAGATAAAAGATGAAAATTCAGGCTTTTTCATTATAAATAATCCTTATTATTGTTCGTTAAAAGAGTTATTGGGATGCTACAAATTGCGTACATTTTGAAAAAAAAACACATTTAATTCGTGTAAGTTGTGGGTTAAGAAAGTCTCCATTTATACGGAAGACTAATTCAGCTCTTCATGCGAGAAGAGAAACATACTTGTGTGATGTTCATTATCGCCAGAAAAACTCCTTTTATTGCCTTACAACTACTCCAAGATCTACACTGATTGCGAAGTAATTGCGATGCGAAACGATAGCATTGAAGAGATTGCTAGTCTCTTAATTACATGCAAATTAAATTGCCAGTAATAAGGTAATTTCCAACAATTAGCTCTGATTGTTATGTGTCTTTGTAGACTCGAGCGTGAGAGACGCCCCGACGGCGGAGCACTCCGTACCGTTCGCTGGCTGCCTCCAGCTTTTCGCGCCGTCTTTTTCACACTGGTGCACGTTTCATCACTGGTTCTTGTATTAGCTTGGCAGCTCTGAAAAGCATTCATTTTTTTGGCGAATGGTGTACTTGTTCTCGTTAGTCAAAGTACAAATATAGGTATTATTTTCTTCATATCTTTCTATCTAGATGTAACTTCAGTCGAAAAGTAAGATGTGAAATTCAATCTACCAACGCTTAAACTGGTCATTCTGCGCATCCCCTGGGGGAGGTTTGCACTATCATACTGGATGTATTCTTAAATGATGAAAAACTTGATTTTTGAGCTGGGGATCCAAGTTTCCTATTGGTTTGTCAATCTTCATGAAATAGTCGTGCGGCACTTTCACACATTTAATGCATCAGCGTTATTTTACGCGCTTCTGATGCAGATTTTCTGGTTCGTGGTCATATTTTAAGAAGAACAATTGCAGCTGACAATTGATACAAAAATTTTCTATGTTAGTATCACCTGAAAATCATCATTACCTCACTCAATCGTTGTAGGACAGTTTTCCGTAGATTTCTAAATAATTATTGCTTCCTGGGAAATATTACATCTCTGCTAAAAAAAGGTAGAAAGACTCGAAAATATGTGCTACTAAACTACCTGCTGTTCGAATGGTAGTAAAAACCTATCTGAAGACATTAGCTCATAGTCTACACGTGTGTACCCACAGTATAAGCTGATGCTGGGAGAACAAGTTTTGAATTCAAGTTTCATTTACGCATTTTGGTAACCTTACGATTGGTAAAACCTTACTGTTCTGACGTTTTTGGTGAAGAAAAAATACGAACACTTTCAGTTTATGCTTTCTGACTAAATACTTAAATGAACATCATCGAATAAACAGTGGGCTTCCATATTACATGGAGTTATTATTTTAACGATGATCATACGTACGTCATTCACGTCTAGTTCATGTTTTGCTATAGCACGTTTTCTAGCGGAATAAGTTGCCTGTCTGATCGAAAGGGAAATAAATGCATCAGCTTTTGCTGCTGTCCACTCTTTCCTCTTGAAAAATTCATGCCTTTCCAGTTCGAGAATAATTCATGTTGTATTCGTACGAGGTGCAACAGTTAGTTCCTGGATTATGTCTAATAATTTATTTTTGCTATCGCAGGTCATTAATCACTCCCATCTTCTTCTAAGTAGTCTTGATATCGATACTGCAAATCCAATATTTTTTTTTTGAAGTTTATAAAGTGTCACTATGATATCGTTTTCCTGGAGGTGGAGCACTACCTGCGTTTTTTTCTGAATGTCTTCCACATAGTGTCAAATCGTTGACCTTACTAGTGAATTTTTGTTTTCGGGAGCAGAGCTAAGTCAGAGGACGTTAAGTCTGATGAGTTTGAGGGGTGTGGAACAGTGGGAATGTTGTTTTTGGTCAGAACTGTGTTGTTTTCGTTTATGCGAGAGCAGGTGAATTATCGTGGTACAGTAGCTAGTTTTGGTCTCGCGCATTTTCTCCTAACTCTGTAGATAAATACCAAGTTACTCGAAGCATTATAAAAATTTGCAGAAGGCGATTTACAAATTTCAAAACGAGGCGTGATGCAAGCTTGTTCCTCGAAGTTCCCCGTCTTCGTAAAGTTCGGAAATGAATGTTGAAACATGATAGCAGAAACGTAAATATTGCGAAAAACACAACCTTACAATACTACCAAACTCATCACAAGGACGCATCAAAACTACGTAATCAGACTGACTTGACTCTCCGGCTTATGGGTTCACGTTCAATATCTGTGAGGAGTACATTCAAATATATGATATGAATTGTGCAAAAATTTTAAAAAATTACTAAGTGAAAACGTCCTGTGTAATAATAGATGTCTAGGGCACATGTTACTCTCAAGCCCTGCGTTGGTGTGATGATCTTATTGAAACGGGTGTCATAGTTAAAGCATTTTACTAGTACTAGGTCGTTGAGGAACGTCCAGTAATGTCGGTGTGCCCCTTCCCGGCTGTGTGTGGTGCACACACATGCTCTCTGCTCTACCGCGCATCGTTTGCAGTACAGTAACCAAATAATTTTACAACTAGAAGAAGAATGAGCGTCATTAAAATTTCTGTTGTAAATCCTGTCCCTCTTGGAATTTCTTTTTGTGCTATATGCATTTTCACCGCGTGTCAAATTATTAAAGTTACATGCTATTGTTTTTTTTCATTTGGTAAAAACTTCTAAAAATGAATTCATTTTTTTCATGTTCAACTACTCGCAAATGTAAAATCACAGCCAGGGGTTTGATCCTTGATTCAATCCCTTAATTTCTTTAATATTCGAATGTTTAAGAAAGTTTAATCTGATACACTTTTGATAGACACTGATTGATACTCAACTAGACTTCTCAATTGGATCAATTTCAATCTCATATTATCTGAATGGGAGGAGTTCGGATGTGCTCGTGCACGTTCAAGACACAGGACCTAATAACCTGGGTTGCGAAGTCGGATTCGGGAGTCGGAGTCGGATGTTTTAGTGTGGAGTAGGAGTCGTTTTTCCGAACGTGGTGGAGTCGGGGTCGGAGTCGTTCACTCGGATGTGGTAAAGTCGAGGTCAGAGTCGCTATTTTTTTGGTGTTTTTGATTCTAATTTTTGCAAAAATCTATTTATCATTGTTTATAACCGAAAGTAAACAAAACAGAGTTTAAATAATAAATAAGAAGCTAAAAATATGCAATGTTTTTGTTGATTATTTTGTTTAAAGTATGAAACAGCGCATCTATTCTTATTACCTAATACTGTCATTCATATCTAGTCATTGTGGGTTCGTAAGCATGTATATGATACATACCTTTACGAAATATAATTTGTATACACGGGTGATGAAGCATATTTTACAGTTAACAAGCAGAAATTGGCCGTTGAATGCATCGGAAATCCATTCTATTTATTTTTGTTACGTTTATTTCCCCATCAATAAACGTATAAGAAGTAGAAACAAGTAATAAATGGGTCGTGTTGCAAGTTACTCGCAGGGCAGCTCAGTTGATGCAATGCATTTTACTCACATTCAGAGTGGCAACTCATTACGCTCCTAATGTGTCTCCATATGTGTCTATACTCCAACCCAGGGGTTCCCTATAACGATATTTTCTAGCCTTTAGGTTATGCCATGATGTATTGATTGATAATGATTAGTCTTTGCAGAAACCTCAAGTCATGTTGTGATCACAAAGATTTCTAATCTTTATGCTTATGTTATGATACATAGATAATGACTAATTTTTGCCAAAACCAAAGCTATATTCTAACACCTAAAGACTTCTAGTCAACAGGTTTTGTTATCACTGTTAATCATTAAAATTTAATTAGCTTATTCTAATGTTAATAACTTGTATATTAATTGATTTTTTCAGCAATGCGATAGTACTTATGTACTTCATACTGATATTTTTGTTTTGTTTACTTCTCAGTCATTAGGTTGAGTTAACATGTTTTAATAATAGAAATTTTTGTGCATTTCTTATGTTTTATCTTTCAATGTTTGGTTCTTTCCGAGTTTTAATGTCTTCCACTATATCATTCTCATGTTTTATGTTTTGTCTTCTGGTCACTCCCTGGTTTTCAAGTAATCATACTCTAAAATAGAAATTTTTATAATTATGTTTTTTATAATTTAAAAAAAACGAAATAGCACATGCTTTTTGGTATTATGTAATTAATTATTTTTTCATTAAGAAGATTTAAAAACGTTTTAAGGTAATCAATATCGATGTTGGGATATAAGAAAAATGAAAAGACAATATAAACAAGCTGCAGTGAAAATGATAACACAAAAACTTTATTTAGTCACACACATGGTGTAACTGAGAGCAGTGCACTGCTTCAGCTGCATGGATTTTTGCATTTTACGCGTTGTTACAAAATTCCTTGCTGAAAAACTTTCCAAATTGCTGCAAAAATATGAAATAAATATAAAATGAACATTTATTCAAATAAGAAAGCATCAAATACATAATAAAAAGTTAGAAAATAATAAAAAGGTACCGTATTACGTACGAAAAAGCTACAAGTGGCTTTAATTCACACATAAAACGCACCAGAAACGTCAGCCCCGGTGAGACGAAGCATAACGGCTTTTGCCTATTATGGCTGTAGTAACATAGTGTTAATTAATCAATGATGTGGCACCTGTACTGCATTGTTACCCTGCGTTGTGTGGGCGCAGAGAATAAAAGTCAGTGCAAATCGTGCCTACCTTAGCTACAAATATATCAACATTCTTGATTTTTGAGCATATATTAATTGGATCAACAATTATTGTAATTTCGTTGGATTAGTGCACACTTGGTGATAGAAAGAAATTGTTGATACTAATCTGTATTTCTCAGGCCAGGCACTGCCTACCTTGCCTACTTAGAGGGCACGTGTCTGTAATGTATATACAATTAATATTATATATATTAATATTATAATAATATTATATTATAATATAATATTATAATAATATTATATTATATATTATAACCTTGATTTTCTCTTGTCAATTTTAATGTCATTTGTACATAAAGAATATAAAAATTTTATATACAGGTTGCAACACCGACAATTATTATGAAATAAAACATTCATCTTAAAAATTGTGAATAGGTGGAGTTCTAGTCTCCAAATTGTCAATACTAGAGTCGGAGACGGAATCGCCGAATTCTGAAAAAGTGGAGTCAGAGTCGCCAAATTTTGAAAAACGTGGGGTCGGAGTCGCAAATTTATTCCTCCGACTCCGCAACTCTGCTAGTAGCAAACATAAGTCAGTCGCGCAGTGCATCGTTTAACTCAAATTTTAGACCTTTCGTGAAGACACTTGAACAGTCTAAATACTGGCAATTGTCTGATAACGTAAATTAGTTCTCAGTGATACTTTTGTGTGTAAAGAGAATGCTATCAAGCCGTAAGAGCTTCGATCAATTGCGTTTGTACGCACGGTGAGGATTTCCGGACGATATTGGGTTGCATTCTCCTACCAGATTAGATCTGGTTAATATGGCGTCATTAATGACAGTTGTATCACTGTGTCCCGAAAGTAAGTGTTGCCTCAGTGTTAGCGCTCTGGAATTCGTTAACGTACAAGAAAAATCCCCGACATTGTCACCATTGTTGTCACTGTCTTTAGTAGATCGTTTGATGAACTTATAGTCTATCAGCTTAGGAAACTAGCACCTTTACTCCAGAACAATATCTTTGTCAGTAGTTTTAGCGGTTTTAATTCAAGGCTGGCAACATTTTCTCGATTGTTTCCTGGCAAATAATAATGGTTCATAATTGTTTTTTAGTGACCCTCATTGACTTCCTCATCTGTCCTAAATTTCTGAGAGATCGGCGATAAGTGTTAAACCTTTAAGTAAGTATTGAACTGATATATCCTCTTTTTGTCCACCTGTTGCAGGGTAAGCAAAATTAAAGACAGCAAGTAACCGTTGCGTGTGTACTTTATTTTGTTTCTTTATTGAAGTGTTTTGCAAATTTGTGTTTGTGTTCTCCACTGTGAACTCCTCTGCCATGCATGCCAATTAACTGCCCTGCTGTTGAGACGCCTCGAGCGACTTGGGTGTGGACGACTGCGGTACAGCATGAAGGCGAGATGCAGTTTCCTGTCGTACGCATCAAATACAAAAATAGAAATACCAGTCATCTTCCTGCGCCTCTCCACAATGAACACCCACAATTAAAGTTCGCGGGGCCCGTTCGTGCCAGCTGAGAAACACTTTGATCTTCATACAAACGGCATTTCCTGTGTAGTGCGGACGGACGAGCCAACTTTTGCCCTGCAGGAAAACTATGCCTGATAAAGTAGGTAACGCCCACCATCTCCCTGCGGTGACAGCCGTACAATAAGCTCTGATGGCCCACAATGAATGAGGTAGCTTAATTAAAATTTACAAGGGAATTTAGTTTATTCGGTAACGCCCCCTTTTAAATGTGATTGATTCGATTGTATGCGTGTGTTTGTTGTTATAACTGAAATGAATCGAGTGATATGAAGTACTTTAAGTAATTTATTTTTGGTATTCTTCGTACAGAAGATGCAAATAATGTTGCGAGTAATAGCCTGTTGTTCATGCTGCGTATTGCAGTCGTCGGCAATGAGATTCAAGACGATAATGAAATGAATAATTTCGTAAAAAAGGGATGGCAAACACGTTAGTAATTTGACGTAACTGAGCGTCCATGCGATGCATTCGAAGTATAATTTTTTTCTTTCAAAAAATGATTACTGAATTAGGAACTGTGCATGAAAGACGGAGAGACTAATGGGTCTCTCATCGTGATATGTTTTAAAATGCTCATGAACTTTTTAATGCATTTTTCAATTGGTATTAAAATTCTGTTTACTTAAGAGGCAAAATATTGAAACAATTTGTGAATAAAAAATCAAATAAAGCTCAAAAACTGTGTTGGTTCGACTTTGTGAAAATTCTCAGTTTATTTCTAACCCTATTTTTTGGGGCGAATATGTTAACATAAGACGTTGGTCAATTCTGTTTCAAGTTCCCAAAATTTTGGTAACTAGGTTGTTATTCGAATCCGAGAGAGAATTCCAAACTAATAGTATTTCTTCAGGAGTCCTCCGTTTTCCTCTTTTCTCATCATTTTCATTGCCATATTTGTTTTATTTGAGAGTTACCGTCAGCTTAATGGTGAACAGTAGAACAGCCTGTGAAGCTCTGACATCAGCGCGGATATCTCCTTGTGTATCCTGTATAAATTTTTAGCTTCGGCCGCTTTAAAGAACGATGCATGCAAGTAATCATTTTGGTAAGTAATTTTATAATTGTACGCTAAGTATACATAACGTGTTTTTTTTTACATAAATCTGAGGTTTAATTAACATTTTGACCGCGACTTGAGCTGCCGGTGGTCACGGCAGGGATTTTCATAATGTTGCCAACCGAGCAGTTGTCACAAACTCAATTTTGATAAATAATCAAAAATATCTTCATAAAGGCGCGATCCAGTAAATGCTAGCTAGTTTCAACATTGCATATTACAATTGACTTATATTGGAGTTGAATATTGAACTTCAGTTAAGCCCACCGCAGTGAACGCGTGTAGGAAAAAGCGACTGCAGTGAATTTATTTTGAAGAGGTTCACGTGAGTCGGCTGACTGGACTTGCCACAACTGTTAGAACAACGTGTACAAATTGTTAGAACAACGTTAGGAAACCACCCTCGAGAAGAGCTGAATTAATCAAACCTGTGGAAAGAGCTAATTTCAGTATATACCTGTATGAGCTTGCATCCTAAATACACGAACTATATAGCTACTGAATCGGGCCATCAATATCAGTCCAGCAGATACGGTTTGTGTGATCATCTTTTTCAGGTGATGCCAGTACAAAACATAGTAAATAAAAATAATTCACTCCTTAAATATCCAATCATGTAGCAGAGGTTACAAGAGGAGGAAATTTCAAGCGATACCTAACTAAAGGGCTCCTAAAAATTGCCGCCCGCAGTTCACAGACCATCATTTATCCCCGTTGAACTTGCCCAGATGCATGCTAGGCTCCCGGGGAGCAGGTCTGGCATCAACAACTGCCATTCGAAGCATTAATTAACCTGGAGTTGGATAGGCGGCCACGTCAGTGGGGATTTTTAATCATGTTTTTTTGTTCCGTACCAACAATCACTACGTTATCAAATGGTGATATATCTCATAGAAATTTAATTTCGCAATTTCGTAGCAGTTTCAAAAAGTTCAATTATAAAATGGAAATAAATGATTGTGTGGATCGTAAAAATTTAAGCGAGGTTGGAAACTTTTCCATATAAAGTCGAGCATAGTTATCGTGAACCAGTAAATAAAGACGCGTATCGTCATATTTTATTACGACCGCTGCAAATGAAGGACGCAAAGATCAAGGAGTATTCCATGATCACATAATACCCGTGACGAAATAGGAAAAAAAATTCTTGTTGCATAATTTTCGGCCAATTCTTCTGAAATGAGCGCGAATGGCGCCGAGCGAAGGATCGCAGACAGAGTTTCGGGGAATAAACAAAATTTACGCATATGTCACAAGTTTTCATGAATGTTCTAATAAATACTTATTTTCTAATTATACTCATGTTCAAATTTCACCTACATCGGGATACGAAAACTTACCGTTACTAAGTAATTTTCTTTCTGCAAAGAGCTTAGTCTCCTCGTTCGTTCGTTTGTTTAACAATTGGTGTGTTGCTAAACCCAAAGCGGAGTTTAATTAAAAAAAGTAAACTTTCGCACATGAACTTCAGCTTAGCTGCTGGACAATGAGCTCGAGGCACCTGATCCTCATGCAAAACCGGAAAATGAAATAGCTACTAAAGTATAACTATTCAAATTTAATTGATACTGCGCAACGAATAACTATACAAGTTTCTACATCAAGCCTGAAAATTTTTTCTACGACTATCAAAAGAATCAATTGCCCTAGCATTGGGGATAAAAATAGTAACACAGACTGCAGTGAAAATAAATTTTAGTCATTCATACTGTAATGCGATACATATGAATAATTTTAGTTCTGAAATGTCGATTGTAACATTAACATTGCTTCAATATTAGGTGCAAAGCGGAACTTCGAATCGAAAACAAAACCTGGTCATGGAGTTTTGATGCTGGCAGTGCATTTTGGCATTTTGATGGAGCACAGATTCAAGAAGTTGAAACAAAGAACAAGGACTCTCAACGGTTTCAAGTCAAGAATTAATCACGTTTTAAAAGATCAAGCAAAACACTCCTTATCAAGTTTAAGTACAGTCCTCGGTTGTGAAAGTGCGCTCTAGTTAATAGTTAACACCACAACCGGTAATTGTAAAAATTCGATTAATCAAGTGCCACGTTAAATTATAACTCACCCAACGTACAGTGAAAGCATAATGCAGCAGAAGCCCGCTTGCCTGTCAGATCCCGACCACCCGGAAGGTTATTTAATTTCACATCTCTAGAATAAAAGTTTCAAGAGTTATTGGTATACTGTACCTGGTTAGAAGGCAAATTTTGGTAAGTTTTTGTCTGATTTTTATACTAGCTTAAGGTTATTGAGAGATAACTAAGGCGATCCCAAGAGAACAAAAGAAAGGGACCATCTAGTGTGGACAGTGGAAAACGAAGAATCTATGCACAATCGTTGTTCCCACACAGGATTCCTTGAGCATAAAAACAGCAAGCTAGGAAGGAAGAGGAAAAGAAAACAAAGAAGAGATAGCGAAGACGAGATGAAAATAGGAAGAAGCAAAGTGGACACGAACGATAGAAGTTCCGAAGCCCATCTATTGCTGTAACAGAATAACCACTGAGGGCGCCATCTCCAAAGCATAGGATAGACAAATCTAATTAATCTAAACGTATGGCCTATCTTATAGTCGCTAAAGGAATCTATTGAAGGTATCGCTGGAATCTACTCGTAGATAAAAAATTTGCTTAGTGCTAATGCGCCGCAGTATGTCTGTCTGAGGAGTCAGCAGGCAACGACAAATAACGGAGGATATTCGTTGAATGTCGCCGTGTGTGCACACTGCGGGACTGTCGCGGCCACTCTCCCCACCTGGGACGATTGTGCTCCTTCCTCGTAAATTGTCCCCATGCGTTTAATGTATAACCCGGTAGGCGTACAGCTAATAAATTATCAGATGTGTTCCCAATACCGACACGCAAAGTTTGATCAAGTATGTGACACCATCCACTTTCTGAAAATTCATTTTTCCTTCAACCCTACTTTTTAATTAAAAATTTCTGAAATGTGTTGAATGAACTTGAAGAAACTGTATTTTTATAGTATGCGTGGGCTCGTGTAGAGTGCAAGAATAAAAAATAATTATTTATGACTATTTATTAGGGTAAGAGAGCAATCAATATTGAGACCACTGTGTAAATTACTTTGAGAAAATGAACTTCATCTTTCCGTCTTCCATATTTTACATGTGTACCTGTACTTATGGACAGTGCAACCTCCACTTTCTCAACCATGCAGTAAAGAACGAGTCTCGACTGGCACTCGTTGAGTACATTCTATGAGGTGCATGAACCTCCAAGAAATAAAGAAAGTACCCTAACACTTTATGAAGTCATCAGATGCATATAACCTCTATAATGGACCATTTCCAATAATGGCGCTTATCGTCAAATATTTCTTAAGAGTTAGTATAGTTTTTGACTAAGTCATCCCAAAAAGTAAGGCCTTTGCCGGTCGTCAAATGCTAAAAACTAGTAATTGTGAGGAACAATTACCAGTCTGTGAGTTGTGTTCGGTGAGTTGAATGGCTTACCTTCAACTATACAGCCCACAATACGGTAGATAGGTGAGTGTACCGCAGTCACAGCATTGAGTAGAGCACACATGCGAGTGTAGCGTAATTACAGGACGTTTACTAACATGTGTGTGCATCACACGTCGCATGACAGATGAAGAGATCGTCAGATGCTGCGGACGCTCGCACGCTGAGGCGAGAACTCGAGACGACCCGGGAGGTGACTGCTTGGGTTGGTGGAGTGTGAACGCGCGTGTTTGGAGCATACATTGTTCGCAGAGTACTCTTCTTCTAGTATCTGTCGCCAAGTTTGCCTCATTTAATCTAAAATCATGCTAAATTTAAGAATTTAAAACTACATCCTCATTACTGCGTCTGATTCTTAAAATGAAAAGCAAGGCGAAAATCGTTGTATGTATAGTAATTTTGTTAGGATAATTATAAATGTCTATACACACAGCGATTTCCGTCTTGCTTTTCATTCAAGAATTTATTGCCAGGAAAAGTCACTCTGCGAACCCTGGTCATGGTAACCGCAATGCGAGAGCAAAGGTGAATTAAATTTAAATTATTTTCATAATCTCATTGTAGTGTGTAGGCTCGGAGCTATAAAGATGCTAATTGTAGATAAGAATTATTTTTAGCTGAAGTAGAGCCTGCACTTTTATACATATGGCGTACGCTGCTGAAAGGGAAACGATCATTCCTGAATTTTAACTTTGGGTAGTTAGCATCTTACTGTAACGTATGCTTTTAGCGTTGTGATCTTTTCAAACGCTTAATTTTATATACCTCAAAATTCACAATTGCTTATGAGGTCTACTAGTCATTCTTCGAGTATAGTTCAGAGAAAAATTGTACAGAATGGAAAGAATTTGCAGTAGAAATATACCTCTTTACTAGCTGGGTAGCCATTGTATGAAACAGAAGTTCCTCAGTTCTCACAGTCCGTTTCTTTGCTTGGTCATCGCATCAGAGCGGACGACTTGCCAGCGCTTGAAGTCATTGATACCATTTTACACGGAAAAAACTCTCTAACAGATACACAGTTGCGATCCCCTGCACAATGTCTGGCCGCAATGAGAGTAATAAGTCTGCTGGCTAGCGTAAACCCTTAACTGCTCCACCACTCATGCTCACGCAGTGCAACACTGCTGATGCATGCTTACTGAGCTCTGGCTTTTCGACTGAATTGAAAAAAATATCACGACGTCCTAGCGTACAGCTGGTAGCGTAAGTTTTTCTAAGTGGACCCGACCACGCTGTGTGTTGTAGCACCTAACGCAGCTGAGTAAATTGAGGGGAATTTACGCTCCTATCTGTACGATAGGAAGTTATGTAATGTTTAGAAGATCCGTCCGCTGGTCCGTGCTGCAGACCTCATCGGCGGCTGGTCAGAGTTTGTCTTCGTGGCTGCAGCTCACTTAATGAATTAGAGAGCTCTTCAATTATAATGACCTTTTACCCTGTATATGAAGCTAAAAAAGAGTAATAAATGGAACAAAGGTCTCTACTTCATCGTTTTTGATAGCTTTAACCATCATTAAAAATTCAGCTGCCCTGCAATTCTCGTTGTTATTCGTATCGTTATGTCACCTATGGTTGTTAATTTACCGTATCCTGTCATGTTCGTGTAATTGCGCAGAAAATAATTCAGGATAATATCGCGATCAGATGTGCAGGCATGGAAAGAGTACGGCTTTCATTGCACAAAAAGTACAACTGATAGCATTCACGTCTTTCTGCCATGTACTGGTTTGGGACTCGAACTGCTTCCCATTGACTGTCATAGGATATTTTCTCATCTCTGTCAAGTAACTTTTTTAGTGTTCCATTCGGTCCATGATTGCTTCATATCTGTTCATGGTTACTTCAGTTATTTTATTGCTGCACTATTTTTTTTTCATAAAGTTGACTATTCATCTATAGACTATTTAGTTGACCTGCTGATGCTATGAATAACTTACGATTGCTAAAAATTATTTACTGATGCTAGTAAAATTTGCTTATTGCCATGTATTAGTCGCTCATGGCGTGAATTATTTGTATTGCCATAAAGCACCCGCTGATGCTGTGGAGGATGTTTTATAACTTTTATTGCGTAAGAATGCTCGCTGACGTTACACATTATAGTTTTATTGCTATAAATTACTTGCTGGGGTTATGAATGATTTATTATCGTTATAAACTCGTTGAAAATGAAATATTCTGCATTGCTATAAGTTAACCTATACTGCTATGAATTAGTTTTCCTGTTTTAAGTTGCTCGTTGATGCTATGAACTATGATTCCTTACCATAAATTAATAACTCATACTAAAAATAATTCTCTTTCGCCTCAAATTATTTACAGAGGTCATAAATTATTCTTTGTAAAGTTGATCACTGATGCTATGAATCATTTTTTCTTACCTACTGATGCTACAAATAATTTTTATTGCTACAAACTATTCACTGATACCATAAATTATTTATTATAACCGTAAGTTAATCGCAGATTCTATAAAAATCTCAGTAATATCATAGATTAGTCTACATAGATGCTATATGTTATTATTTCACCCCCTAAATGAGTGAATGAAGCGTTGGATTATTTCTTGACGCCAGGAATTAGCTACTGATGCTATGAATTATCGGTTATGCCAGCAATTCAGGTGCACCATTGTGGCCATCGATGACATGCGTTGGAGACGTCAAATGTTGGTTGGTGGTACCATGTATCAGTTATTAGTGCAATATGTCAGTTGGTGGTACCATGTATCAGTTGGTAGTGCAATATGTCAGTTGGTGGTACCATGTATCAGTTAGTAGTGCAATATATCAGTTGGTGGTACCGTGTATCAGTTAGTGGTGCAATATGTCAGTTGGTGGTACCGTGTATTAGTTGGTTGTGCAATATGTCAGTTGGTGGTACCATGTATCAGTTGATAGTGGAATATATCAGTTGTTGATGCAATGTATTAGTTGATGACGCAACATATAGTTAGTGATACAGTATATCAGTGACTCGATATATCACTTAATGACGCAATTCATCAGTTAGGAACGCAACGTATAGTTAGCGATGCAATATATCAGTTAGTGACTCCAGTTAGTTACGCCATGTATTAGTTAATCATGCCATATATCAGTTGGTGACTCAGTATATCAGTTAGTGATGGAATGTATTAGTCCATGACCGCTACATTCCAATTTGTCCCGCGACATTTCAGCACTTGACGATACGTTCCAGTCTGAGATTGTATCATTTCATTCTGTAGCGCCTGAGTTCAGTCTATGACTATGCAGATGGTAGCCAAAGAATATCATTGAGTACATAAATCCTACGCATGATAAGCATATCGCCAGATAGCCTCAATGCTGCGGTGCGCGATAGAGCTCCTCTCATTCAGCAACACACAACAAGAGACTTTTGTTAAGAACTGCCCACGCTTCTCAATTCTCCTCATTATCAGTCGTGAGTCAAGGTTTGCGGTCCGGCCACGACAATGCGCTTGGTCATTGAGTTCGGGCTTTATTGATGCTTTGTTGACGTCAACTGGAAGCTGGAATGATATCCATCTGCCTTTATTAACGCACTGACTCTCGTATCAGGCATCTGTGACGACCTCTCACGAGACTTGCGAACTGATGCAGCTCTATCGTTCTCTGCTCGTCTCTCTTACAGTTATACGCTCCGACGTGCATGGATATTAATAGCGTTTAAATTATATCGTTAGATTTGTACATTTATTGGAATTTTGAGGATATATTTTTGGCTCGCATCCGCACTTCGACTTCATCGTAGTATGCTGAACATGTACAGTGACAACGCTAAAGTGAGTGTTGTTGCGAGGTGGGCAACCACCGGACTCTTCCAGACAAGTCTCTTTGCTGGGCATGACTGGAATGCATCAATTGTGTCAATTTTTTAACGCTGATTTTGTTTTAAGTGTGCCTATAATTATCTCTTATCTATTTTAATGTTTTCTTCCTTACTAGGAGTGCAGCCAAAACATACATTACAATGAAATGGTTTGGGATTTTAGTGAAAGATACCATTGCCACTGAACAATTAACGGAAATTTTTCGTAGTTTCAACATGAAAAAATGAGCGATGATGTTGCGGCTGATTGTAACGCTTTAGCCCGTTGTTTGTGAGTAGGTATTTATCCTATCGTTGCAGGATCATCTCGTTATGTTCCTTGGTCGTTCAAATGATTTATTTTATACTTTCATCGTTAAAACATGCTTGAAATAGTTTTCTTCCATTGTTAATGTATTCATTTTTTCCAGTTCATTATTAAATTATTAAATAATCATGTTAATCGACGGATCAATCAAGATACTCGCTGCCACAACAACACAAATATAAATGTGAACTGCTTCTTTCAATGAGAATAGACTTTTTAGCCATGACGGTAAATTGACTATACGGAACGGAAAAGTGGCCTTTAAATTCGAGCCTCCTGTTCCATACCTCCTGGTATGGAACTCAGGCGCTACAGAATGAAATGATACAATCTCAGCCTGGAACGTATCGTCACGTACTGAAATGTCCTGTTCCATACCTCCTGGTATGGAGCAGTCATACCCTCTTTTGACAAAGTAAACAGGAATTGATTCACCCGAGGTAAAGTCAAGATATTACTACAAAATTACTAAATCATACACAACGTTTTTAGTTAATACTTCACGATATTCCTAAGTTTACGCTACGAGCCGAGAGAAATATAGTTACAACCAAATGAAAAAACTCTGAGGATTGAGAACTCTCAACTTTGATTCGAAGAGGAACCAGGGACGAGCCTCACGCAGAAGCTGACGGGTTTACCCAAGGGCTCAGTAGCTCCAACGTCGAACATTAGCTGAAAAGACTTGTTATGATCTCTGGGTAGGTTTTATACATCACAAGAAAGTCTTATACAGGAACTTAAAGAGCTCCTGCAGAATGGGGCCGTTCATGAAGAAATCATAACAGGCCAGCGCCCTGTGTCTGGTATGCGCGTAGAATTGGAACCATTTCTTGTCACGAGATGCCGCAGGACGCGAGTATTTCTGACCGTGCCCGAAGTCCCGTAACTCTGGGCTACCGCCTGAAGCCTGCCACTCAGAGACGGAGGTCCGCCAGTTCAAGCCAGCTAGCTGTCTCTCTCTCGTGCCTGCGCCTCGTGACGTGAGAGCGATAGTGGGAGGGGCGGACAGCGTATACGTGTCTCGCACTTGTGATTCCTTCTCTTGTTTACGCGGGCGCATGACGGAGTTGTGATGCGTGTTCGTGGTGGATGCACTAGTGGAACATGTGTGTTCAGTGAGAGTGGTGGTGCTGGGAATGTATGAAATCCGTCATTAAAAGTGGTGCTTGTGATGGGTGAAAGTGACGTTAGTGATAAATTACTTTGAAGAGTGAATGTTGTGTGCCGGTGGCATGAGTGATGAAAGCTGAGCTCCTCCACCATTTCAAACGCACCACTTCGCACCGTAACGCACCAGTTACGCGAGCGTACTTGCCTGAGTGACGTATCACTGGAGAGGCGGCGCACCCGAAATGCTCACTAGAGCACCACCTCCCACCGCAAGCCCCTGCCGCCGATCACCGGATGCGGGATCACAGCGAGCTCGGGGGTTGCGACCCCTGGAATGTCCGCCCGCCTCCAGGCTGCCTGGCGAGCTGGTGTGACCCTCGTCTTCTGCTGGAGTGCTGCTCCCGCGGTGTGAGCTCACGCTCCCGTACTCCGAACTGATGATACCGGACTCTGAAGTGATTCTTCCGTGCTTTGAACTGAACTGATGCTCCTGTGCTCTGAATTGATGTTCTTGTGCTCTTAATCGATGTTCCCGTGCTCTGAAGTGATGTTCTTATGTTCTAAATTGGTGCTCACATGCTCTTAACTAATGCTCCTATGCACGGAACTGATGCTGAGAGAGCAGGGTTGTGTGAGACCAAGTGAGGTTGTGGCGTTTGAAGACGTTTTAATTACAAGTGTGAAAATCTGACCGAACCACTTCTTATGTTGAAATAACAGTTCACTGTTGCCATCTGCGTTCTATTTTTCTATGTTGGCAATTTGATTCATGCTCTCCTTAGGGCGTTAAGCGCTACTGAAAACTCGATGCGTATTAAGCTATACACGTCTGACGGTAATGGTTGTTCAAACGCTCAGCCTGGAAGTGGAATGATTAAGTATGAAATTCAATCCAATGCGTAAAACTTCGTTGCATGTGCCCTATACACATGTATAAAGTGCTCGCCATAGTTGGAACGCGTAATCATTTTGTCTACCGTTTGAAAAACAAGCTATTTAGATGCAATACAATAGCCTATTCCTGAGTAGGAGCAGGGGAAAAGTTCAGCGTTTCTTGTCAGAAACAACCGCAGCCCCCACCTCCTCAGGCCGGGTAATCACGAGTGGTCGCAGTTGTTTACTTGGCGGTGTGGGTGTCGCGGACGCCAAATTCGCCTTCTTATGGCTCAATTTCAATATTTTATCTTCTAAAAAAGCCAATCTGGCAACCGTTGTGCGAGTCCTTTTTTTTAATGTAGCTTCCATGATTTCTATCAGTTTAAAGATTTCGTTCGCAATTTTTTTTTACTTTAGCGACTTATAAATACGCTCGAAAAAGCTATGTAAAAATTCTTTTTAATCACATGAGGTTGAACGTAACAGGGTAATATTGCGGCAGATTAAACTGCTAATAGGTTTCATCAACAGCTTCACTGAATGAAATCTTTGAATGAAAAAATTAAAATTGTCCTGTTGTTCCTTCAGCCAGTAAATGCACCATGACAGTTGGACACTCTCATCATTTGAACTTGATTTATTATCATGGGCTCCTGTGTCCTGACGCTGAAGTATCAAACTTAAAATATTGACCAAAAATGCAGAACTCTGGAACATGCCTGGCATGAGTTGATCAAATAGGATACTGTAGCACGTCACAGCGTCTCTTGAAGGTAACGTGTCGGCTCAAAGTTTCTGTTTTTATTATTAGTTACTGCAAGAAAGCAAAGCTATAATACCATTATTGTCCATTTTATTCGTTCGTTACGTAGCTGCTGCGTCCGCTCAACCATGCTATAAAGACACCATTATACTCAGTGTATGTTGTTTTTTCAGCAAATTTGTTCATATTCAAGCCTATTTGTCAGTTAGAAGTTTATTTGCGACGTTAAGTTGAATAAACTTCAAGAGTACGGTCGTACGGTTTTGACGGCTGGTATTTATGCCGCAAGAGGTTGTGAGCTCAGAGACGAAGACAAGTCATCGTTCGTCTGAACATTCGGTCGTTGTCTGCGTCGGGGTAGAACTTGCAGTCAACGCCGGTTTGGTGACGCTCTTTGTAGTGTGGTCCGTGAACGTCGCAAACGCACTTGGCTGTAACTTCGTTGTGCTTTCGTTACGCGCTTAACTGGTCATTCCGCAACCGTGGGTTGTGCACTTAGAGGGTCATTCGACAGTTGGTTACCCACTGAGTAGTTGAAATATTTCCTGTGTACGTGTCATGTGCGTCAAACGCATCTACGTGTGAGACAGTGAGTGGTGCTATAGTGGTGGAGTGTGAGACAGTGAGTGGTGCTGTAGTGACGGAGTGTGAGACAGTGAGTGGTGCTGTAGTGACGGAGTGTGAGACAGTGAGTGGTGCTATAGTTGCGGAGTGTGAGACAGTGAGTGGTGCTATAGTGACGGAGTGTGAGACAGTGAGTGGTGCTGTAGTGGCGGGGTGTGAGACAGTGAGTGGTGCTGTAGTGGTGGGGTGTAAGACAGTGAGTGGGGCTGTAGTGGCGGAGTGTGAGACAGTGAGTGGTGCTGTAGTGGCGGAGTGTGAGACAGTGAGTGGTGATGGAGTGGCGGGGTGTGAGACAGTGAGTGGTGCTGTAGTGGCGGGGTGTGAGACAGTGAGTGGTACTGTAGTGGCGAGGTGTGAGACAGTGAGTGGTGCTGTAGTGGCGGAGTGTGAGACAGTGAGTGGTGATGGAGTGGCGGGGTGTGAGACAGTGAGTGGTGCTGTAGTGGCGGGGTGTGAGACAGTGAGTGGTACTGTAGTGGCGAGGTGTGAGACAGTGAGTGGTGTTGTAGTGGCGGAGTGTGAGACAGTGAGTGGTGCTGTAGTGGCGGAGTGTGAGACAGAGAGTGGTGCTGTAGTGGCGGAGTGTGAGACAATGAGTGGTGCTGTAGTGGCGGAGTGTGAGACAGTGAGTGGTGCGGTAGTGGCGGAGTGTGAGACAGTGTGTGGTGCAGTAGTGGCGGAGTGTGAGACAGTGAGTGGTGCGGTAGTGGCGGAGTGTGAGACTGTGTGTGGTGCGGTAGTGGCGGAGTGTGAGACAGAGTGTGGTGCAGTAGTGGCGGAGTGTGAGACAGAGAGTGGTGCTGTAGTGGCGGAGTGTGAGACAGTGAGTGGTGCGGTAGTGGCGGAGTGTGAGACAGTGTGTGGTGCGGTAGTGGCGGAGTGTGAGACAGTGTGTGGTGCAGTAGTGGCGGAGTGTGAGACAGAGAGTGGTGCTGTAGTGGCGGAGTGTGAGACAATGAGTGGTGCTGTAGTGGCGGAGTGTGAGACAGTGAGTGGTGCGGTAGTGGCGGAGTGTGAGACAGTGTGTGGTGCAGTAGTGGCGGAGTGTGAGACAGTGTGTGGTGCAGTAGTGGCGGAGTGTGAGACAGAGAGTGGTGCTGTAGTGGCGGAGTGTGAGACAGTGAGTGGTGCTGTAGTGGCGGAGTGTGAGACAGTGAGTGGTGCGGTAGTGGCGGAGTGTGAGACAGTGTGTGGTGCGGTAGTGGCGGAGTGTGAGACAGTGTGTGGTGCAGTAGTGGCGGAGTGTGAGACAGAGAGTGGTGCTGTAGTGGCGGAGTGTGAGACAGTGATTGGTGCGTGGAGGAAACGTCCTGTTTGCTACAAGCGTTATCTCACGGAGTCAGTGTGTGAGACATGTATGTACAGTGTGTTATCTGTGTGTGCTGTTTTGTCATTCTGTTAGTTGTGTGCACTGTGTACTGCCAGTACGTTATTTATGTGTACTCTGTGTTGTGCGGATTCGACTGGATTTCACACATCACCAAAATATTTATCCGAAAAGTGATATTCCTTGCTGATATTGTTCAGACAAATATTGATTAGTCGTGATCATTTGTTTACCTGTTGAATATGTTTTTTCTTATTGATAATGCAATAATTGTACAAGATTCTCGTAGAAATTAGTTATCATTTCTCAATCTTTTATAACTTAGTATTTAATTGTGATAGTAGTGTCGCATATATGAAGGATGGTCCGAAATAACCCCTAAGGGCATAGGGTGCAGGAAGTCATTATTATACTAGCAAGATGAAGTTCTATTCCTCTTGTTGCGTAACATGCTGATCTCAGACATGGTGAGCTAACTTCCAACACTATATTGCGCTGCAATTGCCGATTTCCAATGAATTAAACCAACGTACGTTGAATGGCCTCCTAACTTGCTGAGTTGAGTTTAAACGTTTTCAAGCCTGAGAAGCACTGATTTCTAATAAATTAGGGGACTCAATATGATGCGTGGAATGAATGATGTGTGAAATACTGATCTCCATCGTCCGAAGCAGTTAAACGTGTGAACGTGTCGAAGGTCGGTGGCCGCCGCAGGGCGCTCCCATGAGGGTTGCCATATTGACTTTTTTCTGGCTAAAATATGCGACTTTAGCCGGCTTTCAGATAGCAGTTTGCGATAAACCACCGAGCAAATAAATGTCGACTTGCTTGATTTTAGAAATTTGTCCCGGAGCTGCACAATGTGGCCACCGTGCTTTGGTCCTCCGAGGAGAATACCAGCGCTCGGGGCGCCTTGTGCTGCTGCTGCCGACCGCTCGTTGCTGCGCTGCGTGGGGATGGGATGCTCAGGTTTAGTGAACAGGAGTACACGCAATTGCATTACTCAAATGCGTGCCTTAACACACTGACTGCAATTGATTAAACTGAACAGTATTCAATTCAAATTTAAATTCACAAGTTGTTAGAAATTTCATAAATAGCAAACAGTAACTGGGTCCATTAAATATCTCTAATTTTAACAGATTTTTAAAACTTTTTCAAACGACCCACCGATGGGTCATATCGCAGTCAAAGTGTTAAATTAGCACCAGGAGCTGATGTCACCAAAAGCTTTGACCTGCACTTCTGTTCGTGATGCATTGTTTGACGTTTGTAATTTCTTGCAATTATTATTCATTAATTTACATTCAAGCGTCACTAAACTCATTGACGTAAATTCAATTGCATGGCTCGAAAATAATTGTTTATAGCCCTACAGGATAGGGTGGCTGTGTAGCATAAGACCGATGACTACTATTGGACTTTCTGTGCTGTTAGGATGTTTTATAGAACGTTGGCGAGCACTCTTCTAATCTTTTGAGTTATGTACGATCCCAAATGGATATTGCAGCTTTCAGTTTATTCGGTAATATCTCTTTTTTTCTTCCGTGAATTTTTTGACGTGGAAGGTATAATGAAAAACAGAGCAAGTGTTCATGTGTTCTGATGAACCACTTGTAGAACGCGCGCATGCAGCATGCAATGGCAAATGCATTTACCATGCAGTATTTAAAAAATTGTGCAGCATTTAATTTCGTTTAGACTAGGCTTCCATGTGGATCGCTTCCTAGCTTTAAAGTACGAAGTGCCATCTTCAGGATGCAGATAGTACAGTTTATTAAAAATTGCTATCATTATTAGAATTTTTTTCTAATATTTGCTTACTTCACAAGACAGCTTGCAGTCTATATCTTACTGCAAATCTGCAATGAACAGATTTTTAAAGATTCTTTTAACTGTTTGGTTGAACTCTGACTGATTTATTGTATTTCTAAAAAGACAACGTTCGATACGTGCCAAGGAGTCGCAATTTTTCGGTATTAAATATGTATTTAAGTATCTTTGAGATTTGAAACTGCAACTGAACAAAAGAAAATCAGACACGTAAAAAAATATATATAAAAAATTATTGGGAATCGTACCATTAACCACGAAACTCAGAACACAGATCAAAAGCGTTTATGACAGCATTGGAAATTCTTGAAATATATTAGTGATATATAAATGCTTTTTGAAAGGCATGTAAAAAACTTTAGGTAGAACGTCCGAACCTTCTAGGCCAATTTTCAGTTGTTCTACTTTAGTGAACAATTAAGGAGGCTCTGCTAAATCAACATTGCCCAGGATTCTCAGGGGGCCGAGAGCCGAAGAACACAACATTCAAACGTGGAATATACCTGTAATTACTGAATGACATAGGAATGACAATGAATACAGGAAAATATTCGAGAAACTCGGCAATTCTAGTAGCTTTGTAGAGGACATTAGTTTTTGGATGGAAGTCTGACGGAGATGTGTTGATGGAGCTATTTCAGGTTCTCCTCACAAGTTACCGCAACGAGATATGAGCTTCTCATAATGAGTGGTAAAGAAAGACCCTAAGATATCTCGTTCAGAGTTAACATGTCTAATGCCAACTGTAGGTGTGAGCGTAACTAAACAAACAATCACCAACGCTTTGTGTCCAGATGATCTAAAAAAGTTCGCTGTGCGAAGATTATTTATGTGCGACGTGTTGCTGCTCCATTGGAATGCTCTAATGTTATTTCTAATAAAAAATTATCATTTCTATAAAGTACTGTGGTAAGATGAAACTAAAATTGGTCTGTTTGTTATCAATTACAACAAGACTAGCGTTGGCCGAGCACTTCCATCGGATGGAAGAATATTCTTCCTACCATGAGGCATGGCGAAGGGACATCATATTTTGGAGTTATTTTTCATCTGCGTGTTCAGATAACTTCATGTGGTAGAAGGAACAATGAATTCAACCAATCATTGTGAAAATTCATCCAAACACCTTAATCCTTCCGTTCAGGACCTTGAGTTGAAAAGGGCTAAATGTGTGTTTTGGTCAGGTAACGACCGTGAATTCACGTCGGAATACGCCTTAAACTGGCTGCGTAACTTAGCAATCAGGGTTTTTGACTGGCCCACGCTGTCTACGGATAGAGATAGCGAACAAAAGTTTTAAAATTAAAATATCTAAGTAATTTTGGTCGTTTCAAGTGTGCAGCATGTTTGCATATGGTTTAATCGTTGTTCGTGGCCACGAACTGAAACTATTCATTGCCCTAGTCAATTCAGTCCAGGAACTGCGAAGGAACGTGCGGTATTGCTGCAGGTTCCTGGTTCCGAACGTTTCAGAAACTGGGCTTTATTTTGATTTGTCCCACATCTTCATAAACTCTAGATTGTCTTTTATTAACTTTGATTTATAAGTCATGTTAATGTTCACATATGAAAATATTCTGATTTTACAAAATATTTACTGGACGAGTATTCGCTCTATTGTTTTCTTCACATTTTAGTTTAGTATGCCGACAACCTGGCATTAAGCATGGTGCGGTCATGTTTTGTTTAATTGCATCGTGAATGTGAAAGGATTTGTTGCTATTAAATTAGCATATGCTTTTTTTTAATGATCTCAATTAAACGTAGCCTTGTAATATCCGACACAATTCTAATCTTGCATAGTCGTTTCAAAAAGAAACAGGAATTGTAAGAGCTAAAAATTTGCCGTCTATGTATTTTTGATCCAGTAACTCTTTGTTTACTGTGACTTTGATGCTGCGAGGAAAATGTGGCCGGGATTCTAAAATATGTTTAAAATTACTCCCAACTGCGTCAATTTCCGTTTATGCCAATATTTACTCATTTTCAGTTATATAGTTTTGAAGCTATCTATGTACAAAAATGACGGAAGTAAAACATGGATGTTGACAGCAATAATGGTAATCATTAGTCTCTCCTTAGAGTTAAGCCGGAAAATACTTCCCGGCGCCAAAACAAAATATTTATGGCTTGAAGAAAGATTTAAAATCTTGTCTTGTAGAGAAATATAGTTATGGTGAGAAACCGTTTTTGAATTATAGAAAAAATTTGTTTAAAAATGTATTACGAATCAGGAGGTCTAAATTTATTAAAAATTAAAAACAATGTGCAGTTATGTGTCTTCAATTAAAAAAGGCGAGGGCTAGGAAAACTTATTCCTTGGAATGTAATGGAAATGGAAAATAAAAGAGGTGTTTCGTCCATTCGCGCGTTACCACTTATAAAATCAAACCAGTCATTTGGATACGAGACTGAACGAACAACATTGGAAAAAAAATGAAAAGTAGGTGTAGGCTCTCTTTCTGGCCTACCAAGTTGTTGGGGAATAGACTTCCCTTTACCAAGCGGTTCAATAAATTAATACTAGCCTGTTGCGTGATCTTTCGATTTATTTCAGGGAATATGAACATAACTTGATCACAGTCCTTTAATGTTAGCGCTAGTAATAGCAATAGCAAGTTTCCAAACATTGAGGAATTGCTAGGTGTCTGGAAAGATGCAGAATAAAGCTAAGTATATCGGTAATACACAAAATAAATGAATATGCACATGTGATCTATGTTTCTTTTCTCTCTCAGTATGCACAAACAAAACATACCTAGATATGAGCAAGATGATTAAGCAACGAACTGGCGCCTATAGGATCGGCCTAGCTTTGCTGCGCTGGGTTAATTCTTCAAACTAACTTTTAAGAAGCATGGACGGCGCCAACAGTAGGAATACAAACATTAGCAAGAAAACTGTCATAGAATTATAACTGGAAAATCGTTCGCGGGCTACTTTTTACCTAAACTTAACGGCAAGTCCTGCTTTGAGTATATAGTGAATACTGTAGTTTGATTTGAAGAATCTACGAATTTGATGATCTTTTTTTATTTTTAATTCGACTAATCTTGACTGTATAGTTTATTTATACGCTGTTGTTTTACCACAATATGCCATTTATTATTATTATCTTAAAATTCGGTGACTAATATCGCTTAACTGCATCTGAAGTTGTTACCCACTTGCACTGCTTTCATGATTAGGCGATGAGGAATTTGCTACAGAATATCTTGTGTTATTATCATATCATAGGGTTGTCTCATAACCGAAGTGCCACTGTCCCGTGAAGGTCCCGCAGCCCGGTGGCACAGGGTCTAATCTCGCAGGATTTCTACACCGCCCAGCCCTCTCCCTCCACCTCCAAGCAGCTACAGCACCACCTCCAATCAGCTACAGAAATGTTAGGTTAAATTAATTTAGGTTAGGTTAAGTTAAGTTAAGTTAGGTTAAGAGGTTAGGTTAAGTTAGGTTAGGTTGGGTTAGGTTAGGCCAAGTTCAGTTAGTTTAAGGTTTACTTAAAAAAGTTTAAAAATGCCTGTTTTTGCGTGCCGAGATGGAGGGTCGAATAGCCAAACACCAGCGGTCGTTGTAAAAACTGATTATAATGATTTAATACAGGTTAAATGTGGTATTCCGCTGTAATATCTACTTACTAAGTACTTGTAGTGATTATATTGCAGTGATTCATAATAACTGCATAACGATCACATAGGTTAATAAACCTCAGTAGTGCTACATAGTTCAATAATTGGCGCGAATGGCAACTTTAGTAGCTGCTCGGAGGTGGAGGGAGAGGGGTGGGCGGTGTAGAAATCCTGCGAGCTTGGACCCAGTGCAGCCCGGTGCTAAGTCCTAAACTCGACCGTAAAGTTTTGATGCCGCACAACTGCGGCAGCCCCACCGAGCTCTCACCTTCACACGCCGCCGCTGTGAGGGGCGCATAACGAGCTCTCACGTGCGCCGCGACGTCGGTGCATGAGTGCTTGCGTTGTTCCTGCGTCCTGCAGTGGTGCGTTCCCTGTAACAATGACGTTTGTTCCTCCGCCTGCCCTGTATGTGTCTCTGTCTGCCTGTCTCTAGGTCCGCCTCTCACCAGCTCCGTGAGCTTCTGTATGACGCTCCGTGTCTGTGGGTGTGCTTTTGTATGTAGCTCTATATAAGTGCTATTGAGTGGCTATCGATTGGATGGCATTTCCATTGAGTTAACGAGAGTTACAGATACAATCTAATTCTACGTGATGTATGAATTTCGGCATCTTCGTTTTCTATGAATAAATCGAGCCTGCTTCTCAAGGTTAAATCGCATTTGAGTATTTACAGACTCGCATTGCGTGATTCGCACATCGACCATAACGGAAAGAGATCCGTTTCCAGTGAACCATCTCTTCACGAACAACAATTGCTAATGAAAGTATCAGCGCTTAATTGGGAGATTCTTTGAATATTTGTAACCATTTACAAGGTAAGGAACACTAGTACTAGTTGCTAACGACATCTAAACCCCTTTCTGCTTGAGAGCTCTTTGTGTAGAGCAAATGCAGCGAGTGCAGTCGCTGATGTGCCTGGCGCCCGTGCCGCCTCGACCGTTTCAATGAGAGCCCTTGAGTCAACTGCTCCCTCTCATGCCTGTTCATGGGACGAGCTGCCCAAGTGTCAATGGGAGGCGTGTGAGGTGGCACCTCAACTGTCCAAGTGTCAATAGCAGACGTGTGAGGTGGTACCTCAACTGTTCAAGTGTCAATGGCAGACGTGTGAGGTGGTACCTCAACTGTCCAACTGCCTGTAGGAGACGTGTGAGGAGTTACTTCAATTGTTCAAGTGGCAGTGGGAAACGTGTGAGGAGGTACTTCAACTATTCAAGAGTCAGGGAGGCAGATATGTGTGAGGAGGTACCTATCTCAACTGTGTGATGGTCAATGGGAGACATGTAAGGAGGTCCCTCAACTATCCTAGTGTCAGTTTGGAGAAGCATGCGATGAATGCTACTAAGAAATTTGCCGTTGGTCAAGTGTCCTCTCACTAAAGCATATGGTGGCCACATAATTACTGGATAGTGGATTAATGCTATTGAGTGAAAACATCTTTACTTTGTTTTTCCTAGAAACATAAGAATAAGGACAATTTACAACGCCATTCGTGACCTTGGGCCAATTTGCAATGGGTCACATTGTTAAGAATAATTAGACTAACAAGTGCGCTCTGCGAGTTCCGAAACACTCGTTGTACTCAACGGAATATAGCGGGTATGTGTGAGCACGTTCTTCTTGGTAGCATTGAGTAAACTTTGTTTTTCTCTCCCAATGGTACAATGGCATTGTGGAGTGAATTATAGTCCTGATTCATGGATTACAGAAATCGATGTTACGAAATTTACTTGGAAGACGTTGAATTAGATTTTAATCGCGTTTTCTTTGTGCTGCGTCGTGATTTCAGATCTATCGTTCTCAAATCGTCTTGCATTGCCTAAGATCTTCAAATTTTCAATTTCCCATACATTCAGGGTGCGCGCACACTATATCATTTGTGTACAAGTCTTCAAAACGCGGTGAAGCAACTATTCTTGGGCGTTTGTTCGACCACAGGGAGGCTTTCAATTCATAGATAGATTTGCCATCACTTCTCATTGAACTATAAATCATTGATGGGTTCTTGCCTTTCAAACAATGTACAATTATCCGGTGGATAACTTTCCAAATGCACATCCGCACATCAGTTCGTAGGATTGCATCCCTAGTTTAAGTGCGGCTCGTAGGTTATTTGACGTCCAGAAAATTATCTTAGGTCGCTTTTAGCATTACCAGCAGTGTGAGCTGTAACCAAATTTTGCACACAAATATGGTGCACCTCTAGGCCTCAGTTGACGTCTCGAGCGACACTGACGTGTTGCATTTCTTTCCGCTCCACCTTATTATGCCTTTCAGGTTATCATGTGGTTTCCTACCTGCGGTAGCGTCCTAGAGTTTTCTTTATAATGACTTAAATTACGTTTCAAGAGGTTCACGAAGAGGTGACTCTCAGTACGTCTATAATATGAGTCTGCATGTCCGGCGTGAATCATCAAGGCACTGCGTGGGTTTTCCAGCTATCGTTCAAATTAAGCTCACCCCGCGAGCAATCGCTGCATCATTTGGCTTGAGTGCTTCTTTATCTGCAGGTTCACGCCAGCATTGGTATAGAATTGCTGGCAAAAATTAAGAGTGAATTTATCAGCGAATAGAACTATGACGTACGTCATTTAAGTATTTGAATTCGATTGTATAATATCCTGGTTCATTTTTACTCATCTAGTTGAATTTTGATAGAGTTAAAATCGGCCATCCTGGTCATAGTTGAAAGGAGCGTGGTTAAAGACTGAATACACAACCCTGGCAAGAGCTGCGAGTAGTCGTCCAATATTGAACATTTGTGACGTCCAGTACAAGTTGCTAATAATAGTGCCATTGTAAAGACTATTAAAGACCGCATAATAGTAGCATTGTGAGTACTATGAGAGGTCACTCAGACCAGGACCTGAGAGGGTGCTGTACAAACCCCTTCCTCTCCTCCACAGCGCACCACTCCGCTGATCGAGTGCAGCTCTTCAGCGAACTGACGCGAGCGCCTACGATAATGAACTGTGTTATTGAATGTCTTTCATTGTGGTTGTGTGCCCATATTACCACTTAGTGTGGGTGGCTCTATTTTGGGATCGTGAGTGGGGAGTGCTTTCAATATGTTTGCACAAACGTATTCTTTCTCCTACGATCTTTTGGAGCTGTAGTAAGTACGACTGAGGCATTCTGTACGGATCTTTTGAGTTCTCACCAAACTGATTTTATTTTAAGATTTTTCCTTTAACTGAATACTTGGGAAAGCCCTATAAAGCTCTAGTGAAAAAAATCTCACAATCGATTTCACTGTCATAGAAATGAACTTTGTGCTCAATGTTTTGGAAACCCGACGACGGGAAGGGGCATTTCCCGAGTCTACGCTATTGTGCCTTGTCATCACAGTCAGCTCCTTCGTTTCAGGACTTCGACGTTCACACGTAATCTTGCTACTCAATTTTCGCGGAATTCCCCACAGAAATGGTTTTGCGAAAACGCTGTTCTCGCTGCTTAATTTGCATGTCGGTAGTTCGATGGTGTGATTCTTCCCGAGTGTTGACCTGGCGGGAAAATCTAGTCAAATTTTGAGCTCATTTTAACATCCGTGATGATAGTTGCTATTAGCGTGTAGTTAATTTTGGAGAGTAACATATTGGTGCGACATTACGTAGTGATCATTAATGAACTGAGTTGTCTCACAAGTGTAACTGAGTGAGAAAGGAAGTTCGGAACGTGATGTACACCACAGGTCTTACACACAAATGCACTCACAATTCAGCCATACGACCTAAAAAAGTATGTGCAGTTATGTTTTAGTACGTAAATTATTCACTTAATTTAAACGTGAGTTCTGTTCGCACTAGTTTGATGATGAACTTGTGTGAAGTTCGTCTTTGCAGCTCCTTGTTGTATTTCACTCAATAAACATCCCTCTGTAGAAATTCGAGCTCTAACATTAGTTTTCTTCTTCAAATTATCGCTTCTCTTGCAATATTTTTTTGCCCAAATTGATAAACCTTCATATTTCATATTGTATTTTTATACATGCGTTTGTATGCAAGAGCTACGGGTTTATTTTGCGCTATTTTCGTGTGAAGGTCATGGCTCTGACTTGGCCACGAGAAGCACTGCAGTATTGTGCGCGAGAGAAACTTGTGTCCTCAGCCTACCAAAACTTCCCTACCTTGTCGCGCTTGTAAAGCCTTCAGCTGCGGGCCTCAGACTGGGCGCTGTCCTTTTCCTGGTTGCCCAGCTTACGTTATTGCGAGTAATGTTAAAAAATTATGTAATTGGACTGCACATGACAGTTTCTGACGCGAATTTAAAACCATAAAAAGTAAAAAAGTTGCACGCGTACAGAAAAAACTCTGCTTAACGTCTCTGATGTGTTACTTGTTTCAAGGATTTTCTTACAGGTTTTAGTTCATGAAACAATTTAAATTTCATTTATTTTTTGAACGCTTTTCCAGCATTTAATCCACTATCATTTGCGTCATTTAATGACGAAGGAGATATTCACACCTCGTTTTTATCTAAGCTTGTGTTGTTGCTTGCTGCCGTGTTTGTCTACGGGCGAAAAAAAAATTTTTTAACGTGAGCAGTTATCTTGCTCTCAATTACTTCTATATCTGTAAGTTATTCTGCCTTTTTACATCGTTGTTGCCAGTCTTGCGTTCAGGTTATCCGGTGATTTGTGCATGATTCCATCTAGTGTTTTATTTTCATTTGAACTTGCGTGTGCTTCACCGTTCAAGTTTTTACTGACGGTCCAGCGAGAGCCAGGTGCGATCGAGGGACGCTCCCACATACCGCGCTCTGTACATCAACTTCGGTGAGCAGACCACTTCATTTTGCGATGAGGTAACTACAAGTCCACCGTCAGATCGGCTTAAAAAGCGTCCCAGTTCTGATTGGCTAGCAAACTGTTGTGGGGAACGCAACATTGCTGCGATTGGTTACTGCTCCGCTAGTGTACCAGAGGGCGACTCTCTTCTTTAACCGAATTAAGAAGACTCGGATATTTTGCGTCAGAAGTGGCCATGTACGACACTCCTCGTTACCTCGTACCATAGAGCACAGCGCCACTCCCTCTCTCGTGTCCGGTAGAGCCTGCGCACATTTGTGAGCGAGTAGAACAACTTTTTCACCTTCTCCATTGTCCGTTTCAGTGTAGGATGAGAGATATTCATTTGCATCGATGAAAATCTCCCCATGGGTGATATTTTTTGTTTCTTATAGATCACTTCCTAACCTGTAAAAAATATATTAATCTACGAGCACAATTAAGCGCCAGCTGCTACCAGGAAAAGCTATGTTGGTTCATCATCATGGTGTTAAATCTTATCTTCATGTGTGCTGTTTGATTATGCAAAGGGTATAATTGACTGGTGATGGTATTGAATTGCCCGATTTTAACACCTGATAATTAAAATTTAGTTTAGCAGTGAAATGCTGATGTACAAAAATGCGTAGGTTTTTTTGTATTCGAATCGAAGGGTCAATTTACTTACAAACTCAAGTCTAAGTACGTTATTTACTCGCCAGCACGTGTAGTTATTTTTTATCTACTTTTTAAAGTTTATCTTGCAATACAGTTTTCAAAATATCCGTGATTGAGTGCTCTCACCGCAACACTGCAGTCGCTCGCACCCCATGAAGCGCTCATATCACCCATGTCAGTCAACCTAGCGCAACACTCGCGCTTTACTGCACCCTGCTTGCCCATACAGGCAGAATTAGCACATCTCAAGAAACTCGTGAATGTATTTTTCAATGGCAATCTTATGTGCTCATTGTAGTGTAACATTCATCTATGTTCAAACGTGTTTTCAGCTGCCTGACTATAATTTAGGGCTATTTTCATGTGGATGTTCATCAGCCTGTTTGCTGAATTGTGGTGTTGGTGATCCATCGCGCGAGCGACGACGGTAGGAACCGTATTCCTTATCTGGATTCTGCAAACGTATATGTAGATCCGCTGGTACTTGACAATTTATTTTAATGATATTTCGCAATGTATTCAATGAATAGAAACTTCTGGGCATGAGTAATTCGTAGACGGTCAGTACTCCCGTGAACATGAGAGAATACCTCTTTCAATTTTTTAATTAACTGACGACTGTTTATTTTGAGCTTTTACATTGGCTAGCAGTTTACGCGAAACAGAAAAAGAAAACCAAATCAAATCTGAATCGAGTAGGAGTAATGATTTCACCGTCAAGAGTGAGCAATGACATCACTTCTAACGAGGAGGGATGTAAACCTCTTCATCACGGAGTGGGGACTCCCCACCAAGTGGGAGTAATGCGTTTCATTCCACGAGGGAGTGGTGGGAGTGATGGTCAGCGAGCTATATATACATCTGCTGGAACTGTGCTCAGTGACTCATCGCTTCCTCCATTGCCGGTTTCCTGCGCGTCGGTGAGGGGAAGGCATGGGCATTTGGGGAGAGAGGTGTGAGTTTAAGGTGGAAGGAATCGACGTGGGGAGAGAAGTATTCGGGTGGGGGAAAAAGGAATCAGTATGGAGAAAGAGGAATGGGTGTGGGAAGAAAATTATTGGCGAGGGGTGACAGTGTGAGGGTCGTGGGATGACTTTGGCATGGGATGACAGTGTGAGGTATGAGGAGAATACTGTGAGTGAGGGTTTAGAGGGCGTGAATGAGGGGTGAGATGTGTTACTGAAGGTTGACGTGTGTGTGTGTGTGTGTGTATGAGAGCGAAATGCGTGCATGAAGAGTGATGTTAATCCATGTGAGGGAATACACGAGTGCGAGTTAGGAGGGAGCATGGAAATGGCAATTTCTCGATTTCGTAGTGACAGACGGTACTGTAACGATACATTTGGCATTGTATTCAATGCAGCTACTCCTACTAATTTTGTATTATGCGCTCCACGTACTCGTGGACAATACGTTTTCAAATCTCAGTTTTGACAAGATAGTTTATCATTTGCTATAAGTTCAATAATTAAGTAATACTTTAGTATACAGTGTTAAAAAAATGTATATCTCACTTTGAAATTATAATCAAATTAAAATTACTGAACCGATTTAAACACACGTGGTCTCAATGGATGCAAAAATTAATTCTTATCCCGTTCTTACCTGTGAACGTGATACAGTTATCTTGTGAAATACATAATAATTTGCTGTGTAGTTTCTAAAGAAAATTAATCCAGTCCATTTAAGATGCAACTAATAATGGAGAAGTGAATTTTGATCATGATCATGACCGCAGACATGATGACGGGCTCAACTACAGCAAGAATACAGAGGTAGTCTTGATGGGATTTGGGTGGATGCAAGACGGAGCACCTTGTTATTGACAAATTATCGTGAGGAATTACTTGAAGAATGGGTTTCTCAGCAGTCATTGCTTTAGAATTTAGGTCATGATATTCAATGGCCGTGATTTATTTCTTGATTTATTTCTTTGGGGATATCTAAAGAATAAAATTTTTGTTACTCCACTAAATACCCTCGATGATCTGAGGGAAAGAATTGAACACGAGTTTGAAGTTTTGAAAAATGACAGAATGATGGTAAGAAGAGTAATAAAAAAAATGGAATTAAAATTATGCAAGTGTTTGGAAAGAAATGGACGTCAAGGGAATTGGTTGGTTACTCTTCATTGAATAAATTTTAAAATGCTTTAATAATTTTTTTATTGTAAAAATTAACATGCCATCGTTATACAATTCATTAATAATGTAATATTACATTTGAAACTGCTTTAGGAGTATTCTCGGATTCTGGACAAAATGCATTTAGAGTTATCACTTCATTATTGTTTTTGAATACAAAACGTTTTTCTTTTGAAAAAAATTTACAAGGAGGGGATATAGAATGAATTTGTGAATGAAACCAAGTATGTTAAAATCGGTTTCCTATTTTCAATTTTATGGCCTTTAAAAGTGAAGTGCACATATTTTTAAACGCCCTGGATATTTGCATCATCTGATTGCTCCCAATCACAAAATTTCTTAGGTGTTCTTTGTACATCAGCTCGGCAGGGGATTTGGGTGTGTTCAGTGCTCACCTCACCACCCCGAATGAGAATGGTGGTTTCTCTTCGCTGTAGTGCGACAATATCACTTTCAACATCTGGCGTGTTCCTTTACGTGAAACTTGTTTGGTTTATATCAAAATATTCATGTATGTTTGTTATAAAAGACTCCTTTTCTCAGTATTTAGGTAAAGATTCAGAATGAGAGTTTTGATATGTATTTGTCACTCTCATTAACTTAAAAAAAATATTTGATAATTTTAGGCAGAGAATAAATGAAAATAGAGTTGTAACGCTATTAAACTGATGCATTCATGGGGGTGCTATTAGTTAACGCTGTAATTACTATCAATAATTAAAATTTTATACTCTTCACTTTTGTGCAGAGTGTATGATGCATTTCTGGAATGTTTTCAAATTTAGTTCAGTCTTTATTTAATTTGTGTGGCTCTGGTGATAATCATTATCTTTGTTATTTTATTTGTTTTGTAGTGTTCGAAGTATTAGTTGCACAATGTATGGTGTGGTTAGCATCATAGTCAGCATTAATGATGTTATCATTAGTATAGTAAAACTAAGGCGGGTAAAAACATCTTTCATAAAATCTCACGATGTATTTTGAAAATAGAGCTTTCGAGCATATCCATACTCATTTTCAATATCTGGAATAATAAATTGAAACATGGTAAATACAGTACATGAATACAAATTGTTAATGGAAATTAAATGAAAAAATTAGGACAAGATATTTAGAGGCGCAGCAGATAACATATCATTGAGACTTGGTTTAAATTGATGAATTATGATACTTTCTAGTAACTTAAGGCTATGTTTATTACACGTTGAGACTATTTAGAAATTATCAGTGCGGATTGGATGGTCATATTCTAATGCGTGATCTCTTATACTGATGTGCAATGGGTTTGACACTCTATTTCCCGTACGGACCGACACCCCCTTGTGCTGAGCTATGCGTGTTGCAAAATGGCGAGCAGTCTCACCATAATAAGTGGCCCCACACTGGCCACACGTATATCTATAGACCACGCAGCTACGCAACAAAGTGGGCATCTTATCGCCGTACCGGAAAAACTGCCAAAGTTGAAAAAATTGCGGAAAGTAATGCGTATGTCAATTTGCGGATAAAACTTATTACATAAATTACGAATTTCACAAGAAATTTTTTGATTTTGCGACCGTGAGATGAAGGGCAGAGTGAAATAAACTATATTTTTGTTAGCACTTGCGACTGGAATTTTTCTATTTCTAAGGGATTCGATTTTATAATGTGTTCTCAAATGTTTTTTCCGGTACGGCGATAAGATGCCCACTTTGTTGCGTAGCTGCGTGGTCTATAGATATACGTGTGAGCGTATATCTATAGACAAGAGTATAAGCGAGCCCCTTACTAAATGTGTGTGGGACTCTTCGTCGTTCTTTGATGCTGTTATGTACAGCGCTTCAGTTGGGTTTTGCAGTTTTTTCGTTCATCCTTCATATGGAATTGAAACAAGACAAGCTGAAAAGAAGAACTATAGTTTAAAAATGAACATTACGTAATGCAAATTTGATGGAATATAATATTTTATCCCTTGTACTGAAATATGAGAAAACACACAGTCATACTTGAAACATGTTGAAATTGATCGTAAATAACTATACATCTCACTCTGGGAACCCAGTGCCTAATTATTTCATTCATGGACAAGTTAAAAGCACGCCCATAATTGTACATGTCCGGAAAGAATAATTAACTTTCCATTCTGACGCATATAGAGACGAAAAAAATCTGCTTACATAAGTCCGAACATTTTAAGGCTTGTCCATTAAACAACTTCCAAGCAAGAACAAGTGTGAGACCAAATGATAAAACACTGCTTTAATTCCATTGAGCAAACACTTTTCTGAAGCAGTAATGTACCTCACCCGCCACCTCTGGCCAGCCTTTAATAAGAAATTCCCGCGGTAAGAGCCTATCTAACCGATGCACGTTTAGTTCCACAATTTTGTGTGATTGATTTTGTGAAATTGGTTGCTCTTACTAATTTTTTTGAGAGATAATTGTTAATTTTTTGAATTTGAGAGGTAGTTGAGTTCGAGTTATTCTTTTTTTTCATTTAATTATCTTATCGATCAATTCAATGCTAATTGCGTCAAAGTGGCGCTCAAGGCAATGCTGTGATGCGTGGATAAATTTAAACTATTTTGGGCTTTTTGGAAATTATTTATCATGTTTCTGTGTGAGGTAGACATGAATTTTGATCAGTGAAATTAGGGTACCTGATCTTCATGCTACTCACTGAAATGCTAAACACTTGAATAGAAAGGGTAGAGGAATTTATCATTTTTCATCATCTTTCTTTCATTGAATAAAAATAAAACTTTTATAGCCTAAAATTTTTTCCAATGCGTTCTCCAAGTTTTAGCATAAAATTACTCGTCTTTTGATCCCCTAAATAGACTCATCCCGCAGTTCACGGCCTTAAAACAGCCATTCAAGCCAAAAATAGAGCACCTGAAGAGCACGCGAGGCATCGGAAGACCTTGGAATGAAAGGCCCATCATTTAGGCATTGGCGTTCTATTAAAGGAATTTCCTGAAAAGCTTCTATAGGGATAAGCGTCACGAGGGGCCGCACTAGCCGACCAAAATAGCTCTTTTTACGGCTACTCCTGTCGTATTTACGCTTAGAGGCATGTGTAAATCTTGCGTAGTAAATGAAATGCAAAGAATTGCAAAGAATAAGCGCTCACACCCTGAGCAACAGTTTTTGTTTGATGGATTTGCATGCGGAGTGAATCTCCAAGTGCTGAAACGTTGCATTATAACGAGCTCAAATGCGGCCAGTTTGTGTGCTAAGAAATTTGCTCTGGATTCTGAGATTAGATTTTGGAAACTAATAACATGAATGGTAGGAGCCTAGGAATAATATAGTTCATTTACTGAAATTTTCTAAAGATTGCACCACGATCTGAAGACAGATACTTGGGTAATGATCTGAAATTGGTCTAACTGGCTTATCACAGTGTACGTACATAGGGGTTAATTTATGCCTTTCAAATAAAGACAGAGAAGGAATAAAAGGAATAAAACCAATTTCAGGGGAATAAAACCAATTTCTCCTTATTAAGTTGTTTACCTGCGTGACTAACGTTTTTATCATGATTTTTTCACACACAAGACATCTCCTTCATTCGTATTGTACGAATGTCTGTTAAAATCATTTCACGAAACAGTAACTCATCCCAAACATCTGATAGACTATAATCGAACTTTGGGTGTGATTTTTTCCGCTACCACAGAAATTGCGAAAGTTTGCATGAATTTTACTTAACTTATTCTTAAAATCTATGCTTGTGTTACGTTGGTCATATTACTTTGCTCTCATTGAGAAATATGCTGTGGACGAACAACCGTTATGTCCTTGTGTACAGGAGGTGCCGCTAGCAGGGACGTGGATGCGCTGGTGCTCGGTTCGCTGCTCGAAGCGAGCGCCACTCAAGTTTGTTTTCTAACAAGTGCTACGCAATGAGTATTGTTTTGGTTGTGAGGCACAACAATTCGTTCATTTGTGTACTATGTACTTTGCTACGATCAACTGCAATACCCAACCAATGTTACAATCCGATCAAATAGCCTTAAACTTTAAGTCTGTGAGTGTGTGCATTGATTCAAATTCGGACTTTCACGTGAAAACAATATCTAAAATGTGTACATTTCAATATAGTCTCCCAAAAATAAATTGCCCACTAACCCACCGTGCTCTGATAATGAGTTTTTCTTCAAATGATGAATGTCATTGGAATTAAAGTTTTTGTTTTTGCAAAATTGTAGAGTGATAACTGGTGAGTGGGCAGACTTGCACGCATGTATGTGACCTGCCAGTTAAGTCTTGCTCAAGTGACCCAACCCCAACATAGATGCACTTGCTTAACATCGATGCTGCCTACTAAGTACTCAGGCCTCTTCCATGGGAAGCGACCTTTTCCTCGTTTATTCTACGAAACAGAACTTTCTAATTAGAATTTAGCTTTGATCCTTAATGTGACGTTCTCATCATATTAGTTCAATAGTAATTGGTAAAACATTAATACTTCATTGATGAAGTCTTAATTTATTCCTTCTCCAAATCTTAACGCTTCCGATTATTCCACCGTTGGAATACTCTCATCGATACCATGTGGGTTCACATAGATCAACGGTTCTTAACCTGTGGGGAATTCCCCACTGGTGGGGAATGGCGGAGTTGTCAGGTGGGAAATCTCGTGCATTGGTTTCCATCCACAGAAAAATCGATAGTATTTCAAAATGTAATTAGTTACATCCAAATGTTGACTTACTTTGCAAATGACAACTTCTTACAGACTGTTTAATAACAAAAACGACCATAATGAGGTATTGTATGTCATGTTTAGGTAAAAGTGACAGCACTGCTGGGTTATGAATGTCACAGATAAGTAAAAGGAAGATGCTGTGGTTGGGAATGAAGAGTTGGCTCACTAAAAAGTGGTGAATTGGAGAAAAAAGGTTAAGAGCCACTGACATAGATATTGTTAGATCAAGGGTTTTGCAACAAAAACTGGAATTCATTAAATTCCGGTGATTCAACTCATCGTAAAAATTTAATGGACTAGTCGTTTTTTATAATGATCTTTTAAATACTGAAAGTTTATTAATTTAACCGACTGTGCTCACATGCTAACGAAAAAACCTTATAAATACGTACATTGTGACCGTAGAAATGAAGTGAACAACTTCAGTGCAAATTATCGACTCTATTTTTGAGATAGGGAGAAGTGCTGGTGCTAGTCAGATTCTTGGTTCTTCTCAATCTAGTACAGCGAGTAACATCTGAGGAATAGACCTAGTTGTTGAACTATTATTTGCAATTGTTAATCTCTTACTTTTACCTGTGTTCCCAACATTGGGAACACAACATTTCTCGTCTATTTTTCATATCTCAAGATTTTCCAGCTAATAAATAAAAATTTAAGACGGCCTTTAATAGAAGTGTTCTATCAAAGTGTATACTGATATTGATAAGTAGTAATCGTTGATAATTCTCTTTTATTGAGAATAAAGTATTCAAATTTATATTCAAAAAGTATTCTGAATGAGCTCAAGAATTGCTTGCGACGTACTCAGGCTACGTTTACTGGTCGACAAAAAATTTACCATTGACTGATTATCGCTTTTGACGCTAATGATTTACTTAGAAGGAAGTGTTCTAATTTAATTGATTCTAAATATTTTTATTAAGAACAAGTCTAGACTCTAAGCGTTTAAATTGATTCTTCGAAAACTTCTTTTAATTAAGGCAAGAACTTGTTTTTAACTAAAACGTTTCTTTCTTGACAAAGGTCGGCCACTCTGATAACTAAGTGCCAGGATAGCGCCTGGGGAATATTCCTGATTAGAGAAAGACCGTTTTCCGGCGCCAAAAACCGGGCCTCGAACTGGTGTGAGGGCCATTTCCCGAGCTTCTGTGGGAGGAAATGTCGTCTCGTGGCCTGCCTTGTCCTCCATAGGCTGCGCGCCGTGCATGCGGGCAATCCGTCTGCTGAGAGTCAATTGAAATTCAGTAAAAAATCGAAGAAACTGAAAATAAAATTACGCTGCTCACTCGAACGTCCATATAGAACTGAGTGAAGACACATTGGTGAAATGGTTCAGAAATTGCTAAGAAATAGTTCAAGTTAAATGTTGCAACCCCACGCAGTATTATCTTCATTCAAGTATTGCGAATTTTTTTGATGTTATAATCAAAGTCCTTAATGGTGTACACCATATATTTCCCTACCCGGACAACACCACCTTATTATCACCGTGCAAACAGTAAACTCAGGGTTCACTTTCGCACGGTCAGTAGGAACTAATTTTTATTTTGCTTCGCCAGTGACGTAATTTGTATAAATTATCCCTTACGAATAAATTACACACATTCATCGACAAGTCGAGTGATGCTTAGCAGTATTTTGTGCTACAGCGCACGTTCTTACACTTGAATGAACTGTTTGAAATTTCTTTTGGGGCTAAACCAAGATATGAAAAACTATGAGTGTATTCGTTTCACGACGATTTAATATGTACTCCGGCTCTAACTAATCACCAGTAAGAGCTTCAAATCACATTGATGCCCAATCTTTGCGCTGCATAGAGTGATAAAGAAGTACGTTTCTTGAAGCAGGGTAGACGTTTTGTTTTCGGTGGAAGTTATGTGCTTTGGGCAAAGGATTAGCGAATTTTATTGTGGTTCGACAACCGTGAAGCAGATCGCTATGTATCGCAACGTACTGGTCGGTGACATGCAGTAAAATCTGCAGCAAGATATGTGTTGTATTGGCGAGACGCAAATATAGGGAGTTACCCTAGCAAGTTACGTGTGCTGGCAAGATCTGAGGCAGCGCGCGCGGTGACCCAGCCAGCTGCGGTGTGTGCGCAGTCGTCACCTTTGCCCCTCTCTCTGCGCTGTAATTTATGCAATGGGCTCCCAGCGCTGGCTGCTCGGGGCACCCTCGAGACGTCACCGTCCATGTTCTTTTATCGCGTCGAGCGGTCAAGACACTCTTGCGTGTATACTTTTCTGCGCACAACTCTTTGCTCATCCCATAAAGGAGCAGCAACCAACATGATATTGTTTCCAATTCATAACTGCTCCATAGACGGGAACAGAATAGAAGGATTCCTCGTTCTGCTCTTCGTTGCTGTGTGTAGTACAGAGTTAGACTTGTCTTCTGCGTGTGGCAGTAGAACCCACTCGCCATCTGGCAGCTTATGTGATAAATCTTGCTTTAATTGTGGTGTTTGAGCAACAGATGTATGTTTCGCTGTCGATGCTGTCGCTTTTGAAGTCTACTTTTTTGGGCTCAAGTTTCGTTTCGGCCCCTGTTGTTTTTTATCGTTTTTGTGTAGAACATGCAAGCAATAATTAACATCCGTTTTCTCAAGAGTCACACTAATTACTTATATTTGCGTATTATTTTGAAGAATTACCCAACACGCTTTGAAGAAATTATTCTCTACATTTAATTACGGTAACTACACTAAAAGCGAAGTTCCTACTTCTAGTTGCAATGTGTTCCCCTTTTAATTTTTCTGAACCTATCTCATCGGAAAATGCGAGGTTTAGAAATAATTCAAATCATAGAGCTAGTTGACAATTGCCTTGCAGCATTTGCTTCTCGCAGGTCCGGTGGCAGGGTGAGAGGCGCTTCATGCTCGGTAGTTTAATTAGCAGTCCGTTAATGCAAACGAGGTGGCCTCAAGCTTTCGAAAAGTGACCGCAAGTGAGCTGCCCTTCGCGTCCGTCCAGGTGGTGCCCGCTCTGGGGCCGGAACAACCAAGCTCTCTATTTTTCTTGCGTCAGGTTTGCGAAAATTCATTCATGTGCTATAGAAACGTTACCCTCATGTTCGAAGAATATATGTATGCTTCGAACACAGTATGTACATATCTGTATTGAACGTCATTTATGAAAATGGTGGAGTGAGTATTTTACATCCTTTTATTGCTAACTAGCTAATCTCTGCGAAGTCAGATACGTGAGCTTTGTTTCCTTTCCTGTAACAACTCTGTAGTGCGAGTACCTCGGTAGGCATTCTTTATTTTTCGTTAGGGAAGCGTGATCGGCAGAGAAATGGAAACTACTAGAAGGGCACGAGCAGCATTCGAAAAGTTCTTGCCTCTTCAAAATACAATTGTTGATTAACAATAACTTACTTATTTTCGTTCTCTAGAATGCATAAGTACTGTAAATTATTTTCTGTAAAATCTAATAGACGTGATAATAATTTATGTTAAAGTAGGTGTGAATCTCTCGTAAAAAATTCGTTAACTCAAAAATCTCTACTGAAATTATGAACTAATTTGATGTGTGGGAATATTTACAAGAATCCTCACATTATTCTCCCTACAGAGTACGAGTATACGTAACAGAAGCGTAATTGAAACCAGCATTATGCGTTCATTAGCAGCGGCTTGTAATAGATGTGCGCTTGACGTACATTTTCGACGTACGCAACTACCGTTCTGCCTGTGTACCGATGTTTGAACCAAGAAATGACTCTATGGGCGTATATTCGGGCAAAAAATTATAAAATCATTTGTATTCATCAATGGTCTCTGCATTCATAAAAAATTCTTATCCCGGAATGTTGTTCTAGCAATCTTAAGGCTTATCCGGCAAGGCCTATAGAGTACAATAATCTTGAATAATTAAAAATTATTGTTTAGCAAATAGCCAATCAAAGTGATGCAGGGAAAGTAACACGGCTAGTTGGTGTTACTAACAACAGTTCTCACTACATTAGAGATTGTATATGTAATTCACTGCGTGGACAAATTCTGACTAATTACTCTAAAAGTCAGTCAATAACGCTTGATTGAACACTTGAGAATGAACATAACGGAGCCGCGTGAATGGCTTTGGAATGAAGCGCTGTACATGTGGATGCGCTAGGCCTGCATTATGAGAAGGGCGGGTCTCGTAAGCGGCTGCAGCACCGCTGGCGTTGCCTTGTTAGGCATTTCAGGCTCAGGGAAGTCCGCGTGCTGCTCCCATGCTGCAATTAACTAACACTAAAAAATCTGGTGAACTTATATGGAATACTAATTTCCTAACAAGCGCATTCATGAAAATGTTCGACGAAGATTTTAGGTATTCCGCGTAAATTAATACTTTAAGAAGTTGCACAAAAGCATAATTGAGATGATGACACATCGTATTCTTCTGAGCTGGTTTAAATGAAGAACATGCACAAACAAGGTAGTGATTACTAACCGAGATGTCACGACTGAGATTTGAAATACACTTCGTAGATAAAAAATGAGTTTCTGTCGGAAGTTTGAGACGCAGGAAATAATTGATTAGAAATGAAACGAAAATCAGTTGCTGAACAGCTAAGCAGCAGCAGATTACTGTACACTATAGCTACTAGCTGCAGAGAAAATTAGAGACGCATTAAAATGGCATGCACATTTTGGTGTCGAAAATATTTATTTGCCGATCTACCGGTATTAGTTTGGACCTTTAAAATTTGAGTGGAAGACCACGGACGGAAATTCGGGTAAATAATTGCAAAACGATTTTTATTCATAATTTCCACATATTTTAAATAGATTCTTATCCTCGAGTATTGTTCTGACGAGCGTTACGCTTATCGAGAATCTATTTTAAAAATGTCGAAATTATTTATGAATAAAAGTTATTGTACAATTATTTTCTCGAATTCACGTCCAACTGAGAGAAAGAACAGTGCAGGTAAAAATGATAAATATCAGTCATGATATTTTGTTATCAAAGCGAAACAACAAATTCCCAAATGCCAGAAAACGCAGAAGTACGGGTGATGAAATTTCAGTGTTCTTGTTGTAACCTCGCTTCAATAAATGCAATTCTGTTTCCTATGTGTCTTACTATGAAGAACAAATAAAGTTGTGTTATGTGTCATCTTAACGAAAACGGCGACTCCAGTCATAATTGTTTTTTCTCATTGGAACTGTGTTCCTTGCATTATACACTTGCTATAATATGGTTAGGTTTTCCAGTCACTCAGGGAACTCAAAATTATATATTTCGTACGTGAACGGAATTTATACGTTATCTTACATGCAATAAGTATATGTCTTGCTGCCATTGGAAGAAGAATAAAATTTCTGTGTTGATAAATACAGCGAAATTCGGCCTCCACAGTTGGAGTTTGCAGAAGCAAGTATTTCGTTTCTCTGATTTCTTGAAAATAATCTTGCGTCACCTCACAATAACCTAGCATTCTTTCGGATAAATCTGTAAAAATATAATGTCTTCATTTGTCTTCGCCGCCGTAGAAAACTTAGTCTTGGTGCTCTTGGAAAAATAAAGTCTAGCTGACGTCTTCTGCGAAGGAAACTCTATTGGTTTTCATTGTGTAGTTAATTTTGTGCGGACACGAAAACACAGTCCTTACCGCGTACTGTGTCTGCTGGTAATGTGTATAAATATATTCCTCTGTTTAAATTCGCTTATTAAGTTATCCTATTACACCTATTAAAACAGGTAAAAACAACCTTTCCTGCATCGACTCTATCATTAACTAAAATGCCATCTTAACGTATGGTCGTCGGCGTCATCGCACCAAAAATATTAACGTAGGTCGAATTTTTCAGGTTACGTCACAGAAAAGATTTCAATTTCAAATAATTTTGCTAATTATTTTGCTTTCCGAGAATATTCATGGAGCGTGAGTTGTTTTGTTGATTCTCAATGATAAATTCATGAAGAAGAATAAACAAAAAAAACATTGATTTTGAATTGTAGAGCCAATAAGTTTCACAATTTTGCAACTAATTACTGACAATGTGGCTCTTGTGTAGGGAATGTTCAGACGCAGCCGTCTGAGTCACTCTGACACTCTGCGTGAGAGTGTCTTGGCTGAGTCGCGCCTTATTGCATCCATTATCCGATTACAGTCAAGTTGATCATTTTTTTCACCTTCGTAGTAACGGTAGCAAAGTCAGAGGTTGCTTGGGTATGACATGTTTAGAATATTTGCAAATTTAGGTTTAAGGCCCTTGAAATTATTTCTGATGTATGGGTATTGTTCTCTATAATCATTGATGTTATATAGTTAGGCCATTATTTGGCTTTAGTCAAGTTTCACATGTATTTTGGTCTTCATTTCACAAAGTTATCGTTTTGAGCTACAAGTATTGCATCATATGTATAAGAGGTGTATGTATATTTATACTTGTTCGAGTATACGTTAGAATCTTAATTGAAAATCATTTTTTAGCTAGTGCCTGAAAATGTACGTACTGCCGAAGATTTCTCGACTAAGTAGAAGATATCATAACGTTTTCTGTAGGCTGCTCGTGAGCAGCCTTATAGTGTGATTGAGCTGGTATTGGGTTCAGTTCAAGCATCGGAACTGAGATCCCGCCCCGGACTGTAGTGTAGTTTTGTGATGTCCCGAGAAGTGGCCGCTCTTTTGAGCGGACTGGGTTGGAGAACATTTACGCCATTCTGGTCATTCGTCACACTTTTATTCAGTTTAAAATACGACGTTGCTTCGAACGGTTCTGTGATTATAATGATGTTCTATACTTTTGAATGACTGACGTAACAAGTCAAGGTAGCGATACACAAATATAAGAAAAATGCACTGACGCCTAATGCGAACATTCAACTTTCTACTATCACTTTGCAGCAGAGAAGAATCGCACGGTGTTCTTAAAAAAAACTTCCTTTATCGTAAGAAATTTTTCGTCAAATTTATACCCTGATATATTGCATGAAGTTCGCCACCAAGTGGCTGTTCCGTTTTAGTCTATTATTTATTATAGGAGACGTACAAACGCAAGAGCCAGTTTAATAACGGTGGTTTTATTTATGGAATTATGAATAAAAATTCAAATTTTAAAGGGCTTATTGTGGCTTTAAAAGCTTTTAGTAATCGTGTTAACTTGTTCGATGTTATTGGGATTGTTCAGCTTTTGCATTAACGATACGAGCAAAAGTTATTTTTCCCGTCTCTAAATTTGTTGAAGCTAGTTAGTTCTACGTGAAAACTTTTGAATAAATTGAGTGTAATTACGATATTTCGTGTACTCATTTTGCTGCTAGTGTTGCTTTTAAATGTTCAAGCGGTTGTGCTGTATGTTAAAAATACTTTCATCTTTTTTCTTTCAAATGCTGTATTTTTTAGCACTTGTTGTTCATTTTCATTCATGTTGTTCCTTTATGCTATCGTTTAATATGATTCTGCTTACATTTACGACAGAAGTTGTACTTCTGATGACCTCGTTCAACAGCAATCAATATTTGACTATTATAATTGCTTAAGCAATAATGGTAATTATGATAATAGAAATCCTCATTGTCGCATTACAATTACCTGCCCATTTTCACGTAACATGAACTAATTCAACCTTACGCAACCTGACCCATCCTGCAAACGTAACCTGAACCTTAAAAAAACTACATGGATTGCGCTCACTGGCAGCATCGACACTGGACAGCCTCCACTTGTAAATTTAAACACTAGGTTTGAGATCGTCGCCTGCCGTGAGCGGGCGCCAGCCTTGACCCTTTAACGCTACAGAGGACACCAGTGTCCTCTTTCAAAAATACCCTCAATATATTGTATTTATAGTTTAATTAGTTCCTTAATGTGTTCTTTGAAGTTCTCTGCCGAGTGGCAGTTCCTTTCCAATCCTGATATCGGTGACTGCCTGATGCCAGCGCCAGTTCAGTGACGGTGGTTGTGTTAACGGTAATATGAGTACAAAAATTTGGACTTTAAAGGGTTAACGCAGGAAATTTTGACACAGCGGATATCTTGAATACAAGATGGAGAAAATATTAGCAATATTAAAACCCACTTAGAACACCTTTCTGGTGGAGTTCCTCTGTATGTCTTCCGCTGAAATTCGGAATAAATGCTGCCCTGACGGACATGTCCTTCTGGTACCACCTTCGTCCTGTAGCTGTCATCCGTGCGCTTTTTTTATTGTAGACGAATTACACCAACGCTGTTTAATAAATAAAGAAAAAGTTGACCAATAAATAATATTATTAATAAATGAATTCAATAATTATCGTACCCTACGTTCCTACGCTGCAGCTTGTTTCTGTATTATTGAACAATGATTGAATCCAAACTGTGACACGAAATTTTACCATCTCAAATTAAAGGAAAGTTGTGTGTTCTTTAAAATTACTAAGTGTCCCATCGGTATGTTCTTGGTCGGTTGTTACGAGATTTTTTCAAATTATTTTACCAGCGTTACCCAGTTTAACTTTTCTCGCCGCCTGCATGCATGTTTTTCGCTGCCCAATTAATTAAATCGCTTAGGCGGAAAAAAACATCCATGTTCCGGCGAAAAAGTTTGACTGGGTAAGAATGATGTATCAATTCTTTACCTAACATCGATGGATTAGTTACCAAAGTTTACGTTGCTCATTTAAAAGTGCTCTCAAAAGTGGACAAAACAAAACAACTTACTAACGTCATGCGCCGTTGCTGTCTCTCATTAGAGATTTTAAGTATTCATTCATATTTAGAATATCAATGAAGACTTTGCTCACTGGGAATGGACCGTAAACTACGCATGCGTCATTCACGTGCTAGATAGAAACGACGCTGTAGGGTTGAATATATTGAGTTCCAACACGGTTATTTACTTCGCATCCATGGCGAGAATTCAGCCGTCGAAACATCAGCTGCTGAAACTCCAGCCGCATCACAGAATTCGAGAAATTTCGCAACCTCCTTAAGCGCTGTATCGCAGTTCTTTGTACCTGCTGCATCAAGCTGTCCAAAATGGTCGTGCCAGTTAGCCATTAGATGGAACAGATAAATGTAACTTAACTGTTGTATGTAAATTTAGAGCGTCTTGAAAACCATGTTTGAGGCCAGGTTACTGTTAAGAAATTCCGGTTGTAGATGATCTAGTTGGTTTATTTTTAAACTACGTGTAAATAATTTTAAACTAGCTACTTTAATTGTACTGCTAAAATTCTCAGATCGTAATATGCGCTATCATTTGGAGATAAACGTCAGGCCACCAGTTAAGGTTCCGCCTTTTGAGTTCTAATTTCTGCCTACGCAATTCTTGACACAAGAGCATTGCTTCGTTTTGGAAACTGTAAACGGACGTATTGTAACTTTTAGTGATGTACCGATATTATTTTTTTGGCCGATACCGATACCCATTTTTTGGCCGATACCGATACTCCGATACTTGAAAATACCGATACTTTGACCGATACTACTATCGATACCGATACTTTTACAATCATCTAACCTAATGATACTCGTTGTATGGTTGTTTATGTATTTGTTCGGTGTCCGCTTCTTAAGAAACATAGAATGTCTGAGTTTGCGGTATCATGGATACCGAATTCATCAGTGTAACATTGGAAGATCGTCTCTACATGCATTGATATGTTTTAAATTTTATTAGGATAGGTTAGTAGTATTGGGTAGGTTGTTGTGATCGCCGTAATTTGCGCATTTTTCCTAACAATGTCGCTTTTGTGCAGCTTTCAGGCCATATTGAATAATTAAGACAATGAATTAAATATAGTAATTTTGAGAATAGCTGTTCCCGAAGTAATCGTTTTTAAGTACTGGTGATTTGTCACCGGAGGGGAACTCAGAGTCAAGAGAGCTTTGTGTGTTCTCGTACATATGTGCTCGGCATTAACATTTTAAACCTACCCGACTTTCCGTTCCACGTATTGGCAACAGTGGACAACGCATTAGTGGTGTAGGGCCTACAAGAACCGCAGTTGCTACCATGTAATGACGATCGCTAGGCCTTCGCGTCGTGAACGTGCTTTGTGGCGGTGCGAGTCACGACATAGAATTGGGATAGCATAGGTTAGATAATGTTGACGGAATTTTTCCATGGGTCCATCTAGCTTAACGATGACATTGTCCTTGGTTTATTTGTTTGGTGTCTGTTTCTTCCATTTCTCTGTCAAGCTCATAAGGATAGTTATAATGACCGTATCTGTGATACGAGTTTCACCAGATACGAGTTTCTGATCACGGGTCGGGTATTGTTAGGATGGATATACTGTATTTGTTTGTCATCTACATCTTGAAAATTCGTTCATGAAAGGTATTGAATCCCATTTTTGGCGGGCCGTGCACACTTGTATAAAAATAAAACCATTATAAGCCCTACATGGGAGTTATAATAAAATTATTTGCCAATATATCTAATAATATAAAAATACTGACAATAAAGTTTCCGATTATGAATAATAAAATGCTCATGCTATGTTGACAATATTGTTGAGAAAAATAACAAAATGAAATCCATTCAATAGATATGTGTTTCTAATCGTACTGCAACGTAATGTAGACTAGCTATAATAGCAACTGGCTCCAAAAGTGTACCAAAACAATAATTTCTCCAAAAAAGGGTTGTCATTTTCGTGTTATTCACACCAAGTACGAGAACATACTTTGGCGAAAAGAAAATAGTAAAATTCGATAAGCCCCGAAACAGAAAATATCCGCAAACACGCAACCATCTATAAGATGAGGAATTTAAAAACGAAAATTTCAAGGAACTTGATCATATTTATTAGGAATACGTTTCGGAGTCCAGATCCATCATCAGTTCGTAAATGTACAAATCATGGTCTGCAATAGAAGAAAAAACAAAATGTTGGAAACAGTCATTAAAGGAAATCAAGAAAATTAAAATAAAACATGTCCCAGAAAAACTGAAATCAACAAGATTATTATTTAGTTACAATTTGTAATGGGTGGGAACTATCAGAATTGTTGAGGGCCGGTTTTCGTTTAAAAATATGTAACGATTCTAAAATTCTGAGGTCACATGCAGTTGAAGCCGAATCTAAGATTTTGAAGTCCGCAGAGGACATTGGTTCGTTGCATTTTACTGCGTGATTACGTACTGCGGAGTGTGAGGAGTAAGCTAATTAGTTCCTCGCGCGGAAGCTTCGACCCCGATGTTCGCCCATTCTGTTATAAAAAATTTCGTGACGTCATGCCGACGTACGATGATGTGCACTGAACACAACTGCACAACTGTTAAGAATAAATCAAAGAGGCTCGCATCTCCATCGGACGCGTATCCTTGTACCGGAAAAAAGAAGCAACCTTAAAATTATACAATTCCGGTACAAGACAAGGATACGCTTTTGATGTAGAAGCGAGCCTTTCTGATTTATTCTTACTGTACAGTTGTATGCAGTGCACATCATCGTACGTCGGCATGACGGCACACAATTTTTATATCAGAAAGGCCGAACATCGGGGTTGAAGCTTCCGCACGGAGAACCAATTCGCACAATTCGTACGTAATCACGCAGTAAAATGCAACGTACCTCTGCGGACTTCAAAATCTTAGATTCGGCTTCAACTACATGTGACCTCGGAATTTTAGAGTCGATACATATTTTTACACGAAAACCGGCCCTCAACAATTCTGACAGTTCCTACCCATTGTAAATTGTAAGTAGATCTTGTCGATTTTATTTTCTCTGGGACATGTTTTGATTTTTGCTTTGTTTTTGTGATTTCCTTTAATGACTGTATCCAACATTTTCTTTTTTCTTTTATTGTAGTCATAATGAATTTTACTTTTACGAACTGATGATGGAGCTGGACTCCGAAACGTATTCCTAGTGAATATGATTAAGTTCCTTGGAATTTTCCTCGTTTTAAATTCCTCATCAAGTTGCGATTAAAGCAATCAACTGACCCGTTCAGATCTATTCCACTTTAAGATTGTTCGTGAATTTTTATAACATCTTAAGATAGAAGAAAAATACAAGATTCGTTATGAACGGCGATATACTTGCTAAATTAAAATAAATTCTTAGCTTCAGAATATTTGACGATTTACAAGCTAAATTAAAATGGAATTTTCAGCTACTTTTATATTAAATTCACAAAAACTTTCAAATGCACCTTCAACTTTATTAAATTGGTTTGGTTTATGTTAGCCTGTCACATACTTTAAAAAATGGATATTAGGTCAAATTATATAGGTTTTAGTCGTAAAAGTATAATAATTTCATGTCGCTACAGGGTTAAGCTATTCATGCTACATAGCTTTCAGTTATGACTGTGACTCATCGGGAATTCAAAGTAGTGAATTCAGTTAGCGGGCCTGATTAAATGCTATAATTCAACAGTTAGCTAACTAATTTACTAGGTATGAATAGGCTCTTTATTTGATTACAAGTACGCACAGCCCGTCAAAAATGACGGGATTCACAAACTTTTTTGAACAAATTTTCCAGATGTGGTGCCCAACGAATGTATCCATCCTAACAGCACCCGTGATGAAAAATATTCTTGTACTTGCGCACTGGTGAAACTCGTATCACAGATACGGTCACTATAACTCTCCTTAAGAGCGTGACAAAAAAAATGGAAGAAGCGGACTCCAAATAAACCAAAGGTATTATTAGATAGTAGCAGGACCCGTGGAAATTCCATGAAAAATGTCATCGTTAAGCTAGGTGGACCCGAGAAAAAATTCTGTCAGTATTACCTAACCAGTGCTAACCTATCCTATCCTAACAAAACCTATCCTGATAAAATGTCAAATATTTAAATGCATGGAAACGCCATCTTTTATGTTATTCTGAGGAATTCGGTATCCATGATGCCGCAAACTCACACAACCTATGTTTATTAAGAAGCGGACACCAAATCGTAAATAAACACAAAACGGGTATTATTAGGTTACATACTTTTAATTTCATGATTTATGACCTTAATTTTAATGATAAAATACGTATTATTGGAAAGTATCGGTAAAGTACCGGCCGGATTTTGCCGATACCGATACCACTAAAAATGGCCGATACTGCCGATACCGATACCGATACATCGGTACATCACTAGACTAACTTTTACAACAAAACTTCCAATAATTTGGAGCCAACGCTCAAAGCTCATGAGTAGTACATTCAGGGACACCCTTTTCAATCGTCGACAATTTTTATAATTGTGTTGTTAGTATTTTGCTGTGCAGAAATAAACATTCTAAACTGTGGCAGAATATCTCGTGTCTTGAATCATCAGGCATAGGGAGGGAGGTGCGCTGATGACTCATGGACCCTCAGATGTCCGGACCACTGCGCGCGGCGAGGAAATATTCATAGCCCTCGTACCTTAGCCAATGTGCATGAATTGGTCGCCTGACAACGCTCTTAGGAGTTGTTGAAAATGCTCAAAAGTTAAAACGTTTCCCCTAGCGCGGGGAAATGTCGAAAATTTTAAATTTTTCCTTTCAAAATTGGTTGAAAGAGGTATGTGAATTCTCCATATTGTCATCATAATTTTCGGAAAGAGTTAAAATAAATAATCATTTAACTCATAATTAAACGTTAATCGAAGTTGAGAAGTTATCTGTGCTAACGGAAGCAGTCATTGGAAGTAGAGATGAAATTAATTTGACTGTGCGCCTCGATTTGATCAAACATCATGTTACGAGGTGTTACCTTAAAACCAGTTAAATTTTTAAAAAGCTTTCGTGAATGGTCTGTATTAATATGAGTTATAAGTGAGATTTTTTTCTATGGAGTTTGACAAGTTTCAGTGTTATAACGTTAAATTATTTTTGCTGAAAAATTAAGGTTTATGGCACTATTTGAAAACTTCTGGTTTCTGTTTTGAAAGTAGTCTGGCATTTCTGTAAGTCTGTCAATTCTGTCTCGAGAGTTTGGCTTCTGTTCATTGTGACTTGAGTGAACTATATCAGCTATTCTGAAACGTTAATTGCACCAAATGAATGTATTTTACATACTGTGTTCTTAATAATTATCAACATCTCTTTTTTACGTCTAGTGCATCTGTTGCAAATTTTTTGGTTACACTACATCAAAGGCCATTTTTTCCTGCCGATCATGCATTCGGCAGTGACTGAGTGAATTTTTTTATGTTTTTATATTAAGAAATCAGAAAAAATTACAGTTGCGCTTCGAATCCTGCCATGCATTTCCTGCTTTTATTCTCAAATTACATTCATAACTTTGCTGCGATGTTTGAAATTTAGCTCCTACACACTTGACGTAAACGTGAAGCTAACAACATATTTTTTTGTTGCAGATGTAGCAGAGACACAGGACCGTCCTCGCGCTGTCACCGGGTGAGCATTCTGGTTGTCATCAGCCTCAGCAAGCGTGCCGTTTTATTCGTTCAGCATAGCCTTATTGTATTGGTAGCGCCCTCTCTAAACATCCTCGATGACGTTCATTTCAGTTGTCTTTGAATTACGTTCTAGGGAATTGAGATCTCAACCGTTAAGTGTCATCTAGCTCATATGAATTATTTCTTTTAAATGTTAAGGTTTGCTTACAACAATTTTTATGTTTTAATGCTAATAACACTTACTGTATCTTTCGAATACATATTTGCATGAAGTAAGGTTTGTCTTTATAATTCGTTAATTGCCTTCATTTATGTGCTTAGCTTTAAATATAAATCTATTCGTGAATTCCGTTCAAAAATATAAAACCTGGGTTGTAGCTTCTGTCAGCACTTTGTCGAGATTTTGTTCTTAATTAGCGTGGACTGTTACAACTTATGCATTCAGACTTGATTTAAAATAATCGCTCAGGTATTATTTCATTCTTAAATACATTCAAGAATTGTAATGAATTTTATTGGGCGTTCAACAGTAGTATTACGAGTTATAATGTGTACGCATTTCAGTTTTCTCGTATGATGGATTTTGCAAACGAACAGAATTTTCTATGTTGTATCCTGAGATCATGCAGTTTATATTCTGCAAAGTTTTTTCCAAAGCATGGTTTGTATTGAGCCATGGGCTACGCATATATGGAAATTCCTCGATTTTTAGGGCCAAATTATTGATGTGTGCCATTACTTAGTAGTTTCGCTGCTACGTCATAATTCCTTCGCTGTACTCACCCCGTGTGCTTTCTCATATTCCTCCCAGAAATACAGCAAAGATTAAAACAAGATACTTTTTTTGGAGCATGGATAAACCCGTGTGTTCGTCTTTATTTTCTTATGCGCGCATATTGAATTTAGCAGCTCTAAATTAATGCAAATTTGGAAGGTGTTGAATGAAGGAATTTGCTCGCGCGTTTCACTCGAGACCCCCGAACACAATTTTCAGTAGCTGCATTCGCTATCTATCGTTAGGTGACGCAGTTTTGTCGGGTAAATGACTTGAATGACAGGTCCTGGTGCCGTCACCACGGTGCCAGGTGTGGACGCCGAGGTGTCGCCTCTGAGCGCTGCAGACGTGCGCGACGTGGTGCAGGATGGAGACCTCAATGCAGTGCCTGTTACCGATACCGATCCATGTTAATGTACCTGTGTTCCCTACGAGTTGTGTCGAATGCTTTCTCGGTGTTGTAGATGTTGTATTCTTGATGATGCAATTATTTAAATAGTATGATTTACTTTATTTCTATATTTTGTATATCCGCACTTTTTTATATCGTCACTAAAGCATGCCGTGCAAATTTAGTTTTTCAACAATCAACGCCTTGATTTATTTGTAACTTCTAAAACATAGGGCTTCCGGTTATTTTGTAGACTACGTGCATATAACTCCAATCGATTCAAAGAGTGGACTGTCAGTATATTTTGAAGGAGAATATTTCAAGACCTTCGCATGATTTTTTTCGAACAACTCCTCGTATTGAATTTATTAATTGAACCTTGTCGCCGTGCCCGTGATTGTGCGTATGCTTTCACTTTTGTTATAGCTCTATGAAGTAGTTAATTTGCTCCTATATTGAATTTTTATCCAATTGAAAAATTGATTAAAATTTTTCGTTTTTCGTAAATTATTATTATGCTTACGAATCCTGTCATAAAAAAATTACTTTTGAAAGTATGAAAAACGAACGAAATACAAAACTTTATAAGACTAGAGCAAATGTGAACTTCCATGAGGCAATGGATGTCCGGTCGCAGGACGAGCTCCTGATATCAAGGAGCGCTCATGAAGAGGTACCGGTGGTGGAGCTGTTCCCTGTCGCATGTTTGATGCTCCAGTGTGGCGACGGTTGAGTTACTTGGGGGCTTGCGTCTGCTGGCGTTGCCTCTTGCAACACATTCCTGGACGGAAGTATTTTCTTGATAAAATTCCCTGGGTGAATTTCCTTTCATCTAGTTTTGGTATTATTCCCAAAAGTATTATTCTTAATCATCCCTTCGCTGATAGAAAACTATAAAGTTTTTTAACGTTAATTGAACGAATGCAATTACAGTATATTTTACCGTTCATGTTACTATCTTCGATTTTATCTTCCATTCAAAAGCAAACATTTCAGGTTTCTCACATGTTAAATGAATTTTAAAAAACATCAAAATTGCATTCTACAATATATTGAGAATATCGATTTTCTTACTCCGTGCTCAGTTATAACTTACTAATATTTCTCCGTATCTATCAAGCAACGTTTGACCATTTATTTCCATTAGGAAGTTCAGCCGTGATCTTGCCTTCCATCTCCCATAATTGAGCTCAGCTGCATGGGTTCAATGCCAGCAATTAGTAACCTCTAATCTAAAAATAATTGAACTTGCCCAGTCCGTTTCCAAGTTTATGATATTAAACTGGACTGTCTTTGCTTAGGTATAAATGTCGAGCATACGCTCCCGCGGCCCTGCTAAAAATACGGTTTTCTCTCATATTGTTTTCAACCTTTATGTTGCTGATCAAAGCACCGGTTGAAAATAGGACAGTTATATTTAGTTGCTTAACGTCGATGTTCTCTATGCATTCGGTCGAACCCTAAGGCTGCTATGAATTCTTCGTTGTTGCGTTGTTGCAATTTGTGGGAGCTTTGACTATTTTAGTCGTTACCCTATCATATGTCTGGGAGACAGCTGCAGCCTGGTGCGTCTCTACTCGGCCTTGCGCATGTTAGATTGCGGCATGTGTGGGTTTGTTCTATTGAGATCTTTTGTGTTGCGCAGAGTTGTGATAGTCGCCGTAATGTGAAGCGAATTTTAACATTTGTGACACAACGTTTGATTTTATTTCGCATGCGCAAATAGCTTTTCATTTCTGATTCGCCTTCTAAAATTGAAGCAATTCGTATTACGATTTACTGTACCTGTTGTGAAGGAATGTTGTAGAGCACCTGAAGTGTCTCGAATATCGTTGTTATTTTTGTATCTCTAGTATTCACTCATCTATCTGTGCACAATTTCGAAGTTGATATGTTCTTGTTTTTAATTCGATACTAAATATAGGAGAGTAAACGTCTACAGACCTAAGTGCTATATATGACGTTCAAACTCGAGTTAAGGTGCTGCTAAATACCTCGTGACTTTACGTCTTCAGGGTTACAACCACGTTATTCAGCGATATTTCATATCAAGATGGATTCTAATCCTTTCCAAGAGGCGTAGGCGCATAGAATATTTTTGAATGCGTTTTGCGAACAGCTAACTGCGCCTCATATGTGTTCGCTGCTCTAACACTTGAGAGTCAGTGGATGTTAATTCGCTGCGTAAAAATTATTGCAGCTAGACTCATACATCATAAATGCGAGCTACTGATAACTTTGAAAATTTAATAGATTCCGGTTTTCCTACTTTTCTGCATCAGACAGCCTTGGAAGAAAGCCTTGCACTACTAAAATCATTTCGTTACGCGTTGCGGCAGCCACTCAGTCATCGAATATTCAAATGAACGTACTGCACAGGTTCATTGCACTCATGTGCTACATATATTTGAGGTTCTTTGATCTCGTGTGCGGCGCAGGCTTCAAAAGCCGAGGAGGAGGCGAGGAGTCCTTGTAAGGTCGATGAGGCCAGCGCCGCCGCATCCATTTCTTTGTCCGGCGCAGCGCAAGGTTCACGCAGGCGGTGTTGCTGTCGGGCATAACTGTTCCTTCTTCTCACCTCAAAAATGTGTCGAGAAAATCCTACTCCTGCCTTGCCTTCGCCCTCATTAATCTGTGGGAAAAGCCGCAGGTTCCTGGAGTCGCCGGGCTAAACTCCGTTTCGCTTCCTGGAAAATTTGGTGACCTGCCATCCATTCCATGGTTCTTCTTTAGCAACGGGAATTAATTGCCCTTTCATTGAGTTTTAAATAAAGTTGTGTATAAATTACAGGTGTTATCAAAGTGGGCGTTTTATTAATATGGAGCACCAAATAATTTGAAAATGAAATGTTAGTGAACTTTTCAATTCCGTGGAAATTCACATCTCAGTAGTCGAATTCATGTTATACCGTCAACCGAGCGGCTGCTACGTTTAATTGTGCTCACGAGGTCCATAGGATCACTGTACATTGCCTGTATTTTATAGTTTTGATTTTATTTGGAAATTCTTCAATTGATAATGAAACCGTAATCGAGATTCATGGCTCGGCGTAAGAGCAGGATCATCTGAACGATTGACTCTCTGACACGCCTGTTTTAGACGCAGAGCTCAACCAGACTTAGTAGATGTGAGCCAAAAATTCTCAGTAAATTCTATCACTTGGCGCATAATGATGTTCATGATACGTTGCACAATTTTGAAAGCTGGTTTTTTCGTTCCGCTCATTTTTTTCATTGCATCTAGAGCGGACAAAAAGAAATACACTTCTCAAATTTCACCTTTCGATGAACTTGATATTTCGAGATTTTAATTTCATCTTTGTCCGGGGATCATTCGGTTACCGCACTGAGGCGGACCCGCACATAGTTTCTAGTAAGGGTTCGTGTACAGCTGCACATATGTCACCTTTAATTTGTTGCTTCGCGTGGTGGCGCGATGCTGCGAGGTATTATTTCTGACTCATACAACATTTCTTCTGAAGATGCGATCCGTCAGCTTGACCCAATTTTGTTATCTCTTTGAGCTATAGAAACTCAGAACATAATATCTGAAGATCAATAGGAGAACATTATTAAACACTCCTCGAGTGCTGTGTGACTTCTTTCAAACGAAGATCTTATCCAATTCAAAGTATGAAGCGGTTTTCTTGAAAATTGTTGGATATCTGTACATTCAGAGCTTACTATTGTTTTTGATTTCATGCACTCAACGTGATCTTGGCAGCGATTTTTATATCTATCTTCAAGATAAGGTGAGGCACTGATTTTTTTCTGGGTACTTTAACTCTATGCCATCTTATACCCAACTATATCACGTTACACATAAACGATTTTAATATTAATAACTCATTTCTTTGATCTGTTATTATTATATATTCTTACTATGAGTTTTGACGATGAGAAATAAGTGTTTACTTCTGATGCGCCGCGTGCGAGGAAATCAGTCGATGTTTCTGTCCAAACTCAAATGAAGATGTGTCAGTTATTTCCTTCGTAACACGAACGAGGTTCGCTGATTTGTGCTTCGTTGTGTCTTACTATCGCACTCTCTCAGTGTAGACACAATTGTAGTAATCGTTCTTGAATATTCGGGATGGAAAATCATTTTGATGAATTACATATACCACTCTACATTAGAAGTTGATACAAATTTGAGTTTTCTTATCCACTCGGAAAAACGTTTTAGAATGTTTGGCTTGAAATGGAAAAGAAAAACACTTGAGCTATTGCAACTAATGTATTTCCACTTGTGCTGTATATTCATGATTTCACCCCTAATGACTGCTAGTTTGAAAAATTTGCGTCATATTTGATGTCTGTGCTCATGTGAGTTCTTTTCAATATTTTTTAGCAATGAATGAAGAAGTGTGGTTGAACTTGGATATTGTCGAAGCAATGATGTCATAATTTACGTAATTTTGCTTATGGTAATCCACGCGAGGAGCCTTCGTTGCATTGTACTGCACAAACTCAAGCGTTTCACAAGCACAAGCAGGTGTCCAGTGAGACCGCCCGCAAGCCGCGGTGCACGAGTGGCAACAAGAGAGGTGCCGACTTAAATGAACATCCACGAGTGAAGCTTAAAGTCCTTGGAACTGTCAAGTGTGCGGCTAAGTGTGATTTTATAACTTTTCTGAAGTGCACCTTTTCCATGATTTGCTACCGCTCTTAGAGCAAATGTCAAATTAATAATCAGAAAATTCATAATCATTGTCTAGTATTAATAATAATAGTTAATTAGTATTTATTAAATTAAAATTAGAGTAATTTAAATATTTTTACAACTGTTTGAATCAACTGATTATTTTTAATTGTCGAGGAATCAACATAGTATATTCCGTAGTTAATGCAGCATTCAGTGTGATAAAATTGTCTTACACCGCCGTTACTTTTTTGTGTTTCACTTCATTATTATTATAGGTAGAGTTATGGGTAGGAGCGCACCGAAAAACATTAGCCCACTACCATTGCCGTATGATGTACTACTAAATAAAAACCAGAGATTTTCAACTTACAAATATTTGGCTACGAACATCTCCTCTGTCACAGTAAGGACTCTGTAATGGTTTAACCGTATTTTGAGTAAATTTTGTTATCTGTATTTCGCTCGTGGAATATCGAAACCTCCAAGAGCCGCATCATGTTTAGGGAGATCTTCGACTTATGTTACAATGTAGCATCGCAGTATAAATATTTTCCTTGTCGCAGGTCGAAATGAAGTTTCTCGGTCTACAGTGTTCAAGTGAACTGTTCTTAGAACGCCGAAATATTTGTGAGCTTCGAGTTATCTTATCGAGTTGTATACCTGAAATCTTGTTCAAGAACAGAGACCATGGCTCTGAAATCGCTAGCTCACATTTTGAGCGGTTAAGTGAAACTTTCAAGTTGTATCGCAATAACGTAGAACTTGCGCAGTGAAACATTACGCTACAACACGCGCTCCAAGTTGAGACGTGGCATCGCGCAATTCTGCACATAGAGTAGATGCACCATCTTTGCTTACACTGTCTCACGAGTGCTACCCTTCTTATCGTCAGTCTAGACTGCAGCTTGGTGATGCGCGGTCTCACTTTATTTGCCCATTCTTTCTTACAATCCTAAAGTTGACCTTCATTTGCTCAGATTCTCTCACGGTACTTTTTTATTTGCTCAGACTATCTAATTATTCTGCGCTACTACCATTTTTGCTCGGTTTATCTCGTGATGCGCCAGACTTCCTAATTTGCTTTGTTTTCCCACGTCGTTGCGACGCTTCTTTTTACTCAGGTTACTGAAATGCGTAGCCATACGTTTCCTTTATTTGTTTTTCGATGATCTCGTTCGTTATCCTTCTTAGGCAGCATCTTGGTAATGCCTTGCCATACATTGACAGTCGGCATAATCCTCTTCAATGTGCTACGCTCTTTCTACCAAGCTCTTCATCTCAGCCTGCTGCATCCATGGTGGAGCCTCGCTTCCTACTCGTATATTTCAATTCATCCCATGGTTGTGCGATGTTTTTTCTTTAGATTACTCAATAGTGGTGCGACATATTTTATTACAAAATAAGTAGGTTTCATGCGCGGCTATGCTTTCAATATCAAAGTTTCCCAAGTTGTTGCCGTACTCGGTCTATCACAAATTGTTCCGTAGCTCTCTAACGTTTCCTTCTGAGTGTGATCGAGTAGAGCCTGTAGTTCTCCAAGGACTGCCCCTGCAACTGCTCCGCGCTGCTGCCGTGCTTCTCCCTCCACCCCGTCACCGGCGACCCCAGAAAGGCGGCCCAAGTGACCGGGGCCCAAACAGGATTCCTGAAACAAGGCAGCCCAGCAAGGTTGTTGTCGACCGGTCAGCCCTACCAGCCTCCGCCTCCCTGCCTCCGCCTCTCTGCCTCCGCTCTTCTACCTCCGTCGCCCGCCTGGGTTTTTTGTTCAATCCTCTTTCAGTCTTTATTTTTTGCCTTCTCATTTAAATTCTCTCACTTTTTTTACGCATTCGCTCTTCCTTTTCAATTGCAATATTTCATCTATTTTTCTTCTGACTGAAAAGTCTTCTCATCCAGTTTTCTTCTCGTCTCTTTCAGTTCGTCGTTCTTGTTTTCATTGGTTCGTTCTTGTTACATTGATTTTCTAAGCCATCTATTTTTCGAATTTTCTTCTCGTGTTGTAGAAATACTACAAGTAGCTATGCCAACGAAACTCCCACTCTTTGATTGGTAATTTTGCTTCGATTTGAAACTTTGACTAATTTTCAATCTCTTCTCTTTTGCCTGTTGTTAGGCCATAGCCAAGATAGGTCGACTGGTGCCTCTCTACTACGGAGGGAAAATAATTCTTCCCTCGAATACGCTGAGCTCGCGTATCACAGTTACTTGTGAAACGTACTTCTGTCACGATATTCAAATTTTCATTAGCTTCTTTAGCTCAAAGCTTGTTTAGCTCAAAGCATATTAGCTCAAAGCTTGTTTAGCTCAAAGCTCGTTGAGCTCATTGCTTATTAGCTCAATCACTTTTCCGCTTGATTACTATTACAAGTTTCGCTACTTCGTCACGCAGCCAAATGAAATTCTGGAAATTATTGGAAGTTTATCGCAGCAGCAGAAAAATTGCTGACAGACGTCGACTTAGTAAATATCGGTCAGCAAAACTGATTTCTTTTCTATCCCTGAAATACCAGGAAGATTCCAATGGAATAACCAGCCTGAGAAATTACTGCTATTTATTGATCAACTGACGATCCTCAAGCATCTCTAAGATAGGGACATTATCAAAAGGTTGGCATCCGAACAAGGACCAACCCAAATTATCCATCTACTATATAGTGTGCACGGCCCGCCAAAAATGATGGGATTCAATACCTTTCTTGTTCAAACTTTCCAGACGTGGATATCTACCCGTGATAAAAATTATTATTGTACTTGCGCACTGGTGCAACTACTATCACAGAGACGGTCATTATGACTATCTTTATGAGCGGGACAGAGAAATGGAAGAAGCGAACTCAAGAAAAATTAACAAAGAGTATATTTTTAGGGTAGTAGCAGGACCCGTGATCCGTGGACCCGTGACCCGTGGTAGTAGCAGGACCCGTGGAAATTCCTAGGTGCACCCGTGTAAAAATTCTGTCAATATAACCTAACCTATCCTAATCTAACCAAACCTATCCTAAACGAACACATGCTGCTACAATTCAAACATATCAATGCATGTAAAGATCATCTTTTAATGTTATACTGCGAAATTAGGTATCCATGATACCGCAAACGCAGGCATCCTATGTTTATTAAGAAGCGGACACCAAACAAATATATAAATAAACACACAGCGAGTATTATTAGGTTAGATTGGCGCCCGAACAGGGAGTAAGCCAAATTATTCATCACCTGTGCTTGTGCAGCACATTTTGCTAATTGCAGTCTTCATGCTGTCACACTATTCGAATTTTTCACGTTATTTGACGTTGGTTTAATTTAAAATTTTGATGTTTAAGTATGGTATTACAAACCTGTGGAATTATACGTGTAAATGTTGAATCACGAAGAATGGAATCTCGACTTCATGCGTTGTGTACAGAGTAATAAGTTGGTATTTTTACACGTGGTTTGCCGCATTTTCTATATCTTAATTTTTTTCATAAGAAAGACAATGATTTTCGAATTATTTCACTAAATCGCCGAGCTCTTAGCTCTGGGAGAAGTGAGTTGATATAAGGGTTGCGCGAAAAAAGTAAACCGATGCATTTCCAAGTTATTAATGATATTAGTTAATGAAATCTATAATATAAAATGAACTTTTATTTATTATTATTATAGTGACAATCCTTTCACCATTTTAAAATTTATTTTCCATCACACCTCTAGTTCTCTATGCAGAAATTTATTAGCGAGTCGTAGAAAAAGTGTCCTTTGCAGTTCCTTTGGTTCAAGTTTTTTTGCGTTTTTCTCAATTAAACTGTCTTCACTCCTAGTGATGCCGATTTGCGATTCCTCTCTTTAGTGGAAAAATTAAGTTGAACAAGATGTGACGTACTGCATGCAGACATGCCAAACGGTAATTCATTTTGTGTAAATGTAGTTCGGTTCCCTTTATAGCGGGACAACCTGTATGCCCCCAGGACTATAGGTTAGGTGATAGGTTTAGGCTAGTTAGGTTTGTCTCTCGTAAGGTTCAGGGACTGGCACCCCTGGGTGTAAGTTAGGTGTCTCAGCTACTAATAGACCTTCGGGACTTGTCCTTCGTGCCCAATTCACTTCTTTTAGTTTTCAGACCTTCTTTGCCATCTCTTTTTTGTATTTCCTTCCTGACTTACTGTTGCTATGCGCAGGGTATCCTGTCTGAGGACACAACTTGTGCATAGATTCCTCGTTTTTCACAGTCCATACTAAATTGTTCTTTCTCTTCGCTTTCTTCACGTCACCTTTGTTGTGGGTAGGGAGTTCTAAACTAATGGTACAATAATAATTGTAATAAAAGGGAAAAGCTTTCCTTGCCCTCGTGAATTGGTTTTGTCTGAGGATATGGCTTCTATCGCGGTTCGTAATAGCTAGCGTTGATCGTATTATTAGTTGCACTCAAATACGAGTATTTATATAAATGTAAACGTTATTCCATTTCAGTTAAAATGAAAACATTTTAAACTTTACTATTCCGAAACATTAATTGTTTTCGTGCTGAAAATTTGTTTCTAAATAGTTCACCAATTATTCCTCCCCTCAGAGCCATGTTCAGGTTTGCTTTCAGATTGGTCTCTTTGGCAGTCTCTCGCTTGAACTACATTGTAAATACTGCATGTCGCTGATGCTAGAGTTGGCAAATGGGGGCAGCTTATGCTTACAACTCAAAACTTCACGGTCACCTAATTCTTTTGATTTGATGTCAGTAATGCTCTGGTGTTACAGCACTCAAGGAACGAGCTATTTAGACCGAGACGTAAGCATTCGTCGAGTGCCCAAATTTTCAAGTCGCTTCTGTCAATAACATATCATTTTCAATGCACATCTTTCAGTGGCCGATAAGATTTCAGTTACGAACTAAAATACTGGTACATAAATGGGAACTTCATTAAATTTATAGCGATGGACGAACATAGCGGTTGCATCAACTGTAGTGAGAGCTAGATAGTGTAAAATTTCATGAAGGTAAAAAATTAAATACTGAATAGACTAAAGCTAAACAGAAAATACTCCTATGTGTCGTATTTACATTATTGCTGTTGATACCATATAGCATGAGATAAAAATGTGTTGTAATCCCATAACTATTGCGTCTATATAGTTTAACTTCGTGCGCGATGTAGTGAACTTTATCGTCTATGTATCCATTGTCCACTTTTGCATGGACAATATAGATATAGACTATATAGTCTTTTTCAAATACCTGCGGAACCTTTTTTTAGTGTCCTATTTCATTTTTTTTTCATTTGATCACCCGAGTGGGACTGAAGCACACAACTCTCGCTGAGAACGCAGTGCGAAATGCTCGTCTTCACTCGCGTTGGTGCAGTCAATGTTCGGGTGTTTCAGAAACTCGTGTTGCGTCGTACCGATGTTACCAACTGCGATTTTTTTATGCATTCTATTTGATCATTCCATAATATGTTTCCGTGATAAAACCATGCCACTTTCATAGCAACGTTTCGGCATTGCCTAAGGGTTCCTTTGCTCTCAGTAACGTTCTTTTCCTCATAAAGGGGTAGTTTGAATTTAAATCTGAAACCCTCGAGTGCTCTGATGACGTCGTTTCATTGCACTCAGACCTACAGTCATCTTTTGGAGACAAAATAGCAAACACTCATTATTTGTATTGATTCATTTAGAATGGAGTTATCGCTAATCCCTTCAAACATGAACTTCTGATAGCTATTTCTGTTGCATCTCAGAAAATGAGGTCTCTACAATTAAACTTTAATAACTAGACTTGCGAAGAAGTTCGACGAAGTTCTCGATTTGCGATGCCATGTTATCTGTTTATGTGTGTTCAGCAACTTCAGACCTCCAGATTGGGCTTTGGGCTTCTGGGAACTGAATTTGTTCTATTTAATTTAAGTGTTAATTTCGATGTTTATAACATAGTGAGCCAGAGTACGCTTATGCCTAAGTATTGAAATTCCATTATGTTTAACAACCATGACTACACAGAAGGATTCCATGCATCGTAAATCGTGCATTTAGCAGTCTTTTACCCCACAGTAAAGAAGCTGTTCTGCAGGGTCAACGCTTTCAAAGTTCGGTTTTCATGGCTTTGTGTGCCTAAGGAGTTTTTCGCTGACGTACTTGAGGTGCATCCTCGTGGCTCTTCTGACCATGACATCATCTCGGAGAGGCGGTGTGTTCTCGCGTGCTGTTGGGCCTGGGGTGGGGGAGCGAGACATGCTGCGAGGTATCGTGAGGAAAATCGACGTACATACAGGTAAATTATAGGTATTCAAGTCGAAGTGCATCCTGTAACATTGATCTTTTCTGATCTAAGTACTTCCAGAGTCGAAGCATCTTTGTCGCTTTGAAGGCATCAGAGAACCATCGTCACCCATTACTAAAAAGCCCAACTCCTCCGTGAAAGAAGCCTTACCCTTCAAAAAATCATTTTTTTGTGTGAAATTATCATCATTTAGTACTGTCCATGAAGAATAAAAAATGTCCATGAAGGATAAAAAATGCAGTTTGGTGAATGCTTTCACGGGTGAGAGGCTCAAAGATCGTTGAGAGGAGAGCAAAAAAGCGGGAGGAGGAGGAGGTGGCACGGTCAGCGGGGGAGGTGGGGAGGCTGGCGGTCAAGTTACGGTGTAATGCGGAGGCCGTCGGCCGGGAAGGTCGTTTGGAGGCTACTCGCAAGGTTACGCCCTGGAGGCGCTGCACCGCCCCTAGCTGCCGGGCCCACGCTCCGGCGCTACTCAGCAATTTTTTCCTGCCCCCACAAACCCGTTGTGGAACACGCTAGTGTGCGCGTGCAAAAATTTAATTAGTATTTTTTGGCCTGGGGTAAGAGTTACGCTTTTCTGCAACCTCAAGCCCAGAGCAACACTGCTCATGTGCAAAGGCGCAAAAATTTTGCGCAAATTTTTACGACTGACCTTCAACAGCGTCCGTTCAAAGGTGTAGTGCAGTGTAACCTTTGGGGTAGAGTTAATCTTGCAAGCACACATGCGAAAAATATTGTGTGTTGCGTTCTACTAGCGTTCACGATGAGGTTCTTCGACGTATTGCTAGCATTGCTTCATCCGTCAAATATTTCCGGCGTTTGTACACCAGTTGAAATACACGGCAATTTCCTTTGTATTAATTTCAATAGGCTTATACCTGCTTTCCTCTGCGTCATATTTTCAAAAATTTATTGGTTAAAAATTAGTTCTTTATAACTTCAAAGAGAAAAATGTACAGACTGTTTCGAGAGTCCGTATCATAAGATAGTTAGACACAATGCGTTGGGTCGAGTATTTCCTTTGGTTGTTTCCAGAAATAGCCACGTCGTTCAGAAACTGTTTTCATAGATTGAACTATTGTGTACTTGGTAGAAAATTCATGGTTAGATTACGATACTACGTTAGGGTAAGTTAGCTTAGCTTTAGGTTAACATAGGTTTGGATTCGTTAAGAGAGGTTAGGTGAAGATGTTTAGGCTAGGTTCGGTGAGGATAGGTCAAGTTTGGAGCGGTTATGTTATGTTATGTTATGTTATGTTATGTTAGTTTAATATTGAAAAACAAACCTTGAATTTCTTCACGTGGTCCGCCTATAAATTAGTATATATATTACTAGCTGGACCCATGAAAAAAATCACGGCCATTTTTTAATATGCCGAATCTACCTATTCCAACCGATTTTAATCTGACCACATTCTATCTTAGCCTAACCTGACCTAACCTATCCTACGCTAGCCTAACACCCGAACGGATCTAACGTAACAGCGCATTTACTATTCATCTGATGACAGCTGACACCGGAACTACGGTGAAGGTGAAGGAACTTACGCTGCCAGCTGGAATTTGAAAAATCTTCAAAAGTCTATTCCCAGACAGACCCCCAAAAGGTGAATTTTGTGTCGTTTCGTAAAAATAATGAAAAATCTCGCTGGGTAATTATATTTAATTTTCGCATTTATGATATGGATTTATTTGTGTTAATAAATTACTTTCTACAAAATTATAAGAGGCGTGGTTTTTGCTTATGAGCTTGAGACACAGGTACATAGGTACGTTATGGGTAGTTATAATTGCTTAGTAATGCATAGAGTAGAAAAGGCTCACCGTGTTGGAAACCGCGTTGAATTAGTGCTTCCCGTTTTATTATTTCAGCTAGTTTTCGTTATACGTTCATGTTTATCGTCAATACGCTTACAAACGTGTGCTTCTTTGAGAGTTAATCCAATTTATTTCATGAAAGTTCCTCCGTGTAGGATAAAAAATTACTCTCTTGGCGCGTTGTATAAGTGATATGAGAATGGTGGGCGTGGTCGAGCACCTGGAATTTTCAGCTCATCCAATTATCTGCATTGCTACCTCACATTACGACCTGAAAATCGTTTTCTATAAATCAAAAGTTGAGCTCACTTTGCTCGTTTTCTTCTCGACTGTAGATGACAAGGAATGAGTTGTGTTGCCGTTTGCGGAATATTTGGACTTTTGATGTGCATAAGCTGTTTGTGAGCTATGGATACGGAGCTGTTTGGCGATACTTGATCTCCTAAATAAATATAATCTATGTGAGACAACACAGGGGCATACGCTTGGTCCCAACCTCATAAATGAACAGTTATCGGTTGGATGAGTTTTCTATTGTGTTCCTGATAAGGAGGTTGTTACAACTCACACGAAGAATCTGTGGTTTGCAGAAAATACACAACAGGTTTTATGTACTGCTAGAAACTAAAGATTATCTGAGGACTTACTGTTTTTTTGTTGATCTAGGCTTTTATTTAGAAATAACTACAGCATTACTGGTAGTCCTTGAAATTTTCCTCATTTTGGCTTGTAGATTTTCAAGATTCGCGTTTTTAAAGAAACCAGCCATGTTCAAGGGCCATCTTTATTACTTCTAGATTGAGCAGAATCTAAGAATACTTTTTCCAATCTAAGAACTAGACTTGTAACAGTAGTTCAACTTGTGCTCCTGCAGTTAGATTCATGTGACTTTTTTAGTATATATTTAGACCACAACTCTTGTTTTCCTGCGAGCCATATTGCATCTCAGTTATATCGTAACTGTATACTGGAGTTCATGCAGTCAAATATACCATTTCATAAAGGGAGCAAGTAATTTCGAAAACCTAAATAAAAATACTGAGAGACTTTCATTTACACAGCTCGTCGAGAATTAAATTATCAGAAAAACCAAGAAAAATAATTACAACGAGAAAATAATGGAAAATTAGTGATTCAATTTCATTGCTAGACGTTTCAATAACGAGTTAAGCAATAACGAGTTAGACGCATCACAAGGTGGTGTAGGGAGGCACGTGGTGGTGTAGGGAGGCACGTGGTGGTGTTGGGAGGCACAGCACATGCGAAGGAATTTACAATTCAGGAACTGTGAGTAAGATTATATTTTCTCATCCTACAAAATCTCACACCTCAAACGTGTGTAACTGGATTTAAAAAGTAACTATCACATTTGACGACGTTTAGTCTAGTGTTTTGCTGATAATTACGTGGGCACTGTTTGGTCAAGTGTTTGACTAATAAATAAGGCTATTTAATCTCCAGTACTTCAGCTTTTCGTTCAGGCATTGTCCCACAAAAGAAATTGAAGAAGTTCTCAATTTACTGAGCTCGCGAATTAACAGTATTTTTTAAAGTCTAGTAATGGAGAATGAAATAAACAGCGGCAAAATAATCGTTAGTTGTTCACACATAACTAAAACGCCTGCTTAATTAGAGATTAATAAAGTGTACACGTAATTACACAAAAAAATTATTGGAATCAGTGACTCAAAATACCGATACATTTTGTTCACTTCATTAATGATGCGTGAGTTTTAAGTTTCCATTCCCCATTTTTATCTAATTGAGAATTTTTTCTATCCTCTTTATTTAGTTTACAATTCTTGTGAAGGTGATAAAACGAAACGAAGAATTGAAATGTCGAATAAAAGCTTCGAATAGGATTTGTGGGCGGGGGAAGCTGTAAAATAGAAATTTAAATTAGAACTAGCTAAAAGTGCGCAAAAATAGTTTTTAACCCCCAATATTCTAGCCGATCAATGGTTGACAAAAATAGGACAGTATTGTCAAGATAAATCTACCGGTGATAACAAAGTACAGCGTTCCGTGAAGTAGAGTTATGCCTGTTGATCCAACAGCAAGCACTTTTAAGAATGTAGTTTCTGTCATAGATTTCCAGTTAAACTGGGAGAAGGCTCTGATTTAATTAAAACAACACTTCTGTGGCTCTAGGTTTCATGTGCGCGACGTTTTTTGATAACCCTCGAATCAAAAATTGACAGTTACCTTATTCATGGAATACAAGAACTTCAGTCAAATAAACTTTGGTGTATATTCAACAATGGTGAAACGCTGTTACTGAAGCATAAAATATTACTAGCATTCACGAGCATAAAATATTGTCGAAAATAGAACGCAAACTGATGCTGCTTACGCGTAGGTAAGACTAAAATAATTATAAGAAACATGAGGAACAGATTTGGTTCTAATTATTTATAAATGAATAAATATCTTGCCAATAATTGTGAGACCAAGTGAAGTTTTAAACTCAGCCTTGCTATGAGGGAATATTTAAGTAACGTAGTGATTCCCCCATCAGACGTTTTTAATTTTAGCAGTGACTGGATTGGACATGTGAGCTCCGTAATATTTTTCGTCAAATACGGGGCTCACAGGGCTGACAAGTAAAGTGTTAAAAATGTTTTTTATAGTTAAGTTCTTGCATAACATTCAATAGCGAAAAGTATTTTCCCGCGCCATTTCCATTCATATTTAGCGAATGTCATAATGCGCGACACATTATTTTATGCAATGTAACATTTTTGAAACCTGTTCACCTTGTGTGTCACTCTTTAACTTAGAGCAAATGTTACTGCTAAAGCATCGCACTAAATGCCTATAAATATTTATCAAAGCAATTTTAGCTATTTAAACTTTGCCAAAAAATTTAATAAAAATAAACATACATTTTAGTTATGCTGTCTGTAACCAAGTTTCTATTATACATTAATGAGCTGTCATTAACATCTTGGATAGTGTTTCATTTTTGCAATGCATTATATAATGACATCATTGATTCACTTTATAGGACTTGGCTTACTACATAGTAAAGACTTCGGTAGCTAAATATGGTGGGCAAGTAGTGAAAGCTGCCCGTGTGCACCGTGTAGTACGGTGAGTCAACTGAAGGGAGCGATCACACAGCCTTATCTGCCGCTCGTGCGTACCCTCCCTCGGTATGAGTGCACTTCCTCTCGCGCCTGCTGCTGTAGTCCTTGTCCGCCGGCTCTTTGGTGTGGTGTGGTGTGGTGTGGGGTGGTTGTCTGCAGCGGTGTCCTGGGCAGCTGTCTGGCTGACTGTGGCTGTGTCTTGGCCTGCTGCCTCGCTGACTTTGGCTGTCTTGAGCAGCTGTCTGGCTGACTGTGGCTGTGTCTTGGCCTGCTGCCTCGCTGACTGTGGCTGTCTTGGGCAGCTGTCTGGCTGACTGTGGCTGTGTCTTGGCCTGCTGCCTCGCTGACTGTGGCTGTCTTGGGCAGCTGTCTGGCTGACTGTGGCTGTCTTGGGCAGCTGTCTGGCTGACTAACAGTGTCTTGGGCAGCTCTTTGGCTGACTGTGGCTATCTTGGGCAGCTGTCTGGCTGACTGTGGCTGTCTTGGGCAGCTGTGTGGCTGACTGTGGCTGTCTTGGGCAGCTGTCTGGCTGACTAGCAGTGTCTTGGGCAGCTGTTTGGCTGACTGTGGCTGTCTTGGGCAGCTTTCTGGCTGACTGTGGCTGTCTTGGGCAGCTGTCTGGCTGACTAGCAGTGTCTTGGGCAGCTGTTTGGCTGACTGTGGCTGTCTTGGGCAGCTGTCTGGCTGACTAGCAGTGTCTTGGGCAGCTGTGTGGCTGACTGTGGCTGTCTTGGGCAGCTGTCTGGCTGACTAGCAGTGTCTTGGGAAGCTGTTTGGCTGACTGTGGCTGTCTTGGGCAGCTGTCTGGCTGACTGTGGCTGTTTTGGGCAGCTGTCTGGCTGACTGTGGCTGTCTTGGGCAGCTGTCTGGCTGACTGTGGCTGTTTTGGGCAGCTGTCTGGCTGACTGTGGCTGTCTTGGGCAGCTGTCTGGCTGACTGTGGCAGTGTCTTGGTCTGCTGTCTGGCTGACTGTGGCAGTGTCTTGGGCAGCTGTCTGGCTGACTGTGGCTGTCTTGGGCTGGCTGTCTTGGGCAGCTGTCTGGCTGACTGTGGTTGTCTTGGGCAGCTGTCTGGCTGACTGTGGCTGTCTTGAGCAGCTGTCTGGCTGACTGTGGCAGTGTCTTGGCCTGCTGTCTGGCTGACTGGCAGTGTCTTTGGCAGATGTCTGGCTGACTGCAGCAGTGTTTTGGCCAGCTGTCTGGCTGACTGCGGCAGTGTCTTGGCCAGCTGTCTGGCTGACTTTGGCAGTGTCTTGGCCAGCTGTCTGGCTGACTGTGGCAGTGGCTTGGGCAGCTGTCTGGCTGACTTCAGCAGTGTCTTGGCCAGCTGTCTGGCTGACTGCGGCAGTGTTTTGGCCAGCTGTTTGGCTGACTTTGGCAGTGTCTTGGCCAGCTGTCTGGCTGACTGTGGCAGAGTTTTGGCCAGCTGTCTGGCTGACTGTGGCAGTGTCTTGGTCAGCTTCCTGGCTGACTGTGGCAGTGTCTTGGCCAGCTGTCTGGCTGACTGCATCAGAGTTCAGAGTCTTGGCCAGCTGTCTGGCTGACTGCGGCAGTGTCTTGGTCAGCTTCTTGGCTGACTGTGGCAGTGTCTTGGCCAGCTGTCTGGCTGACTGTGGCATTGTCTTAGTCAGCTGCCTGGCTGACTGTGGCATTGTCTTGGCCAGCTCTCTGGCTGACTGTGGCAGTGTCTTGGTCAGCTGCCTGGCTGACTGTGGCAGTGTATTGGCCAGCTGTCTGGCTGACTGTGGCAATGTCTTTACCAGCTGTCTGGCTGACTGTGGCAGTATCTTGGCCAGCTGTCTGGCTGACTTTGGCAGTGTCTTGGCCAGCTGTCTGGCTGACTGTGGCAGTGTCTTGGCCAGCTTTCTCGTTAATTGTTGCAGTGTCTTGGCCAGCTGTATGGCTGACTGTGACAGTGTCTTGGGCAGCTTTCTCGCTGACTGTGGCGGTGTCTTGGCTAGCTGTCTGGCTGACTGGCAGTGTCTTGACAAGCTGCCTGGCTGACTGGCAGTGTCTTGGCCAGCTGTCTGGCTGACTGTGGCAGTGGCTTGGCCAGTGTATCGTCTAGCTATCGATAGTTAGCAATGGCGAGGTATTGTTGTTTTTCAGACTACACAGATTGTTAAAAATTGGAAGTACTGTGGTGAGATAGTAGTTTGGCAATTAACAATAATTTGGATGCCTTTCACTGAATTGAATAAACTCATTATAATTCCAGGAGCGCCATGCCAAAACGACGTAACTAGAACTGTAACGAGTGCATATAACATGACCTAAAGAGACACACTGGCTCTTTTGATGCAGGTACGCATACCCGAACAATGGCTTCCGCTGGAGTTTTGTGTACTTAGCCCCTCGAGGGCACAGGATGGCATCAGGCTTAGGGCAGTTATGATTGTTTGCCCAATGCAATAGGCAGTGGCGCCCCGACAGGAATACTGTCACTTTATAGACTTTCGAGACTTCTGTCTTTGGGCCCACTTTGGTTCTTTTAGTTTTCATGCCTTCTCAGCTATCTCTTCTTCGTCCTTTTTTCCTTTTCCTTCTGAACTTGCTGTTTCTATTCCCGAGGTATTCTGTGGGAAAATTAACCATATAGATTTACAACACATAGATTCTACATTTTTATACACTCATTAAATTCTCTTCGCTCTCTTGAGGTCGCCTTTTCTGTAACTAGGGAGTCTTATACTAACTAATATAATCGTAATAATAAACTGTGTTCTCGATGTCTACATGATGTTTTGGTTCTATGAGGAATTTAGTTAAACTAAGTAGGAGGTTTAGGACAATCTTCCTCGTCCATATCCCGTCGCGAGTTCACTACCTGCTGGAAGCCTTCGAGAAACTCGAAAACGGTAAAATCCAAAAATTTCTAATATGGTGTGGAGTCCGTGGGAAAAACCTATGGTAAACTCCACAGCGCTTATAGCTTGAACTTTCCAAGAAGCAATTATTTTGGATTTCCTTTGCATAGAAACTACTAGTCAAAACTTTTTATCTCTCTAAAAAACTTAGTTAATCACTCACCAAAATCGTTTTCAGGGCTGAAAACTATCGGCAAAGTTGCAGGATGAACGAAATAGTAAAAGTTTTTATTTCTGTAAAATAAATGCTACAATTAACACAATATGTTGGAGCAGTTTTCTACCGTGTGACTGGTTATTTTTCAATACGTTTCTCTCAATACCAAATTGCCAGATCGAGGCTGCCTCGTAATCTCCTGACGCAGCAGCATGTTTTTATAAAAAAATTTCCATGCTTGTGAGGGACCGATTCATATAATTTATTGAAAGGGAGAAAGTACAAACTTCGGACTCTAGACTGAACCAAGTATTGAAACTCTTGAGCTGTGATCATGCAATGAGTAAAGGTTCCTTGATGAGTAAAGGTTCCACCTTTAAAGTAGCCGTGACACCATTGTTGAGTGTTGTTTGACGTATCAAAGGGTGGGCTGTCCTGTTGAAAAGTGAACTGTGCATTTTTCAGTTTATTTTTATTTTTTTTCCAATACAGGAGTAAAATATCTTCAGAGCATACACTCTTTAGCGCGCTAGGGTAGGAGGAGATTTTAATGGTTTGATATAGTAGCCTAAACTGAAACTTGGGCAGGTTTGTGATATTTAAGAACTATTTTTCTTGCGTTTAGGATGTTTTCAAATCTTCTTCCCAGCCCCAGTGTAGCACCTTAATTTCGTCTCAACAGTGAAAAAATTCTCATCTGAAACACGTCATCTGGAGGGTACTACCCTGCTTGATTTTGTTCAGAAGAACCTCTGCCTTAGCCAATCATTTCACGTTTTGAAGAGTTGTTAGTTGTTAACGCATTTTGAACGATGCTCAAGTATTCTGCAACGATGCATCGTTGAATTGTTTTTGATACTGTTAAGCGTGTTTTTCACGTTCATGTTTCTAGTTATCATTGCATTGACCTCCTTGGGTCTTTTCCAATCTGACTTAGACGCTCTTATACTTTGGAAAAGGGGCGAGGAGTTCGGGGGGAGCCACTTCGAGGACGATTTTCCCTAGTTCTTAATTCATTGAATCGATTTTGTAACAAAAAGCAGATTTGGAACATTTATGAACTTTAGAATCTCTTCTTTTGTTTTATTTCACTTGAAATTATTCAGCAACAGCTGCTCGTTTGTCGCACATTTCATTCAAAGTACTGGATGACTTTAAACTGTCTGAAATAATAAATGAGATTAAACATTTGGTTTATTTTTATAAACCATTACGTGAATGAGAAAGTGATTTTAGTACCATTAACGGTTTCAGTGTCCATGAACTTGATCGGTCCCTTGTGTGCATCTCAACTAGCAGGTACAAAATTAGTCACCGGAAAAACGGTTTTAGTCTCCCATTAAGAACGGTGTTTCCCAAACAGGGTTGCTATCCCAAAATAGAAACAATGGCTAATGATTGAATGCGCATCACCCTCCTGTATCACGCAGAATTAGTGGCACCTCTATTTCCTAATTTCCCTCCAATGGAGGAATTTGCACCCATTCCAGATTATTAAGTATATCTAATTTGTCTCAGAGGAATAAGCTTCAGTAGCAGCTTACAGGGCTCCAGATTATCCGATGTCAAAGCCTACTTGAGACTAGGTTGAAAATACCTCACGCAGGCGAATTAAAGCTGTTGTTAATGCGCATTCATTGCTGCTAATCAGATCAAATCGGAAACAAGTTTAAATTACGTACCCCGATTGTTTTGTTTTTGTCCTTACAATTTTTATCTCTGTTTTTATTCAACAAATATGAACAAAATTTATCCATAGCTCTGTACTGAGCTAATGTATTCGCGGGAGATGTTGCTATTCTGGACGGCAAAGTGGACGACCTTCTCTGTGACTAATTTCTATTTGCACTAACACATTAAAACTTGCTTCATGACATTTCGCTGCTGAAACTTCGGCAAAATTTCTTTCTTCAAACTATCCCAGATGTCGCTTCAATGAGACTAAATTTATTCTATCGATTCTCCGTATTATTTGCGGAGATACACACTTTGGCATTAAGGATCCAAAAATGGTTCACTAACTCGTGCGTAGTCGTTGAAGCAAGAGGAACATTCAGGCGAAATTTATTCTTAACTGCGTGCTCTGAATTTGTGCGAGCAATGTGAATTGCGACTGGGACTCTTTTGTTGAGAACGGCGCCTACAATTTGATGCCAATTACGTTATATTTCAGGGAATCTTTCAATAGAATTGGTTTTGAACAACGAAAATAAATGACGTCAACATGAGGTTATAAAAGGCCCCTAATACCAAGAAAGGTTTTTTATGAATCAATTTTTTATTCAGCGTGAAAAACTCTGACATTCTTAGAAAAGCTTGAAGAGCTAAATGAATTTTAATGCTCAAGTGGAATATCTGAAAGCAAATGTAATGTACACAGTGCTGCCTCGGTATGATTATCTGACGAGCTCTCCTCAGTGTTTGTTGAGTGCCGTTCCACATCGGCGATGTGTTAGACAAGAAAGGTACAGTATGTTCTTTGGTTGGGTAGCAATTCCATTCCAGCTGATGGTGAGCCAAAATATACTATGGAACTTTATTTTTACTTCTCTGAATACGTATTTCTCTTTATACGTATTCGGAGTTTCAGTTTTTTCCGTAAATTCTGTGAAAATATTTGATTAAAGAAATAAGAAAATGAAAAACAAAGAAACATCGAAGAGAAATTCTGAAAAGAATTAGTTCGAAAGTTTCTATCCTACGCTTATTTCCAACGAATTCTGTTAATTTAACACAATATGGCATTTAATTCAAGTCCGCGCTAAACAGTCAACTCTTAAAATGACAGGAAGACAAAATGCATATTCCTAAAATTTGAGGAGACACACCGAACAAAATGCTATTAAGATATTTTGGGAATGGAAATACTGCATTTAGTCATTTAAATAATTCGGAAAGAAAGGAGGGAGGATTGTGTTCATAAGAAAGCGGAAATTGAAAAATATGGAGAAAGGAAATCAAAATGTAAGAGAAAATTCCATTGTAAAAAAAACACAAACAATACCCAATAAAATATCCACTGTCAAAATTTGAGCCAATGATTTTCAATTTTGCGCCAATGAAAACTCTGCATGTCATCGTGCCACTTTATGGATCATGGATACAAAGTCTCCAAAATGCGATAATCGAATTCTACTGAACATGTATCCGATATTTTAAAGTAGCTGTTGTTGATATTTTGATTGCATTCACTGTTACAATGTTCTTTAGTACTGGAGTGGGGCTGAGAACCTAACATTCTTCCTGTGCGATGACTTTTTAATCTGAATCTGTATTAATGGTCATTTTGTGTTTTATAGAATTCGTTGAAAATAAGCCGAGGCTCGAAACATTCTAAGGAATGTTAGATTTCTCATCGCCTTTTCCATCCTAGTTTTTGCTCGAGATATGCCTATTGTTCTCGTGTAAGTGTAAGTTTTTCCCCGCATAAAATATGAATTTTACGCGGTGAAACGTGATTGAAATTTGAATTTTACCACTGGGGTAGCCGGTAGAAATATTTCAATATTTCGTTGTTTTTTCGTCATCATTGCACTAACATTACTTCGAGTTCTACTAGCCTATTGGGCTTACTTAACCATTAAGAAAATTCTACTTTGAGTGCTGCTTCGTAACTTTGATCTGTACTTACGCTGGCGTTTTGAAATGAGAAGTGATATCTCCAATGTTCCTGATTTTATGTAAATTTTTCCCACTAGCTTCAAGCTGGATAGCAGTAAAATGGTCTACCCCTGATTATGGTATGTTTACGCTGATAACGCCAGAGTTATTCCACTTACCGTAAGTAGATAAAAATATCCAGTGCACAAGGTGAAGAGTTGTGACTGTGGGATTCTTATTTTTCTTCAATTGAGACTAATCTTAAATTCGTTTTTGGTGCTCGTTTTATACGTCTGCAAGTTCAGGTCCCGTTTTCACATTAAAAAAGCGTGATTCTTTAACCTGTTTTGACATTCTCTGTGCAGTGGCACTTGACGCCAGCTACTTACTTATAGCATGTTAAAGCACTTTTTTTAAGAGAACAACAACCACAGAACGTCGAACTTTAACTGTATCATCCCTGGAAATGTTGAAAATTTGAAATTATTTTAAAATCTCAATAATGCTCACTATTATTATAGGTACGAAAAAGACAATCTTGAACGAATTTTAACCCTTAGTATTTCTCAGTGATATAAATGATCGGCTTCTAAAAGTGGCGATGTTTTCGAACGTTACTCGGTAAATATCAAGCGTAGAAACCTGCGTCTTTGTTTCTTTGTAAGCAGAAATTCAGTTCATTTTCCCGGGCAGATCTCTGTAATAATGATTCGTTTTACATTGTCGAGCGGGAGATAAAAGCGTCGGCAGCACTTACTTTATCATAAAAAAATTACACTTGATATTGAAATGGAAAGGACAAATGAGTAGCTCTTTTTTGAAATGAAAATATTTGTTAACAATATTAATACAACTTTTGTTTCAAGCTACAATACAACTTTCAAGTTGCACAACTCTGTTGTACAACCAAAGGCCATTTTTCATTACATTTTGGCACTGGGCTCTCGTATAAAAATTAAAAACTAGATGTATTTTTTCAATTGATTACATCAAAGCAAAAATGAAGACTAATTGCGATTAATTTTCAAGTAATTGAATCAAAACGTAGAATGGGCGAAGGAATCCTACGTATTCTTAGCGTCAATTTACAGAGCAATTAGTATTGAAGCATCTTGCCACTTTCTGTAGCCAGTTTGAGTACCTTTTGTCTGCAGGGTCCAAAATGGTTACAGGTATGGGAAATACCGTACACCCGAGCGCTGGGTGTTGTTCACAGGTGTCCCGGTCTAGAGATGAGAGCCCCTTCCGTCATAATTGTGAATTCTGTCTTTGGTTTCACCATGTTCATATCTTTATCCTCTTTTACGCACTGTATGTGCGCGGGGCTGTGGGGGGGCTCTCACGTCCTCTGGCGTGGGTGCTGCGCTGACGTGCTGGCAGAGTCTGCCGTATTTCAAAACGAGACGCTGCTGTGTAGACTGGGCAGCTCCGGACCGGCCACTCAGCCCAGTAATGGTGACGCGGATATGCATGTTCTGTAATACCCCTCTAATTCCCTAAAATATAAAAGTTATTGAATAATACCACGGCCCGGGAAAATTCCTCGGCTACTAATATCGTAAAGCTAGCTGAACCTGTGAAAAAAATCACGGTTATATTTTCAAGTTGAATTGCTGATTTAATCCTAAGCCCATTCAAACTTATTTTACCTGAACCTAACATACGTTAGGTTCATGCATTTATCTTATCTTTAACTGTCCTAACGTAAAATATTCCAGCGTATCCTAACTTAGCCGATTTCAACTTATCCTAACCTTACTATGAACTTTCTATTTACCTTACGACAGTTTCCTAACGGTAGATAATCGTAACGTCGATACTGCTTCAAGCTGGAGAGCGTTGAGAACGAGATGAGAGACAGACGTGCGCAATACACGCAGAATAACGATGTCGGTGATGTGGTGACTCCCGGCCCTTTTGTTCTAAGAAGTGGCAGGACTCGCTCGTAAATAGGATAAGTCCTGCGACTTGGGCAATTGCTTATAACAGGTCTCTTATTCATGAGAATTTGTGGTGCACGTGTGCCATAAGAATTTGCCGCAGTACCTCCTCACTCTCACAACATAGCGTGGCACTGCATCCTCACTCTCACAACATGGCGTGGCACCACATCCTCACTCTCACAACATGGCGTGGCACCACTTCCTCACTCTCACAACACAGCGTGGCACTACATCCTCACTCTCACAACACAGCGTGGCATCCTCACTCTCACGACACAGCGTGGCACTACATCCTCACTCTCACAACATGGCGTGGCACCACACCCTAACTCTCACAGCACAGCGTGGCACTACATCCTCACTCTCACAACATGGCGTGGCACCACATCCTAACTCTCACAACACAGCGTGGCACTGCATTCTCACTCTCACAACATGGCGTGGCACCACATCCTCACTCTCACAACAAAGCGTGGCACTGCATCCTCACTCTCACAACATGGCGTGGCACCACATCCTCACTCTCACAACATGGCGTGGCACCACATCCTCACTCTCACAACACAGCGTGGCACTGCATCCTCACTCTCACAATGGGTGCAAATTCCTCCATTGGAGGGAAATTAGGAAATAGAGGTGCCACTAATTCTGCGTGATACAGGAGGGTGATGCGCATTCAATCATTAGCCATTGTTTCTATTTGGGATAGCAACCCTGTTTGGGAAACACCGTTCTTAATGGCACCACATCCTCACTCTCACAACATGGTGTGGTACCACATCCTCACTCTCACAACATGGCGTGGCACCACATCCTCACTCTCACAACATGACGTGTCACGTGGCACCACATCATCACTCTCACAACATGGCGTGGCACCACATCCTCACTCTCACAACACAGCGTGGCACTGCATCCTCACTCTCACAACATGGCGTGGCACCACATCCTCACTCTCACAACATGGCGTGGCACCACATCCTCACTCTCACAACATGACGTGGCACCACATCCTCACTCTCACAACATGGCGTGGCACCACATCCTCACTCTCACAACACAGCGTGGCACTGCATCCTCACTCTCACAACATGGCGTGGCACTGCATCCTCACTCTCACAAAATGGCGTGTCACCACATCCTCACCCTCACAACATGGTGTGGTACCACATCCTCACTCTCACAACATGGCGTGGCACCACATCCTCACTCTCACAAAATGGCGTGGCACCACATCCTCATTCTCACAACACAGCGTGGCACTGCATCCTCACTCTCACAACATGGCGTGGCACCACATCCTCACTCTCACAACATGGCGTGGCACCACATCCTCACTCTCACAAAATGGCGTGGCACCACATCCTCACTCTCACAACATGGTGTGGTACCACATCCTCACTCTCACAACATGGCGTGGCACCACATCCTCACTCTCACAACATGACGTGGCACCACATCCTCACACAACATGGCGTGGCACCACATCCTCACTCTCACAACCCAGCGTGGCACTGCATCCTCACTCTCACAACATGGCGTGGCACCACATCCTCACTCCCACAACATGGCGTGTCACCACATCCTAACTCTCACGACATGGCGTGGCACCACATCCTCACTCTCACAACACAGCGTGGCACTGCATCCTCACTCTCACAACATGGCGTGGCACCACATCCTCACTCTCACAACACAGCGTGGCACCACATCCTCACTCTCACAACACAGCGTGGCATCCTCACTCTCACGACACAGCGTGGCACCACATCCTCTCTCACAACACAGCGTGGCATCCTCACTCTCACAACACAGCGTGGCACCACATCCTCTCTCACAACATGGCGTGGCATCCTCACTCTCACGACACAGCGTGGCACCACATCCTCTCTCACAACACAGCGTGGCATCCTCACTCTCACGACACAGCGTGGCACCACATCCTCTCTCACAACACAGCGTGGCATCCTCACTCTCACGACACAGCGTGGCACCACATCCTCTCTCACAACACAGCGTGGCATCCTCACTCTCACAACACAGCGTGGCACCACATCCTCTCTCACAACACAGCGTGGCATCCTCACTCTCACAACACAGCGTGGCACCACATCCTCACTCTCACAACATGGCGTGGCACCACATCCTTACTCTCACAACACAGCGTGGCGCTGCATCCTCACTCTCACGACTCAGCGTGGCACCACATCCTCACTCTCACAACCCAGCGTGGCACTGCATCCTCACTCTCACAACATGGCGTGGCACCACATCCTCACTCTCACAACATGGCGTGGCACCACATCCTCACTCTCACAACATGGCGTGGCACCACATCCTCACTCTCACAACACAGCGTGGCACTGCATCCTCACTCTCACAACATGGCGTGGCACTGCATCCTCACTCTCACAAAATGGCGTGTCACCACATCCTCACTCTCACAACATGGTGTGGTACCACATCCTCACTCTCGCAACATGGCGTGGCACCACATCCTCACTCTCACAAAATGGCGTGGCACCACATCCTCACTCTCACAACACAGCGTGGCACTGCATCCTCACTCTCACAACATGGCGTGGCACCACATCCTCACTCTCACAAAATGGCGTGGCACCACATCCTCACTCTCACAACATGGTGTGGTACCACATCCTCACTCTCACAACATGGCGTGGCACCACATCCTCACTCTCACAACATGACGTGGCACCACATCCTCACACAACATGGCGTGGCACCACATCCTCACTCTCACAACCCAGCGTGGCACTGCATCCTCACTCTCACAACATGGCGTGGCACCACATCCTCACTCCCACAACATGGCGTGTCACCACATCCTAACTCTCACGACATGGCGTGGCACCACATCCTCACTCTCACAACACAGCGTGGCACTGCATCCTCACTCTCACAACATGGCGTGGCACCACATCCTCACTCTCACAACACAGCGTGGCACCACATCCTCACTCTCACAACACAGCGTGGCATCCTCACTCTCACGACACAGCGTGGCACCACATCCTCTCTCACAACACAGCGTGGCATCCTCACTCTCACAACACAGCGTGGCACCACATCCTCTCTCACAACACAGCGTGGCACTGCATCCTCACTCTCACAACATGGCGTGGCACCACATCCTTACTCTCACAACACAGCGTGGCGCTGCATCCTCACTCTCACGACTCAGCGTGGCACCACATCCTCACTCTCACAACATAGCGTGGCACTGCATCCTCACTCTCACAACATAGCGTGGCACCACATCCTCACTCTCACAACACAGCGTGGCACCACATCCTCACTCTCACAACACAGCGTGGCACCACATCCTCACTCTCACAACACAGCGTGGCACCACATCCTCACTCCCACAACACAGCGTGGCACCACATCCTCACTCTCACAACACAGCGTGGCACCACATCCTCACTCTCACAACATGGCGTGGCACCACATCCTCACTCTCACAACATGGCGTGGCACCACATCCTCACTCTCTCAACATAGCGTGGCACTGCATCCTCACTCTCACAACATTGCGTCGTACCACATCCTCACTCTCACAACACAGCGTGGCACCACATCCTCACTCTCTCAACATAGCGTGGCACCACATCCTCACTCTCTCAACATAGCGTGGCACCACATCCTCACTCTCACAACATAGCGTGGCACCACATCCTCACTCTCACAACATAGCGTGGCACCACATCCTCACTCTCTCAACATAGCGTGGCACCACATCCTCACTCTCTCAACATAGCGTGGCACCACATCCTCACTCTCACAACACAGCGTGGTACCACATCCTCACTCTCACAACACAGCGTGGCACCACATCCTCACTCTCTCAACATAGCGTGGCACCACATCCTCACTCTCACAACACAGCGTGGCACCACATCCTCACTCTCACAACATAGCGTGGTACCACATCCTCACTCTCTCAACATAGCGTGGCACCACATCCTCACTCTCTCAACATAGCGTGGCACCACATCCTCACTCTCACAACATAGCGTGGCACCACATCCTCACTCTCACAATATGGCGTGGCACCACATCCTCACTCTCACAACAAAGCGTGGTACCACATCCTCACTCTCACAACATAGCGTGGCACCACATCCTCACTCTCTCAACATAGCGTGGCACCACATCCTCACTCTCACAACATAGCGTGGCACCACATCCTCACTCTCACAATATGGCGTGGCACCACATCCTCACTCTCACAACATAGCGTGGCACCACATCCTCATTCTCACAACATAGCGTGGCACCACATCATCACTCTCACAACATAGCGTGGCAGCACATCCTCACTCTCACAAAATGGCGTGGCGCCACATCCTCTCTCACAACATAGCGTGGCACCACATCATCACTCTCACAACATAGCGTCGTACCACATCATCACTCTCACAACATGGCGTGGCGCCACATCCTCACTCTCACAACATGGCGTGGCGCCACATCCTCTCACAACATAGCGTGGCACCACATCCTCACTCTCACAACATAGCGAGGCACCACATCCTCACTCTCACAACATAGCGTCGTACCACATTCTCACTCTCACAACATAGCTAGGAACCACACCCTCACAACATAGCTAGGCACCACACCCCCCACAACATAGCTAGGCATCACACCCCCACAACATGGCTAAGCACCGCACCCTCACAACATAGCTAGGCACCACACCCTCACAACATAGCTAGGCACCAAACCCTCACAACATAGCTAGGCACCACACCCTTACAACATAGCTAGTCACCACACCCTCACAACATAGCTAGGCACCACACCCCCCACAACATAGCTAGGCATCACACCCCCACAACATGGCTAAGCACCGCACCCTCACAACATAACTAGGTACCACACCCCCACAACATAGCTAGGCACCACACCCTCACAACATAGCTAGGCACCACACCCTCACAACATAGCTAGGCACCACACCCTCACAATATAGCTAGGCACCACAGCCCCCCCAACATAGCTAGGCACCACACCCCCACAACATAGCTAGGCATACACCCTCACAACATAGCTAGGCACCACACCCTCACAATAAAGCTAGGCACCACAGCCCCCCCAACATAGCTAGGCATACACCCTCACAACATAGCTAGGCACCACACCCTCACAACATAGCTAGGCACCACACCCTCACAATATAGCTAGGCACCACAGCCCCCCCAACATAGCTAGGTACCACACCCCCACAACATAGCTAGGAACCACAGTCCCCCCAACATAGCTAGGTACCATACCCCCACAACATAGCTAGGCACCACACCCTCACAACATAGCTAGGCACCACAGCCCCCCCAACATAGCTAGGTACCACACCCCCACAACATAGCTAGGAACCACAGTCCCCCCAACATAGCTAGGTACCACACCCCCACAACATAGCTAGGAACCACAGTCCCCCCAACATAGCTAGGTACCACACCCCCACAACATAGCTAGGCACCACACCCTCACAACATAGCTAGGCACCACACCCTCACAATATCGCTAGGCACCATACCCCCACAACTTAGCTAGGCACCACACCCTCACGACATAGCTAGGCACCACACCCTCACAACATAGCTAGGCACCACAGCCCCCCCAACATAGCTAGGTACCACACCCCCACAACATAGCTAGGAACCACAGTCCCCCCAACATAGCTAGGTACCACACCCCCACAACATAGCTAGGCACCACACCCTCACAACATAGCTAGGCACCTCATCCTCACAATATAGCTAGGCACCACACCCCCACAACATAGCTAGGAACCACAGTCCCCCCAACATAGCTAGGTACCACACCCCCACAACATAGCTAGGCACCACACCCTCACAACATAGCTAGGCACCTCATCCTCACAATATAGCTAGGAACCACAGTCCCCCCAACATAGCTAGGCACCACACCCTCACAACATAGCTAGGCACCTCGTCCTCACAATATAGCTAGGAACCACAGTCCCCCCAACATAGCTAGGTACCACACCCCCACAACATCGCTAGGAACCACAGTCCCCCCAACATAGCTAGGCACCACACCCTCACAACATAGCTAGGCACCACAGCCCCCCCAACATAGCTAGGTACCACACCCCCACAACATAGCTAGGAACCACAGTCCCCCCAACATAGCTAGGTACCACACCCCCACAACATAGCTAGGCACCATACCCCCACAACATAGCTAGGCACCACACCCTCACAATATAGCTAGGCACCATACCCCCACAACATAGCTAGGCACCACACCCTCACAACATAGCTAGGCACCACACTCTCACAATATCGCAAGGTACCACACCCCCACAACATAGCTAAGCACCACATCCTCACAATATCGCTAGGCACCACACCCTCACAACATAGCTAGGTACCACACCCTCACAATATAGCTAGGCACCACACCCCCACAACATAGCTAGGCACCACACCCCCACAACATAGCTAGGCACCACACCCTCACAATATCGCTAGGCACCACACCCCCACAACATAGCAAAGCACCACATCCTCACCATATCGCTAGGCACCACACCCCCACAACATAGCTAGGCACCACACCCTCACAATATAGCTAGGCACCACACCCTCACAATATAGCTAGGCACCACACCCCCACAACATAGCTAGGCACCACACCCCCACAACATAGCTAGGCACCACACCCTCACAATATCGATAGGCACCACACCCCCACAACATAGCTAAGCACCACATCCTCACAATATCGCTAGGCACCACACCCCCACAACATAGCTAGGCACCACACCCTCACAATATAGCTAGGCACCACACCCTCACAATATAGCTAGGCACCACACCCTCACAATATAGCTAGGCACCACAGCCCCCCCAACATAGCTAGGTACCACACCCCCACAACATAGCTAGGCACCACAGTCCCCCCAACATAGCTAGGTACTACACCCCCACAACATAGCTAGGCACCACACCCTCACAACATAGCTAATCACCTCATCCTCACAATATAGCTAGGCACCATACCCCCATAACATAGCTAGGCACCACACCCTCACAACATAGCTAGGCACCATACCCTCACAATATCGCTAGGCACCACACCCCCACAACATAGCTAAGCACCACACCCTCACAACATAGCTAAGCACCACACCCTCACAACATAGCTAAGCACCACACCCCAACAACATAGCTAAGCACCACACCCTCACAACATAGCTAAGCACCACACCCTCACAACATAGCTAAGCACCACACCCTCACAACATAGCTAAGCACCACACCCTCACAACATAGCTAAGCACCACACCCTCACAACATAGCTAAGCACCACACCCCCACAACATAGCTAAGCACCACACCCCCACAACATAGCTAAGCACCACACTCTCACAACATAACTAAGCACCACACACTCACAACTTCCGGATCTGCACACATAATGGTAATTAGCTGATGAAAGGAATGGATTGCGTGTGGAATCTCATCCAGCGTCTTGAAAAAAATTAAAATTCGAAGAAACGATAAAAGATGTGCTACTATAAAAATGTACTGTTGAGGAACAGTATTCTGTAAGAGTATATGAACTTAGCTTATAAGGTTTCTACACAAAGATAAAAATCACTCAAAATATTTGAACGTCAATTACGCAAGAAATATAATGCTTCGAATCGAGCACAATTTAGGGAGCATGTCGTCAGACTGGAGCCCGAACGCTGCGGCCCCGTGAGACTGACGCGGCCACTGCCTACACCGACACTCCAGAGTGATGCCTCGTCAGGCATGTGGTGTCTGATGCACAGCGTGCAGAACTGGGCTTATTCGCGGAAAAATGTGGTTTATTTGCGTATTGTAATAGTGATTCAGCCGTTGGTTTTCTCAGAATGCTGGATGACTTGGGTAAATATTAATAATTGTTCTAGGCTTAAACACTGTGTTGACTGTATTGAGAAATCTATTACATTTTTAAAACCTAAACTATGTTCATCTACTTTTAGGTTGAGTTATGGAGTATCGTACGGAATGAATGATTGCAAAAGTTATTTTAAAAAGGGAATTATCTAGTCAGTATAAGCCCCGCAGTGTACTTATTACTCATCTCCGTAAAAAAAGATAAAGTTAACTGCTCAAATCTTCAAAATTGTGAAGCCTTTTGCTACCGCCGCAAGGTACATCCGAACATCTCCTCTGCCCGGCATGTGAGACTCCAAAGCTCACTGACTGCCATGCACAGCGCCTGGTCCATGCTGCAGTCAAACTAATTCAAATGGAGGTATAGAACATTAGTTGCATTATGAATTCAGACTAATACCCATTGACTTTGGCCGCGTCAATTCTGTGTAAAATTCGCATTCATTGAATTAACCGAAAATATTTCACATGTCACATTCTTGATTACATTTATTCGCCCATACGGAATAAAACAGCGTCGCTTCTGCGTACTGAGTTCGACCTGCTTTCTAATATATTGTGTTTTCTTTGTGAATGAATGCGTTGGCGGCGGAGCTAGAACTTTCTTTTCAAAATGCGTCTCTATGGCAACCAAGGCAGCACGCACGCTCCCGTGTTGACAATGTATTTTATTGGACTCAATGGCGCTTTTGTTCGCCAATGATGATACTATTGTTTATATTGTCAATCTGCGTCAAATGGATCTCTGTTATATATGCTGGAGAAGATAGATATCATGTCTGATTGTGAACCAGAGTGCGCCAACTCATTTCTCTGAATGTTCATGTTGAATGTAAGACGAGTGAATGCGAATGATTTGGCTTGCGTTTAAAACAGCCTTGCGCGTTCTCAGATCGGTTATGTGCAGGCTATTTTACTGTAAGTGTTCAGTTTAGGGGTTTGGCAGTTAGTACGATAGTGCAAAGCCACCTGGTCTGCCGCTGTATTCGGGTTTTTATTCGCAATTGGTCTGGTGTTAATACTGGGCCTACTGTTAGGCTTGATGTACAGGGTCACGATGAAAACTTGAATAGTAATTGAAATAAGGCACATTGATGTTGTGATAAATATTTTTTACTTCCACCTAATGTGAACAAAAGTAGCTAAGAGATGTGAAAATGAGTAGGTGTCTCAAATGAGACCTCCAGGTTGTGTTCATCGCAATCTTTGAAGCGTCAGTCTGTGCCAGTCTGCGCAGAGTACGTGGGCTGTGCCAGTCTGTGCTGAGTGCCAGTGTGCTCTGCGATTGAATTAGCGGGGATTTCCGTCGATTATTACGATACTTATTTAAATTTGTGCAAACATATGAGAATGTTAAGTATTATGATGACAAAATTCAACTGAGATTGTGCAACTGGTTTTTGTTATGTTTTGATTAGAAGAAGACCTTGCATGTTTCGAAACTCTCATTTTCGGATTGTTGGATTCTGAAAGCCCTTTATTACTTTAGTTTTTGTGCCCGTTCAAACTCAGATCTAATGTTTGAATGGCTGATATAAATGCCGACATAGAAGATGGAATCACAAAACAGTAGTTTTATCGATCTTCTGAATGAATTGAATAATTTAGATGCGTTACGATGCGAGCTTTGAAGATTATCTAACAAAATCCGAAAGCATAGCAGCCTGAGTTTTAGAAATCTAATCTTGAATTGGGAATGAAATTCTAGCTGAAAAATTGGACGAAGACTGCAACATCGAGCCGCTTTTAAAGAGCCCATAAAAATTTATTATCTCCCGACGTTGGATTCGATCGCCTTTTGCACGAGTGTTATTGATTCCGTTTCTCATTATTGCATACGCTTGTGAAGAATTACATTTTTGAAACAAATTAAGCGCAAACTCGGTGTAATTAACATAATCAACTCTTTTGAATACCCTCTTTCGCGAGATAGAATTCGTCACCCTGTGGCACTGAGGAACAACCTCAACTCGAGTTTGTAATAAATACCGCGGCGTGACGGGCGGCGGCTGGGTGACGCTCTCAGCAGCGTTCGGTCTCATCAATGCAGATGTCATTTGAACGGACTGAAGTTCTATATTTTAAAGGACCATGTGGTATTAAGAAGTATAAAAATCTTCATTCAGCAAGTATAAAATATAAAGAGAGTCCAAGAGAAGCGGGAGAAAGTAGGTAGACTTTTAAGATAAGCGAGTCACCAGTTACCTGTCAGAGGGAAGTTTTATTTCGTCAAATGGGAAGTTGTCGTGCGCTCTGAGGTGTTGCTGCTCGCTGAGATGAGTTCCATTCTGCGGTCAACGTTTGCCAAGTTATGATCCAAATGCGCTCCTACGGGTAATATCTGCTCCAGAATGCCAGGAACGCTTCATCAATCAAACATTGGATGTCTGATTGAGCTACACACAGATCTTATTTTTATATACAGCTTTATAGCAGCACGCAACTCGCTCTTCAGTTCAGCTCACGTTGATGTTTAGCGTCGATAAAAGAGTTTCAAATTCCAGTGCGTCTCTCGCGTATTTTTTGCCGGTCATGTTCCGATAAAATTATCACGAGTAAACTCTGTAGTTTGCTACATAAAGCAGCTGTATATCAAGCTATTCGAAATCAGATTTAAAGTTTAGTATAACGAAAGAGACGCGGTATGGTGATGCAATCGATCGAAATGTCACTGAATGGTAACCAACTGGTAAAATTACTATTAATTCTTATTCGGGCAAGTTCATTTGCACCTATACTTCAAGTTATTTAGAACTTATAATAATGGTATTTTACAATTTGTTCTGTACTATTCTGTACTATAAATAGAACGAGAGTATTAATTTTTGCGAGTCAAGTCGCGGTGACTCGCCCAGACGATGTGCGGTTGTACAACACTATTGTCAAATGTTCAGAGTTTTTTCTTGTAAAGAAAATACATGATCGCTTTACCCTTACATCATAAGAGTAATAGTCATATGAGCACATTGAATTACTTAGAAATGAGAAACTTCTCTCTCTTTCCGGTTCCGATATCTAGGTGTTGGTAATCGCTTAAAAAAGCTTGTTGGTAAAGAACCATTGTATTACGTTGCAGTTTAACAAGTCTATATACAATAACATAATAATCTGCTATGAATTCAATAAAGATCTTCTAAAACGTGAAAGCTGCGAACAAGTCTCAAATTTTATAAATGAATTTCAGTCTAAATCTTTTCTTCCAATAATCCTGAAGCCTACACGTGTCTCATCAGAATCTGCTCCGCTGCTTGATAATATCTTCGTGATAGATCCAACGGATTTTCATACAGGATTAATAACTTTCGACTTATCTGATCATGTCCCGGTTTTTCTTATCAAGAAAAATATCTTAATTACTTGTCCCATGCCACAGGCTGAAACTGACTCATATGGTTGCCTAAATGAATCAAATTTGGGATCAATGCGCACGGTTCTAGAAGAATTAATGCCAACATTGAACATTTATCAACAGGACATTAATGCGACAAACATTGAATGAAATGAAACGTATGTATTCAATGTTTTCCGATCATCACTTGTACAATTATACATCAAAAAATCGACAAAAGCTCTGGATTACTGAGGACATCTTTATCAATATAATGAAACGTCAAGCTATACTCAATGAAAGGTGAATATCTAATGAAATTTAAAGCAGGTTCAGGAATTAAGTGACAAATTAAATAAAAACATCGAAAAAAAATTACTTGATGCTCAAATTTACCATGTTTATTACTGATAAAAAAATCAGGCACCTGCCTAGTTTTTTCCATAAACCGAATAACAAAGAACTGCAAAAACAATTGAACTCAATGTTCAAGATAACGTAAAATATCACGAGAAAAAACTTTTGCCACTTTGTGTAACAACTTCTTTGCAAACGTAGGTAAAAATATTGATGGTGATATTTCTTGTGAACTGACAGACTCTTAAGAATACATGCATCAAGTCTGTGAGCACAGCTCTTTTTCTTTACACCTACTAATTCCTTCAACAAAGTTGTGGGCATAAACAACTTGGAAAATAAATCAAGTGGATTCAAAACCTTTTTCGGCTACATTACTGAAAATTATAGCTGATATGAAAGCCGTTCAAATCAAATGTTGAAAAATAATCTACTGATAAACACGCTTCTAGATCTAGTTAAACACGCTTGTGGTAAATAAATTATTTACATTTTTTAACTTTGAGCCTATCACGTCTTTTGAACTATGGACGTATGGTTCAAGCACATTCTAATGAATTCGTTGTGCAGTGAGTTGTATTTACAACATATGTGCTGACTTTTTACTAAAATGCTGCGTAATTTAATTGCTACTTCTTGATTTGTTTGAAATAATTGTTTTGAATTTGGATTAACAAATATTAATTCAAAATGCTAAATTTCGTACACCGTTCTGGAGTACATAGTCTAAAAATGTACCTACGTCATTTTCAAGCCGATAAAATTTGAAATGAAATGAGCCTAAACTTTCATTGGTTAGATCCAACCAAAAATACACCAAGATTATAGGGACACAGTGCTGTGAGGTCAGTTTTAATTTCCAAAAATGGTAAAACATTTGTCTATGTCTATGGTAATTCATTCAACTCTTTCGAAGAATTTATGTTTAATTGCTTTTATTTCAAGGTTAAAAGCGCAAAAAAACACCCAGTGAGTTGCCACGCAACGAGAGCATGCTACTTAACCCAATTTTCTTAATAGTACTTGATGCATGCAAAGGGACCTTAAATTCTTCCAAATAATTTAATTATTACAAGTTCCGTAGGTAATTCGCTAGTGCTTCAGGACTACCGCTGTCTCCTGATCACTGTCATGATTTTTTCGGTGTTGATTGAGTCGTTGCGTCCTCCCACCGCTCTTATATCACCTCGGTATTTCCTTTGTTATTGTTGAAATGCTTGTCTTTAATTTGACATGCTGCCACATTCTTTTTTTGAGATTCATTTTGGGTATTTCAATGTAAATTTATGTTATGAATTATTCAATTATGATTCAATTCCTTGAATGAGTGTGTTTGACTTATATTTCATATATTTTTTATTAAATAACAATCTCCACATATTTCTCTTTCACTTAATGTGGAATTAAGGCATTTGAAATATAAGGTTTCTTTATTACTATCGCAGAATCGAACTGGTGCACTCAGGGACCTGGTAACATGAGCAAAACAGGACTCAGCTTATAATTGGCGACCGATGATGATGTTCTATATATAGCTGCCAGATGTCTAAAAGTTGACTCTGACTGTTTTTTTTTTTAATAATTACTGCCTCGTTGACGAAACTTCGTGGATTTGGAATGAAAATTCATGCGAGTTATAATGCTATAGCCTCAGGATGTAAATGCAAGCGCACTTTGCACTTTTTTGATAAATGTGTTGGGGACACATAATTTACGTAAGACCACCAAGCTCTAAGGAGTCAGGACCTATAGAAAAGTATCTATTTGTGATAGTGGCGAGAGTTTTAATCCAATTTAGGCTACTTTGGGTAAACTTACTTCCAGGCTACTCAAGAGTATGCTTTCAAGGCAAAGCATACTCTGCAGTATGCTTTGAACGCGTTCGCGCCGCACTGGATGCCTGCACCTATGCCCCCCGTTGTAACGGAGACGCCGCTTTGCTCCCCACGCGTGCCGGTCGCTGTCGAATGCACATCACCTTATGGCGAGCGTAAAATGTTCCGACCACGTATGGTGGGGCATTAAACGGGTCAAAATTCATATAAATCAGTGGAAAGTCTTTTCAAAACCAATCAGAAAACCTGTTAATGAAAATTAAAGAGGCTCTTTATTTACGCGGGACGAAAAATGGTGTTTTGTCTAACAATTCAAGTCCAAACTTATAATAATTGTTTTGATTGAATACTTGAAAAATTCTTTCATCAAATGGAATCCGTGCACCCCATGACACTGATGAAATTTTATTCTGTTTGATAAAATCGAGGAATAATTCTGTGATCCATCCTCATTTGCCACCAATATCATATATGACAGTAGCATGTAAACATTCCTGACTGAAGACGCGTGCAGCGTCGTGCAGAATGACGCAGGCGAACGGAGAATGAGAGCTGGGAGGGCCGGAGCTCGGCGCGTTGCAGGCGTCTGACGCGACCAAGAAGCGCTTGTGACGCTGGAACCAGAGTTCGAGTTTAACTCAGGCGTTTCGCACCGAACCGGATTCGGTAATTAGAAAAAGAAAAGGTAAAACCTATTTACTATGAAATATTCTCAGAACAATTTTTGTTTTCACAATGTTAAATTTCTCGCAGGCATATGGGACTGAGATGTGGAAGAAAAACGAGCTCAATAAACTAATCAATATGGCTTTGGATGAAAGGTTTTTGAATTTAACAATTATTATTTATGATCAAGCGTTTAAATTTGCCAATTTTACCCCAATTTAGAACATGAGAGCGTCGGATGACTCCACTGCTCTTAGTGCAGAGGATAGAAGGTAATCGAGAGGCTCCTGTTTGCACAAAGCAGGTGCAAAATGGAATCCAACTAAGTTTAAAACATTACGTTGAATATGTTATAAAGTGGACGAAAGGCTTACGTAAAATCTCAGCCCGATAGAGCACGACATTAGACGATGTGGGCTTCCTAAGTTTCCACTTTTCACGTCGTGGTCCAAGGCTCACGAAATAAAGAACAACTCTGCGGCAAGTGATGGTAGTGAATCTGAATCGGAAAGATAGAGATATTTCTGATTTGATCCCCGGCTTTTGGAACGTGGCTAAACCCAAACGGTTTGCAGACAACTGTTCTCCGAACAATAGCTCCGAACACCTGCCTCCTCTTGATAATTGTCCCTTCGCACATTTGCCCGGTTGGCCTCTGATAATTCAAGTAACATAATTTATTTGTGGGCTTTACAAATATCTGATGTCAATGCAACAATGAAATTCAGTTGTAAAAAACTAATTTTAAGCTCTCACCGCTTAAATGGAGAAATTTGCCTGGTTCATTGAACTAAAAATTTCATCTTTCATACACGAAAATTTACTGTCATGTTATGTTCTGTTGAATTGAGTTATTTGCGTTAGGTTAGTTAAGATTAGGCTAGATAAGAAACTTTTTAAATAAGTTGATTTCAGTTTGGTTTGATTTAGTTATTTTTAGTTAGTTTTAGCTACGACTGGTTAGTTTTTAGATTTAGTCAGGTTTGGTTAAATTAAGAAAGGGTACGGTAGGTTAGGTCACGTTCGTTAGGTTGTTAGGTACAAACTAAACATACATTCTGACGCAATGGTACGGAAGAAATTTCCAGGAAGATCAGTCGTCCAGGGTGTTATTGTTAAACGTCTCGCTGTTAAACGCCAGGCGTTACTATATCAACGCTTTGCCCGTAAGTTTTAAGGTGACAATAAATAGACCGTGTACTCTGAATGGTCGCAAAGGCTTGGATGATGTTAGCATAAATTAATGAAATAGTTTTGAACGAATATTCTCATGCAATATTTTAGATTTTTCTTCGGGGTCTTTTACTGACGTTGTCTGGTATTGTGGCCAACTTAGCATGAGACACTCTTAAGAAGAAAAAAGTTGCAAGGAAAACGGGCCATAGTTTCCTTAGGCCTTTGAAAACGTTGTTATACAAAACCGAATTGGAGATTTTTGTTCTAATATATGTATACAAGACAGAATGTCAAGTTGTGAGTAATCAAAATCGGCTATCAAGCTAATTAGCAGCAGGTCTTTACATTAATGTCTGCAGAGGATCATCGCTGCTAAAACAGTTCATTCTAAAAGCCAAAATCGCCACTTTTTTTTAAACCCTGAACGTTAACGTTTTTAGGTTAAAGAGAAATAAATTGAATACTCTCGGCTCTTACGAGATATAGCGCAATTAGTCCTAGAACACAAACCTGAGTAGATGTTCGATGTAACTATTCTTGAATGCTAACATAAGTCATGACATTCAGTAGGCAGGATATTCAATAATAGTATAATCTCATACGATGAGTAACTTCGTTTAAAGGTGAAGTGAAAGATAAAGAGATACATTATCTATGTAGTTATGTACTTTCAGTACTTGTGCTTTGTAGTCATTTTTGTTTTATTTTACAAATTGGGAGAAAGTTCACCCAGAGTTCGGGATGGTGTAATACCGTCCATGTGGTTTGAGCTCTAGAGTTAAAGAGAATTTGAATATCTAGTAACAATGAATATTGAAGCCGTATAAGTGACTCGCCACAGCGCATCGTTGAGCGCCCACAAACTTCCGAGCCAACTTTTTGAGGGAATCTGATCTTGACACCAAACCTAAAATTACTGTTAAAGTTTATCTTCCTAGCTGATGGTAGGTTTCCCCAAAAATATCCCACATAGCATTTTGCAGAGTATTGAAATGAAAATGCATAAAAAATCTGCGCGTTTTTATTAAAGTGCTTGAAAATTGTATTTCTTCGACCATGTCTGGACGATTAACTACGTCCTGACAATGTGTATTGCGAATAAAATATTATAATCGGAGAATTAAACTGAAATCCGGGTGAATTATATTGAAATGAAAAAATCGTACGAATGTTTTTCTTTTAAGAAGACGCAAAATAATAATTACAACAGGTAATTGAAACTGATGTCCACATAATGAAGAATTTTTATCTAATTTCTCCCTTCTCTAACCTGAATCACAAGCTCGAGTCTGCATCAAAAAGTTTATCACATTACGCAGCATTCCTTAAGGAATTTTCTCTATTTATTTTTCAAGGAACGTGACAGACCTTCAATAGTTGTGTGAGGAAGCACAAACTCCACTCTCAAAATTGTACCATTAAAAAAAATTACAGCGTAAGATCAGACGATGAGTAGAGATTGTAGAAAATAAGCCTGACAACGCTGTTTAATTGTTGTTAGACGAGCGAGAGTGGGTTGCTCTGTTGAAAAGTCAACAGTTTGTTCTTGAATGCTTCCTAGCTTCCTGAAGTTAAAACACGAATCAAACTTTGTTCGCTTACGAATTTGAGCTTATTCTTCCGGATTGTTCAACGAAAACGAAGTATTTTGTTTTGAAAGTGATTGCCGACACAGTGATCAAGGCTGTAGCTCAAGAGTGTGAATACTGTTCTTCGGCAGGCTGCGCTGCTGAGATGTCTGCGAAGAATTATCCATGCATTCTGTCTATACAGGAATAAATTTCGTTTGAGATACGAAAAGATTCTCATCTGATAATTTGATATCTTCTAGAAGCGTAACCTCTTTGAACTTGTTCAGAAGAGCCTTGGATCTCGCCATTCGCTTTCCGTAATGAAGGTCTCAGGTGCTGACGATTTAGTATTTTCAATGGAGCCAATTCAAGTCGTTGCTGATAAAGGTCCTCTTGGCATTTTCACTCATCTTTAGGTAAGTTTTGTTATGACCTGCTCGAATTTCGTCTGGCGCTTACGCTGACGGATTTGATAATCTTGTACGCACAAGACATTTGAGAGCGATCTTCGCCAGCAAGGTCATCGAACCAACCCAGTGTGTGATGAAACAACGTATTTTGCCTACGGTAACTTGAAAACTGGCGAATTACGTGAAGAATAGAAATTAAACAATTCTCAATGGTCATCAACCTCTGCATTTTAGTTTTTGTTAAAAAAAATTCCAAGAACCATATCCCTGTTCAGTATGCATGATAATAAGTTGAGTCGTTCCCTGTATGAGATCCCTGATGAGTTTGTGTGAGTCGTTTTCTAATTTAATGAAGTTCATCAATGTCGGCATTGTTGCAGCTTTTATCTTACTTTATTTACTGCTAGTACAGATGCATGTCGAAAATACAGTGAGTAGACTCGGCGTTTTATTTTGGTAATAATCAGCAAATGAATTGTTTTGACTGTCAATAATTTATTATTGTTGTTAGCCGTTAAAAGAGAGTCGTTTCTATGACATCGTTTTTGAGTGCATGACCTTTCGTTCCGATAGAGTCTATTCATTTCTGACACGTCTCTGTATACCCAACGACCTCGCGCTCTAAACATGTCTCCGCCGAAGAAAACAACTTATATATTCAAGTTATTGGCGCTCGTCAAAATTTCGTACTCGTTGCCTTCCTAACTTGTCCTAGATATAAAAATTATTCATATTCGAACTGAACCCATGCAATTTGCATTATAAATGGCATCATTTCGGCCATAAAAATTGTATCGAGGTCGCAAGTCAAGGGATACGACTTAATTTTCTGATTTATTCAGGAAGTAGAATAACTAAAGTGCTACTTTTGGTTTGTCAAAAGGATTGATTCAGATTCTAGTTGCATTTTCAGTTACATCATTTCCATTGTATGCTCGTGTCGTTATATAAAAATCATCAGTATTTAGCAATATTAAGTAACATGGAGAAGGTACGTAACTATGAGACTGATGTGAACGACTCTTCGTCATAGTACGACGGGCTACTCTTCTTACCTACTCTACACAGACTCTAAATGTACAATCTGCTGGTGCTGCTGCATGAGATCTCCTTCTCTTGTTTTATTCTTTTTGAAATCCTCGATTCTCTGGATGTACGAGTGCGTACGCACTGGCTTCTCAAAGCCTCGGATTCGCAGAAAATGCTGAAGGTGTTGTTAGTTTTGCTTTCACGTAAGAATTCCATGATGACTTATTTTGGAGAAATCCTCTCACATGTCCCTCGATTGCAGATCGTGAGACGGGAAAAAATGCCGCGAGTTTGCACAGTAGTTCGCGCTCATGTGCTAGGAGTGTGAGGTGTTGATAAGACCAGCTTGGAGAAACACTCACCTCCACCTCTTGCATCCACTATCGTACAATTGACACCTTACATGATCGGGGTTGAAATGTTGAGATATGCAAGTGAAAAAAAATCGTAAGAAAGTATTTTATCATTCACAATTATTCTTATGAGGTATTAAGGTCTTGCCTAGCGTTGGCATTGCTTGTGACAATGCCGCTGATGTTCGCTGCTGTACCGGTTGTGTTGCTGCATGTCGTACGTCGCTTTTGAGTGTGTTGAATTTTACGGCAGATGCAACGGTTGCTGATGATTGCTACTGCCGAAACGGCCAGTTCTACAGCAGCTGCCACAGCTGCTGGTGCACTTGTGATGCAACTGAGACAGTCGGTGCTGCACTTGATCATAGGGCCGCATACAGCTGCACCCCATGTTGCTGCAACAGCTGCATCTGCTGCTGTGCTGCGTGGAGCAACAAGTGGTATTCTGCCGCGTAGCCATGACAACCACCACTATAGATACTCGTGGATATATATATACACACACGCTCACTCCTGTCGTCTTGTCTAAACGTCCACATGCCGCATCGGACGCACACGCACACGGTCACCGTGTGCGTGCGGCAGCAGCTTGCTCTCGGCTTACACCGAACAAATGGAATTATTTCAAATGAACTCCGCTGCGGAGTTCGTTGTGAGGTTCACTATTTTTACGCTCCCTACGTCGGAGGTGCGCACCATCACTTCTGAACGAGTCTGATCACTCTAGCTGTCCGTGTTTTGATGTTGTTCTTCGTTTGAAATCTTGTGGTCGGGAAAAAAATAGCATGCAAACAAAACCAAATAAAATCACTCCATTTCAAGTGGTGAGATGAACTAAGTCTCAATATTTTTCATCGTTGTAGATGACAGCTGATAAATCATTCAGTAAACCAATTTTTTAAGCCGGATCATGTTCGATGCATCGCAATTATGTGTTTGAACAATTTAAGAAATTTATTTCCACGTGCAATAGATCTGTAGATTCATTCTTTAGCGCTATTACAATGGACAGATTGAGATGTGTGAGCCTCACCAAGTTCAATGACTTCGAAGGCATCCTATGGAGAACCTTATTTCACATTTACAACTCAATTGAGTCTAGAGTTGTTTGTACACCAGACTAATGGAATATTTGTTTACGGTGAGCGGATTAAAAATGAAGATAATTTATTCAGCCACATTGCGTAGCGATGCAAGCGATGACTCAATATTCAAGAAATAGATTTATGATTAGTGTAGTTTCATTTCAGAGCAATAGGCCCATCATTTTGAACCATCGAATAGAGATTGAGGAGAATTTACGGAATATCGTAATCAAAGATTGGATTGATTATTATTTTAATATTATTGCTAACGGAGGTAACATCGATCGAATGGCAATTATCAGGAGAAAGTAAGATATTTGTAATCTTATCGTTTTCACTGCAGCGTATGGCTTTTGACAACTTTTTATGTGTTCCAACTTATTCACTGCAAATCAAGATAAAACAATCACTTCCTAAGTTCGTATGATCTATTCAATTTTTGCGCAAATTTATACATATATATCAGAGTTTCCAATTATCTGAGACGTTCACAGAGCTACACAAGCGAATTGGGCTGGCCATTCATAAAGCGAACTAAGGACGGATCTTGTACTGCTGCCCCACTTGACCGAGGGTCCGTTGTTGCAATGCAAGCGTCAGATATCAGGTGTGAGGGCCGGATGTTTTACAAGATTCATGTTACAATTATTCGTATCAATATTATGTTATAACAGTATATTATTAGGTTGGCGTTTTCAGTAACAAAACGGATTGTAAAATAAAAATGTAGCTGCTTGTCGATATACAGGTTAGGTGTCTTGAAATCATATTAACTCAAGAGAGCCTGTGCTTTTTGTTTATCTTCTTTCCAATAGCTAGAAATCCTTCATTCAAACACGACACAATACCTTTGCGTCACATAATGATATTTTAAGTGAATTATAGTCCTTGTCTTTTATCTTAGTATCAGCTTAAACGTACTTACTCTCTGGTTCAAGGTAGTTCGTACAAGTGTGCCAATTCAATGTTCAGAACGTTCACCTAAAAGCTGTTCATGCAACGTTACGCAACTGCTTCGTTTTCAAGAGACACGCTGATGTTATTTACATAAATTTATTCATCGTTTAAAAACCTGCTTAAGAATATTGGTGATGTAAATTGGTAGAATGTTGATTCTGACTTATTACTCGAGCTTAACGTCACGGGTGTGCAAAGCTGTTAACTAATTTTTTGTATAAAAGTCTTTTGTCAATTTTACAGCGATTCGAAACTCCGAAGTCTACGGTGTTTCATAGAACGTCGTTTTTTTTCATAAAATTACTCACGAACTATCATGATGCGGAGGAATTATGTGAAACTCGTGTGTATAAGTATGATTATACGTTAAGTTGTCAGTAGCAGGTAATAGTGAGCGATGAACTGTAGCATACAGTAGGCGTGAAGTGGACTCTAGTAGATTCAATTCGTGATTTTTATATTGTAGTCCTTTCATTTCTGACTGCAATCATCATCGAAAATTAGTTTTACACAGTTTATCACTGATAAACAAGCGTCTGAAATCCTCGCTCGCGTCGGTTTGAATTATAGTTGTCATTTCCAGTTTGGACGTTAAAGAGGGTGAGTGTTGGCTGTGTCAGTTGGTTGAAGCTTAGAAGTGACCAAAGATATAGATGAACGACCGTCCTGTGCAAGTCTGAGACCGTGAAGTCGGCCAATTGGCACCACTGCACGTGACGTGTAGAAGGCTGCTGGACACAGCCATGTGCTCGATTCAATTGCCGCGAGTGTGTGTACGGAGGCGCAAAGTCTCGTGTAAGAGACACCGTGTGTCTGTTTACTCTCCTGAGATATATTGGCTTCAGTGCGTCATCTCTCCTCGGTTAGTTTGTGTTCATGCTTGTATGGCTCCCTGCTGCTGCCGCTCTTGCTGCTGCATTGCTTGCGGGGGTGCTGAACGTACTTCTTTGCAACGCTTCCCTAGTAACAGGCAGCAGCTCTTGTTACCGTCATTTGCAGCGCTATTGCTACCAACTGATGGGGATACAGCTGTTGCTGTTTATGCCGTGTGCTTGGAGGATAGACATTAAAACTTGACTGTTTGCTGTTTCAATGCTGGCTGCGTCTTACTGCTGCTGATACAACATGTGGATGCATGTTGATATTTTTGGCTACTGTAAATGTTGCATCATTTTATTGCCGGTGCAGGCGTTGTGCAGTTAGTCGCCTGTTGAAGCTGCTGCCTCAATAGACAACTATGTTTCCTTATTCCATGGCACTGTATGAACGTGTATGTTAATGTTTCTGACGTCCACTGTAAGCACTCGCTTGATAGTCGAGAACTAATAAAGTTTCCACATTTAATGGCTTTTACAAGGTTGATTGTCGTCGCCATTATTTCACAATCATCATGAAATTCTGGACGTTTTATTTTTGGGGACCTACTCATGCAGTATTGCTTTGTGGGTCCAATGACTTCTTTGGTGGAATTGCATTGCCAATAGGGATTAAATTTTAGCTCTCAAGGCATCATTTTCAAGTATGCTCAACCGATATTTTGATATGCTGCCCTTGGCTTGTATGGTAAGTTGTGCCCGGATTGCATGAAGGCTGGTTGTGATGATGTGTTCAATTCATTGTTCCGCTTGCTAAATTTATTTTCGGTGCCACATATTATACGTATAGCGAGCGGCAAAATTAGTTGAACGTACACAAGCATACCATAGTAGAACTAACCTAGTAGAATTTAATGCTCGGATAATCTGAAGCTTTTCACTGATTATTGAATACATCAACATTAAAAATCTATTTCTAAAGACACGAATTAAATTTTCAATGTATGGCAAAGAAATGGTACTGAAGATGGAGGAAGAAATTACTCCTCGTGTAGGAAAACTGGGTAAAATCTCAAAATCCGTCGGTAATAAAATATCGTTCCATATATTTGTATAAATCGTCCAGGTATCGTTTTTTCGTAGTTTTGAGGAGAAATCCATAGGTTTCTGCTGGGATATCTCTATTTGATCATGGCTGCACGTATTAATTTTTAATGGTTGTTTGGCGAAGTGATCTATTCGAACTTTTAATTTTCTCTGTAGGTTTACCTACATTTACGACTTCAAATAGTATGGGAGCTGTAATTTTGTTGCTCTGCTGCCATACAGTCTCTGATTCACTTATTTTTTCTCTACGGTTATCATTCTGCTGCTCGGAAGCATGTTGCTGGTTTTGAACACATAAATTTAAATTTTGAGCTATTTTCTATATCTAGTTTGAAATTTCATCATTCATTTTTTGAGATGCAATTTTTAAGCCTAATACGAGCTAAAGCAACCCTCCAAAACACATAACCACCTCCACATTGCACTGTTGGGTCTACGATGTTTCAAAAGAACCCTTAATTTGTCTTGCGTCAAGTGCTTTCAACAATGTTTTCTTCAAAACTGCTCTTTTTTATTCATCACTTCGTAGTCCTCGTCCCATTAGCAATTTCCTTTACCTTACATTTTGGTAAGGTTCACATGAAGAGTGACATGACCTCCATGGCTTGTGAGGAGGTGTTCTTCCTCATGTTAACCTCGTGATGCTGTGTTCTTACTGTTCCTACAAAGAAAACTCATTGTCATGTTCGCGTCAACTTTTTCTTTACGAGTTGGCCCTGTAGATTCAGGGTTAGCGAAACTTTTTCAAGGAGCACCGTAACCATTCCCTACTTGTTGTGTTCATTAAATTATGAATTTAAAAAATTCACGAAAGCGAATCTTCTTTCCTTTTTCTGTACTCAGGCATTGTATTATCCCTACACTTCATATAGACGAAGTGTAGTATACACTTGTTCCCGCGAGTCCCGTTGAAATTATTAGCGTTTAAAAATGAAACAGAGTGCTTCACAGTTCTGACGGCAGCGAAGGGCTGATCAGACTTTGCGTGGTAGCTGTAAGCGCACAGATTTTTACACCGAGTCAGCGTTTCAGATGTGTATGGCAGTATTTTTTACCTGGTGTGCCTTATCCTCAAAATTGTATACTTTTATACTTATCCTATGCATACTTTTACATTGGTCAAGTCTAAAGAGAAGAATTCGTTCAGTAGTAAATGGTTAAGCTTGAACTGTAATGATTACGGATAATAAAAAATTATATTAATCACGGAATTTTAAAGTTAGAGCAGTCTGATTTGTGTGACTAGACGTGTCGAGTGGGGTAAATATCTGATTTATCCTATTACTATTCGTCAGAATTTACGTCAGGCTTTCTTTTATTTAATACATCTTCGAACTCATGCTGAAGATCGTTTTAAAATTTTCAAAAAAATTATTTTTTCATTAAATTCGTTTTTTCTTTTCAAACTTAGGAATAAGTTTTTTTTTTCATTTTTTTAAACAATGATGACACCGTCCTCTATGGGAAACTTTAATTCGTTTAATCTCAGCATCAATTTAGTTTATTATTCCTTCAAAACAAGTATAAATTTCTATAACCTCCAGCGTGAAACATCAAAGCATTGTTAACGGTAACTAACTGGTTATTTATGTCTCATCCCAAGTAAGTATATTTCAAAAAAATAATCCAGAAAAATTGAATGAATATAGCTAAGGAGTTTTATTGAACTACCAAGATGCTCTATAACTTGGAGGAACACAAGTGAAGAGCAAATAGCAAATCAGTCGAAGCTTTCCCGAACAATTTAGGCTCAACGATTGTCAGACTCGCATGGATGGTAGTAATTCTTTCATTGTAAATTCAACGCTGATGATGTCCACTTAGCAGGTAGAATTGCTTCCCCTTTAACACTAGTCAGTGGCGCTCAACCTCAATGTAGTTAAAGATGGAAACTCAGGGCGTACCTCACTTGTGTGTAAAACGTATAGGAAATGTGAGGCATCCGCGCTGGGTGGACGGGAGCTACGGTTCCTGGGTCTCTGTAGGATCGAGTCGCTGGTCTGACTGCACTCTTGCGCGACGTGGCGGGCAGCGAACAGAAACAAATGTCTCGTGCAGAATATGAAACTTCTCCTAACCTATGAAAAACCTCCCGTTGAAGTCATCAACTAAGCTAAAGATACATTTTATTAATAATTTAGTAAACGATTCTCAATTACAAATAGTATTCCCGTGGATAAAATAAATTAATATTCGTAACCGTGATGAAATGTAGAATCTTGTTAGGACTGTAAAAAAGAAGAAAAGCCTTGGATTGATGCGTAAAGATTTTCGAAATTTTCCCAGAAGAGGCTGTACAATTTTCCTTGCCGTTGCAAATCAATTTTGTGGAGTTCAATTTTCCTATATATTGTTTCGTGGAACCATAACAGCTAAATCTAATCTTCAAATAATGACAACGAATCTTGTGAAGCAGCACTGAGCGTCAGCAGGTCGTGTATTATGCCCCCTTTGATTTTAATACAGATTCTGTACGTGAGTGAAATATTTTAGTTCGTCTACTTGAAAATAAAGAAATAATATGTTGTGGTTTTCCTTTATGCTTTATTGTTGCCATAAATTTGATAACTAACTCAAGTAATGAGTTTAATCGTTCATGGAATTACTAGCACCATCGAAGTTGCATGACAATGTCTCATTTAGGTGTCACGGAGCGTTAGTACTTCTTTGCGTACATCTGTTGCTCATTGTCTTCTTTGCAGGGAAACAGTTCATCATTTCGACATTTCTTGTTGATTCTATTTAGGGTTGTAAACATTGCCTAAGTTACATGATGAAATTTTGTCACCGAACTTAAGTCGGTGCTCAATTATATTACGATACCTTTTCATTTTTTTTTTTCTAACTAAGTTTTTCAATAGATTACCTCCTTAAACTCAAATAACCTTTGTATTGCATAATATTGTTTGGATGCGATCATTTGTGTCAATTACTCGGCATGGATTGGACTGTTTTTCTGTCTTAACTCACAGTAGTAATATTTATTCGTAATCTTCAGGTCTTGCTTTCTTTTAGGTTTAATCTACGAAACACCCGTTCAATCTTTTTTGTCACCAGGCTCTAATGATTGTAGTGAAGCTGATCAGGTAAGCCATTCTAGTTCCGCGCCGCACGTGGGTAGTAGCCTAGCTTGTGACGTGGCGGTCGCACTAGAGGAACGTAGCATTGCCCCCTGAGTAACGCAGGTCCCGCTTTGCAGGAGATGGTGGTGGGAGCGCGCGGCGCGGGTGTCGAGATGACCGAGAGTCGCCTGCACACGATGGCGGCGGCGCGGTCCCTGCTCGACTCGCTGCCCTACAAGATCGACGTAGCCAGCGGCCTGGACGCCCTCAAACATCCTTTCGATCACAACAAGAACACAATGAGCGGTGGTGATTCCAAAGACAAACTCGTGAGCCGCCTTGCTGCTCATCATCCTCCGACTTCAAACTCCCATTTGCAGCCCTTCACTGCGCCTTGGCTCGCTGAAGTAGCTCGCATAACTCCTGCTAGGGCTGAACATCTTCAGTTTGCTCCCCCTCCTCCCACCCCTACCCACTCAGCAGCACCACTTCCTGATTATTATTCTCCGTTTTCTAATATGCCTTCACGTGCTGCATATTATCCCATGTTCGCTGCACCACATCCCTATTTACGAGACTACCAACCTCGTCCCCCAATTCGACCGTATCCCCTCGTTGATCCCCGTCACTCAGAGTCTTCGGCCTCAGCTCGCTCGCCACCTAATCCTAGTCAGTTAATACCTCACGTGAGGCCTCTGGGCCCACCTCCGCCACCTCCTCCGGTACCTGATTCTGCTTCTGACCTTAGAGAGTCTAGATTGGAAGCCTCTTCTTCGTCTTCCTCTTCGGAGAGTCACTCTCGCAACTTGCGCGGTGAACCAAGTCCCAAACGAAGAAACACGCAATCTTCATCGTTTCCATTTCCTCCTCCCGCGTCTCGAACGCCCCATCAAAGACCCTTAAAGACGTCTAGGGTCACTTCCCCTGAGTCTCAAGGGGAATCTTCATCCGTTGCCAATGCCAAGAATTCGTCTGGACCTTCTTTCAAAGGCTCTCCGCAAACACGCATGTCTCCTAAGCGGGAAGAAAGTACTCCTAACGAAGGTGCAGGTTCCTACTATCCTCATTTTCAGAAAGGAGCGTTAGTTGCCGTTGGCTCGGAGGTTAGAAAGGTCGAAGATATGAGGACAGAAGATTTTATTAGCGCTGCAGATGCAGCTGAGGACCTCACACTTGATCCTCCTTCTGTATCCAGCATCGTCAGGGCATCGACTGGAGACACTGCCACCATAACCTTCAACTTCGTGTCCCGGAATACTGAGGTGAGATTAATTGTGCGTATTGAATTAAGAGTGATATTCCTCCGTACTAGTGACCCCTTTAAAAAATTCTATTAAATCCTTATATTCATTATTTATTGAAGTCTAAAGGAATGAATATGTCTCACATCCAGAGAGGAATGCCGAAAACATTGTTTTGCACGGTGTCAAATCGTGAAATCTGACTTTATTTTTAGCTAAGTTTATTTGGCCTAGCATTCTCTGTGCTTTAGTGGTAAAGCATTTACCTTGTGAACATAATGATGCTCACAATTGCTGACCTGGGATTTTCCTAATTCGATGGAAATGTCTTATGATTAGTGTTGCTCCGCTGGTCTGCTTCTTCTCATTTATTCAACGTATGCAACGTGAAGCGTACGAATGAAATGCTTCCTCTTTTTCGGGGAAACTATGATTTAACCCCAACAATTATCTCCGTACTATACGTGGCCTTCCTAAAATGTAGGAATAACTGCAACTCTAACGAACTTCACACATTAAAGATCTCCCATTTTCTACTACCTCCTACGTACAGAACGCTTGAGTAACCTTTTCATCTTCAACTACGAACAATGATATTTGCTCATCCACCTCTTCTAGTTGGGCTTTTTCTTAGATGATTTATTTCCACACTATTCACTGTGGAAATATTTCGCAATTTGTTGATGATTCACTTAGCTTGACAATCCTCCATGCTATTCTTACGAGAGTAAAATTATATAATTATTGTCTTTGCCTTGAACTATGAGTTTTGTAAGAAAGATCGATTATTGAAAAAACGTTTCCGGTGAACTCTCACTGTAGCTTCGCATGTATTTGATTAGTAAGTTTATTGTGTTACTGTTCTAAGCATTTAAAACTACCTGCGAGTGTGTTATGAAATATGTATGTTTATATTACATGATATGTTTTTTGGCTAAATCACGTAAAGCTATGTTCATATTAGATGATATTTTTATTTTTACGTGATATTTTTTTTTGGCTAAATCCCGTAAATCTACAACATATTTAAGACATGTTGCGTATATAACATTCTGCTGGGCTACGACAAAGGAATGTCAGACCGTTAAGCCGGCGCCGATATAGGCGTGAGAATGGGAGACAGCGCTGCGAGTGCGAGGGGGAGCTTCGAAGGGGTGAGGGATCAAGAGAGGGCCGCAACACACGGGCCAATCATGAACTCGCGAAGACATCGCACGTGGAGGTGTGTCGAGCGCGAACCAATCATAGGCAAAACTTCAGGACCGGCAAGTTTCCAACGAATCAAAATTGAGAAAATCGAGTGACTTTCTCTGTAGCTTGGAAGAATCCAGATCCTTCGAGAAAGAAAGAGGCGACACACATAAAAGGAGTGAGACGAGGATAATGGGGGTTCTTTTTGGTGGAAGCGAGTGCGGAAGAGGTGCACGTATCTGAGGGGCACGCAAACAGGCACGCCGGCGCACTGCTGGTGTGCCTCCAACATAATCAGCAAATCGAACACCTGAGCACATCGAAATTTTCAAGAAAGGCAACGTCGTCCATCATAAGTCGTCGAAGCTCCAATTTTGCAACAACGACTGCTCGAAGCACCTCAGCTTTATGGTGGAATCGTCCAGTATCAACATAGCAACCATGCCACAGAGAGAATTCAGAATATTAGTAATCAGTTTCGGGCTCACAAGCAACTTCAGCGAGAAAATATTGAAGCCACGCCGCCTTCAGAGTCTACAATGATGCCGCCACTACGAGTCCTGCAGTGGTCAAGCAGACTCGGAATTCAGAGCTTGAAATGGGGACCGAGTATAGCGCTTCCGCACTACGGCCGGTTGACGAGCGAGAAGGAACTTCGGGACCGAGGGGCGAAGGAACTTCGGGATTGTGGGGCGGTCTGATCTGCACTGCGTGAATTCTCAAGCAGCATTGGGAGTGCATTAAGCCATCGTGATCTACAATTGCAAGAAATTTTTAACACCAAGTTACTGTTTGAAGGCTCAGAAAGTGATTTTAAGTGAAAAGATTCAAGTACAGCTAGCACATGGAATAGTGCTTTCCGAGTGGCGCGCAATCAAATGTGATTCGTGAGATGAGGGTGTTCAGCTCACGTTCTGATCTTGTGTCGTGTATAATGCGAAGCGTTCTGTATTCTGACACCTTGCTGTAAGTCAAGGTTCTATCTTTTGACATATCCATTTTATTTCATGTGTGCGCTAGCCAGGATATTCATTTCATGGTGCTAATTTCTTTTATTGTGCGAAATTCACTGTTGGATAGTTGCCAAGAAATTCTATGCAGCCAAGGTGTAGCCATCTCATTGTGTCGGATAAAACTTTCATGTCGCTAATCAGGAGCATCTTGCCTGAGGGCATTGGTGTGCAATTATTGTGGCGATATATATTTCCCTGTGCCAAAATCCACGTGTTCATCTTAAAATATAATGGGTTTTAATTTTTCAATGCTTATTATTCTCCATGCTTATTTATGTGGGTAACATGCGAGCACAAAGGTGTACATTATATTAGGTTTGTGGAGGTTGAGATCTCTCATGCGTTACGTGCTCAACCAGAGAGCATTGTTTTCGCGACAAGTGTAACATATGTTCCACACAAAGAAAACCTTTGTTTGAAAATTTGTTAATTCCAATTAAAAAATTCAAGTAAAGTAATTCCAATATGTTCACATCTTTAATTTGAATGTATGTATTTATTCCCTGTGTTGGGTAAATATAAGTAGGTGGCTATGTAATGTAGAGCTGTAAATTTATGTCAGCGATAATTTATAAAACCAATAATAACAAATAGGAATCTTCTAATTTATCCTATTACTATTCTTCAGAATTTACGTCAGGTTTTCGACTATTTAGTACATCTTCGAACTCATGCTGAAGATCGTTTTGATGAATAGTTACATTTTTATAGCAATCCACCCTTTAAAACTGAATATAACACCTTAGGCATCCTGTGCTCCAAAAAACACCTCACAGTGACAGTCCTACGCATTAAGATACCTCCATTTAAGAGATGCCACCTGTACGTGTACAAGAATTACTTTTACAATTTAATTCCTATTGCTTTTTAATTATTAGAATATTTTCAAAGTAGCTTGATAATTTATCATGAAATAGTGGAACTAGCATTTGGATCTAAAATTGTAGTTGTAACATGTGGTAATTTGATCTTATTTTACAGATGTCGGTGGAACCTAGCGTGGACCACCCATTCTTTGTGCTAAACTGTGGATGGTCGTCCTGCTGCCCTCAGAAAACTTTCGACAAATATGGTCTGAGTGTTCGTCAGCTGCAAGTGGGTGACCTCTGTGTATCTCTGACGAAGACTACGGTTAAGCAAAAAAGGAAGCAAGCAACTTCAAAGCAATTTAAGCAGGAGTTAACCCAAAGATCTCTTCTACCCCCTTCTCCACTCGCAAGGTCTACGGAGATAACAATAACCTCAGAACTCTCTAGTACAATGCCTCCTCCGAGTTCAACTATCTCGACTTCCGTAGTATCCATAAATTCGGGTTCTTCTGTACCTTATGGTGTTACTATGAGCTCTGGTTCAAGTTCAACTTTATTTTCTCCGTACGCTGAGTCTTCCGGAATGCCTCCATATGATGCTTCTATTAGTAAATCACATGTTTTGCCATTGTCTGAATGTTCTCCTAAGTCTGGAGGGGTAGAATCTCCTCATCAAAGGGAAGAACTTTCTTCCTCTTCAAGTCCTCGGTTAAATGTTGAAATAATTGTTGATACTTCAGGGTCTCCCATGAATTTATCCCGTTCGGTAGCGTCTCCTAAGACGGACCACCTGAATTCTTATCTCAATTCTCCGTCTTCTGTGACTAGGTCTTCTCCTCTATCTTCCGTTCGAAACTCCTCTAGTAGTCCCACTGCTGTACAACAGATATCTCCGAAGCCAGGGTCTCCAAAAACTGCTGCATCTCGGTGTTTGACGAAGCAACGGATTAGTAGTCAGTCACCGCTGTCTGTTGTTCAATCGCCAAGGGAAGACAACTCTTCTGGGCCCAACACTCCTTCCCCTTCAGTACCTCCAACTTCATCCTCTCCTTGTCCATCTTCGTCTTCTGGACTCAATGAGGCTCCCTCCATTTGGCGCCCTGCTGCTTCTGTAAGCGACACTGCCACATCACAGTCGAATCTCTCATAGATGTAGCTTCATTCAATAGGCTTGTGCAATGCAGTTTCTATGTCGCAAAGTGCTCGCAGTGTAAGCTTTCATTCATCATCGCTTGTGGCCTAAACCCTAAACTCGTCAAATGGCTTGTAGTAACGATGTATTCCAACATTCACGAGCGTTCACTCTGGATGAAATCGTGAAGTGATGGGATAGGGATTTTTTAGCCCCTTACGCGCACAATGGTGTAAAATTTTACTTTTTAGCTAAGGTAATGCGTTTCTTATCGAAATACATAGCTAAAATATTTATTTTTATATTTCTATCGTTTGGAAGGCGTTTGTAAAAAAATACCCACACTCCTTACAATCTAAATTTTAGTGACAATCTGCTATAATTTTAGGGTTTCACAACTAATAACAACAAGGAAAAAATTTAAATAATTCAAATTAAGAGTGGAATAGCGAGGTCACTGCGTCAGTAGGTCTGATAAATTTAGCGCGACGCTTCCAAAGAATGCTACTGCCCAGTTATCTTTCATTCGCTGGTGTGTTATCACCATTACTTCTTTTGTTAGTTTTCAAAAGGCAAATCCTATTTTTAACATTCTAATCTGTTATAATTCGACTTTTTGTTTCTTTGGCATAGTTGTTCTCTGCTTGAATCGCATTTGTGTCTTAATAAGTTTTATCTCGGCCTTTGAGTCAAACAGATATTATCTCTACTGTGCGCCGACATTGTGTGGCTGTGGCGCACTTCCATGCTCGCCGCCGCCGCTCCCACGCCTCCACCCGTGGAAATGTGCGACTTTTCTACGTACTGGTTTTCAAAAAACCTAGAAGGACGGTTTGACAGCTGACGTTCGTTTTGTCATTTCGCTCACGGATGCATGTTCAACTGTGAAATTAAATGTGTAAAAGAGCCGTTTTTATTCACGGCATAAGAAATGCTCTCATGCCATAGATCGTACGGCTAAAGTGACTAACAAATTGCTTTCAACCAATTTTCAAGATTTGACAGCAGTAATCGACCGTACAGAATTTGTCGTAGATAAATTTGCTGAAATCAACCAACTTTATGGGAGTGGATAATCTTTATTGATTGACTGGTAATGTTATCTGAAGAAGCGCATCCCAAAATTTTGCCGGACATATTATTTCATGAGTGTACAATAATCAGCGCGACCTCGTGTTGGTGACGTTCTTCGTAACACATTTGAGTATAATGCTTTTTAAAGATTATTTCCCGTCACTGAAAAAAGTTTTGAATAATTTCAAAGTCCCCTAAGAGTTAGTTCGCTGCTTTCGGATGTTGCGTTGTTTGCGCTAGTCCCATCCAAGACTAATTTATCGACGCTTCTGGTATTTTCATTCATGAGGTAACTTTACTAAATTCCCCTTTTTCGAAGTTAATATAATTAGATCCATCCGTGAGAAAATGTTACCAAACCATGATATAAGAAATTATACGAGGGAAAGGAATTTTACGTACTGCTCAAAAGCCCGCTCTTGATCTAAAAAATATGTATTCATTGGATAGTTTGATGTGCATAAATATGTTACTTTTCAGGGCTGGAAATATTGGATGAGTAGGGAAATCATTGCATAGAAGTAATTTATGAATTTCAGATTCTTTTAATTCATTTCTAAAAAATGACAACTCTTGCTCCGACACTCTACTCCGGTATTAAAATAGGTTGCGTTTATCTTGGTTTGCAACAAGTAACGAGATAATTCTAATTTTAGTTTGAAGTGAGGGCAATTCGAAAGATCTAGATTTGTTCACATGTTTGTTAGTCCTCCAAATCAATGTCTTGTTCTCGCAAGCATAAGGCCACTGTGAAGTATTTCATCGAGTGGAATGTTCCCTAAATGTTATAATTGTACTTGAGTAGCATAAATCTTCAGGGAATTTATTTTAACCACTCTTTTAGTAGAACTTTCGAACAGGTATTGGACTTCCCTAAAGACGAATGATGACAAATCGATGTCCCGTTTAGAATGGTGCCACCTGCGCAACTCAGGCATTTCTAACATTCCCTGCCTAGCGATAGATTACACTGAACCACCTGCATCAAGTGAGGCTATTTACATTTTGCATTAATGTTTCCGTGTTATTTTTGTTTTTAAGCGATTATTTAAGTTTTTGTCTCTCCCTCATAAGGGGATTTGTGTTTTGTACCGTTATGTTACTTATTGCTCCCGTACATGCTGCCCTTCTTTCTTCACGCCTCACAATTTGTACCATCTAATTTCAATTAATGAAACAATCCATGCCACTGTGTTGTATCTGCTGCTTTTTAAAAATCTCTTCATATGAACTCCTTCTATATGCGATGGTGTTTTTAATGCAATAGTTGATTTCCCTGTATGACTTGTTTAAGAGTTGTCGGTTTTGTAACTACTATTTCTGTGTGGTCATTTGTTCTGTAATTGTTTCGTGATGCTTACATGTGACGAGTTTGTTGGTTACTTTTCCAAACTCTTGGATTTATGCGCGACTAATATTTCACGTGTCTAGTTAGCTCTCGCTTGGGTCAGGCAGCGCCACCATCTTCGTGTGTCACTATTGTGTTTTACCTTAAAATGCAGATATGTGGCGCAGGGCGCTCGCTCAGTTTTGTTCATTTCACGTTTAGTTTCGTAATGATAATTAATCTTACCGGTGAAAAATTACAACATGCTCGTCTAACGAAGCTCGATTTGAACACTGAGCTCCTGGAAAACTGCGAAGACATTACTGAATTATCAAGAGCTGGTTCGTTTTAGTTTAGACAGTCTATTGTCACAGCGCGGCCTTCTGTTCTTTAAAACTACTTAGCACGAGAATTATTCATTTAACGTGGAGATGAACAATGATGTACCTTTGGACTACATTGGCGACCATACGACAAACCTTTCAGTCTTCGAAATTACATTTGAAATAAGTGCTGTATACACACTTCTGTTATTTTCCGGATGCAAGTTCTCTTATTTTGCCCGAACAAACACGCTTGTTCTTCGATAGTACTTTGAAGAATTAATCGAAGAGCTCATAGATCTGTATCAATGGCGTCTCGAAATGTACTTGCGGTTTCATCAAATCGTTTGGTTGAGCTACATTCTCACCCAATCCGTTGTGTCTCTCTGGCACGCGAGCGGTGACCAGTTGCGTGTCTACCTAACTAATCTGGTAACCCTGAAGAACTAGATGTGTTTCAGAATGAGCGACATATTACTAGCGAACTAACTTTTCTTAGGTACAGGTGAGCTAGACTCACCTACAACTAGTGCTTTAACAGACTTATCACATTGTAAGATAACCTCTGACGGATCTTGGACAAATATTGGAAAACTATAATTATGTTGATCTAATTTTTTTTAATGGTGCCCATAGGTACCTAGACCGTCAAATTATCATTTTTTTTTGAAGTTTTGAAAATTTTTAGAACAATAATCTTGGTGAAAACTTATTATAAATGAAAATATACATTCGAAGTGCAAAGCATATCCATATATATTGTTTGACATTGGTTTCTCGTCGCTAGTACAGCATGTTCACCGAAAAGATCGCCCAAAAATACTTGTATGGGAATGATATGAATAAAACAACGTAATTTGACTTCAGTCTAAAGAAGGAACTGAAAAATGAATTATCTTTCTATGACTCCTTTTTGAGGAACTCTGATGCAATGAGAGCCCAACCTTCAGATCTAAAGAACTTAATGATGAATGAGTTCAGTGTAAGCTGTATGATCATTTACCGTGAAATGATGGGGCTTTGCAAAGTTGAAAATTGGTTGAAGTTGACAGTTTTTACCATTTTGACTCCCTGCAGTGTATTCCCGTGGACTTAGAGCTCATTTTTATCAGCGAAATCATCGCTCAACATGCGCAGCAAATCTTTTACTGATATTTTTAGTGCGGAATATTAATGGGAAGGAAACTAATTTTTTTAGTCAATGCCGAATCAATTTCATCAAAAGGTATTTGAAAACTCTGAGAAATTGAAAAAAATGTCTATAAGAAAAATAATGACTGAGTAGGTGATAAAATAAATCCACGTTTTGTTTCCATTTTCGACGCTATTTAAAAATAGACAAAACTTTCGTCACGACGCGTGCTTAGAAGTGGAATTTGCCTTGTGCTTAGAAATATAATTTCTTGTGCTTAGAAGTGTAACATTTGGAAACCCATCTGTACTTGAATAATCCTAATCTTATTTGAAATATTGCTATCTTGGACTTCTGCTCTAAGATTGATGAGCCCTTTCATTGTAGACGACTTAATAACTATGAGATTAGGTATGACAAAAATTTAATTTGTTTCATATAGATCATACTAACGTGTTTTATTTAATAAAAATTTATTTTTTGACTAGAGACCATGTCTAGCAAAAGGTCATGTTGCCAGCACTGCTGCCCATGGTGTCCATTTTATTGACGCGTCGAATTCACGTCGGGGTTCAATTATAGCAACAGCGTAACTTTGTGACAAGTATAGCGAAAAGATTTTTTCTAATATATTGCAAAAGTCGGTCAAATACATTTAGTGATTTGTTAATAAAGTAACATATATCTAGCAATTAAAGACACGTCCGGCTATCGGTATGACGAGGTTGCCCGTAACAGTTTCCTCCATTTCCGCAATTTTATTTGACTGGCTTCCCATTTTTTTGTATTCGTTTTCTGTCATTGAATTGATATCGACTAATTATATTTTAGTTTACGTATGTACGCACGTAGTGTTAAAGGGTAAAGTGAAATAAATCCATGCATTCAAACAGCAGAATGACCAGCCATCAATATGAAGTCGCTTCCTGGACCCTGATGGTGCAGTACAGCAGTTGTGTTCCGATTAAAAGCATCTCCCTCATTGACTTGAAGTGCACCCTACTCAATATCCCCGTCCATCATAGTTCAAAGACGGGATTTCGTCGTATATACGATACACTTAGACTGTTGTTATACCTTGTAGAGCACAACTGAACTTGTTCCCCAGTGATGATTCTCCCGTCATCTTGTGCCACAGCTTCATTCCGCTTCTATGCGATGCAACAATGCTATTGCTGAAAGATCATTTCTATGAAGATTTGTGATGTAGTTCACATTTAGAGCTCGATTTTTTCACTCAATCATATGTTTGAATGAAACGATGAAAACCTGATCTCTTCCGAGCCAATCATTGTTATTGTAATTCTGCTTATCACTTGAAATATCAGCGTCTAAGAGTAGAGTAATGTTATTTCTTCGAAAATCTTTTTGGCATGTTTCAGTGACAGCATTAAGGATTTCAATTCAAGCACTATCAACAATTATCTGAGGCAGGCGTAAGTCGCTGCATTTACATTTATACATCTTGTTAGATTCCCTCATCTATTTTGGGTAGCATTTTCATCAATCGCGCTTTTCAGTTTTTCGAATTTGCTCCTCGGCTCGACATTGTAGTATATTTTTTTGGCAATTGCAGCACTCCTGAGGCAGAAATTTTTGTAACGCTCTTACCAAATGGCAGACAGCCGGCCATAGAGGAACACTCAGAGCTGTCGAACTATGATGGTGTCATCACAGTGTAAAGTGCACAGTACTGCTAGGAAGAAAGTCCCAATTCTGTTCTAAGCTGATATCGGGGCTCTTTTCTCTCATTAAATCGGTACTCGTCGTTCGTGTTGTACATCCTACAGCTTTTGATATTGACACAAGGGTGTCATTACAGCTGTTTTGAGATGGAATGGACGTCATTTCCATGTGTTCAGTCCTGCCCTATTTCTTCAATTTCAAATGAGCAAATGAAGATTGATGTTATGAAGCAGATTTTCTGTCTTGTCTAACCGCAATAAAACTTAAATCTAAAATGCTTTACAAGCCAAAAATTTTATTCACATCAAAATTACATCTCAGTTTGAATTTCATTCCGTAGTTGAAATTACTTAAGAATCATGGTAGCTCTTCTGAGAAACTTCTTAATAGGTAAGGGAGGACGTAAGGTTTTTGTGCACTGTTTGAAAATTATCGATGAACACGTTTTCGAAAAATGGAAAGTTAAATACTTGAGCTCTGATTTCTTATTTTCTTGAATGCCTACATTTTACTCGCTTGCGAAGTATTTTATCACAAATTTGTGTTTATCTGACCAAAAAATTAAAAGCGCCAAGCCTATTGTGTGCCATCACCCGTCATAACGAGAAGAAATTCATATTTGTGTGTACTCCCTTGAAAAAAGCCATCGGGCTTTTAACAGTAGCGTTCTATTCCAAATATCTTGTGGGACTTATTGGTTGTAAGCCATTCCAAATTATTATTTTTGAAGGCCATTATTAATGATTATTTCAAAATTATCATCAGGTATTTCCATTTTCAATTATTTCCATCAGGTTCCCGAAGCGTGATGAGACTAATTTTTCTGATGGAGATGTAAGAAGTCTTGAAGAACATTTCCTTCTCACACTGACATGACAAAAGCATCCCATCGTTATCTAAATTATGTCTTGGTGCTCAAAAAAGCATAATCCCATGTCACAAACTGTATTTGTTTCCAAAAAAGACTCGCCTTTTAGATTAACATTAGTTTTCCTGTAATATTCTCTCTTAACATTTTTGTGAAATCATTCTACAAGCAATCACGATATCTTCCGATGTAATCCTGCCGAGTAAGAGCTCATCGGAGAGGGCAGGCTTTCTCAACGGTGCTCAAGTTGAATGGAAGTTCAATTGTAAGATTCTCTTGCTGCAGGCGACATTCAGTATATAGTAATAATTAACTGTGAAGTATTTATTAGGTTTTAAGGAGCGATAATTTCTTAGCTGTGAAGAAAATTCTGATTTTTTTATAATGTGTTCTTGTGTTTTAACACGGAAATACATACATATGTCTGCTTCTATATATTAGTGTTGAAATTTATTTAGTTTAGCGTTCGTATCGTTTAGCTTCTACGTAAGTCAGTGATGTTGAGTGAATGTTTCTTTTACGTTGTAAAATTTCAACTCCACTCATTTAAAAAAACTTTGTCTTATCCTGCTCGAATATCGGTAATGTTGATTTACGTAATTTAGCATTGTTGCATATGCGCAAAATGACCGTGCGTGCATGGTACCTGAGCAAACCTTTAATTAACTCAACTAACTCTGTAGCACCAGGGTGCTCGGAGGTTCCCTGGCACTTTCAGGCGTTAGCTTACATGCAGGACACACCCAAGCTGCACCTCACAGGATTTATGCCATTTGCATTTTGCTGTGGTCAATCAAGTGCTGATTGGAAGCGATAGGGTGGAATCCATTCTTCTGTGTGTATCATTTCATAGCATTTTGGGTACTTTTTACCTTGTTTTGGAAATAGGCTATTCGCTTACAAATTCTGAATCCATTGGTTATTATTATCAATAATCAGTTTTTTTTTGTGCGGATACCTCCAAGCTGTGTTCTGCTACAAGCTTAGATATAAGTGATGCGACCTCTTGCAGATAGATTCTCGTGTCTTTCAGCTTGTAATCGGTTGCCAGAACACTTTCATCACGCCTCTCGGTGTATCATGTCTTGGCTGCGTCTTCGCTAAAGAGCTGCAAGCAAGCTAGTGGTGCCGGCAGTTGGAATAGCCTGGTGTACCACCAGCTTGACGTCTTCTGCGTCACCGTGTGGTGCAAAACGTTTTGTAGCGCCGTCGCTTCGCAACAGAAAGCCGCACTCCTGCGATCACTCGCCGACCGCTAGTTGGTCGCTGATTGGCTTGGGGGCTTTAGCATGAAAAGCTGTATCAGGTTCTGCTGAATGACAACCGGGGACCTTTCGGAGAATGATAGGGTCTTCCAAACAATCGGGTCTTTTCTCTAAAAGAATCTTACTGATTATTCTTGTGGAAACACAATACCGAATTGAAACACAAAACGGATTTTTACTGTAGCTTCATTCTTCAAGCTAATTTTTTTAAAGTATGGGAGTTTTATGCCACTATGCCTTTTTAATAAATTAAAAAGATTTTCTTCACCTGTGTTTTACAATGATTCTGTTATGTCTTTCAGCTGTCAAACTTTTTGAAAAAAGTTTTTAAATATTCTATGATTACTTCAATTCAGATATTGAATTGTAAGTATTTTAAGATAGTTTAACTCAGATGATACGGTTTAAATAGAATCCTTCGTTATAAGAATGGTTTTTTATCTATTCATGACATTGTGGTTCCGAGTTAGAAGGCAATATTGCAAGACTGCTCTATATTTTACTTGTGCTTACGTTTGCAGTGAGTGTTGTGTGCTTTGATATTATTACAAATTAGCTGCTCCCTTTCATTCATGAGCCTCAAAGAGTACCGGTGTTAGGAAATATCTAAAGTAGTCTTTTTGTTTTTGTTTCTAGGCTTTATGTTTTCAGCGTTTTTTTTTAGTTCGAAGCGTTTTGACTAACGAACACCGTTACGAGTTTGCCCACCGCACGTTCAGCATCGGTTGCTGGGGTGTGTTGCGGATTTGATTCCATTGTTAGGTAAGCCTCGTGAACTGACTTCCTTCATCGTTCGCAGCGCTGAAGAGTCAAGTTTCATAGCAACTGGCTTTTTATGTAACTCCCTTTTATAAGCCGCCCTCAACTAGCTTTTTTCAAAAACTTAGACTTTTCTTGTTAAATATCGAGGGAGAAATTATTGCTTTTTCCTGCATTGCAGAATTTATGAAGGCTAGAATTTTAATAGGTCACTGCCCAGACTTTTTCTGAAAGGCAATCAATCTGTGTTTGGTCCTTCAAATATCCACACTTGAACCGTAGCGCAGACTGTACTTCCTCCAGGTAAATGGACATTTGTATTCGATTGGCCGTAGCTGATTTGGAAAGTTACACTTTAGTGTCTTCTGCATCGTGCGTCTCAAAATTTGCGCGTTGTTTTAATTGTGTGTGCTGGTAGCTTGGGGTGCGCGTGTGTGTACCTCTCTGAGTACGTTAACAGCGCCTCAGCTGCGTGGATCGTTCAAAGGGTGCTTAGTTTCACAATTGTGTCGCGGAACTGCAGCTATTTAAACATCCCGAACATCGGCCCGACGAAATGACCTTTTTAAAAATCTGTTTTTCCTATTGTGAAAATTTTACACTACGAAACATCTGTTTATGTGGATTGACCGCTTCCTCCTCGCGAAAATATCCCACGGGTTTAGTTACTGTCATATATTAATATCGGATCAGTGATGTGTTTAACTTCTATCGAGTACAAATTTGTGTTTCATTTTGAATCAGACATGCAGTATCTGACATTTCATGCCAGAACAGATTGCTAAAGTTTCTGTTAACTTATACCACTTATGAGCTGTCAATGTTTGCTGCTTTGGAAAATAACGCAAGAGTCGCAACGTCGAGATACATCACTGTCAGGATCACCATGAGAACTCAGGAGTAAATATCTATAATCGCTCTACAATGCGTGCAGTTGTGACCCCCGCTAGTGAAGTCACAAGATCAAGGCATTGGACGCCTGTGACGGACTGATCGTGCGCTCTGACAGCTTTGTTTTGAAGTGCGCAGCTAGACACTACAATCGTCTCACCTCCATTCCGTACAGCTGAAGCAAATTATCATGAACAAAACGTCACTTCTGCTGTCCGCGTCAAATTGAGATGTTCGTCGGAGGCCTCAATCTAGGTAGTGGTTGCGAGACTTCCTGCCCATTACTTGAGACACCCACCGCTCCTAAAATTGTTTCTTAAAAAAACAAATGCTGTTTTCTTGACGAATTGTGCATTCGCTAGTTCCAGCACTGTAAAATTATTTCATGCTCGCATGTTCAGGATTCAGCGACCAAAGCGCTAAGCAGAATCGCCTTGTTGGCTTTTATGATGCTTGTAGATAATTACGGTTGAAATCATTCGCTGATGACTAGATGTTAGCTGCAGTTCTCTAAATGACGTACAGTTGACACGTATGACCATAATCGAATTACTTTAATTTGAGTTTTATGTTGCTTGGTAAATCTAAGGCCGCATTCTCACGACATGGGAGAGTTCTTAATGTTTTTGCCGCGATAAGAGCCGAAAGAGTTTGAAATCCATTAATAGCTGAATAATACCAAATTATAACAGCGGACATGACCTGGCGTTCAGTTGGGCTCATGTTTTCACTCGTTGCGCGTAGAATGGGACGGCTAGACCTGTGTTATTATGGAACCATAAACAGTTATCATTTCTTCTCTGAAGCATCTCATTCGGGACCAGCCCATTCGATGCTTGAATTTACCGTCATTTCCGAACCCCCCTTTGAAGTAAGCATTTATATGAACTTAGCCCTGTAGCACAGCACCGAGTCCCTCCTCATGTAGACAATTTTGGCTCCCGAGCCGCAGTAGAAATAACATAACTGAAGTAGCTTTAAATTATTGATGATCCATTTTCTTTACATTTAGTGCGTAAGTTCGTTTTCCACTGAAAAAGTCATGTGATAAACCCCTTTAATGGACCAGTTCTGTTGTTACATTTATATTTCTATAGTTGCGTGATAGTTCAATTGTAATATGGTTAATGGTAAAGTTTCAGTAATCCTTTTTCAGGAGGCTAAAATGAATAAACTAATGAAATTTTCTGTCCAGTTTTGCAGATATATTTCATCAATATATTTCGGTTATGCCGAAATGACTGAATTTTAATCTTTAGTGATGATGCTAATCGCGCTCCTGTGTGCGCCAAAACTCACACTGAGAAGTTTCGCCAAAATCTGTTGTGATTTGCTTCTTACCATACAACATTTAATAGACTACAAGATTGCATGCCGCGTGCATCGGCCGTGTTTCCTGCTTTTTGCTGATCGCAAGATTTTCGAGATTACCTTTTGGTCGAACAAAAACGAAGGTTTATAATTAAGGGCATATTAAACCGATCGTTCAAGATTCTGAGTTCAAATATATGCTCAGTAAAATGTTTGCCTTCCGGGCTTTCTATCGGGCGTCTTCTAATTGCGTAGTGACTTGACTCTAATGGATACGATAAAGTCCTAGGTAAGAAGCCGTTTCGTTTTTAAATCTATCGTAATTTAAATCCATTTGTTAAATCGTTTAAGGGCATGATTTTTTGTTTCCATGTGAATAATTTAATATTCTGTCATATTATTGTCACTTGGCTGATTTCACTGCATTTTTAAGCGTCATATATTTTTTTCTGCGTTAGCCATATTGCATCACTGTTCATGATGCGAGCAACAAAAACTGGGCAAAATTTAGCCAGGCTAACGAACTTAAATTCAAAGCCACTCATTGTGCGCAGTGACTTGGCCATGAAGTTTTATTTTAAGCTCTTCTCTACTTTGGTCTGTATCTTTCGCTGCACTTATTTTGCTTGCAGTCCACTATTGTATCTCTGCTAATTCAGGCCCTGCATGAGTCAGATGGCGCAGCGCACTGCATGGCCAGGCTCAATGCCACTCCCGTACAATTTGCGTCGCCTTAGAACGACGTCCATACAATTTTATCTCTTTTAGAGCGGTATCCAGACAATTTGTCCACTCATAGAACGACATCCACAATTTACCCAGCCTTAGAATAATTTTCGTTCAATTTCCTCAGCCTTATAGCAAAATTTACACAATTTGCCCGTTAGAGCAACTCTCGTCAATTGGCCCTACCCTAAAGTGACACTCGAACAATTTACACAACCTCACAGCGACACTTGTACAATTGGCCCAATCCTAAAGTGACACTCGAACAATATACACAACCTCACAGCGACACTTGTACAATTGGCCCAATCCTAAAGTGACACTCGAACAATATACACAACCTCACAGCTACACTTGTACAATTGGCCCAACCCTAAAGTGACACTCGAACAATATACACAACCTCACAGCGACACTTGTACAATTGGCCCAACCCTAAAGTGACACTCGAACAATTTACACAACCTCACAGTGACACTTGTACAATTGGCCCAACCCTAAAGTAATACTCGAACAATGTACACAACCTCACAGCGATACTTGTACAATTGGCCCAACCCTAAAGTAACACTCGAACAATATACACAACCTCACAGCGACACTTGTACAATTCTGCCCAATGAAAGAAATCCTACACTGTCCCGGTCAGTGAGCGACTGGATATGTCGCTACTCTTCTCCATGGAGGCTTTTTATGTCATATTTATTTTGGTCGAAATATTGTTGTGTTTTGTGTTTGGGAAGCGGAAAATATGTATCTCGTTTGACGTTACAATTTCGTTTTTTGTGTTGAACAATTCGTTTATTGTCGTGGATTTTATGTCTAGGAATACTGCTGCTGTTGCCAAAGGTGTTTAATGAACTTCTTAGCTGTGTATACTTCACCCTGCGGATTTTTTGTACATACTGTGTATGGACTTAATAAATGGTACACCATTATACGCGTGTCTCTCATTACCTGTAAATTGGCACGAATTTCTGATTCTTGTTCTTGAACTTTTTTGGGTGTCAGACAGTCGCGCCTGCTCGCCATCTAGCTTTGTTTTGTTTCTTTAAATACTGTATATTGTAGAAGTTGCCAGGCTCATGTGTGTTTTATAGGAAACAAGTCCGATTGAGGCTAACTTGAAACAATAAAGGTAACAAAGAAGAGGTATCTTAAAACATTTAGGAAGATCATTTAGAACCTTAGTTCATTATCTAGAAAAAAATCTGTGAATAAATACATACATACATACATATACCGGGCTTATCCTCCCTATGGGAGGGTAGCCGACAGCAGGCCACAATCACCACACTTAGTCACTAGGAGGCGAGAGAGGCAGCACTGGCCGCACCTGAACTGCCAGGATCAGCAGCAGCCTAGCACAACCACCTTCCACAGTCAGGCCCGACAGCCACAGCTGGTTTACCCCCACCGCTTCATTGAGTGCAGCCCCTCCCCCCGCACATGACAGGTCAACCCCATCACACGCGGGCAGCTTCCAGTAACGCGTCAAAAATAAAATTACCTCCTTATGCACTGCCCCCACTCACTTCTGTCCGCAGCCATCCCTCTCGCCACGTCCACAGTCAGACCCCTCTCATACAAAGCACGTCGCACCCCATCCATCCAACTCATCCGTGGTCTACCTCGCGCTCGAAGACCACTCACTTCCGACATATATGTCTTTTTCACCAGCCGCTCAACATTCATTCTTTCAACATGCCCAAACCATCCAAGCACTCTTTCATCCACTCGCTTGCTCAACTTTTTGATAACACCCGTCTGCCCCCTAACCAACTCATTCCTGATCCTATCTCTTCTAGTTACTCCATACATGTTCCTCAAACACTTCATCTCAAACACATCCAACTTCCTCCTCTCAGCTGCTCTCAACCCCCAGGACTCTGCTCCATACAACAAAACTGGCACAATCAAACTTTCATACAGTCCCCTCTTAACATTCATACTCAAACTCCTGCATTCAAAAACTTTCCTCATTGCACCCAATGTCTTACAACCTTCACTCACTCGATGCTTCACTTCTACTTCCATACTATCCTCAACAGTCACATCCGACCCGAGGTACCTAAAATGCTCTACCTCCTCGGAAACTTCCCCATTCAACCTCACATCCAAAGTTCCAAACACTCCACCTCTTGAACATCTCATCACCTTACTTTTATTCACATTTACCCTCAATTTCCGCCTTTCGCACACTCTACCAAACTCTGTAACCAGTCTCCTCAGTTTTTCCTCTGAATTAGCCACAAACGCTGTATCATCTGCAAACAACAGCTGACACACTTCCCAATACATATCATTTCGTCCCACCAACTGCGCACCTTTTCCCAACACTCTGGCATTCACTTCTCTCACCACACCATCCATAAACAAATTAAACAACCACGGCGACATCACACGTCCCTGTCTCACACCTGTCACAACTGGGAACCATTCACTCACCTCATTCCCTACTCTCACACATGCTCTGCTATCAATGTAGAAACTCTTGATCGCATTCAACAGTCTCCCACCCACTCCATACAAACTTACCACTTGCCATAGAGCCTCGCGATCCACTCTGTCATACGCCTTCTCTAGATCCATAAATGCCCAATATACATCCTTTCCCTTTAATAAGTATTTTTCATTCACCTGCCTCACAGCAAAAATTTGATCCACACAACCTCTACCACACCTAAAACCACACTGTTCTTCAGCAAGCACACGATCCGTCAACACTCTCACTCTTCCAATTAACACTCTTCCATACAGCTTCCCTACGACACTCAGTAGACTTATACCCCTAGAATTACTGCACTCATACCTGTCACCTTTCCCCTTGTACAACGGAACTACGCACGCGCTACTCCAATCAACCGGCACTTTACTAGCCTCGAAACACACATTTAATAAACGCACCAACCATTCTATAACCACATTTCCTCCTTTCTTTAGACATTGAATAAATAAGAAATAAAATGCAATACATGAGTATGCGTATGCAGTAAAATCAGCGCAAGAAATCTAAAAATGAAAATTTGCAAGTGAACTATTTTGTAGGGGAATGCACTTCACATATCAGCAAGAGATGGCCTTCGCTGGCGCTCCAAGAGATTCTAAAATTTTGAGGTAAAAATTTAATGGGCATAAATCTCAGAATGTACATTTATCACTATTTATAACTTGTACGCAAGGCCCGTCTGAGCAGGGTTGTCTTATGCGTGCATGCGAAGGGGATTCAAGAAAGTTTCTTACGACTGCACTGCAGGCACCTCTACAACTCTCACGTATAGCGCTCGGTGAGTGGAGCCCACCTACTGCGCACAACTAAATTATATGAAAGAAATGACCCGATGCACAGAGGTAGAGCATCGTTACATCGAACAAATCAACCAATAGTGAGCTTATTAACTAAAATGGTACGTAATTAATTTTCTAGACCAATATTTCTCGCCATTATTGTGCTGCCAATCTATCTGTATAACTTTATCGTTTTTGCATTTAACAATTGAAGTATTAATGAGTTCACAGTAACAAATTTATCGCTCTATGCCAAATGTATTTCTAGTCGGTACAATGCTAATAATTTTTACATAGCTTCTCTTAACGTAAAAAATCTTACTACCGATAAACCAGTAGAAGTAACTTTTAATTGATGCCTAGATTCTTCGTATATTCTTATCCGCACGTGCTATCCGTTTGTTCAAGTAGGGAGAACCCAGTGGGACTGCTAAAAAATATTTGACTTGGCAATTGGGCTGCCGATGGTTCGCACTTTACCAAACATATTTAAGTTCTTCACGAAAAGAAAATGCTAGGAAACTGTCTAATGATTTTTACGCAGCTATACCTGCGTTCTTTTCAAGCCAGGAATCAGACGCGCTTTCGTTCATGCATTACCTGAGTAGTGGGTACTCAAAAAGTTCACTTTAGAGTTTAAAGAAGAAAATACATTTGACATTTTGAAGACGATCTTTTCCGTTTGAGAATAGGCTTTTAGGTTTTTCCAGTAACGTTTTCAAAGTAAGCTTTTTCTAGTAAATTATTTACAATGACTTATGTATCAGCTTTTTTATTACAAGTTTAAAAAACATTTCGAATTGCAGAAACTGATGCCGTGAACTCTCGTTTTTAAGTTCACATTTTACCAATAAAGATTGTCTTTCATACGTTACTGACCATCAATCACTAAATTTTCAGCAAAATATATTCTCTCAATTGCATAATTCTGACGACTGATTGCTTACTCCACACCCTTTCCTTCTTTAGTCCCCGAATTGTTAAATAGAAGAGGAAACTTTTAGAAATGTTTTCAAAAATTTTTCGGAAAATTCTCTTTGAATCTTTTTGGTTTATTAGCGCACAACTGTTTTGTCTATTTTTTACTTCAAGGAAGCTCCACTTCTGTGCACACGGTCTTCCCTCGCAGTATGTAATTTAGTTGTGCGCACTGTGCATGGCGGCATGTGGGATCCACTCACCGAGCTCTACACGTGAAAGTTGCAGAACATGATGGTCGTAGACATAGGACTTTTCTGTCTCCCTTCATGTTCAATCATAAGACAACACTGCTCAGAAGGACCTTGAACTAATGTTATAAACAGCGATGAGCATACAGCTTTAGAATCATGTCCATGAAATTTTAAACTCACAATTTTAGAATCTCTCCATTTCCAGAAGCAAAGACAATCTCTTCATGACATTGCAAATTACTTTCCCCCTGAAAATAGTCAACCCGTTAATTTCCTTTCCAAGTGTATTTTGTTTTGTTGTTTTTCATCACCGCATTTTATAGAGTGAATTTAGTCACACGGATTCTTGGTTGATAATTTTAATTTGATTGTCGAAACGTTATTCGTTAATGTACTTAATTGTGATTGAGTACTCTATTGCGTACGTAGGATGTACGCTATTAGTTAAAGAAAAAATGAAATACTCCACTGAACCGACAAAAATGCCGTCCTAAATGATTTTCAAGTAATGAGCAAAGATTGACTAAAAGTACTATAATTTAGAAAAAATAAAACACCAACGCGCACGTTCAAAATAAATAAACAAACGTACACGTAGAAATGAATTTCAAAACTTGTTCATCATACGACGAGTGAGATGAATTGTTTATGAATCTTAAACTCAGATTGCGCTTATTTTCATTTATCTATTTTCCATTCTGGGATAAAGGAACGTGCAGTGAGCAGGTGTACTAACTTCATCTACTGAAATATCTTGGTATTTATGATTAAAAGTCCAATACTAACTGGTCGCCGAGCGTTTAGCAAATTGTAATTATCATGACTTTAAAGTTCTTTTTTTATCAAGGCGCTAGATAAAAAAAAAGAAACACTTCATCCTGCTACATTCTACGACAAACTGACGACTGTACTTCTCAGTATTGTTGAAAAAATAATCAAAGACTGGAAAAACGCAAAAATGAGCTAGTATGAGTTTCTATACTCTAACAGAATTATCAAGGATTCAAGTTACAATCTAAGAACAACAAAAAACATTTTACGTTTCTCATTTACTCGGTATTCATTATAATACATAATACACAGACATGGGAACATGAAATAACGGTGACAGATTGGTATCGCTTAAAAGTAACAAATAACTACGAAATTTATACACATTAATTTATGAATAAACCTATTTGGGGTTTCATAATCAACTGCTCTAGACAGGCCAAGAGTAAGATATTCTCTGAAGAGATAGGAAGGACTGAAACAAAACGAGCAAAATCAAGTAGAGGTATTTCAGCTTCACAGAGTTAGAAATACTGACCTCGAAGTAGCAGTGAACAGATTTAGCGCAAAACTGTTGATCGTTCAGTTTGAGTTGAATATCATTTCTCCGATTTCGTTTTTTATTCGGGATGGCGGGGGAAGAAATTTACAACTTTTACATTACTCTTAGGGAGGTAGACAGACGAGAACACTTGTTGGACTTTATGAATATTGAATCTTTTTGGTAATGAGGTCCAGCCACGTTTTCTTAAGAAAGGAGTTGCATGCTTAAGTTTCATGAAATCACCTTTGCACACCGCCTTGGCTGCGAAGTTCATACATTTCTGTAATTTTTTTTTAATATCAAGGTATGTCTACCCAAACTAGGCTGCAAAAGTTCAAACACGATGATCCACACGTAGACTGAATCATCCATAATCTAGCTTTTTCGTCAAGTGTGCTCTTAATGTGATGAAAAATACATTTATGTTCCGCTAATTTTGTGGCGTATTGTTTTCCCGTGTGGTTTGGAAAATATATTTTTGTCAAACTAGACACCTAGGTTTTTAACATCGTCGACAGGCTGAATTATTTGGTCTCCATATATCAGTGTAAATATTTGTAATTTTCCGATCGCATTCTTTGCTGCAAAAATAATGGATTCGTTTTAAGTGCGTTAAAAGTTTAAGGCTATATCGATCACAAGTTTTCAGGTTCTTTAGAAGGCTTCCAACGTTGACTTAAGTTACTTTCAAATCAGCGATCGAACTTACGGCAATTTGGACATCATCAGCATACATTGATGTTGTGTTGCTGGCATGGTGAGGAAATTATTAATGAAAATACAAAATTGGGAGCGGGTCAAGAATTGAACTTTGGCGAACGCCATAGTATTCAGGTATGAATGATGACATTTTGTTATTTAAGCACACTGTATGAGAGCGACTTAGTAGATAGCTTTCAAACAACTAAGTGTCTATTCTGAGGTTCGATTTTTTTCCTGGATTTTTATGCTCAAGATTGTCGAGTGTTTTGGGGAGATCAAGCAGTAGTATTAGAGTTAAATATTTTATCTATATTATTGTTCATTATTTCTGTGATGTTAAGCAAAGTATCTTGAGTACTGGTGTTTCTTCTGTAAGCATGTTGATTGCGTGAAGTAGGTGTGATTCATCCATGGGAATTGCAAGCTGGTCTGTTGTTACTTTTTCTAATATTTTAGACCTAACAGGTGGGAGACTGATTGGTTTGTAAATTGATGCTTTATTGATACCACCAGATTTGTGCAATGGCTTGATGATGGATAGTTCCTACTGACCAGTAAATTTGTTTGTGGCTATAGATGTATTTATTACGAGGAAATTTACTTTTATACATTGAAGGCTAATGCCATCATGCCCAACTGCTTGTTATTTTTTCTGGGTATAAAATTTTTCAAATGTCTCTAATAATAACTGCAATGGCCTTTGTTTCCATTTGTTTGTCAGATCAAGAGATGAAACATTGTGTGTATTTGAACCTGTAGGTGCGCGTGGAACCAGCCAAAAGACTTCATTGAACTTCTTCGCTATCTTTCGAGAAGAAAGTATTGAAATCATTTTATGTTTTTGAAGGATTGTTAAAATTTGTTTGCGAGTTTTTATACTTAGTTTTTAGTTCGAGTTTTAGCAACTTAGCAACTTTTTTATTGATTTTTCACGTTTTTTGGATTTCGTTTTGCCGCTAACAGTTCTGAATGGAAGTGCTCTTGTTTTTATTCACTTACTTCTTAACGGAAAGAAGTAAGACTTCGCAGAATCTTCTTGTGATGTTTATGTAGGTTTCGGAGAGTTCTGTCTGATTTGTTCAGTTTGTACTCTAGCTTGTAATTTCTTACAGCTTACAGCTTGCTCTGTTTTCCATTTAGCATGTCTTGGCTCGACTTTCTCTGTGGTGAAGGGTGCAAATTCATTAAAAGCTGATGTGAAATTACCATCAAAAAGCGAAACTTGTAAATTGACATCATCTGTGTATTCCATACTTTTTAACCGCTCCATCTGTCGAATAGCTATTCTTGTAATATTTCAGAGGAGTAGTAGTTTTCCTGCGATGGGTTATACAGCAGAGTTTATGTTTCTCTTTTGCAAAATTGATTACACATTCTACCAAATGGTGATCGAAAAAGTAGGGTAAAATCTGCTGTACTAAGTACTGCTTGTGGATTGTTTGAAATTGCTAAGAGTTTTGGAAGTGTTCGTAATGTGCGTTGGTTCTTGAACCATTTGAGACAAATTAAGTACGTACGATATTTTGCTGAGCTAGTTGTTTATATGTCAGATTAATGTTGAAATCCCCGGAAACACATAAAACTTTTTAGCTTCTGAGATCAATTTAGCGTATTTTCAATAAATTTTAATGTTGGACGTACAGCAGCTGATGGGTTTTTCATAAACTGCCGATTACAATGAAAGATTTGTGTTTTTACTTGAATTTTGAGCCACGATTTTCCGTGTCTTCATACTTTTCTATTTATTAGAAACAGGGATGTTGAGTAAACGTCTGTAATGAAAATACACGGACCACTACCTCTATTATTCTCAACTCTGTCATAACACGACTTTGTGCACCCGTTGATATTGAAATGTGAATTTTTTACTTTATTTAAAGTATGTTTGAGATACGCTTAAAATATTAATGTCGCTAGAATTTCCATCCTATGCCATTACCCTTATATCATCTATTTTATCATTGAGACTACGAGTATTTATTTTTTTTATTTAATGTTATTTATTTTTAAAGGCAGATCTTTATTTCAGGTACTGTATTTTAGAAATCTAGCGAACTACCTGTTATTTACCTCCTCTTCAATGTTAGGCCTACCTAGTTCACTGGTTGCGAGTATCAGTTACTAGTGAAAATTTAATTTGATTAATTTTATTTTGTCACAAAGTTTAGATGAAAGCATCATGATTGTGATTACGCATTTTCACGAGGGCACTGTAGTCATGTTTTCGATGAATGTTCACATGAGGACCAATTTTCAAGGCATTTTTTGTAGAGGAAATTGTTATTTTCAAGTTCCATTTTCTTTTTTTATCTAAAATGTGAATTTTTTATTATTGATAATATATATATATATATATATATATATATATATATATATATAATAAATATATATATAATATATATATATATATAATGATTAGTTCTTCGAGGCTACCACTGATTTTGACAACGAAATTTGTATATTAATTTTTGTTTCTAGTGCTTTCCGTCTTCATTGCTTTCTTTTTGTTATAAATATTTCCATCGTGACAATTGTAGTAATGTAAGCTGTGTTGTTATTGCGTGTAGGAGACAGTAAGGAGGAACATATGTTCAATAAATTTACAGGAGTTTCTGTATTAGTTTTCGTGTTCGTTAACTTTAAGCTTTTCTTGTTCATGATCTTAATTTTAAGACTATAAGCAATTAATAATAAACAATAAATAGCCCTTCAAACCTTTTAATGAAATTTAGTCCAGATAATTTAGCAAATTAATAACTTACAATGTAAAAATTTATACAACCCAGCTCTAGGCTTGTCTTTGGTTCTTGAACTTTGGTTTACTATCCTGAATACAACCTAATGAATACACCATTTGAGCCAAGCAGCACTTACCTCGTAAATTTTCTGGATACCAATTCAGATCGCCTCCAACCTCCACTAAGCAAATATCATCCATTAACTTTATTACTTATACAAACTTGAGCCTACTCAGCCTTCATCTCGAACACCATGCGGAACCTGCCTGCAACCAGCCCAGGGGCGCCGGTGGTTTTTCGTCAGCTTCGCTACGCTCCCCGTCCCTTCTTCCGAGGACCGAGCCGACAGAAGATGAGAGGCTGAGGCGCCTTCCTTGCTGCTGACCTGCACCACTCACCGTCCACTCGCCTGACTGCGCTTCCTGGCCTCCTGAAGCTCACGAGTACTTGTGGAGGTTCGTAAACTAAAAGTTTAGTACCAAATAATTACCACGCCGTGAGCTGGGTACTCAGGACTACGTTTCCCCACGCATCCTTAAAAAACGATAACTTACCTTATAACTTAAAAACTATAACTTACCTTATAACCTAAAAACTATAACTTACCTCATAACTTAAAAATTATAACTTACCTTATAACTTAAAAACTATAATTTACCTTATAACCTAAAAACTATAACTTACCTTATAACCTAAAAACTATAACTTGCCTTATAACCTAAAAAATATAACTTACCTTATAACCTAAAAACTATAACTTACCTTATAACCTAAAAACTATAACTTACCTTATAACCTAAAAACTATAACTTACCATATAACCTAAAATCTATAACTTACCATATAACCTAAAATCTATAACTTACCTTATAACTTAAAAACTATAACTTACCTTATAACTTAAAAACTATAAAGATAACTGTATTAAACCTAATATTTACCCTGTATCATAACCAACCGCATTTAACTCCACAGAGCACGGCTTGCTTCCTAGGACGGCACATTCGCAGACCGCAAGTCCAACGCCCGCCTGCCTACCTGAAGTCCGGCTCTGAGAAGTTCATAATCTTGTTGCCCTTAGTTTTAGTGGTTTAATCTTCTCATTCAAATGTCGTTCTGACCTTTATCTTAATAAATTGAATCAATATTTCCCATTACGGAACTCAGTGTATTCACTCTCCTACATATATATTACTAATCGACCTTTTTTTCTATAGCATATTCAAGAAATGAGTATACTATGATTTGTTTTAAATTTTAATAATTTTTGGCCTTTCAGTTTGTCTTGAAACAATTTTAGCATGTCCTGCAAAGTACGAGTATTAACCGATTCGTAGAGGGCCTATATGTACAGTGTGCGTCCATCGCACATTGAGTGCTATTTTTCGCTTTTCATAAAATAAAATAAAAAAAAAGAGAAAATGTGTATTTCCAAGTTGTCACATGAGATACATGCCAAAATATTGGCTTTTAAAAAGTTTATTAATATAGGACATCCTAAAACAAATTTTCCATACGAGGAGTACTAATTGACAAACCATCCGAGGTGTACAAATAGATAAGCCACACGAGGCATAATAATAAGCAAACTATACGAGGTGTACTAATAGACAAGCTATCAGAGCTGTACAAATAGATAGACCATGCGAGGCAGATTAATAGACAAAATATACGAGGCGTACTAATAGACAAACCATACGTGGCGTGCCAATAGTCTATCTCTGTCAAGGGTAGTTGAATGAGAAATGAAAAATATCCCCTAAAAATATGCAAAGCCCTATCACCACCAAAAACATATTTCATATCTTCTCGATATTCACCACATCATGCGGACATGAGTACATGGGATAAAATAGAGATACAGTGTAAGCCGGTTACCACTCATGATTGACAAATATCTACAAAATATTGGTAGAAATGGGTAAACAAATATATACTCAATATCCAAATTCATAGCTTGTACAACATACGGACAGAAAGATAATTTTACTACGTTTCATAAGCTCAAATTGCACTTTATTTCATTAATTATATTTGAAATAAATCCGATTCACAGAAACGCCCTCTGGGGAAGTGATAGATCTATTTTTGAATCATTTCGCTGGTGCAATAAAATGTATTAACCGGATAGTTTTGCGTAAAGAAATGAAATAGAAACATGTATATCTATATATGTAGATACATATATATTGAAAAAAATGAAATATTAGAAAACAAAAAATACATCTTTAAAATAAAAGATAAAAGCAACCTAACATCTACTACACAGAAAATGACAGTTGAGCTCACTGTAATCCTAAGAAATTTTTCGCAAAAAAAATAACTAAAAGGAAAAGAAGACTTCGAAAAACATAAAAATGAACTTGTTTTCAATTTCTTCACAGAAATTTTTAAAGAAAAATCAGGTTATAGTCCAGAAGCAACACAAGTCTTCAGCATTATACGGACATGTGTACGTGGGATAAAATGGAGTAACATTGTGGCCGGATATCACATCTGAGTGGAGAATATTCACAAAATTTGGCACATATAGGTAGATTAGGCTTTGATCCAAAGTGATAATTTTAATTACAGAAATTTAGAGTTTTCCGATTTGAAAGTTCAGTGCTGGTGTGCGCTGAACGCACGGAAAAAAATAAAAAAATAAAAAGACTAAACGCAATGCTTAAATTACCCCCTTCCCCCCAGCTCAGCCGAAAATAGATTGAAAACATCTTCGAGAATGATTTTGAAAAAGTGTAGGGTTTTTTAACCGGAACACAGGAAATAACGCACAGAAGAACTCGAACTTTAAATAATTCAAACTTTTACAACACGACAAAATTGTCAACGTTAAACTTCTCACTTGGGAGAATTCACAGAATTAAATGGTCTTCATAGTGGCAGGAGACCTAACGAGTTTAACGGCGTATCTTGTTACGTCATGACGTTTAACAAGGAAAACTGGAGGCCATTACAGTTCCGGCACCTCCCAGCCCAACACAGAACTGCAATTTAATAAGGAGGAATGAATTAGTGATTTAAATGAGGTACCACCGCGTCAGATCATATAACACTTTGACTTCCTTATTAGAAAGTTTTATTTGTATTCTCATACGAACCTAGGCACTACCCAGAATCGAAGAAATTAAATTTGGAGATGAAACACACGCTGGAGAAGAAAAGTTAGGTTTGGTAAACCCAAAAAAGTGGCCTATTAAAAGGAGCCTCCCATCCAGATCACGCTCGCCAAAGGATTCTGAGGGAGGACAAAAAAGCCACAACAGAAAACTAGAACCTTTTCACATTTTACGTATATAGGAAATCTCATATGAACACCGGCTCACCTTGAAATAGGGCCTAAATCACTTATGATTTCAAGAGGGCACCGTAGAGCCACGAGTAGTATGATAGTGAAAATAGTTTAAGGTCCCAAAGACAGAGTAGTTTAAGGTCCCAAAGACCGAGTAGTTTAAGGTCCCAAAGACCGAGTAGTTTAAGAGTCACAAGGACCAAGTAGTTTGAGAGTCACAAGGACCAAGTAGTTCAAGAGTCACAAGGACCAAGTAGTGTAAGAGTCACAAGGACCAAGTAGTCTAAGAGTCACAAGGACCAAGTAGTCTAAGAGTCACAAGGACCAAGTAGTTTAAGAGTCACAAGGACCAAGTAGTTTAAGAGTCACAAGGACCAAGTAGTTTAAGAGTCACAAGGACCAAGTAGTTTAATATGGGTAGAAAAGAGGTTACGAACATGCAAGATAAATAACTGAACAAAAAGAACAGAAAACGCGATTGCAATCACAAATTAAAGAAGTAAAGAAAAGGCGATCACATACTCCCTGACAGGCGCTACGCACAAGAGGCCAAGACCCTTGTGGTGTTCTCCCTCAGGCTGCTTTACACTCCGGGCAGACTTGTGAATTTCTATTGACTTGTGAATATCGATAGAGTTGTGAAATATCTTTGCCCGAAGTGAGTGCCTGAGGTGCAAACGAACCCGACAGGATAAGGAAAACACAACTGGAATAAACGCCGTATTATTATGAAGATTGCCGACAATAATGGCACAAGGGAATATGACAGTCGAGCAGTACAGCAACCGATGACGTCTTGGCGGACCGACGGTTGTCGGGCAGACGCTGCGTAGCTGGAGGACGAGAGCAGACCGGTGGGGCTGCTGCTGGCAGAGCGTCCGACCAGGGAGTACCAGAGGCGCAAGCAGGGAACTGGTGCGTCTAGCAAGCAACAAGGCGTGGCGGCTGGCAGTCGAGAAGGCGGTGAAGGCCACGGGTGAGGTACTGGCGGAGCGTCGAGACTTAGTGTGAATATCAGGGACGCTGCGAGTGTACTGAGGCTGCGCGGCTGTTTATATAGGCCTCGCTGTAGGCTGACTCTACCCGTCCAGGTCTCCGATTGGCCAAGACTGGGGTGCCCTCTTTTCGCCCTCTAGGCTTGTGCTATACTTACGGAGGTTTCTATCGACGTTGCCTGACTGTTCGAAGCAGGCTGCTTATAAAGCTCGGTCCGGCACCCCAGCGCCAGACTTTAGCTCTGATTATTGGTCGTTTAGTACTGGCGCTTTGAGGCTATGAGGTGGCGCTTCTAAGCTTGTGTGGTGGTGTGTGTTCATACCACCACAGGTGCCCCCCCCGTTGTTTTTTAGGTTTCCGAGTATCTCAGTGGAGGTTTGATTCTTCTTCCGTATTTAGTTACGATTCCTTGTTCAGGAGCCACCACTGCCTGGGGGAAGGGAACTCCTTCGTAGACATCGTGTACTTTTGCGCTTGTTGGTTCCACGTGCTCCGTTTCTGTTTCGCTGCTGTCGGGTAGGTGCGCTGCTTTCACCCTGTCAATCGTTATATTGGTAGGTTTCCTTCGTATGTCTAAGGTGAAGTACTTCGGGGTCCTTTCTAGAACGCGAAAAGGGCCATCGTACGGTCTCTGCAATGATTTTCTGACCCCTCCATGTTTAACGAAAACGTTGGTTGCCGTTAGCAGGGCGTTTGGGACATTGATGTCTGTAGGCCCCTGCTGCCTTGGGAGTACTGGCTGTAATCGTGTCATTGTTTCTTGTAGCCTTTGCAGGAATTCTCCCGCTGGGAGAGTTTCGTTCTTCATTGCAGGTAGTTCTCCGGTGAGGCGTAACGTCTGCCCGTACACCATTTCTGCCGGCGAAACGTTGGCGTCTGAGTGTGGTGTGGCTCTGATGTTAAGAAGTATGAGGGGCAAAGCGTCCACCCAGTTCGCGTCGGTCACAGTAGCTTTCAGGGCTTCTTTCAATCGTCGATGCAGTCTTTCCACCAAGGCATTGCTTTGTGGATGGTAGGCTGTAGTCCTGTGTCGCTTTGTGCCCAAAGCTGCTAGGAGCTTCCTCCACAGAGTTGATTCGAACTGTACTCCTTGGTCCGTGATGATCGTCGTCGGAACTCCAAACGAAGACACCCAACCCTGGAGAAAGGCGCGGGCAGACGTTTCTGCCGTACAATCCATCATTGGTATAGCCGTGCACCATCTTGTGAAACGATCGATGCACGTAAGAAGGTACCGGTAATTCTGCGATACGGGTAGCGGTCCGACGATGTCCACGTGTATGGTTTGGAATCGTTCATTTGGAACTGGCATTTTTCCAAGTGGGCTCTTGACGTGCTTCGTAATCTTGCTCGATTGGCATGGAATACATTCTCGTGTCCACTTGCCGACATCTTTGTTGAGGCCGGGCCAGATTACTCGTTGTCTCATGAGATCTCGCGTAGCTTGAATTCCGGGGTGACTGGCTCCGTGAAAATGCTTGAATATTGTTTTTCGGCAACTCTTGGGGATGTACGGCCTCTCCTGGCCGGTGGACACGTCGCACCACAGGGGTATTTTGCCGCCGTGTGTATTGATAGGTCGTATCTTCAGAGCACTCATCGACGCTGGATTCAGGAGCTCTTCTAATTCTGGATCTTCATTCTGTTCCTTCATTATTTCCTCGTAGTCGATTGAAGGTTCTTTTGGCAGGATTGCTGACACCATACGCGATAGCGCGTCTGCTACAGTGTTGGTGGTGCCACTGATGTGGTTGATCTCACAGTCGAACTGCGAGAGATATGACAGTTGCCTGGCCACGCGTGGATTGCTGCCCTCCGTAGATTTGTGAAGAGCGAAGCAGAGTGGTCGGTGATCCGTTTTGATCTCAAAACTCCGGCCATCCAAGAAATGTTCAAAGTGTTGGACTGCTAAGAAGATGGCCATTAACTCCCGGTCGTAGGTGCTGTATTTGCGTTGCGTGTCGTCCAACTTCTTTGAAAAGAAGGCTACTGGTAGTTGCTCTCCTTCGATTTCCTGTTGCAATACGGCCCCCACCGCGGTGGCAGAGGCGTCCGTAACTAGGATTGTCTTGCCTTCTGGAGCCGGGTGCGCTAACATGGTGAGCTGGGAAATCTCGTTCTTCAATCTCACAAAAGCTGCGTCTTGTTCCGGGGTACAATTGATGATTTTCTTTGAGTTCTGTGAGTAGCCTTTCGTTAGTTCGGTGAGAGATTGCATTTTTTCTGCCGCAGCCGGGAGAAATCGATGATAGTAATTAACGATTCCCAGAAACTGTCTTAGTTTTTTTATCGTCGATGGTCGTGGGAAGTTGCAGATGGCTTCTATTTTCTGTGGAAGCGGCGAGATCCCCCGAGCAGACACTCTATGCCCGAGGAAGTCTAGTTCGGGCACTCCAAAAATGCATTTTGCTGGGTGCACTTGTAGTCCCTCTTCTCGCAGACGACGGAACAGTTGCCTTAAGTGATCTTTATGCTCCTTGGCGGACGAAGATGCTATCAGCACGTCATCTATATACGCCGTGACAAAATCCATGCCTCTGGTGATCGCATCGATGTAGCGCCGGAACGTTTGAGCAGCATTCCGGAGTCCGAAAGACATTACAGTGTACTCGTACAAGCCGAACGGTGTCGTGATGGCCGTTTTCTGGATGTCTTCAGCTTTCACCGGTATCTGGTGATAGGCCTTTACGAGGTCGATTTTTGAGAAAATTGTCTTCTTGTGCAGCTTGTAGTGGAAGTCTTGGCAGTGTGGAATGGGGTAACGATCGGGCTTCGTAACTGCATTTAGTCGGCTGTAGTCCCCGCAGATTCTCCAAGCCCCGGGTTCGGACGACTTAGGGACCATATGCATAGGAGACGCCCAGGCGCTTTTTGATGGTCTAATGATGCCTTGATCTAACATCTTTTTGAACTCGTCCCGTGCTGCTTCGAGTTTTTCTGGAGGGAGTCTCCGCGGTCTCGCGTACACCGGGGGGCCGACCGTTTCGATGTGATGCTCTACATCTTTTCTTCCTGGTTGAGGAGTGCGTTCGTGTGAAGCCATTATCTCGGGGAACTCCTTAAAAAGGTCGTTGAACTCCGGCGATGCTTGATGATCGATCCTGTGAAATTTTGCGCTGCTCAAGTTTGCTCGCTCACAAGGAATTTCTGTTTGTGTAGTTTGGATGTACAATCTTGCATTTGCTGCGTCGACGTTGATTTTGTTCGCGTGTAGGAAATCAATTCCTATGATGGGTTGACCGACATCGGCCACCACAAAATCCCATCTTATGAACAATTGAGGGGCGAGCTGGATGTTCCTTCCTGCCGTTCCGTATGAAGCTATTGGAGTATTGTTGGCTGCTAGCAAATCGTAGGATGGGGGTCTGGTCGAACTTTTTCCGTCGGGAGGGATTAAACTGACCGCCGAGCCAGTATCGACCAGATATCGGACGTTGTTCGCGTCTTTAACGTACAACAGCTCGCCTGCTCTTGCCTGCGCGAAAGATGGGGCGCCTACCATCCTCCGCGGCCGTCGTTTCCCGCAAGGCTGCACGGTTGCGTGCACTTTCTCGCACGATCGCCGAAGGTACGGTGGTAGTAGCAGTAAACTTGTTCGAGCCTGCTTCCTTTGTTAGCGTTTTGGACGTTTCTGGGCGCCGGGGCTTGATTCCGCCAATTGTCTGCTTGGTGGACATTTTCTTGCGGGCGTAACGCCCTTCCTAACATTTCTTTGAGTTCTGCTATCTCCTTCATAGCTGCGTCGAATTCGGCTCTTGACACTGTCGGAGACAGTGATGGCTTGACAGCGTTTACGGTGAGGGGCTCAGCAGTTGAGTACCGACACGCGGATTGCCTTGCTATGACTTGATCGGCAATTTCCCTGTACTCTTCGTCCGTTTTTCCTCTTCCTAAAGCTTCAATCAGTGGCTGTGCTTCCACTGGCAATTTTGAAAGGTGCATCGAGCGGATGACTGACGGGTGTAGCGGAGCTTGTCTACAGTTGTTGAGACTCGTCATTTCCAGGAGCAACTCGGAAGGCGTATTGTCTCCCAGCGTTATTTTAACGATGGCGTTGTAGTTTGTTTCTTCGTCGTGACGCACGAAACGTTGCGTCAACGCCGCCTTTAATGCGTCGTATTTTCCGTTTGCCGGGGGATTCAGTAGTATCTCTTGTACTCCGGATACAATGTGCGTGGGTAGTCCTCCTAGGAGCGCCCCGAACTTTGAAGCGTCGTCCAGATTCGGGATTTGTGCGAGCAAAACATCGCAGTGAAGGAGCCATCCCTTGGTGTCCCCACTGAAGGCGGGTAACCGGACATCTCTCCCAGCCATGCTTCCACCTGCCGGGTCACTCTGGGGTCACCAGTGTGGTGTTCTCCCTCAGGCTGCTTTACACTCCGGGCAGACTTGTGAATTTCTATTGACTTGTGAATATCGATAGACTTGTGAAATATCTTTGCCCGAAGTGAGTGCCTGAGGTGCAAACGAACCCGACAGGATAAGGAAAACACAACTGGAATAAACGCCGTATTATTATGAAGATTGCCGACAATAATGGCACAAGGGAATATGACAGTCGAGCAATACAGCAACCGATGACGTCTTGGCGGACCGACGGTTGTCGGGCAGACGCTGCGTAGCTGGAGGACGAGAGCAGACCGGTGGGGCTGCTGCTGGCAGAGCGTCCGACCAGGGAGTAACAGAGGCGCAAGCAGGGAACTGGTGCGTCTAGCAAGTAACAAGGCGTGGCGGCTGGCAGTCGAGAAGGCGGTGAAGGCCACGGGTGAGGTACTGGCGGAGCGTCGAGACTTAAGCCCATATGAGACGGTGGGATCGAGTGTGAACATTTGCGCGCCTCATCGCTAGCTCCACCCATTTCCTCTCTTTTTGTAGCAACTCTGCTCTCTGTGGCGGTGTCCCAGCGTACACGAGTGTCGAAACTCGTGATCGCTCTCTGCACGATACGGACGAACATGCATGGCAGTAGCTAGCCAGGCTTCGTATGAGAAGGATGTCTGCGATAAGTTGTCCTCTCCCTTCACCTCCGCCGCTGACGGACTGGTGCGGGCGGTCGACCACATTATTTATAGAAATTCTCAGAACACACCCATGTTTATGTAGAGAGATAAGTAGCGAGTATAGAGATAGATCTCTACGAAAAATAGCACTAAACCACATCTTTAAAGAAATGAAGCCAGAGATTGAATTAACTCCAGAGTAAATAAATAAATACACTTCAGTCGCAGTTCAGGCAGGAAAACAAAACTAAAAAGATTCCCAGAAATCAGGTACAGGAACTGATGAAATGGTATTCCCAAATTGCGATTCCCATTTCCAATAGTATTCCCATTCTTAGACGAAGGTGACATTCATTGCGCCTCTTCTTCGTCATTGTATGAAATACTTCATTCTCAGCCCAATGTAGGTAACAAGTTAGTTCTTCCACATGTATTATTACTTCTCTTGTTTTCTGCATAAAATTATTATCATGATTTTTTTCGGAAGTTCGAAATCACAGTTACATTATGCAGAAGTAAAAAATGACGGAAACTAGCATGTATGCGCTATTTGTACTTTTTCAGGAGAGTAAGTGTTCTAGTGTAAATTTATACTGTACCGCTATGTACAAATTTTCAATTCGTTTCTCTAATACTCATATTTATTATTGTTCAAAATACAATCAGTACAGTGTAAAAGTTTGTATGTCAGCCTGATGACTAAACCAAGCATTAAATAATCGAACTAAGTATATAAAATGGGGTGATAGTCATTTCTTCACTTACATCAGAGCTATTTTAATGTACGATGAATTATTATTTAAGATGTTACCTGCTCTTAAAATTAGAGTTATCTGTACCAATGCACATGCTGCAATTGTGTGTACAAGTGCCTCAGTATTATCAGTATTGGATGTTTTTCATATTTACGACAATCAATCTGCATTCCACCGTGCAAAAAAAACCTTCAATTGCAATCAAGCGTAGTTGCATTCACGGGCGTCACGCATTCCACACTAGTTGTTAATCATATATATATGACGTAGATATTGAGCCATAATAATTTCATAATTCTTTTCTAAATGGTATATATATTTTGCTGGTATCAGAACCCCTAAAATAATATCAATGCATTTAATTAACCATGTTTTAATTTTGAATTTCTGTGAATTAACCGTCGAAAATGAACATGACTTGAAAGACATGTATTGGTGAATAAAATAATGAAAACAAATCCAGCTTCCGATTTCCGTGCGCCACTGCGCGCCGTGTCTGTGGCCGGCCAACACCGTCTCGTGTAATAACATTGCAGTGTGTTGGTGACGGCGGCCGCCATGACTTCGGAGAAGAGAGCGCATCTCTCGCACCCATGAGTGCCACTTCTTGCCACCGTCTCATACGGGCTTTAGTGTGAATATCAGGGACGCTGCGAGTGTACTGAGGCTCCGCTGGCTGCGCGGCTGTTTATATAGGCCTCGCTGGAGGCTGACTCTACCCGTCCAGGTCTCCGATTGGCCAAGACTGGGGTGCCCTCTTTTCGCCGTCTAGGCTTGTGCTATACTTACGGAGGTTTCGATCGACGTTGCCTGACTGTTCGAAGCAAGCTGCTTATAAAGCTCGGTCCGGCACCCCAGCGCCAGACGGACTCTCGTGAATGCGCCGTGGATGGTTTGTGGCTCTCTTTGTGCGATTAATGTGCTTAAAAACAATTCTTTCTTCAGCTACCAAATTTTTCTATTTTTCTATTCTTTCTATTTGAAAGCTTAAGAGGTAGCTTAGTCGGATCGGAGTGTGGTTTTTGACCACCGGCCCCGGGGCAACCCCTCCGGGCCAGAGGTGAGAATTTTTTTCAACTATTGCCTTTTTCATTTGTCTCCGTCATTCTATTCCGGTGATCTTGTGCATACTTGTTTAAATGTATTGATATTGGATAGTTTGCTGTGTTGATGTGTATAGTTTACTGTATTGATATTTTATAGTTAGGTGTATAAGTATTGTATAGTTTAATTTATTAGTGTTGTACAGTTTAATGTATTTTCATTGTATAGTTTAATGTATCAGTACTGTACAGTTTAACGTATTCAATCTAGATTTCGCCAGTTAAGGAACCTGATATCTCACTCAGTTAAACTGCAGCTAGGTGTGCCCTAAGTTGGTTCCAAATTGTGTGGTCGAAAGTTGTATATATTGTAGTATAATACTGTATATTGTATTGCAAATATAATAAGGGTAGGGCTAGGCGTTTTCCGATATGCCTCCCCCAGATCGGGGGAGGGGAGCTGCTGCTGGGCGGGGAGGCTTGGGTGGCCGCCCCCCCAGGGCCCCTCTTCTTACAAACCCTCGTTCTACTTCTAAAACTAGGAATGCTATTCCGGGGTCCCTCCCCATAAATCCTAGTAACCTTCCACCCACGGTACTCATACCGCCAACTTCAAGCAGTGCCGCAACCGGTTCTGCACATAGAACCAAATCAACAACGTACAGAATACAACTAAAACTTATTGACAGTTCAAAGCCAGTAGATAAAACAAAAATTTTCGAAACGACCTTTAAAGACCTCAATGCTCCCCTTATTCGACTAACTCCCACCAAAACCGGTTTTTATGCAGTAACAGATGATGCCACCTCAGTTGACAAACTAACCTCAAGCAAAGCAATTAATGCATTTCAGAAATTGAACATCATTCCAGCCATTCCCCCGGACCTAAGAGCAGAAAGATCGATTTTTGTTAGACAAATAGACGGTGAAATAGGCTCAAGACCTGCAGAAGAAATAAAAGCAGAAATCCAGCAACAAAACTCATGGCTATCAGTAACAGAAATAGTCAAAATAAAACAATACACTCATCTAATCAAACTGATAACTTCCGATACTACTACTGCACAAAGGATCCTCCGAGATGGTTTTTACATGTTCCACACGAAAATTACACCCTATCAATGTGAACAAGAGCAATATACACACATCCTCATCTGCTACAAATGCTATAAATATGAAGACCACCCAACAAACAAATGCACCCAACCAACTCAATACTGCTCAGAATGCTTCTCTCAGGAACACACGTACGATCAATGCACAAGCACACTCAAGCAATGCCTCAACTGTAATGGACCTCATAGGACATTAGCATCAAGTTGCCCGTACAGAAAAAATGTAATTAAACAAAAAATCGAAAATGAAAAACATGAACAGCATCAGCAAACCCAAAACACCTATGCTGAAATTGCGAAGCACGCAATTCAACAAACAAACCCCCCCGAACATACTCTAACATTAACTACAAAAACACACATAAAACTCACAGCACTCATATTGGAAGCACATATAGCAGCGCTCAATAGAACCCAAAAATTTGGTGACATTCTATCGCAATCCCTAAAAATGAATTTCAATATTGACACCACCTTTCCAGATCGAGACTCTGCAGCAATTTTCAACTTCTATTACAAATCAGAATCAACCCCACAGGAAACGGAAACTGACCAAGAAAAAACGGTGGATGTGTCTCTGGAATGTGAGCAGGAGCTCGTGGAGGAGGCCATGGAAACGGAGGCGAGAGCAAAGCGTAGGATCAGTGATGAAGTTGGAAATTCAAGCATAGTACTGGACAATATGCACAACCTTAATATCAAACTCTACAGGAATTTCCTCGACAACTCACCAATTCCAGAAAATCCCCCGACAGAATGGTACATCCAGGAATTCAATAGAAAAGAAGATGACAAAGGATTAAAATTTACTGTTCAAGACATGAGATCGCAAACATTACTGGAATACATAAACAATAACAGGGTACAATTCACAAGAACTAAAATAAACATCATCCCACATGAGGACTTCACAAACCTTCCAAGACACCAGTCACTAATAGCAGTCACTAAGAAACCCAAAAAATTAATTGCTCAAAAATGAATTTGAAGAAAATAACAATAATTCAACACAACGTACTATCTTGGAATACCAATAAAATCACTCTATCAAACATATATAATACACTGGACCCAGATATTATACTCATCAATAGTCACTGCCTCACAAACAATCAACCTCTCAAGATCTTCAATTACAATACATTCTATTCAAATAAGTTGAACGAAAATTACGCAGGCACCGCAATAGCTCTCAAGAAAAACATCTCATACAGACTTCACGATAATTTTCATTCAGACATGATGGCAGTAACAATAGACACGTTCCAAGGACCAATCACTATAGGCACTACTTATACACCCCCCAGAACGGACTACCTGCATTTTATAGACTTTCACACGCTTTTTAACAGACCTCATCCAACTTACTTTCTTGGTGACATTAATGCAGCACACGATATAACAGGATACTCAAACTGGAATAATCGGGGGAAACATCTCTACTACCTAATCACCAGACACAAATGCACATACGTTGGACCATATTTTCCCACTAGAATAACTCATAATAGCGCCACCTCACCAGATATAGTCCTGCAGAACAAACAAGCTTACCACAATATCTTTCTGAAGCCGGGACCAATCACTCCATCAGATCACATTCCCATAATAGCAACAATATCGGCAAATCCGATACAAATTCCCATAAAACCTCGAAGACATTTTCATAAAGCAGATTGGCAAGCCTATAGACAGAAACTTTCAGCAGTCACACCCCCATTGAAACAGGACCCGACGCTTAAAGAAATAGATCATTATTTGGAAATGTGGACAAAACACGTATTGGACGCCACCAAAGCAACGATCCCACTTATCACTCACAGAATCATACCAGGAATCAAACCAACTCATGAAACCCTGCAATTACAAGCACAATACCAGCAAACAATGCAATATGTTTACACAAACGGCCCTTCCATAGAACTCAATAGACACCTGACCGCAATCAAAACCAAACTACAGGAAGCATACAAAAGAAAATATCATGAAACCTGGGAAGAACTAATTAAGAATCTTGAACTGCAGGAGGACCCGAAGGCATTCTGGTCATCCTGCAAGAGGATGATGGGGAACAACTCAAAACAAATAGTCCCATATATAGAAAACAATAAAATTCAATTACACACACCACAAGAAAAAGAACCTATATTCAGAGAGCATTGGGAGGAAATATTTACCGAGCAGGACGAACCATTTTTTGACAGAGAGCATATTGAAGCAGTAAATAATCACATAAACAACATAGCACATTCGGTTGTCCCTCACAGAACAGGAAATATTAACAGACTTGATCCAATTCATTTTCCCCCTATATCATATGAAGAGCTACTGCACGCACTCAGATCATTTAAGCAGAAAGCACCAGGAATAACAGGCATAACCACTCTGCAACTAAAAAACCTCCCAAAAAACATGATACATTTTCTCATTTACATCTTCAACATGTCTATATCTGCAGGCTATTTCCCCGACAGCTTAAAACATGCAACAATGATTTTTTTACCGAAACCAAATTCATCCCTAAAATTAGTGCAGAATTATAGGCCGATCTCCCTCCTAGATGTACAAGGTAAATTACTAGACAAAATCCTAAACAACAGATTGACAAATTTTTTCACAATTCAGAACCTTTTCAACAGCAGGCAACATGGATTTAGATGCAACCGAGGAACTCACACGGCCCTAGCAACACTTCACGAAACTATATCAATCAAACTAGCACAAAAGTGTAAAATAGACATCTGTTTGAGAGACGTAAAGAAAGCATTTGACAAGGTGTGGCACTCTGGCTTGATCTTTAAATTATCACAAAAAAAACCTTCCCCCTCTATTTTTACGGACTCTGAGCAACTACTTGAGCAATAGAACAGCAGCAATAAGAATAGCAAATTACATAGGACCCAAATTCGCATTGCACACCGGCGTACCCCAAGGAGCATGTTTATCCCCCACGCTTTACAGCTTCTACACCCACGATTTACCTCCTCCACTACCACATACGGATTATATATGTTTCGCAGACGACATCACCCAAATAACAGCCGGACAATATTCGTTGAGATTTGCAACATTAAGAACCAAAAAAGCAATAGAACAGATCAATTCATTCGAAAATAAATGGAAAATCCTAACCAACAGCAGCAAATTTGCCATTATTCCAATCAGTCGAAGGAAAACTCTTGATGTAATGATAAACAACCAAGTGATTCCATACACAAATAGAGGCAAAGTTTTAGGACTAAACATAACGTCACAAGGCATTTCATCTCAGGCTTCCACTAGACAAGCAATAGCGTACAAAAACCTAAACAGAATTCTCCGTTTCTCTCATCTGTCCACAAAAACGAAATTAAAACTCTACATGGCCTACGTAAGATCACCACTAATATACCCGGTTATACCATTACACACAGCATCAGCATCATCAATATCCAAACTGCAAAAGGTTCAAAACAAAGCTCTCAGGTTCATCACAGGCAACACACTAATAGACGCAATACCATCTGAATATATGCACATACAACTAAAGGTCCCTCCCATCAATATACTGTTGCATGAGCACGCAAACAAAATCTGGAACAATATGCAGCAATTTGACCCCGATCTGTATACTAATCTAACCTTCCCACCAGACCTCATCTCAGAACAAAACTCCAGATTCAAAAGCTCAAGGTTACTCGCAATGGCCCCTCCTCCCCCTCCAAAGTTTAATTGAACCACCAATATTTAACAAACATATCTATACGAAAAACCAACAAATTCTAAAACCTCTTCGGAGGAAGTGGGGGAAGACCAAAAATACTTTCATTTACATTTATTTTTTGTTTTTCTGGGGTTTTGGCGAGCGGCAGGACGGTCTTCCCCCCCATGGGTGGGAAGCCGAAACCCCAGACATTTTACTTCATTTCAATCGCACTGAAAAAAAAAAAAATTTCATTAATTATTTTTCATTACTTTAAAAAGTTCTTAAATTCCTGTTTACTTGCACCTCTAATCATTCAATAGCCTTTCTGTAAAAAAGGTATGTAGTGGTAGGTGCATGTCTGCAAAATTGTATCTAGGTGTATATAATGTATGATGTGCACAGACGCTATAATTGTATATATGTTGTGAATAATAATTAACTTGAATTGTATGTATATACGTAGGTAGGTATGGTAGGTGGAAATTACCATAAGAATAGATAAAACTTGTAAATAAGATAGTGTATAGGTGAAAACTCATACATTAATCATAGGCACGAGATGATGTACATGTGTAGTTATTAAATTGTTGATACCGTTGCTTAATAACTAGATAGGCCTTAGTCATAGTTCAGTACCACGAATGAAATTTTAGGTAATGCTTACTATGTAGGTAAGTTAAGTGTAATTGTTTAGATAGCTAGAATGTAGTGTAGATAAAAAAAAATAAAAAAAAAATAAAAAAAAAGAAATAAAAATAAAAAATAAAAAAAAATAAAATAAAAAAAAAATTATGTATATATGCATATTGGTGTGCATGAGTATCGTCGGGTACGTGTGTATGTTTGTGGGTGTTTGAGTATGGGATGTATATAACTATTTGTGTGCTCTTGTGCTGTGTGTGGTATGTATATATATGTACGATAAAAAAAAAATATGTGTATGTTTGTTTGTCGTGTGTGTGCACAATGAAAGAAAAAAAAAAAATTTGTGTGCATGTGTCTGGTATGAATGTGTGTATATGTATGTAAATTTTGTAAATATGCATATATATATATAAAAAAATAAAAAATAAAATAAATAATAATAATAATAATATTATATAATAATATTTATAATATAATAATAACCCCGAGCGGCTGACATCCGCTCAGGGGGGCGTCCTCCCGCTGGCGGATGGGGGGGACGGCCTATGCAAATAGGTTATCTGCGAATACTGAATAAGCAGACGCCGACCAAACTGTCCCCGCTGGCTGAGGGTAATCACTAACCGCATGGAAGCGCGCATAAAGAAACAACCCCCCAACGACGTGAACGGGACCCGACAGTCTCCAACTGCGGGTGCCGCGTCCGGCAGGGTAAGCTCCCCGGGAACTAGTAGTGAACCACACGCTACTAGTGGACCGGATGGTTCGGGCGAACCCGGTCGTCAACTCACTACGAACCCAACTGCAGTACAGGAGCAGGCTCCAGTTGCTTGTGAAGCCGTGCGGGACACGGCTCACTCGACGGCGACTACTCCAAGCAACCCAGGGAGAGCGGCAGACCGGTCACTGGAGACAGTGACCCCTCCTACCTCGCCGCCTCCCACTAACAGACGTCAACCCCGGAAAAAGTGGACGAAGGAAGCCTGGAAAACCCTTTGGATGTGCTACCTACGAAGCGACCCCCAAACCCGAGGCTTTCGCAAACGTATGAGGCAAATCTGGGTAGACCTAGGTCTTCCCAACCACTCAGAGCAAATGCTGGCGAGCCAAATAAGAGAGATCAACATCAAAAACCTCCTTACCAATGAGGAAAAAGAGCTCATAGCCAGTGAACTAAACACGGAAGAAGGGGTTGACGAAAATAATCACCAGGCCGAAGCAAGAGCGCCTCCGATACCACCTGAAACTGAGACACCAATCGTGACCACCGGAAATGACACCGACCAAAGACCAGAAGACGACTCTTGCTCGAGCAATTACACCACCGACGATGAAGCAGAAACGTGGGGAGCTGGAGCTGAGGTACCAAACCAGCTGAGGTACCACCAGATCAGCGACTCAGAACCTGACGATGCTTCAGACGTCGATTTAATAGCAGCACCTCCGCAACAAGCTGAAGTGCCAAACCGGTACCACCAAGCCGGCGACACCGAACCGGAAACGGACGAGGCGGAACCCATCGTAGGGGAAGAACCTGTGGTGGACCGCCGAGACCTTCCGGGAGATGAAGAGACTCTGCTCAACGAGCTCCACAATACCTACTTAACGCTCCTTCACGAAACTCCAAAAGAACAACTACCGAACCTCAGACACGTCCCAGCGGGGAAGATCCTAGCAGCTACTGCCAAGATTAATCATCTCATTGGCAGAATAAAGACCAGGAACATCACAGAAACTAACACCCTAATTCTGGCCGGAGCGTTCCTAGTCTCCAAAGAGCTTGCTCCTCCGCCGGCAACCAACCGGCCGAGAGGAAAGAAAGACCCCCCGTGGAAACACCGAATCCAAAAAAGCATAGATGAGCTCCGGAAACATCTAAGCTGGATCTCGGAATGGAGACGTGGCAGACTGACCTGCAGAAACAAAATGGCGGAACTCAAGGGTATCTACCACTGCAGGGAGGCAGGACTACAACTGGTAGAAGAAACCCTCAAACAAAGACTATCGGCAAAACGAAGCAAAATCCTTAGATATGAGAACAGAATCGCTGGCTTTCAACAGAACAAAATGTTCGCGACCAACCAGTCACGATTCTACAAACAACTGCGCCACAGAAATGTCGAAATGGACGTTCCGGAAGCCGAAGGTACGCGGCGCTTCTGGAGCGGCATTTGGAGCCAAGAGGTCCAGCATAACGCCGAGGCTGAATGGCTTCAAAGCATCGCCAAAGACGTCAATCCGGACGAAGACCTCCGGATAACGGCGGCGCGATTACAAAAGCAAATAAGAAAAACGCAGAGCTGGAAGGCCCCCGGTCCAGACAAAGTCCAAGGCTACTGGATCAAGACCTTCACATCCCTCCATCCCAGGCTGGTAGAAACCCTGGACAGATGCTTAACATCAGGCACTGTGCCAGATTGGATGACAACTGGAAGGACGGTGCTGATACAGAAGGATAGGGAAAAAGGATCAGCGGTGAGCAATTACAGACCCATCACATGCCTCCCGGTCATGTGGAAGATCCTCACCGGCATGATCTACGAGAGCATGTATGAGCACCTAGTGAGCCGCGACTACTTCCCTAACGAGCAGAAGGGATGTAGACGGGGAACGAGAGGGACGAAAGACCATCTTCTGCTCGATAAGCTGATCATGACCCACGCCAAAGCTAAACACAAGAACCTTAGCATGGCGTGGATTGATTACAAAAAGGCCTTCGACATGGTCCCGCACTCATGGATCCTCGAATGTCTGGAGACATACGGAGTCGCAGGAAACGTCCGGCGGCTGATCGCAACTACCATGCCTAACTGGAAGGTCCAGCTCACGTGTGCAAACGCTGAGCTGGGAGAGGTGAACATCCGTCGAGGAATCTTTCAAGGCGACTCCCTATCTTCACTCTTGTTCGTACTGGCACTGGTCCCAATGACTCAGGTCCTCAACAACACGGGCCTGGGATTCAAGTACGACCGCAATAACAGCCTCAACCACCTACTCTACATGGACGATCTCAAGCTGTTCGCAAGATCCGCTAGTGAGATCGAAAGACTTGTGAAAGTTGTGCACGAATTCTCCCACGACATCGGAATGGAATTCGGAATAAGCAAGTGCGGCCTCATCAACATCGAGAAAGGCAAAGTCTCAGCAACTGAAGGTATCCATTTAGAGAACGAAACAATCGAACAGATCGAAGAAGAAGGGTACAAATACCTAGGAGTGCTTGAACACGACAACGTCCTGCACACCGAGATGAAGGATAAGATCAGGAAAGAATACTTCAGCAGAGTAAGGTTAATTTTGAAATCTAATCTCAACGGCGGCAACATCATCAAAGCCATTAACACATGGGCCGTACCGGTCATCAGGTACACCGCCGGAATAGTTAAATGGACGAAGCTCGAACAAAAGAAGCTAGATACGAAGACCAGAAAGCTGATGACCATCTTCAGGGCACTCCACCCCCGATCATGCACTGACAGACTATACATCAAGAGAAAGGAAGGAGGAAGAGGTCTGCTTGAAGTGGAAGAGTGCATCCAAAGTGAGATCAGAGCACTCAGCCAGTACACGAGAGAGCACCAGGATCCTTGGATGAAACTGGTGTGGACATCGAAGACCCTGAAAGAGGAAGAGACCTCAGACAGTTTCAAGGAGAGGAGAAGGGGAGAGCGACTCCAGAAGTGGGAGGGAATGGCACTCGCCGGCCAATACCCCCGACAAACTCGAGAAGCAAAACCTGAACTCACTTGGAACTGGCTGAATCGAGGTGAACTCAAGAAAGAAACTGAGGGCATGATCCTTGCCGCGCAAGAACAAGCCCTCAACACCAAAAACAGAGCAGCTAGAATCACGCACACAAGCAACGACCCAAAATGCCGGATGTGCAAAACCAAAGACGAAACCGTCAACCACCTGATCAGCGAGTGCTCGGCGCTGGCGCAGAGGGAATACAAGAGGAGGCACGACAAGGTAGCAAAAACTCTACATTGGAACCTGTGCAAGACTCACAACTTCCCCTGCGCTGACCGCTGGTACCAGCACGAGCCCAAGACTGTGATGGAAAACGACGACATCAAACTTCTCTACGACGTCCTCCACCAAACTGACAGGGCCATCACAGCCAGACGACCGGACATCGTCGTCATTAACAAGACCCAGAAACAGATCAAGATCATCGACGTGGCAGTTCCGTACGACTCAAGAATCGTCGAAAAGGAGGCTGAGAAAATCCTCAAGTATCAAGACCTCCGGGTCGAGCTCGCCTCGACCCACGGTTGCCGCGCCGAGGTGGTTCCCATCGTGATTGGGACACTTGGGGCCTCAACCACCAATCTTGAAAGGCATCTGGGCAGCATCGGCTGTGATAAAATCCACCCTGGACTGCTGCAAAAGTCAGTTCTCCTGGGATCTGCCCACATTCTTCGCAAGGTGCTCGGATAACACCGGACACTGAGCTGAAGCCGAACCCACTCAGACGAACTGGATTCGAATATGGAGAAGAGAAGAAGGCGGTGATCCTCAGGGTGCGGGACGCACCCCGGAACGCTACGCCTAAAGGGACCGAAGGCTGCGAAGGAAGGAAGAAAGGAAGAGGAGCGTAAAACCTCGTTACACCACTTCTGACTGGAACAACCTGAAGACAACCCTACACCAGCCTTAACAACGTGGCTGTGGATCTGTTTCAATAATAATAATAATAATAATTATAATAATAAATAAAAAAAAATTATATAAAAAAAAAGAAAAAAAAAATAATAAAAATATATAAATAAATAAATATAATATATGTATATGTTAGCATATAGTGTATGTATATATAGTGTATGTATATAGGGTATTGTAGATGAGCACAAGTTGCCTGAGCTCAAACTTAAACTCACTTCATGTACGGATTGCTGATGTTGCCCTCTACCGTGTATATAATAATACAATAGAGCAAAGTAGACGCGGCACAATAGAAAACATGAATCATTTTTTAGCATAAAAAGCCCTGACGGGTACCTTTCCCTTATCAAATTAACTAATTAGCAGTATAAAGAACACAAGATGCACAAGATCACCTAATTATGCGTTATGCGCCTTTTTCTTCTTCCACTATCCCTTTCCTTTTCTCTCCTCCTATTTCTCTTCTGGCACACTCTGTGCCAAACTCTAATTTCTCTTCTCTTCTTTCCTATTGTCACCGCCCCCCCCCCCCAGCGCCAGACTTTAGCTCTGATTATTGGTCGTTTAGTACTGGCGCTTTGAGGCTATGAGGTGGTGCTTCTAAGCTTGTGTGGTGGTGTGTGTTCATACCACCACACCCTCCTCACAGCGCGGTTCAATTCAATCTCATTTGTCACAGACAAGACACCTGTCGAGGTGCCTTGCCACAAGCCGCAACTTTAGCGAGATTTCTCTTCAAGAAAATTAGCGACTTTTCCATGAAAAAAAAAAAAAACATTTTAAATTCAAATTTCTTACAAAAGCGAGACAACGTTAGCCAAAATTTATTTCATTATAAACTTTGCACAACCCTCACATCTATAAACCTGTTTATTGGTGTACACAAAAAATGTATTTCATGGTATATTTGTTATACGGACGTTAAATATTAATACAGAAAAGAGAAAGAAATAACAAAATAAAGATGAGGAAATACTCCTAATTATGGAAAGAACGTTCGTTCTGCTGCATTGAACTGACGGCTGTGGTGCTCATTGTTGTCAACAGAAATAAGTAAGATGAATATACGAATCGCTTAGAAAACGTAAAATGAAATAGTTTCTAAATTTGTAACAGAAATTTCAGGAAAATTAGAATTTCTGATAGATGGGAAGTTCATACCGAAATGCTGCAGGCCCTATGACAGAGATGCAAAATGACGTGACACATTTACTCTAAATTCTTTTCCAGTTTTAGAGTTTGTGATATGCTGGGGAAGCTTGTTCCACAAAAAATCTCCAGAAACTGAGAGAGCTTTTTGTCCCACGTTAGATGAGCGGTAACTGACTAAAACATCGTTCCTCCGGTTTGGTCTTTCGTTTTGGATATTAGATGGAGAAAAATTTACCACCTCTGCATTACTTTGGGGGAGGTACAAAGAGGAGAATACTCGTCGAGCTTTCTGGATCATAAATCTGTTCGGTATTGGGATTCAGTCGAGTTTTTTTAAAAAAGGGGTGACATGGTCGTATTTATTGAAATTTCCGTTGCATACTACTTTAGCGGCGAAGTTTAGGCATTTTTGCAACTCTTCCTGACGACATTGAGGTAAATCTCCCCACACAAGACTGCAGTAGTCCAGACGCGATAAAACTAAAGACTGAATCACTAATAATCTAGATTTTTCGTCAAGTGTGTTCTTTATACGATGAAAGAACATTAAGGTTCCGTTAATTTTGTTGCACATTGTTTCGACATGTGAATTGAAAGTCATATTTTTGTCAAACCAAACACCCAGATTTTTAACCTTATCTACTGGTTTAATTGTATCGTCTCCGAATGTTAGCTTGAATGATGGTAAATTTTCAGTCGCATTCTGTGATCCAAAAATAATACATTGCGTTTTACTTGCGTTAAGTTTGAGGCCATTATGGTCATACCACAATTTCAGATTTCTCAGAAGGTTTTCAGCGTTGGCTTGTGTTTCTTTTAAATCCGCTGTTGAGCTTGTCATGGCAATTTGCACGTCATCAGCATACATTGAGATTTTTGTGTTTGCCGGCATGGGGGGGGGGGGAAATCATTGATGAAAATTGAAAATAGGAGTGGGCCGATAATTGAACCTTGAGGAACGCCAAAATTATTTGGTATGAATGATGACATTTTGATATTCAAGCACACTGCATGAGAGCGGTTTAGTAGGTAGCTTTCAAACCACAGAGTGTCTATTCTGAGGTTTGAAATTTTTTGTAGAAGTTTCTTACCCTTAACACTGTCGAAAGCTTGGGAGAGATCGAGCAATAGTAAGAGAATTAATTTTTTTGGTCAATATCATTGTAAATTTTTTCTGTTATGTTTAACAGGGCGTCCTGAGTACTGGTATTCCTTCTGTAAGCATATTGATTGCGATGCAGTAGATGTGACTCGTCTATGTAAGACGAGAGCTGGTTTGTTATTACTTTTTATAATATTTTTGGACATAACAGGCAGGAGACTGATTGGTCTGTAGTTTGACGCTATGTCGATATCACCAGATTTATGTAATGGCTTAATAATGGATAATTTCCATTGGTCGGGAAACTTGTTTGTGGCTATAGATGTATTTATTATCAAACGAATGAGGGGTGCTGTGACAGGGAAGCTGTCTTTTATATGTTGGAGGCTTATGCCATCATGTCCAGTCGCTTTGGTATTCTTTAGTGAGTATAAGATTTTTCGTAACTCTATGACGCTAACCGGCTTTGGTCTCCATTTGTTTCTACTATTTGGGGATGATAAATCGCTCAGATTTGCTCCTGTAGATGTGTCTGAAACTGTCCTGGATGCTTCATTGAAAACATCTTCGCCAACTTTTGAGAAGAAAGTATTAAAATCATTAGCCATTTTTGAGGGGTTGTCGAAAGTGCTTTTGCACTCCGAGTTTTTATACTGAGCAACTTCTCTAATGATTTCCCAAGTTCTTTTTGGGTTTTGTTTTGCCGCCAAGAGTTCTTTGTGGAAGTAGTCCCGTTTTGCTTCCTTAACTTTTCTTCGTATGATCTTCTCATGATCTTTATGTAATTTTCGACGCGTACTGTCTGATTTATTCAGTTTGTACTCACGCTGCAAATTTCTTTTAGCTCTGCTCAACCGTTTTATTTCATCTGTTATCCATTTAGAAATTCTTGGCTTAACTTTCTTCGTAGTGAAAGGTGCGCATTCGTTAAGAGCCGATACGAAATTTTCGTTGAAAAGCGAAACTTGTAAATTGACATCATCGGTGTTTTCCATGCCTTGAAATTCACTCCATCTGTCTAATAGCTTTTCTTGAAATATTTCAGGGGAGTAGTGGTTTTTCATGCGATATGAAATGTAACTAGATTTCTGTTTCTCTTTTGCAATATTTATTTGGCATTCTACCGAATGGTGATCAGAAAAGGACGGTAAGATTTCTGTGCTGAGAACTGCTTGGGGATTGTTTGTAATTGCTAGGTCAAGAAGAGTTTTGGAAGCGTTGGTAATTCGCGTTGGTTCTTGGACCATTTGAGAAAGATTAAGTCTGTGCAGCATCTTGCTTAGCTTGTTGTTTTTATTTGTCAGATCTACGTTAAAATCTCCGAAAACATAGAAAGATTTTTTGGCTGCAGAGATTAATTTAAACGTATTTTCAATGAAATCTAATGTTGGACGTAGAGATGCTGACGGATGTCTGTAAAGACTGCCGATAATGAAAGACTTGTGTTTGTTTACCTGAACATTGAGCCAAACCATTTCTACGTCTTCGCATTTTTCTTTTATCGGAAATAAGGATGTAGAGTAGACATCTTTGAAGAAAATGCATGAACAGCTACCTCTATTACTCTTGACTCCGTCATAACGGTACAATGTGTACCCGGCAATGCTGAGATATGAGCTTTCGACTCGTGAATCGAACCATGTTTCAGATACGCATAAAATATCGATATCGTTAGTGATCAACATTACTCGTACGTCATCCATTTTACCATTGAGACTGCGAGCATTTATGTGTAATATTTTGATGTTATTTATCTCAATAGGCAGATCTTTAGTGGAGTTATTGCATTTTTTAGGTCTAGCAGGGCATTTGGTATTCGTCTCTAGGTCTTTATTGCCGCGTTCATTGTTTGTGATTTCAGCTTCAAATTCAATTTGATCACTGTTATTTAGTCACAAGATGGGGGAGGGAGCAACACGATTTTCATCACGCATTTTCAAGAGGGCGCTATAGTGGTCCTGTTTCCGGTGTATGTTTACCGGAGGACAGTTTATCAGAGCATTTGATGTAGGGGAGATTGTCGTCTTCCAAATCCCATTTTCTCTTTCATCAAATACGTGAATTGGTGTTCTCGTCACATTAGAAAGTATTTGGTGTATGAGGTCTCCAACTGCGTGATCGAAGACTTTTCTATTGATGTATTTATCGATGAGTTGTTCGAAACTGCCACTGTTCTTGTCAACGAATTTTGCATACTGGTCCTTGTTTCTGGAGCTCTCAGTTTTGATGGCTATTTTCAGAGATGTATAATCCCATTTCGATCTTTGTTGTGAAGCAAGCTGCGTCGTTACGGCGTGGAGGAGACAGTGTCCGTCACCTACAGTGTAAGCAGGCTCCATTTTGAGCGATCGTTTCAAGTCGTCCAGTGTGTTTGCAACGCGTGAGCAAATTTGATTCACTGTTGGTTTTGCGGTAGCAGTATCGGTTTGATCGTTCAACGGAGGCCTGGCAGAGGCAACAGATTTTTTTTGAATGATTTGATTTTTTTGTGAATAGTTTTGAATATCGTTATTAGCTTGACTTTCCTCGGCTCCTGCGTACTCACTGGAAAGTTGAGAATTGGTTGAAAAGAATGGCATGTCGCAATCACTATTTGTGTCTGTTGCAAGTAACGCAAATTTATTTTTCGTACTGACATTATATTTGTCTGAGATCGAGTCAGGGAAAGGCTCAGGCTTATTCATGTTCCTCATGTGGGTGGGTGAGTTACTCAGAGCTCTGCTGGATGACGCAATCAATTTTGAAGGATTTGGTGTACCATGTGCAGCGATGTGCACAGGCTTATATTCTTTTCCAAAGTTTAAAGTGAGACTATTTGTCTCTTTCCGTGAAGTTTTCGATTCATTGGAATGACCTACAATTCCAATTTTTGCTTGACATTCGTTAAAATGAGGACAATATTGCACGGTGATTCGCAATGTTGATTTCATTGCAAGTTGTCCAAGAAAACAGAAGTTTTCTGCCTGGGTGCGAGGCCATTGAATGTTATTGAGTGCGTCACCATTTTCATTATCTGGGTAAGTTTGAAATTGAATCAAGTTTAAACCCAGATTTTTGCAGAAATTCATCGCTTTGTTGAATTCTTTCGCACTGCAAGCATTTGCGATATAAATAGTAGAAAGTGCGTACTTCCTTACAATTTGTTGTTTGATTCGAGCAAGGTCTGAGGGAGAGTGGCAGAGACCATCAAAACTTAGTATATAATTTTTAAATCTAGGCATGCAATTTATAGCATGGAGAAGGTCGTCGAAGCGCCCAGATGGAACAGTTTTGATCCAGCAAGAGCGATCGATGTCCTTCCTTCTGATCGTGCTTAGGATATTGTCACCTAGCAGCAGAGTATCGTAAGGTTCTCGACAATTGGAGTCGACTTCACAAGAGATACTCGTACTAGCAGGTACCGCAGTTGCAAGGTCATGAGAACGCATAAGGATGGTTACTCACCACATAAATACGAGAAAGAAGATTCTTTGTCATGATCAAATTTTTTAATTTCGTGAGATTTTGGGACGAGAGGCTCAAACCTTTGAAACTTATATAGTTCCTGAAAGGAGGTGCGCGTTCAATCTCATCATAGAGATCATTTAGACGTTCCGAAGTTATGGTCTGAATCCTGCATGCACTATCAATGTCATCTCTGTTGATTTTTGTGAGACTATTGTCTCCAACGAGAAAAGTGTCTAAAGGGGATTTCGCATAAGGATGGTTACTCGCAGCTACCACTGGCGTAAAATCATGAGCGCTGATACGATAATTTAAAGCAAAAAGCTGTTCTGTAATCACTTGAATATTTGATACAGTGGAAGAAATCGACGCTGGGCTTGGGGACAATTTTGTCTCAAAGCTTTATTGAGAAATGCAGCTGTAAGAGACAGCGTGTTATTTATTTCATGAATAGTTTGGGAACTGGTCATTTGGAGAGGATGTAAGTACCCATCAAAGGCGGTAACAGGTCTGGTTGTATTTTTCTCCACTGAAAATCTTACGTTATCCTCGCAGTTTACGCTCTGAGGTATTTTACTGCCAGTATTAGCTGCTTCGTATGCATTTTCAAAGATAACTTCGCCACCTGAAAGGTCTACACACAATTTATCATTAAAATTATAATTAAAATTACCCCTTTTACTCTCTGACTGGTTGCACACACCCAAAATTTTATCGCGTTCTAACGATGACGTTGGTGTTTCCGTCGGCGATGAACGATTTTGAGCTTTCTCAGTGACGCAGGGCAGGGGCGACGTCGCCATGACGCAATCGTTTCGGCGAGACGAAGGAGCTCGCAGTGCTGTGGCAGCTTCCGCCAGTGAGGACGTATCTTCTTCACTAAAGATTCTCGGCTTTGTGGACGATGAATCTTCTCGGACACAGTCCAAAGCGTGGGGTTGAGAGTCGAGTGCTGCTTGTACGGAATTTCTTGAACTCGCTTCGGGTGTGCCCGTAGCAGGTTTCAGAACTTGAGAAGATGAATTATTACTGGGAGCTGAATTATTACAAGCAGCGCCTGAGAGATTTTCGCCCGTGTCAGATGACTCTGATTTTGCAGTCATTAGTGATGCTTCAGGGGCTGAGAAACACTTGCTGATACCAGACTTCACGAACGTCCGAGAAGCATTTTTCGTTTTGAGTCTTTGAGGACCTTGAACAGATGGATTCACAGGGGCGGATTTATTAGGTCTGCCTTTCCGCTTTATGGCTGGTGCTTTATGCTTTTTACTGAGCTTTTCGTGCGAAGCTGTACTGGAGGATGTTTTTTTCAGATGGGGCAACCTTCCGAGTAGTTGAACGAGTTCTATATTGATATATTGTGACGTTGATAGAGAGGAAGAAAAATTAAAATTTGTTCATTGGGTTAAAGTAGAAGACCTCGCCTTTTAAAGGTAGATAAAAAGAGACTGCCAGTAGGAAAGCAAGGGGGGAGGGGCTTGGGGTGTAAGACAGAGGAGGACAGAGTGTGAGCGGGAGGAGGGGGCAGGATGCTTGCGGTCGGCAGAGCAGCGTTGCTTGCTGTCCTGGTTGGGGAAGAAAAGAGAACAGAAAAAAAAGAAGAAGAAAAGAAGAAAAAGAACTTCAACTCTTCCATCAGAAGATTGCTCTGGTGAACTTTTCGAGAAACGTCGGATTGTTCAAGTTTACTTCACACTGTGGAATTATGCTCTGTCTGTGAACACAGGCTTACTATGTTTAACATGGTAAATTTTTTCCGAAGTTGCTGGATCAAGTTTATTTAATTTTTATATTTAAAATTTCCTTCAAAGAAGAAGAAGTTTTTTATCCTTCTCACATTTAACGTCAATAGTTAACCAAAATTGTCCATCAAAAGAACATGAGGTAAGCTAATTTTTTTTTTTAATCAAAAATTGAATGAGTACATTAGAAATTTTCAACATTCATGCTCTATTGTGACAAAAATAGTTCACAAAAAATGGTCACCATTATTTTCCAAAGATGCGAGTTTGACAGAGCACACTTTCTATTTTGTTTCTGGAGATAACGGCACTTGTTCTTCCACGTTAAGAGTGGAGGTGTTTTGGAGGGATGGAGTGGAGATGGAGGGGGGATGGAGGGGGCAGGGGTAAGCTTGTTCGCGCTGCCCTCACCGGCACTGCGAAAGCAACACTAAGTTTTCACATCTCGCCACTCTGATCTGCTTGTTAAAATGATCAAAATTGAATCACCGAAACACTGAAAGTTCACTTTTACCATTTAGTTAGGTAGACGGCACATTCACGGACACACAGTTCTAATTTCGTACTTCGTGGAGTTTTTCTTCCCTCACATTCTGAAACAATTTAGCTCCGGTAACATGGAGCGTGCGTCCACGGTGACAGTTGACGCGAGAACCTAGACTAATGAAGGACCTCAGAATTTATACTATTATTCAGTGACTAAAGTATTGATGCTGTAAATTTCTGATTCGTTTTTTAACAAGGTGTATTATTACAGTCTCTTGAATTGGCTACTCTTGCAACTGATATTGTTGCTACTACTATTTCAGGTAGATATCTGACAATTAGCTGTAAAGCTGGGTAAAAATGCCAATGCTAGGCTCAGTGGGAGAATTCAATCCTTTAGAGGAAGAATTCCCAGAATATGAAGTCAGGCTAAACTGCTTCCTGAGTATTAATAAAGTGGAAGATTCAAATAAAGCTAAAACATTTATTGCTCTGGTGGGTCCTAAAATTGTTAGGTTAGCCAAAGACCTACTCTCACCTAAAAGACTTTTAGATGCTACCTATGAGGAGATCATGGAAGCGTTAAGACGGCATTTTAAGCCGACACGCAACCAGATCTTTGAAAGGTTTAGGTTCCATAAGCGGAACCAGAAACAAGGGGAGAGCATTGCTGATTTTGTGGCTAGCTTAAAGGCCCTTTCAGACACCTGTAATTTCAAACAGGAAGTTCTGGAAGAAACGCTGCTAGATAGGTTAATACTGGGTGTGGCCAGTAATGATGTTCAAAATTGCTTGCTTAATGAAGCAGACCTCACATGGAAAAAAGCCGTGGATCTGGCAACTGCCAAAGAAACTCAACTGAGGGAGACGGTTGTGTTAAGGCAACCTAATTCCATACTAAATGTGGGCCAGCATAGAGTAAAGCAAACTGCTATTAAGCCTCAGGGCAAAACTCAGGCTCAAGCTAGCCCCAAATCAGCATGCAGCGGCTGTGGTAATCTGCACTGGCGTAGAGATTGCCCCTATAAAGACAGTGTTTGTCATGGTTGTGGCCAAAAAGGCCATCTTAAGAAATGTTGCTTTAAAGTGAAAAATCAAAATTCTGCTAAAGGCAACAAAAATAATTTTGTGCATGCTATGCATGAGAAAAGAGGGAGGGAACACCACCCTAACCCTAATAGAACTAACAATGCAACCTGTGCAGACTATCCAGTTGCTAATCTAGGCTGTTATGGGGAGATTTTCTCAATAGCCGAGGAAATGAAACCCCCAATCAAAATAAAATTGTTACTAAATGGTGTGCCATTAGAGATGGAGGTAGATACAGGTGCTGCCAGGTCTATCCTTTCAATGGCCACCTACTCTAAAATACCAGCTAAGTCAAGACCCGAGCTGAGACCTTCTGATGTTAAGCTTAGGACTTATGGGGGAACCCCCCCTAGTGATTTGTGGGGAGATTAGGGCTCACATCCAGCGTGAACCTGGTAATATGGTTCCTCAACTAGCAACTATTGTGATTGTAGACAGGGAGGGGCCAGCTTTGCTGGGTAGGGACCTGATTGATTCCCTCGGGCTAACTATAGTATCAAATAATGTCAACAAATTGACTACCTGCCCTGAAGAGTTAGCAAATAAATTCCCCGACCTTTTTCAACCAGGTCTAGGTTGCTTTAAGGGAAGGAATTTCAAAATAGAAGTGGATCCAGCCGTACCACCAAAGTTTTGTAAGGCCAGGAACGTGCCTTACACACTGAGACCAAAGGTGGAGGCAGAACTTGATAGACTGGTGCAAGAAGGTATCCTCACCCCTGTACAATACTCGAGATGGGCAGCGGCGATCGTCCCTGTGCTCAAGGCTGATCAAAGCATCCGCATCTGTGGGGACTACAAATTAACAGTCAACAGAGCCACTAGGCTTGATACCTACCCTATACCCAGAGTGGAAGATCTATTTAGCGGGTTAGCAGGAGGAGTTATATACTCCAAGCTAGATATGTCTCAGGCATACGCTCAACTACCCTTGGATGAAGACTCCAAGGAACTCACGGTAATAAACACCCACAGAGGTTTATTTGCCTACAACCGTCTCAGCTTTGGAATTGCGTCCGCACCTGGAATCTTTCAGCGTGCCATGGAAGGACTATTGCAGGACCTCCCAGGAGTGTTCTGCTACCTGGATGACGTCCTGGTGAGTGCCACTGATGAGCAAGAGCACAACAAGCGTCTCTATCAAGTCTTATCTAAACTACAGGAGGCAGGGCTAAAACTGAAAATGGATAAATGCCAAATTGGAGTGCCACAGGTATCCTACCTTGGATACCAAATTGACAAGGATGGATTGCACCCCACTGCAGAGAAGGTAGCAGCAATCCAGAATGCACCAGCTCCTACTAATGTAACTCAACTGAGAGCCTACCTTGGGCTGCTAAATTTCTATAGGAAATTTCTAAAATCATCTGCAACTATGCTGGAGCCCCTAAATACCTTACTGAGAGACAAAACCCCTTGGAAATGGGATGCAAGTCAGGAGAGAGCCTTCCAGAAATCTAAACAAGCCCTCCTGGACTCTCAGACTCTAGTCCATTTTGACCCTCAGAAACCCATAGTGGTAGTGGCGGACAGTAGTGCGTATGGTGTGGGAGCGGTGCTGTGTCACCTTATTGATGGGATTGAACGCCCCGCCTATTTTGCCTCCCGAACTCTAACAGCAACAGAACGCAACTACTCTCAAACTGAGAAAGAAGCCCTAGCTATGGTGTTCGCACTTCGTAAATTTCATTGCTACCTGTGGGGACAGGATTTCACTGTGGTTACGGACCACAAACCTTTGTTAGGACTATTTGATCCGGGTAGAAGCATTCCTCCGATGGCATTCGGGCGCATTCAAAGGTGGGCTTTACTACTGCAGTCCTACAAGTTCACCTTGCGTCACCGGTCCGGCGTGCTGTTGGGCACAGCTGATGCTCTCGGTCGTCTACCTTTGACAACTCCCGAGGAAGCCACACCTATTCCTGCGGAATGGACGTCCTTAGTTAATTTCCTTGAGTCAGCTCCAGTCATCAGCACCCACATCCGCGACGGCACCCTAAGGGACCCAGTACTTTCAAAGGTATACAAATACTGCCAAGTAGGCTGGCCTTCGACGGTAATTGGTGACCCTGATCTCGCTCCGTATACTAGGAGGCGAGACGAATTGTCCACACAAAATGGCTGTGTGCTCTGGGGAGCAAGAATTATTGTACCCCAAGCTCTCAGACAAGCCATTGTGGACGAACTTCACTCTGGCCATGCTGGATCATCCAGGATGAAGGAGTTAGCTCGCAGCTATGTATGGTGGCCGCTGCTGGACAAAGATTTAGAAGAAACGACTAAGTCATGCAGCGAGTGCCTGAGCACTCGAGCTGCACCAACGAAAGCTGAACTCCATCCGTGAGAATGGCCTGCGAAGCCTTGGCATCGCATACACATTGACTACGCGGGCCCAATGGATGGAAAATACTATCTAGTGATCGTGGATGCACACTCTAAGTGGGTTGAAATTTTTCCCACATCTACTACAACCTCTAGCGAAACGATCTCGTGCCTGAAACACACTTTTGCGACATTTGGATTTCCAGTAACAATTGTTTCTGACAATGCAACGTGTTTCACATCGGCTGAATTCCAAGAATTTGTGAAGGCATGTGGTATGCGACATATTACGAGCGCACCATACCACCCTTCAACTAATGGACTGGTAGAGCGCATGGTACAAACTTTCAAGAAGAATATACGAAAGTCAACGGAACCCCTACGCCTAGCACTAGACAGATTTCTGTTCAACTATCGGCTGACACCCCACACGACAACAGGTGTTACGCCCGCCGAACTGATGTTAGGCAGAAAAGTTCGCTCTCGTCTTGATCTGCTTTGGCCGTCAGAAGCAATCGCGTCCAAAGTTGCTCAACGCCAGGACGCTCAGAAAAGATACCACCCAGGGTCTCGCGCGGTTGATATTCCGCCGGAGTCTCCTGTGATGGTCCGTCAATACACGCCGGGTTCCCCAAAATGGACCCCTGCTACCACCATTGAGAAAACAGGCCTGGTATCCTACAAGTGCCAACTGAAGGGGGGAGAGGTCGTTCGTCGACACCAGGACCAAGTTATTACCTGCTCGAACACCATCCCTGAACCCTTGGAACAACCTACGGAGGAAACCGTCGTGTTTCCACAACCTGCTCAAAATTCATACCCACCACCTCCGACCAATGAACCTGACACCGGAACACCTGATTACCCGACTCCCACCCAGGAGGCTAGGATGCACGAGCCTCCAAGTGCTAACATCTCACGCAGGTCTACCCGGGCTTGGAAGCCTGTGGTGAGAATGGACCTTTAGGATTGACTATATTGAATAAGGGGACTGGGGATACAGGGGGAGGGTTTCTAATTAAGGAGGGAGGGGTGTAATATAGCGAGTAGTGTAAGTTCTAGTTAGAGAGACCATAAGTTGGCAACGCTCGAGAGAGCAACACTCGCAAGTCAGTCTGCTATTGGCCTCGGGTTCAACAACAAGTACATGTTGACCGAGGGTGTATATAATTACCTACTGTGGTTGGTATCTAACTTCTTAAGTTCTAAACTAATGTACTAATTCTATTCTACTCTATTCTATACATTTCCCGTCTATCTCCGCTCTAATCTCACTAGCCACAGTACCGTCAATTGAGTATAAAGTTAAGGTATCCAAGAGGTGAGTGAACTATTTACCTAACTTGCTGTGTCATTGCATTGTCTATTTTGTTCAGTACTATAACTATGTTGTGTCTATGTGGAACCTATGCTGTGCTCTAGTGTAGGGCTATCCACTCTATAATAGATTCCCATGCACACGACCCTCTCCTCACATACACTCGCCATATAACCAACGCTGCTGCGAGCCTGTTGCAGTCCTACTCAAGATTGGACCACAACATCAGCTCATCCTGAAGAGACCGACAGGATTGACGAATCTCCCAGCTTCAAATAAAAAGGCCAGAGAATTAAAACCATATCTCCTTTCTTTTCCTTCTGCTTGGTCCAGTCCGTGGTAAAGTTCGCTAGTTTGATTAAACGGAGGCATAAAGCCCCACGAACACTGAATAAATTAAAGCCTCCTTCTGAGGACGTAGTCAGATATATATCTATCATTTGATTCTGTTAAGTGTCGCCGTCGGCGGCGACTGGTGACCTCGCCCTTATCAAGAACACCAACCTTATTCATTTGCTAAATTAAAATCATATTTGACCCTTAACCTTCAAAACTAGAACATCCAACCCTTTCAATTTTTGCTCGCTCCTCAAGCATCAAATTCAAATAATTAAAGTACTTGCCCACATTGGGAGGATTTCATAAAATATCGAGTTAATTATCTCAATGATCAGTCTAATGCGAAACTAGGTTAAGTGAACTAGGTTAAACATTTTGTACACCCTAGAATAATGTGATGGTAGAAAAAAAGAAGAAAGAAAAGAAAAAACTTTATTTCCAATAGAGATTGTACAATATTACAATCATTGGTTTTTAAATATCTTAAAATTAATACACTTAGATGATACACACACACGAGTATTGAAAAACTCGTGTCACTAGTCGAAAATAAATGATTGAGGGCAATGTACTCCTAATCTTGCTTAATCTACATTTGACAATACATGTAATGATAATTATAAGAGATAACGCAAATTCATGGACGATGCATTTTCATTGTGGGGTGAAAAAACTTTTGACAGTTTACATGTACATGACATAAAACTTCGCAATTATTGATGCCAGGAAATAATATATGAATCGCTTGTTTCGGCAAATGTTCAAAAGTGTCATTTTAAGGAAGCATGAAAAAAAAAATATAAATACAAATCCATATACATATATATACGTACATATATATACATACATACACACACACATACAGATATATATACATATGTACGCATAAGCATGAGGACCAAGAAGATTATAAGTTTTGTATTTCTAATTCAACAATTTTAACATAACGGTCGTTAGTTAATAAGCATTTTATTTAAATATAAATGGATGATCGTACAACAAATGTATAGTTTGTACATGAATGCTTTACAATAATAAAGAGATGACGAGTTAGGTAATGTTACAAGTTGAGAGTCAACAGAAAATGACCATTATCTCTAGTAAAATGCTAGTTGTCAGTTTAGTACACACATATGTGCACACATACATGTAAATATATACACATATATGTACACATAAAAAAGAAGAAAAAAAATGGTTTATTTCCAATAGAGATGGTATAAAAGCACCATCATTGGTTTTTAAAATATCTTAAAATTAATACACTTAGATGATACACCTACACGAGTATTGAAAAACTCGTGTCACTAGTCAAAAGAAATGATTGAGGGCAATGAACTCCTAATCTAGCTTAATCTACATCTGATAATACATGTAATGAAAGTTGTAAGAGATGACACACGCGTTTTACGGCCATGTGTGTGCCTAGGTTACGAAGAACACCGGTTTCGTTAACATGGACACACACGTGTGTACATATAAGCAAGAGGACCAAGAAGATTATAGGTTTTGTATTTCTGATTCAACAATTTTAACATAACGGTCATTAGTTAACAAGCATTTTATTTAAATATAAATAGATGATCGCACAACAAATGTATAGTTTTTACATGAATGCTTTACAATACTAAAGATATGACGAGTTAGGTAATGTTACAAGTTGAGAGTGCACTGAAAAAAAAGACCATTATCTCTAGTAAAATGCTAGTTGTCAGTCTAGTGCACACATATATGCACGTATACATGTAAATATTTACACATACACATGCACACATATACCCACGCACATATTTACACCTGACTCGTAAGCATACGCAAATGCATTTCTATGCATCGAGGCAATACATACGCATTCTACAGAGTGTCATACGCATAGCGTGGACACGTACACATTTACACAAGTAAGCATGTGCGCAAATATCAGCGTAAACTAGTCAGTATAAACCAGAATTCCAATCGAAGGAAACGGAGAAAATAGGATGCCCTAGAAGTCGCTGAACTTGTTCGGGCCCACAGGTAGCTATACTCAAATTTGACCATTGTACTAAACTTAAGAAAAATTCTACCTCTGTATCACCTGTGGTAAATAAATTGTTTAAATTGTTTAAATTGTTCTTTGTGGAAGTAGTCCCGTTTTGCTTCCTTAACTTTTCTTCGTAGGATCTTCTTATATAAGTTCAAAAATGTAAATAGAGGGTAGAATTTTGGACCGTTTCAATTTGAATTTTTTTATTAGTATGATCTTATTTTTCTCTAAAAAATAAAAGTATAAAATTTTAAACGTTCATTTTACTATTGAACAAACTTTCCGTGCAACCGGACGCGAGTAAACGGAAAAACAACAATAACAACAAAATTCAGACGCCAAAATCAAGGTTTAGTGACTCCTTGAGCTCCTTGTACCTCATAATGAATAGGAAGCCAAAAAACTATCTCCCCTTAGTATGTGACATACAAGCCAAGCTGTACACCACTGCTTCTTCCCACGGTGCTTACCTGCAGTTCATTCCAGGCCATAAAGGTGTTCCTGGTAATGAGGCTGCTGATGAGGCAGCCAAAGATGCTCATCTGCTTCGGTACTGCACGCTGACACCAACCTCATATGAAGAAGTAAAAAGTCTCATATGTGAAGCCTTCGAATTAAAGTGGAGCACTGAATGGATGAGGGGGGTTCAACTGACATGGAAAGGACGACATTTACTGAAAATCAGAGAAAATACGGCAAGGTGGCCGTGGGCTGCACACAAGATCCGTTGCGTCGAGACAGCACTTGCTCGTCTGCGTGTTGGGCACACGGGGCTTCGGTCACATCTACATTGCTTCAATATTGTTGATGATCCAAATTGCTCATGTGGTGCTGAGGAAAATATTGACCATCTTTTTTTCTACTGCCGTTGCTACACTGGAGAACGTACCTCCATGAAAAATTCCTTGAGCCTACTTAATGTACCGTTTTGCTTAAAAAACTTGCCTGGAGGTGGCCCCTTTATGGAACTCACTCAAAAGCAAATTGTTAATATAGTTGTACATTATCTATCATCTATAAGAAAAATTAAAACAATCTGAAATCTTGTTAAAATTGTGATATTGCAGAGAAGTGAGTGAATTCCTCCAGTGGCACTTCACAGAAAAACTTCCTATGACTTCTTTCAGCCTGAGTGCTGAACTTCAGAGCATCAATCTACAACTTTGAAGGCGTGGGGCTGCATGGAATCATCTCCGAAGCTCCAAAAAATTGGAAACAACAACAATAACAAGGTTATTGCAGTTCTGTATGGGTGTTTCCAATTGGCTACTAGAATATGGAATATGAACTAATTTTACTGCATTGTGGGCCCTTTTACGTTTCATTGTGTATCATTTTGAATATTATTTATGATATTAGTTTTCTGTTAAATATTGGAATGGTGTGGATAAAGCATCATGGTTAACTTGACCACTGGTTTATTGTGTCCCGTGTTGCTTAAAACGTGAATCATTAATACATTGTTGTGTTTAAATTATACATCCTTCTTTTGTATTAGATCTACTGATTTGTAGGTCCTGAAAAATACAGCTTTGCTGTAAAATTTCAAAATATATTGCTGTTGGCTTCAAAATTGTTTAATGCAATTACTTTGCTTTGGAATTATGTACATGAAATCTCTGTAACAGAGATGAAATGGGCAGATTCCTAGTAAATCTTACTCTAAGGGTATAGAGGAAATCGGTAAATGTGTAGCGTTGGTCAGTAATCGATTTTCCACTTTTCGGTGTCTAATCGTAGTTAATTAGATTGAAATAAACAAGTTTTCTTCTATGCACTTTGAATGAATATTTTACAAGTTATAGCGGTAAATTACTGACCGCAACTCCAGTGTTTTAAGCAGGAACTAATTCAAACAGCACGTCGGACGGCAACACTGCAATGCCGTCTCGCTTCTAGCCCGATCGTTATCAAAGACGAAACCAAACCTACCGCTATACCTTGTTAAATACTCATTTGACAAAAAAAGTGTATAGAAGAAAAGTTGTTTATTTTGACGTAATTACCATTATTCAAGCTACAAAAATTTGAAAATCGATGAGTAGCTGTTTATTAGAGCGCATTCATCATCAAAGACGAAACTAAACCTACCGCCATAACTCGTTAAATACTCATTTACGACGGAAAGTGCATAGAAGAAAACTTGTTTATTTTGATCTAATTAAACACGTTTAGGCACTGAAAACTCAAAAATCGATTACTGACCAACGCTACACATTTACCAGGAAATCCAACATAGCTACAAAGATCATGATGAAAACCAACACTTTGGATTATAAAAAATCCAGATTCATTGCTTTTAAAAACATACATACATACATATATATACCGGGCTTATCCTTCCTATGGGAGGGTAGCCAACAGCAGGCCACAATCACCACACTTAGTCACTAGGAGGCGAGAGAGGCAGCACTGGCCGCACCTGAACTGCCAGGATCAGCAGCAGCCTAGCACAACCACCTTCCACAGTCAGGCCCAACAGCCACAGCTGGTTTACCCCGACCGCTTCATTGAGTGCAGCCCCTCACACAGCCCCTCTTGAGTGCACATGACAGGTCAACCCCATCACACGCGGGCAGCTTCCAGTAACGCGTCAAAAATAAAATTACCTCCTTATACACTGCCCACACTCCCTTCTGTCCGCAGCCATCCCTCTCGCCACGTCCACACTCAGACCTCTCTCATACAAAGCACGTCGCACTCCATCCATCCAACTCATCCGTGGTCTACCTCGCGCTCGAAGACCATTCACTTCCGACATATATATCTTTTTCACCAGCCGCTCAACATTCATTCTTTCAACATGCCCAAACCATCCAAGCACTCTCTCATCCACTCGCCTGCTCAACTTTTTGATAACACCCGTCTGTCCCCTAACCAACTCATTCTTGAAATTTAGGTTAGGGGATCTTGAAATCAATATCCATTTTGAAATTAAACAAAAATCAAAATGTTAAAAATTTTAATCAATGTCGGGTTTAATGCGATCACGGAAAATAATAATTCCTATCCCAAGAATCATTGAAGGAACTTACTTCAGAACGTTTCACATGAATGATATTCTGCTCGCTGATGCGTTATTTTTGAATTGTTAACCTTCAAAGTTGGCTTTCGCGTGCAATAGGAAGCGAGCGCGCCAAGCATAATTTAATTAATAACGCAACCTAACATCCTACTACAAACGTAAACAGGTTGGGTCGTGAGGGGGAGCCACAGTTCTTCTAGTGAATGGCAGTTCTTCGCCATCAGCTCCAAGATGGCGGTTACCCGGTATGGTTGCAGCCATCTTGAAGCTGATGTAAACATATCTGCGGACGTAACCCTAATGGGTGGGTTTGCACTTTTATTTATAATTTTCACTAGAAGAACTGTGGCTCCCCCTCATGACCCAACCTCTTTGCATTTGTAAAAGGAGATTAGCTTCCGTTATTAATTAAATTCTGCTTGGCGCGCTCGCTTCCTTTGGTGCGCAAAAGCCAACTTCAAAGTTTAATAATTCAAAAATAACGCATCAGCGAGCAGAATGTCATTCATGTAAAACGTTCGTAAATGGGTTCCTTTAGTGATTCTTTGGAATAAAATTCTTAATTTTGGTGATTCAAATAAACCCAACATTGACCCTCATTTGCGACGGAAAGTGCATAGAAGAAAATTTGTTTATTTCAAACTAAGTAACTGTGTTTAGGCACCGAAAACCTAAAAATCGATTACCAGCAAACACTTTACATTTACACGGATTATTGCTCATACAAACGAAGACTTGTTTTATTACATTCTTTTTAATGCCAGTGCTGTATTTTTTATTAATTCAGAAGAATTGAAGTTTTAAAAAGTAATGTTAACACTTATTTAATGTTTTTTCAAAGCACTGAAGATGGATTTTCAATATTTCTAAACATGTTTTATCATAATAATCATAGCTATGTTGGTTTTCCTTTTTATCCTATCTCTCTAGGAAGTTTACATTTAAGATGCTATGAGTTCACGTTACTCTAAAGAAAAAGTCATATGCAGTATCATTGTAAAGCAGTCCTAGGGTATGTACCAGTCTTCCTGGTAGGATAAAATATTTGCAGTATTGGTGTTGTAGATCTTTAAAATTCTATTTTTTCCACTTTCATTGTGAGATTATTTCAAGTTCTTATTGTGTCTGGGTGATAAGAAGAAAGTAAAGTTTCACAAAGATTATTCTGGTAATTTCCACCATACTAATGAAACTAAAATTTTTCTTTTGTCTCTTAACTTTGCAAAAATAATCACCAGTTTTCAAAATTGTGATTAATATCAAAGAAATATATTCAGCCTTCTCAGGTCTTTTGAAAATTAATATGCAACTTTTGTTATACTCTTATATTGAATAGTTTGAACCAGATGCAGGTTTCTCCAAAGCTATGCAAGTATAAAAAACTAAATTTGTACAATTTTAATGACATTGCCTGGTATAGTATATATTTAATTGATAACAATTTTTCCATCTTGAAATTACATCTTGATAGAGATTCTGAGGAGACTGTAGGCATTTCTGTGAAGTGATGATCTGTTCCATCAAAATTCTCTGAGCAGTAGAACACACACTGCTACTTGACAATGACTAGGTACTCAACTTTTTAAGCATAAATTATTATGTTGAAGTAACGACTATAAGGAGTATGTATGAAAGTACAATTGAAGAAGATGAGTTGAAAGTGTCTTGAAATTTGCTTTTGAAGGCTAAAGTCATTGTGAACATTGAAATTTCTCTTGAATTTTAGAGAACTCTTATCATCTCTCAAGAAAATTTACTTCCAGTTAAATTACTTGCTTGATTTAATTGAGTGACCCTCTAAGACAAGAATGCTGTGATCATTCTATCACACCATTTGTTTTATTTGCTTTGTTAGCAGACAGCAAAGAATGAGGTCTGATTGGGTTCTATCATGTGTGCAGTAATTTTGTATTCATTAAATTTATTTCCTAAACATCAGCAATGTTTACTGGAAGTAGGGACATTAGAATATTAACCTCTGGGTGCTAAGGCATGAAACATAGAGGTTAATGTAATATAGATTCAGCACCAATACTATATCCATTGATTTGGGGTTGTCGGTAAGTTCAAGTTAGCTAAATTTGTCCATCCTATGCCATGGAGTCTGGTGCACCAAAGGGAGATTCCATTAAGTTACCTCAGCTGTAGATGGGCCTTTGGGACTTCTATGTGCTCACTTTATTTCTTTTAGCTATATCTTTTCTTTCTCTTCCTTCTCAACATGCTGTTTCTTTGGGGAATATACCTTGTGCATAGATTCCATATTTACTATGGTGGTAGTCTATCCTAATTAGTTCCTTCTTTTCATTTTTTCAGATTGCCATACTTGTGGCAAGGGTGTCTTAAACTAATGTAATAATGGCAATAATAATAGTAAAAGTAATTGATTTAGGATTCATTAAGAACTGAAAAATGCTGGTGATTGTATCAATGCATTTTTTCTGGAATTCTATTCACAAGAAAATTCCTCCTCAATTTGTATTTTCTTCTTGACTGACCATAAACTCTAACAATTACCATAGCCACTGTGTTTGGTGTCCAATTTAAATTTGTTTTTCAGCGCAGCAGAGTAAGTGTTCAAAACGAAGATCTGTCTCTCGACCTTACGTCATTTTTTTTTGAAGATGTCGATCACGTTCCTGACGGAGCTGAAGTCATCTACTTACAATTAAACCCCATTTACTTGCACTTCTTACTTGGTAAACATCCTCTTATAGCACTATTTATCGAGTGAAAGTTTGTAGCATGTTCAAGACAGATGACTTCTGTAAGGGCGTCACTAGCGCTCTGTTGTACTCAATAATTAGCGATGAACGAAGAATTAGCGAATTTTCATCAGAAGTCTCACGAGGGACGAAATCTTCTACAGTAGAAGATTGTAGTAGAAATCTTCTACATCAGCTCAGAAAACGGTGACCTCAGAACAATCAGTAAAATCAGCAAGGTTGCAAGCGAACCTCAGTAGTAACCCTAACTATCCGTCTCAAAATCAGCATATATTGCTTGAGTCTGTTTCAGATTTTGATTTTTGGTTGAGTAAGCTTGATCTTTCATTCTTTTTTCTCTTTCCTATTAGCGGAATACTATGCTACCGACCTCTTGCTCGAGTGTCGAGTGTTTTGTCTTTCTTTTGTCATTCTCTTTTCACTTGTTGTTCTCATCGAGATGCTCTCTCCTACTTTGACCACTCCTGTGCACATGACAGTATATTTTGGTTTCCTCGCAGCTTTTTATTTAAATTCAACCGAACGATGAACTTTATCTCTTCGTTCCCTTTGGGTCATGTGCTATCCTAAGTTAATTTTAATGCGGAATTCGAGGTCTCTTAGCTTTCAAAACTGAAAGGCAGTAGCGCAGCCAGAGGGGCGGGTGGGTTAGGGGGGAGGACAGTTCCAGTTTTAAGTAAAATAATACTAAGATTGCTGATAATTAATGTCTGAGCCTAACCCCCCCCCCCCCTCGAAATTTTTGGCTAGCTGCGCCACTGCTGAAAGCTTATCCTTATTCTGAACTTTAAGTAATGACTGTCTGAATGAAAACAAATTGTCAGATTCTTGACGTATAACATGATCCAAGTGTCGAAATGATAGAATGTTGGTCGATAAATGTTAGGTTTGCGTAGCATGCTTGCACACTTAAAATTATAAGTTTTCCGTTTCAACTTTGGCGTCATGCTATTTTTATTTGCTTCAGACGTGATAATGAGAACAGTTTTCTTTTTAGGATTTTAGATTTCCTCACCTGCGAGCTAACATCTCCCTCGAAATAAATTTAAGATAACAGGCGAGAGAGGGAGAGACGCCCTTTTATTGCACGTCTTCAGTGAGTAGACAAGTGCTTGAAGTACCGTATAGAATCCTATGTGAGTAGACAAGTAATCAGAGCAGCGAATCCCATCTATCCTCAAGTGAAATCCTGCATCAACGACCTGCGTTCGAGCTCAGTGGAGCTCCAGGCACATTTATCGCGTTTTTCAGTTGGTGTGGTTAGCCTCTAGTTACTGGCAATGGTAACTGTAGTGTCTGTATTTGAGTTCCTTTTATTTATCAGTAATTAGTTCATTATTTCTATGGCATGCGAAACAGTGTCGTCCCTGGACGTTTACTGATATTTGAAACAACATTAAGTTTGTGTTGTCTTGTGGCCGGCATACTTCGATGCTTCTGATGACTCAGCAGCATCTTGTGCTTCTGCTTGCATTTGCAGTTTTAACTTTTAGAGGGAGCAAGGAGAATAGGTGAGAGATGGTGCACTATTTTCCCTTCTGAACAAAAATTTGAACTATTTTTTTTTAAATAAGGAAAGAGAAAGCAAAAGATCCACCAACTCCCGCTCATCAAAATTCATTAATGTTGAGTTTCGTAGTACATTTGTGAATGAATGGTTCTAATGTAGGCGTTAATGAAGAAAAATGTCTATCGAGAACTCATAACCCCTATACCCTACCCTCCTGCTTGGGCGGTAAATGGTGACCGTGCGTCTGCTTTGATATTTTCTCCATTGACTTGTTAGCTGTGCTTGTCAGAGTGTGACTACTGCGTACGGAGGAGGTCGAGCGAGCACTGAAGTTGAAGTAGTTGGAACTAGTGCATTGTTCACCTCTCAGAGTCGCCTTATGACTTAATAATGGTTTTTAGTGCAATATGTGAGATTTTGAGTGTAGGATCGAAGCGGCTATGAACTCTTCGTTTCTCGATATTCTGTTACAACGAACTCGCGTTCTGTGAAGGTGGATCAGCCAAGTCCAATGTTGTGGAATCTTCACGACCAACACCTGAAATTGCAACGGCTTATTTTCCTGATGAGATGAATTCATACAAAGCACTATTGCATTTCTCTGTATAAAATGAATAATTCGTTTTATATTCTATGAAAAAATTTATCTAGAAATTGAAGAAGTTTTCCAATGATTTTCCTCCAATATCGAGTTGACCTGATGTATTTTATTGCTTTCTGAGTGACGTTGACTGTACAGGTCCACAATCATGTTCAACAATTTGTTCGATAATAATTTATTTAAAGTTCACAGTCAATCATTTTCATCGACATAAATGTGCTGAATCCTAGTTATAGTGGGAAGAATTCACCGATTTCCCCCATTGGGCTACCATTGATTTCCCCCCGAAAGTACTGTGTTTTTTTATTTTAGCGTTAATATTTTTATGGTTTTTGCAAAAAAATACAGAGTATTTTACGAAAGTTGTAAAAACATTATAAGCGTTATCGACGGTCGTCATCTCAACAATACCAAAATTGTGCCGCCTACTTTCTCGGACGGTAACGGATGACATCACAAAAATTGCGGAAACCTTGATCGGGCTGGTGAAAATGATTGACTGGGGTGATGAATCGATGTATGAATATTGTACATTGCTTCAATCACCTATAACTAATGTTGTTTTTTTTTTCAGAATAATTTTTAATTTCGGTTTAAAATAGTACATATTAAAGGATTCTATTTAATTCACGTAGCATTCTCTAGCACATTTTCACGTGTGCAATATGTTTACAGTGGTAATTTTCGTCACTCCGAACGCCAACCGATTTAACGAGTTCGATTTCGTCTTCCATAAGTTTGATTTCTCGTCCAAGGCTCATCTATAATTCGCGACGCTAAAATTTGCATTTTTTTGCAATAGAACAGTGAAACTCGGCTTCATCTATTTGGTGTTATCTAAAATGGAAGCTTTAGATTTCATTGTATCGTCGTCTGGAGGCACAGAAACTATTTATATCAAGAGCGAAGAATCTCCGACTGATGCCGAAGATGTATCTGTGAAGGACGAGCCTTTTGACTGCCACGACACAAAAGTAAGTGATCTGATTGACGAAGTCACATGGGAATATTTTTTGGTTAGGTCCTGAGCTTTTACTTAGAAAGGTAAACTTTTTTGTTGAAATAGAAAAGATTTTTTGTTTTGATATCACCCATTATTTCTGCAAATTATATCTTGTTTCCTAACCTTCCTTCATAATTCAGTGTTTCTATACGTAGGGAATCCTGTGCGTGAACACACCTTGTCCATAAATGCTGCATTCCCTTTACGCCACACTTGATGGTGCTTTCTTCTTTCCACTTTTGGAACACCTCTCTAGTGATTACGGAGGGTTAAACTAACTTATATTCAAGATAAAAAGGAGAACCAACGTAAAAATATACATTTTGCTTTGTTTCTATTTTGGCAAACGCTTCGGAATGTTAAAATTCCATCTTCAGTGCTGAAAAACACACAATGAGGTCAAAAATATTAAAAAACACAAAAGTTGAAAAAATACTAAAAATAAGTAAACAAAAATCTATAGAAACATCCTAACATTAAATTTACCATCGAAATAGAGCAAAATGGGAAAATCCCTCTCATGTACGTACTCTTGAAGAAGTTTTACTCTCGGCTTATTACCTCTGTCTACCGAAAAACAACATTTACTGGCCTCAGTACGAACTTTTTCAGTTGTATTTATAAGGCATATATCAAATCTTGCATAATTGCATTACTTCATCGCGCATATCACATATCTAATAGTTTTGAAATATTCCACCGTGAAATAGAATTTATTAAGACATTATTGATTAAAAATATGTATCCAAAATTCATCATTGATAATTCCGTCAGAAAGTTTCTAGATAAAAAATATTGTCCCTCTCCTGTCACCTTGAGCGTAGCAAAACAGAAATTGTACATAGAATTACCTTTTTTGGGTTATTTGAACTATGAACTGAAAAGAGAAGTCGTAGCTCTGGTTAGTAGGTTTTTCACTACTGTTGACATCCGAGTGTTTTATAGAAATAGTTTTAAAATCGGTTAATTTTTTAGGAGGAAAGAACGTCTGGAGGAGTGCCTGTGGAGTGGATGTGTTTATTTATATAAGTGTGACTGCTGCATGCAGACTTATGTTGGTAGTACTAAACTACAACAATTTATCCGACACAGCCAACATTCAGGAATTTCCCATAGAACCGGTCGCATTCTTTCCTCCTTCTCATTCAGCAATCCGAGATCATTGTCAGCAATTTAATCATCCTTTCAGAACAAATAACTTCTCCACTCTGTGTACCACCAACAACGAACAGGATCTTCGCAGTTTAGAATCTTTATTCATATTTACCCATAAACCTGACTTAAATAAAGACTTGAGTGCTGTCAAACTAACCATTGCCTCAACCTGCTGACATATTTCTGTGTGTGTATGAATGTGGAGTGTTTTTGCGCGCGTCTGTTTGTTAGGTTCCTATGTGTAAATGTATGAATGTATGTGCTTGTGAAAAGGGGGGTAGGTGAGCCAATGAGGATTATCGTTTTTACTGCACTTGAATGAGAAATAGGATTGAATTTTTTATAGATGTTTGTTTACTTATTTATAGTATTTTTTGAACTTTTGTGTTTTTTAATATTTTTGACCTCATTGTTGGTTTTTCAGCGCTGAAGATGGAATTTTAACATTCCGAAACGTTTACCTAAATAGAAACAAAGCAAAATGTATATTTTTACGTTGGTTCCCCTTTTTATCTTGCGCGTGAGATTCTCTAAGAAGCGACCAATTGGAAATATAACTTATATTCTACTCCAACCTGACGAGGTCACGTCATTAAGCTATTTGTGCTTCTGAATTTTACCCCATTCCCTGTAAATGAAAAGGTCCTTTATCCAACTGGGTTCCATTAATTTGAAATTCAGGCATTAAAAATATATGTTCATATATTTACCTCAAGCGATTATTTTTGACGTAGTGAACCAGTCAACATGCGTGTGTGTGTCATTAATACAACTCGAGCTTACAGATTTTGTATAAAGCTTAAATGACTGGTGAACTTTTTTTTTCCCCCGAGTTCAGTTGTAGAACTGAGAATAATTTCACACATTTCTTCACGTTTTGCGCGTGTTTTCATGCCGCTTGAGATGAGAATATTTGAGAGGCGGGTATTTGAGCGAGCTTGTTGTGTTATGCTCTTGATGATGTACACCACTCACTGGGGAAAATATGTGACGTCTTGAGCTGGGAGTTGGGTGGGCTTTATTTTTGTTGAAATAAAATTTTTCGTTATGTTAAGCATTATCTTTTTTCGGTTCATTGCTGTCCTGTTTTCCAGCACCTACTAATATTTTCAACTTTAAAAATCTTTTTACATCAACTTGCCGCCTTATGCGCTATATGCGTAGATTCCCCGTTCTCTTAGATCAACAGTTGGAACCCCTTAGTTGCTGGCAAGAAGGCTTAAACTAACTTATTTAATCTAATCCATGGAAATCGGCGCACCCATACGGAAGATGTCCCGGACTAAAGTTAGGTAGGACTAAAAGTTAGGTAGGCCTTCCTTTTGTTAACATAGAATAGATTTTTGTTTCCTAACGGTCCTTTTTTCGGCTTACTGCCGTCCTGCTTTCCAGCACGTACTACTTTCTTCTTTAATTTGTATGTTGTTTCACAAACTTATTTCTCAAGTTACTGTTTCTATACGCAGGTGGTCTTGAGTGAGAATACACTTTATGGATCGATTCCATACTAAATGATACGTTCTCCTTTCTTTAGAACGCCTTTGTTGCGGTTAGGGAGACTTAAACTGACGTATCTAGTTTAGAGTTCCGAGGAGCACAGAGCTAATAAACCTGATATCTGAGGAGTAGAGGCGAATATACTCGTCTGTAGACTGAGTGCTGAAGGCTAGAGCTTTTCCAATTTCGCACTGAGACTCTTTTGTATTGGTAGGCCAATGAAGAAGTGCGGCACGTAGTGGGAACGAACTCGTAGATTACCAACTTTTTCGATCTGCAATGCCAGTGTTGGCCTTTAACCAAAAGACTCTGAATTTTAGTTCTAGTGATTTCAAGTATTATTTTAAAATTTTTGGAACACATGATGTTGAAATTGGAGCTAGTAAAATTAAAGTTATGTTTAATCAAAGTTTAATCCATTGAATATAATCTGTTAGTGTGCGGAGAAAAACGGAATGCTATAATTTTATTTTGCTGCGGTTACCATTACCGTTGCGTTGAAAGTTTCCATCTGTTTCAGAATTCCACTCTTGGCGCTGGATCAGCTCATCGTACCGAGAAGTCTGGATCTTCCTCCTGCCTTGTGAGGAAGTACTGCAATTCAACCCTGCCAAAGAAAGGCAGCACGCAGAGGTTGCTACAAATTGCCAAGCTTGCAACTGAATTGCCCTTTCCCAAAAATGGTGGGAAACAAACCATCCTTTCTAAGGCCAATAACAAAAGCAGGCGCTTGTTCTTGAGCAAAAACAGTGAAAATCGAGGGAAGGACAAAGAGTCTGGTACGGAATTTCATGATCGATGTTCCAATCTTTCTCTGTGCTTGCTCGCTCAAAGCATCGTTGCCTCTCCAGTCAAATCGCTTCAGTGCTCGGTAAGTGGATGCGAATTCGAAGCGTCACGTAAGGCTCACCTTGAGCGCCACATCAACAGCGTTCATTCAAATCAATATAAATTCAAATGCTCTTTTGGCAAGTGTAGCGAAGGATTCACAAACAGACTAGCACTGAATTTACACATTATGAAAATGCATATGAACAATAAGCCGAAATGTGTGCCGAGCTCAATGTTCTCGGACAATAATGGTAAGACGCCGCCGACTACTGGGCAGACCTCTGTCTTTAGAGCGTCTGGTGCACGGCCCTCTGCTAACGAAACTTACCCTTGCAGTGAATGCGAATACTCTTCTGCACGTTTAAGCTACCTCAAGAAACATTGCGAAACAGTTCATTCCCAGGAGAAAAAGTACGGATGTTTGCACTGCGAGTCTCATTTCATCTCTAATCAAGAATGTGCTAAACACATGAAGGTCTCGCATTCGGGAGAAAAAAGGTTCAAATGTGACGAGTGTGAGTTCAGTGCAGAGTCACAAGAAGAGCTTAGCGACCATCTCAATTCTACTCCTGTTCAGGGAACTTTGCTCAAGTGTTCATATAACCACTGCGACTTTACATCTGCCTTTTCATCCCGCCTCAAGTGCCATATCAATAATGTTCACCTAAAGCTACGTCCTTACAAGTGCTCTCGTAAAGGTTGCACTTACGCGTCAGCGGTCGGTGCAAACTTGAAGTATCATATGAACACCGTACATTTGAAAGTAAAACCCTTTGAATGTAATTTCGAGGGCTGTAAATACGCATCTGCTGTAAGAACGAACCTACGACTCCACTTCAACACGGTTCACCTGAAGGTAAAGCCTTTCAAGTGTTCCTATGAAGGTTGCTCCACTACGTGCGCAACTCAGGCCGGGGTTAAGGCTCATTACAAGAGCGTTCACCTGGGACTCAAACCTTTCAAATGTGACTACGAGGGCTGCTCTTTCGCCTCCAATCTCAAGACAAACCTGACCCATCACGTCAACGGAGTTCACTTGAAGCTGCGACCCTTCGCTTGCGACTATGAGGGCTGTAAGTTCGCGTCTCTCGGCAAAACTTTATTGAAGTATCATGTAGATGTTGTGCATCTCAAGTTGAAGCCTTTCAAATGTACTCAGGGTGACTGCGACTTCACGTCGTCGTTCAGAGATAGTCTCAAGAGGCACGTTCTACGCGTCCATAAAATTTGAGCTCGAAAAACTATGCTAAGCTTCATTTTTGAAAAAAACCTTTGCTTACAAAATTGAGTAGGTGAAATTCCAGAGGGATGTTTAGATTGCACTTATTTCGTCTTTTGATTGATTTATCTTAGCTTCAGAGTCCTTTTTACATTTCAATTAAATGAAATATGAACATGCTTTGCAAAAGAGAAATGATCATATGTTCATACTTAATTGCACTCCAAGAAGCGTTGGTGTTTATGTGTTTCTTTGAATATTTCTAGTATTTAATCGAACAAACAGAAACGTAGATCTGTGACGCATACGAACGTAATCTTTAAGTGAAAATGCTTGGTGGACTTCACCACCGATGTTTTATTTCCATTTTTCTTAGCAAACTATAAACTAGTTTTAAAAATTGCTCTATTGTTGGAAATTATACGTTCGTGTCTGTGATGTGGAGAGGGGGCATTGTTGGTAATGTCGGTCACATTTAACCCCTCACAGCTTGCTCCTGCAAAAAATGTATCTCAGAGTTCAGGGCCTTGAAACGAGTACCTGAGGCCAACGCTTTAGGGCGTGGGCTTGCCCTCGAGTTGAAAAAAATTGCGACTCGTATTGTTTTGTTGTATGGAGACCATCATTAAGTGAACAAACCATTAGGTTATATTCTTTTTTTTCTTGTGACTGCTATATTCGATCAGAAATTCTACACAATCGCCTTTCTGCAAAATGAAACTACTAAGTTAAAACGTTTACTCGCTTAAACACTCTCAATTAACTACAACAGCGTTTACGACACCGTAAGTACACTCTCAATTAACTACAACAGCGTTTACGACACCGTAACTACACTCTCAATTATTAATAGAACATGTTACTCTTCCAAAAAACGTAGGTACCTCTTAGCTCCATTTTTTTGTCATAAAATCTTTTTTACTGCGTTTTCAAACTGTGCACTTGAAAGTATAGTACGTCGTTTTAATGAATGGTATGGTGTAGTTTTCAATTATGCTTCTGATATTTATTCTTGCAAGTTGTTACTAAGGACCAAAACCTGCGGTCGTTATTAATTATCAAAATTCAGCTTTTCCTGCATATAAAATCGTTAATTATTTCACGTACCTGACTGCTGCTTACGAGTCTGCTAGATTGACTTCACAAAATTGTGATCAGATTTAAAGTTAGTGTCCGTAGTTCTTTGCGTATTAATTTAAATTAGAATGCTGTCTTCAGAAGTTGCCAGTATATACTGTATTATTTCATCGTTACGTTAAAGCGTATGATTATTTCTACCAAAAACGAAAGCCAATAAAATCTTAAGAATATCATCGAAGAACTTGTCCAAATTCACTGTGATATTGTGATTCCCTACTTACTCGACATCATAAGGGAACGGGTTTGCCTGTTGTACGCGTACAACTCGGGCTTCTGTGCAATTTGAGAGGGTTGTGACTTATGAGCCCCTCACTTATGTTCACTCAAAACGAAGTTACTAGGTAAAAAATGTGGCAAGACATAAGAGTGCCCACCCAAATTAGATTAATTATTACCAGTAATACGATTGCTATGTTGTAGTCAAGTATTTCCTGTGTGACTTACAGCACTGTTGATGAACGTACTCATTACTTCATGGAGTAAGTTACTTGCCTGCACCTTATTTATTGCCGATGTTGGTCTTCGCATTTGCTGTGGAAGGTGCGTGAACTTGATAGTTTTAGTTCGTAGGGGAAAGTTTTAAAATAGGTTAAAAATTAGCTCATGTCCACTTCTAATTTTCCTTTATCATCTGCAGTTTGCTCAACGCATCAGATTCTCCTCTGCCTTTTTCATGTTTTGAGTTCATGTGATGCTTTGAAAGTCTACTACCGTAGTGATGCTTGGTAAAAATACCTTGTGGATAGATTCCGCGTTCCCTAAATTCCACGCTATAAGGTGCTTTTTCCTACATTCTTTGTAACACCTTTATTGTGGTTTGGGAGGCCTAAACTGACTTGTATAATTTAATCTTTGTTTTTGATGGGTGGCGAGACTGTATCTCGTCTTAAGAACGTCATCCGAACCCGATGGACTTCCGCCCCCTGGCGCCCGTATTTTTTATTTGAGGTCATATTTTTCTGAGGTGCCATACGCTCATTGAGAATGTGGGCATGGAAGTCAAATGCTAGAAAATAAGTAGCGTCTCAGTCGAGGATAACTACAATGTAACTTTGCAATACTTGCTCCCAAAATTCAGTTGTTCGAGACAATCATGCATCAAATGCGTTGCTCTAATTCTAGTTTCTCAGTATTTTTTTGTTTGTGAATAGAGAACTTCTTGTAAAGTATCGTGTACCGTGATTTCAAATGTATTGTCTAGTTTATTGTAAAATTTGGAAGAATGCGGTAAGTTTAGAACCAGCTTTGAATTGTGGTGTGTGCTCATCATAATGATTTGAATGACGAAGATTGTGTTGAATTTAGCTCATTGTTCAATGTTCGCATCTTGAGGCTCATTGAGCTACGTTACCAATTGTATTTATAGATCATGATCTTTATCTCTTCCATGCACTTGTGTATGAAGTGGATTTTTTTTTAATTCCATGTAAGGGCATTATATTCTAGTTTTTATTTGAATAAGGTTACTCATATAAGTGGCTATTCTATAACGCACTTAATTATTCCATTCACTTGGTTATTATACTAGTGATTAGTTTAACTATTTATTATTATTATGTTGATATGCAACGAACAGCTAGGTTCATAATTTATTTTATTTTAGAGATTTAGTTTAATTTTGTTTACATCGTTAACATTGTAATTTTAAAGTAATCAAATTTCTCAACAGTCGAACAACGGATTATTTTTCTAAAGTTAATGTATTTTATCGGCACGTCTTTATGCTTTGCGAGAAAATATAGAATCATAAATGAACTATGTAGATAAATCTGATAAGCTTCGATTTTATAAAGGAGTCATTATTGACCACACTCTTGTGCGGTCATTCCTTCTAGAGTACTGCAGCAAGTGGTGGAACGTCGTGTTTTGTTTCAAACCGAACCCATGTGGAACTAAATTCTTTCTCGGGACAAATTCCGAATCGAATTTAGAAGAGTTTTACCTAATTACAAGCAGCGCTGCATGCCGTTGTTGCTTTCACGTGAGTCCCATAAATTGTCTTGTTCAGTAGGTTACCTTGCGCAGCTGGTCGGCAATCTCACTAGCGAGGCTTGTGAAAGTCATGAGCGCATTCTTTGAGTCATTTCAGTTGCTATTGAAGGGTACAAAATTTAAATTCGCGAGACACATCATAGATGTTCTTCATTGTTTGTGCGACCGCAGTAAGTAATGGCGATGGAAGAAAAGTCGATGCGGAAGTCACTATGACTGACACCGCGAACGAGAAGGAATAATTTTCAACTGTTAGGACGCGGTTAGTTGATTCGTATTTTTTATCAGTAAAAATCCATTACTTTCTGAATAATTCATACTTTTTAAATTTTTATTCGTATTTTGTCGTGCTTCAGTGTTTTTGACTGTAGTTCATCCAATGTAACCAATGCCAAATCTTTGCCTTAATTTTTCTAGTTAAATGTTGTGTACATTATTATTTTGTGGCATCTCAAGAGCATAGACTCTTCTTCAGAGTATGTTTGTGACTTGATGCTATTAGTTTACATATAAGATCACTGCCATTATCTTTTCCCTCAAGGGAATGCAAATATTGTATTTATGGGAAATAGCGATTCCAGGGGGAAAATATGAGGTCTCGAGGGCAAGGTTGTCTTCCTATTTTTGGGATAAAGTAGTTTTTGATTCGGACCATCTGTTCTTTTTTTGTTCATTGCTGTCCTTTTTTCAGCACCTACTACTCTCTTCTTTAACTTTTATCTTGTTTCATAAGTTTACAATCTCGCTGTTTCTATACGCTGGGGACATAAACATTGATTAACCTTTGCATTAATGTAACGACGTACTTTGTGCATAACAGCTCAGCCTCCCTAATTCCATTCTAGATGGTGCCTTCTTTCCTCCTCTCTTGGGAGCACCTTAGTTGAGGTTTGAGGATGCTTGAACTAGCTTTAAATCAAATTTTTAATTATTTTTATTTTCCGTGTGTACGTTGGAAAATGAGTAATTCTCGCAAACACCTTTAGTTGGCATCTCAAATCTACTCCTTAAGTTGCAGTAACTTGTTTTGTGCTGGGCTTCAGTTGGCATAAATTTTTCCTCATTTCCTTCTAGGAGAATTTTCCCTTTTGCTTACACAGCTCTCATATCTAGCTTTGAAGTTGTAAGTTTATCGACCCCTCAGGGTGATACAACTATTGTATCTATGGGAATTAGCGCTCCCAGGGGAAAAATGGGAGGGCCCGAGCTGAGAGTTAGGTAGGCCTTCTTTTTGTTGAAATAAAATGTTTTTTGTTATGTTAAGGACCAACTTTTTTCGGTTCACTACTGGCCTGTTTTTCAGCACCTCTGACTTTCTTATTCAACTTTTATCTTATTTCATGAACTTCTTTCCCATCTTACTGTTTCTATGCCTTTTCTGCATAGATTCCTCATTTTCTTATCTCCATACTAAATGGTGTCTTCCTCCTTCCTCTCTTCGATACGCTCTAAATTTGCAGCGGTTAGGGAGGCTTAAACTAACTTATAATCTTAATCTTAATTCTGTAAGTTTATCGACCTCATGCACGTACTTTTTTTGTTTTTTTTTATCGCGACGCATGCGTCCCGTTTGTCTGTCACTAATTAATTTCACAGATTTGTGTGAATTGAACCCCTGTAGTGAGTGTTTAATGAATTTTAGCTGGAGGATGCTTATGTTCTGACGACATTATTGTTTAACCCTGAATACAGGGTTTATTGTATATATCGACTTAAGCTTTTATTTTTCGTAGCGCAGAAAGCTCGCAGCCAGTGCTTTAAGCTGTAAGAAGAGTTCATTTTGTAGAAAGTTGAAGCAATCATTTTTCTAGCGTTTGCTGCATTTCAAATGCAAGTTTCGTAATTAATCATTCTTAACTCAGCTCACGGAATGCCAGTGCCAATATTAATTGCGTAGTCCCTTAAGTTATAAATTTCGTGTTAAGTGTATACTTAGTTTTTTGGCGGAACAGGGTAGATATTCAGGTGTCCTGTTCTATCTCACTGTTTCTGTGCGGCAGCTGCCGCGTTGCGCTGTGGGACGCGAGCTAAGTCAGCAGAAAAGCTTGTGTTCGAGGACCTGCGCCACACCGGGAGTGCAGGCATTGTGCTGTTCACAGTAAGCGATTCATGTTAGCATAATTGATCAGAAATTTTGCGACAATCTCGTTGACAGCAAAAAACTAGAGATTTATTTTTCGTTGCGTTTGAGAGCATGAACTCTTTTGGCGTTTTATTGTTTGGTGAAGTAAGTATTTTTTTAAACTTGGATTTACCTAAAAATTACTTCAATTGCTAGGCACGGTCTATAAACTCTTACCAAATTGGTTATCCTTAGGGAGTAGCTGCGAAGGACTAACAGACTGGCCTCAGTTTTGCATAGAATCTCATATGGTCACCAACCTGCAGTTTTTGCTTCAATTTTCCTTGACGAATATTGACTGCACCTGAAACTTGAGACACTTTTTTCTTTCAAGTCTAGTCTGTAAGTGGCAATTCGTAGTTTTGCTTTTGGATCGATGTTGACATCGTGTTTCGCACGAGTGTTGTCCAGTTGCTGTAGTATTATTAGTAAAGCAAAATAGCTGTAGAAATTTCGAACAAGACTAAGCTAATTTTGAAGGTTGTATTAATTTCTCCTTGAACTACCTGGTTTCTATTGAGTGTGCGAAGTCGTTTTCTCTGTGGAGTCACTTGAAAGGTATACTTAATACAGTCCAGCATCATCAAAATACAAGATCGCTGAATCTTCTGCTTATTCTGCTGTAAATGCTCTTGTCAAATTTCTATTTAGCAAAGAATAAAAGTAAAATATTACATTATGGACGCGTCGATGTTGCAAGGGTATGCAAGTGCTCGCAGCCGCCACTCTTGTAAGGCAAACGTAAGGATAAAATGGTCATTTTATAGCTTACTTTTCTAAGAGAGGATGACTTATGCTAGGATAATAATTTTGCTGCCTCTGATTACTGCCTAAGTGCAGATATCAAAATGAAACAAACAGTGCACGGAGTCTGAATAATGAATTATGTGACATCAGAGTAATGTTGGTTACTGAAGAAATAACTTTTCATGGGTATCAGGAAACATGATTCGGTTCACGAATGCAAATTAGCAGAGGTAGTAGATCACATATTTATAACATAAACGTATGCTCAACATCCTAAGTAGCTAGGACGAATTAGTACTTGTTAATTAGTTACTTCTCTCCAATGAGAATGTCAAACGAGAACAGATTTTGTTCGACCAGTGACGAGCAACACCTGCCACAGCACCCCTAACTCGCCTCAATTCCTCCTTGAACCTCGGGTACAACTCGACGTTGAGATGCCAAATTTCGGTCACTTAGGCAGAAATGGTTGGGCTTTATTCTAAGACTAAAAACAAATGACTAAATACAACACCATTAAAATTTTCGCCCCATCCCCTTCAGCAGGCCTACTTGACAGGCATCATCAGTCGAGTACCCATCATTCGAATAGGCAGGCCATTTTAGCGTTCTCTGACACTCTCATCCCTCGCACTCCACTGTTCTGTGGCCTGAATATCATCCACCTGCTGCGCTTGCCAACATTTCATATCTTCCACGTTTTTCAGCCGGCACAATCATTTCCATCGCTTTCCTCATCTTCTCGTACTGCCTTCGATTTTTAAGAATTGATGAAGTTTCTAGAACGACTTTGAGATTCTGGCGATTCACATTCCTATAATGAACGAGTTTACATTGCTAACGGGCACCACCGGTGACCAAAAAGGGGATTTTCATGATGCTGTTGACCGACCAGTTGCCACTAACTCGTTTTTCCTATCTACGCAAACAAAGCGAAATGAAAGCACTATCTAGCAACTGTTTGATGGTTCTAAAATTGCTTACTACAATCGACTTTAAATTTAGGTTGAACATTGAACTTAAGTTTAACCCTTTAACGTCCGAATTTTTGTACTCATAGTGCCGTTAACACAACCACCGTCACTAAACTGGCGCTGGCAACAGGCAGTCGCCGATATCAGGATGGGATAGGAACTGCCACCCGGCAGAGAACTTCAAAGAACACATTAGGGAACTAATTGAACAAGAAATACAATATATTGAGGGTATTTTTGAAAGAGGACACTGGTGTCCTCTGTGGTGTTAAAGGGTTAACAAATTGCGGTCAGAGCGTTGCTTTGGCGCTCCCGAGAGGAAGTTGTAGGGTGCCAAGCCGAAACATGGTTGACTTCTTCTATATCGCTACGTGCCCTCATTTTTCCGTTCAGTGCTCCTTTTTCTGAACACGTTACTTCTCGTTTCATAAATTTCTGTCAATCTTACTGTTCCTGAGCGTGAGGGATCCTGTGTGGAACACACTTTGTGCACATGAAAAACAAGAAAATTTGTGCACATGAAAAATAGTGTAATTAAATAAATCAGTTCTTAAATTTTAGTGAAATATTTCACGCTCTACCTCACAGAATATATTTCGTATATGAGAGCTATTTTTCTGCCTACAAAATCTGGTAAAATTAATTGTGCCCATGAAAAATAGTGTAATTAAATAAATCAGTTCTCAAATTTTTGTGGAATATTTCACGCTCTAGCTCACAAAATACATTTCGTATGTGAGAGCTATTTTTCTGCCTACAAGATCTGGTAAATTTATTTAATCTAGCGTTATTTGTTAATATCCTAATTTGAACACCTTAGTAACTCTAGAAAGAAAGTGGTGGGCAATAAAAGGTTTTTCAATGCGCATGTGACATATATTCGTACAAATACTAAACCAACAGGTACATAGAATAAATATAAAAAGATCTGAACAACAAGCAGTATTAATAGCAACAAAGAAAGCAATTACGCATTCGTTGTTATTGCGATCACAACATCTATTTCAAACTCTACAACACTTGAAGCATGGAGATGCACTTTCTCGGACGAAAAACATTTACTTGCGCTTATTTTTGAAGACAAGATTGATAGATAATATGCCAGTGTAAACGAAGTTGATGCCATCTCGTCCCTACACAGCGAGGAAAACGCAGCACCGGTGAGCATCATCCGCCAAATAACCCTGGCACTCGTGCAACCCTATTTTCGAGAGACAGCAGCACTATAGCAAAACGTCTAAGGCTCAGTTTCTGTTGTCAGTTGCCCCAACGGCAGCATTCTACTAGTTCCTTTTTCCCTACAAACAGACTTTGAGGAACCACGGCTAGGTTCGATGTAAAGCCCCAACCCTGAGCCGGAGATGCACAAACTAAGGGTAGCTGCACACTAAAAGACGGCAAGAGACAAAGCAAGCGAGAGAGAAAGATGTTTGGCGAGATCTATCACACACCAAAAGATAGCTAGTTTGCTCCTAAATGTCATGGAGAAAGGTTTATAGCAAAAATAAGCGGAACTAGCATGTGTTTGTAACGTTGAGTATCATTCATACTTTGTCCCATTGCTTTGAAACATGTTATCTGTCATTGTGCTTTGGATTTTTTGACTTCCAAAGGCACAGTACAGCATAAACTTTGGATATAAGGAGTTCAGTCTTTGCTGGAGAAATTGTGTAGCACACCTCTCCCTTCGACATCTCGCCGCGCACTGCCAGACGCAGCGCTGCCACTGCCAGAGGCTTCTCACTGGAGCTTTCAAGCGTGAAACCATCTTCAAGTCGCTTTCTCGCTGCAGCCAATCTTCCATCTTTCTCACTCGCTCGCTAGCTTGCTTGTGGTGTGCGCACTCCCATAGGAATACATGTATATCGATTCAAGCTTGCTCGCTTTCTCGCCTCAAATCTTTTGGTGTGCAGCTACCCTAAGCCGAGACATTTTCTACTTCATCCGGTCTGTACATTTGCAAAATTTTAAAGATACAATATCTCTCTCAAATTCGCGCTTCTCGCACGGCAGCCACGTATTTTCAGTCGATTTTTTCATCCAAGCACTTCCCCTACATTATACATTAACTCGCATCGTTCTGGGGCAAAAATTTGAAAATAACGATGCGCATATGAGGTTTGATTTACTCTTACGAGCTCTTTTCAAAAATTTAAACGAAATTGTCTCGTCTAAACAAACCTCCATTTTTGCCCTCGAAACTACAAACGAGTTGCCCAAAAAGGCCAAAAAAACAGAACCCTTATGCCCCATGGAAAATATTTTCACATGAATTTTTTTAATACTTTCATAAGCGTGAACAAAACCCAACCTGTGCGCGAAAATCGATTCTGCAGACACGGGCTATCACGTGGGCTGGGCCGGACACCACCTGGTCACTTTCCCGCGAGTTTAAACTACCACAGCAACGGAATCCAGTAAGTTTCACTTTTCCAGTAGTTCGAGGTAAATTATCTCAAGTTAATTTTTAAATCAGATTGAAAGAGTTTGGCCGCCCGCCCACTGATGCGATTCTATTGGTGCGACGCCTTGCGAAATCGCACGGTTCATTTGTAGCACCGTAGGAATAGCATTTTGTTACCTAACTCACTGCCGATTGAGGCGAATTGCATCGAATCGCATCAGTTTGCGGGCGGCCTAAAAAATGAAGTTATGCTCTTAACTCAATAAATATGAAAAATACTGAGAATGCAATCTGCTAGTTTTGTGTCTAGGTTACTCTGAAAGGGCGCAGACAAGGCGTAAGTGGCGACATTGCAAAATAAACGGAAATAACACAAAAAATAAATTACACGAATTGCACAAAAAAACATAGGAATTTCTTAGTAGTAATAGTTTCAGAAAAGGCATACGTTTTCTTTCGCTTAAAATAATGAGATAGGAACATCTAGAAATCAACAACCTTATTCGTGCGAAAAAAACTTAGAATAAACACTGCTTCAAAATCCACAAATGAACATCTTGAAGTCGCCACAAATACACATGCGATTTGAGTCACTTAATTTTGCTTGGTTTCAAAATGGTAACATTTTCGCTTAACAAAACGGTAATGAAAATTCGTGCACTGTTTTCCATTAGTAAATTAATACGATCTGAGACTGGCACAGAAATGCTCAACATGCGAGCATTGTTTTAGTGAAGCAGTCAACTCTCATCTCGATCCACCCTGCTGGGAGTGCAATTTGATCAATAACCTCAGAAGTTCACACATTCTTTACTCAACTCGCATTAATATAGCAACAACTAACGAACGTCCAACTGAATTACGTTAGCAAAACATACGAAAGCATAAGATGAGGTACATTTGCACACCTAACTTTGACAGTTTCAAAACGGCAAATTAGAGGGTATATTTAGAACCAAGAATCTGCACTGGGCCTAAATAATATTGACTCATGCACTTCACTATTTGGTGCACCAAACAAGAATCAAATAGCAGACCTCCAAGAGATTCTTAATTGCATAATAACCATTGCCATAAGGAAGCAACTGATAAAATTTTTATACGACAAAAAATTTCAACATTACTAAGTCTATGATTTTTGGTACAGGACCTACTAAATAAGCACAGCTACCTCGAATAATATACAATGGAAAAGAGCATAATACCTTGACGCCATCATACTCTAATCGCCAAATCCAAGCTCGACTAGGACATGAAACTATTTCTCCGGACATGGACTTAACATTTGAACTACGAGCCTACAAAATTAAAATCAAACAACGAAACATAGCAACGACACTTAGGCGTCTAACTTCCAACATAATTTATGTACGCTTGAATACAAAATGAAAATTCTCACTACGTGAAGTAATGTGGGAACGAAGGCTCAATACGTCACATTTTGACGCTTTTTTTGTTTTGGATATTTCAAACCACACTGAAGTCTACAACAAAATAATATGAAACCATAAAATACTTTAACTTTATCTACCTAGAGGGGCTAGGTAGTCCAATTTCGAGAGAAAGCTTACTCGTAATTCAATAAGCAATAAATTGACTAGCATGTCCAGCGCCAGACCAATTTTCATTCTATACCCAAAATCGCAGATGCTAGAGTTAATCTTTGTCAATTTAGCGCGGGCACGAGGGGATAAGGAAATTATCCGCAAATAATGTTCTTTTCCGAGCGTATTGGATAAGCTCACGGTATCTTCGACAGAAAATAAATGCATTACATATCAAATATTGATACGATAGTGAGCGTTGAGCGATTCAATCGATCAGACAGTACGTGATGCTAATGTTTAAGATTTCAGACACTTCGCCAGGAAAATCGTGGATATTTAGCACGATGTTGCAAAACAAATAATGCTCATTTGGGAAAAACACTGTATTTAAAACTTTTCCGAAATTAAATACTTTAGAAATCAGACACAGCAGCGAAAAGATATAAATAACCTGTCGAAGGACATGATAAGCAGTCTCGATTACGCTTGGAAAGTACGTCAGTTACAACGCAGAAAAATTTTTCACAGCTATAAAACCTTGAAAATTTATATTTTAAATTCAATTTCATAATTCGTATCAAATACGGACGCGGAACCGTATAGGACTGAGAAAACGCTCACATGCAACCTGCGTTCGTAAATTTAAAAATAGTGCGACAGTTTACCTGCTTCTAGCCGCGATTGAATTAGGTTTAAAGTCAATGCTAGAATTTCAGAAACTTAAGAGAGGCTAGAAATTTAGGAGACACGGCGTTTTTCATCCCGGAAAGTTTAAAGTCGTAAGCACCTACGGTACACGGCCAAGAAATGCCATTAATTTACGGCCCAAAACACATTTGTTTCTCAACTCACATTTAGACACATGGAGAGTTTTCTTGTCAAGCAAGGCACAATTGATGCTAATATTTTTGATGCCTAATATTTTTCTCTCACACAGACACTGCACATCCACTTTTTGTTCGAAGATGTGAGAGAAACCGTATCCTATATATATTCAGATCTTATGTAGCACAAAAAGTTGAGTTCTTACGATATTTAGTGTCAAAATTGCCCCATATTCGAGGTCGAAATCGTAATACACAGCGTCTGAGCGACGGTGAACGCTGAGCGACGCGGTTATTGCCACAGTGAAACGAAATTTTCATTAGGGATTTCTTAGTGAGAAATAGTAGATCGAAAATCCGCTTTCAAATGCTTATACTGGTGTTACTAGCACCTCGAATGAAATATGGAAGGTTTTCACTCCTGTCTTCAAGCAGACGAGGAAAATAACTGAGGGGGCATAAGAAAAAACTCTCGTAAAGTAGAGTACCAATAATTTTTTCAAGAATACATAGACTTTGATTAAAAAAAGTCAAGTATATCTGTTGCGATGTAGCGGAATTAGAATTGGAGCGAAAATGTTACAAGAAAACATTTTTCAATAACTAAAAAAATGCGTGCCCAGCGTACCTTTGTAAAACAATTACAAGCTGGCCTGAGATGAGGAAGGGAGTTCAAAAGACGGCAGCCACAGCTTCAGAGCGGCTCTCCGGCAGAGGAGGATGGTCCGACCAGGTGTCCGTGTAGGGGTCGTACACTTCCACAGACTGAATGGTTACCTGGGAAATAGATTAGATTATTAGTTAGTTTAAGCCTCCCTACCCGCAACAAATGCGTTATAAAGAAAGGAAGGAGGAAAGCAACATTCAGTATGGATTTAAGGGAACGCGGAATCCATGCATACCATAGAAACAGTATGTTTTGAAAGAATTCATGATGAAACAGGATTAAAGTTAAAGAAGAAAGTAGTAGGTGATGAAAAACAGGACAGCAGTGAACCGAAAAAAGGTGGTCCTTAACATAACAAAAACATTTTATTTCAATAAAAATAAAGGCCTACCTAACTCTTAGCTCGGGCCCTCACATTTTCCCCCTGAGAGTACCTGAGAAATACAGCCACCAGCTCATACCACAGAACACAAGATGGTCAGTTCTACAAGGAATGCCCAACAAAGTAAAACATTACACCGTTAATACTGAGTGCAGCTACTCTTGCTCACATTCACTCGAAACATATAGAAACCAGTTTTCCACCAGCTTCATTCATTTTCATTGCATTTCCACTATCTTCATATTGTCCTACCTCTATAATTGCCAAAAGTGCTGGGCAAGAGAGAAAAGCTTTCTCACTTGTTTACTTTTGCTCAACTCATTCTCCTGAAAAAATTCTCCCAATGCTAAAGGGCCGCCATGGTATTTTCACGGCACTTTAATTTTGACCAATAAAAACGCATGTTACTGAAATGATACATTAATTCGATGCAACTACATTCATGAATGAGTTTCTGAATGAGACATCAATACATTTTCATAACTTGTACTTCAATTAACGAGCTTTTATAAAACCAAGGTATAGAAGTAAAAACAGTTGCTTGACATTATGTCTATGGAGTTATAGAACATAAATAGAATCAATTGTATGGATCATAACAATTACATTTTGATAAAAGATTTTCCATATTTTAACTTCACTGACAGACAGGAAAGTAGACAACGAATTAAAACAGGTTTCTACAACATTTACTCTGAGCAAATGAGCTAACAAAATTACGGTTTCCCCTTATACGTAAATATTTTCCGTCTCTCAGTCACGTTCTTAAAGATGCATAATGACCGTATCTGAGACACGAATTTCACCAGTGCACTAGTACAAAAAGTTTTTAATCGCGGTTACTATTACGATGGAAATATTTGTTTGTCATCCATATTTTGCAACTTATTTAAGATAGCTATCGAATCCCGCTATTTTTAATAGGTCGTGTACACTAGTTTACCTAATTATAACTAAGAAAACTGGAACGCATTTCTTTAGCTACCAGTGAAGCGCAGCATGCATTCACACAAAGCAAATGCTCTACTACTCGTGAGCCTTACGAAAGCATGGATGCGTGCTACAGAAGGAATTTTCTCACTAAACTTCTCACTTCAAATGCAATTTGTTAAGACTAAGGAGAGTTGTAACACTGAGATAGTGTCGACGTTGGTGGGATTAATTTCAACCACAGCTCACCAAATCTCTACACCTAAAATACCCTGACCAGGTGCTAATCATCTCAGCAATAACACTCACAATTTTTCACCCCTGTCAATTTTTTGAGCGGTTTTATTTTTTTTTATAAATTCCTTCTTTTTTTGATGTTATTGAGTTGAGTTTTCTTCAGCTGAGATCGATGTATCTTTTCCGTTTCGCTACTGAGAAGAGTTCTTATCGAGTTGAGACCAGAGCGCTCATTTCTAAAACAATAATGAACTCTGATTGATTAAATTAATGTCGCTTCCAGTCGTTGGATTGAGAGCAAAAAAGTACAATTATTCACAAATGATAGATTACAAACGATACGCATATAAGTATACGCCGTCCAGAGTTTACAAATTCTGTTCGTGCACAAGCCCTGCTTGCTGCAATGATCAAAACTAGGGATGCGCCCACAAAGTGGCATTGACGAAAGCCACTTCTTATTCTCACAGTATCCAAATAAATTCTGAGCGAGCATCAGTACGGTACAAAAAAACATTTCTGTTCAACAATTTTGAAGAAATAAAATTCGTTTTCGAATTGTAATCGCATCAGTGCAAATGTCAATCTGAAAAAGGGAGTACTACAATCAACGATTAACTTGAAATTAAAGTCCACAAGAAACACAGAAAGGAAATATGCACCAGTAAGCTCCAATCATGGGCTCAAAAAATGAATTAATGCGCCATATTAGTATAACATCGCACATCATACCAGAGAGAGACTAGATTTGATTTTTGTTTAGGCCTCCATAACCGCTAAAAAAAGCGTTCCAAAGAGAGGACGGAGAATGGCATCATTTAGAACGGAGATAAGGGAACACGGAATCTATGCAGAATGGACATAGAAACTGTAAGTTAAGAAAGAAGTTCCCGAAACGAGATAAAAGTTGCAGAAGAAAGTAGTAGGTGCTGAAAAAAGGACAGCAGTGAACCAAAAAAAGGTGGTCTTCGACAAAACAAAAACATTTTATTTCAACAAAAAGACGGCCTACCTAGCTCTCAGATTGGGCTCTCACAAATTGTTCCCTGTGAGTGCTAATTCCCACAGATACAATAGTCGTATCTCCCGAGGGGCAGACCAGAGAGAAGCTACGATCAAAAATATAAAAACAGAATTAGTTACATATAAGTAAAGTTGAGTATAATACCTGAGTACGGAAAAAGTCGCTGTGGTCACTGGGCATGTCGCCCCCCATGACATAGAGCAAGTTGTTGGCAGCGGCGATAGCAGGGCTCGCGCGTCCCACTTTCAGTTCAGCCACAGTTTGCCACCGGTCCTGCAAGCAAGCTTACATCACCACACAAAACTGTATTCCAGTGTGCAGAATATACTATGACAGAAAACGTATTTTCAGCGAGGTGCGCTCTCAGACCCATAGGAGTAAGTAAACATTTTTTTACGAAATGAAATTCGAAATGAAAGGTGGCGAACTTCAGGTGTACAAAACACCCATACAGCGCGAAGTCAAGAGCCCGCTCACTAACCTCTGTGAAGGAATAGCGTTCAACGGTCGAAAGCACCTCAGAATTCTTGTTCGTGCCGCCCACCGCATACAATAAGCCGTCGAGCACTGCCACGGCGAGACGGGACCGCGGTGTGGGCATACTGGCGTGCACGGCCCAGGCGCTGGTGACGGGGTTGTAGCTGAGCAGGTCACTGCGCTGCCGCTGGCTCTCTGTGCACCCGCCCACCAGGTAGATAAGGCCGTCGTGTTCCATGGCACCCATGCTGCACCGCGCATGCAACACGTCACTAGGTACAACAGCATGGACACAACTGCTCGAGGTCTTAACTGAGGATGAGACGAACGTAACTCAGAGCGAACAACTCAAGTTAGGAAGTTTATCCGCTGCGAGCAATCTCACAACGACGTTAAAAGTAATTTATTTTGCCAGACTCATGGAAACAATGTGCATCCAACGAAACAACCTCTGTATCTAGTAGAAAAATAGACGCAAGCAATATGCCACTCTTTAAGTGTAATGAAAAGTGAAGACAAGGAAATACGTACACCTTGATTGCAGCCAACTTTTTTGCGGAGGTCAACATTTCAAATGAATACACAGTCCAAATTTTTGCCAGGACGATTAGATGAATCATCGAGTTCAAAGTTTAGGCCAGGGTTTGAACAATTAAAGTTCGATTCGCTCAATAACAATTCGCACACAAAGCTTCAAAAATTAATGAAAAGAAAGTTCTTCACTGAAGTATAAAAAATACCAAAAATTACATGTTGAGTCAAACAGTTTAAGATAACCTTTTTATCATCAGGAAATGACATAATATTTTCAAGATCAATTTCTCTAACAGTGTAGTATCAGCCTTAATGTGATGTGAAAACAAAACAATGTTCCCAGAGAAATGAAAACAAAACATCAAGAATACATGTCTACCTCACAAAGTGAAGATTTAGGACACTGAAGAGAAGCAGCCACACTGCCTTGGCAGGCAAAAAGTTAGAGTAAATTGTTACTGCAGCTCAAATTTGCAACACTAAAAGATGTGTTTGCTGTGTTGTTGAGGACCATTAATCACGAGTAGAAGTTAAATTATGCAGTTTTGATTTGTGCAAAGCGTATATTGAAGTATTAGGGGTAACGGAAATTTCTGTCCTCTTTTTTTCTAACCTAACTTTAAAACATAAGAATAAATTCAAACAGCTGTTTTCAAAGTTAGATCAAGCGTCAGATATTCAGTTAAACTTCACATTTAACTGCATCTATTCCAGTTAATATTTCAAACACATATAATGCCCATGGAAAAGTTTCACAGTGAATCATATGCGTCATTGCAAGTTGCATGAATTCCACAAAGGTAGCAAACCAATAACAGCAGTAAAAACATAAATGCTGTCTATCCAGAAGGTGTGAATGTTAGAAACTGCCGTAGATGGTTTTTAAAATTTAAAGAAGGCAATTTCGATCTTACTGATGAGCCTCAAACGAGGAGACCATGTGTTTGGAAAACTGCAGTGGAAAATGATCCTCAACAAACAGTCAGACCACAACCAAATTGGGACCAACCCAATTAAACGAACAAATTATTACCGGTGTCAGTAGATGTCGGAATTCATTCAAAATGTTTATTCAAATAAATGCCTAAAATTTTATTTTTTACTATGGGAGAAAGGTAAAACGTACGCGAGAAAGGTAAAACGGTTAAGAACGGTTAAATGGGATCCCACCACAAAATTTAATTTAGTTTGCTGAAGCAAAAGAATGATAAAATGTACTTCAAAAGATAGATCATCAGCAGAGATTGACGTGTATAAAAAATAATCAAAAACACAGAATTTTCAAAATTTTGTGCAATGGAATTTTAAGAATTTATAAGTGGAACATGGGGAAACATGAATTGGAAATTGAGTTTGGAAAAAATATCAGCAAAATTGGAAAAATTACAAACGGAAACATGAATTGGAGCTTAAGGAATTCTAGAGAAATTTCAGCTAGATATTCTTGAGAGGCCTTGTATACATTGAATACATAAAAAAGAATGTATTAAATTTTTACGCCTCAAAAATAAACTTTGGCTATTAAGTATAAGCTACGACCCTTGAACTATAAGAGTGGAATGAGAGCTTCTAATGTACGTACTATTATATTATATTATTGCCACCTATCACAAAACTAGAGTCAGAAAGAGTAACTTCTGAGACCCTTATACTGCAGTCTTTATTTTAACTCAATTTCATCAATCAAAATCTGATGGCAAGCGAGTACAGAAGATTAGGTAAAAATACCCAAAATTAAACCAGGTTTACTCAGAAATTACTCATTGCGCGGTTATGGAACAGACAACCCCTACGAAAATTAAATTAGATGTTAGCTTCAGCCTCCTTAACCGCTACGTAGGCGTTTCAAAGAGAGAAAGGCACCATGTAGTACGGGCTCAAGGGAATGCAAAAACTAAGCACAAAGTCAAATGAAGAAAAAATTAAATGAAACACGATAAAAGTTGAAGATTAAAGTAATAGGTACTGAAAAACCGGAAAGTAGTGAACCGAACAAAGGTGGCCTGTAAAAAACTATTCTATTTCAAGGAAAGGAAGGCCTTAACCTTTAGCTCGGGACCTCACATTTACCCCCGAGGAGCACTAATTCCCATTGGTACAATAGTTATCCCCCCCTGAGGGGGCAACCGTACGAATATTAAGAATCATTACCCTCAAGAGGGTTAATCAGAAAGTATAACTGAAAATAATTAGTTACGAGGAAAGAAATTTCCACTATTGTCTAGAAGAACATTCTTATCACGAGAGCTTTACAAAGTCAGGAATATTCAATACTTTTAAAAACATTTTACTATGATGTTCTTAGCAGATACCGACTAGATCTCTTTTCAAAAGAATATTGATAATAAGATATTGATTGTTCCCTATTCTCTATAGTAAACACGAAGAGACGTTTTATAAAACTTGCCAGTTTGTTAAAATAAAAAATAGAAAAATGGATACCTTGAAATATTTAAAGTGATACACTAAGCAATTCGAACTTGAAATATGCTTCAGAATTTACGCTCTCAAGCACTGCAAATGAATTGAATCGAAAACTAGGAAAAACATATCTTTTCAATAACTTCATCTTGCTCAATCGACCCAATAAAATAACCATTAATAGAGTGGAAGTGAACAATCAAGAATAAAAATACACCCTGGGAAAATTATTAGAACAACACAGTATATAAAAAATTCGATTCACAGAATGATTACGATATAGAAACGGCATGAATGTTGCACATGAATATACTAGGTTTGTGGGGCATTAAGTAGAGCCATTAAAAAAGAATTCGTTTTAGTTTTCTCAAAAACACTACGAGGTCCATTAATAAAAATAGAATGCATGACCTTAGTCTATAAAGAAAGAATTAAATTCTCATTCCGTAATCCTACGTGTTGGTCGACGGCACATTTTCTGACACGCGTGAAAATTTCGACAGTTGGCGTGCGCGCCAGTTCCCCTGTGAAGGCTCGAGTGCAGACATTTTGTGTACGCTTGACGGATGATCATCCTCACGTGAATTTCGTAGCACATCGAGCAGCAGTACTGCAAAGTTCTGCCAGCAGCTTGGTGATACGTTAGAGCAAGCCTCTTAGAAGATTCAGCAATCCTTTGGCAACGAAACCATGGAAACCCTAACCATTTAGAGTACAAATAATCTCAGCCGAAAGAAATCCATGGTCTGTCTGGCCGTGTACAAGCAGGAATGAAGAATTCAGCGCAAATGTTCATCGAATAGTGATGGAAGACTAAGGCATAGCCTTAGAAGATATTCTTAGAGAAATAGGATGGAATTGAATAAAATGTTTTTATTCCGTGCCTGTCGCACGCTGGCAAGAGGCTTAAATTGGGTGTATCTAAAATGAATCAGGTGTGTCTAATGGACACTGGAAACATTGGTCTTAGCTGGGTATAGGTTTATGATCGAGTGCCAGAGGATAGACCGAATTTTACGAGGGTCCAATAAAGAGCAGACCACTGGCTCGAACCTCCGCTTCGGGCAGGCTGCACAAAAACTACGGCTATATGATCGTCGATCATAAATTTAGTGAAGAGGAAAACCAACTCTAGTTCCTTGTCGACCGCTTTTGATTAACTACGGCACACCGGATAAAGCCGGTGCGATAGCTGAAAGATATCCCACCCCTTATTCGCCCTTTTCCCTTTTTTTTGAGGAACAGTATTCAAGGGCGTTGGCTCTAGTTCCGTTTTCTAGGGCTTTGGTTTCCAGTTCCGTTTTCGAGGGCCTTGGTTTCCAGCTCCGATATCGAAGACTAAATTTCTAGGGGTCTTGTTTTCAGTTTTGTTGTCTGTTTAGCACGCGATTAAGCGTGTAAAATAACTCGTGGTTCAAGGTCCACAGCTAAGGTTGACGATTTGTTGGGACTGCACTGGATTGTGTGTCAAGAGCTCCGCGCGTGCTCTCTCCCCTCCTCCGTATTTGCCCCACTCATCAGTGAAGTCCGACATTTGTACTTATGTGAATTTATTCAGTAACCTCTCAACTCGCACGAACCCCAAAGAAATACGCACTTGGTCAGGACTACCAAAGTGTCGCTTGATAGAGGAAGTAGGGGTTGGACGTAAGGGCTAACGTGAACGGGCCAACGCCCCAGACGTAAAGGCTAACGTAAACGTGCCAACGCCATGCACAATTTATAGGATCTCTAAAACTCATACTCTTAAAGCTTGACACGAAAATCTCTGGAGGCAGGAACCTTTTTAATTCAATTCAACTTCATAAAATGTAGATTAACGTACAGAAACCACCTATCTACTGAATAAACACTGGATAGGTTCACACAATTTTAACAGATGATCTGGTCAGGCAACGAATGCCGGTGGAATGCGCTGACCCAAGCCTAAAAGCAACACTCCAAACCTACCCTACTCTTCAGAAACGGCACCTCGTGACTTCTGGCTTTTCGCATAAGTAAAAAAAAACAGAAATAGAAGCGCTATGTGTCCACGGATGAAATGATTAAAAAAGCGACGCCAGATCTCTACAGCAGTTTAGATACGTTACCAGCGGAGGCAGCACCGCTGGGAGGACTGTGTGAATCCCCCAAGGGGAATACTTGAAAATGGTATAATAAAATAGGCAACCTGCACACAATTCTTTTTCTAATGGATCAAGGTCGAACAGTTCTTGAATGGACCTTGTGTGTACGTTTCTGGTATTCCTGTAAACGTAAATGCTACCAACACAACCTACAGCAAGAAACGCACCTGAACCTGGGCTCAAGCATGGTGCCCACTTCATCCCACGTGTTGGTGGCGCTGTCGTAGCGCTCGATGGAGCCGCCCACGCCCTCCCCCACCCACCCCCCGAAGGCGTACAGCAGCCCCTCGTGTGCGCACAGCCCGAACTCGCACCGGGGCACCACCATCGGGGCGATGTGCTCCCATGCGTCTTCCTGCAACGCAAGCGGTCACTGCTGGCGCGCTGTCGCACACGCGTGGCGTGCTGCCCCAGTTGTGTAGCGCACTGCCACACGTGTGCGGCGAAATGCCACATGTGTGCGGCGCAATGCCACACGTGTGCAGCGCACTGCCACACGCGTGCGGCGCACTGCCACACGCGTGCGGCACACTGCCACACGCGTGCGGTGCACTGCACACGTGTGGCATTGAGCCGCACACGTGTGTGGTGCACTGTCTCACACGTGCAGCACGCCGGTCACATTAGGGCTGCAGTGACGCACTGCACGGTGTACCACCAGCTACAAAGTTGACGGTGACCTTTAAATCCAAGCGGATAGCTAATTTATTTAAAACAAGCAGAAGAGAACAAAATGATGAATGAAGGCAAATTATTACAAATTAAGGAACAACTGCCGAACTTTTTAGAAGAGTATTTTGCATGTAACACAGAGCATCTGAAAAAAATAATAAAATATCGAAGTAGACAAATAAAGTTTCTGAAACTGTAAGCCAAAAAATTCTTTCCCTCACACGAGATTATAAATCACAGGTTAGTTTAAGCCTTCCTAATCGCTACAAAAAAGAGCATATCAAAGAGAGGAAGGAGGAAGGCACCCACCATTTAGTACGGATATTAGGGAATGCGGGATCTATGCAGAAGGGGCATAGAAACAGTAAGTTGGGAAAGAAGTTCATGAAACAAGATAAAAGTTGAAGAAAAACAGTGAACAGTGAACCGAAAAAGGTGGTTCTTAATATAGAAAAAATATTTTATTTTAACAAAAAGAAGGCCTACCTAACTCTCAGGGTGGGCCCTCACATATTTTCACCCTGTTAGTGCTAATTCCCATATATACAATAGTTGTATCCCCCTGAGGGGAATTTCACACGAGAAAAAATAAAAAAACTGACCATGAAGAGTCACTCAGTTAGCGGTGAGCAGCTAGTGTCACTAAGAAACGCACTCCCAGCAACAAGTAAAAATAATATTCTCTTACGCTTGCATGATATTTCAAGCTCGCAGAATGTACTTATTATCTCTGAGAGCGCTCACTGTGCAACACACGAGCATAGAAGGACGTCTAAGCTAGCACATAGCTGATTTGATGGGCATTCAACCTAAACAATTACGAACTAAAAGGCTTCACTGATTCAATAACTCAACCATGTAAACTAAACCATCTTCACATCATCTTGCAGACAATTTCGTGAAGCAGAAAAGCTTATGACAAATCACTTAATATGTTCTAGAATTTTTTATAACTCGAGTATTTTACCACTTACAGCTGCTTGGACCATACGTAATTCTTATTCGTGAACGCCTAACTTTAATGCAGCCTGGCAAGTTCATTACACAGAACACTAAATCTACTCTAAGTTTACGTCCTAAAATCGAAAGTGTAGCAGAAAGTCGCTCAAGAAAATACAATTATAGGATTTTATCCAAATTCACAATTATTTTCATAAACACATAAAGTTCCCATCGCCCAGTATTATCAGTGAGACACGGCCAGCGAGACAGATAAATTGAGAGGCCCACATTTAAATTGAAAACTCACGAGGGGATCGTAGAGCTCTCCGTTGGCGAGGATGCGAGACTCGACCTCGCCGCCCACAGCGTAGATCTTGCCGTGCAGCGCCGCCAGGCCCGGCATCACGCGTCCGATGGTCATTGGAGGAATCTCTTGCCATTCCTAAGCAAAACACTTGGTCAACGAACCCTGAGCTAGGATACACGGAGTACTGGGCTGGTTAACATAATGCACTCAAGCACAGAAAAGACCCAAAGCACCTTGTAAAGAAGCCAAAGCTGCAGGAACAAAAGTTACCTTACTGAAAGTGTCGAGACACACTCCGGCCTCAAGCACTACTTCTGAACGTCTGTAGGACCCCAGCAGCTCTCGCTTGGCGCCGCCTATCACATATATTTTCTTGCGTGCGCTCAGCCGTGGTGCGACCGACGTTTGTTTGCTCATCTGCTCGCTCTGTGCGGCTGTTGCCGCTGCCTGAGAAGAAGCACACTTGAGAATAAGATTTGAGTGGTACTTTTTGTGTATGCAAAATATACACGAGCATAATTTCAGTCCATATCTTTTTGCGACACACCAACAACACGCAATGAGATTAGATCAGCGGTAGCCTAAAAGGAAACGAGGCTCATTAACCCCCACCAGGCACCCCCCATAACAATGTGTTCTGACCAACTCCTCAGTAAAGAACAAATTCGAGTGTCTCGTACGAGTGAATCGGCGAATCCATTAAAGAATATTTTCCACACAAGGACGCTGGGCAACTGCATGCATTCGTGCGTGAGAGTCACAATCCAACGAGAATGGAAGATATAGTGAGAGTTGCCTAAAGCAATTCCACATTATTATAGAATATAACAAATGGTTGCTTTCTATTAGAGATAAATATTTATATTTTTCCACAGCTGCAAAGAGTACAACATGAAAACTGATTTTCAATCAAACTGCAGGGGTAAAATAGAATTTTGGCCAAAAATTTTCACATAATTGTAAAAAAATTGAATAATAAGATCACATGGGTGAGAAAAACACAGTGAAATGAAGAACTGAATTAGATAACTTTTAGCCTACGGGATACTGCGCTCTTGTACTTGAAAATATGTACCGATTGTTTCAATTTCGATGAAAACAAAGCTGAATTCGTCAATAAATACTTTGAGGCCAAATTTTAAGAATAGATCAACCTCATAATAAAATCATAACTGACAAAAAAAACGCAACTAATTAAGTAACGATGATTCTCAATTACTGGTGAAAATGACTACAGCTATGTATAGAATCAGAGACAAATAACGACGCGCGCAATTCACATATGACCGACATCAGAAAATTGTACATGCAACTAAAATTAAGCAGTGAAAAATTGGATAAGAACAAAACTATGTGAGCACAACCCAATAATACCTACAACAGAATTCCGAGCGAATATCGTCTATCCTCCCGCTGTAAATTGAAATGGGTCTGACGAAACTATTTGTAAACGTACGAACAACTTGAAACGATTGTTTTATTTGCATCTCGTTTTACTGCCTTGATATGAAGAAAACCGCACAACAGGCAAACACCAGAGACGGACCGCAAGGCTGGGCAGCGAGCACTTGGTCACAGCGGCAGCAAAGGCACTCTTGGACAGGACGGGGAAGCGGATGTGTGAGAGCACCGCCGACGCGTGCGCCTCTCTTTCGTCGCTCTCACACGACAGCCAGCGCACGCCTGCCGTCAGCACCTGCACCACGGCACGCGTATCTCAGGCGGCTGCACCAAGTAGCATAGAACATATCAACACTTACAAGTCGAACAAACATTAGAGAAAGAAAATGAATGAGTTTACATTATAAACGGAAACTATTACTTTCAAGAGGGATGACCGAGCACAAATCACGCAGAGTTGAGTTTAACTTATCAAAGAGCTTTAGATCCCACAGAACAGCTATTGAAAAGCATTTTGAAACAAATTCTACAAAGCAGACCTGAATTTAATAAGAATACTATCAAATTGAAAGTGAATAAACATGAAAAATGTGCTTAAAGTTTAGAATACGTAAAAAAGGAAGATTTGAAACGAGCTGGGACGTCACCCTCCACTATGAAATAGAGAGGACGCTTAAGATGAATCACACTCATTCAAATAGGTCGGTCACACTTGCTTATTCTTTTGAAGGATGGGGGAAGAGGTAAACTCTTATCGGCAGCAGGACTCCGTCATTCTATGGGAAGAGCCTCTCTATGAGGCATACTTCGCTGTTCTGGAGCACTATCAGTCCACAGTTTTTAAAGCGTACTTCAAATGTCCCCATGGTCAATTAACATTTATCACTGATAGCCTCTCTAACACCGAGAAACTATTTGGATACAAACGAATTTCCATCCCACTGTCCTCACCTTCATCAATCCTTGCTTGTATTACCAAGTGACCACAACCTACCATATAATACCGGGCCACTGAAATCACTTTTGCAGTCATTATTCCCATCCTGGGAGCTGAGATTAACTTCTATCACAATAACACTGGTATTTTCTGTTATTTAACAATAGAGATTTGATTCAACAATAAGTTAGCTTATGCCTCCCTAACCACATAAAATGTGTTCCCAAGAAAAGAAGAAGCAAGGCCCCTGTAAAGATGGAATTGAGAAAACAGTAAATCTACACACGAAGTGCTTTCCCACACAGGATTTCGTAAACATAAAAAACAGCATGGAGAAAAAAATTTTACAAAACGAGATAAAAGTTGAAAAAGAGAGTAATAGGTGTAGAAAAAGAGAGCAGTGAGCAGATATCAGATGGTCTGGAACTAAACCAAAAAAATTATTCTATCCAAACAAAAGGGAGGCCTATCTAATCTTCAGCTCAGAAACTCGTATCCTCCGCCTGGGAAAGCTGATTCCCATAAATAAAATAGTTGTATCTACCTGGAAAGACTGTTTAGGAGACAGATGTCAGCAATTGGTCACTTCAATCAAACTCAAAGCAAAGGTTACTGCATGTTACCTAAATACACCAATACAGCCTAAAAACATGACTCTTGACAGGCGAGGGTTGTACTCTCATAACTGAAAGACTAAACCGATAATTTAAGCCCAGCAGTAAAATTGCATCAGGTAAGTAAACCCAAATATTTTGTTTAAATTACGGTGTTATAGCTTTCAAATAGATTTTAAATTACTTATTTGCAATTTTCATCAAACAAAGATAAACGAAGACACTAGTCCTACTTGAAAAACATACTTAAAAGGAGAAGAAAATCAACTAGGGAAGAAAGTCAGTATCATTGTAAAATTTGCACACAAGTTTGTGAATCATTTCTTGATTGCATGGTGCCACACCCAGAGATGAGTCTGAATCGATTTTTTTTTTGAGGCTACTGATTGATTTTTCTTGATGAAAAAGTTAGAACAAAAACACTTTTAAACTTCATCTTCTGTTCAAGGTCTTTTTTCATTTATTAATAACAAGTGTTTAAAAAATTATTTTGAAGACAAGAATTTGCGGCTTAATCCCCCCAAGTGTTTTAATTTTGAATGTTTTTTGACTACTTCTTGTGAGCTAATCATACTGATATTTTTCAAAAGATGCATTGCATACTTAAAGAATTACATTCAAATTGATAATAATTTGAAAATACAATACAAATAATCCATTTCAGAGTTGAAATATTTAAATCTAAGATTGAATTTATTCAATTACAATCACACGGCACTAATAAAGTCGGTTAGAGCCTCTCACTTTTTCAATTATTTTGCACATTTGAAAAAATAAAAAACCTTGTGTATTTTCAATGCTCACCTTTCTAACTCGTACTATAATTACACCTTATAACCAGTACCATAGTTAATAAATTATCTCCAAAAATGCAACGACCAAAATCTTTTCCACTCCTAAGTGTAGAGTCAACCATGTCTCCCTTCCATTGTCATCACACATTCACGAGCATTATCACTGTCATAAACAGCAGTTATCATACATCATGAAAATTTTACAAGCTAGAACGCGCAGTAAGTTGATAGCATAGGAGAAGCACCAACTATAACTGCCACATAACACACTGCTGATTCATAACAAAGACTAACTTGTAGCTCGGAAGCAATTTTGAGGTGTTCAGACTGGAAGAGTCGTAGGAGTGCTGGCAGCGGAAGCTCAAGAAACTCCTCTTCAAGGACAACCTCTGGGAAGTTGTTTTCAATGAACTGCCACACAGCATCAGCTAAAATGTTTAGGCTGTGTGCTTCTGCAAATCTGTTGCGAAAACGACAGCTGCATGAGGCACTCATTAATGTAAGAAAAATTGTACATTAATACTTCATACCTACATCTGCGTCCTGTAATCTAAAGTGGTTTTAAAGAATAAATCATCACAGTTGGGGGACCTAAAGATTGAGTGTCTGTGATTACAGACACTCGGCATGTGTTCCGGGAAAAACGTAGTTGCCTAAAAACCTACATGACTTTTTAAGAGAAGTGAACCAAATCTTTGACAATACAAAAGCAGTAGTCCAGACAAATCTTCATTTTCAGAAAGCCTTCGATAAAGTTACCAGCATAAGGTAGATTAGATGTTAGTTTAAGCCTCCCCAAACCGCCACAAAGACGTTCCAATGAGAAGGAGGAGGATGGCACCATTTAGTATGAAGATAAGGGAATGCAGAATCTATGCACTAGATGCTCATAAACATAATAAGTTGAGAAATAGGTTCATGAAACAAGTTAAAAGCTCAAGAAGAAAGTAGTAGGTGCTGATAAACAACAGGACAGCAGTGAACTGCAAAAAGGTCTTCCTCATCATAATGAAAAACATTTTTATTACTACAAAAAGAAGAGCAACCTAACTTAGCTTGGGACCTCCCATTTCCCCCTGGGAGTGCTAATTCCCAGAAATACAAGTGTTGTAACCCCTGAGGGGGTCTGGCCCAGAGTCCTGCTGAAACGTCTATCATGTACAGTTGCAATGAAGCCAACAAGCCTAAACTAGTGCTAAGGTCTCAAGATAGTTGCAATGGTGCACTTCTTGTTTGATTTATACCTACTCCACAAATGACAAAAACAAGGGGTGTTTTTGGTGGCGCTACTTTGCCAAACCAAGAACAACTGCAAATTTTGACTGTGTTCAAGAATTACACAACTGCCGAGAAACTCAGTCGTCAATTATTGAGGTTTTGATGATTTTACACTTCCTCCTTGGTGAACAGCTTCTCGTTTGTCGAGAGGATGTACTTCCATTGGTGAGTTGCGGCTCGACCTATGAGCTCACGGCATTGTTGGAGTCGCGCACGTTTGTCAGCATCCGTTATGAGCTGGAATTTTTGTAGCTCGTAATGCTTGAGTCAGACTTCCTCCGCAGCCATCAGTCGAACAGATTCTCGATTGATTCATTTTTCACGGGCGATAGCTCACGTACACTCTCGAATTATGATTGACTTGCTTTCTGATGAGTTTTTCGTTTAAGGACGTGTAGATGGAGCGCTTCCTTTCTCATCCGGGATCATGACCATGGCCAAGCTACTTATATTGCTGTACTGTATCCGCGACAGTCACTTTGGAAACACAGAGCAAACGAACAATTTCACATTGTTGTTGTTGTTTTCCTTACTGATGCAGTTCCAAAATTGCACCATGCTTATATGTCACTCTAAACACACACAACAATGAAATATCATACTGAAAAAACAATCACAGGAACAAAAAGTACAGAGCATATAAAAAACAATTCAGCTACTGCACTGTACATTCGTAAGAGGGTGCGCTGAATTTCTTGCATCTTGTTTTCTCGTCACCTAGTGAACTTCAGCCAACAGGCACATAATTGCTTGAGTTTTATGTCTGTGAGCCTATTGACAGCTTGATAAGCGTAAAATTTCATGTGAGCAAATAATACTTTTGTCATACTCACATGGTGGATCTGCATTTGCGCATCATGGATTTCTAAGCAACTAAATTCAACTTTGACTTCAAACTTTGGCGTATAGAACATAATTTAACATACATAAGAGACTGACCGGTAAAAACCAACAGCGTTGGCGGGATTAAGTTCTTTCTTGAGGAAATTGGAGCAGATGACCACCACCTCAGTCACTTGGAGCATGTCGCCGGCCACAAGCAGGTCCTGCACAGTGCTGGTGCACACCTCCACCACTCCTGAACGCCATCAAACATTTCAGCTGATAGTGCCATGCAACAACCAAAAAACTTTGTGCAAACGATGAAACACAATAAGCAACAAAAATGCAGCAAAAACTCAACAAATAAACCTTCTTCATTGAATGACTTATAATGTCAATAGTGAAGCACTGTAAAATGAAACACTGATGTAAACTGCTTAATCGTGTAGAATGTCCTGAAACTGAGATGCCGGGTGTATGGTACATTTGAGGAGCATGATTCTTAAGGAACTGCATTGAGTCTTGATACGCAGAATTCTGCGGAAATGGAACCTCGTAATAGCTCAAGAATTCCTATTCACTATTGATGTAAAAAAATGTCCCAGAATAGTTAATACTATACAAGCAATACATTTGCATTTATAATTTTAATTTGTTTGTACCTGCTTTCAAGTGAAAGCAAACTCTATTTTTAGACTTAATTTAAAGGAATAGCTTAGGTGGCTAATGAGTACAGGATAAACTTAAAAATGTCCAGTACATCTTTCTTAAAAGGATTGAGCACCCACTGCTACCATGTCATGAGTAGTGCACATGTATGTTATAGAAAATAGATAACATGCAAAAGGATTAAACTCTGGGAAAATAAGAGTATATTATTCGTAACCAAAGTTGAAAACGAATTGGTTCCTAGTGCTTTTCTGTTTAGTAGATTACAGAAATTGGGAGACGTGCAATCGGTGCAATTCATTTAGGACACTCACATTTCAACAAGGCCACATGTACATTCGTGATTCAGATGCTAGTCCAGTAAATAGTCTGTGCAGCCTGGATATGATCAGCATTATTATTGATATGGTACAAGATATACAAGGAAAGGAGAACTAAGGAAAAATTAATAATACATTGTTTTATTGTTTGTTCAGACATGTAAATATTATTGAGCAATAATCCTTTGACAAATAATCTATGGTACAATTTTTCTAGACTTTATTACAAAAAAAAGAATACAAAAGCAGAAACATCAGCACATTCAGTCATTCATAACAATTCTGACAATATATAGAACTATCAGATTGCACTAAAACACATGATTTGCTAAATTGCATTTCAGGGGATTTTAAATACAATTTTAAGGGCAGAATACAACTAATTCATCAGAAGTCCTTCATTCAGGGTTTGCAGCCATTTTTGTGAGGGCACAAGAGATTCGGTATTTCTCTGAGTCAACCGCAAGAGTAATAATTCAGAAAAAGGCAGGAGAAAACCCTTTTTTATCCCATAAGTAGGACGTGAACAAAAAATTTACCTGAGAGAATGAAAAGAGAATGGTTAGGTTTGCTAATAACACTGAGGACATTTGCTTATAACACTGAGGACATTTGCTAATAACACTGAGGACATTTGCTAATAACACTGAGGACATTTGCTAATAACACTGAGGACATTTGCTAATAACACTGAGGACATTCTGGATGAGTTGGCTGATCGCAACTACCGTGTCCCGCAGGAAAGTTAGTAGAGCAATGTAGGCAGGAGGTCTGAAGGCATGTAGTCCAAGAAAACTCTGTTTCTGAAGCCAATTGTTCTAAAGCAAGGAATTTATTTGCCAAACGTAATTCATAAAAAAATGGAAACAAGTTTCATAGTTGGATGAGACTCAAATCAAACTTTTAGGCTGTAACCACATCCCACACGTGCACAAGAAATCTGAGAAAGCACATCTGAAGAACACCGTGCTAACAGTGAGATTAGATTAGAAATTAGTTTAAGCCTCCCTAACTGTTACAAAGGTGTTCTAAGGAAAGGAAGGAGGAAAGGACCATTTAGCATGGAGTTAAGGAAACGCGGAATCTATGCACAAAGGGCACAGAAACAGTAAGTTTGGAAAGAAGTTCATGAAACAAGAAAAAGTAGAAGAAGAAAGTAGTGGGTGCTGAAAAACAGAACAGTAGTGAACCGAAAAAAGATGGTCCGTAACAAAACAAAAACCTATTCTATTTTAACAAAAAGAAAGCCTACCTAACCTTCAGCTCAGGCCCTCACATAGTCCCCCTGGGAGCGCTAATTCCCATAGATACAATAGTTGTATCCCCCTGACAGGTATACAAATAAAAATAAGAGGCTTCTGAATGAGGCCAAAGATTTTATAAAATTATACCTAACATGCACGTAGGTCTTAAAATAAGCTTGGTATGCAAGGGAAGGGAAAAAGATTAGATCATTTATGCAGTTAATTTTTCAATTTAGAGATGAGCTGTATTTGCATCACAATTCTTTAGCAAATTGAAACTTGCAGAAGATATTCCATTGTCAAATTGTTTGAAAAGCTAATATATCACAGAGTAACATTGCTTGATATAAACTTAATTTCTGCTCTTTTCATCTAATTTCCAACAATTTATGGTAAACAAATCTATGGTAATATCAAAAACATAGTTGTTTGTAGATCAAGATATATTTTTCAATTGTTCCGTAGACATATGTCAGTGTCGTGTCAGCAAGCCCTTCTGAGTTGCATACTTATAGTTGTACCAAAATTTGAAAAGCAATCAAATCTTCTGACTTGACATATAGAACATTAGTCAATATCACTCTGTGTTTCAACTCTCTATCTTACAGGAACAATACATTGAAATGATCAATAACTAATAAACATACAAATGGGATTGAAAATATGTATATTTCCACATAAAGAAAGATAACTCATTTATTAAAGCTTCTAAAAAAAAACAAAAATCAGCAAAGACTTGGCTACTTCCAGGAGCTATAAGTAAATTACTTGTGCATTTAATTTGAAGCTCTGGCACATCTGCTCCAAAACGTAACCATAAAATTGCTATTTTCTATCATTTGAAATAGTCAAGACAAAAACACAACTTTTCAACCCAGTTAGCACAACAAGTTTTGGATGCACAAGCAAACTGAGCACATCATTCAACTCTTCAAAGAGGAAAATAACCTTTTGCCCGATAGTATACAAGTTTTTCATCATTGTGAAAGACAAATCAGCTTTCAATTCTACATGAAGTTTTCATACAAATTGAAGATTTCAAAGTGCCCAAGTTTTGCTTCTCGCAACATTCAATTGAGAACAGAACAAAAAGACTGCTTTCATAAGATCATTTTCATTGCGGTAACAAATTAAGGGGAGCATAAATAAAAGACTAATGATGCCGATTAAGTTTCTAGAAAAAAGTGATTGTTTTGACCTTGTCTGTCATTCTCAAACTCTGAAAATAATGTATCGATTAATGAGTACTTCGTAATGATGATTAATATTCCAGTATATAACACTAGAAAACCAAGGAACTAGAGTGAAAGCAAAAAATTAAAAATACACACAAACAAGAATCAACTAATAGCCAAAAATACATGCCCCATTTACCATTTACAGAGGCATCCAGATAGTGAATTATTTGACACAGGTTTGTCTCGTGAAATGAACAAAGATTCTAAAATGCTAAATTTTACCCCTTTACTTGAATATTCATCATGAAGCGAAGTTAGTTCACAGAAGAGAAAGAAATTTCAGCAAGTGAGAAAGGGCTACAAGCCTCACCGGTATAGACAAAAGCAAGAAGAGCAGCAAGAATGTGGGGCTGGAGAGTTGGCAGGACCACTACCTGCTTGGTCTGCTCCACAAGGCCACTGGTGAACATGGCTTGGAAGTATGGGCTAGCAGCCGCCAGCACGCAGCGATGAGCCTGCAGAGTTCACAATTTAAATTTAGTACAATAAAATTTACTTGTGATTGTTACAAGTCATATTTAAGTCAAATTGTATAAATCCAATAATAGCAATAATCTTTGCTTGGCGTCTTAACTATTAACGGATGATGTATTTCAAACACCCAGCAATAGATTGATATACTAGTCAGCAAAACTGTCTCAAACTAAGGGCTACACATTGTATAGGCCACTCACAGAATTGACTGCATACACTCCTCTTCTGGCAGGTAGAAACAGTACCATCAAAGGAAGGATTTTCTTACACATCAAAAGTTTTAAACGGAAAGATGACTGTAACCCGACAAGTCATTCTCTACTTGGGTTGTGATACTGTACATGGAAGTGGGCTCACGCCAAAGAAATGTCAAGCAAGCTAAGAGCCACATACAGAGGCCACAGCTACAGTGCAACTGGGAAGTTTATGAATGATACTTTGATGATGTTTTTAGTTCTTTCCTGGGGTTAACCATAAAGGAATCCTATTTAAAATGTTCTTTTCTCATAAATCTTGAGAAAATAAGTGATAAAATGACCATATTAGTAATACTGTACCCTAAATTTGTTCAGATTTTTCAGGGAACTTATAGGCTTAAGTAAAACTTACAATAATGGCTAGACAGAGTATACAAAAAACTAACTAAGAGGAAAATTGTGATCAGGAAGTAAAAGTAGCCTTAAAATATGAAATATAAAGAAATTGGCGATCATACAATGAAGAAACATTTTCCTGAAATAGAAGTGTCCTCCACCAAGTAGGAACGGAATAAGCCTAAAGCATAGAGTCCTAGAGACCACCGAAAGATTAAGAATGTATTCCGAAAAATGCCTCATGCAATGAGTAAAGACATTTTCAAAAAGGCTGGTCTCCCAAAAGTTCCTTAACACATTGACTGCGATACGACCCACCGGTGGGTCGTGGTTAGGTTTTTCCTGCTGCGAAACGACCCATCGATGGGTCGTTTTGAAAAATTCTAACAACCTTTCTAAAGTAATGGTATTTAACAGGCCAGGTGAATGTTTGATATTTACAGATTTGGTTATCACTTTTGACTTTAAATTTCATTTGAATATTGAACTTCTGTTTAACCTATCGCAGTTAACGTGTTAATCAACTACAAGGAATGATTACTTGAATAAGATTGGAGTGGTTAAAAAAATTAGGAAGAGTACTTCTGTTCTAACCAAAAAGCATTAGCCCTTTAATGCCCACAAGGACACCAGCGTCCTCTTCCAGATAAATGCAATTACACAAAATTGAAGGAAAGTTTCTTCACAACTTCGTCTCATACACTTTCAGAAAGCATTTACTTTCGATCTAGTCACAGCGTCCCGATTTCCCGTTTGCATGATGTTTTCCTATCACCAACAATGCCCAAACAGCAAACAATTATTGGAAAAAAATTTCCCTCTTCAGGAAAACAATTGGACATTAAAAGGTCAAGAAAAATAAGCTAAACGGTCCACAAAGTATTCCAACCAAGATTTCTGAAAAAAGTTATATGGACTATTGAATAATGGCTGGACAAGAGGATGGATTTTGTCACAACAAAATCTCTATCATTATTGATGTCAGGAAGGAGAGGGGCAGATCATGTTTTTGACTGCAATTAATGAAATTCAGATAAATGGATAATTTGTAGGGCAAACAGACGTTAAGATTAACTCAGATAATTACTGTCATTTTTTTTTTAAACCAATTTCATCCCATGGCTCAAAACTCAACCATCTGAAATAGGAGATTCATGGATTATTATGCAGGACAATGATCCAGGGAATGTTTCAGAGCACAGAAAGAACTTTCTTAAAGCTCATGATCTTAATGGATTAAAAAAATTTCATGGGTTGGCCATCAAACCAGACTGATATTAAACCAATCGAAAACCTTTGGGAACATAGAAACAGTTAAGTTGAGAAAGAAGATTAGGAAACAAGTTCAAAGTGAAAGAAGAAAGTAGTAGGTGCTGAAAAATAAGACAGCAGTGAACAAAAAAAAGCTAGTCCTTAAGGGAAGTGAAAACTTTTTCCTACAAATTCTTTTAAAAATAAATAAAAAATACTTGCATAGTGAAATAAGCTCTCGGGTATTCACAGCATGTTTATAACATTCAAATAGACAGTTGTAGCCCTTAAAGTTTTTGGAATTTGTCCATTTTAGATAAGTCTTCCATAGTTGTAATAAGTCATTTTAGATGTGTCTTCCCTAGTTGTAATGTCACTACCACTAATAAGTCACTAATACTTGCTGTAAACTGTAGAGGGCCCAGAACGGTTATTCCCTATGAAATATTCAAGAATTAAAAAGAATTACTTCCAGAGTGAAATAAGCTCCAAGGGATTCACAGCATGTTTATAACATTTAAATTAACATTTATGGCCCATAAAGTTTTTGGAATTTTTCTTCCCTTAACAGAACAAATACATTTTATTTAAAAAAAGAAGGCCTACCTAACTCTCAGCTTGGACCCTCACATCTCCCCCTTGTGAGTGCTAATTCCCATGAATACAATAGTTGTATTCCCTTGAGGGAACAGTAATTCTTATAATAATAAATCATATGTTGATAATTATCAACTAATTTTGTTCACGTCATACTTAGGGATTAAAAAGGGTTTTCTCCTGCCTTTTTCTGAATTATTCCTCTTGCGGTTGACTCGGAGAAATACCGAATCTCTTGCGCCCTCATAATAAATTCAAGCCTTTAACTATTTTAATTTTTTTAGGATTTTTGGTGCATTGCATAGTTTTTGTTGAATTAAAATTTGGCTCCATGCAAATGAATGTTTATTTTGTATTACAGAATACAGTTAGAATTTTTTGCATGATAATTGTGTATTTAATTAGCAATACATGTACCTCATCATATTATCATGAAATGTCTACTCTTTCATCTGCATGCTAATATGTATTTGAACTATTGAACTTGCGTAAACTTTCCAGTCATAGTGTAGTCTCCCAGAGTCACAAACTATGACAGACAAGGTCAGCATATAGTCTCTGAGAGAAGCCCGCACACCCAGCCTATTTCCAGAAGGGTTGGTACACTCTTCACCTCCTTTGATGGACAGTACCCTTTCAATGCAGCCTCTAGAAGTTTTCATGTGCAAGACTTGGATACTCCACACAATGGAATCAATTTAATGCATATACCACCACATCTAGCAATAGATTTATAAAAACGTAACTGGTTTGGCAGGCATCAAGAAAAATTTAGCAGTACATACTTTTAAAATTCACTACTAGTCTATAATGACAATTAGCATTGAAAGGATTGATTTTATTTATTTCTTGTGTGCCTTATCTTGGAATCTTCAATCATGGAATCATCATTCAAACCCAGGGCAGAAGTAATAGTAAATACTTTGTGCTATATTAGTAATTTTTTTCAACAAAATGTCTCTGATCAGAAGACAAAAACCAGCAAAGACGGAGAGCGCGCTTTGCAGTGACCACAGCACGAGAGACTTTCACGTAAGATTTAACTGCATCCGGGAAATCTCCTACCTGGACATCCCTCCCGATTTCCAAAACGACAAAAAATCATACTTCTTCAGACCAGGGTGCGTACAGGCTCTGAGGTTCAAAATTCCACTACTTTTTCATGACTTTTTATGTCAACCAAATCACATTTTCACTACCTCTCTCTGCCCAAAATAATGTCACACAAAGTTAAATTGCAGCACAATAAATGTATTTCAGTCATAAACTTCACAGAACATTCATCATTACTTGCAGGTCTTGTTTTCATAAATGTGTAAATGATAATCACAACACCAAACAGTCATGCTGGACAGTTCAATAGCATCTGCTATGCATTTGCCAGTGCATTAAGCAGGCGTCGGAGGATCGGTAGATGGTTGGGAAGTCACGAAAAAATCCCCGATCTTCGGTTTGGCAAGTCTCGTCGTCTGAGCTTTCACGTTCTTGGCATGCTTTGTACCTTTTGCATGACTCCTCACCGCCGCTATTCCATTGTTGGCGATGTCGAACTCCGACTCGCACGCGGTGCAAACCGCCATTGTTTTCAGTTTGGGATGCGGTGCTATCCATTGTTGAAAGTCTTTGTCTCGCAACCACAAGTTGTTGAAAGAACAACTGCCTGGCATGACGATAATTCCTCAGCTCAGTCTCGGCACCGTAACTCTAGTCACACACGGGATGGTCAAGACCGATGATAAAAACTCAGCTCGAAAATGTTCAACAGTGGCGACAGGTCAACAATGGTCCGAGCGAGCGCGTGTCTTCAGTCACACTGAGCGCGTTTGGTTTCACGTGACGCCTGAGAACCAATCAAAATCGCGGACACTAAAGACGTAGCTGTATCAACCAATCAGAGCCCAAGTAACACTCGAAGGTTACTGACAACGCCTCGCTCAACGCGGACCAAACGGAACGAAAATTTTCAACAGTAAAATTTTCTTTTCACGAAAATCCTAAAATTTCATGACTTTCAATGACCATTTTTAAAATTCCACTACTTTCGAGGCCTTGAATTTTATTTCCGAAATTCAACTACTTTCCATGCTTCTCCATGCCTGTACGCACCCTGTCAGACATGCTAATCTATGTCAGAGGTGAGAATTTTTTCTACCTATTCCTGTAATGAGTCATGCTGTTCATTCTCAAACCAATTCCACATGTAACAAGTCAGAATAAGATTAAATATCTTGAATTACTATGGGAGTATTCTTCAAGGAACCTGAAATAGGTGCAACCAATCATGAACCTTTGAAAACAACCGGTTAATGCACGGCTGGCCACAATCTTAAAATTGGTTCATGGCCCACACTTAAAACTGAAGCACTATCATTTTAAGACCCATTACACAATATGGCAACATAAGTAGTCTGATGCATTTTTGTAACTTTCTATATACAAGCAAACCAGGACACATTAAAATGTACAAAAAAACAAAGAAAATGCTAAGAAGGAAACATTCAATGCTTAATCTGACACGCCCCAAGGCAAGACAAGCTGGGCGTGCTCTCACAAGCCCATTGGTTGTGTCTGTGCAATGCATATAACAACCTTGTACCATTATCACTGCATATACCATTACAACACAAAAAACAATTCAACTAAAGCAAAACATAAAAAAGTAATATCAAATATTATAAGCAGGTGGCCAACAAACCTTAACTGAGTAAGTGCCAGCCTGGAGCACAACATCACAAAGTTGTTCTGAAGTCCAGAGATCATAAAAGTTTGACACTAACTTGGAGCTGTAGGTTCGAGAGGAGAAACTGTGTTTTTCATCAACAACAGAGTGGACTGACTTGTTCCCCATACTTGCACACCTGGCATCATTGTCACCAGACATGGTCTTACTATGTCTGAAAGAAACAGCGTATTAGAAAATCATGAAAACAAATTATCTTAAATAAAAAATGCAACACTAAATCTAAAAAATTTTAATCACAGAAACAATGAGGAGCATCATTTGCAGCAATATAAATAATGAAAAAAGAATTTTCAGTGGTAATAAAATAATATGGAATCTATCATCAAGGTTTTTCAGTATAAATTTAGTCATTAACAAATTTCAATCATATCTTTTAACTTTGACATGAACAAATCATGGCAATATGGCTCCTTGGAATGATTAAGTTGCAACATCAGTAACATTTTACTATCTATTTGATTTTTGATGTATAGTTCTTCTAGTGTGACACATAGTAAATTAGGTAAATTATTTTAAGCCTCGTTAACTGCAACAAAGGGGTCAAAGAGGGAAAATTAACAATAGGTGCTGAAAAACAGGGTTGCAGGGAACAAAAAAAAGATGGTCCACAACAAACAAAAAACCCATTCAATTTCAACAAAAGGAAGGCCTACTTAAATCATAGCTCAGGACCTCACATTTTCCTTCTGGCAGTGCTAATTCCTATGGATTCAATAGTAGTATCTTATTGAGGGGAAACTAGATAAAAATTCAACAAGAAAGTTATAGGTTCTGAAAAAACGTCAGCACAGGAATCAGAGGATGGTCTTCAGAGAAACACCTACTTTATTTCAATGAAAAGAAAACCTCCATAACTTTTAGCTCTGGGCCTCTCATTTCTTTCTGGGGGGGCACCAATTATGTACCTTGTCACAAAAAGTACATAATCTTCCATCTCCTCATCTTTACATTTACCTGTTCATACATGGAACCTTGCACCTGATGTCAAACTGGAGTACGCTTCCAAAACTATCATCATGAAGCACCTCTATTTTTCAAATCCTTTCTGCCTATTAGAGTTAAAGTAGTCTTCTTAACCATGAAAGGCTTCTATTTCTTTCTTTCCCTTTTTGCAGTTCCCCTCGCATCCTTTACATCTTTTGTACTATCAAAGCCAGTCATTCACAAGTCCATCACTTTCAACTCAGATACCTTTAAAAATTTCACCTTTCAGAGTTTCTCCAACCAGCTTTCAATTAAACATAAAAATATTCAACTTACCCACCAATCTTCCAGCATTTGCTCAGTTCTCACCAGCCATTACTTAGAAGAAATTAATACCCCTATATAATTTCTACTTGCCTCGTAAGCAATCTAAATTGAACATCAACACCAAATGCTCCTCTTGTTTGCTGTAAATTTCTTCATGCCAACTCTGATATATTAATTTGTTCCAACCATCCATTTTAATATATCTTTACTGCTCATCAAACATCTCAACATGCACATCTCACTATTTGAACCCTACACTCAGTTTAAAACATATATCAATTTCCTCCTATGCAATTTCATGACCCTTTCATAGCTGAGCTTTATCATTCAAAAAATGTACATTCTGACTTCTTATCAATCATTTGTTCATTCATTTCACTCATATCTTCTCAATAGTGTTCAATTGCTTTCACTATTTGAGATCATTTTAACTTCATCAATTACTTCAAATTTTTCACCTCAGTGCCATATTATTGATTCACACGAACATAATTTGTTATTGTTTTTCTATTTGCAACCATTACTTTCAGGTTTTTGACATGGTAACCCACCATTCACACAACCTTATATAATTTTTTTGCCCATGCTATCATTTGATGCACCATAACATTCATTTTCTACAATCCTAGGTCTTTTTACATTGTTTTTGCATTTTATGTTTAGTCAAACTTTTTACATATATGAATTTGGGCTCATTAGTTTTAATCCATGTTTCACACAAACATAGTATGTCAGGTATTTGACTGTACAGATAGAGTATCACTTCTGCTAATTTAACACGTTGGCCACGATATGTACCATATTGGTACACGCTGAACTTTCCAACATCGCGATATGCACATATGTGGTACACAGCTACAAAAAACAACATTTTTCAGAAAATCATGGTTCTCCTTGAAATTCCCGAATTTAATGCTACAACTTATGAAAACTGCTAGGAGAAGCATTTAAATACACAGTTATATGAAGAATTAGATTTATTTGTACCAGCAAGAGGTAAGAAACTTGCATTCCTTGGCCAAAGTGAAGCACAAGTATCTATGAATATAAAAAGAAAAAAAAATGAAATATTTTGATACCAGTTGAACTACTAAGATAAGGTATAGTTTAATTTGCAATTGCCAATGTTTCATGAGTGATTCCAAACCAATTGATGCACAAGTATTTTTTTCCATCACAGTCGTCACAGTAGCTGCTAAACAACTGATTTGGTATTCCCTTTCCATGTTTCCAGAAAAAAAGTGAAGGTTCCGAGTATGGGCATTATCTGAGCAAAGTTCAAACAGCTTTACGCTATTCTTGTGTCTCGCCTAGAATATATTGTCAAAATTTACTCTCCCTTGAAATGGGTAATTGACCTGTCGACCAGATGTCGCGATCCTGGTATACATGTAGACTTGTAGCTTTCATTGAACTACTTCATGAGTGGTTCAATTTTATGAAGCCTTATTAAATTTTTAGCTAAAGAATCGATAGTCAAAAATTGTAAAACAAATGGATAGTCAAAAATAATCTTTTTGCACTTGTAGGGCTCCAGCTTTGACGTACTAATCCCACTGTAATTATCAGTCCCAAAAATTATGCATTTCATCAGCATTTGTGGGAGTTCAGTATTTCAGTTGAGACCTGCTGGTAGTCTTCGTGTTTTGTAGAACTTTATCAGTATAATTATTTGCTTCTGATACTATTTGACCAATAATTTCCCCTATTACAAAAAGCATATAAAAGTCAAATGACATTTGCTTGTTTTGTTTTGAACAGTTGGGTGTGGTTTTTGTCTAAGTTCATCTTTTCCCCTGAAATAATATTGCCTTGGTGTTATACCAACAGTTGTCCACGCATCAGCAGCATTTTCTTCATTGCGTTCTTTCTGTATCACTTCATCTTCATTCTCAGATGCCTCTCCAGTAGGTACTTTATTGCTGCTGTTAAAACTGGGATCAGTTGCGACAAATTCAGCTTCTGATTTACCACTGCTGCTTTCAGTAGAAGAATCCATCTCAGTATCGGCATCTGCATTTTTATTGGACTTTGTCCCGTATAAATGGAGCTCGTCCATGACGCTAAACAAAGTAAAAATATATCAAGTAAAATAAATACAATCAAATTGATAATTTACAATAAAACATAGAGAAGTGTCAATAATTTTGAAAACAAACAAATGAATAGAATCATACATGTGAATAAATGAATTAAGACAATTTGAAAGCGTCCATTATTCATAAATGTTCGCATGAATGCAATCAAAAATGAAAAATGTGTTAACAAAACTATCTATACGCGTCAAGATTGTAATGCAACAGTTTAGATAAATATAAGCGCTTAAACAATTTAAGTAAGCACAAATCTTGAACAGAAAGATGAAACTTGGTTGTAAAACTTTTTTCAGTTATTGCTAACGAGTGGTGCACAGCGTTCACTGACCACAGTAACAAAAATGATTCCTTCAGGTAAAGTGTGTCACTTGGGAGACACAACAAGCGTGGCTCCACTTGCCGCACGTCGCTTACAGTAATAGAGATAATTACCTCTGACAATGTGCGCCACTATGAGCCACAAGCGTGGCTCTATTTGGCGCACATCGCAAGGAATAATGACCGATATCATTCATGAGCAAAGTGTACCAAATAGTGTCACTAGTTTTACTTGATATAATGCAAAAACTTACCTCTGTAGAGCTACACACAACTTTTCAACTCGCTGTCTTCCCGGGCACTGAAGATATGCGTATTTGAACTTGTCACCTACACGGTAAAACTACCAAATCAGCAATCGCGGCCAACGTGTTAACAGATAACCCATTACAATCAGATAATCCAATACAATTTTTATGAGGCATTCCTTTTTTTTGATCCTCTGATCACAAATTTTATAGTTTATATCATTTTTTCCTTAAAGCTGATCCCAATCTCTTGCTTCCTCTAGAATGGGAAAGAGGTATTTTAGAAGCTTAAGCTTGTTTTTAACAGGAAGTAACACGAAGAGATAGGACCAGGAATGAGTTGGTTAGGGGGCAGACGGGTGTTATCAAGAAGTTGAGCAGGCGAGTGGATGAAAGAGTGCTTGGATGGTTTGGGTATGTTGAAAGAATGAATGTTGAGCGGCTGGTGAAAAAGACATATGTCGGAAGTGAGTGGTCTTCAAGCGCGAGGTAGACCACGGATGAGTTGGATGGATGGGGTGAAGCGTGCTTTGTATGAGAGGGGTCTGACTGTGGACGTGGCGAGAGAGATGGCTGCGGACAGAAGTGAGTGGGGGCAGTGCATAAGAAGGTAATTTTATTTTTAACGCGGTACTGGGAGTTGCCCGCGTGTGATGGGGTTGACCTGTCCCGTGCGGGGGGAGGGGTTGCACTCAATGAAGCGGTCGGGGTAAACCAGCTATGGTTGTCAGGCCTAACTGTGGAAGGTGGTTGTGCTGGGCTGCTGCTGATCCTGGCAGTTCAGGTGCGGCCAGTGCTGCCTCTCTCACCTCTTAGTGACTAAGTGTGGTGATTGTGGCCTGCTGTCGGCTACCCGCCCATAGGGAGGATAAACCCGGTATATGTATGTGTATATGTATGTATGTAAGTTTGTTGTTACTGATAACATATTTTTTTCTATGATTGTGTCATATTTGCTTTTAGGATTTACATTACCGTGAAACTCACCGAGTAGTTGAGAGACAATTTCTTGGCCAATATGATTTCTAATCATTCCCAGTAGCAGTAAATTTTGTTGACGCTTGTTTTCATGATTTAAGTTAGATGAGAATGCTTCTATCATTAACTAACCCAGACAAGAAAAGAAGTCCTCAAACATGGCTCGCATATGAGATTCAATTTTTTTTTCAACTGCTTGTACTAAAACTTCATTAGAGACAATTGTTTTTTGTAAAGACTGACTGGCTTCAAAATGAGCGGCTAGTACATTCTGCTTTGGTTGGTTTAGTTCAGCTTAGGGAATCCTTTTTGGTATATAGTACAATCCTTGAAATTGGTGTACATCAGCCAGGAGAGTCACTCCGTTAGTTCGAGAGGTTTTCAAAGCTGAAGCATAAGTTTTTTAATTTTTCATTGAATTTAGAATGAGAACTTTCTTGCACGGAGGCATATTTTTCTTCGTTCAATTGAGAACTCATCACGGTAGAAATAGTCTTGGTTTTAAAAAATAGATTCAAGATTTTCAGTTGTCTCAGAGATGACTTACTTTCAAGCTTCTAAAAAGAAGACTCCTTCTTTCATCAGTGATTGTATTTGAAAGGCATTTGCATATAGGGACATTCTCTCTAACTGGCCACATGATTCCTCTTGCAGTTGGCATAGAGGGGAGTGGGGGCATTACATTTGACTTTTGAGTGGCCACCAGCACAAATTAAACATCTTTCAACAGATGAACACCCACTCACATGATGTTCATGACGTTGGCATTTACAGCAGCGGATAGGTGGAGGTGAATATGGACTGACTTGTAAATTCATGAATTCTATTTTTGTTTTGCATGACCTCTGCTTGGAAATTGCACTTTTACACTTAGAGAATTTTCTTTTTTTCCACTGGAAAACTTTGGCAATCTTACCATGCTTATAATTTTGGCATTTTCACTGGTGGCAAGTGGAATAAGAGCTTCTAAATTGACATCATCGTCAATTGGTCTGATTCCTCCAAAAGTAGATTGTGCAGACTCAGAACGTGGTTTATGACATCAAACTGCACACTTTCCAATGCTACTCACTTCCAACAATCTTGCAACCTCCTTTTTAGTGGCTTCTTTGAGCTCAACTGCAATCAAGTTTTGTTGTTTGTTAACTCTTACTTCCTTGACATGGTCATAGGTTAGCATTTACTCCAATACCTGGGTAACTCCAAATAAATCATACGTCTTTTTTTATTTGCTTTAACTGCTTGTTTGACTCCTGCAGTTGTGTCATCAGTAAAGTACATGCCTTATCTTTAAATGTTAAAGTATTATTAATTGGGTTTACTTTTCTTGTTTTGAGTAAGATAGATTTACAAGTTTTTGCAATGTTTCATTATAAGAGTTAGAGCTTGAGAGTTGACAGGCGCATACTAGTTCTTCCTCTTTTTTTCAAAGTATGTTCTTTTTGAATCAGGTGCTCTGAAATCTGAATTACAGATTCATTTTTTTTTTCAGTGTTCATCACTTCTTCTCCATTCATAGGTTCTTCCTCAGTAGCAAAATTAGCAGCCAGCAGCTGCATTTCTTCAATTTTACTGCAGGGATAATTTGACTCTCTCAGATTTCCAAAATGATTTCTAAATGGCAGTTCAGCCATTTTAAATAATGAAGATACCCCTTCCCAGAAGGGGCCACCTATAGAGATTAATGAACAATCATAAAAAAAGAATTATTTCCTAGTAATTTAACAAATACAGGAAAACAAGGTCAATATACAGTTTAACCCATTCACAGAAATTAAAAATTCGGTTCCAAAGACTTACTAAAGGAATACATTTAAAAACATTTTACATGAATGACATTCTGCTTGCTGATGCGTTATTTTTGAGTTATTCAACTTTGAAATTTTGGTCTTCCATAGCAGTTGCTTTGTGCCTTTGAGCCATAAGGGTTAGCTTGGGTACTTAGTAATTTATTATTTTCCAACCCCGCGGAGCCTGAGCACAGTTCTAGGATGTTTTAGTTAATAACACAATAAAGGTCATCACCCAAAATTTTATGTTATAAAAATATTACGATATTAAATCTATGGTATTCACCCCTAAGGTTTTGCTAATGTTCTACAATGACATCCATATTGAAACTGATTTCAAGTGCATATCGATTTCAGTATTCACTACCCAAATCTTGCTAATATTTTTTGGTGATAACCTTTATTGTGTAATTAAGTAAAACATCCTAGAAGTGGGTTCAGGCTTTGCAAGGTCGGCAAATAATAAATTACAAAGTCCCCAAGCGTACCCTATTGGCTCAAGCACGCAATGCAACTGCTATGGAAGACAAAAATTTCAAAGTTGAATAACTTGAAAATAACGCATCAGCAAGCAGAATGTCATACACGTAAAACGTTTTCAAATATGTTCCTTCAGTGATTCTTCAGAACAGAATTTTTAATATCCGTGAATGGGTTCAACTGCATACTGACCAAAAACTACAGAAAATTGAAATGCAGGAAGTACACAATTACAATAAATATGAATCCAGTAAGCCCTGGTTAACTGTGGGAATTCCGGCCAAGAAGTCACAACATCCTCTACGACCCCATCCCACCAGAAATGAAATATCCCTAGTTATGTAGCCCACCCCAGATGGAGAGGAGAGCGCCAGTAGCGGATGCAGAAAAGGGAACGAGTCTCGCTGAGCGGCAAAGCTGCTCAGCGAGAATGAAAATATCGATAACTGGAATTTGATGCTGATTCCGAATCTGCAATTTGTTTTGACCGCTCTCGATTTTTTCAATTTTTTGTGATTTTTTTAATTTTAAATTTTTATACATTTTAATGTTTTTTTTTGGCCTGCACCACCTCATGATCCGAACTCTGTCATTCTCGACCCAACCTGGTCGGACTTGGCATACTTTGGCCTGCACCACCTCATGATCCGAACTCTGCCATTCTCGACCCAACATGGTCAGACCGTGCCTTGAAGACCTGAGTACCGGATAGGGCCGGGTTCCACCCAACCTGTACAGACATGGCATTCTTTGGGCACCACCTCAGTTGTTGCTAGCCGCCTTTCCAAAAAAAAAATAAAAAAAATCGAAAAAATCGAGAGCGGTCAAAACAAATTGCATATTCGGAATCAGCATCAAATTCCAGGTATAATCGATATTTTCATTCTCGCTGAGCGGCTTCGCCGCTCAGCGAGACTTAAGCCCAAAAAAGATGACCAATTAAATTTCTTACATTAAATCTTGGAAATATTTATCGATTACTCGCAGGAGCTTATCAAAATAAGGTCTTTACTCGATGAATGCAACTGCCTTTTTCTCCCGTTTTCGTTGCGATTGTGTCACCTATGAACTTGAACTTGAAATTGAGGGCCGACAGCGTCGGGGCCTTTGTAACGGCCTACAATTCCCTCCACAGTTATCACACAAAGAGTTCAGCGCCTGGTACCAGACTTGTCCACTAAACTACTCAGGATTTACCAATCCTTGTCACAAGCTGCCATTGGATGGCGTCACTGGGATAGCCAGTGCGTCAAAACACCATCCCCAGGCATATTGGGTCATTACTGACCATTCTACCTGGCTGGCTCATTCCAGTCACTGTCTCTTACTCCAGGCACGCACAAGAAACAATTTCATAGCTTCAATGATACTCAAATTGCACTCCTGATCCAATCCAGCAAGACAGCTCATACCGCAATCGTCTTCAGCACATCTGGCATACCACTCATTCTCTCCATACTGCTCAAGCACCACATTCATAAAACTTTCTCTCTCTTGCTCATACTTACTACATTCCAGCACAAAATGCTCAATTGTTTCCTCCACTCCACTAATACACTGCCGACATAATCTGTTATTATTCTCATTCCACCTCCATGTACGTCTGTTCACACTCAATGACTTACATCTCACAGCAAACAAGAGTTGACTTCCAAAACTACCATCATAGAACATCTCAAACTTAGGTGCTTCTTTTTTCATATACCAGTCAAGTGTAGGCTTCCGCACCATGCTAAGCCTCCACTTATTCAATCCATACTCTTTTGTTTTCCTCTCAATCTCTTTCTTCCACCTCTTGCAGTCCCACTCAGGCCCTACACCTCCAGGATTTATTAAACTCCAGTCATCCACAGGTCTCCCAATTCTAACATGAATAATCTTTTGCATACTAAGCTTCCTTGCATGCCCCCAACACACTTTCTCCCAATAGCTTACACTCAGATTCCATTCAAAAATTTGCTTTACCCATCTGCTATTCTGCATTCTTTCAATTCTCACCTTATAATTCAGCACTGCCTTCATCATTCTTTCTGAAAATAGGCTCCACCCAAGGTCACCTCTAATGGCTTCTGTAGCTGTCCATTTTGGAGCACCCAATGCTAACCGTCCTACCTTATTTTGTATTACATCCAGCTTTTCAAGATCACTTCCATTCCAGGCAAGAGCACTCATACCATACATGACACTAGGTACAGCAACATACTTCCACATTCCTCTCACACATTCATACTTGTTTGCTCTGTATCTGGCCACGCTACTTAATCGTCCACTCCACTGCATAGCTTTTGCCACTTTCTCACCCTTAGTTCTAGTGCATCCATCTTCACTTATCATACAACCTAGATATTTGTATTCTTTTGTTCTACCTATTCTGATTTCTCCAATATTCCACAGTCTGTCTCTATCAGTCTCATCACTATTTATAACCATAACCTTGCTTTTGTCGGCACCGAAGTTCATCTTGAAATCTGTACTATATCCGTTCACAATGTCAAGCATCCTTTGCAGTTCATGTCCACATCTACTAACCACAACCACATCATCAGCATACAACAAACAGCTCAGTCTCTCATTACCAACTTTCAGTCCTAAGCCACTCCTTCTCAGTCGAACTGCTAATTCTTCTGTGTACAATCCAAACAACAGGGGAGACAGAGTACAGCCCTGTCTCACTCCTCTAACACTCCTCACTTGCCCCGTTTCCAAATTTCCTAACCTGTATATAGCGCTTGTGTTCTCATACAGACTTTGTACAATTTTTACTATTTTTCTGCTAAACCCAACTTTTCTCAGAACTTCAAAGAGCCTAACCCGATCCACTCTGTCATACGCTTTTTCAATATCCAGGAATGCTAAATACACCTTCTTATCATCCTTCCTCATTCGCTCAATTATTTCACTCACTACAAACAGATTATCTTCCCCACGTCTATCCTGCCTAAAACCATTCTGTTCTTCACCTAGGACTCCTAATTTCTCAACTAAATTTTTCATTCTCTCATTCAAAATACCACAAAATATCTTACATAGTGTCACCCAGTGCAATTGGTCTGTAATTTTCAAGTTCTTTCATACTCTTATGTCCACCCTTATGCAACAGAACTACATTACACTTGTTCCAGTCATCCGGTACTCTTTCACTCTTCCATATCTCATCAAATAAACATTTCAACATACTGACCACACTCTCTCCTCCAAATTTATAGAACTCATATGGGATCTTATCAGGGCCACATGCCTTTCCATTTTTCACTTTCTTCAAAAAACTTACAATCTCTTCACAAGTGATTTCGTCTTCCATTTGCAGTTCACGTTCATCAATCAGAAAATTTATGGGTGCATTATCTGTAACCTGCTCATTCATTCCACCAATGTCCTCCCAGTATTCTTCAACTGCTTTCACCAGTTGCATCCTATCTTGCACACTGCAACCATTAACTACTAATTCATCAACTTGAACTTCACTACTTCTATCATTACCTTGTATAAACTTATACCAATCTTTTATTCCATCCGGACCTTTCTTTCTTAGATTTTCAACTTGGTGTCTCTCCTCTTTAACTCTAGCCTCATTAATCATTCTCCTTACTTTCTTCTGCTGGTCCTTGTACTCATTCCATGCACTCTGCCATTCATCCTCAGTAATTCTGTTTCTTTCATACATTTTCCTCATACTGCGTTGTTTCTTATTTAAAGTCTTTCTTCTCATTCGTTCTTCCTTTATCTCACTTGTAAACCACCTGGCATTCCCTGTCCCTTTCCTACATTTTATTCTACCAATCTTTTGCTCTGCCACATCATACAAGGTTCTTGCAATCTCACCATTTAGGTCATTTACATTTCCACACCTGTTCCAGTTATACCTACTCAATTCATTCTTAAATTCTTCCCAGTTTGCCTTTTTTATCTGCCAACTTTCTTTCACACTACTGACCTTTTGCATTGACTCCTTTCTACCCCAGTTATATTCAAGCACAAGCATTTTATGGTCACTATCAATATCAAAATCATCTTCATCTACAAACATTTCATTGACACACTCTCTTGCTCTACTATTCACAATCATATAGTCAATTGCAGTTTTCCATTCCCTGCTTTGCCATGTATGCAAGCCATTTCCTATTGTTACATTCAGGTTTTCAAGTTCATTCTCATCACAAAAATCTATCAATTTTTGTCCATTTGCATTCACCGGCTCACCAAGTATACCAACATGGCCATTCATGTCACCCATCACAATCAGAGGGCACCTGCAGTGTTCTCGTACAATCCTTGTTAATATTTCATACTTTTTTACATTCTCTTCATGAGCTAAAATCCCATCAGTTGTCATATAACATACAATCACAACAATACATTCTCTGGCATGCATTCTTTCACACTTAATTGCAAACAAATCTTCACTTTCAGGTTCATTTCCAACAGGAAGTTCCTCTAATTTCCAATTTAGAGCATTCTTTACAATCAAACCAACTCCACCACCTCTTTTTTGCCAATTTACACGCCCTTTTCCTATCATATGATACTTATTCTCCTTACATGTTAAACTGACTCTATCACGCATTTGGGTCTCTACTACACCAACACAATCCAATTTTCCATTCTCAAATTCTACTACGAGGTCATCTAACTTTCCTGCATTCCATCCACGCACATTTATACTTCCAAACCTTACAACACAATTGGACAATTCCAGACGTTCCTCACTTTTGCTCTAACGAATTTTCATTCATCCAGTTCCAGCTTCCATTATGACATGAGTAGCCCTGATCCACCGGATATATCTCTTGGAGAGTTTCATCTCACCTTCTTTTGTAAGATGGACTCCATCTCCAAGAAAACACCCATCCTGGATCACGCTATCCATGTCAAGGAAGCTGGAACCCAGCTCACGCTTTCTCACACTCTCAGCTCTCATACTCATAATCCTTTCATGCAACTCTCTATTCACCTCCTTTCGCACCCTTTCATATTCCTCATCACACGCAGGCCTCCTTAGGAGGCTAGTCACCGCCACTCTAACATTCTTCTTCCGCGCCCTATCAACAACTTTCATAATTGCATTCACCGTACGTTCTCTCCCACATTCAAGCAACCCATTGCCACCTCCTTGCAGTACAACCATTCCTTCATCCATTCCATCTATCACTCTCTCAGCATGCCTACAAATCTCCTCCACTCCTTTCCCTCTCATGCTCATACATCCACTCATGTCACTCATACATACGAACCTATCAACATTCTTCACCATGCTATCTCCACATATTCTAATCATAGGTCTTACTCTCCCTTTCATGCTACTCTTTTGCTCACTTCTTTCACTCAGATCATTCTTTCCATTCATCTTCCTTTCATTCGCTTCCACTACAGGCTCCTGCACCTCATGTGGCACCACAACAGGTGGCTCATTCACTCTCTTTCCATTTTTACCTCTTTCATCATGCTCATTCATCCTTCTACTCTCATCTGTCACATTTGCACCATCATTTGCTTCATTCACACTCCTTGCACCATCATTTGCATTATCATCCACTTCATTTGCACTCCTTGCACCACCATTTACCTCTTCATTCACTGCATTTGCACCATTCTCATTCTTTCCTTCGTTCAGCTTCCTTTCATTCTTCAAGTCAGCCTCTAAAGCAACCATCAAAATTGTCAATCTCTCAACCTCCTCTTTCAACTTCTTACTCTCATCATTCAAACATTTCCAGCACGTAAACACAAGATCACTCAACTTTCTCCGACTCATTTCTCTCAAACCTTTGCATGCATCCATATCTATCCACTCTTTACAAGTCATGCACTCAATCTCCTCATCCATTCCACTTGCACCTCCCTTCCTACGACCAGTCCTATTTCTTGCCATCCTCAAACACAGACTTCTCTCTCAGTACAAATTTCACAGGCAGAAGAAGTTTTCACTCACCAAATCTACTGAAAATCAAGTTATCAAACCAAAAGAAACAAAAACGTTTCCTACTACTCTCACAGTCACTCTCTACAATGTCACACACTATACTCTTTATATGCAAAGAAAGCTTACCAGTCAAAACACCTCAGTCAAAAATTGCAAGTCACCACACCAAAGTCCAATGCTCAGTCTCAACTCTCACGCAACAGAAAAAACTACTCTCACGAGCACTCCATACAAAGTCACACACTGTACTCACGTGAATATACAAACTATACCAGTTTTTCAGCAACTCTATCTAGTATGAACTTGAACTTGAACTTGAAATTGAGGGCCGACAGCGTCGGGGCCTTTGTAACGGCCTACAATTCCCTCCACAGTTATCACACAAAGAGTTCAGCGCCTGGTACCAGACTTGTCCACTAAACTACTCAGGATTTACCAATCCTTGTCACAAGCTGCCATTGGATGGCGTCACTGGGATAGCCAGTGCGTCAAAACACCATCCCCAGGCATATTGGGTCATTACTGACCATTCTACCTGACTGGCTCATTCCAGTCACTGTCTCTTACTCCAGGCACGCACAAGAAACAATTTCATAGCTTCAATGATACTCAAATTGCACTCCTGATCCAATCCAGCAAGACAGCTTATACCGCAATCATCTTCAGCACATCTGGCATACCACTCATTCTCTCCATACTGCTCAAGCACCACATTCATAAAACTTTCTCTCTCTTGCTCATACCTACTACATTCCAGCACAAAATGCTCAATTGTTTCCTCCACTCCACTAATACACTGCCGACATAATCTGTTATTATTCTCATTCCACCTCCATGTACGTCTGTTCACACTCAATGACTTACATCTCACAGCAAACAAGAGTTGACTTCCAAAACTACCATCATAGAACATCTCAAACTTAGGTGCTTCTTTTTTCATATACCAGTCAAGTGTAGGCTTCCGCACCATGCTAAGCCTCCACTTATTCAATCCATACTCTTTTGTTTTCCTCTCAATCTCTTTCTTCCACCTCTTGCAGTCCCACTCAGGCCCTACACCTCCAGGATTTATTAAACTCCAGTCATCCACAGGTCTCCCAATTCTAACATGAATAATCTTTTGCATACTAAGCTTCCTTGCATGCCCCCAACACACTTTCTCCCAATAGCTTACACTCAGATTCCATTCAAAAATTCGCTTTACCCATCTGCTATTCTGCATTCTTTCAATTCTCACCTTATAATTCAGCACCGCCTTCATCATTCTTTCTGAAAATAGGCTCCACCCAAGGTCACCTCTAATGGCTTCTGTAGCTGTCCATTTTGGAGCACCCAATGCTAACCGTCCTACCTTATTTTGTATTACATCCAGCTTTTCAAGATCACTTCCATTCCAGGCAAGAGCACTCATACCATACATGACACTAGGTACAGCAACATACTTCCACATTCCTCTCACACATTCATACTTGTTTGCTCTGTATCTGGCCACGCTACTTAATCGTCCACTCCACTGCATAGCTTTTGCCACTTTCTCACCCTTAGTTCTAGTGCATCCATCTTCACTTATCATACAACCTAGATATTTGTATTCTTTTGTTCTACCTATTCTGATTTCTCCAATATTCCACAGTCTGTCTCTATCAGTCTCATCACTATTTATAACCATAACCTTGCTTTTGTCGGCACCGAAGTTCATCTTGAAATCTGTACTATATCCGTTCACAATGTCAAGCATCCTTTGCAGTTCATGTCCACATCCACTAACCACAACCACATCATCAGCATACAACAAACAGCTCAGTCTCTCATTACCAACTTTCAGTCCTAAGCCACTCCTTCTCAGTCGAACTGCTAATTCTTCTGTGTACAATCCAAACAACAGGGGAGACAGAGTACAGCCCTGTCTCACTCCTCTAACACTCCTCACTTGCCCCGTTTCCAAATTTCCTAACCTGTATATAGCGCTTGTGTTCTCATACAGACTTTGTACAATTTTTACTATTTTTCTGCTAAACCCAACTTTTCTCAGAACTTCAAGGAGCCTAACCCGATCCACTCTGTCATACGCTTTTTCAATATCCAGGAATGCTAAATACACCTTCTTATCATCCTTCCTCATTCGCTCAATTATTTCACTCACTACAAACAGATTATCTTCCCCACGTCTATCCTGCCTAAAACCATTCTGTTCTTCACCTAGGACTCCTAATTCCTCAACTAAATTTTTCATTCTCTCATTCAAAATACCACAAAATATCTTACATACAGTGTCACCCAGTGCAATTGGTCTGTAATTTTTAAGTTCTTTCATACTCTTATGTCCACCCTTATGCAACAGAACTACATTACACTTGTTCCAGTCATCCGGTACTCTTTCACTCTTCCATATCTCATCAAATAAACATTTCAACATACTGACCACACTCTCTCCTCCAAATTTATAGAACTCATATGGGATCTTATCAGGGCCACATGCCTTTCCATTTTTCACTTTCTTCAAAAAACTTACAATCTCTTCACAAGTGATTTCGTCTTCCATTTGCAGTTCACGTTCGTCAATCAGAAAATTTATGGGTGCATTATCTGTAACCTGCTCATTCATTCCACCAATGTCCTCCCAGTATTCTTCAACTGCTTTCACCAGTTGCATCCTATCTTGCACACTGCAACCATTAACTACTAATTCATCAACTTGAACTTCACTACTTCTATCATTACCTTGTATAAACTTATACCAATCTTTTATTCCATCCGGACCTTTCTTTCTTAGATTTTCAACTTGGTGTCTCTCCTCTTTAACTCTAGCCTCATTAATCATTCTCCTTACTTTCTTCTGCTGGTCCTTGTACTCATTCCATGCACTCTGCCATTCATCCTCAGTAATTCTGTTTCTTTCATACATTTTCCTCATACTGCGTTGTTTCTTATTTAAAGTCTTTCTTCTCATTCGTTCTTCCTTTATCTCACTTGTAAACCACCTGGCATTCCCTGTCCCTTTCCTACATTTTATTCTACCAATCTTTTGCTCTGCCACATCATACAAGGTTCTTGCAATCTCACCATTTAGGTCATTTACATTTCCACACCTGTTCCAGTTATACCTACTCAATTCATTCTTAAATTCTTCCCAGTTTGCCTTTTTTATCTGCCAACTTTCTTTCACACTACTGACCTTTTGCATTGACTCCTTTCTACCCCAGTTATATTCAAGCACAAGCATTTTATGGTCACTATCAATATCAAAATCATCTTCATCTACAAACATTTCATTGACACACTCTCTTGCTCTACTATTCACAATCATATAGTCAATTGCAGTTTTCCATTCCCTGCTTTGCCATGTATGCAAGCCATTTCCTATTGTTACATTCAGGTTTTCAAGTTCATTCTCATCACAAAAATCTATCAATTTTTGTCCATTTGCATTCACCGGCTCACCAAGTATACCAACATGGCCATTCATGTCACCCATCACAATCAGAGGGCACCTGCAGTGTTCTCGTACAATCCTTGTTAATATTTCATACTTTTTTACATTCTCTTCATGAGCTAAAATCCCATCAGTTGTCATATAACATACAATCACAACGATACATTCTCTGGCATGCATTCTTTCACACTTAATCGCTAACAAATCTTCACTTTCAGGTTCATTTCCAACAGGAAGTTCCTCTAATTTCCAATTTAGAGCATTCTTTACAATCAAACCAACTCCACCACCTCTTTTTTGCCAATTTACACGCCCTTTTCCTATCATATGATACTTATTCTCCTTACATGTTAAACTGACTCTATCACGCATTTGGGTCTCTACTACACCAACACAATCCAATTTTCCATTCTCAAATTCTACTACGAGGTCATCTAACTTTCCTGCATTCCATCCACGCACATTTATACTTCCAAACCTTACAACACAATTGGACAATTCCAGACGTTCCTCACTTTTGCTCTGACGGATTTTCATTCATCCAGTTCCAGCTTCCATTATGACATGAGTAGCCCTGATCCACCGGATATATCTCTTGGAGAGTTTCATCTCACCTTCTTTTGTAAGATGGACTCCATCTCCAAGAAAACACCCATCCTGGATCACGCTATCCATGTCAAGGAAGCTGGAACCCAGCTCACGCTTTCTCACACTCTCAGCTCTCATACTCATAATCCTTTCATGCAACTCTCTATTCACCTCCTTTCGCACCCTTTCATACTCCTCATCACACGCAGGCCTTCTTAGGAGGCTAGTCACTGCCACTCTAACATTCTTCTTCCGCGCCCTATCAACAACTTTCATAATTGCATTCACCGTACGTTCTCTCCCACATTCAAGCAACCCATTGCCACCTCCTTGCAGTACAACCATTCCTTCATCCATTCCATCTATCACTCTCTCAGCATGCCTACAAATCTCCTCCACTCCTTTCCCTCTCATGCTCATACATCCACTACTGTCACTCATACATACGAACCTATCAACATTCTTCACCATGCTATCTCCACATATTCTAATCATAGGTCTTACTCTCCCTTTCATGCTACTCTTTCGCTCACTTCTTTCACTCAGATCATTCTTTCCATTTATCTTCCTTTCATTCGCTTCCACTACAGGCTCCTGCACCTCATGTGGCACCACAACAGGTGGCTCATTCACTCTCTTTCCATTTTTACCTCTTTCATCATGCTCATTCATCCTTCTACTCTCATCTGTCACATTTGCACCATCATTTACTTCATTCACACTCCTTGCACCATCATTTGCATTATCATCCACTTCATTTGCACTCCTTGCACCACCATTTACCTCTTCATTCACTGCATTTGCACCATTCTCATTCTTTCCTTCGTTCAGCTTCCTTTCATCCTTCAAGTCAGCCTCTAAAGCAACCATCAAAATTGTCAATCTCTCAACCTCCTCTTTCAACTTCTTACTCTCATCATTCAAACATTTCCAGCACGTAAACACAAGATCACTCAACTTTCTCCGACTCATTTCTCTCAAACCTTTGCATGCATCTATATCTATCCACTCTTTACAAGTCATGCACTCAATCTCCTCATCCATTCCACTTGCACCTCCCTTCCTACGACCAGTCCTATTTCTTGCCATCCTCAAACACAGACTTCTCTCTCAGTACAAATTTCACAGGCAGAAGAAGTCTTCACTCACCAAATCTACTGAAAATCAAGTTATCAAACCAAAAGAAACAAAAACGTTTCCTACTACTCTCACAGTCACTCTCTACAATGTCACACACTATACTCTTTATATGCAAAGAAAGCTTACCAGTCAAAACACCTCAGTCAAAAATTGCAAGTCACCACACCAAAGTCCAATCTCAACTCTCACGCGGCAAAAAAAAACTACTCTCACGAGCACTCCATACAAAGTCACACACTGTACTCACGTGAATATACAAACTATACCAGTTTTTCAGCAACTTCACTTTAATTCACCACAATTTTCGTCGGAGAATTGGACGCACGTGCACACCGTATCGTGCACACCGTTTCTGCATCTTGATTTAATATAATAAACAAACAACTAAACTTCATTTACATAACGATATACAAAAATTTAAAAAGTAAAACAAAACGCGGATTATCGTTTATATACAAGCCCCTCTAATATTTTAAAGCCGCCAAACTTTTACAATTTAACTTTATTACTGAGGCTCTTCCTTTAATATATACTAGGGTATCTAATCCTATTTTACTGATTAATTTAAATCTAAATCTATAAATTTTAAATAAATGTTATGGTCTGTTGAGTACCCGGATCGATACCTGTTCTAAACGAACCTGTAGCGCGGATCGATTTACAGAGCTAGTCATTCTAAAGAAAAAAAGAGAGGGTCCTGGCTGACGAGAAAAATAAATAATTTGCACTGAACATTCCCTTTTTAATTTAGTTCCAGGTTTGGTCAATATTGACAAGCGTTCGCAAATGCGTGCGGTTCTGCAATTTTATATACCCTGTCTATCATGTGTACTCTGCGGCTATGTGTTTCGGTTCAGTAGTTCAAATACAATCAATGGTACAGCCAGCTGAAAAATTTGGGGGAGGGAGGGAGCATTCATTAATTACCAGAAATGTTTTTATTATTTTACTGAAAGCGGCGACTGAAATTGACTCCCAGCTTAGCATTTCAGGAGGGGGGCCATTTTATGGGGGCCAGTGGCCCCTCTAGCTGCGCTACTGTATAAAATAATAGTGCATGCAACACGTTTTTAAATTATGTGTACCCTAAATTTAATAATTTTCATCTATCTGATCATTTCTATGCTCCTATTTCCGATGCCATCTCATTTACTCCTTCCATACCTAATACTGATTGAACTATCTCAAACCGTTCACAGTATTCAAGTTGCTGCTAAATTTATTTAATTGTTTGACATATATGTTTGCGTTTATTACTTACTATAACCTCCAATTACTTGTTGCCATTGTAGACTAAGCCCATAGAGTTCAACTCTTTAAACTTTGAAATATGAAGATCCAGAACTAGGCGGCACTACTTTGAAGTATGGTGGACGCTACCTATACAGCTACAGGCTCTAATTGCAGCGGGCGCTACCGCTACACCTTCTAAATTGTTGCACTGCTATAGTGAAATGTAACGCCATTCCATTAGGAGCTAGAATGCAAAAGTTATTGAAAAACAAAATATTTGTTGTTCTATAAATGCCATTAACTCATAAACGTTTCGTAATAACATGACATTTTAAAGTTGAATTCTTGTACAGTTGGAGAATTTTTCAGGACACCGTCCCCATATTATGAGATCATGGGTGATATTGGGATTATTGCTGCAATAGGAAGTGTAGGCCAGGTACATCCGGTGAAAAAATGAGACTCGTAATTTCACTCTGCTCGCCATAGCCTTGGGTCTATAGGCCCTGCCCACCGTGCGGGAAACCCGGGTTTGACTCCCGGCACTGGATGGCGATTTTCTCTGTTGGGTATAGGAGAAAAATTCCAAGCACAATACCCCACTCTACCCAGGTGTCTGAAATGGGTACCGGCCTTGAGCAGAGAGGAGGTCGTGCCGTGAGAGTGCTCGTCGTGCCGTGAGACTAGCGAACTTGCCTCCGTCCAGGCAGACCCTGGTTCGAGTCCCGGCGCTGGTGGCGATTTTCTCTGTTGGGTATAGGGGAAAAATTCCAAGCACAATACCCCACTCTACCCAGGTGTCTGAAATGGGTACCGGTCTTGACCGGGGGAAAGCGTAATGGCGTCCTGGCATTAGTTATAAGGCATTTGAAAATCCAATCTATAAGGTGATATGTATCAGGCTTGAAATTGGAAATAAAGCATCCGTAGATGCCTTCATTATTATTTATTTGACCGGAGGAAAGCGTCATGGCGTCCTGGTGTTAGTTATAAGACATTTGAAAATCCAATGTGCAAGGTGATATGTATCAGGCTTGAAATTGGAAATAAAGCATCCGTAGATGCCTTCATTATTATTCATTGTTATTCACTCGTTCTCCCGCTACGGGGGTTTGAAATATGGGGGGAAGGGGTAGGAGAGGAAGAAGGGGTATTTTATCATGTTACACCTCCCCCAAGGCACTTTCTTCACGGCTTGACGTTGCTATGTCATCTCCTATGTCTCTATATTACTCTATAATCATTTCAGGGGTCTAACCTAAACCAAAAATTTAGAAAAATTTAAATTACAATTGTGTATGTTTCTTTGTTTTGCTTATAACGTAAACAATGGACTTGGGATTTCAAAATGCTTCCCCTCTGACATTTTTTTAGCTACAGTAATGATTTTGGTATCATTGGATGCGGAAAAACAAGGGGTTTCCAAAAGCTCAATTGGTTTTTCACAATAAATTTTTTTTCTAGAGTTATAACGTCATGAATCCGCCTTTTTTCGATGAATAATTTTTTTCGATTTTTTCCCTTTTTTTGAACTGGAAAATTGAAGAAAACCATTTCAGTTTTTGAAATGTCCACGTCTTTCCGCATCCAATGATACCAAAATTATTACTGTAGCTTAAAAACTGTCGGACAAGAAGCATTTTGAACCTCCCTTCCTAAAATATCGTTTTCTTTGATCTCCCATTTTCTTTCCGGGAAAATCGCACTTTTTTATAGAAGATAATCGATCCTCAATTGCATTTCCTATCAGTATAACAAATTTCATTGCTCTAGGTTCAATAATATTGAAAAAGGTGCGTAAGGGGGACGGTGTCTTAATATGCTGAGGAAGCGTATTCCACAAAAGAGCTTCAGAAACTGAAAGAGTTTCTTGCCCTAAGTCAGATGAACGATGATTAACTAAGACACCATTCCTTCAATTTGTTTTCTTGTTCGGAATATTGGAGGGAAATTTTTTTACAACGACTGCATTACTCTGAGGGAGGTAGAAAGAGACGAGAACACTTGTCGAGCTTCATGAAAGAGCGATCTTTCTGGTATTGGGGTCCGGCCAAATTTTCCAGGGAAAGGGAACGAATGATTGCGTTTCCTGAAATTTCCTGGCTGCGAAATTCATACATTTTACAATTTTTTGCTGGTATTCAGGTATGTCTCTTTATACTAGACTTCAATAATGCAAAGTTGCAAACGCTATAATATCAAAAACTGGATCGCCAATAATCTGGCTTCTCAGTCGAGTGTATCCTTATTGCGATGAAAAAAAACCTTAAGATTAATTCCGCTAATTTTGTTGCATATTATTTCTGCGAGGGACTTAAAAGTCTTATTTTTGTCAATTTTTACTTTATTGCCTGGCTCGATTTTATCGTCTTCAGACATTAGCCTAAATTTCGTATCTTTTCATTGATTTTTTTAGATCGTCATCTTCGACATAATGATGATGCATTGCGTTTTACTTGCGTTAAGCATACGGCCACCTTTGTCGTACCATGATTTGAGGATCATTAAAAGGCTTTCAGCGTTGACCATTGCATATTTCAAATTAGCAACCGAGCTTATCGAGGGAATTCCAACATCTTCAGTATACATTGATATTTTTGTATTTGCTGTCGTGGTTGGGAAATCATTGATGAAAATAAAAATTAAAATCCAGCCACAGATTGAAGTATGGGAAGCGCCAAACTTATTTGGTATGAATACTGATATTTTGTTATTTAAGCACACTGCATGAGAGCGGTTCAGTAAGTAACTTTCAAACCACTGTGAAACTATTCAGATGTTCGATATTTTATTGCATATTTTATGCTCAAAACATCCAAACGCTTCGGAAAGATCAAGCATATGTAATAGAGTTAAAAGTTTTCCATATCATAGTACATTTTTTTTGTGGTGTTCAAGTAAAGTATCTTGAGTTCTGGTGTTCCTACCGTAAGCAAGCTGATTGCAATGAACCAGATGGGATTCATCCATGTGAGATGAAAACTGGTTTGTAGTTACTTTTCTAAAATTTTGAGCCTAACAGGTAAGAGACTGGTTGGTCTGTAATTTGATGCTTTATTGATTCCAACAGATTCGTGCAGTGACTTAATAATGGATTTTTTTGCGGTTACATATGTATTCATTAACAAATGAAGCACGAGTGCTGCAACAAGGACGCTGTCTTTTATACATTGAATGCTAATGCCATCATGCCTAACTGTTTTGGTATTTTTTAGCGAGTGTAAATTTTTTCGTTTCTCTATAATACTAACTGGTCTTGGCCTCCATTTACTGCATTTCCCTCATTAGGGGATGAAACATAATTTGTATGCATTTGAACCTGTAGGTATGTTTGGAACGAGCCCAGACACTTCATTGAAAACTTGCTCACAAACTCACCTGACGAAAGGATCGAGACCGTTCGGCGTTTTTGAAGAGTTTTCAAAATTTATTTTGCACACAGAGTTTTTATACTGAACAACGATTTTTTTAATGATATCTCACGTTTTTTATCTTATTTTGCCGCCAAAAGTTTTTTATGGAAGTGGTTTCGTTTTGCTTCACTAATTTTTCTCCGTAGTATTTTCTCGGGATGCTTATTATTTAATTATTTAGTTACTGCACGAGTAGGTTTCGGAGAGTCCTGTCTGATTTGTTCAGTTTGTACTCTAGCTGGTAATTTCTTTTAGCTTTACTCAATTTTTTTATTCGATCTGTTACCCATTTAGGATGTCATGGCTTAACTTTCCTAATAGTGAAGGATGCGCATTCATTAAGGCCCGTAGGAAGTCGTCACCATAAAGTGAAACTTATAAATTGATATAGTCTGTGTTTCCCATGCTTTTAAATCCTCTACATTGCCGAATATCTTTTCTTAGAATATGTCTGGGAAGAAGTCGTTTTCATGCAATGGACTATGGAACGGAACCTCTATTTTTGTACATTGTTGATCGGACATTTTACCGAAAGTTGATCAGCAAAGGAGGGCAAAATCTCTGTGTTGAGTACTGCTTGAGTGTTGTTTGCCGTTGCCAGAACTAGAAGAGTTTTGGAAGTGTTGGTAATGCACGTTGATTCTTGATTTATTTGAAACAAATCCAGTACGCTCAATATTTTTCTGAGCGGGTTGTTTATATTTGACGCCTCATTTTTTGGATCAGTTTCTGAAGCTGTTTTGTGGAACAAGCTTCCTCAGCATATCAAAAACTCTAAAACTGCAAAATAATTTAGACTAAATGTATCACGTCGTTTTGCATCTCTGTCATGGGTCCTGCAGCATTTCTGTGTGAATTTCCTATTTACCTGAAATTTTAATTTTCCTGAAATTTCTGTGAGAAAATTAGAAATTATTTCATTTTACGTTCGCTAAGTCAGTCTAGTATTGATCTTACTTATTTTTGTCGACTATAATGAGCCCCACGACCGTTAGTTCAATGCAGCAGAATGAAGGAAGTTTTTCCCATAATTAGTAGTATTTCCTCATCTTTATTTTTTATTTTCCTCTTTTTTGTATTTTTATTTAAAGTCCGTATGACAAACATACTCTGAAATACATTTTTGTTTGTACATCAATATACAGGCTTATAGATGTGAGGGTTGTGCTATGATTTTAAAAAATTAATTTTTGGCTAACGTTGTCCCACTATTTCGAGATCATTCACGAAAGTGTTTCAATCGATTTCGGCTGAGCTAGGGGTAGGATGTAATTAACCATTTTATTTTATATTTTTCAGTGTGTTCAGCGCACCCTAGCACTGAACTTTCATATCAGAAGGAGCTCTAAATTTCCGTAATTAAATTATTTCTATGGACCACGGTTTAATCTACCTCTACGTGCCAAATTTTGTAAATATTCGCAACTCAGATGTGATATCCGGCCACAATGTCATTCCATTTTATCCCATGTACCCAGGTCCGTATAATGTTGAAGAGAATACCGATTGGATGTGAACCCCGGGATGTTTTCTTTGCTGTTGTTGTTGTTCCTTAAGTGTAACCTGAGTTTTCTTCAAAATGTTTATTAGGAAATTAAAAACTAGTTTATTTTTACGTTTTTCGAAGTCTTCTTTCTCTTTATTCATTTTTTCCACATAATTTCTTACGATTACAGTGAGCTCGACTGTCATTTTCGATGTAGTAGGAGGTAGGTTGTTTTTTTATCATTTCTCTTATTTATATGTATATTTTTTCTCACAGTCATTTTCAATAAGTATATATACTAATAAGTGTGTGCACGTATGTAGGTGCATGTATATCTACATAAATAGATATACATGTTTCTATTCCTATTTTTTACGTGAAATCAATCCGGTTAATTAATTTTATTGCACTGGTGAAATGACATTTACTCTGAAAATCAGAGTCGTTATAACAAGGCCAGGAATTTCATAATGCCTTGACATCTTGGGACATTGTGCTAAAGAGAATTTTCATTTACATAACTACCAACTTTATTTGTCGGGGCTAGGTCGAGAAGCTTAGTCTATGCAAAGAAGATAAGAGTAGCCAACATTTTGTGTTTCATGAAAGTACTGACAGTATTGTCATTCAGCTTGTTTTTTATGTGATGATGCAACATCAACGAATAAACGCTCACTTTCTGGGTCCAAGTCCTCGAAAGCGTTATCAGCGCTGCGTAAGAGCACGAGGAAAATTACTCTGGCGAATTACATTATTTTTAATGAGAATTACAACATGCAATGCTTCTATGAGAGTGTTTTCCAGCTGTCATATTTGAGTCTACAACCTATTGCCGGTCCCACTCATTCGGCCTCGACTTACTACGACTCACTGTAGCCCTAAACAAACCTCCACACACTATTATTACTCCCTACAGTCAGTTAAAATCCCCCTCAGCCCAACACAGCATGCCCACACCCCGTCTCTAAACTTACATTTGTTTTTCCATGAGATATATTCGTACACAGTTAGAAATTTGTTGTTTTTAATTTTTTTTTGAAAGGTTTGGAGGTTTTCCGTGCTGCATTAATATAGTATTATTAGACTTTGGTGAGAGTTTTCTCACGCTCAACATCTAAATATAGACTTAACGTTTTTTGGTAGAAGTACATGATTATTGGTTTAGACTTATTGTCGATATTGTTGAGCAACTCCATTTGCAGAGGATTTTTTGTATTAAAATTGTTTCAAACTGCAGGCTGATTGTCTTTGTGTTCCGTCCACACTATTTTTTACACTTATTAAAGTTAGCAGGACCCATGAAAAATCCACGGTCAAAATTATTGTTAAGCTTGTTGGATCGGTGAAATGATTCCAACATAACCTAACCTAACCCAACATAACTTCTCCTAACCCAACATCACCTAACCTAACCCGACTTAACCTAACCAAACCCAACATCACCTATCATAACCCGACATAACCAGTGCTAACTCAATATCACCTATCCTAACCCAACATAAACTATCCTAAACCAACATAACCTATCCTAACCCAGCATAATTTAACCTAACCCAACATAACCTATCCTAACCTAATCTACGTATGCTAACCTAACATAACCTATTTCAGCCTCACCTATCGCATCATATCCTATCTAACTTAACCTTTATGAACCTAATTTTCTAATATCCTAGCTTAACCTATCCAAGACGATCGTTACATATCCTACCCTAATCTGTCACATCATAACCTTGACCAACGTATCATAGCAGGATCCGTAAAAATTCCGCGGGCAATATCATCGTAAAGATAGGTGAACCGGTGAAAAACTCCAACATAACCTATTCTAACCAAACTTAACCTACCCCAACATAATCTATCGTAACCCGATAAAATCTATCCTAACACTACATTACCCAATTTAACGCTATACTGCGTGGATCATGCAAAAGTAAACCCAACTTTAAATGTTTATAACTTTGGATTACGATATTTCAGTTTCATTAGTTACATTAGACACAGAGATATGTATCCTGACTACAAAGCTTTAGGTCTGAGTCAGGATACATATCTTTTTGTGTAATGCAACAATTGAAACTGAAATACCTTAAATCCAAAGCTGTTAACATTCAAAGTTGGGTTTACCTTTTATGGTTTATTCAGTATAACTTATCCTAACCCAGGATAACCTAACCTAACCCAACATAACCTATCCTAACCCAACATAACCTCTCCTTACCCAACTTACCTATGCTAACCTAACATGACCTATTTCAGCCTCACCTATCCTAGCCTAACCTATCTCAACTTAGTCTATTTAAACCTAATGTTCTAATATCTTAGCCTAACCTATCTTAGACTATCTTAACACATCCTACCTTAATCTATCACATCAATACCTTATTTAACGGATCTTAACATATTTTGCTAGCAGGACCTGCGTATAATTCGCAGTTAATTTTTGAACGTTTCTAGTTTCATTTTAATGAAATTCATGTTTTCAATTCAATTACCAATCATTCAACAACTTTGATCCCATCCTATAAAATTATATAAACTACTATAATGTAACACAACATTTGTTATTATGTACATCTATATACAATTAAAAGACCCATTTAACTTTAAACGCTCTTTTGCTGCTTCTCTTTCCTCTCTTTTTCTCTGCTCCATTGTTTTAGACGGGCAACACGGTTCAATTTCGTTTAATCAGATGTAAAATAGCAAAGTAAATTTCCTATCTTAATAAGGAATGTAATCTTTAAGAGTGGAAGTTTATGATTACGCTGTAGCATAGATACGCAATGATCTTTGTCTCAAGGCGTGAAGGGTGTAACATACATAGGAAGTTTAGATACTGTACATAGTTAGAAGCGTACTAATATGTATGTATATATATATATATACATAGGTGCATGGGTTCTTTTGAACGATACTTTTTTTGTAACAGCAATACCAATGAGCCATTTTATCAGTACTAGTAGGATCCGAGGAGATTCCGCGGACAATCTCAACAATAAGCTAGGTGGACCCGTGAAAAAATTCAGTCAACATTACTTAACAAATTTTAAAATAACATATTCTATCCTAACCTATCTTAACGTAACATATTCTAACCTACCTTGTCCTGACCAATGCTAACCAAATCTATCCTAACCTAACATATCTTAACCTATCCTAAATTAACCTACCTTAACCTATCCCATCATAACCTAACTTTAACCAATGTCATCGTTAGGCTAGGTGGACCCGAGAAAAATTTGGGCAACATTACCAAACAAATTCTAACATAACATATTCCAACCTAACCCATCCTAACATAACATATATTATCCTATCCAATCCCAACCGAAGCTATCCTGATAATATGTCAAATATAAAAACCGTGAACAAATTTTAAGGCAATATATTTTAACTTAACCTATCTTAAGCTAACTCATTCTAACCTATCATGTCCTAACATATGCTAATCAAATCTATCCCAACCTAAAATATCTCAAACCTAACTTTAACCAATATCATCGTTAGGCGCTAGGTGGACCCGGGAAAAAATTCGGTCAACATTACCTATTAAATTCTAACAAAATATATTCTAACCTAACTCATCCTAACATAACATACATCAGGTTGTAACGGAAGTTATATCCATTTTTTAAATTTGAAATAAAGTGAAAATCCGGCCAAAAATATTTTCAATTAGTCTTCATCATAGTCACCACTTTTATTAATTACATCTTCCTATCTTGCCATAAGCTTTCTGATTCCTTCTTCAAATAATTTAGCCAGTTTGGACTAGAAAAAAAAAGAAACTAGTTTCATTTCGACCTCTTCGCTTGAAGTAAGCCTTTGTCCCATTAAATGATTCTGTAAGTTCCTGAAAAGATGAAAATCGGTTGGAGCTATATCGGAAGAATATGGTGGGTGATGCATGACTTCCCAGCCAAACTCTTCAATGAGATTTTTGGATGCTCTTGAAGTATGGGGTATGGCATTGTCTTGGTGCAGAATCACTCTTTTTTGATTGATCAAAGAAGGCCGTTTTTCCTGTAAAACTGCGTTAACTGCTGACAGTAAACTTCAGATGCTACTGTTTGATTGCCACCCATTAGTTCATAATAAAAAATTCCCTTCAAATTCCAACATACGCACACAAAAGAATTTTTTTAGGGTGCAGTCCACTTCTCGGCTGTGGAATTGACTTTGAACCACGACTTAACTACTGTCTTTTGCGCTTAACATTGTTGTAAAGGATTCACTTCTCGTCGTCAGTTATGATTCAGCCTAAAAAAGGTGCCTGAAGTTCACGAGAACGCAGTGGAACACAACAGCTCACACGCTGTTGCCTGTTGACTTCTGACAAATCGTATGGGACCCATTTTCCAGCCTTTGAGACTTTGCCAAGTCTTTTCATTTCCCGATATATGGTCAAATGGCTTACATTAAAGGTTTTGCTAAGTTCTCCTGTAGTGCAGGTTGGACTTTCATCAATGGCAGCTTGTAATTGCTCAGAATTGAATTTTTTTTAGCATCCTGCTCTCGGTTCATCTTTCAGACTGAAGTCATCCTTTTTGAAACCTGAAAACCATCTTCTGCAGGTCTTTTCATTCACAACATCACTTCCATAAGTGTCTTTGAGTATTTTTGCTGCTGAGTTTGCCGTATTGCCTTTATGAAATTCAAACAGTAAAATATGCTTGATATTCTCTTTACTTGGAGTGTATATTAGGGCTAAAAAGTTATTAATTACGATATTTATCACACAATCTGAAAGAAGATATAATATTTTATTTATTACCATAGATAAGCACACAACATTAATTAACCAGCTACATTGAAGTGATCATGCCCTAAACATATAGCTAAACAATTGGACAGAACTTCTGTTGCAACCTGATACTAACCTATCCTAACAAAAAAATAAATAAAACAATTAAAAAAATTAAACAATTTTCATCTCCCCCTTGCCCTCTCCCTCTCTCTCTCCCTTCCTTCTCACCCTCACTCTCTCTACTTCTCTCCCTGTCTCTCTCTGACCCAACGCGAGCCAACCCCTATCATAGATACCGCAATGATGGTGAAGGGTGTGACGCACAGGTACGAACGATAGTCGTAGGTGTATTAATATATATATATATATAGATTCTGTGATTGTTAATAGTAAATTTTAACCATGTAAATCAAGACCGACAGAAATTCATTAAACATCATTAAGTTAATGTTGTGAGCGAATAAGTTAACGATCATGTGTCACGAGAAAAGGTCCCGCCTCCTTACTAATTTACATTAGTAAGAAGAACAGGCTCTCGGAATTGAGGGGTTGGCTTCACCTCCATGAAATGCATAGACAACACAAAAAACTCATGGACAATAATCACCATTACAGTACATATACTAAAAACAAAGCGTTACTCACCGATGATGGTTGACTCGACTTACATTAGCGCGTTTTCTGAGCGCTATTTTTGCCTCGGTGAGATGTGATGCTAGCGTTAACAGGGTTTTTAAACGCCATTGAAATGCTAAAGAAACTTTTATAATGGAACACCCTGGTACAAAGCATTAACCGTAAATTACTGGAACTGTAAGTAACACATATTGATAAATACTACTCTGCCTAATTGACCGGTCAATTTCTTCAAGTAAATTACACACCGAACATATACAATGAAATAATGCCTAACTGTCGGGTTGGCGCACTCCAACGGCACAATGGATGACTATTTGGCCTTGGCTCACTACTTCTTTCGCCCAAGAGCAGCTTCAGTTCAATCCCTGTTTCATACACAGTGCATATACTGTCTTTGGACGTTTTATGGAGAGGTCGTACTTGCACTCAATAGGAAAAACCGCCCTCCTGTAGGGCAACAAAATTTTGACGATTACTTTGGTTCTACAATTTTCTCATACATATATATATGCACATATTCCACATTTAATTCAACTGCACCAATTCTCTTTTTACGTTATATGAACCTATCGTTTCCAGCGGTATTTATCGTAACAAAAGAACGAGTCTTACCCGCCCTGACGAAGCTACTAAAAATTTTCTTTTAAACGACCTCCACGGTACAGGACCTTCTTCCCTCTGCAAAAGCAAAAATGTAAACTTTTAATTTGTTTATTCAAGAAAAAATATATACCTTAACAGGTTTCGCTTCTCACTTATTTTTCAGAGTATAAAATTTAAGTTAACACCTATTCACGACGCAGAGTATAACATTTTAGGTTAATACCTAGCCACGACGAACCGTATCGAAATGCTCGCAAAAACTCACTGACTCATGTTTTCCGTGCTAGCCAAAGTGTTCTTTAGGGGCTACCCTCTTTCCAATCATGACCAATGGTACTTCTCGTGCACTTCCTAACACTCGCCTACTCTGTCCCATTGGCTGTTCTCGAGGTTGCACGCATCCTATTCGCTGTGAGAAGAACACGAATTCTCCCGCCCATATTTTGCGAGGTAATCTTGAAGTCAAAACCCGTTGGCGAGCAGGCTTCCCACGACTCTACCCCTACCCTTGACTGGGCCTATGGTCAATAAATTTTGCTCTTGTGGTAACACAACACTGCCCCTCTTGTTAGAGCTCTCGAGGTCTGATTACAAAGCAAAACATTAGCCCCAACTCGAGTTCACACTTCGCTCACCCGATACATAAATCAATGTTGAATATAAACATAGAAAGAAGATAAGGCAAATAACGTCGAATTTGAGAGAAACTGAGCTAACCATTAAACGAGACGGTAAGTATGAATGAATTTGCTGGGAAACATAGCTATTCTGTGCAAGTGTACAGCCCCGGATCACGGCACAGTATTTGGTATTAAATACAAAACAAATTAGTCACGCTAAAAAGGAAATGCCCGCATGTAACAGATTATATTAACTAACATGTGTCAAGAATCTGTTAAGAATAATCAATTTTTGCGAATTGAAAAATGAAAATTTAGGAAAAAATTTAGTCATGTGTAATAAATCTTTTAATTGTGTGTAACGAATTTTGTGCGCATTTATATTTTTTTTTGCTTGAACTAAAATTGTGAGTTCATAAACTGTGTTCAGGCGCATTCCAGCGGCACGAATGGGTCGCTCTAACATGTGTGTAGGCCTGAATGTTTATATTCAACATAGATTTATGTATCGGGTGAGCGAAGTGTGAACTCGAGTTGGGGCTAATGTTTTGCTTTGTAATCAGACCTCGGGGGCTCGAACAAGAGGGGCAGTGTTGTGTTACCACAAGGGTAAAATTTATTGACCATAGGCCCAGTCAAGGGTAGGGGTAGAGTCGTGGGAAGCCTGCTCGCCAACGGGTTTTGACTTCATGATTACCTCGCAAAATATGGGCGGGAGAATTCGTGTTCTTCTCACAGCGAATAGGATGCGTGCAACCTCGAGAACAGCCAATGGGACAGAGTAGGCGAGTGTTTGGAAGTGCACGAGAAGTACCATTGGTCATGAATGGAAAGAGGGTAGCCCCAAAAGAACACTTTGGCCAGCACGGAAAACAAGAGTCAGTGAGTTTTTGCGAGCATTTCGATAAGGTTCGTCGTGGCTAGGTATTAACCTAAAATGTTATACTCTGCGTCGTGAATATGTGTTAACTTAAATGTTATACTCTGAAAAATAAGTGAGAAGCGAAACCTGTTAAGATATATTTTTTTCTTGAATCAACAAATTAAAAGTTTACATTTTTGCTTTTGCAGAGGGAAGAAGGTCCTGCACCGTGGAGGTCGTTTAAAAGAAAATTTTTAGTAGCTTCGTCAGGGCGGGTAAGACTCGTTCTTTTGTTACGATAAATACCGCTGGAAACGATAGGTTCATACAACGTAAAAAGAGAATTGGTGCAGTTGAATTAAATGTGGAATATGTGCATATATATATATGTATGAGAAAATTGTAGAACCAAAGTAATCGTCAAAATTTTGTTGCCCTACAGGAGGGCGGTTTTTCCTATTGAGTGCAAGTACGACCTCTCCATAAAACGTCCAAAGACAGTATATGCACTGTGTATGAAACATGGATTGAACTGAAGCTGCTCTTGGGCGAAAGAAGTAGTGAGCCAAGGCCAAATAGTCATCCATTGTGCCGTTGGAGTGCGCCAACCCGACAGTTAGGCATTATTTCATTGTATATGTTCGGTGTGTAATTTACTTGAAGAAATTGACCGGTCAATTAGGCAGAGTAGTATTTGTCAATATGTGTTACTTACAGTTCCAGTAATTTACGGTTAATGCTTTGTACCAGGGTGTTCCATTATAAAAGTTTCTTTAGCATTTCAATGGCGTTTAAAAGCCCCGTTAACGCTAGCATCACATCTCACCGAGGCAAAATAGCGCTCAGAAAACGCGCTAATGTAAGTCGAGTCAACCATCATCGGTGAGTAACGCTTTGTTTTTAGTATATGTACTGTAATGGTGATTATTGTCCATGAGTTTTTTGTGCGAAATTTTTTCGGTCTACCACTAGATTTTGTTGTTCCATAATTCTCTGGGTCCTTTAGGAAGTTGCAAACTACAGTTTTACTGCGGTGAATCTCAGCTGCGATTGCGCGTTGTGACAAGCCTTAATTTGATTGGCAGACCGTCATCTGTCTTGAGAAACCATCCGTTTTATCTCCTACCCAATGCAGGTGAAATTTTTTTCGGTCTTCCACTAGATTTTGTTGTTCCATAATTCTCTGGGTCCTTTAGGAAGTTGCAAATTACAGTTTTACTGCGGTGAATCTCAGCTGCGATTGCGCGTTGTGACAAGCCTTGCTTATGCAGTTCGACAATTCGACCACGTTCAAATTCGGAAAGTTTGCTTGTGCTTGCTTTGGGCATAGTAAAACCTTTACGCTCTCAGTGCCAACCTGTAACTAATCTAAAATGCCGGAAATTACCCTTAAACTAAACTTTTTTTACCCTGGTCTTATAATGATCAACTGAAAAAGTCATTATTCATTAAAAATGTTGATTTCTTAATAAATTGTTACATATGTTATTTTTCGTCTTTCTCACCTTTTACCTTTAGTAATTACCGATCCCTAGTTGAGTACAGTTAATTATTTATCACTGAAAACTGGGCATTTTTCTAAATTTTCAAGTAGTCTTAAACTTTTCATCAGGAGTGTATTTAACACCCTCAACTTCCATCTCATTTCAATAGTCAAAAATTTGATGTTTTTTTAATTAACTAGAAGATCTTGGCACTTTCTGAAATCTATAATTCCATGTGAACTTGGGATGCGAACCCAGCGTTTGAATAATTTTTTCTTGAGTATTGAAGTAATATTCAGTTAATTACTAACAAATTAAATTTTAACAACTGATAGCATTTGACACACTAGTGACACGCAAGCAAAAAATTTCTTTCAAAATAGCGCCTGGGCATTGGTTTGACGCCTCAAAAAAGGAATAATTGGACTATTCTCAGAACTTCTCCCGTCTATTAAATTCCTACTGCTTTGTTTCTTTCCACCATCTTCTCAAACTCATACATTTTGTTGGTATAAAATTCTACATCGTTTACCTTACAAATTCTCGTACTTTTGAAACAAGCCATGTGCCCCTAAAGTTATTTCGCGTCATTCGTCCTTAGTTGTTAGCGCTAATACTGAATCCCGGGTTAAAGTTCATTTTTGTGTGCCCTATTGGAATAAATGCTTGTTTGCTTGTAGAAGCAAGTAAAAACAAAATCCCGATACATTACAATTTTATTTGCACCAGTCCGTATACTTCAATCTTCACACCTCACATTTTCACAGTCATCACGCCTGACAACATCCTCTTCTCTTCCTCGAGCTGCTTACATTTTTTCAGATGAGACTTTACTTTTCTTGCAAAATTTTGAACCTTCTACAGTTTAGCCCAGAATTTTTATTTTCAATATCATTACTTTATCATCAAGAAAAATCGAACAGCTTTTTGAATACTGAATTCAATCTATTTAATGTTTACTCAATTTTAAGTTTGACTTGAGCTAAAAATGACGTAATTTTATACGTGTAGATCGGATTCACAGCACCTGAGGCGGCTGAGAAAATTTCTGTATTTTTAAATTACTTTGATGCGAATACATCTGTTTTTTTTTCTATAAATGACTTTGCAGTTTGAATGATAGGTCAACATTTTTAGTAATTCAAAATACTCACTGTACTCATTTACGTTTTAGCAGGATAGTTTCTTCAGGCGGTGGGGTACGCGAATTTGAATACGATTCAATTCCTCAACTTAGAGCCCAATGGTGATTTTGTATTGTCTTTGACACGGTTGTGTAGCGTTTCGCTAAGGACCTGTGAACAACACTGATGATTTTTGTCCATCTGGGTGCTCAAACGTGCATCGTATCATAGTGTGCTCTAAATTTCATGATATATTTTTGCTTTATTGTCAGAATTTTGATTTCTTAGCAAACAAGTTTTTGTTTTTGTTTTCGTTGTGTGCTCTCTGATTCTTTCTACCTAGCTAATATAGCATGGGGCTTGTAGTTTTCAATACCAAAGCTGTGGTTCTCAATCCCTGTGCTGTTCTTGTTATCTCTGAATGTGGGTGAAGATTCTTGTTACTTTTTCGGTAGCGCTTGCATTCATTGAGGTTTTTCTCGCTGATTTGTTGAGCAATACGAGTGCAAAAAATACTAAGACGCTGCAGATGAGTTGTGCATTCCGCCGTCGGTCGCAAGCGGAAAAGAAGACCCGGGGTTTGATTTCGAATCTGAAGTAAAATATGCGGAAGAAAATGCAGGCTTGTTTGCTGCTGACACACAGAGGAGATCTCAACAGGCACGATCCAAATTACTGTGTCAACTCTGCGGCGCGCAAAAAGAATGACTTTGCTCCATGTTGTTGAAAAAAATATATCCAACTGTGCCACTGAATTTAGGCACGCAAACGCCATTAGCTCTGATTATTGCATGACAACTGCAAAATGTCCCCTAACAGATTGCGCAATTGCATTATTGTGCCGTAAAATACCGGCTGATGCGTTGAGAAACGTTTGCAAAATCGTTACACTTGCTCACGTGAGACCGGGAATTTTTGCGTGCACGATGGTGATTTAACCCAGCCTGGACTTGAAGTTAATCAAAGAGAGAGCATTATCATTCCTGATGTATTGCATCGCATTTATTTCTTAGCATAAAACAAAACTTATTCGTGCGTGAATATTTGAAGCTGCGGTAGAAAGAAATTATCTTGGCTAACATGTAACTGATCAACTTCAACTGGAGTTATGTCCTGATAATACGGTCGAATACGCGCTCGAAAACATGAACTTGAAGGTAACTGAAACTTAACGGTTCATTCGCGGCAAAATTTTCCAATGCGAGCGTAAATGCATGCTGCTTGTCGTGTGGTACTTCCTTCTCAATAATAATCGCAGGCAACGATTGAATTTTTAAACGAGAGTCCATCTTGTTCAACCCTATTCTCCCAATCTTTGACTTCTTAACACCGCCAAAGAGTCTCAGTTAAACGACTTGATCGAGAGAAGTGAACAAATATTCTCTTAAGATTTTTTTGAAAGGAAAATATGTCACGTATGACAAAGGCTGTGATCCCGGTGTTTCATTAAACTTTTAATTTCTTCCCTAGATGGCGCTGGAAGAAAGGGTAAGTTCAGAGTTTCAGCTGTCATGCCAATTTGTTGCTATAACAGTACCTGCCAAAAACGCAGTTGATGTGCAGTCATGTTCGAGTTAGCGTGATATTGTGCTCCCGTGGTAAATATACCTAATTCTAAACCAAATAAAGAGCATGTACGACATGGCGTGTAAAGTGTTTTCTCAGCATTAAAGAAAGTATTTTTTTTGCATCGGATAGTGACTAGAGACGAAAAAGGATCTTCATCGATCGTGAACCAAAGACGTGAATAGTTCTGGGTTCACCCAGGACAACAATCCTCATTTTTAAATCGTGTCCGAAGGAAGACGAATCTGTGCATTTGATGGGAACAGAACGGTGTGCTGTACCGTGAGCTTGTAAACTCTGGTGAAACAGTAAAAACCATTCGCTACCGTCAGCTACTGATACTTTTGAACCTTGCATTGATCGAAGAGTGTCCTGATTGGTGGACAAGACTCAGAGAGCGATTCTACAGTGAGACTACGCGTCAGACACAATTTCAGCACTTGGCTGAGGACTCTTGCCCTCCATCCTCACCAGGCTTGACCCTTCCGACTACCAGTTGTTTCCACTGATGTCTTACACTCTTTCCAGTAACTCTTCAACAATTACAAAGGGGGAAAAAATTGCGAATTTACCAGATCACTTCAAAATGAAAGAATTATTGTGGAAGAACATCCACAATTTGGCAGCCAGATAGACAAAACTGTCAGCTAGCAATGGCGCTTACTTTGAATGATGCATTTGTTACCGTTGTCCCAAAGTACGATAAATATGGTTGTTTTCTTGAAGAAAAATCATGAATTATTAACAGGCACATGTGCTAGAGTGTATGCAAGAGCATGAACTCAAAGAATATGAAAAATAATCCAGAAAAACAAAATCAGTAGGGTAATGTTCGAATGGCCGGACGGTTCGAATCGTCGGTCATTCTTAGTTAATTTTAAATTTTTGCGCTCGGTAGCTATCTAAAAACTCAACCCGCAAGGCCTGTGGTGGTGTAATCTGCTACGCGTCTTTTGGATTGCTATCGATCGTCAAAATTGAAAATTAACTTAGAACGACCGACGATTCAAACCGTCCGGCCATTCGAACATTACCCTACAACAATAAAGTTTTAATAGAAAAAGGACAGCAGTTGCAATGACGACAACGACAAAGTGATGAATGTTCAAAACTATAAGGTATAAAATAAAATAATAACTAGAATGATTAGTCCTAACGAAAAGGTGGCCTCCAATATTTTGAGTAAACAATTTCGACCGGATGGAAAAAGAGATTCCTAATTAAAGTTTTGGCACAGCTTTAGTGTTGGCACAGCTTTAGTGTTGGTACAGCTTTAGTGTTGGTACAGCTTTAGTGTTGGCACAGCTTTAGTGTTGGTACAGCTTTAGTGTTGGCACAGCTTTAGTGATGGCACAGCTTTAGTGTTGGTACAGCTTTAGTGTTGGTACAGCTTTAGTGTTGGCACAGCTTTAGTGTTGGCACAGCTTTAGTGTTGGCACAGCTTTAGTGTTGGCACAGCTTAAGTGTTGGTCCAGCTTTAGTGTTGGTACAGCTTTAGTGTTGGTACAGCTTTAGTGTTGGGACAGCTTTAGTGTTGGTACAGCTTTAGTGTTGGTACAGCTTTAGTGTTGGCACAGCTTTAGTGTTGGCACAGCTTTAGTGTTGGCACAGTTTTAGTGTTGGCACAGCTTTAGTGTTGGTACAGCTTTAGTGTTTGTACAGCTTTAGTGTTGGTACAGCTTTAGTGTTGGTACAGCTTTAGTGTTGATACAGCTTTAGTGTTGGCACAGCTTTAGTGTTGGCACAGCTTTAGTGTTGCCACAGTTTTAGTGTTGGCACAGCTTTAGTGTTGGTACAGCTTTAGTGTTGGTACAGCTTTAGTGTTGGTACAGCTTTAGTGTTGGCACAGCTTTAGTGTTGGCACAGCTTTAGTGTTGCCACAGTTTTAGTGTTGGCACAGCTTTAGTGTTGGCACAGCTTTAGTGTTGGTACAGCTTTAGTGTTGGCACAGCTTTAGTGCTGGTACAGCTTTAGGGCAATGACGCAGAGTGTCGTTCAAACCGGAATTGTTCTTCGAGCTAGTAAGGGACTCGCCATTCGGGAATTAGCTGTGCCATGCCACGAGACACGCACACCAGCGATAACTTGGGAATTCTCAGCATGGACAAGAGCGATCTCGCGTCCCATCGGTGTTCGACTGTTACATGTAGCTGAGTGACAATGTACAGAATCTGTTAATACTTCTGCACAATCATCAGCGAAAAGAAATACTTTTGTGGTTGATTCGTTTATTCATACATTGTTGTAAGTTACGCAAGGAGTTTATAAAATTTGTACATGAAGCATACAAAATATAAACTTTATTAGAGATACAACTCGGGTTAAGAGAAGTTAAACTTACGAAGTTCATGGCTCAACGAATTTTGATTTGTATGTTAAAATGTTAACCTACATACACAACAAGTTTTGCGCATTGCCTAGTTCCGTTCTTATCGAGCTGTTTAAATACAAACCATGATGTGCTTGTTTTCAATTAATATAAACTTTGATTTCGTATGGTGATAAACTTTTGATCTTAAACTTAATAACTTATTTCAACATATTGAGCATAAACTTGAACATCTTTATACATAAAGGAAAATGAATTCAAGTTCTAGCATTTTTTCTTATTTCAAGATTGATAGTAGCGATGAAGTCTTGTCCATGCAGCTCCATGTAAGGGTGAGTTTGTAATGTAACTTGAGTTGCACGAAGCTCCTGCGAATAGCGCGGATAAAATTTATGTTCTGAACTCTGATTGCGACCTGAGTAAATATATTTCTGGAATAGATTGTTATGTATAACACTTTTCATTTTGAGAGGAATATTCCTTAGGTTTTAGGTAGAATAGTTACATTCGATTTCGATAAAATGCATCACAGTATAGTAAAATTATACTACATTCAGTCTTAGTACCTAAATGTCACCATGTAAAGGAAAAAGAAAAAAGAGGTTAGAGACAACTTAAATTTCAGTTCGTTTTTATTTTCAAACCAGTCAGGATGTTTACGTTATAGGGAATTTGTGAAATAAAATAATAAAATGCACTACTCTGTGCTTCACATGGCACCTCGGGATCCACAAAGGTGATGCAACATGCCTTTTTTATGCGAGTGATACCGACAACCAGAAAATTTTGCCGTAGAAAATCAACACAATAGGGGCCCATGTGGGCAGGCATCTGAAGGACGGAAATGAAAGGTTCATTAAATTGAGAGTGATGAGTAGAACCCCTCCACATACAGTGATCTTAACAAATTCTCAGCCTATAGTCTAGATAGGGTCCCACTACGGTACTCATCAAGCACTCAGCGTGGAGTAAAAGGGGCATGACGGGACTTTCTAAGATGTTAAAACCTGCAAACGTCAAAAGGGTTACTTTGCAGGTACTGGGGGAACTTCTCACGACACAACTTTCTACTTTTCATAAAAAATATTTCTCATGCTTTTCATTTTCCCATATGAGGTTAAGCATAGGGAAATGACAATAACGGTCTGCATTTATATGTGTTGCAAATACAGGCCTCCTTCAAGGATATTCTTAACTGTAATTGAAGAAATGTTATGAGCATTTAGTGCATTGGTGAGAGAAGTTATCTCAGGCTGTATTATCAGGATCAAATAGTACAAAGTATTCAATACTTTCTACAATACCACACGTACAAAAAAACACTCTATACATGGTTTAAAGTACTCCAACTGCGATTTGGCTCCAGTACATCCAACGGAGTCTAGGTCGCGTAGTTTCAACGTCACGACGTTCATTCGATGCTCAGGACCAATCCCCAACTTTTTACCTGATCTTTTCCTTTTACTTAATCTAAAATCAAATAAAAACTTACTTTACTTGATCTGAGAAACTTGACTTGATACTTTTTACTTGATCTGAGTGAGAAAAAAAGCGCATTTCATTCAGCCTAACATTTGCTAGCCATATAGTTCTCAGCAGCAGCTGTAGCGTTCCTGACGGTTTCTTCCAATGCACTTGGTGTGATGGTGCCACATCGTAGCAGGTGTTCATCCTTAGCTACAACATCTGCACTTTGCACGCCTCTGTGGCTAAGGGTAAATTACAATATAAACTAGTTAGTTGATAGTAAATTAAGCATCTTACTCTACATCTTAAATACAAGGTGGAGATAGTGCTTCAGCTTCCGATTATACCAATTAGGTATATAAACTTCAGTGAATTATCAAAACTTACTTTTTTTGCAGGTTTAAGTTTGTTTGGGCCCTAGTAAAAGTTTTACTGATTGCAAACAATTTCTGCTTTGAGAATACGGACCTGTGGCCGTAGCTTCCAGTTAAAAAACCTCCTCAAGATGACACTACCAAAGCTTCAGATGCTGAAAAATTAGTTTTAAGTACGTGAGATTCATTTGTACATGTATGTTGGAGGTAACCAGTAAGCTATGTCTGCAACAGGTCTTGTAGAATAAGTCTTACAATAGTGGCACCCAGAAAAGAAATGTGATTAGGGAGAAAGTCTGCCCAGAAAATGCTCCTCTGCGTTGAACCCCAGAGGAAATTTCAAAAGCTTCCTGCATAAAGCTCGAGGATAAAAGCGGACATGCAGACTCACGGCAATTGTGCAAAATCAAAGCTTTTCTACCCGTTCCTCAGGGGACAGAGGATACATTAAAGGTTTAGGTTATCTAGATTTCTCTATCTTACGCGAAAACACCTTCGCAGTGGAAACAGAGCCGCGAATTGCCTAATGCACCATCCAATTTACACAATTTAAATTAGTTTTACATGCAATTTTGTCTAGATTGCAATATTAGCATTGTTGATGAAACGTTTTTGGAAACAGTAATCTCAGTTGCCTTAGTGTGTTGGTTGACTATATTCGTTAGAATTCGCGTACTAAATTTAATTGGAAACCAACATTTGTTATTTGAGAAAGAACAGAAACTTATTTAAGTAACAAGCAACTTTGGTACCCACGGTAGCTATTAGGCATTAAATTATTTTCAAGTTTATTGCAATGTGAAGAAAACATAATATTGAAATGAATTTGTTTTTTCTAGATCGAATAATAATAGGTATGTTTGTTGTATGTAATTATTGTGGGCGTATAGTTAAAAGATGGACTGACGACGAGACTGTAGATGAAGGCCGGCTCAAGAAAAAAGCCGGCTGAATGCAACCTACGAAAACAGCAGGCTAATTTTGGCAACAAAGGAAGGCCGAATGATAAAGACCTTCGACGAAGGCCAGATGACGACTTTGTCGAGCGGTTCAGCAATTATGACCTTTGGAGAACTTCGGATGTTTATAACCTTAGCCTGATTTTTTCCCTAAAAGAACAGAAGGAAGTCCTGAAAACGAAAGTGTAAACGCTTCTACCGAAATGGTTGTGCGGGAAAAATCAGGCAGTTTCATTAATAAATAATCATTTGTACTACCAAATGATAACGTATGATGTGGTGACTTCTAATAAAATATGAGCCCGGATTATTTGGTCCCCGTGTTTGAACGAATGATACCAATTAAATTTTGTTAATTTGAAGTATGGTAAAAATTTATCTTAGTATTAATTTCGTTGTTTTGAAGCATTTGTTTTTGTTATTTGGAAGCATACAGGTCTATGATATAGTATCCTTAGTAGACTTAATTTACAGGTTGTTCTTGAATGGCTAATAATTTATCGTGAAATTGCTGTTGTAAAATTTATGCAATAGTTTAAATTGTTTAAATATTGAATTTCAGTTACAAGAACCAGCACTAAAATACCATGGATCGAAATCTCATCAGCTTTTCAGATACTTTACTAAACCTTAGTTTTAATTTTCTAATTTTCTTGTCTTCGTAATTCCCTCATTCACGCTTCGCTTTTTGATAAAATAACAGGAATATAGACAAAGAGATAATTATTACATCTGCGTTTAAACATTTAACTTGTTAACGTTGTGATAAAAACACACATTGCGAAGTGATAGTTACTCTCCTAAGTTTGAAGTATCTGTCGTAGGAAGCCTTTGACATGAGCGAATCACCCAAGAGTATCAGGCGAGTTGTTCGATAAATACATTCAAAGCTTATCTGGGGAGCAATTATCTGTGTAAAATTCTCCACAGGTCAGTAATTTTTTGTTGTTGTAGCAAGATATTTTGCATCATTTTACATTCATCTAGAAAATGAGTAAATTTACACACGTGTGTGTGAAATTTTAAATTTATTAAATTTTTAACAGATTCACATACACGAAGATCTGTGATTATAATTCTTAATAGTTAAGCAATAGATGTGAAATGAAACATCAGATATTTCAAGCGTATCATGTATCATAGATATACAACACAAACGTGGAGCATGGCAGTGTTCCTCTACCATTTCAGCAAAAAGAATTAAAAAAAATTATTGCTGTCATAAAAAGCCATTGTTTACAAATAAGTTATCTAATATTTGAAGGTTTGATCGAACAAAAGTTTACGTAAGTTGGTGAAAATTTATGCAGTCCTGTAAAAATGAGCCACCGTTGCTGTCAATTGCCTAAAATACGTAGTTATTCATATGGAAGGTTAACACGTTTCCTGCAGAGGGACCCACCGGTGGTCACTGAGAGGATTTTCATAGTACTGCTGGCTGACCTACAGTCACTAACTCCATTTTTATAAATACTTGCTGAATTTGAATGAAGGTACGATTCAAATAATGCTTGTTAGTTTCAAAATTGCTTACTATAATTTACTTTCAATTTGAATTAGATATTGAACTTCAGTTTAACCCATCGCAGTTAACGTGTTAAAAGAAGTTTCATAATTTTCTAAGGAGCAAACAATGTTGCTTAATTCAGAAAGAATTCAATGCTGAAAAATTTCTGCCCTAGTAAATGTGTCACATTCTACCTTAAGTTAAACTGTAACATGAAAATTAGATATCACAACTACAACATTATAAAGGCAATTAAATATTAAATAAATTTAGGAAATGCAGTGCAACTACAAACTTGCCAAGGTCAAATGTGCCACTGGAGATCAGTGTTCGTGCGCGTCGAATCAAGCTGAAAATGGTGCAAAATAAATCGATGATTGCACGAAAAAGTTGAAGATTGTTACTCAAACTACCAGTACAAAATATAGTGTCAGGATCAGAAGAGAACTACTCAGGAGCAACATAAAAAAATATAGACATTGTAAAACTCTCCTGTTAACGAGAAAGTATGCTGTAATTCGTAAAAAAATCCCAAAAGAACACTCACGCAACGCGAATGAATTTCGGTAGACTGTTCCCGTTTATTTTTGGAGGACGGGGGGAACAGCCTCTGAACTTGAAAATTTTAAACAAACTTGGTAACACGGAGGTAATAGCATACTGGTTTGGGGGTGTTTTACATCGTATGAAACTGGTACACTCCACATAATGAGAGGAAAGTTTAATAGTGCTGTATGTATCGTTAGATTTTACTATTCAAAGAAGTATGTAAGTGTTCCAGCAACGGTTTTAAGACAAGGCAAATCTAACTCCTGAATGGGTAAATAAGCAAAAACCAATGTTTTCTAAAGACGAAGTCAATCTCCAGACTGCAACTTGATTGATAATCTTATGGGAAGACTGGAGAATAAAATCAAGCGAAGATGTCCTTAGAATCTTGCAGAATTGGAATGAAATGTGCGTTAAAGAATATTCGACTTTATCTCCACAAACTTATGAGCACCGAACTTTTATCAGAGGAAAATGTCTCTTCACAATAAAGTATTAAATATATGTGTTTCTTTGAATACTTTTGTTATGAACCGTACATATTTTTGGCATACATAAATCTGCACACTTGGATCTCTGTTTCATTTTCAATAATTCTAATTCGTCTCAGTTTCGTGCGGGTTAGCCTACCAACAGTTTATCAAACGTAGAACCTTACGTGCTCTATTACTTTTGTCCCCCAGAGTGCTTTCAAAAGAGTTGCCTGAACTTGACTGCGCTGGTAGAGTAGGATTTTCTAGTACCTTCTTTCAAGCCAGCGAATTTGTGTTTTTATTATATTGAATTAAACATTTCATTTAGGATGTAAAAAAAATTCTTTGATGCAAACGTCATTGTCATTCGTAAGGAATTGTTTGAGATTCATAGATTGATAATATCTTGAATCGAAATGCCGTCCATTTTCCTACATCGTTCCAAATCAGGCGGATAAAAATTTTCCTCAGTAGATGAAACATTTTCAAAATCGAAATAGACGCTAGAGTGTCCACATTGACGTGTCTGCGAAATATATCTCACTAGAGAGGTTTAAACGCTCATGACGATGCATGATCTTCACAACGCTGAAGTAGCACAGGAGTAAGCATTTCCACTGGATGTGGCGGTATCAAAGGTCGCATCAGAGCGCAAGCACTCACATCTGGGTGCGATAAAGCCCAAGGTTATCGCCGGGAAATGCCGTGCCGGCGCTCATGACTCACACGGCTATCGATACGTGCAGGTGCTGTCGTGGATACAAGGGGGGAAGGTGGGCCAAAGCAAAATTAGTGGAACAGAAATACTATGCACGAGTTTTTTATTTATTGGAGATCATATTTGCTCTGGATAGGATGCAAATGAGCTGATTTCTTTGCTTTCTCCTCAACGTATGCACCTTGACGTATTTTGAAGAACAAGCAGGCAGGAAATGATAGAGATATACGCTTAAAGATAATTCTTCAATATTAGGTTGAGATTTTCAATTTTAAATGACACTTCATTGCATCATGGTTCGTGGATGTTTTTTTTTTTCGTTCCACCAATAACAGAATATTAACAACATAAAATCAACTCACTAAATAAATTTTAATTATGCTACAAAGTTGATTATTAAGTTCATTAATTGATTGAAAATTTATTTTCTAATACAAAAATGCTCTGTGTGGCACAGGTATCTATTGTTAATCGTTCTGAAATGTTACCAACGTCATAAAATGACGTTCGAATGTTGATTACCTCGAGTGCTGGTGCGTTTCCTCAATGGAGATCGAATTTGCGAAAACCAAAAAGTTCTCACAAGTTCAGGCTATGCTTAAATATTTTCTTTTAGCTAAAAATTGGTTTCCTGTGGGAGTAAACTGACTCCACAGATTTCTATTCTCAAACGAAGTTTTGTTAAATTACTGGTAATTGAAGTTTGTTAATTATTGTGGGGCTTCTTTCCTTACGCTGGGCTTACAGAGGCGACCTTTACACAAGTTTTGCTAGCAAACGGTTCTGTGTTACAAGTGTTTTTTTTTGCTGTTTTTGCTTTCGGTGAGAACTGAACAATCAGTCAAAAAATTCTGCACATCATGAAAAAATTGGTATAATACGATTTGCGTCAATGGAAGCCATGCAGAAGGTAGACTTGACGTAACATGAAACCATTTGTTTGATAATTTGTTAAGACATTCATGCATCTAACATTCTCAGTGCGTGGAGAAGCGTCACAACATCTATGCAGCTCATCCTTCCCTCAAGAAATGGGCTGCAGTGCAGTTCCTTATCCAGCAACCTGTAACTCTTGACAGAGAAAGCAAGGTGTTTTACTGTGCCTCAGTTAAGATTCCGTAATAAATCAGTGGATACGATCAGAGTTCAAATATTCTTTTATTCTCAAGCGCAGTAAAGCTCCTCTCACTCAATTCAACTTTACCTCGGTCTTCCAATCACACTCCTGGATCCCTTTTCTAACTTTTAAGTTTATTAGACAGGTGCTGCCCCTTCATTTTCAAAAAATTGGTTAAAACGCACTCTACACTATCTGATAATTACAATTCAAGTTCACCTGATCTTTCAATAGCGCATCTCCACTCGCTGAAAACGATCATTTCAACAATCTATCGAAGAATTTCATATAAAACCGTTATACTGTTTTTATTACTGCTCTAAATTTTAGTTCTCCAACCACGCTAAACGATCAATCATTTGTACAATCTTCTGTGTCACGCATAGTATAACTTTCTAGTACAATACCCTACCTCCGTGCACCTTCATCGGTTCCCCTACTCCAGTCTACTCAGCCGAGCACAATTTCTGATCCAGTGATTTCATTTTCCTCACACTTTTATTCCACCAGTATCCCCAATACTACATTAAATTATCTTTGGACTGCAATTTGAGAAAGCCTAGTTTTTCTATGGTTTTATTGAGCGCATAAAATACACTTTTACGATGTGTGTACAACACATCTCTTGAACTTAAAGTTATTCATAAATGACAAGGAATAGACTTGAAAATTTTAAACAGTATTCACCCGGTATTTTGATAGCGTGCATTATTTGTGCTTCTTCCTGTACAGATATTTATTTATCGATGTATAAATTTAAAAATAATTGAAGGACTCGAAATTCTACCACTTGTACGGCTGATTGATTGATCACGTGTGGAATAATGGATGCCATTGTTTTTTCCAGTTGTCAAACCAGGATATTGATCGCTTTATTATCAATAGAACTTGACTTGAATAGAATATTCCTCTTTCGACTGAGCAGTAAATCATCAGACAGATGTACATAGTAAACAGTATGAATATGTCATCATTCGTGTCACTTGTCCTGTAAAGGATGTTTTATTCCAATTAGGCGTGATACAAATCATCTTGTACATTGGTTTTCAAATGCCTTATGACTGACACAGATTAGGACGCAGTGACAGTTACCTGCAGTCGAGCCAGTCTCCATTCAAACTTCTGGTAATAATGATATGAATAACGGCTAAACTCTCCCTTTTCCGAACGCGGTGTATCACCGGGCATGCACATGCTGGGAATCAACCCATGACCTTTCCCATGAGAGGCACCGTTTTCAAGCACTAGGCTTAAGTAACTACAAAAATAATAAGTTCAGAATTTGAAAGTAATAGGTAATACGGCTTATTCAAATTCTAACTACATGCGGGAGTAACACAATACGTAGCCCGAGGCTTGCACAATATCGTATCTCATCCTTGATATCAGACTGCGGAGGCAGTTGTGCGACAGATAACGGCGTTTGTGGTCAGATGAAGCAGGATGTGCTCGGAGAATTGAGTGGTTTGTTATGTATTATCGAGCCTTGGCAACAGATGAGGCTATCATGAACGGCGTGTACCTCGTGGGTGATAACGCATGATTAGAAAATATTCAGCATCTGAGCATCGCAATCAATTTGAAGTGGACGAAGTCCAGTGGGCAAGGACATGATTAAAGTTTGACTTGATAACTAGGGATGAGAAACTAACTTCACTTGAGTTAATATAGTACATTCAAGAGTTCTGGACTTATAAAATATTTCGAAATCATTGAAGTGACCAATTCATTATTTCACTAAGTGGGACAACACTATGACAACTGTTAAAGAAGATTCACACAACGTTGCTTTTAAAGAAAGCCTGCATTAAAAGTTACTTTCCATTCAAACGCTCATAAGCAGAATGCGACAACGATTAGGTTAGATTAGTTAGGTGAAGCTACCCTAACCCAAATCTATCCTGACTTCAAATGACTTCAGAGGTATTTCAAAAAAGAAAGAAGGAAGTTGTCATTAAGTAGGGAGTTTAGGGAACAGGGAATCTATGCACAAGGTGTGTTCCTACGTAAGATCTGCTGCTCTTAGAAGCGGTAATTTATGAAAGTAGTTTATGAAACAAGATAAAAGCTGAAGAAGCAAGTCAAAGGTGCTGAAAAAATAACAGCAGTAAGCTGATGTTAGATGGTCTTTAACATAGCAAAAGCCTTTTCTATGGCAACAAAAAGAAGGCCTATCTATTCATCAACTCGGGACTTCTCATTTCTCCCCTAGAAGTGATAAGTCTCATTGATGCAATAGTTGTATCCTCTTGTGGGAAATAAGACATTAACTGTACCAAAGAGTAAATAATTTTTAGCTTTAAAAATAGTGTATTGAATAACGCAAATATTTTGTTACTAATTACAAACATTCATATTGACTTGCACCGTCAACTATTCGCTACAACCATTTCCAAAAGGAGTAACGCTGATGCGGTGAAGTCTTGAGCACAAAAAAAAACGAGGGATGACAAGTTTGTTGAAGCGCATCTGTAATATGCCGACAAAGCAAACTAATTAAGAAGCTAAAAGTAGAGAAAAAATCCTTAGCATTTATTAGAACTTTTCGAACAAATACCATCATCAGCTGTAAAACATGGTAACATGTTTTGGGATAAAAATTTTGCAGTGCTTGAACTAATACAGTCAAACTAATATGTTAAGTGGAGATATATAAGGGAGCAGAAGTGGACGTGTCATTGAGCGTGTTAGCTTTTTCAAGCATGCAATGATTCTAAAATGAGTAATGGAAAAATTATCACTGGCGATTTTAGAATCACAACTGAATGATGTATGGATGCGAATGGCAGTTGTTTCAAATTGAACTGTATTGGAACATTGGAATCTTTCAAACCAATATTGGAATCTTTCTACATTTGACCTTTTTGCATTGGGAATTTGAAGCGCTAAAAATTTTTTCTCTGATAATGGCTGCCAGCTACATTTATTTGGTTCTCAGTTGCAATAGTTCGCATGGAAAAAAATTCAATAGTGTCCCTCTTATCATTACTCATGACCATAATATGTACATTTCCCAACCGTATTCCACCGGTCGATCAGAAAAACTTGAAGAACAATTTAAAACCACAATTTCTAAGTTTATTCATGTTTCCTTCAATGTGATTCGTTCGAAAAAACTCTGTGTCAAATACTTTTTAGATTTGAAGAAGAACTCCCCGTTACTTAGCGAGCCACAAGCGTTTATGAATACAGTTGTGCACAGTGTGAATCGAAGTACGTCGGTTGCACCGGCCGTGCCCTGTGACAGAGGATTGCAGAGCATAGAAAAGTTAGCCATGGTAAAGTGGAAACATAGAGGGCAGCCTCCACTCTTTGCCATTCGCATCCATGCACTCAGTTGTGATTTAAAAATCCCCCGTGATAATTTTTCGATCATAGGACAGGTGCTGAGCCTTACTGATGCATACAAATTTATTTTAGAATCATTACTTATTTCGAAAAGCCAACTAACACTCAATGACACGTCCTGTTCTTTTCCCTCGTGTATTTCTATTTAATTTATAAATACGTTCACTAAAATTCGAGTACTGTGTACTTTTTACATACATCCATGTTTTACTGTTTTCTGCTGTTGGTGGATTTTATCCCGAAATTGCTCATGACCTTGAAGAGCACGAGTGAAATGAAATTAACAAAAGGATGAAAGCAAGCCTCCTTCTCTAACACACAGCACACCAAATTTCCCAGTTCATTGCATTGATATCGAGGACGAGTCGTAGGTCATTGTTTGAACGATCTTGAAGGTTTGCTAACGTGCATCCTCGGCACGGTAGACGATAAGTGTCTCTTTCTTTCTCAAGAGTGACTTTTGTGACTGAGCTCAACACTAATCTAAGAAATTTCTTCATCATGCAATTCCAAGAAATAATTATCGCTGTGAACAGATTATACCGAGAACAAAATTGCATGTTTTTAATCTAATGAATGTTACAAGTATTCAACTACCGCTGTTTGCCTTCTAACTCAGTGACGCGTGTTCTTTTGTTAGATTTATTTTCTACGTAAACTCATCGAAGGCCACACGTTATAATCTTCTCCACGCTCTTCTCATCGTTCTTCACTTGATATTAGATTTGGATGCCATTTTTTTTTTGGTCGCGTATTCTCTTTAGTCTCTCATAGACGCGTAGTGCAAGCTGTGATATTCTCACCGCACCGATAGTCATCTTCACCTTGGAACATTTGCTACCATTATCTGTTGACCTCTTTGCAAAGTAGCAAGTTCTAGTCGTTTCATATGTCGAGCAAAAATTTAATGCGCTCCAGATTTTGTTACTTGTGTTCATTAATTTAACAGTCATATACGAAAGTCAAACGCATCGGCCAGTGGGGACAACCCAGGCCCCTGTCGGTCCGATGAGCCATTTTTTTTGTTGTTGTTGAAAAAGGACCCTTAGGTGGTGGACTATTCGGTCCCAAAACTTTATGGCGCTACGGACACTAGATCCCCCCCCCCCCCCCCCCCCCCCCGGGAGATGTAAGGGGACCAAAAATCCTGAATTTTCGACCCCATATGAAAAGAAAACAAAACGGGAAATGGACAATTTGAAACCTTAACTTTGTTAACAATGCCTCAAGGATTCTAAAACTGTCTTTGGTTTTGTTCTAGCATAAAAACTCAATGAGTTCTATTCTTTTGAAATATCAATAAAAATGAACTAAAAAACCAATATGTCCAATTTTTCCAAAAAACTAAGGCCTGAATCGAAAAAAGGAATAGAGAAAATTTTGTTTCATATTAAAAATTACATATAATAGTCAAATTTCATAAGAATCAGACTAAAAATATAAAAGTTCATAATTTTTAATTTTTATATAAAAAGAAAATTTTTTCTTTTTTCATTTTTTCATGTAAATTACAATTCACATTGTGAATATGAAGTTATGCATGGAGATTATTGAAATAAAAGTGAAAACAGCATTCAATGACATAAATTGTCCATTATATTACAGTTCAGATAAAAATTTATTTATGCCTTATTACTAACAACCCTTATTTTCAACATTCAAAAGAATAGAAGTCAGTGAGTTTTTATGCAAGGAAAAAACAAAGACAGTTTTAAAATTCTTGGAAAATTCCTAACAAAAGTATGGTCCTTTTCTTCCCAATTTTACATATAATTTTTTCTCATCAAACTCAAAACCCAAAATTAGTGTATATGCTAGTTAGTGATCAAATATCGCATATATAAAAATAGTTTCAAATGTATAATTTGACATCATACTTTTGTTTGCAATGCTTCAAGGATTCTAAAACTTCTTTTGAAATATCCATAAAAATGTACCAAAAAAGTAATATTTAGTATTTTTCAAAAAAATAAGGCGTACATGGAAAAAAATACAGGAGTGAAATATTTTTATTTTCAACAAATACATATACAGGCCAAATTCCAAACGAATCGGATCAAATTTTTAAAATCGCTGGGTTGTCCCCCTTAATATGGCTATAAGATGCATTATTAACGAAAAATTTACCTTCTTGGTCGGAAAAAATTACGAGGATATTGCATTAGCGATTTGAGTGGGTGCTTCATTGCCGAACTATGCCTATGGGGAGAAAATTTTGCGAAGTTATTTTTCATATATGACGGTATCCGTGATACCAGCATCAAATTACAGCTCTCGGGTATCATGCTTCAAAATGAGATGCAACATGAGACGTAAGTCGACGGCAGAAAACGTAATTAAGGCTTTTTATCTCGAAATTTATGTAAATGTCGTTCATGCGCGCTGTCGTCGCCTTATGCTTTGCTAGAGAACCAACGGTTCCCCTAAGCCAAGTTTAACTAAGCCACGTCGTGGTCCGCAAAAGAGTTATAAAAAACAATATGAGTTATAAAAAATCTGTGATAACCGAGGACTAAGCTGGGTGACCAAGTTGGCATGCTTTTGGTTCAAAACTCCCAAATTTCAGCCTGATAAAATTAGCTACAAAGTTCATACAGCCTCAGGCCTCCCTGTGATTGCCTGATGTCTTTTTCTGACAGTATTTTAAACGAACATTCATAGTATTTATAAAACGCTGATCTGACAATTTTACACTAGGACAGTAACAGGACTTTTTCGAAGTCCTTAAATTTGAGAAAAAATCATCGATTACAGATAGTTTTAGTGAGGTGCGTGCGTGCGCAATGTGACAAGGACTCAAGAAATAATGTTTTCTTTCACTTTGATAGCAGAACACCACTACATCTCATTTCCAAGGCAAAATTTGTTGTACAATGCTGGGTGATGCAATGCACTCTTACCCATTGTTTTATGACAATATTTCATTTAAATCGCTGTTTACCAGTGGGGAAAAAAATAAAATAGAATATGCCATTATGAGGGAAAAGTTATTTGATTTCATTCTCTTAATTCTTCAAATGCAAACCTTCAACATTTAATTAAGAACCTGCGCAGTAAGGAAATTGAATCAAAGTGTCAGGACACAATAATTTCTGCATACTATCGTCTCATCAATACGAAATATAGTTATTAATACGAATTAATATTGAATTTTCATAATTGGGAGTTGATCAGAACTGCATTTGATTTCACTGTGAAAATGTTCTCAAAATGCCCACCGAGGCGAAATGGCTACAAGAACTCCGATTGTCAGCATTCACTCTCAAGCTCTCTGATATTCCGAGATCTTCTGTTGGGGGATGTTTCTCCTAACTAGGTGTAGCAAATAGCGTCGCGCATTAATTAATGTAAGAAAAGTCTAGCTATTAACGTTTTGGCTCTCCATTTCTTATAATAACTGACATGCAACGAAAAAAGTACTCCAACATTTAACAAAAATGGGTTCATTATTTCAAAAATTTTTGAGTTCTTCCGAAACTACTAGTAGAATGATTTAAAATAATAAATTCAGGAAGAAATAATCCACTATTCAGCTTTTTGAGATTTTTATTCTTGAAAAAGTTAGAATTTTCGATGACACACCTGAAAGGGGTTTGACACTGGAATCCTGATAAATCGATTTAGCAAGATTCATCTTCTTTGAAAATGTCCACTGTTCAGCGGACTCTCAATTATCATTATCATTAATTTAATTCTTGATGTACACACACAGTCACCCACTGCTACGGCGAGGAAAACCATAATTATTCCGATGCGAGTATTTATTGAATGTGCTGCCTTTACAGGGTCATTAAATTCTTATCGTGTTTTTTTGTTTCGTCCTTACTTGTGAGTTAAAATCATCAAAGAATTTCTCACACAGAATTATGGAATGTTCTGATGCCAAGAAGCAATGCCACTTATGGTGATGGTTGACATTGGATTCTTCATCAGAAAGGGATAATAATGAGATTATACTACGAATAAATGAATACTTAATTGCATAATCATGCTGTAGTCACAGGCCCAACGTGGCATGGACTACTTGTCGTACGTTCATTGTTTCACTTTGATCAATATTTGTGTTTTGCTCTAACTGCATGCACTCGATGTTAAAAGTATCTAAGGGCATGAAAGTACACCTAAAAAATGGTCACTGGATTCTTTCCGTCCAGCGTTATTTGAAACCATTCTATGTATGTATTCCAGCAATTCCACTATGTTGTTATTATAATCTACTTGGACCTACATATGGTCTTTATATCAATAATATATATTGTCAGAGGTCCTTGTCTACTACATACATAAAGTTAGTTACACATAGAAGTAAAGCAATCTCAGCTGGCACACTCTATATACATAGTAGCTGTCTTAAGACCCGTCTACCTATCCAACTTTTTGTCAATCATAAACACACCAAAACAATATCAAAAACACAAACTTTTCTGAATCGTGGCCAGACTACGTTTTCTGTTGCGTGAAGTTATCCGCGAAGAGTGTGTAAACAAACAAGACTGCTCCTCAGTACGTTTTAGTCAATTGATGTTTATTGTTTATTGACGTATTATGTTATTACTGAATAAATATTGTACAAGTTACGTAGTTAACTGTCCTATAATTTGCTGCATATGCGAGAAAAACACAATTAAAGCGATAAAAAAGCAGAAAAACCGAGCAATTCAAGAAACACCATTCACAATACATAAACAAACGAGTGTTCGCTGTTTCTACGAAAGTTTGTGTTCGGAGGTTTCCAACAGTTTAGAAAACACGAACGCACCAAAATGTGGCAGTTTTCCACATGAGTTCGTATTCGCGGACTGCCGAAAAACACACGATTCGGCCGAGAGTTGGATAGTGTAAACGGGATTCAAGACGTTTCACTCAGTATTCCGACTAGAGTAGGCAGTTGAAGAGGAAGAGGAACATAGAAATGTACAGAATAGTAAATATAAAGCGATTCAGGGGAAGTAAAGAATAGATTAGTTCAAAATACTTGACCGTTCCTAGTCATGACTTTGTAAAACAACCACTGAACCGAGACACATACCCACACACTGAGGGTTTGCGGATGTGGCTCCCACGGGATGAGGAAACAGATTTGCCTGGCGAATGTGGCCACAAGTCGAACACTAGAATCAAAGAATCCCGAATTACAATGCATCAAAGCTAAGACCATATTAGACTCATTCTTTAGAATAATTTATGGTTACTTAGAAATTAAAACGAGTAAATTATCTTACTCTCATTTTGATGTTACCCTAGGATATAAAAGTAGTCTCAGTGATTTCTTATATGCTCTAATGGGTTCACTGCGATCAATCGGGACTTATCTCAAAAGACTTAAAAGATTACATGTTCTGTGAGAAACAGTGGTTGATAACAGCGTAGCAACCAGCGATTTTTAAAACACTACACAAAGTTCATCTTAAAGTTTTTACTAACTTCTTTTCCTCCTCGGCCCCCGCCTTGCGCAGATCCACTGAAAACGTAATTGTTTATTTTGTCATTTGCAATATTTAATTATTAGATTTATGTCTGGACTTGAACTGAAATCTCGACCTGAGCATTTCGATGTCTGTTTTTTCATATCCCGTTTTTCGAGCCATCCAGGATCCTGGAAGCCCGTGAGTAAGAAGCTTATACAGGCACCTGACGCCCGCATACCAGCAGTTAAGAAGAGGAAATAATAATGAAGGCATCTACGGATGCTTTATTTCCAATTCAAGCCTGATACGTATCACCTCGTACATTGGATTTTCAAATGCCTTATAACTAACGCCAGGACGCCTTGATGCTTTCCCCCGGTCAAGACCGGTACCCATTTCAGACACCTGGGTTGAGTGGAGTATTGTGCTTGGAATTTTTCCCCTATACCCAACAGAGAAAATTGCCACCAGCGCCGGGACTCGAACCCTCGTTTGCCCGCACGGAGGCAGGTCCGAATGCCACACGGCTATGACGAGCAAAAGCAAGGGTACGTCTGTTGCGGAACCATGACCACAAATTTTGAAAGGACTTAACGAAGTTTACACTAAATAGTGTGGCCCAGAAAAAAACAGCCCATTTTATTTGCTTATATAAACAAACTGTGAACGCTAGGATGTTAAAACTAGTTTAAAAATAATTAATAATTAGGGAAAATAATTTTTATGGTTTCACTCAATTTGGTCCACTATACAAATTCAAGTAAGACCATTGCACGTTCTGTGTGTTACTGTGAAGAGCGGGACAACTGGTGCAACTGTGCTTGTCCTTACTTTATGGAAAATTGTGGCACAACTGAAACAGGTCTCACGGAAATATACCGAATTAAGATATGAGAGTCTCTTATTCTAAAACTTGAGAGTCAGGACTTCCACAAAAACTTTCCTATTACAACGACACAATTACAACGAGAATCTAGGACTTCCACAATAACAACGAGATGGAAACACAGCCCATACTGCGAGAGAAAAATTTTTTAGAGAGGGCTTCCAAATCATTTGATTTCACGATTTGCTAAAACCTCGTAGCCTATTCCCTTGCAATTTTTCCACTGGGGCAACCTCAAATCACGAGTTTTATGTAAAAAATAAATTTATTATAACTTGAAATAAAAATTTAATATCAAATAGCTCAACTCACGTCTGATGCACTAAGGAGCGTTATGGAAACGAGAAAAAAGTACCCTTAGATCTAAAAACAACTAAGTTGATTAGTTGTAATCATTTGGTGGACATTGCATTCAAAGCACATTGTTAGTAGTTTTTGTGTCAAAACCAGAGTCAACATCCAAACATTTATAATTTTGTTTCATTTCCAAATTAAAAGAGTCAGTTTCTCGTGAGCTCCCGTGTGTATGAAAACAGAAATATCTGCTCATTTCTCGTTCAAAAGAGCTGATGAGATCTGACAAACTTTCTGAGGAAATGCCAATTCTCACATTGATTTCGCCTTTCGAGGAGAGACATAATAGATTGCAACAACAGTATACGAGATACATGGCTCTTGTCCCGATATCTCTCACAGCCGGGCTCGTCGTGCCACAAAATTCGGACAAAGTTTTCTCACGAGGTAGTCTGTAAGTTGGACTTGCCACGCAGCAGCTCCCCTCTCCCACTCACACCCGCACCAAAAGGCAGGGCGACGTTGTCGGCTAATCCTGGGCACGATGGCGACGAGAAGAATCTCTTCGTCTCAAGAGTGGCCTTCATCAGACCTTATCTCGGTGCTGCTTCAGACCCACGATCGTAGTACGAGTATCATGCAAGTGAGGTTCACCCAAGCAAAGGAAACCGCTCAAAATTGGGTCGAGCTCCTGCTATTCTCTGAATTGCAATGTTTTACATGTATTAGTATAATATTTACCGTGTTTTTCTATCATGCGGTTACTGCGTGCTGTACAATCACTGTGTCGTCCTTATTGACCTACTCTGAGTATAGCATGGACTCGCGCGCCTCATCCTTTACTGGTGTAAGCAGCAGTGTTTTAGATCATTTCATTTCAAGTGAATGAAGTTTAGACTAATAAATAACATTGGTTATGAGTTTCTAATTAGATTCGCATTATTTTATATTGAAAATCTAGTTTGAAAGTCCAGTTTCTTGAACGATTTGTTATTAGTCTCTTGAATCGAATTATTTATTTTAAGATTTTACAATAAAACATAACATTTTTCCTTATACACTAGTACTAGTTTAACAATTTTAGGATTTTTTCAACACAAATGGTTAGGTTAAAATGATAATGTAGTAGTTCAGTCAAAAATTTATTTTTCGCTAATTATTAATGTCAATTCTCCCTAAGAGTAAATACTTGAATACAAGTATAACAAAACTGACAAATGCACAATTTATTACCCAACAGTTTTACATCCAATGTCAATAGCGTGACACTTCTCACTTATTGTGTTTCTGTTCAGTTTTTCAATATTTATTGCTTCAATGAATTAACAAACACAATTCAACTTCAGTTAACTAGCTATAGAATACATTTTATATTCTTTCTTTCCGTCTTTGAACAAGTATTGAACTAGACCGTCATGGCACCTATGTATGCTTATCAATCAAAAAAATTTGCATCATGGACTTTTTTAAAAATAAAGTAATTTTGTCTAATGTGTTAACCGTATAGGAGATAATAATATTTTCTTCCCATATTCATGTCCTAAAATGTTCTTGTTAGCTTTTTGTGGTGCAATTTATCATATCATTTCTTACGTTCTTGAGTATATTGTGACAGCCCTATCTAGGTGGTTAATTTCACGTATTACTCCAATTATGTTGCACATGTCTCGGTTGTCGTTGTAGAACAATCCTTTTCATGTTTTTGACTCAGGTGGACTCTTTTGTGTCATATTATTTGCATGGAAATATCATAAATTCGTGGCGTGATAAAAACATCTTCTCCGAGTCCCTTGATGGGCAGATTATTTAGTTGATACGTAGGAGTGAAAATACAGTTCTGAATGTCGACCTCGTTACCTTAGACGCAGAATTATTTTAATCCACCCGTTTTACTTTCAAAAATAATTCCTTATACCGATAGCCCCTGAGCTAGTATTTCAATGTAAGTGTGAACTTAAAAGAGTGTTTTCAACAATACATAGTCACTGAAATTATGTCTTCTTTTCAAGTGGTGGTTACATACATTATAAAATCTAGATTAAGTAACGATAGAAATACATTGCCCTCAATCACTTGTTTCGACTAGTGACACGGGTACAACGATACTCATGCGTGTGCATCAACTAAGGATCCTTACTTTAAGATATTTTAAAAACCAATGATGTGCTTTTTGAATCATCTTCATTGGAAATAAACTATCGTTTTTTTCTTCCAAGATTAATCCCTTGTGAACATGCAGAAGAGTGAGCCTAACAACCCATGTAAGGTTGCTTTGCGAGAGTTCGTTTGAGCTGTAAATTTTGTGCAAGGTTTGCATAAAAGACGAACATATATTGAATGCGCTGATTACAAGTGTTTTGATCCCGTGGATTTTGAAAACGTTGGAACAGAAGTTAAATAACGATTTCTTAATCCCGTAAACGTTGGCTAGCGATATGCACAAAATTTTCTCCGTTCTTAGAGACACGACAATCGAGAAATGATTATTTAGTCTATCTTTGATGGCTTACCAATAACCCTATAATTATGTTAATAAAATGATTTCTACACATTTGCGCAGCTCCTCAGCACTTCATCATAATGTGAACAATTGACTATAGTTGCGAATTATTGGTTGCAGAGGCAACTCACACAACCGTGAATTACGCAAAGACAACAACATTCTCATTAGATTACGATGCTCAGGCTCAGAAGATCCTGCGACAATCTGCAGCCTCCTCGGTAGGATTGGTGATCCCTTCAACTGTGAAATTTAATTAAATTCACAGAACGAATTAAAACACGATTCATCCTACAACCGCAATACCTGTGGAGGGAAATCATTAATAGTGCTAACCTTGCCTTTGTTAGATCACTTGTCAACCCGCATCGCATACCAATGGCAAGGTAATCCCACCTTCCCCCTTACTACTATGACCAAGTTTTGAGCGTTTGCAGGCGGAAATTAGCAGGAGAGCTTGCCTATGGCCTTTCTCGAAATGCTTTCGTACGAAAACGAAACATTCTATCACTCAGTGAACGAATTCTGAAGATGTAACAGTGGGTGTGCTTTGATGGTGGCTGTTTTGAGTCACGAGCTTATTTGGTCTATTTATTTTAGAAGTACAGGAATAGAAAATATACCAATCGAAAGAGCTTATAAAAAGCTATAGAAAAGCTGCAATAGATTTTTAAAATTTGATTTAGTTTGAACACTATGAGAAAAATAAGGACAAAATAAAAATGATGACATTTTTGCGAAAAAATTTCCAAAATTCAATGAAAATCGAAAAATCAATGCAGTATTTCTATAAGCATTACATTTAGCTAGCTAAAAAAATATGTTGCCGGTTCTGCAACTTCGCATTGTAGGATAAGTAATATTTTCCGCAATACCCATTTTTCCACTTATTCCTAAAAAAATCAATTTTTTGAAAAAATATAAAGAATACTCAAAACAAAAAAGAATTGTGGTATGATTTCGCACCTATGGGGCAAATTTAAAAAAAATCTGTCAAAAAATGACGGACTTTATTTTCTGGGTAGTGTATCGCCAGGAGGTTAGGACAAACGAGTGCGCCCACAGGAGCATGTACTTCACAAGCGTCAGACCGTCAACAACGGGCGCACAGCCGCACCAACATCGCCCAAGTAGAGGGCACATAGCCGCACTAAAAGATTATCCACAATGTGGCTGAGACACGCCTTTGAGACACCTCTCGGTACATCTCCCCCTTTCTAAAAGATTTTTAGAAAGTGTATTAGCCCTCCCCCTATGAACTCAGGTTCACAAATACTTTATTAATTCACAACACAAAGGTACACGAGACAAATAATCATCCTGCCTGAAATCTATCAACAGGTTTAATAACTCTGCCATATCTACTAAGTTGAACTTCAGCACCACGTGCTGCAGGAGAGGGAGCCAGGTCGCCCAGCCGCTCTTCGGACCCCTCTCGCCAGCGCGCGGCCCCCTCAGTCCCCACGGAGTGCCGGCTCATCCCGGCGTTTGAGAAGCCTGACTCAGGAACGTGTTGCAGGAATCTCCTGTTCCTAATAACGTACGAATTAGGTCTCAATCCAGCTGCTGCCGCGGCCGTCGTAGCACTCCAGCGCCTTTCACCCGGCAGCCTCACTCTCACTCACCCGTCCTCAGACAGTTGAGGCAACTCTTTCGCACCATGCCTACTGTTGAAACCTCTTGCAGTTCTGCTCTTCGACTCTCTATCGTTTCTCTTAACGATGGCTGCATTAGGAGTATACGGGACGAGCGTATCTGGCAGCACAGGCAAATTCGTACGAAGCGATCTGCCCATGAGTAACTGCGCGGGTGAAAATCCGTTGACCTCCGTGGGGGTGTTGCGGTACGCCAGCAGCGCGGCAGGGGGGTCCTCTGATGCTAGTAGGCGTTTGGCAACCCTTACTGCCCTCTCCGCGCACCCGTTACTCTGCGGACAATAGGGGTCAGATAGTTCATGCTTTATATCATGGTTACGAGTGAAATTATAGAATAGGTAACTAGTGAACTGGGGCCCACCATCCGTTCTTAAAATTTCAGGTATGCCAAACAAACTAAAAATGTCAGTTAGTTCATCAATAACGCTCTTACTGTCCAAGCTAAGTAAAAGTTTCAAGTTGATCAACCTACTAAAATAATCTATAACTATGAGATAAGTTTGATTAGCATATTCAAAAAGATCAGCTCCTAGTTTCATCCATGGTCTTTCTGGCAATTTCGAAATTTTCCTTGGTTCCATCTTATTTTTACGCCTATGAATTTGACAGAATTGGCAATGAGTAATATAATTAGATAAATCTCTCGAGATCCCTGGCCACCAAACCGACGTCTGTGCTCTTTCTCTACATTTGCGCAAACTGAAATGCCCGTCCGCATGTATCTTTCTTAACATTTCAGTCTGAAGACTTTTCGGTATCACTATTCTACTTTTAAAAACTAGGAGACCGTTAACTATAGTTAGATCATTTCGGGCAGCAAAATATTCTTCAATATTATCGTAGTTAGCTCCTTTAGGCCACGATGCTCGAATGAATTCAACAACTAGTTTCAAACATGGGTCATTAGCCTGATTTTCAGCAATTTGGGATAGCTTAGACTGAGTTGCGGGCAAAAATGACACTACTGATCTAACGTAGCTATGCAAAGACTCTTCTGTCTCACAATTAGATTCCTTAACCTTAACGACAGCTCTTGAAAGAGCGTCAAACACAACCATTCTCTTCCCTGGCACAAACTCTGCTGTCGGAGAAAACCTAGCTAGTCTCATCAAAAGTCTCTGACATCTCACCGGAGTGTCGTGCAGCGCACGAGTGTTGATTAAAGGCACCAAGGGCTTATGGTCCGTCTGCAACGTGAAGTCGAGACCGCTCAAATAAAATTGAAATTTTTCGCAAGCCCACACCGCATCTAGACACTCTAGTTCAATTTGCGCGTAGTTTTCTTCTGCCTTACTCAGTCCCCTCGAGCAATATGCTACTGGTCGGAACCATTTTCGTGTCTCTGCAACAGTACTCCCCCTAATCCTATTCTACTGGCATCCGCCGACACTACAGTTTCTCTACGCGGGTCGAAAAAAGCTAAAACAGGCACTTTGCCTAACATTTCCTTAATCCTTCTGAAAGCCTCGATTTGAGCGAAATCCCACTGCCACCTTGCGTCTCTAACAAGTAAATCATGCAAAGGCTTTAGCACGAATTTTGAGCGAGGAATAAACCTAGTCAAAAAATTTACCATCCCCAGTATCCGACGCAAGTCTTTCACATCTTTATGAGCAGGAAGAGACTTTATACACTCCACCTTATCCGGACTTGCTTGTATACCTCTCTCATCAATTATGTGGCCGAGAAATTCCACAGATTGCACATTGAAAACACATTTTGCCTTGTTTAGTTTCAGACCAGATTTGTCGATTCTCTCCAATACGCCCCCAAGACCATATCATGCTCATCTTTCGATCTTCCGAATACCAATACGTCGTCCAAATAAACAAGCACTCCTTCCATGTCACCAAACAATTCTATCATTTTTCTTTGATATATCTCCTGAGCGATATTAATTCCCATCGGCAACCTTTATAAATCTAAATCTACCAAAAGGAGTTATGAAAGTAGTCAAGTCTTTCGAAGACTCTGAAATCGGAATCTGGAAGAACCCAGAAGCGGCATCGAGTTTCGAAAAATATTTTGCTCCCGCTAACCTGTAAGACAATTAATTTCCCTTTTCAGACCCCTGTTGAGTGCCCTATAATCAACACAAGTTCTAGCTTTAATTTTTCCTGACTAGGGCAATCTTTGTACTACTGGCACCATGGGGCTAACCCAAGCAGTCGGCTTACTTTCTTTTTCGATTACGCCCTCGGCTACCATTTTATCTAAAGACAATTTTACCGGCTCCCTTAACGGCGCTGCTATATGCCTACTTGTGTTAACAGAACTCGGTTCTACTCCCGATTTCACGCAAAACCTTACCGGTTCTGTTAACCACGTACCAAATCCGAACAAATTTTCCCCAATTTTAAGCTCACTGACATATTTTACCACTCCAATTCTTTCGGACAATTCACGACTTAAAAGATTACAGGTTGTGTTAGCACAAGTCATTACGTAAAAAATCCCTTCAGTCTGCGTGTCTCTATAATGTATAGTAGTTTTAAAAGAGCCCAAAATATGCAACTGACCGCTAGGCGTTATTAATTTGTGCCGAGTAGGCTGCAAAACTGGCAACGGACTGAGTCTCCTATAAGACTCAAAATTCAAAAGGCTTACGTCAGCACCAGTGTCTATCTTAAACTTTACCAGAGAGGAACCCGCCAGTGAAAGCTCTACCACCCAACCCTCACTACAGCTATCCTTGCATTCACCTAGGAAGAAGGGCTCCTCGTCCTCTGAAGTGTGGCCGACGGAGCCTTGTGGAGCTAGTAGAGGCGTTGACAACTGCGAACGCTGTCCTTACTGGACGACGGCCAGAAGGACGCTGAGCTTTCATGCACACTTAGCGAAGTGAGTCAGCTTCCCACACAAGTTGCATCTCTTTCCGAACGCTGGGCAATTGTTCTTCCCGTGCTCTCTGCCGCAGTAGCGACAGTCTGATCATTAGAGAAAGACTGTCCTTTTTCTGCACGGCATCCACGAAGCGTTCCGGCAACTTTTCTTTACGGCGGCCTTCTTTAATGTCGCAATAAGTTCGGACGTATTCTACGACTTTGTCGAGGGTAAAATTGTCGACGCTGACCAAGTACAAATTGTCGAGAATCTGTTAAGAATAATCAATTTTTGCGAATTAAAAATGAGGATTTAGGGAAAAATTTTAATTGTGTGTAATAAATTTTGGGCTTACTTAGAAATATCTCAGAAAATGCCATATCTCAGAAAATCCCAGCAGTACGGGAGGGTCGCTTCAACATGTATGTTTTTATGCCGTATGTTTTGACTCAGCAATGTTAGGAGGCCGCGATAAGATGCGAGAGCCCAAACGATGTCTGTTTACATTGTGTGTTGTTTCTGGAGGGGTCTATTATGTGGTGTTAGCAATTTTTTTTCATGCGGGCCAGTCCTGGGAAACTGTAGACGTTCGGAAAAATGCCTACCCATGCGCAACAAAAGCCGCCTTGTGGTCAAATATAAATCGAGACACTTAAGCCGAGAGAGACGGCAAACCAACGGTCGGGTTCGAAGGAGCTGAGCGTGAGAATGCGGTACTACCAATTAGAAAAGATGTAGGCGGTCGCAGTCAAGTTTCGAAGATTCTTATAGGCCGAAGGTGAGAGAGGGGACAACCCTCGAGAAAATACGCGGGGCAGCTTAGGAACAGAAGGTAGTTCTGCAGTCAACGCCGGAGCGCGAAGTATAAGAGATAAAACACGGGTGTGTTCGCTGTAACAAACGTGCTCAAAGATATTATGAAAAGTGGTTATTGGATATATTGAAAATTTATACTAAAGGCGTCGCTATAATGTAATTCAAAATTCATACATTTCTCGTTTTAGTTTCAGAGAAGTAAAGCAAAATCCAACCAGCGTGGAAATAATTTAATGTAACATTTAGCTGTAACGTCTTGGGGCGGGTAAGAGATACACAGGTTCTAAAAAAATAACAGGTTCTAAAATTTGTTAAAATAAATATTAGTGAAATTTATTGGCATTCGGTGAAGTAAAAATTTGAGATATTTGAGGGAACGTCATTGGCATGCTTAAAAAGTAACAAGTCAAAATTTATCTTGACAGGTGGGATGGAGTCATATGTCTGAGGATTGATCAGCTCGAATGAAAGGAAATTGACGTGTGAATATACTGAAGCGGAATAAGCAAAATAACGTCATCACTAGACATTTTCTGAACAGTGAATAAGACAGGCCTTTGAACTGAAGCGAGTCGCGGACGAATGTTTGTGGTTGAAGTGACCATCGCCCACTGTGCTGCTGGAATAACTGAGATAGAAATAGGACAAGATAGATGAATTCTCATGTGTAACTCTTGTAAACTTAGCGGCGGCCGGCCAGCCAAAATTTCAGTATAATTATGTGATGTAAGTCATTTGACGTATGCTATTTGATTCCATTACTTAATTGGCATTATTCCTAACACCATTCATTGTGTGTACGCTCATTAATGTTTGTATGACGTATAGCTGGAAAGTATAAATGTTAATCGTAGTTTATCCTGTGTATCATGCCCCACAATATTAGAAGCGAGCAATCGTAATACCAAGGAGGGCGCTCAGAAAATGCGCTGCGTAAGTGGGTCAGCGATCACCGGTGAGTACCTTTCCGTTTTAGTATATGTACTGTAATTGCCGATTATTATTCATTAATTTTGTGTTGTTTATGTATCATGGAGGTGCGCCATTCCCTCAATTCCGAGAACCTGTACTTCTTGTTAATGAAGTGTTAACAAGGAGGAGGGCCCATTTCTCGTGACATCCCAATTTGGTAAGATCAATACGATCGCTTTGTAATTTTGTGAATTTTGTGGGTATAGTGTAACAGTTACATTGTATTTTTTTTTGTTTGGTTATTTCATGTGCAAAACGTACAGAAATTCAGTAGAGGTACATAACTCGCAAGGTGATGATTTTCTGTGTTCCGGTGCCAGAAGCCAGCAAGCGCACTATCATATAGCTAAGGAAAGTGAAAGCGTTTATGAAAGTGATAAGATTCAGTGAGAAAATTCTAGTGTGCTCACACGATTAATTCAAAGTTTCAGTGAAATTCCACAGTGAGTAAGTTTAAAAAATTATTTGAGTGATCGCAAAATTTTGAGTTTTGGAAAATTGAATTGGAGAAGATCGACACTATGCCTGCGCGCGGGAGAAGGAACAACGCCCGCAGAAATAAGCCAGCAACGCCACCACAGCCCGAAGAGGAAGCAGTTAACATGCCCGTGGTAACCAGTTGCGTGGGAGCCATAGGGGCCAAATTCAGGAGGGGCGATGATGTGGGGGAACATATGGCAAGGTTGAAGTTTTTGACTGGTAATCTGAATAACAGCGAGCAGGTGAATGCATTCTTCCTATGCCTAGGTCCACAAGAGGCAAAGGAATGCAATCAAATAAATGGTACACTAACGAACCTACGAGAAGCAGAAACCTGGCTGCGCTCTTACGCCGACCAAGTTGAACATCCGACTCAAGCGCTGTTTGAAATAGTAACCAAAAAGCAAACAAGCCGAGAGGGAGTTTCAGAGTACCTGACGCGCCTGGAAAGGCTGTACAACGAGAATTATCTAGAACATCCGGAACGAGTTATTATAGATTTGATGTGGCTCAGATTAAGGGATGATATCACGCGACCCTTCCGAAGTGATGCGCGACCTAAGACAGTACAAGAATTGAGGGACATGGCAATCGAAGTGGAAAATCGACGAATAGTACCAGTACCAAGGGAAACGACAGAGAGGAGGGAACCGGAGAGAGAGAGAGAGCGCAGCGAAGCGAGAGGAGGCCACAGCATGAGACTGCACGTGTCGGCCACACGATGCGGCATTCGCCACAGCGGCAAAGAGGCCACCGCAATGAAGCGCCACACTGGAAGGAAAGGAACAGACAGACACGACACTCTCTTTATCATCAAAGAGGAAATTATGAAGCGCCATACTGGAGGGAAAGAGGCAGACTTAGGAGTCATCAGCACCAAATTTACCACGCAAGAGAACCACAGCCGCATCCGGAAGTACCACCTGCACCTGCAGTGGACTTAGCACAGTATAGAGCAGTGCCACCGCCGTGCGTCAACTGTGGAAAATTTGGGCACCTAAGAGCTGATTGCAGAGTGCAACATTTTGCAGGACAGCCAAAAAACGGAATAGGAGACCGTTAGCTCCGATAATAAATCCCAGCGTAATACTCCAAGTGAATGGTGCACCTGTAACCGCACTTCTTGATACCGGAGCAAATATATGCTTGGTGAAAGAGCGTGTGGTTGCGGGGATTAAAAATGCTAGTGTAAAAGGAACTTCGACTGCATTAAAAACAATTGGAGAGGAGCCCGTACCGGTGCTGGGAAAGATTAATGTGCCAATCAAAGTTAACGGTCAGAAAATTGTTCAGAGATGTTTTGTTGTGCGGGAAAATGCATTCCCAGGAGACCTGCTAATAGGAGTGGAAGTAATGAACAAAGTCAACGCAAAGCTAGACTTCGGAAAACGTAGGGCATCATTCTTTGGCACTTACGTGAACATGTTTTCAGCACCAGGACACGCTTCTCCGAAAATTCTGTGTGTAACGCGGGAAGAAACATCTGTCACTCTGGCTGAGGACATCACAGTGAAGCCTCGCGCGCAAACCATGGTGAAGTGCCGAGCAGATGGCAAGTTTGATGGGAAGGAAGTAATTTTAGAGCCTAGAATTAAGTGGGCGCCTTACGTCGGAGCCACCGCTGCAAAGGTACAAAACGGGTATGTTTTGATGCCTGTACTTAACCCTTTTGCCGAAGAAATCGCTCTGACTGAAGGAGCAATAATTGCAACATGCCACGAAATCTCGAATGAAGATGCAACTGCAGAAGAAAACAATGCGGAAAATAGCGAAGCAGAAAATCGCCGCAGAGAGAAGCGCTTTCAGCAAATTGATGAGCTTGACCTCAGTCACTTGGATGCTGAAAAACAAGGACAAGTCAGAAGCCTGCTGAAGGAATATCACAAGACAATTAGTGCAGATGAGATGGATATTGGCCACGTTAAAGGAGTAAAATACAAAATTTTGCTGAGTGATTACAGGCCAATTCAAACGAAAGGATGGCGTATTCCGTACACCAGCCAAGAAATTAGTGATAAAAAGGTCTCGGAGATGATTGAAAGTGGAGTTGTGCAAGAGAGTACAAGTGCTTGGAAGAACCCCCTCGTACTCGTGAAGAAGCCTGGAGGAGGTCACAGAGTTGGCCTTGATTTGCGAGCTGTAAACATGCGGGTAATAAACGTACATTATCCGATTCCCAACATCATAGGGACACTGGAGGAGGTGGCTGGCAAAGAATACTATTCCATTGTCGATGCAAAATCAGCCTTCCATCAAATTGAGCTAGATGAAGAAAGTAAGCAGTACACGGCATTTCAGACTCGACAAGGCAACTTCGAGTTCTTTAGGCTACCTATGGGACTCAAGTGTTCAACATCAGTGTACCAGAGAGTAATTTGTCATGTTCTGAAAAGGCAACTTGGAAAATTCGCCGCTATTTACTTGGACGATGTGTGCGTCAGCTCTATGATTTTTGAGAGTCACCTAGAAAATTTAAGGGAAGTGTTGCACGAGTTTCAATGTGCCGGAGTAAAAATAGGCTTAGACAAGTTCAAATTTGCGCAAAAACAAGTGAAGTACCTAGGATGTTACATCAGTCGTGAGGGACTTATTCCAGATCCCAAGAACGTGGATGCGATGCAGAATTACCCTAGGCCGACGACCGCACGCAAAGTCCGATCCTTCGTCGCTGCACTGAACTTCTACCGGCGGTTCATTCCGCATTTCGCTACAACAGCTGCACCCCTTAATGCGCTGACTAAAAAGGGGCGAAAGTTCCAGTGGAAGGAAGAACACGAGCAAGCCTTCTGTAAACTTAAGCAGCTCATGATAGAAGCTCCAGTTCTGAAGAAGCCTTCTCTAAATGAGACGTATTACTTGAGCTGTGATGCCTCAAATGAGGGCTCTGGCGCGGTCCTGGCACAAAAATGTAATGGCAAGGAACAACCGATTGGATACTTCAGCAAAAGATTCAATGATGCTAAAAAACGTTATTCAATTACGGAGCGGGAAGGATTAGCAGTGGTCGCCGCTGTAAATCACTTTTCACCTTACCTGTAAGGTAATAAATTTGTTGTAATTACTGATCACACGGCGCTCAAATATTTGTTCCAAGGTAAAAACACCAAGAACAGCAGAATTATGAGATGGGCCCTAACACTCTCACAGTATGATTTTGAGGTAATTTATCGCCCAGGAGCTCAGAACGTGGTACCCGACGCGCTGTCGAGAAACATTGCGAGCAACAACGAAGAAGAAAATCAAGACGACGGAGTCCCCAAAACAGTGTTCGTCACGTCGATGTTGGATGAAACACCCAGTGTGCAAGAGGCGGAAATTAGTTTGCAGAAAGAAAAGGTGAGGGCAGAACAATTAAAAGATCCCGTTTGGGGGCCTGTGCTGAGGTATCTTGAAGGTGACAAATTAGGGGACGCCCCAAGTCTCGCTCTGAAATCCGAGGTCTTCACCGACGGAGGCATATTGTATTTCAGAAAGACGCAACGAAAGCCTAATAGAACAAGGCACTTGATCGTTGTGCCAAACGCTCTGAGAGAAGCAGCGATAACATTGGCACATGACAGCACAATCGGTGCACACCAAGGTCGTGCTAAAACGTGGAAAAAGCTCATGGAATTCGGGTACTGGATTAACATGGCGCGTGACGTTAACAAGTACGTCGATTCGTGCATGCAATGTCAGAAACGTAAGATCAACAATCGCATTTGTGTTAGTATGGGTTCATTCCCTGAAATTGACAAGCCTCTGGACAGAATAGGCGTTGATTTAATAGAAATCCCAGTGTCGAATGAGGGACACAAATACAACCTGACCGTGGTCGATCACTTCTGTAGATATATTGCAGCGTTTCCGCTCAGAAGCAAGACAACTGAGGAAGTAACGAAAGCGTTGACTAAATTCGTGACTTCGTACGGCCCAGCCAAGACGCTCATCTCAGACAGGGGCACCGAGTTCACGTCAGCTTTATTCAGAAATGTGTGTGAAAAATTGAAAATAAAATACTACAACACCTCAGCATATCATCCCCAATCAAACGGGATGACCGAACGGCAAAATCAGAATATCAAGACTATTTTATCACACCTTGCCGCCAACGACCAATCCTCGTGGCCTGATGCACTTCCTTGGACGTGCTTGGCGCTGAACACAAGTTATCAAAGTGTTATTGAAGAAATTCCGTATTATTTATTCTTTGGTAGGGACGCAGAAATTCCTGTTGTTGACTGGCTGAAAACACCTCGCATGGATTATTCTTTAGGAGATAATTACAGTGCAGAGATTAGCGCCCGGCTCCACAATGCGTTCAAAATCGTAAAGGCCAAGTCCAAGGCGTCACACGACAAGTCCGTGCAAATGAAGGAAAGAGGTGTGAAAAACAACCAGGTGCAGATCGGAGACCTCGTTTTATTACATAATCCGACAGGAAAGGCCGAAGCTGCAAACGCGTGGCCAACGGACTGGATTGGACCGTTCCGAATCACTAAAAGGAGCGACACAAATGCCACCATCAAAGCACTGTATGGTAACCGTCAAGAAAGGGTTCACTTCGACAGATTGAAAGTTGCTCATTTACGAGGCGAGGCTTTTCCCGGCACGTCGGACGTCGCAGCTGAGCCAGGGAATGGAAGCGAATATGAAACAATTGATAGTGAAGATGAAGAGCTGAGAAGAGAAAACCACGTGAACGAAAGAGCGGCGTTCAAAGAGCGGCGGAGCTACAATCTACGTTCTAGGTGTAGGTGAATCGTCGGCCAAAACAATGATCAGCTGCAATGAATTAAGTTCATGAATTTCTTTGATTTTTCAGGATGTTTCCTTCGTGTGTAATTTTAGAGGTGTTCTTCAATAGGAAGGCGTGTTCGAGTTTCGTATTATCGTAGTTTGCACTCGCAAGAGTGAGATGTGTTCTTCAGTAGCTGTATGTGTTACTAGCTGTGGGTGAATTTGAATTTCTGCTCACGAGCGATCTTGTTGGAAAACGAGAGGCTTGTCGGAGTGTTCTAATCTCACGCTGTACTTAAAATTTCATTTCTATTGTTGCTAAGAGAAGAGAAATTGAGCTTTTCGTTAGTTTGCTGTCGTGTGCTTCTCAAAGGGAATGCTATGTGACTTTTCGTAGTATGCTTTCATTTTCTCGCCAGCTCCTCGTAAAGCGTACGCGCTTAATACGAAATAACTCTAGTGAATTAATTAGTTTAATCTGAAAGTGCTTAGGCTGAGGTTATCTCAGGCTTGCTAATTTTATCAATACCTTTAAACCGTTCATTTTCGTAACGGGGAAATATGTTTAACGTCAGATTAAAAGTGCGTATTCTTTCGTGCAGTAGTGTTGAATTTTCTGACTTTGTGTCTTTCTCTTGCCCTGAAAGAATATCGTAAAACACGGTATTCCGGAAGGAATTATTCTTATCTTACTCTGTAGAGTGTAGTACATTTCTTTTTCAGACTTAAGGAATTAATTTCTTGGAGGATTAGCGTAGGAAGTACGTCAGCACAAAACAGGCCAGAACATTGCATAACACGAATGAGTCTCGGATAAGCAGCAAAATTACGGAAGAATCACCTGGAGCACGAGTAATTATTCACAAGAACGAAGAACAGAGAGCAATGACACGACATAGGGGATTCATCGAACTTGTATTGTAAGTATTTGACTGTAGAACAAATTCTAGCGTTGCATTGGGAAACGACGAAGATGTATGTGAGGCTGGAATTTCGCATCATGCTTAAGAGAGAATGCGGAGAGCACAAGTAATTAGCTCGGAGCCGCTTGCGGTTGAGCTGTAGCCAGAGATTTTGCACCATGTTCAGAAGAATGCGGAGGAGACCAGTAATTGCCCAACTCGCCCGTGGTCAGGCTTGCGAAGAGGACATCGTTAGTGAACAGCCGAGCCGGGATGGATTTCTCGACTAATTAGCACTCAATGCTTCGCAGTGGAAAACACCACAGAGCAACGCAGAACCAGCATGAGGAAGGAAGGAGAAGCGAAAATAATGAAGATAATAGTCTAGGGTACCTTAATGCAATAGCGTTCAAAAATGCTTTTATACAGTGGGCACTCAAATGAAACAATAACAATGTTTTTATATGATTGAGTGTTGAAACTTACTTAAGTACTTTGGAATTTGCGTCGTAACATTTATGCCTAGTAAGGCATTCCTGAAATTCGAATGCAAGTTTCCTGTGAATTTTTTTTACTAGGCAAATTATCACATTGGAATATTGAAGCCGCATTTTAGGCATCTCTATTTATACGTGAAATAAAAAAAAAATTAAAAGAGAGATTACGTCGGATGTGCTTTGAATGAGGCGTACGATCATCAAAGAATATTAACCCACGGAATTCTCGCACAAATAAGAGTGTTTACTCGGAGAAAATCAAATATCATCTCGTGTCTACCAGAATTTCTACGTCGATGTCAAGAAATACTGAGATTCTACGTCAATATCAAGGAATACTGAGATTCTACGTCGATATCAAGGAAAACTGAGAGGAATTCTACAGGATAACACCGCTCATACAGGATACCACCGCCGGATATACCTCGGATTCTTCAGGATTACTCCGTAGGATTCGGAACCCTATCGCGAATGGAAACTGTAGTGAATGAAATTTATCGACGCTTCGACTCGTATTTATCGACAGATCAATATAACTTACTAATTTGCAGATTCGACTGATCACCGAATCGACGTTCATGAGTAATCTGCCGATTAAAAGTTTGAGTTTGAATAAACGTCATAAAATGTATGTGAAATATTGCACTTAACATGATTTGGTGGTAATTTGAATCGTAATAATGATCCATCTTACAGAACGCAATCGTGCAGTTAATGTGGTGTATAGAAATTTTATACGAGCCTGGATATTGGGCTCGCAATACTTCATCCTGAAATTGAGTTACCTTCCATCAAGGCGTGTGTGAAGCTATAAAATGCCAAAAGAGAGGCATGGAAGAAAAGCAAATTCCGTCAGCTATACCAAAGGAGTCAACATCGAATCGTCAACAACAGCGTCAAGGACTTGGACAACAGAACATGCAAGCGTGAATTGAAATCTACGAGACATAAAGTCATCAATACTGTAGGATGTTTGAGAATGTAGGAGATGTATCCGTAATACTTTGTGAATGTTATTAGGGGTGAACACTCAAAAGATTTATGACGTACTTCACTTCGGTGGAACACAACACAATATATCAGGCCGTGCTAATTGTAATGAATAAGATTCTTATTTGTAGTGTATCCTGTTTGTTGCGGAATTAATTTTAGAATGTAATAGGCTTAAGTAGAAGTTACCATGTGTGTCTTATGTTGGCTTCAGACTGCAGTGATTAGTATTTAATAAATAGCTGAAAGCTAATTCAAAAAAAAAATTTGTCAGGCCAATTTTTTTTTTAACTATAGGACGGCGGTCTGTCGAGAATCTGTTAAGAATAATCAATTTTTGCGAATTAAAAATGAGGATTTAGGGAAAAATTTTAATTGTGTGTAATAAATTTTGGGCTTACTTAGAAATATCTCAGAAAATGCCATATCTCAGAAAATCCCAGCAGTACGGGAGGGTCGCTTCAACATGTATGTTTTTATGCCGTATGTTTTGACTCAGCAATGTTAGGAGGCCGCGATAAGATGCGAGAGCCCAAACGATGTCTGTTTACATTGTGTGTTGTTTCTGGAGGGGTGTATTTTGTGGTGCTGGCAATTTTTTTTCATGCGGGCCAGTCCTGGGAAACTGTAGACGTTCGGAAAAATGCCTACCCATGCGCAACAAAAGCCGCCTTGTGGTCAAATATAAATCGAGACACTTAAGCCGAGAGAGACGGCAAACCAACGGTCGGGTTCGAAGGAGCTGAGCGTGAGAATGCGGTACTACCAATTAGAAAAGATGTAGGCGGTCGCAGTCAAGGTTCGAAGATTCTTATAGGCCGAAGGTGAGAGAGGGGACAACCCTCGAGAAAAAACGCGGGGCAGCTTAGGAACAGAAGGTAGTTCTGCAGTCAACGCCGGAGCGCGAAGTATAAGAGATAATACGCGGGTGTGTTCGCTGTAACAAACGTGCTCAAAGATATAATGAAAAGTGGTTATTGGATATATTGAAAATTTATACTAAAGGCGTCGCTATAATGTAATTCAAAATTCATACATTTCTCGTTTTACTTTCAGAGAAGTAAAGCAAAATCCAACCAGCGTGGAAATAATTTAATGTAACATTTAGCTGCAACGTCTCGGGGCGGGTAAGAGATACACAGGTTCTAAAAAAAAATATATATATATATATATTTTGTTAAAATAAATATTAGTGAAATTTATTGGCATTCGGTGAAGTAAAAATTTGAGATATTTGAGGGAACGTCATTGACATGCTTAAAAAGTAACAAGTCAAAATTTATCTTGACAGGTGGGACGGAGTCATATGTCTGAGGATTGATCAGCTCGAATGAAAGGAAATTGACGTGTGAATATACTGAAGCGGAATAAGCAAAATAACGTCATCACTAGACATTTTCTGAACAGTGAATAAGACAGGCCTTTGAACTGAAGCGAGTCGCGGACGAATGTTTGTGGTTGAAGTGACCATCGCCCACTGTGCTGCTGGAATAACTGAGATAGAAATAGGACAGGATAGATGAATTCTCATGTGTAACTCTTGTAAACTTAGCGGCGGCCGGCCAGCCAATATTTCAGTATAATTATGTGATGTAAGTCATTTGACGTATGCTATTTGATTCCATTACTTAATTGGCATTATTCCTAACACCATTCATTGTGTGTACGCTCATTAATGTTTGTATGACGTATAGGTGGAAAGTATAAATGTTAAGCATAGTTTATCCTAAGTATCATGCCCCACAATATTAAAAGCGAGCAATCGTAATACCACGGAGGGCGCTCAGAAAATGCTCTGCGTAAGTGGGTCAGCGATCACCGGTGAGTACCTTTCCGTTTTAGTATATGTACTGTAATTGCCGATTATTATTCATTAATTTTGTGTTGTTTATGTATCATGGAGGTGCGCCATTCCCTCAATTCCGAGAACCTGTACTTCTTGTTAATGAAGTGTTAACAAGGAGGAGGGCCCATTTCTCGTGACAAAATGTTACAATTTTTCCGTAAGGACTTCATCCTTAAGTCCTGCGATGTATTGATCCCGGATTCGTTCTTGGAGAGTGGTGCCAAAGCCACAGTCCCGAGCGGTTGCGTATAAAGCTCGTAAGTACACTTCCTCACTTTCACTGGTTTCCTGCACTCTCTTTTGAAATAACCTCCTTAACCGTGCGATGTTAATTTTTGGCTTGAAGTACTCGTCATACTTCCCTATGACGACATCGTATTTCAAGGTCTCAGTGGACGTCAGGCCAAAAGTTCTGAATACATCTTCTGCTTCCGGTCCCATACAGTATTTTAAACTTGCAATTTGAATCTCCTCCTTCTCTAAATGTAATTTCGTAACCAGCCTGAATGTTGAGAACTGGTCCTTCCAAGAATCCCAGTTAGGTTACATAAAATTCAAAGGGGCTGGAGATCTATACTGCGCCATCTTCGTTCCTCACCCGGGGCACCATGTTTCGCCAGGAGGTTAGGACAAACGAGTGCGCCCACAGGAGCATGTACTTCACAAGCGTCAGACCGTCAACAATGGGCGCACAGCCGCACCAACATCGTCCAAGTAGAGGGCACATAGCCGCACTAAAAGATTATCCACAATGTGGCTGAGACACGCCTTTGAGACACCTCTCGGTACAGGTAGACGGTCGTCTTATACAATATTTTCGAAATAACCGAAGAGGCCGAATTTACATTTTTTATTATTTTTGTAATTCATTTTTGAAAAAATATTGAAGGAATATATAGAAAGAGCCTAAGCTTTAATTCAGAGTGACAGGTTGACAGACGGGTTCTTAAGCCCTGCTAAAGTGTAGCTTCATGCATCAGCGGCCAACTTTTCAGGAACCTTGCAGAATCAAGAAACTTCCTTGGTCGAATACGCGGATATTCACATTTAACAGGAATATTGGAGTCGCAATATTTTCTGGACAAAAATTGTATAATTTGGTGGTTAGAGATTCCAAGAGGAAAACCATTGATACAAGAGAATCCCGTAGATCATTAAATTCTGCGTGTATACGATTGAAAGACGAACATATATTGAATGCGCTGTTTAAAGGTGTTTTGATCCCGTGGATTTTCAAAACGTTAGAACAGAAGTTAAATAACCATTTCTTAGTCCCGTAAACGTTGGCTAGCGATATGCACAAAATTTTCTCCGTTCTTAGAGACACGACAATCGAAAAATGATTTTTGTGAATCTTTTCAATTAGTGAATTTAATTGACGGATGTTTCTCATTTGTGATGAATCGAAGGGGCGACAGAGCTTAAATCTGTCTTTAATTTCCCATGAAGCAGGGCTGATCAGGTTGTGGTAAATCCTAGGAGATATGCAGCGATATTTTTTCTGACAGATGAGGGTCTAAAAAAATTAAATTCCTTAAATTATTTCTGATATGATAGAAAATGCACAAGTGTAGTCAAGCTAGTTTCAGGCCAGAATTGGCTCAGGTCAATAGATTAAATTGAAACTGAAGAAATATTGCACTCATGAAAATTCTTGTGATATTGTTACGTTGGGTCCTCATTTTACTACTGGAGCATATTAACAAAAGACGTGAAAAATCGTCAGACACTATGATGATTTAGCAAAGCTCTACAAACTGACGAAAAAGCTCAAATTTTGACACTATAACTGAAATCAGTTGGGCAACAGCCCTGATCTTGTGATAGCTGTATCGCTCCAACTGCGATTCCCTTCTTTGATTCGTATAAGAATCAGAATGTACTCATTAGATATAAACTGTAGCATATATTAGGACTCTACGCATCTGAGCACATCACGTATACAATTTATGATAACTCACACTCAATGGTACAAAAGTTCTGATATAATTTTACGGAGCTATTCGTTTAGTTTCATTACATTCATTTAAAACTGATGCAACTGTTATGACTAGTACTGTGACGTCATTCCTATGTTGACACGTTCAGGAGTAGGTCTGGAGATCTAACAGGCATTAACAAATCCTGAAGTGAATGCGGTAAGCAGAAAGTTGGCACCTGACCAATTGGCGACCTACGCGAATGGCTTTTCCAATTCAACAAACACATAAGAGGCCCACAAAAAGTTGCGCACTGTATTGTTACCTTCTCTTTGTCATTTGCCTCACTTTATTTCGAAAGTAACGTGTTTATTAAATCATTACATGACAATATTCAAGAAGGGTTTATATTAAGTATTAAATAGCTGTAATGAGTGCATAGAAATTTCCAAATTCCGCATCGTCGAAATGAAGACCCGTACACTTTTTGATAAAAGACGCTTTGTCAGGTTTCATGAAAATCTATACAATGAACTATATATATTTTAGAACAACACAGGGAACGATAACATGCCGGAAACAAGATAGCGAATCTAGTTCATCTCGTAGAAATTGTGGGAGGCCTAAGATTCTCGAAAACGGGAATACTGTAGCAGAACTTTGAAGAGATTGGGGAAGGAAAATCCTCGTTCATAAGTGCAGATGATAACTAGCAAACAGTGTGGAGGTTCTACAGCACTTTCTCGAAGGACTGTTTATCGAGAGTTGAAGAAAATTAATTCAGGCTAATGCAAATCCATCAGGAAGTCATTTGCGTCTGCAGCAAATTGGTAAAAAAGTTTGTTATTTGCACAGGAACACCGAAATTGGACTGTTGAGGAGTGGAAGCATGTTATTTGGTCCAATGTGTCCAGCCAGGTTCCCTCTCTTTCAGAACGATGGGCTTTTAGAGCATGGCGACAGCCAAACGAAGCTAAGGATCCATCGTACATCGTCCCAACTATTCAGGCATCTGGGGGCATTGTAATTAGTGGGATAGGCATGGATTTACCACTCTTTGCCGTAACAAAATTAATTCCCAGGATCATGTGCAAGTACTCTCTGACCACGTTTATCTTTCCATGAAGTGCAATTTTCCACTATTATCTCGTGGAACGGAATTGCCTTTCACTATTTAAACAAATGCAGCGATAGTTAAAATTTTTCATTTAATAGTAGTGAAAGAAAACAGTTTATTTCCAATAAAGATGATACAAAAAACATCATTGGTTCTTAAAAATCCTAAAGTGAGAATCCTTGGTTGATACACAAACATGGATATCGTAATACCCATGTCACTTGTCGAAACAAATGATTGAGGCCAATATATTACCTTAGTAGCTTAATCACTGTTTGATAATTCACCGTGTAACAAAGTTTTGGTCCTTGAATTGAAACTGTTATTTCTTATTTGCTTATGTCTAGAAAACATAAAAAGGTACTTGCATTCATTTCTAATTTTGCTGTGAATTTTGGTCCTAGAGTTGAAACTGTTATTTCTTATTTGCTTTTGTCTAGAAAACATTAAAAAATACTTGCACTCATTTCTAGTTTTGCTTCTGTGCCCAGGATAATGTTATTTGTGAATTTTATTTATTCTCGAAGGGACAAAGTAGCAAATTTGAAGTTTGGCTGGACATGGTCACAAAACGACATATAATGCAACAATAGCATTCATTTATTCCAGAATTACACCACTGAGACGATAGACACGTTAGAAATGAGTATTTCTTCTATATTTACGCTTATATTGTAGGTTACTTTCACGAATCCGACCCCAAATGTACTCTCCCATCATGTTTTTATTATGAGACCCTTTGTAACGGCGTTTGAAGTCCAATATATCCTGATGGAAGAGCTAGCCTTGCTCATCGGAGTACACTCCCACGTTTTCCTTAAATTTATAAAGATGGTCGTCAAGGATGTGGATTTTAAGGGACATCCTGCCACCCATCTTGACTTAGTTTGTCACCAAGTTCTCAAAAAGCCCCAAAAAGCCAAGAACAACTGCGACAAAGCTGTTCCATGCTGCTCTCTTTGTTCTTGAGAGCTTTTTGGGAAACTTTTTGCTCATAGTGATTTTTTTCATTTGTGGATTAATAGAGATACCGGCTTCAGCTTTTGCTGCAGACAACTTGGGGAAGAAATCTTGGAGGTACTTGAAAACTCGGGTTTTCAGCTCTAAAGAAATCTAGAGCTCTTAAGAAATATTTCATAAGGCCCAGTTTTAAGTAGAGTGAAGGAAACAGTACTTTTCTGGTCTCCAACAATGGCTCCCATTTGACGTTGTTTTTCCCCACACTAAACACTGCGGCCAGTCCCGTTTGAGGTCGGGGGCCATGGGATCCCTGCTGTCCCATAGGCAAAGATAACAAGGATACTTGGTAAAACCGCTTTGGGAACCATCAGGAAAGTCACTATGTCGAAGTCTCTTATAACCTCTCAACGGCACTCTTCATATTTTAAAGCATCTAACAAGATCTTGACACTTTTGTATTCTTCTTTGGTGGACCTCTTGTTGGACCAAGTGGGCGAGGGGGAAAGATGGGTACATATTCACGTTATGAAGCAGCACTGCTTTGAGGCTTCTGCACGACCTGTCGATAAAGAGCTGCATGCCACTCTTTGGGGTTAAGGGTAATTCCAATTACCTCAAGCAGACCGGTCACATTGTGGCAAATGCGAAGCTCATCTTGACGAGTGAAAAAATTTGAAAAATGATGGCTGCGCTTTCTCTCACCTGATATGTGCACACTCTCATCTAGTAAATTCCACCGCTTGAGTGTCGACGTCAAAAGCTTGCCATTTGACTTTGTAAGGCCAAGATCTCTGATCAGGTCATTCATTGATTTCTTCTTGGCTGGGGTAATATGGATTTCTCTAATTAGTTGCCTGTCTGGACATGCTCGTCTGAACTACTTTCTTTTTGTAAACACTGCTGCTCTTTCTTAGGAGGAGTGGGTACTGTGAGCTCAGAGCAGTGCGGAATTGGCGCAACGGCTGACGGGTTCGGATAAATGAGAGCTGGCGCATTTTTGCCTGCACGGCGTTTGGAAGGGTCTACCATACAGAAAAAGCAATGGCTCGAGTAATCAGTTTGTACCCTCCAAAGTAGGGGGATTGCAAATCTCATAGCTGTTTTCCTCTCTGTACAACCTGTAAAGAAGTAGAATGGAAACATAAGTATAAAAATACAGGTACATTAAACTCAATGTAATAAGGTATGTTAAAATAAAAAGGTATATACTGTATATTCATATATTAGTTTTTTCTTGCATTCCAGAGTTCTTTTGCAAAGATCGCATGTGAAATGAGGTGCCCAAGGTTTGTTATGATACCAGACAGGCATGCCGAAACATGCAAGGCGTCCCTGATCCCTGACAGGCCTCGCGCATTTTCAGTGATCTTTCCAGAGAGTACTTTTTAGCTCTAGTTCTGATAAACTTGCCACACAAGTAACAATGTGCGTTTGCCGGATGCTTACAACCTCTGGAAGCCATGCTTGATGAATGCAGATAGTAATGATTGATGACGATCGACTTGTTTACACAGTGACGGCTAGAAATGAACAGACCTGTTGAGCATCCGATCCCTGCACTTGGACTGCCATATACTGTATATTGCAAGAATGTTCTAAAAGTTCGTGAAATGTTTGGAAATAATAGTTTTAAAGGCTCTGGAGTCATTTGGAAAGTTCTTTAATTTTTGCACAAAATAAGTGTAGAATCGGTTTGGATTTCTTCGGATGAATGAAATTAGCCTATTTTAATAAGCTAGTTTCAAAAGATAGCTTATCTGCGTAGAAAAATCAAAGTTTAAAGAGAATGATCATTATATTCTTCGTTTTTTTAGATCAAAGGAAATATAAAATAACATTAATTGATCAAAGACAGAAAAAAGTCACAATTTTGTTACAACGTATAATATATCTAACTACAATTTAAAAAGAAGACGCAATTTCACTGACGATGCATTGTTCAAAACACTCTTATTAGCGTACACTTACATAGAAACACGGGCTTCGGGACTTGCGGTATAAGAAATTATTTTTGAAAGTAATACGGGGGGATTAAAATAATTCTGCATCTAGGACTAGGAGGTCGACATTCGGAACTATATTTACACTCCTATGTATCAACTAGTATGCTCGGTGAAAGGAACTCGGTAAAAATAATTTTTTTATCCCACCACAAATTTATGATGCATCCATGAAAATTATAGTAGCAGCAAAGAGTCCACCTGAGTCAGAAACATAAAAAAGATTGTTCTACAACGGCAACCATAATATGTACAACCTGTTTGGCGTAATACGTGAAATTAATTACCTAGATTAGGCTGTTATAATGTACTCACGAGCGCAAGAGATGATAAATTGCCAGACAAGGTTAACAAGGATATTTGAGCATATGAATAAGAGAAAAAACATTGTCCAATAAAGTTAACACACTTTAGAAGATTGTATTATTGGGGAATGTCCTGATGCAAATGCCTTCAATTGATGAACATACATGGGTGCGATTGCTGTCTATGTCAATGCTTGTACAAAGACGGAGAGAAAAAACATTTAAATGTATCTCATAGCTAGTCAATTCAAGTTGAATAGTGTTTATTTATGAAAACAATAAAGATAAAAATAATGTACTCTGTGATGTTAACAACTTTTGACAGTATCTACGTACATTGACATATAAGCTTTGACTTTCTTGACATCAGGGAGATATATCGAAATTGTTTGTTACGGTAAATTTAAAAAAATATTTTTTCGATAGAGCATAATAAAATAAGAGCGAGTTAACTACCTAAAAGGTGATGCTTTAAATCACACCACAAATTTACGAGATTTCTCATTTAAATACTTGAAAACAATATGGGGATAAAATAGAAAAAAACACGGTATTTATAGGACAAATTCAAGTCGCTTGATTAGAAGTTTTTCAGAAACTGCTCTGTGTTAATGAAATAATGTAAGTATATCTACAAAAACATATATGTACAAGCATGAAATACGAGCATGAAATTACGAGTTTTTAAATTCAATATTTCAGCATAAAGGTCCTTCGTTAATGAAAATTTTATTAAACAAATATAGTTGCTCTGACAGCCCATGTCAATGCTCGTACAAAAGACTGAGAGAAAAGCATACAAACGTGTCCCTTATAGCAAGTTATTTTAAGTCTGATGGTGTTGTTTAATGAATGTAACAAAAGAAATATAGTGAAGATCTCCCTGGGGTGAAACGTTTTTGACAGTCTCCAGGTACAATGACATACGAGCTTTGTCTTTTGTGACATCAGGGAATAATGTTGATATTGTTTGTAGACTATTCTTACTCAGACATTACGAGTCAAAATAGGAGAAATTAAAAAAGATTTTCTCGCGCGAACACGACAAATCAGAACTAAGCTGATAGCCTCAAAGAACTGCTTTAAATCACATAACGAATTTATATTTCTTACATGAATGCTTTACAATGATAAAAAGAAATGACGTGTTAGGTAACGATACAAATTGAGAGTGAATAGAAAAAAACGGTATTTATAGTTCCAATGCAAGTCCCTGGATTAGTACAAATATTGTGCGTGCCTATATATATGTGTGTGTGCACATATATATGTGTGTGCACAGTGTGTGTGTATATTGCACACACACAAGTACCTACACACATACACACAACACACATACATGCACATACATACGTTATACGAATGCATGTACGTAAATATTAGCATACAAGCAATCATATCGCATGCACATACTACAAAAATGTAGCATAATGCATTGAAATACAGGATAATGAGCAAAGTATGTACTGTGGCTTACAATTATTGTTGAGAAGCAAGATGACGTGCTATTTTCGTTCTGAATTCATTCAGTGTTTGAGAGGTTTTAATACTCTGAGGAATTTTGTTCTGCAATAAGGCCCCTGATATTGGCAGAGCTTTCTGCCCAATGTCAGATAAACGGTAGTTGACTTGTTTCTGTTCGGCTTGAAGATGGTGTCGGTGGAAGGACGGAATTACACTATATCAGCAGTACTTTCAGAAAGACATCAAGAGGAGAACCCACATTTGGCTTACTGCTCAAGGAACCTTTCTTGAATACGAGAGTCCAGCCGAGTTTATTAAGAAGAAGAGTTACGTGACCACTTGTTTTGCATGTACCTTTGCATACCACCTTGGCAGCGAAATTCATGCATTTTTGTAACTCTCTTTGAAGATATTGAGGTAAATCTCCCCATGCTAGGGCGGCATTAGTCAGTATGCGATAAAACTAAGGATTGAATGGCCAATAATCTAGATTTTTCGTCAAGGATAGTTTTTATATGATGAAAAAACATTAAAGTTCTGTAAATTTTGTAGTAAGTTTTCTCAACAGGAGATTTAAAAGATGTATTTTTATCGAACTAAATACATTGAATTTTAACTTTATGTGTGATATTTTCTACTTATTTTTTTTTTAATTTCATCATTTCCAATTGTTAGAATGAGATTTCAATTTTTTTAGATTGCGTTTTTGGATCCAAAAATAACGCATTACGTTTTGCTCGTATATAGTTTGAGACCATTTTGGTCTTTCCATGGTTTCAGGCTGATCAATAGGGTTTCAGCTTTATTTTACGTCTGCGATATTTCCGATACAGAACTTGTTATTGCAATTTGAACATTATCTGTTTACATTGAGATTCGTGTGTTAGAATGCAATGTAGGAAATTGTTTATAAAATAGAAAACAATAAGTGACAAACAATAGATCCTTGAGGACCACCAAAATTGTTTGAATGAATGGGGCAATCGGTTATCTAAGCGGACTACAAGAGATCGATTTGATAAGTAACTTTCAAACCATTGCGTCTCTTCTCATAACTTCAGTATTTTTCGTAGAAGTCGATTATGTTCGACGCTATCGAACGCTTCAGAGAGATCGAGTGGCAGCAAGAGTGTTACAATCTTTTGATCGATTTCACTGTATATTTTTTCATTTTTATTGAGCAGAGCGTCTCGAGTGCAAGTGTTCCTCCAATAGGCATATAGATTTCGATGAAGTAAATTTGACTCGCCCAAGTGATTTGATTTGTTATCACTTTCTCCAATATTTTGAACAGGACAAGTAAGAGACTTATGGGCTTGTAGTTTGATGCTGTATTGATGCCAATAGTTTTACACAACAGTCTAATTATGGAGTGATTCCATTGGAAGGGGAACTTATTAGTTGTTATTGATGTATTAATTGTCAGAGTGTCTGAGCACTCAAATTTTACTCGACATTGTTTTTCAGTGGTTATTAATTTCGAGGTATCTTATCATAAAAAGCAATTGATTAGTGTTGAGGAGGAAACAGAAAATGACCCTTGGAGCATTGTATGAACTTGTTTCCAGTAGGTATAATGATATAAAGATATGCGTTATTTACATATGTTAATTAGTTTATCAGTCGATGGCGTATTCTCGATGATCGCAAGTGATGAACGCGATATTTTTAAATGTAACTCAACGGCATGAAGTTAAAGCTGCATTGGCTTGGGAAATTGACAAAAGCTGACCGTCATTGAGGTACCTTCAAAACATTTGCCGGTGTAATTTATTTGCTGGACAAGTTGTTTCATTTGAAAGTTACAGAACTCGAATAAATAAAAGTGCTGCAAGGAATTTTATGTTACAATAGAAAATTTTCATGCTTTACGAGAACTTTTTGAAGTATTTATGTGAATATACATATTCATCCATGCAAGTGTACATGGGTAGACATGCACATGGTAACGTACGTATAACTAAATATTTTTTTTTCCACTCGCCAATGCTCCTTGTACTCAATCAACGACGTGTACGGAAATACGTGAGGAGGAAATGAAGATTTTCTGAATTTCTCGTCATCTTACAATCAGCACATAACAATCTGGGGGCATTTGTTTGATGGTAAAAAGACAGCGTCATTTCCTCCAGTGTTCCAGAGCGTCTGCAGGATCTCAGGGACAGAGCTGAGCAGTAATATGCAATCTACTGATGTTAAATATTTGCCTAATTTTTGACCACGAGACGTATGCTGCTCGATTTTCTTTCGTGATATTTTATTAATGGATGAAAAAGTTTCAGTTGATGTTTACCACTCTCAAATGTTTTTTTTATAGTTGCAGACTTGCATCTATTTTGAATGATGCGGCGAACTCAGTCTTCCGTCCCGTGCATCGTAAACAGATTTAAAACCGTAAAATTTGTAAGGAAGGATAGAGTGTAGCAAAGAAGTTATAAACTTAACATAGCAAATCTTGGGCGAATCATCTAAAAAGCGTCATCATCTTGCAAATCATCTTGCAAATCATCTTGCAAATCATCATCTTGCAAATCATCTAAAAAGCGTTAAGCAGATCATGGCAGGAAACCTCCTGGATGAACGGGTGGTCCAGCAAACCAAAGAAGAAGGTTTTTGCCTTCTTCTCTGAATTTTTGGATTGGATTTTTGGAATAACCACAATTGGAATCCTACAGGGGAGTGGAATCTCACACAAAAAATAGCGTAATGTACTCTCTGGTGAAGTTTGTTACATTCAACATTTTCTATTCACTTGGTTGAAACTGCCTTAAACGATAATGTGCAGTCAGTGCTGCTATTCTTGCTTATTTAGTTACAAATTGATGCATTTGGTAGAAATTATTAAAAGGTAAAAAGGTAAATTTGCCATTGGTCAATAGATGAATTCGCAGCAGCTAATATTTAAATAAGCTGTAAATGTTTAGTTGATGCACCGTTAAGAAGACCGCTTGAATTAAAGAACAAATAAATAACAGACTCGCCTCGCAAGGCGCTGCGAGGACAATTGCAATTTTTAAAGATTTTGATAGAGGCAAAGGACCCACCGCTGTCTCTCAGAGAAGCTTAAGCTTCACAGTCGCGTTGAAACAATGCTCACAATTTTTGCAGCGATGTTAAGTTTACGGTTACAATGTTGACTTCAAAATATCACTGACATTCATTTTTAATATTTTTCACCGGATTCTTAAAAATATAGAAAAGTTTACAGTTTCTCTATTAAATTCAAAAGAAAAAAAGAAAAAAGAAAAACATTTTATTTCCAATAGAGATAGTACAAAATTCCTATCATTGGTTTTTAAAATATCTTAAAGTTAATACACTTAGGTGATACACACACATGAGTATTGTAATACTCATGTCACTAGTCGAAAATAAATGATTGAGGATTGAAATGATTGAAACATAAATTTGATGGCAATCTGGAAGCTCTTGTGCGAACTCTTTTTCATTACCATGGATCATAAAATATTGATGAACTTCAATTTTTCCCACTACAAACTAGGTTTAAGAGCGTGGCTCACTGAAGGGAAGCGACTGGAAACTCACATTTGATTCATGTTTCGGTTTCAAAGGCTATAAAAAGCAGTTACACTTTTTGGTGTACATGGAGACTCTTTCCTTTTAAAAATTTAACGCTCTTCGGTCGAACCTAAATGCCTTTTGCCTCAACTTTTTATGCTGGCTGTTTGTGCGGCTTTTGACTCGAAATTCAACAGGTTTCACGAGAGATTACTAAGACAGATAAATAAAGGAATGTAGAGTTTCTTATTCTAATTTTATTCTTTTCGAAGGATTTTACATTCTTCATATAGAAATTTGCTACATTATTTTTCAAAGTAAAGTGTTAATCCTTTCAATCATTTCAAACTTGTCAAATTATTGAACTTGAATCCTTATATTACAGAGTAAAATTTATTTAAAAAAAATTCAGCACCGAAAGAAAATATGGTCATTCATAAAATTTAACTATTTTACAACCGTTTGGCTTAAGAAATGGTAATTGAAGCATCTTTCCCACATTATTTTCGTTATAAATAATTTAAACGTTTCAAAAAAAGTGTTTATTACCGGCGATGCTCTAGAAGAATCATTAGCTCAAGGTGGCACAATGGACAAATTGAAATATCTCTTTCTGTGGGTGCCAATTTGTTCAGTGACTTACACGGCTTCCAACGGTTACCAAATTAAAATATACACGATTTTATTTAATCTGATGCACTTATCTAAAACAAAATCTTGACTGATGAAACAGATTTCCAATTTAAAATAGTAAAAAATAATGTTTAATAATATCATACTGTTAATGATGCAAACAAGGCCTCATGTTCTAGAAGATTCTAAGGATTGTTTTCATTTTAGAACATTTGGGTTATTCTACAGAATCGCGTTAAAGTGGAAAAGATTTTTACGAGGTTGTTATACCTAATCAAGAAATGATATCTAATTTTTTTTTTCAAATATCCCAAACCATTTCCGACAAATACGAGATAGCATCGAGTTCCAAGCCACAATTTCAATGAAGTGAAAACGGTTTTTTGATCGATTTTTGTCACGAGAAGGGAAATGAATTTTTTCGGCTTCTAGTCAAATGACCATGATCGCCATTTGGGTTATGGTCTTCTTCGCCATCACTATTCAAAGTTTTAAACGTGGAATAGCTGAGAGAAAATTGATTGAGTGCAGTTAAATCTTCGAATTAAACGTTTGAATGAGGATCGCATTCCAAGACTCTTAATGCTCTTACAGCTCACTTCTGTAGTGTAACGAGCGTCTTCACTTTTTCATGTGATAGTCCCATACCCCTCTTCTATCGCGTATTGAAGAATTGGAAAGGGTAACGTTCTATCCATTAATTTTAGAGCGTTTTCAAGCGCGATATTTTCAACTTTATTGAGAGTTAAAATTGATTTGGAGAATTGTGTGCGTTCCACGAGAGATTCCCTGTGAAAATCAGATTTTATTGATAAAAATTCGTAGGAATTTTGATAGATTAATTCCTCAATCTCTCTCACACCAATTTTGATGCGGAGTAGAGATACATTTCGCCTATAAAGGAGTAGTAGATATTCAATTTATGTCATTGATACCGATTTTATATACTTTGAACAGTACTGTACTGAGATTTTTTCTAGTTCACCACTATTTCTCCTTTCTTTCAGATTATAATTTTCTTGAGTAAGGATTGAAAGCGGAATACTATCATCAGCAAAAAGGAGGAAGTTGAAAAAAAGAAAATTTGATAACTCTTTGATAAATTTCATTAAAATGTCTTAAACCGATTATTGCGAAGAAGAGCGCTCTAATAAAGTAGATCTGACTGAACTTCCAATCATAACACATTGTTTACGATTCGTCCGGTATGATTTGAATCTCGTAAAAGTAATAACTCTAAGTTATTTTCGGGGAAAATGCTGTTATCTGCGCATTCAAATGCTCTGCGGCAGTGACAAAACTCAGAAGAAAGTATTCACTTCACCAGGATATAGAGGGAGTCAAAAGTATTCGCATACGTGAGATTTTACGTTCACTAAACTATTAGTATACCTACTTATTCAAACCTCTGGCAGATTATGCAATAATTCTTCATGATGAAACTAAGAATGTAAAATGAAAAATTACATTTTTCAAGAAACAAAAAATATACACTAAAACCTCAAACGGAATCATAGCATGACAAAAGTATTAAGTCAGTTCACTACAATATTTTGAAAATATGAAGTATTAAATTTTTAATATGTTATTTCACTTGAAAAAATTCTCTAATATTCTAGAGATTTGTTGTACAAATACTTCGTTGTTCAGGTCAAAAGCGATTGGGTCCGCTACAAATGAACCTATGCTGCAGAAAATTGCTTGAGATAAATTGTGTCTGAAGTAGAAGCGGTTCAAGAACCTTCGTGGAATTAAATTACTCAAATTCATGCAGAAATTATTTCTCACCGAAGATATTCCGCTCATTGAATAAATTATATTCTACCGTGGGAGGAGTCATTTGTCCATACACTGAGGAAAACTTTGTCCAAAAACCGAGACTTTTTTGGGTCAAGTTGTCCCAAACCGACACTCAAAAGTGTGTCAACCATGACACACTTAACGTAAGGTAATTTTATTTCACATAAATATTTCACTATCTCAAACAGGTCACTGAGTACACTAATATACAGACAACGTTGAGAATTAGGAGAAAAATATGTGAAAATATTATTCGGGGGAGAATTTGTGAAGTTTTGGCGGAGAATTGGACTCCATTCACAAAATCTAAACTCAGTTCGGTTTTCTATAAAAAATGTTGAGCACTTTGAAACGTGATAATGTGATTGAACTCTCTAAACCACTTTAGTATGTGGTTAAAGAAAATACTCTAATGTGTATCAAAATATATCGAATTTTTGTTTGAGACACACAGGTGTGTCAAAAATTTCTCTCAGAGTATAACTAGCGAGACACAGCCAAAGTCTTACCAAGACCTGGTGCACCCCAGATAATCAGTGTTAGGGACGTCGAAATGTGCTGTTCTGCAGAGACAGGCTCAAAATAAGCCAAAGATTACTTAGAAAAACCTAAAAATATACATTGAAACGCCTGATACAAGAGAAAGTTACAGAACCAGGAGTAAAAACTACACAGGAGAATATAAATTGTTTTGGACTTCCTAAGACTTCCCAGTAAACCAGAAAGCATTCACGGTAAAAGTCGTTTGAAACAAATCGAAACAAAGCAAAACAACAACAACAACAAAATAAAAAAATTCAGGCGAAATAAGCGAGTTTTGTGGACTATTATTTGGCTCGATGAAATTAAAGTCGATTTTTTTGGAAGAGATGCTATTTGTGTTTGGACAATAGTCGAGCCTATGAGTCTAAAAATACCTCACCAACTGTGAAGCATGGAGATGGTGGCACAATAGTTGTTTCACCTCTTATGGCACATGAGGAGACTCACATAACTAAAGGAGAGATGAAAGGTGCCAGTCTCGTCACAGTTTGAAATGGAATTTCATCCCGAATGCGAAGCGTTCGTTCACAAATCGCAAGAGGACCATCCAATTGTACGACGACTCTAAGCACACAGCAATTTAACCTCCTGAATGATTAAATAAACACATAATCAACCAATATTCTCCAGCTAATCGCCGGTCCTCAACCCGATTGTGAATATTTGGGGGCGCAGGAAAAATCTGGCCAAGTAAAAAGTTGCAGGAATCTCACTGAGTTGAAAAAAGTGCATTGAATAATGGGCGATTTTATGTATAAGCACGAATTTTTTAAAGCTTCATTTTTACGTACTGAAACAGTGTCCGAGAAGTAAAAACAGTTAAGGCATCATAGCTAAATATAAACAATAAAATTTTTTGACTGAGCACTCCTCTAGGTCCCATACATGTTTTTGCTGTATTTGAATATGTACGCGTGAAAAAACGAGAGTTTATTTCATATTTTCAATTTAACCAGCAAAAACTAAAATAGCCCTAATATAACAATTGAATTTAACGTGAAATCTTGAGTGTAAATACTGTTCTATCTCACTTCAGATGTAAAGATATTACAAGTAATGTAGAATGACTTGCGTTGTCGATCTTTGGAACGAAACCCACGCTGCTTTGCCCTTCAGAAATGTTCTTTGTTCGAAATGTGAGTACACTTTTTGATGGATAATATTCGCGAACGTATTACTGAAAATTGGTAGGATAGAAATAGGGCCGTAATTGTTCGCGCAAGCATTATCAAAATTATTGGAAATGTTAGTCAATAGAGCATTTTTGTGACCGTGTGGGAGAATATTTAGAAAAAGTTTGTGGTTAATAAAGTTACTGAGAATTGAATATATTACATTGGCTATACTCCTCAATACTTTTACCAAGAATAATTTCCTTCCATTTGATTTATGAATGAGTTTGTTTTTACAATGAAAAATATAGGAAGTATTATTTGGTAAAAAAGAAGAACATTATTTCATGTACAGAAATCTTACAGGCTATCCTGTAATCGTTTAGAGTTAATTAAATTTAAGCTTGTTTCCTCATGAACTTAAAATTAAGGACTAAAATTAAATTAACATTTAACTTATAAGTTAAACTTAATCTCTGAATATTAAATCTAAAATTAATGTAGCAAAACTCATTACTTTAATATATAAAAATTGCTATAACCCAGCTCTAGGCTCGTCTTTGGTTTTTGAACTTTAGTTTACCATCCTGAATACAGCCAATTGAATACATCATTTGAGCCAAGCTGCACTGACCTCTTACATTTTCTGGATGCCGATTCAGATCGCCTCCGGCCATTGACCACAGAACTTCAACTTTATAACTGAGCCTACACAGCCTCCGTCGTTTTCACCTGCCTCCGCATCCCGACGGAACCTCCCGTGCTGCCAACGCAGGGATCCCGGTGGATTATCATCCGCGCCGCTTCGCTGCGCTTCCCCTCCGTCAAGGACTGAGCGGATGGAAGATGAGAGGCTGAGGCGCTTACGTGCTGCTGACCGCTCCGCTCACCATCCACTCGCCTGACTCCGCTTCCCGGCACGTCCTGATGCTCACGAGCTTATTGGAGAGCACGGTTTGCTTCCTACGACGGCCCTGTCGCAGACCGCAAGTCCAGCGCCCGCCTGTCTACTTGAAGTCCTGCTCCGAAGAGTTTATAGTTTCTTGGTTCATTTAAGTTTAGCAGTTTGTCCTCTTCTTCCAAATGTCGTTCCGACATTTGACCTAATAAATTACGGCAAATTTTCCCATTACGGAACTCCGCGTATTTCACTCTACTATATATATTATTAATCATATTTTTTTCTATATTTCATCATATCTTCCATATAGTTAGAATAAAAAAATGGATCATTAGGGATTAATGGTATCAGTAGATCAATATTTTTATCTATTCATATTTACAGAAAAATTGTCGGAAATAATTGAATCTCTTTTTCTTAGTAACACATTTTGTTTTCTTGATCAATGGAATTAATTCTCCTTGCCGCAAGGTTTTTTGGCACACCAACAGAATTGAATAGGTACCAGATTTTTTGATCTGATTCTCAATTCTGAAGATTTTAGTGAAAAGAATTTTTCCATGATTTTATAATTGATATGAGCGTAACTTTTTTATTTATACGAGTAACAATCTGTTTTTTATATTTTCCCTTCGTATCACAGGGTGCGGTGAGCTCGGCCATAATAGTCTAGGAGTAGAGTCGCATTACATTGTTTCGAAGCATTTTTGAGTTAGTTCTGTCAAATTGATGCAAGGACTCTTCTACATAATGCAACTTGTAAATAAACGTCTCGAAATTCGAGTAAATCTCGGGATAAAAATAGTAGTCAAAATGACACTGGATTCCGGTATTGCTGAGAAGGAATTTTGGGTGTGAAAAGTGTTGCGTTCAGAGCATCCGAATGAAGGGACGGCTTCAATCCTGTGCCGTGGAGTTCCTTCCTGCATTGCCTATTATTCCGCTGTCCACTTCGGCGACACGGTAGACGTGTGATCTGTGCCGGCGATTAATTAGTCTGAGATTTAACATAATGATGATTGAAGCATATTTTTCATAGAGTCTTGTTGTTGTGTCGTAATAGTACTCAAGATGCAGACATGCTAACCTGCAATGAGTTTCGCTCAATGGTAAGTGAACGTATTAATCAAGTATTGAACCATATTTTATTCCCAAAAATAAATTTCGCAAAACGTACGCAATCGATCCATAATAATATCATCGTGTTTTTGTGCATAATTATATACATACAATACATGTATGAACGTTTGAATATGTATAAATAAATAATACGGAAATATCATAGTTTCAGTTGTTCAAATATTGAGATTGAAATGACATTTTATAAAACTACCAAGTTATTTGAATATTCTGCGTGCTGTATCGAACGCCCCCAACTATGTAGGCCGTGTGAGCAAGTGAGGACATAATTTGTATTATTTTGCTTGAGATACTCGAATCTTTTATCGGAAACGGCTGAGAGCGGTGCAGCGTATACGAGTGTATTTTTGATAAAGGCTTCGGTACTCCAACAACATAAACTCAATGTTTGTGTCATAAAAATGTAGGGATAGATTTATTTGTTTCGTGCACAGATCTGATATAATCTAGACAAACTCGAGAGGCAGTGAGCCCTGTGCTACAAAAACACTCACCATACATTTACAGTTGTTCACGTAACTAGAGAGTAATGTCCTCAATAATCAATATATAATTTATTCATTCATATATTTAAGGAGGCACCTGTCGTTTCTTATATAATTTTTTATTATTATTTTATCAATGTTATATAACAAAACGCCAGGTTTCTCCTCCAATGAATAAATAAATAAAGAAATGTATGTATATATTTTTTGCTTGCGTAATTTCTCCTATGTTATCACAATGAGAATCTCATTGAACACATTTAAGTTGTGGTGAATTTTACACCATTAGTAATAAATAATAATGCAAAGTCACTGCTCGCTTGGTTGGTCCGTCTCTCTGTCACGTTCTTAAAATGCTTAATGACCGCATCTGTGATACGAGTTTCACAAGTGCACAAGTACAAGAATGTTTTAATCGCGGATTCTGCTAGGAGGGAAATGTTTGTTTGCCGTCCGCATCTGAAAGATTTATCTAAAGAAAATATAGAATTCCGTCATTTTGACTGGTCGTGTACACTAGTGCTGTAATAACAGTTGTCATGTATGCATTATAATAGTAAGCACCGTTGCACATGAATCTATTGATTTTTTGTCGGTAGCCATCATAAATTTTGACTAGGTGAGCTAAAAATAATTAATGAGCGTATCTGTGATACGGGTTCAACCACTGCACGGGAACTAAACCTATGTTTTATTATTTTGTTTTAGAATGAATGTATTTGTAACGTGTTCTTAATCAGAAATATTAATAAACAGGAAATTAGAGATTTATTCAAGCCTGAGATCCATCTACGTCAATCAGACACTTCCTGTTGTTCATGTGATCAGATGAAGTGATGTCTTATATAGTTTCTAATCTAATAGTGGGTTTTATGTGTCGTGTCAAAAATAATCTTTTGTCATTATTTTTTATGGGCCTCGTGCGCTCGTTTTGCACAAAGACCAGCGTAATCGAACTTTAATTAAATATTTTTAAATCTCCTCATTTAGGACAAACCGGGGACGTTAATACATATATGCTTGTGCGAGTAGAAGTCTATCATTACGGTTAAGAAGTATTGAATGCCGTCATTTTGATGGGCCATGTACACCAGAAAGTTATGTAAGCCAATAGACCCAACGGACAAGAAATTGAAATAATCTCGTAGGCTTGTTTGGATGCTTGCTTGCAACCATCCACACAATACCTTCAGTGCAGACTTTAAACAAAATTCTACACCATACTTTACCACTGACATAAAGCTTAATATAAGGCCTTTTTTGCAATTAATTTAAGTCTTTACCAATATGTAAAATAAAAATTGTGTTCTTGAACCCATACTTGATACCTTACGTGCAGAGTAAAGAAACTGCTGACTACTAAACATTTATCGTGAATAATTTAGGTATCGCAACATTTTCATACACTATAATCGTGGATACAACCTGTAACAAATTATCTTTTTACTATGCCATATAGTCTATTGTTTCTTTAGCCAGTGTTCGTAGACATGTAACTAATTGATTCTTAACTACAGCACTCTTGTCAAGAGCAGGATTATCAACCAATTTCCAGTAACAAAATTGTCAAAAAATAATATAACAGTTACAACCTGCCCAACTGGTTACGAGTAGTCTAGCATGAAACATTTCACGTTATACAAGGAATAATTTCTAAGCGATAAACAAACAATTTTGAACATTGTCCGCACAAATGTAAAAGTTTTTAACTAAATATACGAGAAGACATCGTTGAGATCTGGTCACTGATTTATAGACCGGCCATCACATGGCTGTCTCATCACTGATTATAACGTGACTCATTTAAACGCTTATTATCATTCAAACGAAATGCATAATTGTAGCAAGAACGATAGAAATTTTCTATCACACTCGACAAATCGATGTTTGTTTGTACACGGATATGAGATTGGCTTCCCAGATTCCACCGGTCCCTACCCACATTGCGGGGCGTAGACAAGATACGGCTCGCCTATATAAAGACGAGGAACAGGGAGCAAATTACTTTACTTTGCAGCCACTTCTCGTGCCGTCAACACATCAAGCATCACCATGGCCATCACTGGAAAATTCATCCACGCCTCCAATGACAACTACGAAGCCTGGCTCGTGTCCATCGGTGAGCAAATAGATCCTGTTTTTCAATGTCATGAATGTGTTGTGAAATTTATATCATACTTTAACTCCCCCCCAGACTGTTGACTATAATTGATCTTTAAGTTTATGTAGATGAAGGAACTCATGGCCCTGCAATGTGAAAAGGTAGTTTATTAAAAATTAATATCTTGCGTTCTTTTGTGTTCAGAGTGTGCTAGATGCTTCTGTGATCCTGATTCTCAGCTTACAAAAGTGTAAAATTTTCAAACTACGATAATTTGAAAAATTTTGCGATGCAATCAGACTAGTTTTTCTGAGCAGGCAAAATTATTTTCATGCAGAATCTCGATTCTCGTTTCTGATGGAACAAGAAAATTACATTCAGCATACTCAAAATATTGCCGAAAGAAAATATTTTCTCGTATATTATTTTGTCAATGTCGAGCGCAAATGTAGAATTTAGATCTTACATCAGGCAAGATAGACAGAAACATATTTTGATGAACGTATCATTAAAATGCTGACCTAGACCTCGATTCTATCAAAAGTTCATATTAGAAAAAATCATGTTGCTGATTTTTTATAAGTATTTTAAAGAATAACACTAGCCAAACTTAACTAAATGCAACTGTCTTGATTTGATTGTTTAAAATAGACTATCACCCAATATTTTATTTTAAAACCTGCTTATGCGAGTTTCATCAAAAATAATATATCCTGAATAACAATGATCAACGTGTATAAACATTTACATAGATGCTCAACAAGGATAGCTATCTCGTGGGTAAAAATATGATCTTTACACGCCAGTTCTTATTTCCATAAATGCATTAAACTCCTGTTTGCATCATGAGGAACAATCAGGAAAAAAATTGGACCTAGTGAAGTTTTTTCTCTCAATAATTTCGCACAAAAACCCATAATTTAACGTTTTTTGTGCTTGATCGAACTCTACCAATTCCTTTCTTTTTTTACCGGTCTTGTATGCTAATGTTCGATAATGCACGCAAATAATGTAATTAGCTTAGTAACTACATAAAGCATCACGGCAACCAGATTACTAAACACTCAAAGTGCGTGATTAGCGCACCATTATGTGCATGCACGACTTCTCTTACAAGCATTGCATTGTTGAAAAATTAATTTCATAATATTTAATTTATAAGTTGGCAGTCTATTACCTAGCGTTGCAATATAACGTTACAACATAGCGTTACAATATAACAATGCATGGAGCGTTACTATTCACCGTTACAATACGGAGAATTATTTGCTTACAATATAATTCATGGAGCACTTATTGAAATGCCAACCTCGGATCTGTATGCGAAGGTGCGGGGGCTAAAAATAGGTTCTGTTTCTGATTCATTTACAATTCGATAACTGCAACACTGAGTATTTCAAATATATATTTTAAATACTTAATGTTACAATTCGATAACTGCAACATTAAGCATTTAGAATACATATATTCAAAGATGATCTCCAAGGAAATTCATTCATGAACGGTGGCTTAGCTTATCCTCGCATTTTTCGTACCCAAAAAAGCTGTTCAAACTAAAATATTCGTTTGACAGTTAAAATCTGCAATAGTTTTCCGGCATTCCCCTTGATGACGCAATCAATAGATTAATTAAAATTTATTCATTTAGGTGTTTTAATTAATTGGCTTAGTGGCTTAAGAGTAAGATTGATAGACGATAATTAATGTACACTGTTTATATTTCTATTCAAGCACACGTTCTGTAATGAGGGTCTGAATATCTTAATATCAGAGTTCATTTAAAACTAAAACGTACCAGAAGGAACGAATAAAGGAGTTTCAGAATAACCGAGCAAAAACCAGTTACAAAATCTTGTCATTCATTGCAACAAATATCGCTTACGTAACACTCAAAAGTGAACAGGCGGCACTACAGAAACAGGACACAAATGCGCTGGTAAGAGCACTCGCGTCCGATGATAACATTAAAGATATGTACGATGTGCTGGCTGCAATAGCTTACCGGTTCATACTCGCTTTTGATGGCCATTTATCATCCTTGAGGTACAAGTGGACAGCGTTATCAGAGATCCATGTATCTACGTGGACCAGCGCTCACATACATCTCTTCAAACGAACGTAGTAACTTACGAAATTTAGATGTTTGTACCTATGTGATGTGCTAAGCACAGTCAGTAGCGATAGGTTGGAACCGGGGTAGTAAATAGGTGAACACTGAAGCACAAATTTATCTGCACGCCCCAACTGGGCTTCCACTAGTTACAATCACAAATTTACTAACTTAATGCGCAAGGATTCAACGCCACCTAACGCCTTTAACAAATTTACAAAGTCACGAGCAAAAGGAAAATCCCGCGGACTAATCTATAGCGAGAGCAAGAGCGTGAGCGAGAGCGGATAGGAGCGGTCGGAACGTGGGCATAGCAGATCCTGAGACAGGAGATACAGCACTAATTAATGCCTATGGAATATACAAGGATACAACATATTCGTTTTCAACAAGACACTCGTTTCCACTAAAACATTATTCCACCTACCACGGCCACACTTACCCCGAGCATCCGCCCCTCCGCACCAGTGACAGAGACCAAGTGTCCGCAAACCACTCCCCCGAAGGTCTATTTTCCAATCTTCACTATAGTTCTTTATTTTATGTACACCGCAGGCTTTCAAAAAAACAAACAACTCTACTTGATTCAACACTAAACAATACACATACACTGTAAGGGAATAGAATTCTAATCAACACGCTACAACCTATATAATTTAACCATATTTTGGTAACACATACGGTTTTCTTCGTGAAAAATTTTATTTTTTACGGCTTACAGACCTGTAAGTTGGTTCTTTTTTGCTGCAACCTAAGGATGTTTGCTTTCTGGTTGTACATACAGTAATGCTGATGTTAGTTAATAGTGACAAGTAAACTTTTGTAGGCTGAGTGCACTTTAAAACTAAAATTAATTTAGGGTATGCGTTTTAAAACAAGAGGAAACTCGAAGTTTCACCTATAGTTCTTGATGAGTAACCCGTTATTACTCCTGTTCACAACAGATGACAAACGAAGACATTAAGCTGTCATTTATGATTTCTATCGGATGACAGCGTTACTCCTCTTCTATAAGAATACCGATTACTTTATAATATAAGTACTAATAGGTTTATTCATTATTAAACTTCGGAACACTGTTGGCAAATAAAAATGATCCATCCTGGCCAATAGACAGTATACGAGTAGCGGGAGCACATCACAGGCTATGTTTCAACACGTTCTCGATGTGTTATACTTGCAGGCGTGCCGGCCGAGGCCGCAGCCAAGTACAACGCTGCCAAGCCCGTGCTCGAGGTGACCAGCATCGAAGGCGGCATCACCGTGAAGACCACCGCCGGAGATAAGGCCTTCAGCAACAGCGTCATTTTCGGCAAGGAGACCGACATCGACATCGCTGGCCTCAAATACTCCGTAAGCATGAACACACATTTTGAGGGTCATCACTTAAAGTTTTCGGAAAATGACTTTCTTTGCCATCTAACCTAATTTTTTTAAACGCTTAAGGCTTAAGATTGTATTAAGAGAAACTTGATGTAATCAATTTATGGCTGCAAAACGTTGATTTTAAACAAAGGATTCAGTATTTCGAAGAGCAAACGACTGGGAAATGAAATTTATGAGATGATGATAGGTTGAAGCTTATCAAATAAACTAAAACTTTTAAAAGTATGAACGTGGAGTATTGTGAGATTATTCCCTGAAAAGCGTTAGGCTTGCGGAAAACGGAAGTTAATGATGATTTTGGACGAACATCTGCACTGTGAAAGCATCTAAGAAAAAAATTAATATCTGAATAAAACTAATGAAACGAACTGACGAAACGTACGCAAGGGAAATTTATAGATAAAATATTTCATAGTTTTTAGTTCATCATCGAAATGAAATAAAACTTCTCTGCATCAAAGAACATGTTTATGTTGAAATTGGTAACATTCTCATCTGCCGGCGTACACATGTGTCACATCACACATGGCCGTAATGTGCACATGGTGATGACAAACGTTACGTTATGTCCATCATATTTTGAGAGAGTATTAAGGTATTATTACTAATTTTTCGTATTATTAGATAGGTGTACAAACTTTCATATAATTGCCGTATTGATTGAACTAGGTCGATTTCATAATTTAAATTTCATATTGGCTGTTTTTGTTAGGTGTTTTTGGTTACGGTATCAAAAATTTCCGAATGCTAAACTCGAAGAAAAATTATTTATGAATGGCAGCTAAGCTTATCCTCGCAGGCTTCTTAACCAAGACGAAGCGGTTCGCCCTTTCATAAGAGTTAGACGGGGTTCCAAATCTGCAAGTGTTTTCAGGTATTCCTGCAGGTGATGATACTCCCTCTAGCGCGTTCCTGCTCACTTCTCGGGTGCGGATTTCAAATTTTGGCTCTTTTTTTGGAAAGAGAAATTTTTAAAATTTGAGTAACTTCATGTTCGTGTCTCAACTGGTGGCTTAAGAAGTCCCGTATAACTATCCCAAAACAGTACCTTTCTATGTGATAGATAATGTGAGTTCGTTTTCTCTACAAGAGATTCCATTTTTAAGTCTCGAAAGACAAAATAATTGTTCTCATAGATGCAAATTACTGATGTATGCAGTTATCAGCATGGGAGCTGCCCTCAGTAATAGAGTATTGGTTGAGTTTCAACTTTTATTTTCTACATTCAAGGTGAACATCGAGCCCTCCGGCAACGGCTACAAGGGCACCGTCAAGTTCGGAGCCAAGAGCGGCACCGTCGTCATCGAGGAGAGCGGCAGCGGCATCGTGCAGGTGCGCACTCCTGAGCTGGTCATGTTAGGCAGATTTGGGCTCGTATCTGCTCTCAAACGCCCATATCTATGGACCTATTGAAGGGAAACATTATTCGAGAGCTATAATTCCCAAACACTTTTACTTTATAAGCAACATGGGTGAATTCAATGATACATTTAAACGAATACGTTATAAAGAAATTTAAATTCAACCTAGATAACTGTTAATTTGAATTAATGTACTCGGTTAAAAATTTCTTGGGAATAATTTCGGCGTTTCAAACGGGACAGAGATGCCCTGCACGTACAACCATCCTTTTCATGAAAATTATTTTCCAGAGAAGTAGTTGTCTGTATTCTGAAACAGAAATTAGTTTTCTGTATTTTTTTGAAGGCATCCATCGTACTAAAAATCTGAAGTAACTTTGAATCACGGTAGTTTCATGTTATTTGATTAGATCGTTCAATAAAAGATCGTTGTTTTAGGATTGGTTTCCCCAAATTCAGCTCAAGCGAAGTTTCTCAGTGTCCAACATTATTCAAAGTTTATTCGTGTATGAGCAATTGCCTGAAATTACATGAACGTAAAAAAATAAGTGCAAAATAACTAGCGTCAAGCATTCTATTGTTTTGAAAATGTACGAATCAATGACTCGTATTGATCGATGATGTTAGTACCAAATTGTTTTTGAAAATTTTACATGATATTGGAAGGTGCAACACGCACATGAGGCTATAATATGAACAGTAAATCATTGTCTCACAATGCGCGCAGCGAATCCTTATCTCCCAATTTTTTCTATTTCAGACGGTGACGATTGATGGAGTGGTCTCCAAGCGCACCTACACCAAGCAATAATTTGGCTTTCTTTCCATGGCTTTCAGTAAAATATATTTTTCTAGTGATCAAACTATCAAAATTCTCACCATCAGTCCCTCCGAATAAAAATTAAACGCAAGCGTTTTTTTCTCTAAACCTAAAACGGAGAAAAGAGAGGCAAGAAACTTACGATTTGCTGCACCCGACTTCGATTGTGAACGAGGAAACCAATGCTTTAAGAAAAAAAAATAGAAAGAAAGAAAGAAAGAAAGAAATAAAAACAGCTCATTTCCAACAAAGATGGTACAAAAAAGACAGTACCATCATTGGTTATTAAAATATCTTAAAGTTAATACACTTAGATGATACACACACATGAGTAATGTAACACACATAACACTAGTCGAAAAGAAATGATTGAGGGCAATGTACTCCTAATGTTGCTTAATCTACATTTGATGATACATGTAATTATAATTATAAGAGACAACACAATTTCATGGACGATGCATTTTCATCGTGGGGTGAGCGTTTCTATAGTTTCTCAATATTGTTCTAACATTTTGACTGTAACGTGAGCCATACTTAGTCATTGAGGGAGTTTTCATCATGCTGCTAACCGACCAGTAATCACAAACGCAATTTTTAAAATACTCAATCAAAACTAAATGAAATCATGATCCAGCTAATGTTTGGCATTTTCAACATTGCTTGTTACCATTAACATTAAATTTTAACGGAATATAAAACTTCAGTTGTTCCAGCCGCAATTAAAGTGTTAACTTAATTTTTTTTCAAAAATGAATTGATGGAATGCGCATAAATTCTTTCTTACTCGTCAATGCCATATTCAGTCGCTAATTCAGTTACAGAAAAAATGAACACCGTGGGCTGTATGGAAAAACTAAAATTGAGCATTATGTGAAAAATTCAATACTAAATATTTTGAAAGACTTCCAGAAATAAGGGCCTTGCACTGGGAAGCCTTACTAACAGGGGCACCTTACCCTGTACAACAGAAGTGAACAAGTGAAAACTCTTCGAAATGAACTAACTCATAAATTGAATTATCATATTAAAAGAGTGTATTGTAATTATATTTTCTATTATTTTTTCAAAGAAAACTCTTTTGATGTGGCGTACTAATTAAAAAGTAATTTCAGAAATGAAGATTAAAAAGAATCGGAAAAATTTGAATTTTTTGTACCTACCCATATTTAAAAAGGTACATGTCCATTTAAGAATAAAAGTTATATGCTGATTGATTGGCTTCGATTCTAAGGATTACCTCATCGAAAAAATTGAAAGTTTCGACTGACCACATTGCTTATTCTTTGATCCGTATTGCGAGCGAAGTAGATACTCTTCTTTAGAATTTGATCTCGAATGTTCATTATCTCTATACTTCGTTCGAAGCAGTGAAAGCTTCATCGTGTAAGATATTTCCTAGGACCTAAGCAAGTTTGTGTTTAAAGACGCGAGCAACTTGTGTTTTGCTAACACTTCACTTAGCTTTCGACCGTTGTGACTCGAGCAGCGAGGCTGGGAGCCGGGACACTTGGTGGCTTTCATCTTTAAACATGTATATTTTTTCCACATATCTCTGTTTGCTTATTTGTTGCAAATCTAACGTTAAATAAAATCTCGATGAGCTGTAGCTCCTCTGGGCACAATCGTAAGCGCTGTATTTGTGCGAGCTTCGATAACGGCGACGTTTGCAAGCACAACAAGAGGTCTTGACTACATCACCACTGCACGTAGTTTCAAAGGTTTCATGAGAACAAAATTACCACACTCATTCGGAAAATTCTGCATGTTTGAGGCAAATGAATAACTTCGCAGTATTCTCTTGAAATTGTATCGGAAAATGCTCAATTCTCAACCGGGCTTCTCCGTCGGAGCTGCATGTTTGAACCCGAGAAGCATGGGTCGTAAAATTTGATTCTTTCACAACTAGAAAGTACATGAAATAAAAGCCTACTGAAAGAATCTTCCAAACAGTGAAATTGAAATTTAGTATGTGACATGTTTCCCAACATATGATATAGCTCTTTCCGTATAGAAAGTGTGGGAAGAGAACTCAACGCTACTGCAGCGACAGTTTATCATTTGCCCACGATCTAGCCACTTCAAATGGGAAATTGTGCGATGTTTTGATGAAATGATGCGGTAGTGTTGAAAGCTTTGATGATAAAAACAGCGTAAATCACATTGGATTTCTCGAATGTGCAATAAAGTACAACACTTAGGTTTGGTATATTAAATTTCTTCATACTTTTATTATTCCCGTAGTAAAAATCAACGTGTAGCAACTTCAGGCAACGGTTCAAAACTTTATCATCTGTAGGCTCGGTTTAGACTTTCAAGGGTGCAACAGTCACTCATGTCAGTCAAGCACAAGGGAAGAAACTGAGTTACAAAGTAAGCCTAAAACGAGTTTGAGAGTAGGTTGCAGTTTCTTTGTAATTTTGGAAGAATGACTGGAAGTTTTAAGGGATAAAAACTTTGACTCGACTGACACTGCAATCATCAGTGGTGACAAAATGATAAAATACGATAAATGACTAATTCCAGCTAAAAAGAAAACCATATAAAAGTATACTCACTAAAATAAATAAACTTTAACAATTTTTTTCTATACACCTTCTATTTTGGTAGAAAAGAAAGAACTCATCCTTAGCGCTGTTGAGAAATGCCAATCAGAAGGGCAAATATTGGCTAGTTCCATGCCTTAGGACACTTTGGAAAACATTCCTTCCCTTGCGTCAAAAAACATCGCTCTGCTCAAGTTCGGCGAGTAACTCATGCGTGCTGAGATGGCAAACTTTGCTCACGCTTCCTTAATCGTACTGCATATCTATTTAGTTCCGAAAAGATTGAGGGATATGAACTTAAAATTTCACTACTAATAATTTATTATTTACTTTTGATTTTTGAATTGAGCCAGTGAGCAGAGCGACGCTGGTGGGAAGACAACATGATTATCACAAATGCAGCGTTTATCCTTAAAACTGAATAAATGTTTCGTTGTTTTACACGGAGCAACTTTTTATTCATCAATATTTCCTTTCATAAACTGAGGAAAGTTTGTTAAATTATTTCATTAAATCGCTGAACACCATTGAACTCAGTGAAGACAAATAATACTTGATTTAATACAAATTAATACTTGAGTCTGATTGCCAGAACACACAATTCATAAACTTTTCATTCATTGCAAAAATAATGATATTTACCAATCAAATTATATACAATACCTCATGCACAACTTACTCATCGACAATCTTATTTTTAAGCCTGGAGGGACACTATGGGCTGCAGTTAATTTACCTATGAATATCACTTAGTCACTTCTACTCCTGCTCTGGTGCTGGTGCGTGACAGGCACTTGACGGCACGGGACGTGTGTAACTATGTCCGAATGAGCCAATATACTTGCTGCAGTTGCCATTTTCTCCATTCATTATATCTATTAATTTTCTTCGCGGGTAGCAAAATATTACATCTTTCATTCAGAGCAATGCATTTCAGCGAGTAAACGAAAGCACTGGGGATACAGTTTCTCACTTATAGAAATACATGGTGATTAAACGGCTACGTACCAAGTCCAAAACTACCGAACGGTTTTTGCATTTTAAACTGCTTCGTTGCGAGTTCGCTCTTTCAAGAATATTTTCAGTATAAGATGCAGTGTCGCAGTGAGCTGCATGGTGATGAAGGCCTTTATTGATCTTGCATCTTGCACTGAAAATATTCTATATATATGTATTCAAGACGAGTGATACAGCAAATACAAAGTTTGTTTTTGATTAATATGTTATACTTCGTCATGAAATGGGTCGTGTTCTATTATAAGGGCTGAGATTGTCCTTTACAAGACGATAAAACACTGTATGCCATCTAACAATGCGCCAGGTATTTCAGGAACAAACGGAAAACAATTCAAGCAAAATACGTAGTAGGGAAGCGTTTCTACAAGACATGATTATATTATTTGCCTAAGTAATTTCAGTGCTTTGATATCGCATCAAACGATCTTTCGTCCATGGAACCTATAAATCGACTTATCTGAGCAGTTGTTATGTAGAATTTTCGATATCATCCCACACGGTCTAGTTCGATTACATTGGGCACCTCGCTCATGATCTTTCAGTTTCAAGATGGACCAAAGCGTTTCAATCGAAAGGTCGAGAGAAGAAGGAGACCAAATATTAAGATGTTCTCTTTGGTTAGTCTGGGTGTCCGAGAATAAAATGGTAGCTTTGGCTGTATGCAATGCAGCATAATCATGTATGAATAACAGATGACGTCTGGGTAAAAGTGACGTCATCTAACCATGCACATGAAGATAAGTGTTCACCCAGAAACCGGACGTAGGTTTCGCTGGTGATCAAATAATTTTCTGGTACTCGAAATTATCTTAACAGTTCGTTGCAAATTATCAATGCTCTAAGGAAATCGTACCACCCCCTCATTGACGCCGAAAGAGAGTGGAAGAGAGGATTCATAAAGCGCCTCCGTCTAGGCCTATCCATCAGAACCATTCAACGCAGCGCGGGTCTTATTCGTAAAAAACATTGCACAATCTGTCTTCAAGTATTTTTAGTCCAGGAAACGTAGTTTTCTTTGTGGGATGTGTTCAATATGGCACATGACGTAATCCAAACCGTTTGTCGCCTCTTTGAGAACTCTGACTGGATATTTTTTGCTGCAAGTCTAAGTCCAGCGCCAATAAATATTGCAGCTCTGGCCGACCCAGGATGGCTCCCTGCCTGCATATTGCATAAGCTATTTCAGCATGTCCCTCCGGTTTATGTTTCTTCTATTCCTTTTGTCTTTCCTATCGTTACTGATGGAGTTTTCCACATTCGACTTTGATGTTCTTGCGTCCTTTTCCATTTCTCACGCTGCATCCACTGCAGGGACACCATTTGCAAGTCGGTGGCAGCCTGCGCATTCGCATCAGCTACCGAAAGTCTTTTCCTTGGCATATTCTCATACCTTCAATAAAGCGTGACGCATTAGAAAATGAAGCACAACACATTTATCAATACAACTTGTTACTACTGCATAAATCGCCTTTAAAATTTGTAGGAATATTGCCCTTAGTGGGAACCATCTTTGCATTCAATCTCGTTTAACTACTGTTTCTTAAGCTAGAAATGTTTTGAAAAGCAAAAGCCAACTAGAAATGACGCGTGATCAGCATTTTACCCATTTGAAATTAGATTTGTTCTTTTGCAGAACGTCGGTGCAAGGTGGAAACGAATTCTTTACACCTACTATATAGTAAAATTAATAATATTTTTTATAAAAAATGTGACACTACCTCGTCACAATAATTTTTTAGTAGCACTTAACAAATTATTATTTAGATTTCCTCCTCCATCTAGCATACTTCACCGGCGGTGGTCTGCCTAAAAAACCGTCTGCCGCATGGACATGGTGGGGGGATATTTGAGGGGGTTTCCGTTTGTTAAATGATTATTATTCAACTATTTTTGGCACAAGTACAAATATTTCAGTGATAATTTGTGTAAATTGTTAGAATAATGATTTTTCCGGAAACTATTTCATGAAATCGCTTTCAGCATCAATGGTTGTCCCTACACTGGCACGAAATCATTGAAATGCTCCCACTCCACGACATTCATTGAGGATATTACCTGGACAAAGGTGGTACTTAGTGACGCTATGGTATAATGAGGATAATGATTATGTACTCTCCACTTCAACACTGCTCTATACGTAGTAATCCATACCGTTCAATAGAAGCGAATTTGAATGCTACATATCAGGTGTTATATGATCATAACGATTGTCTGACAACTATTCTTGGGTTACTCAGTTTTCTTAAACGTTGTTGAGTTTTAATGAACTACGTAGGGCCTTCACAATGTACTTCAAAAATTCAGGGCTCAACAACTGTTTTCTGACCCATAATATTAACAGAAACGTTAAATCTTCGACGATGTGGATGACACTGGGAAGGCATCTCATGAATACATGTCCTTCGCAACTCCCTACGTCCGATACCGTCGCAGTTACGGGATATTTGGCTTATGTCAATGTGAGTACATCAGACAGATCTGCATGCAACTACAGTTAGCGACGAAATTATTCGTACACCCCTCGTCTTTCAAAACTTTCTAGAATTTCTCAAAAAGTATTGTTACCACAGGCATAAGATTTTCACAGGGTGTGAAGCACATATTATTGACAATAATACGAAGTTTCAAGAACAAAATATTATTTTTGAAAGATACAACAAGCTGAACTTCAGAAACACGATGAGACAAAATTATTCATACAGTGAGTAGTACTACACTTTATTGAGGTGAATCTACAATTTGAGTACATTTTTAATAATCAATAGCGTAAATTTTTATCTTCATAACATTTAAAAGCCTTTTATTATAGTTGTTGACAAGCTTTTCCGTAGTTTCAGATGAGATATTGTTCCATTCTTCAATGGCGGTGCGTTCCAATTCCTGAAGATTCGTTGAAGCTCTTATGTTGATGTTGACTTTTAATTCCTGCCACAAATTTTCAATGGGATCGAGATCAAGACTCATCGAAGGCTATACAGGGTGTTTCGAAAATACACGGCATAATTTCAGGTATGTATTTCCCACATGTAGACAATCAAAATAGTTCATTACAACATATGTCCGGAAATGCTTCATTTCCGAGTTATGGCCTTCACAACATTGAAATTCACCGGAACGTTTTTCTTTCCGCAGGTCGTTGCCGTCAAAGGACACATTAAGAGGGCACTCTGACAGATCATTCCTAGGCGAAGGTTAAATTCAGTGTTGTGTTTGGCGTTCGACTGTGTGTCATGTACACAAATCAGGAGCTGGCAGAGATGCACTTGATCTACGGTAAGGCAGACGGCAATGCTGCGCTGGCTCGTCGTTTGTACCAGGAGAGGTACCCACAGCGACAATGTCCAGATCGGAAGACATTTGTAAGTCTCCATCAGCGTCTGTGCGAGTATGGAAAATTTGACTCTCCTGGATTGGGAAGGGGACGACCAAGATCTACAACTCCAGAAGAACAGGAGGAGATTCTGGAGATTGTGAACAGAACTCCTTCTATCAGCACACGAAGGTTAGCGTTGCAAGTGAATGTTCCCCATACGACTGTCTGGAGACTGCTGAAAGAGTATCAATTGTATCCTTACCATTTGCAACGTGTACAGGCGCTGTCACCAGCAGATTACCCTGCACGAGTTAGGTACTGTCAGTGGTTCTTGCAGCAATGTGCTGCAAATCCGAACTTTCCTGCCTTAGTATTATTTACAGATGAAGCACAGTTCACACGAGATGGCATAACAAATCTCCACAATCAGCATGTATGGGCGTATGAAAACCCAAATGCAACTGTTGTATCTCATCACCAGGTGCGGTTCTCCCTCAACATGTGGGCCGGTATCATTGGTGATCGGTTAGTTGGACCCCATGTACTTGTAAACAGACTTACGGGGCAGGCGTACACAAACTTCCTGGAAAACATCATACCTGATGTTTATGACGACACTCCACTGATCGATCGTCAGCACGCTCACTTCTTGCATGACGGCGCTCCTGCACACTTCAGTCGTACGGCTCGCCGGTACTTGGATCGAAGATTTCCTGATCGATGGATAGGTAGAGGTGGCCCAATTGCTTGGCCTCCACGCTCACCTGATCTGAACCCTCTCGATTTCTACTTGTGGGGCCATTTAAAATCATTGGTTTATTCGTCTCCGGTGCCTGATTTGGAATCCCTTCGGAATCGAATTGTGGCACGCTCTGAGGACATACGCAACATTCCTGGAGTGTGGGATCGTGTTCGCAGGTCAATGAGACATCGATGTGAGGTCTGTATTCAAGCAGGAGGTGGTCATTTTGAACATCTTCTGTAATGGCAACGACCTGCGGAAAGAAAAACGTTCCGGTGAATTTCAATGTTGTGAAGGCCATAACTCGGAAATGAAGCATTTCCGGACATATGTTGTAATGAACTATTTTGATTGTCTACATGTGGGAAATACATACCTGAAATTATGCCGTGTATTTTCGAAACACCCTGTATATATGGCAGCACATTTATCTTATTTTTTTGGAGCCAGCTAGTTGTGGACTTGGCCTTGTGCTTTGTGTCAGTGTCTTGTTTCATTTCATAACTCTCAGGAGTATACAGTATACCTGTTGCATAAGCACTTTGGAGAATAAAGACGTCCAAAGTAAAGACCCTGACCTGAAAGTTAGATAGACCAACTTTTTGTTAAAATAGAATAGATATTTTATTCTGTAACGAACTGTAATGTTCAATTTTTCAGTCAGTTCAGTTTGCTAATTGTCACACAGTTACTTATTACATAGAGTTTATTCGCATCGTTTTTGTCAATAGATATAAGCACCGAGAATCTGTTTAGCAAATGATTTAGCAAATCATTCATAGGTGAAACTTGAAGAATCTCAAATTAAATACAAAATCACAGCAGCTTTGTTTGTCTGATATTCGATTTACTTGACATATTTTCAGGGCCAGTACTTTTAAATAAAAATGCCTTCTCACAAATAAATTTTACCTATATTATTACTGCATAAGTATGAAATTTTAGAAACATAAGCTTTTCAAAATTGAAATTTATTTTTTTTAAATGTAGCCTACTTGAGACTTTTCAAATTAAACTTGATCTTTTTTAAATTAAATTAGAGTTTTTTATATCAAACTTGAACTTTTTTAAATTAAACTTGAGCTTTTTAAATTAAAATTTACCTTTTTAAAATTAAACTTGACCTTTTTTAAATTGAACTTGAGCTTTTTTAAATTGAACTTGAGCTTTTTTAAATTGAACTTGAGCTTTTTTAAATTAAATTTAAAAAGCTGTAGAAACGAGGATTTCCATGAGGGCTCTAGGAATGTTGTCCCAGCTCCTATAGATGGCAGCACGAAGTTCGTTTACTGACTCAAATTGTTTACCATTTCCATAAAAATCTCTCGCCATCCACCCCCAAACATTTTCTACTGGGTTTAAGTCCGGCGAACATGCTGGATGACGCAAAACAGTGACCCCATTTTCTTGAAAGAAAGTCGTAGTCTGGCGGGTGGTGTGGACTGCTGCATTACCCTGCTGAAAAATCCATCCATCATCACACAGGCGAGGACCCTCGGCTGACAAAGATGATCTTTGCAGCATTTCGACGTAACCAGCAGCTGTTTGACGACCCTGCACCTCCTGAAGATCTATGGTTCCGCTGTAGGAAAATGCGCCCCATACCATAACGGAGCCTCCTGCGCCATGGCGGGTGGAAAACATTTCAGGAGGGATTTCTTCGTCATGCCAGAACTGTTGGAAGCCATCAGGGCCATCCATAATGAATTTTTTCTCCTAAGAAAACAAAACTTGAGACCACTTCTCAACGTCGCATGTTTGGTGCCCACGAGCAAACTGTAAACGGGCCACTTTGTGACGTTGAAGCACCCTAGGACCTTGTAGACCCTTTTTGTTCTTCATGCCGCTTTGTGGAAAGTGCCACCTGATCGTTACTGCACTGCAATCAGCATCTGTGAGGGTCTTAATTTGCTTGGAAGACCGTCCTCTTTCTTGAGAAACCACCCGATTTATTCTCCTACCCAATGCAGGTGAATTTTTTTTAGTCTATCACTAGATTTTGCTGTTCCATAATTCTCTGGGTCCTTTAGGATGTTGCAAATTACAGTTTAACTGCGGTGAATCTCAGCTGCGATTGCGCGTTGCGACAAGCCTCGCTCATGCAGTTCGAAAATTCGACCACGTTCAAATTCGGAAAGTTTGCTTGCTTTGGGCATGGTGAAACCTTTACGCTAAAAGTGCCAACCTGTAACTAATCTAAAATACCAAAAATTACCCTTAAACTAAACTTATTTTATCATGTCTTATAATTATGATCAACTGAAAAAATCATTATTCATTAAATGTGTTGATTTCTTAATAAATTGTTACAATTGTTATTTTTTGTCTTTCTCACCTTCAGTAATTACCGATCCCTGGTTGAATGCATTTAATTATTTATCACTGAAAATTTGTCATTTTTCTTAATTTTCAAATGGTCTGAAAATTTGGATCACGAGTGTACCATTTTAGAGAAGCGCTCAAACGTCAGAAAAGCGCACGTTAAAAAACAACGCAACAATATGCACTGCACTCTCCACCCTGCACTCTCCACTGCACTCTCCACCAATAATTCTGAAGGCGAAAAACCGTCTCAAACAATACCTGAAGTTCTCACTCGAAATTACAATTTATCATAAATAACAATGCAGAAACCACGATACCCTTGACGAAATAACAAAACGCATGATGAACACTCGCTACGCTGGATAAAATTATGTGGTGCTTTTCAATGCACAATCATTTTAATAATTAACATCAATCCACAATTAAACCCGCGATGGACCCCATCATGAGTTCACAGTTCTTTCCCACTTGAATTTTTACTAGGAAGCTGTGTTGCTCATTTCTTCTGCGCCGCGTCGCCTGTGCCGGGTTCATGTCGAGATTCGTCGGGCTACTTGAGACGCTGCCCTCGCTGAGGCATGGAAGAGCGCGAGTTGCCCTTACCACTGCTTAGGCGCTCGTTGCTCATGAAGGTCTTGAACTTATGCAGACTCAATAGGCGTTGGAGATGATGGAATGGAAGGATTGGTAAACTTCTGGCGCACTCGTCAGCGTATCCTTGCAGGGGCTTAGATTCTGTGGTGCACATTGTTGCGTTGAGGGATCCAGGGGTGATTTTACCAGAACTGTAGAACCAACTCCCGAGTTTCCAACTTGCTCGTTTTTCTTCGTCATCACAACTTGCCTTCTTGTTCTGTTTTTTTTTTCGGCTTCCAGTGCGTTTGCTCTGGCGACTCAATGTTCTTGAGGGCGGGTGCAGTAGGACCGGTAGGCCGTGGCGGCCGCGCCGCAGACCAAGCTAACGTCATTTGTCTTCTCGTTCGTATTACCAGCCAACGGACCAAGTTCTGTCCTTAAGTACTGCTGATTTCTTCTCCTTTTGCCGTTTTCCAGAACCTTCGCGAATTTTCTTCGTTGTCCTGATTTAATGTTCGCTTGTTGGTCTCACGCTCGCAAACCTCTGACACTCCTTCTTCTCGGTACTTTCCCATTAACTCATTGGCTCTCGTCAGGCGGCCCTCTACTCTTGCCTATACTGCCGCCTTTCGCACCCTCGTTCTTCATGGAAAGTTGACCGTGGCTGCGACTTGCTGTCCCACGCTACCTACCCTTTTGTTTACAGTTCACGTTGCTATGCGCGACAGTTACCAATTCCTTGAGCGTTCCGGTCACTGAGCGAGAGAATGAAACCAGATACTTTAGACCCTCGGCCAACAAAAAGTTAGACATTCTTTGAAATGCCTGTCCACGTCGCATACGGAATTCAAGTGGGATATAACTGTGAACTCATAGTGTGGTTCATTACGAGGTTAATTGTGGATCGATGTTAATTATTGAAATGATTGTGCATTGAAAAGCACAACATAATTTTATTAAGCGGAGTGAGTGCCCATAATACGCTTTGTTACATCGTCAAAGGTATCGTGGCTTCTAAATTGTTTGCTTTACAAATCACGGGTGCGAACTTAAAATATTGTTTGAGACGGTCTTTCTCCTTCAGAAATATTGGTGGTGAGTTTAAGTGCAGTGCATTTTATTGTTTTTTGCTGATGCGCTATTGCATTAGCGATTGTTTATAGTGGTATTTCATTCAATCTATTGGTCTTTGTGTTCATTTTATGAGTGTCATGATTTCTTAGCTACATTAATTCATTTGTTTATCTGTAAATTTTGAATAAAATTTAATTGAAAATATACTCCTTGTAATTATCATTACCCCGTGTTGACCATAGGTGCACTGTTGTAGCTACGTGTGGAACAGACACTTTTTATATTTTCCTCAGTCCTTTCTCTCCTTTTCCTGTGTTTTCAGCTCAGTGTTTCATTTTCCCCTCATTAAGATCAAATATAAAGTGTAATATTTCTAACCATTTTTAGTTTTTAGGCGTTTCATTCGTTTGTGTTGCAATTCACATACATTGGTTGAGTAATACTACCCATGCATCATCTGTAGTGAATAAAATAAGCAACTTTTTCGGGCTAACCAGACGTGTGGCAGCGATGACGCGTTCAATATCAGTATTAAGGATGAACTTTTGTACATATTTTGCAGTAAAGGCGTATGACCAATTCCGTATTAGTTTGCGTGATTCTTCAAATTGAATTTTACAAGGTACTACGGTATTGAAGTATACTGGGTTCGATAATCCGCTGGATATTTATATTTTTTTTCGGATGAACAATTGGTTAATTCTAGCAGCTTATAGCAAACTAACTTCATAGCCATCATATCTAGCAGCGTGTGTGGTTGCGTATAGCTGCGAATGGTAATTTTATGATTAATTTTAAGAAAATATAAAAATGTCTGAAATCGGATGAATATATTACAGTATACTGATTCTCGAAACAAAAACTGGATATACTTTAGTAAGATTTGATGAAAAATAACAGCATCGCCACGACAGTGGTGACACATTTCTTAAAAAGGACAATGTTGGCAGACTGTGACTTCCAAACGACAGTTTTAATAATGAAATCAGAGTATAGTCCTTATGCAGCATTAGTCGTAAATGCTGAAATTGTTTTCAGACCGTCATGAGCAACAGTGAGCCAAGTCGAAAGCATAGCACCAAATAACCAACGCCAAAGCCGTGGTACCCAATAGCGGTAATAACTGGGCGACTAATGTAATTGAAAAGATTAAATTATTCTGTTGTTTTGCAAAGCATGAGCGTTCATTATATATTATTGAAGTTAATCCTTTGTTTTCTACAAAACTTCTATTAAATACTGTACTTGACCATAGCGTCAACTCATTGGGTCAGATTGTTTTCGTGAAAAACTATTTTTTGTCGGTAAATTTTTGTGGTAAAATGGATATTTAACACAGATTGTATAAACAATGAAGCGAGTATCTCAAGTTTTTTTCATAAGTTGCACCTAACTCCTTGGTTGTAAATATTATTCCATGTAATTACTAAACGCAGATCGTCGAGAGTCAAACTCAACCAATTAACCTTGCATGCAGCAAACGGACAAGATTATTATCAGAGTTATATATGATTGTAGAGAATTTGAATACACTTTCAGTAAAACACTTTTGATGTGTTCGTTAAATGGCGTGTGCAGAAACCTTAAGTATTTAGAGAAGGAAAAGTATGATATGCCAGTTGTGTTTGTTAAGCACGTAAAAAAAGCAGAACTGATGATTCTCTCGTACTGTTTCGGGGGCTTGCATGTAGTTACATAAGAGCGTTGATGAATACGGAGAAATACATGGATATACAGCATCTACGTTACCAATGAACAGCAGTGACTCGGCACTCTTCATGTTTGCATACTGCCATAACACATTACTGACTTTGTAGACACATCCACATCGCTGGGACTAATTATCGCCTCATCCATTAGCGATGAGTTTTGCAAACAAACCTGCATTGATGATGCTAGATAGGAAATAACTCTGAGAAATACAAAAATACTAGGTTCTTAAATTACATTTGGGTTCCAACTTCCGAACTTATGAAGTATATTGAATGAATAATCGTAGGTCAAGTTCTTCTGTGAAGTTTTCTTGGAGTCTTGACATTGGATTTCGAAACGAAATTATGAGTTCTGGATTTCAGCAACAGCTGTAACAATGCAAATAAAACCGAACGAGTCATTGGTTTGCTTTAGTCCTAACCTTATCTAAACTTAAAAATGAAGAAAATTCCGAGGAAATTGATTATATTATCTATACTAAGAAAACGTCTCAGAGTCCACAGCTCCATCATCAGTTCGAATACAAATCATTACGTCTCTTAAATAAAAGATCAATATACAATGAATGGGAGGTATTTAAATATCTCATGAGAGCAAAAACAAAGTATGTCAAAGAAGAAAAAATACACAAAGTTTAAAATAAAATTGAGTATGTAATGAAGAGGTTTCTATCTATTTACTATTTGCAAAGGGTAAGAACTGTCCAAATTGTTCAGATCAGGCTTTTGCTTGAAAATATGTAGACTTTAAAATCTGAGGTCATAAGGGGTCGAAGTAGAGCCTAAAATGTTGAAATCGGTAGGAGAAATAGGTACATTGCATCTTTCGGCATGATTTTGATCTGATTACCAGTATGGAAGCTTCTACCCCGATGCTCTGCCCCTTTGATATACCAATTTCGTGACGTTATACCGACGTACGACGATTTACACTGCGCACAACTGTAACTCTGCATTTAGGTGTACCCTTTTGTTGTACAGAGCAACTCATCACTGAAGCCCAGCTAAGCTAATTGTAGCTTTGCCTTAGGTACGTCACTCTGAATGTGTGTGATGTAGACTGATGATTGAAGTTGAACTTCTAATTTAAAAGCAGGGCCTTCACGCCATTTCCCCAAATTATTAAAAATCTCATGACTAACTTCATTCAGTGAAAATAAATTGTTTAGATTATAAAACTCCTTTTGAAAGTTAAGGCCTTAACACAAGCTTATGAATTTTATTCGGTTATAGAATTCTTATAATCCATTGCTAGTAGGATACCCTGTTTGTCCTCTGGGATTCGCAATGGAAGTAATGAATTCTTCGAATTGCAGGTGATAACCACGAGGGAGCGTGCCTCGACGTGGGCGGACTTACTCAGAGCGGTTGAAGGCAGGTCTCTCAATTTTTTCGCACGGAGCACCAGAAGTCTAGGCTTAACTAAATTGTATGGAAATTTTCCTACCGTACATTTGATCAAAGTACGGTAAAATAAATTTCTCAGCTGGTCTCTTGAAATTATTTCATCTCCTGTGATTTGGTTTCGATCAGTTGTACGCGCTCATTCCATGTAACCTATTTCATCAGAAAATTGGGTTGTATATTATTTTTCACGTACCTAAACACATTCAAATTATGAACTGTAAAAACTAGGTGCTCTCACTGCCAGCTTGCAATTCACTGGAAATAATTTTAAAAATTAGTAATTCAAATCCTGACGAAAACTATTCTTCAGCACGTTCGACATTCTAACTCAGATAATGTAGCATGAACGCTTCTGAACTCAATCCGCGGCAATTCGGAGCATCAAATCCTTCTTTCACTCACAGAGCGTTCGAAACGTTCAGAACATTCACTCTTGTACGCAAAATTTACGTGCCCTTAAAGGCGTAGTTACAGCGCATTCCAGGTACGCGCACTGTACTCATTTTATTATCATACTTATTACCTTAATTTGCATGGGCTCCGCTGGCCTGGTGCGAGACGATGTGAGCGCTCGTGAGCAACACTACTGTCTCATAGCACCTCTGCTTATCTCGAGGGATCCGTGGACGTACAGTATGTCCACGGGAGAGCCTGGGATCACAGCATTGCAACGGCAGCCCATAACAGGCAAGCGCAAAATACTTGCTAGGAGGAATTTTTCTCTGTATCATTAAATAAGCTATAAGTTTTTGTCCTCTGAGAGGGAATCCTGAGAGTAAATCGCTTCGAACTTTTGTAGCTAAAACGGTATCGAACCCGATTTAATAAAGTGTTTTCCATTTATGTTTCACATTGTGGGAAAATCTCCCACATGCTCGCGAGGTGCACTCGTCAGTCGGAACCGTGGCGTGAAGTTGGACGAGTCGCTTTGCTTCTTTCCGTTGTTTGCGGTCGTTTTGCAGTCAGTGGGAAGTAATGTCGGTGGAGTTTTCCGGGTTTTTAGTTAGGATTTAAGGTGAGCGCTGGTCTGTTGCTGCATTGGAGTCGTCCTCCCGGTGTCAACCCTCTAATTTGTCACAATACCTAAGTATCTCTAATTTCTTGCTGCTTCTGTGTTTCAACTATTTTTATGTTTGCGTGACTGTGGCTGTTATTCAGTTTTTGCTTATTTTTGGGTTTATTTAAATCTCTTAAAGGTGTTCAGGGTTTTAAACATTGAACTTTAAATATTGAATTGACGGCATAGTGCCGCTACTAGTAGGGATCGAGCTTTGCTGAAATCCCATTGAACTTGAATTGAGCTAACGGCATCTCGCCGTACTATATTAGAGATTGAGCTTTGCTCATATCTCAGTGAACCTAAATTCTTTAACATCGGCTCCTAATACTTGGATGCGCTACCTCTCATCCTTGAGCTGTTTAATAATTTATTTCCTCTGGGCCTATGACTTTCAACCGAATTAAAACCTTGAACTCTTCTTTCTGTCCTTACCTGAACACCTGCCTTTGACTGTTTTCCTCTAAATTTCCTAACATTCTTCTAAAAGTGGTATTATACTCACCAAGTGTGGCAATAAACTTGGGTGAGTTATTGCAGGCTTAATTTGTCGATATTGATTCTGACTCATTTGAATTTGTTTGTTTTTGTTTGCTCTATTTGTTAGTTATTTTGGTTGTACCGTTCGTTTAACTTGGTTTTGTTTGTCTTCAGTATGATTTCTACGTTCCGTGCCATTGACACCGGGGGCACTCCACTGGCAGTTTTCTTTCTTCAGTCCAGCGTCTCGTCTTCCTCACCTCTAACGTGCAACTTCACCTAGGCCTTGCGGGTGCGTGTAGGTGTGTTGTCTACATTGATATTCTGAAATTGTTTTCTGACAATGGTACTTTTGAGTCTGGTCTTGTTCTTTTGTACCTAATCTGAGCTTACCTTGTTGTTGTTTCGCTTCAGGTCGGCATGTGGCCTCTTACTCTGACTTCACGCTCTGGCGGCAACGTTTCTGTTAAAGCACACCTTGCTCTGCCCTGCTGAGATGCCGCTCGGTTGTTGTTTCCGTGCCTTGACGCTGCGAAGCATCCTTCCTACTGTCTTTGAGCAACTGTCGCACACTATTGAACTTTGAAACTTGAAACTTGAAACTTAAAACTACTTATGAACAGATGTACGTGTTCACCTCTGAAGGCCTAAAGGTATAAACTACCTTGTACGGCTCCTTAATAAAATATTAAAAACTTGTACGACTTTGTTCCTTGTCGATTATTAATAAAATAAAACTGAAAATGAAAATGAAGTTGTGGAATTTCCCACAACATTAAAGTTGAGGAAATCTGTAGGATCTCAAGCTTTTTATTAACTGTTTGCTATGAGACTATCGTTAATTGATGTACAGGATTTCTTTTTCAGGCACGGAAGCGTGAGCCGAGTGGTGGGCACCTGAGTCCTGAATGAAGGAGCCAGTGGTCAATAATGGAATCCAGCGAAACGTACTGACTTCTTCCTTCCCTTCATTATTCAGCGCAGGGCACACAAATAATTTTGCCACTTACAGTACAATAGCTATGAAACTTTCAGATCCTATATTCATTGAAGTAGTTTTTGAACTGTTGTGTTGGACTATTCAAATAAGTTTTTCATGGAAGGGGCTTAGCCCAGAAAGTGCTTCACATGAATGCGCTGGTTGTGATGAGCACGAGACTAGTTTGAGTAAATAACTTACTGCTATTTTTTAAACGATTGATCCTCCTATTCTACATCTAAAAGTGTTATGTAAGCAAGAGTGAATCGGTATACAAAACTGCTTGATTGTACCTCGCCATGAGGTGAACAAATTTGATAACTAGATGTTTCAACCGTGTATTCGGTAGGCAATACGACTATCAAAGAGTCTCATAACTGCATTGTTAGGATGATTAGCGCATATACCAACGCTGACAGGTACATCAGGTTTTCTGAAATTCCTTTTGGTGCTGCTAAACTTCCGGATTCCGTGTGGGACTGAACAACATCTAGTCGTGCACTTCTTCAAAATGTTGAAGCTGTTTCAATGACGTTAGCGCCGTCATATCCGATCCCGGTGAAGTTATGTCTGGCTCATTGCCTGGTTCTGGTGAAGACGTAATTGGTTCTACTGAAGACTCATCTGGCTCTTGTGAAAAGTTACCTGAATCTTTCGAAGACTCACCTGGTTCTAGAAAATATTTTCCTTTTTCGAATGAAGACTTACTTTGAGCTGTTAAAAACTGACTAGTCTGGAGGAGTCTGACGTGCCTTTGGGCAGAGGAAGTAAGGTACATCAAAAGTGAAAAACTCATGAAACGAACCTGTAAAGTCTTATGGATCTTCTAGTTGACCAGGCAGGAGTTTTAAATGAAACTTCTCAATCGCGAAGTCAGGTGTGAGTTAGTAAGTTAATCTTAAGTATACAATCAATTATTATTTGCTCTCATATTGTGTCCTCAATTCATTTTCGGTGTTCTTCGTGATTTTTGGAGAAGTAGAAGTATACTGACAGGTACGAAAGATTTTTGGGAAAGGAGTTTAATAAAATAGAAAAACTGCAGCCGGGAGTAGTTTATTGGCACCAAATATAAACTGCCAAGCGAGTATCTAGTAAAAGAGTAGTTCCCGGACGCTACGATGGAGTAGGTATCACTTCAGTAGAGGACCACAAGGGCGCAGGTCCTCAACGCCGATCTCCATCCCCCGTTGCCTGGTGAGATAAAGGTTATAGGTGTACTAATAGCACTGAGCTATAGGGCGTACTAATAGCACTGAGTTACAGGGCGTACTAATAGCACTGAGGCTGGCTATATGGGTAGATTTATAGATTTGGCCCAGGCAAGCGTGGGTTACGTTATAGGTTTTGATATAGCTGACTATAGCATCACCAGCTAGCTAACGCCAAGCTAACCAGTAACTAACCTCTAGAACGTTGGCCATGAAGCGAAGGGGCTGGCGAAGACCGACGTGGAGTAAGATTGTCTTCAGACGCGCCCAGCAGGCTCGCCCTGAGTTACCCTTTGTAGATGTGACGAAATGCGGGATGGACGACGGGACGCAGACAGGACGACGACCCTGGCACTGGGCGACTTAGCTCGCCATGTTGACGGAGATCTTCTCTACGAGGAGAGTACTATAACGAACCCTTCTCTAGAATAGTCGAGAATAGATTATAGAGGGTCAACAGCTTCAGAGTCTGGAGTGTTCTCCGGTTTTACTGCGTTCAGAGTTCTGCCCTTGTACTGCCTGCTCTGCGAGCAGTTGGCCTATAAATACTGTGCGCAAGTTGCATTCAGTACGAATGTTGTATTCAGAATAGTTACTGGCAAGCAAGGATCAGCTAGTGGTGATGCTATCTCTCCCACGTGGGAGATCTCTCCCACGCATTCAAATTGGCGAAGGTGAAATCGAAGAAACCAACTCAAGTAAATTCCTCGGCATCATAATAGACAAAAATCTAACCTTTAAAGAGCACATCGCTCATATTAGTTCTAAATTATCAAAATCTATCGGAATCCTAAATAAAGTTAAGAATTTCCTGCCTGAAACAGCCTTAGAAATGCTCTACCGAACGCTCATTTCACCATACTTGCAATACGGAATAGAAGCATGGCACGGAACTGATAAAAATAAAACCAACAAAATTTTTACCCTGCAAAAAAGAGCCATAAGAGCGATAAAGAATCTAGAATATAATGCTCACAGAAATGACTCATTCAAAAATTTACGAATACTTAAGCTCTCGGATCTCTACAAAATCTCCATTTGCAATTTCATTTACAAAACATTAACAAATGATGGCGACCATAGCCTAAAACAACTATTAACTACGCAAACTGGTCATCACGACCATTTAACCCGAAATAGAAGTAAATTCATGCTTCCTTATTACTCAAAGGCTCGGTCACAACACAGTATCCTCTTCGTTGGAACTAAAACTTGGAACTCAATACCTGCGGAGATCCGTGAAAGTAATTCTTATAAGGTATTCAAAAAAAGTCTTGAATCTCACTTCCTATCAGATTACTAGTCGTGTAAGATCACAGAGTCAAACCTTGTCCCCTACATAACTGGTCCTAATAATGTAATTCGCCTTGATTAATTTCGCCGATCTTCAGTCTGTTCTTGAATCGTTTGTCGAATATACTGTTAAATCTAGTCCATATGAACTATATTGTGAAATAAAGTGTCTAATTTCGAGTTACTTATCTCATTGATCAGTCTAATGCGTCTCTAGTTTAAGTGAATTAGGTTAAACATTATTGTACTCCTAAGACTAACCTTGATGGTAGGATGCCCTAGAAGTCACTGAACTTATTCGGGCCCACAGGTAGCTATACTCAAATTTGACCATTGTACTAGACTTAAGAAACATTTTATCTCTGTATCTCCTGTGGTAAATAAATTGTTTAAATTGTTTAAATTGTTTAAATTGTTTAAAATGCTGAACGACTATTATAATTTTTTATTTTCCTCAACAGGTGTCATCAAGGTATTCTATTTATGTACAGTTGTAAAGTAATCAATCATGCTCTAAATTACAAAGTCATCGTCTTCTTGACCCCTAGCTCCTGGTAGATGAAATGCTGCAGTGTGAGAGGCCCATGAGTTTGGTCATAATCCCCGAACCATAAAACGACGCCTATTGCCGTACGAGTGCTAATCCGTGGACTGAATCAGAAGGTAACGCAGCCAATGGGTGTCGATACCGCCGTGCGGTCGACGTGAGGGTTCGTGAAAAAGGGGCTGTTTTCTGTGCAGCTACCTTTTTCCGGGGCGCTAGCTTTTCCACGCAGCTGCACTTCCTGAGGTTCGTGTGGGTACCGCCTACGCAGTAATCAGTCCGTTAGAGCAACAGAAAGGAATTTCTGTTAGTGCTGAACTACGGCGGTACCGTTAGGGTGAGGTGTGTAGGGGGTACCGCCTACGCCTCAAATAGTCCGCTAGAGCAATAGAAAGGAATTTCTGTTAGTGCTGAACTAAGTCGGTACAGTTAGGGTGAGGTGTGTGTGGGTACCGCCTACGCCGTAATTAGTTCGCTAGAGCAACAGAAATAATTTCTGTTGGTACTGAATTACGGCGGTACCGTTAGGAAGACGAGCAACTGTCTGCACTGTAATCAGTCCGTTAGGGCTCTTCAAGAAACTCCCTGATTCGCCGAACTACGACAGCGCCTTCCTTTGCAACAAACTATGTGGAATGGTTTGTCTTCCCAAGGCGGTTCCTTAAGCCCCTTTTAGGCGAGGTGTCTTAATAGACCAAAGCCTGTATCAAAAGTTTAAAAGGAAACTCTTTTGACTTTAGGATGTGAAGTGTTTATTAGGCGATGCTTATAGAAAAGACGGAAAGAGAGTTTGACGCAGAGTGTGTCGGGAAGAGAAGGGGTGAAACGGAAAAGGATAGATAGGAAACTGATAGAGATGCGCTTTGCGCATATGATGCTAGTGTTGAGGGTATTTTTTTTTTTGAAGGTAGCTTAAGGGTGGTAGAAGTTAATTACCCGTCAGGGCTTTGTATGGGTGGATCTTTAGTTAGTAAGCATCTTTAGTACTGGACGTGGGTGAGTAGGCTTGCCGTAGTGGTTAAATCTCTCCTAACACAAAACATTCGCAGGAGTCGGTTGTGGTCCGTCGAGTCCGTCCGTCCGTCCTTCGTTAATGTCGTGTTAAGTTTATTTTGGTCTCGGTTGGGGTGCGAGTGTTTTCATTTTTGAGCTCTGGAATTGTTTGTGCGGTATTTGCGGAGTGTCCTGCGGGAATGTGAGTTGTAAGTAGAGTTGTGGGTGCTTGTCGTGAATATTTTGCCAGATTCTTTTTGCGTGTTTGTGGAGTGTAATGTTGATTGGTTGCAAGTATGCTCGGCGATGTAGTTGTGCAGAGGCGGAGAAATCTTGCCATTCTGAATTTGTTATGTATCTCGTGGCTCGGTTTTGTACATGCTGGAGTGTTTAGATAGATGTTGGTGGAAGTGTGTGTAGGGGAATGGCTGGGTAGATGAGAGTGGATCTTACTAGAGCGATGTAGAGTTGGCGTTTTACTTCTAGGTTCAGGTGTTTGAGTCGGTAAAGGCGTGAGAGGTTTTGGTGTGCTATTGCTGCTCGTTGTCTGGTGTGGGGTGCATATCCGGTTGTGCTGATTGTGAGTCCCAGAACTTTGCCTGAGTTTGTGTAAGGGTGTGGGGTGTTGTTGATGTGCACGGTTGGGTGTTTGCGGCGGCTGATAGCAATTATTTTGAATTTGTTTGTGTTGGTTTGGATTTTCCATTTTCGTTCCTAATCATTGATTTGGGCAATGGCTCGTGTTGTTAGAATAGCTGCCATGTTATATGAATGGTTTACGGATATGATTTGTGTGATGTCGTCTGCAAAAGCTATGTAGTCAGTGTCGGGTATTGGTGGGGGGAGGTCGTGTGTGAAGTAGTTGTACAGTGTTGGGGATAGGACTGCTCCCTGGGGGACTCCTGACTTGATGGGGAAGGGTGGACCAGTGTAGTTTGCGATTCGTATGGCTGCGGTGCGGTTAGTGATGAAGCTATACAGGCTTTTTGTGAGTAGGGGGTGAATTTGTAGCTGTGACAGTTTAAATTTGAGTCCTGTGTGCCACACTTTGTCGAAGGCCCTGCTTACATCTCGTAGAATGATGTTGTTACCGTGCGCACTTTAATATAGGTTAATAAACCTCAACCTATCTGTGGAGTACCTTGCTCGTGACGTGTCATTTGGTGGCTACTTGTTGACTCGTGAGGATGTGACGCTGGGACACCTGCTTTTGAACGTGCATTTAACCCTATTTTTTTTGTTCTTTCCAGTAATTCGTAAAATCACTAATTGACCAACTAAAAGTGAATAATCTAAATCGAATAAATAAATTCAATTAAATTAAACCGGATTAAATTAACCGAATAAATTTCGGTATGTAGGAACTGTGGCTGAGGTAAGTGGATTATGTACATATGTGTGCTCAGCCAAGTTCCGTTTGTACAGTAGATATAGGATTCTGTTCTTTTGTACGTGACTTGCTTGGTTAGTTAGTAGATAAACTTCGGTGAAATTCTGCGAATAAACTTCATTCATAGTTATTCAGTTGTTAAACTAAATTCTTATTTTCATTAATCTATTTGTATGTGCCTTGCCTTTGAAGTGGAAACGTTCCTAATATTCTTAGTTACTTGGTTATCAAAACCCGTGTGTATCGGTCAATATGCGAAATTTAACCAAATTATTTACTTAAATTATTTTACTTCCTATTTGAATATTATTTCTATTATTCCATTTTCTATTTCGTTGTATACTTTGCCTTATCCGTCAATTGTTATTTCTGTTAGTGTTCTTCTTGCGTCATTTCGGCCTTAGGAAGCAGACTGTCATTATTTTTAGTTTACCTGTGTTGTCTTTTCCTTTCAGCTGATGTGTAAAAACCCCTGTGTTTCCCGCCCACGCTCCATTTCTGGGGCTCTCCTAACTAAAAGTGTTTCATTATTTCCTGACTTTTCCCTTATGTTCTTAACCACTGGTTTTCATTTCGTAATCCCTCCTGTGTAATTTACGCTGATTATGTTTCTGTTATAAATATACCTGAACGCTTTTGGTTATTCTCCTTCATTTTCTTTAAGTCCTCTGGTAATCGAGAGAGCATTATTCTTTTTCCTAATTCGGCACCCGCTAACAATGTCTGTTTTGTTTCTCTGTGTTTGTTTAATGTGGAGAGTCTCGTATAGCGTGGCAAGTGCGGTGTGTGTGCCTCTTCCGTGGCGGAATCCGTGTTGGCGGCTGTTGTAGATGTTGTTGATGGTTAGATGGTCTGTTAGCCTGTAGGTTAATATCTTGTCTAGGAGCTTAGCGTGGGTGTCGAGTAGGGAGATGGGGCGGTAATTTTGCACCTTGTGTTGGGAGGTGGAGGGCTTCTGTAAAAAGATCATTATTGCGTGTTTCAGTTTGTTTGGGAAATAACCCGCTGAGAGGGCGTTGTTATGTATGTACAGAAGGTACTGGAGCATGTTTTGCGGTAAGTGTTTAAAGTGGTGTGTGGTTATTTTAGTTGGTCGTGGAGCTTTAAGGGAAAACGTCCGAAGTGCGTTTTTGAGTTCTTCGATTGTGATTGCTGGGTAGTGGAAATTGTGTAGGCGGGAAGTGTCTCCTGTCTCGTGTGGTTCGTTTTGGGGAGCGATGTCTTTCATTTGTGTTTCTATGGTGTGTATGTGTTCAGCGTCGAAATCGTTGTTGGGGTCATCAATACCTGAGTATATGTTTGACCAGTGTTGTCGGAACAAAGGTTCCTTGGATTGTGGTGAGTGGTAAAAGATACCGCCCTCTTTAATGTAGGGGGTGCTTTGTTTTTTATTGTTGCCTGACATACGTTTGATGGGGGACCAGAATTGTTTGGGATTGTCCATCTTTTTGATGTTAGCGATAGTGTTGTTCCATGTCGCCGAGTAGATACGTTGATATGCAGTTTTTATCTGTTGTCTGAGGCTGAGGAGTTCTCTGTATAGGTGGGGTGAGTGGCCGTGTCGTTGGAGATGGTCGTGGATGCATGTTTGTGTCTCGTTTGAAGGACGAGTATGGCATGAGTGGGTTTGATGCCTGGTGTGGTTCTGTGTGTGATAGTTGGGATAGATTGGTTGGAGGCTTCGTTGATGTGGGATTCCCATGTGATTAGGGGATTGTCTATGTCCTCTAGTGTAGGGCTTACGTCTTGCGGTATTGTGTGTTCAGCAAGAAGGTTGCGGTATAATTCCCAGTTTGCATTGTGGAAGGAGGGTCGTGGGCGGATGGGAATTTGTATAGGGTTGGCTGATATTGTAGCTATGATGGGGATGTGGTCGGAAGGTGTTAGTGGACCTGGTTCGAGTATGATGTTGTGGCATGTTTGCGTGTTTGTTAGTACGATATCTGGACTAGTGGAAGCGCGGTGGGTGATTATCGTGGGGAAATTAGGGCCGATGTGGAGACATTTGTTCCTGTCTATTAGTGAGTGGATTTGTCTCCCTTTCCTGTTTGCGTATGTGCATCCGAAAGTGGGGTGTGTGGCATTCATGTCGGCTAGGAGGTTAGTGGGGTGTTTTCGGTTAAAGAGAGTGTGCTTGTCAACGTAGTTGATGTAATCAATGCGTGGAGGTATGTAGGTTTTGACAAGTGTGATTGGGCCTTGTGGTGTTTCTACTGTGATGGCCAACATATCTGTGTGGAAGGTATCGTGCAGCTTGAATGGGAGGTCTTTTCGAATTGCTATTGCTACTCCAGCGTGATTTTCATTTGCTTTGTTTGTGGTATATGTGTTGTAGTTCCAAATTTTGATAGGGGTGTCGTTTTGCATGCAGTGCGAGTTTAGTAGAATTATGTGTGGATTGTATTGACGGTAGATGTTGCATAGTGCGATTTTGTGTTTTTGCCAGTGTTGGACGTTGTGTTGGATGACGGTTAGTGTTTTGTTCATATTGTGTGTATCCATTATGGAGTCGAGTGTTTGGGTTTCTTGTGGGGGGTGTTAAGTTTGGAGCATGTGTCCATCATGACGAAATGATCTTGTGGGATTGTGGCTATGGGTGCGTCTTCGAGGTTGAATTGGAAGTCAATGATTTCTTTCCAGATGTCCGGGTTTGGGTGTGCGACAACGATTTTGAGGCCAGGAGGTTTTGCTGTTAGTTCATCTACTATTTGTACGTTGGTGGGTTTGCTTGGAATTTGCTGTGAGTTCGTGTCGCTGCGGAAGAGTGTAACCTGGATTGTGTCATCCTGTCCAGGGGATTCTTCCGAGGATGGTTGTCTCTTTTTCTTCCGTTGTTTGGTTTTCTTCTTCGGGCTGGACTGCGTTCTCCAATTTTCTGTCAAGTTGTCGTCGCTGGTTTCGTCCTGGGTTGAGTTCTCTTCTGTTGAGTGGTGGCTTGTGTCCATTTCGTCTTCGCTGGGGTCGGTGATTGCTTGTTTGGCAGGTTCCTCCGTTGTGTTTGCTTGTGGTTGTTTGTTGGGTTCGATGAACATGTTAAAGATTTTTTGTGAATCGCGATCGGGGAACTTTGTATCTACGTCGTAATTGTCTTTGAGGGATTTCGGTAAGATTGATCCGAAATCTTCTTTTTGTGTGAGGTTTGCGATGTGAGCCTCAATGATGATAGCGGCCAATTTTATGTGCTTCTGGCTGGTGAGTGTGAGTGTGTGTTCTGTTTTTGCTGTTTGTTGGATGGCCGTTTTTGCAATTTCGATGTATGTGCTCTTCGCTTGGTCTGTTTCTTGTTTTTGGAGTTCATCGTTCTTCTTGCGGATAGCTTCTTTCCTGTATGGGCAAGAAGCTGCAAGGGTGCGGTGGTTTCCTTGGCAGTTGAGGCACTTCTTGTACGCTGAATTGCACTGTTGGTAGGTGTGGTCGTGTGCAGCGCATTCAGAGCAGTTTGGTGTCTTCACGGTGCATTGATGTGTAGAGTGGTCCTCAAATTTGTAGCATTTGAAGCAGATCCGTAGGTGAGTGTATTTTTCAAGTTCCATTTGTGATGGGGTGATCTTTGTGTTGAACACGAGGAGCCCATTCTGGAGAGCGCGCTGCGTCATGGCAGTGTCGGTGAAGGTTACTTTGATTACGTGTGTGCAGTGTTTGATTTTGTTGATTTCCAGGATTTTTGCCCATCGTTGCAGTCGTGTTATTTCTTCCTGTATTTCTTACGGTTGGAGTTGGCCAATGCTGCTGTCCAGTTGTCTTATGAAGATGGTTATTTTGGCTCGAAGATCTGGGGGGATGATGGGTTTCAGATTTATTTTCTGAAAGTGTGTGGTGGCTTTGTCCGTGGTCAGTTTATCAATGGCAGTGATGTCATCAGTTATGGCGTAGAATCCGCTTGAGTTGCTGGTGAGTCGTATGAGAGGGGCTTCCAGATGTTTGAATGTAGTTTCAAAGACTTGTTGTCGGTCTGTATGTTGGCTGGGGTCGATCTTGCGGAGTTGGACTTTGTAGGTAGTGTTGAATTTTTTGGCAGGCTGTGTTGGGACGGTTGTGGTTGTTTGCTTGGTTGTTCGTGGTTGGGTGATGTTGCCAGGGATGGCGTTGGTGCGTGTGTTGATGTGTTGTTGCATAGTGTTAGGTCTTATATGGGTGGGTGTCGGTAGTATGCCGCGGGAAAGCTGGCTCCAGCCAGCTCTCCCCGAACCTCGTCTTCCTTGATGGGGAAGTATGGTGTTGGGGGTGTTAGTCCTACGTGTTGGTGTATAGAGTCCCAGGCGTCGGACTTGTCCGGAAGGCGGCTGGTGCCCTACTTGTACCCGCTCCCCCCTACTATAATGGGGTTTGCCCAGATGGTCTGGGGTCTTTCGGTACACCAGACTCTACTACTTTCCGGCGACGCTCAACGGTCGGTAAACGTAAGAGCGAAATAAGAAAAAGCTACTCACACCCGCTTGGGAGGCTAGGGCTCGGCAAGCGAGGAAGGAAGTCGGCTGCTGTTGTGAAATATTTGTAGTGAGAAGGTCGTTGCTGAAGATTAGATGCTTCTAAGACGGTTTTCACTGCTGAACTCGTGTTTGTTGCTGAATCTCTTCATTATGTTTCTTCAACATACGGATACATTTCAGCAAAGTCAGTGATTTCTTTACATTTGCATAATTAATGTGTACTAAAATGAGCTACTGCATAACACAGTAATACTCATAAAATTACATTTAAAATATTAGTGCTATTTAGCTAGGTAATCAAACTAATATTGGGATGTTGAAATACAATACAAATGGCACTTAAGGCCTAGCTAAAGTAAATACACAGACGCATCATCAGCGCAGAGAAACAGACCTAGGCGGGGTACAGGGAGCTGGACACTTGGAAGAAAATGAACATCATGGGTAACTAACACAGACTAGATTCGACACCACTTGCGCTGCCTGACAATGGGTTAGCTAGATACTAGGTTAATCAGAACTTTATGGCTGTTCAGGGCCAACCGTTGGTGAGCGGACTCAATTTACTTAATCATAGCTGCTAAGTTTACAACAGCGAAATTCGTCACACTTGTACTTGTGGTCAAGTTAAAGTGAAAAATGGGCAGATATTCTAAAAATGTATTTTTATGCTTAATCATAGCACAAGGTTTTAACCGTGATGATAGGTATCAAAGAGTCTTCATGAAATTACATCTTTGGTATATTTTGAAGCAAAATCCTAAGTGAAGAAGTCGATCTACTTCGAATATTTCGCCTGATTCGCAATTAATAGGCCATTCTCCAATTAAGTGTTATGAACAATGAATAACCTTTGAACTCGAGAGTAAGCACCGAGACCAGGTTCCTTCGTACAGGACAAGCAGAAGTCGCAATTTTTTTGATTCGTAGATTCTAAAATCAAGCGCATTTTCGTTACAATTATGGAGAAATCATGTCAGTGGAACTCACGCACCTTGTTGTCAAACACGTAAAACCAGGTTGGAAAAACGGAAAACAAATCGTCAAGTGCCACTGTGTATCAGGAAGTCCTTGAAAGTGTGAGTGCATTTTAATATTTTCGCTAACGTAGGAAATTATTATACAATAAATGTAATTAAATGCACAACAATTCTAAATAAAAGATTTTAAGTACCGCAAGACTGGGCGGAGCGATCTCGTGTCTTCATAATACCTCGCGACAACAGATCGCACGTCATGTGCTGCATTACTCGTGGATCAGTGATCTAAATGATTGTTTTGCAGCTTGATTTCGCGTCAAGTGACCGACTGATTAGCATTTCCTACATTCAACAGCATGGGAAATTAGATTTTCTTAGATGGTTGTGGGAATCATTACAAATTTCTCAACAATTTTCATTTTAAGTATGAAATGTAATGAACTTTTAAATTGCTCTCTGAATAATTTCAATTCAGTCTCGGTTCGCTTATGATAGTATCTGTGACGAGATGATAGAGATGAGGCTTCTCTCGCAATTAGATGAACATTTTTTGCAATTCGAGGAGACGTTTCCAGCATTAATGATTTTGTTTTGTCAATTATATTGTAGGTTATTTCCTATGATTACCATGTAATTGAATCCATGTTCTGCGCTGGAATTTTCATCACATTAAAATTTCACGATTAAAGAGAGTAAAAAATTAATAATTCACGGCTCAAGGGTCACGTGAGCACATCATGGTGCGTTCATGATTGTTTGAACTTTGAATGCTTGTTCTTTCTAAAAGAGATACAACTAGTGCACACGTAGCTTAGGGAATTGCCGCTCTTAGGAGGAAGATGCGAAGTGCCGATCTCAAGGTTAAAAAGGCTTTCGTTTTGAAAAGATTTTTGAGAGAGTAGGTGTTTTGCTTTTAGTATAAGCCCCTATTTTCAGTATAGAACTGTCTTTTTTTCGGCACCTTCATTTTAAACTTCAACGTATAGCACAAACTTCTCTAAATTTTGTTGTTTTCATGCGCAAGGAGTGGGGATGCACCTTGTATTTAGATTCTTCATTTCCTTTATTTCATACTAAATGATAACTTGTATTTCCTATCTCCGGAACAACTTTGCAGTTGTTAAACAAACATTTAATCGGAATCTTGGATATTCATCGAACTATTCACTGTTACAAATTACGATTTTTCCCCCTTTGAATGAGAATTTTCTTTTTTCCGGTAAGAAAGTCCTCGATTATTAGTAAATTGGTATCTGAAGAGATCAAAATTGCATCTACAGTGTAAATATTTACCTTGTTTGTACTAGGTTCTGCATCACATTACCTAATGGCAAGGGAGCATAAATACAGGCGATAAGAAAGCCACCCTCTCTTTATCTTCTCGACCGTCGTCAAACTAACATCGGAGCTTGAATATCCGGCCGCCAGCATGAGCATCATTGGAACCTTCGTTCTTTCTTCTTACGTAAACTACGAGCAATACCTCAAGGCTTGTGGTGAGTAAATTACAGTCGTACAATTAATAGATTAGTCGTTGCTCTTGAGACACCAAGGTTCGAAGGGGTCGTCGGTCCGATTCCCGGTCAAGCCAACCTGGTTGTTCTCAACGTTGGGAAAGCGAGAACTTATCCATGATTCCCCACTCCACCCAGGTGTTTAAAATGGGTACACGCTTGACTGGAGGTAAATGCCTTTGCGTTCCGGTGTTAGTCATTAGGAATTTTAAAATCAATGTTCACGATATGTATCAAGCTTTATTAAACATAAATTTTCGTTTATTGTGTCAGAAGGACTCTAGACACAACCGCTAGAGTAGAGTTATAATAATGTCGTTGATAAAGTTCGGTCGCTTCGATTTTGTGAAACTGAAATCTATCCAGACAACTGGTTTCGCATACTTCAAAAAAAAATGCAACGGATGAGCTGATTAAACATGTTCATTTTCAAAACGATTTTCAAGTATTTACAAACTCCACATTTAGCAAAGAGGTCAACCTTCAATAGCATTAGACTGCAGCAGAAGTTGGGCTCGCTCCTTCGTTTCAATGTAAAAAACATTTCAAATCTTAGATAGTTAAATTTAAATAATTATCATTGCTTCTTCATGTGCTAACAGTAATCCATTCCCCAGTTACTTGAAGCCTCTGTTATAAAGTGCTTAATCTAATTAAATTCCCTTTTATAATATTTTTTATGGTAAATTTCAGATCATTTTCAATTTACGCTTGAGATAGCAGGTTTTCCCTTTGAGATAATAGTCTAAACTGGGAGAAACAGGAAATCAGATGCACCTTTGACCGCAGTATGAGGCGGGTGGGGCAGTCTTTCTCTTCTTTATGCGTGCAAGGCATTGAATGCCTTGACTGTGCTGTGCTGAACGCGCGTTGTTTCAATGAAAGAAGATCTTTGAGTGTTGTTTCAATGCAACATATTGTATTATTACAACTCTGTGAAGCATTTACGGTTGTTGTAAAATTAGTGAATATTGATGCTTTTGCATTTCCAAACTACCTAAAATAATTACACCGTCGATGGATTGATTGGAATAAATGAAGTCGATGAAAATTTCTTGATAAATTTCATCATGAATTTATTTATTTATTAGATGCACGTATAAGTGTGAAAAAATTGACAAATTTAGAATCAAAGATAATTTAACTACTTGTTGAACAAAGTTCCTGATTAGGTACCTGAGTGAGTTAAAAAAATAACTTTCATAGGAATTTCTTTTACGATTCATGTGAGGAAAAAATGTGTGTTATGAATGCCAACATAGTAAACTGCGTGACAGTATAAGTAATGAAGTAAAAATAATTTAAAAATTATTATTTATATCGAGTCAAGGCAATGTATATTTTTAAACAGAGTCTAAATTCAGCAAATAGCAGATATCTTCTAAATCCAATCATAAAAAGAATTGAGTTTCTTGACGTATTGGAAGCTAGAAATGACTCATTTTAAGCTTGTACAGAATAATTTAATTAGCTGATTGAACTGAGAGTGTTGGCACTGGATCTGTCAGAGAGCATTAGAACTTGGCAATATATATGCCTGGTCCGGAACCAAACGAAGAATTTCCTATTAGATATTCGCTAATAAAATACTCGTTAATGTTCTTATTGAGGAAAGTAAAGGTTTTTAGTTTTACTGTGCATTAGCATAGAATTTCTCAGTATACAGCATTAACTAGCTCTATTTAACGCCAGTGAAGCAGGCGATGAAACTTTTGTCTCAGCCACAGTCCTGTTGAGAAAATCCTGCCCTTATGATTTAAAAATCGACTCCGAAAATAATAGGTTAGAAGATATATCGCATGATTATACAGGATACTTAGAGTGCAATGTTTGAGAATCAGAAATTTATTTAGTAATCAAAAGTTAATATAGTCATCAAGTAATGGTTTAAATTATTGTCATGATTCAAATATTTTTACCATCGTTCATCGACGCTATTACAGTGAACAACATTTAATAGCAAAAATTAGATCATAACATCTTCATGAACCGGGAAATTCAGAGGGTGCCGCACCCTAGAAAAGTAATCCTGGAGCTGCTCTCATGGAATAGGGCCGCACTATGCGCTGGAGGAGTGGCAGGAGCTGGCAGAAGGGAGACACCCACGTGGCGCTCCAACTCTGCATCCAGCGCTGTAAATGAGGTGCCCAAAACGTCCCCGAAACCACGAGTTAATTAATGCCATTCACTACTGGTAGGACTCAAAATGCGTTTGTGAATTTGCGTTTATGAAAATGAGTTTTATTTTCAATGGCTGCAAACCTTGTAAAAACACGCACGCACGTACACGCCTGAATCACACGGGGCTGTGCTTTTTTAAATTGGCAACATCGTCCAGGGCATTCCATCTGAATTTCTACTCTAGAATCGCAGACGTATTTGTTTTCTCTATCTATTATCTTGAATAGGTTGTGTTTATTGAGGCACCAGATGCATCAGGGCAAGGCTGTCTCTCGCTGACATGCTGGAAGGGTCGAGGAACAGATCCGCTGTTGCCACTGGCCTGACCGACTGGCCTGACCAGAACCCATAAAATGCACGCCGTACTGTATTCATAACGTACCTTTATAACTAAATATTTTTAAGTACATTCGTAACTCGTGTGTGTACTTATAAATGACGGGATGATAAAGTTCAAAAGTCACTTAAAAAGATTGGATTCTAGAAAAAAATGATTTGTCCGTCTGATAAGTGTAATTTTGCAAAAAATCAACATTTTTTAACTTTTTCACTATACCCCTTTAGGCTATATTCGTACATATAGGGGCTAATTTTCATAGAAAGATGAGAGTGCAATACTGGCTGTTACAATCCAATCATGTGCGAACGCTCTTCGGCTAATATTTTATTTTGTTCACTTATGGACCCGAAACTTCTATTAAATATTGAAAGCTTAACTGTTATTGTATCATATTCACTTCCATGCTTTGACTAGAAAATTATTGAAGATTTGCGTCTCAAACAACGTACATGGTGACACCATTTGAGTCAGGGCTGTGAAAGTATAACTTAACTCAGTTTCCTTTTTTCTTCTTGGAAGCTGCGCGACCGTCCAAAATGTAATATCCGACTTTGAACAACGTCGCTACCATCCGACATTATACATTGTCGCTCCCATTGAACAATGTCTCTACCATTCTACCATCATATATTGTACATTATTGCTACCATTCGATATTGAACAATGTTCCTATTATTCCACCATATGACATTAAACATTATTCCCCCATCCACCATTATTCCATACTATTCCACCATCCGATATTGAACATTGAACAATGCCAACATTGGACATCTCTCAAAAGAACAATAGTGCAACGAACATTAATGAAGCAATACTAAACTTGACTCGAAATTTTTGAATATAATCAACGTTGTCCGATCATCACTCGTCCAATTACACCGAAAAATGAACAAAAGCCTTGGATACTGAAGAAATCTTTATTAATATAAAGAAACGTCAAGTGCAAGTGTCCTTCTCTACGAAGGGTTAATATCTAGGGCAAATGTCTAATAACAGATTCAGGAACTATGTGACAAATCAGATAATTAAGGACGTCGAGAAAAAACTACTTTAAGCTCAAATTCACAAAATTTGAAACTGATTAAAATAAAACTGGCGCGGGCTTAATTTTTGCTCATACCGAATAACACTGCTAATAAACCGTTAAAGCCTATTGTTCAAGATAATGTAAAATATCGCAAGAGAAAGATATTGCTAATCTTTTAACGATTTCTTCGTAAACGTAGGAAAAAATGTAATTGATAGTAATTCTAGTGAACCTACTGATCACTTGGCATATATGGATCATGTCCGTGAGCACAACTCTCTTTTTACGCCTACCAACTCTTCCGATGGAATTGCGTGCATAAATAACCTGAAAAATAAATCAAGTGAATTAAAAACGTTTTCAACTAAAGTCCTTTAATGTCATACCTGATATTATAGCACCGTTGATATCCAATATTATTAACCAGTCGCTCTTTCTAGGTATTTTCCCGAACTCTTTCGAAGTTGCTAGAGTAACCCCTATTTTCAAAAGTGGTGAAATAACTTAAATAAATATAGACCGATCTTTGCTCTGCTAATTATCAGCGGAATATTCGAGAAAATTGTATGTGAAAGAGTATATTGTTATCTTGAACAAAATCATTTCTCTATAATAAACAATTTGATTTTTGCTCTAAAAATCAACAACACAATTAAGCTGTATTAAATCGTTTACAATACTTTTATTGCAATACAGATGAAGAAAAGCTTGTTCGACTTTCGAAAAGCTTCTTAATGTGTGGACAATAACATTCTACTCTCGAATTAACAGTGTTTTGGTATTAGTGGAGTTACTCATGATTCGTTCAAATCAAACCTAATAAATCGGAAGCAATACGTTGTCATTGACGATACACACTCGAAACTACAGACAATTAGCCATGTAATTCCATAAGTGTGTGATATTGGGCCTCTCCTATTTTTAATCTTTATCAAGGATATCGTTAAATCTTCATAATTTTTCCAATTCATACGCTTAGCCGATGACAGCGCGCTTTCTACGGTACTTCCTAATCAAAATCCCTCTATAATTGCGGAGGGTACATATAACAAGCTCCAAAAGGTTTCAATATGACTCAAAGCTAACAAAATTAGCCTTAGTGTCGATAAAAAAATTGTTGTATTCGCATACTAGGGAAACGTATCTCTTCCACGCATTAAAATTAGCGAAGATGAAATCGAAGTAACCAACTCATGTAAGTTCCCAGACATCATAATAGATAAACATTTGACCTTCAAAGAGCACATTGCTCATATTAGTACTAAGTTAACTAAATCCGTTGTAATCGTCAATAAAATGAAAAATGTATTGCCTGAAGAAGTTTTGCCAACACTTTACCGAACGCTCATTTTTCCATACTTACAATACGGAATAAAAGCCTGGCACGGAGCTGATGAAAATAAAACCAATGAACTCTTTACTCTGCAAAAAATAGCTATTAGAGCGGTAAAGAAACTAGAATATAATACTCACATTGATGATTCATTCAGAAGTTTAAAATACTTAAACATTTGGATCTCTACAAACTCTCCGTATGTAATTTACTAGATGAAACATTGACCAATGATAGCTACAAAGACCTCAAACAATTATTAACTGCCCAAAATGGTTATCACGATCATTTAACTCGAAATTGAACTTCATGCTCCCTTATTATTCAAAAGCTCGGCTGCAACTAAGTATCTTCGTCATTGGAACTTGGACTTTAAGCTCAATCCTTGCGGAGATCCATGACATGAATTTTTCCGAAGCTTTTTCAATGAATTTTGATTCCCCTGTCCTATCGAAATATTAATCATGTAAGAAAAACAAGTCAAATCTTTTCTCCTAAATGACTCATCCTGATTGAGTAGTTTGCCATGGTTAATGGCAATGATCTTCAGTCTGTTCTCAAGTCGTTTCTAGAATTTACTGTTCATTTCTAGCCCATATAAACCACTTTATAACATTAAGCATCGAATCGCGAGTAAACTAATTCATTTATCAGTCCAGTGAGCAACCAGATTAAGTGAATTAGGTTAAACACAATTGTACACCTTAGAATAGCGTTGGTGGTAGGATGCCCCAGAAGCCAATGAACTTATTCCGGCCCACTGGTAGCTCTACTCAAATTTGACCATTGTACTTGACTTGAAAAACAATTTACTACTGTATCGCTTGTGTTAAATAATTGTTTAAAATTGTTTAAATTGTTTACATTGCTTAAATTATCGCTACCGTCTGGCACTGAACAAGTCACTTGCTAGTGTGGAAATGGTCAGCTTTGCTCACATTCTAGAATAAGGCGAGGAAATTCTACGATTCATGAGCCTGTGCAACTAACAACGATACCTTCGAAATTTTAGACTCATACTCGGTACATTTTCAAGACTTCGAAAACCTCTGATTATTCACGAATAAAAACGTGTACTGAAATTGCGAGTACGTAATTTTTCAGAATAATAGGCGAAATATTACAAAACTTTACTACTCATATTTCAGAAATATTTGTAGTTGTTGAGAAATATGCTGTTGTTGATCTGATTTAAAGGAAATGAATGATTTCAGTATCCATTGTTGAAAATCAAATTAAGAAAAAGCTTCGAGGGGGTATATGAATTTATTCAAGATTATGCGCTTGTCACTTGTATGTTCATCGTTGCTGATCATTCCCTTTCGCAATTGACTCCCTTTCTCAATATAAATTATCAGGTTTTTCTCTTCATCCATCTTAACAGTAATGTCTACATCGCTAAAGTTAAAATTTGACAAGGTGCTAGAATAGTGGTATTCATTGCGCGGCTCGCGGTGAGAAATCACGGTTGAGTTGAGTTACGCTAACCTGCAGTAGCTGCGGCTCTCTCAATCAATGCGTTTAGCCGAAGTGACTCTCTTGCAAAAATTAGTGAATAACACTGTGCTAGAGGATCGATGCAAATAGAACTGTAACTCGGAGAAAATTAGCGACTGTCCAGTCAGATTAAATATTCTTCAATGTTCCTGTGCTGAAAAGTTTCCTTCTGAAAAAACCAGCTCGTAAAAATTGGTGGTATAATGTTGACAGAAACGTTTTTTTTAGAGGATAGGCGTGTGGTGCACTCATTTGAGAGTTGCTTCATAAGTAGTTGAAGAGATGCAGTATTGCCCTTGTATTTCTAGAAGGTCACTCACACTTAGGCAATGAATGGCCTTCAATTGCTTGTTGTCACACGACGTCTCTCCACCTCATGAAGTTCAGACAATCTTCTCGTCACACAAAAAAGAATATCGCGGTTTTTATTAGCGTACAGCAAACAAGAAGGCGCTGCCAGGGTGACGTAAAAATAGCAAGAGAACAAATAAGCCGGTAATTCAAAAGAATGTTGCAGACAAGGTGCGAAGCTTATAATTGTGAAATAGGGTTGATAATAATGGGAACAAAAGTCATAATGAACATTTTGTTTCGTAAAAAACGTTGTCATCATTGGCATTCTTGCAACTCAAATATTAAGCGGAAGAAATGATTAAAAATACCACATCAGAACCTGGTTTCATTTAACTACTGAAATATTAATTAGCTGTTTCATACAATGAAGGAAGGTGCAAATTTACTTTTTTGAGTTTGCTTTATATTTCAAGGCTAGTGAAGCCAAAATATAGCTTTGATGACGTTGTATTGCAGCCTAAAATCATCTTGAACTATTTCAATGTTGGAAACAATATATCACGATGAACAGAAACAATAATGAGAAACATGTTTATTTTTCTACGAGCTTCATTCTTGAAAATGAAAAGATATTCATATTTACTTGCCGTATTTTTCATTTGAATATAGTAATACATGTACACCTCTGCAAACAACACGAGCGCAGCCCAAATCTCAAAATCGCACCCCCTTATTTAATTAGATTTTGCTCCAAGAGGCTATAAAAACATTTCCCTATGAAGGAGAAGCTCTCCTTGGTATTTTTTTTGAGGGGGGGGACTGCTTGGGTTTTGTCTCATGCATTTCACACGCGTCGACCGACTTTGTCCAGATGACTTCAGAGTTTTAACAATACATTCCATGTACGATAATTTCTCTTCATATTTCATAGCGAAGTTGAGTTATTGGTATCTGTTAACTCGCGAGTATATACGCCTGCGTATTTCATTCCCCCGCTGTGTTTTACCAACTTGTGCGTGATTTTTCCCCGCCATACTTACTAACACTCTGAATTCTCAGGTATGAGTGAGTTATACACCTGTTTTTATCGTCCATGTTCTGGTCAATCGATTTTTTCGTGGGTTGACAAATCAATCATTCTATCGCCCTATGGCTTACTGAAAGAAATTTACAGTGATGATTTGGAGAATTACGAAGCATTAGGATGAACACATGACATTGCCATTACGTACGTTCGTAAAAAAATAGTTATAATCCAGAATATTAAAACTAAATTGTATAATATTTACTCTTAGGAGTTATTTGTTCGCAAACCCAATTAAGAAAGCAAGTTCGAGAGAGCTTGGATTTAACTTTTCCAGTAATGTCAGAGGTCGCTGCCTTTTGACCATAGTTGGTGACGCGTGGTGAAAACTATTGGATTCACTAAGCTTAATCATGATATGTGCCTCGCTAAGAGTCACCATCAATTAATGGCCTGGATTGTGGTCGTTCTCTGTCGTCTCATTCTCATGTTTAGCGATCTATTAATTAATGATTCAACCAATGTCGTTGTGGTCGAATGGTACACGAAGTACGCTTCGTAAAGATTTTCTATTGTATTAAAATACTCCCTAATAAATTCGGGAGCTAGTGCCCTGACGTACAACACCACGTACAGTATTGAAGTTGTCCTGCCCCACGTCTGTGGAACTTTTTTACAGGCGTGTCTCTCCCAGCCACTGACTACTTACTGACGGCGAAGCCCAAAGTTGTGATGTCGAAGACCAATGACGCGCTGTGCCGGACGGCCTACTACGGGGAGAACGAAGTTCACGGCCACTTCAAGTTTGGCGAAGACTCCGAAACCGAAGCTTTTGGGCTAAAGATTATAGTAAGCCAGTTTTTCCAGGTATCAAGAAATTATCATGTGACAGTGACTGACAGTTCTGAACACAATCATCCTGTTACCTGAGGTTTTTAATAAGCTTGAGTAGAGTCAATTGAGAGAACATGGAAGAACTCTTATTATGCAAAGGCCATTGGGAAACTAAATTGTTCTACCATACAATAATTTTTCAAGTGAACTAGTATCAGTACGTGATTGGGCACCTTTCATCTTGAATTAAAGCTCTCATTTTATTAGCCATTTAATTCTATAAGGTTCTGGATCTCAGCCCTAATTTTTTGGCCATAATTGAAATAACTTGTCCCCGAAAGCAATCTGTAAGCAATGAGCGATGCATGTTCTTCTCAAGCTCATCACATACATTTTCAACGCGGTTCAAATCAGGAGATTGGGGTAGGCAGTCCACGTACTCAAATATTCTTTCATTCGCATTAAACCAATCTTGCACGTTGGTAGTCGTGTGGATAGATCCCGTTGTCATTAAAAAGTTAAATGCCATGGATGGATGAATGTAGTCAGGAAATACTTACATATAATCCTGGGAGTTTATTTTGTAATTGGAAAGACTTGCAGATCCATCCGTGCCCATCCCAGCAAAAAACAGTCCCAAGGCAATACTCTGCCTCCAGATGTCTGATCATTTAGGATGCTGTAAGATGGGTTCATAGCTTCATGCGGCTATTGCCATACCCTAACATGCCCACTGTTCGGAGAGATTGTGAATCTGGCTGACTTTTTGGACCACATCACTAGCTTCAATTCTCAACTGTTCATTCCAATCGAGTGCTTTCCAGTAATTAAAAAATAGTTTTTCTGATTTGCTCTTGACACTAATGGCTTTTTGTTGGATTCCCTTCTCCTTGATTTTAAATTTTTCTATTACTCATATTTTTAAACCTTCGCAAAACTTACGTCTAACATTTTCTTTGCTGAATGTTGATTCTTCTTCTCTTATCTCTTATGTCGGTTTCGATCATCCAGAATGTTGGCCATCCACAATTTCTACGAGATGACGGGTTTGCCAGTTTGATTCCAGCGTCTTTTTCTATGTAGCGTTTTCATATATACACACTAATTTCTGTACCAAGTCCCGAGTTGTGAATCACTTCATAGTGATTCTTTTTTCTTTCTTTTCTTTTCTTGAATTTTTACTCCGATGAAAACAAAAAATGATTCCCTTAGCAGATAACTAACAGGCTCTTCGCCGGGGTCTTCATTTCTCTGACGTGAATGAAAATGTAGAATTCTACATACACTAAAACCAATTCTGAATACAGGTTCTTCGAGATAAATACGTTTAAAATGCTACAAAATACTCTTTTGCTGAAACAAATGAGCTTTGAAAACCAATAAGGCGAAACAAAAAGAGAAGATTCAAATACAGCACGCAATCTATTTTTGGCCACTTAGTGTACTCCGGACATTTAATGTAAATAATTTAAATGTGAAGTCAATTCTGTTGCGCTGAGCAAGTTCGTGAACAGAGAAACAAAGAAACAATAGGTGCTGTATATTCCACATATTTAAAAAAATTTTCTTAATGCAGACCAGCATTTTCGCATCGTTTCAAAACGGCATTTTGACTGGTCAAATTCTTAGCCACTGCATTGCTGTACATTTGAAGTTATTCTTTATTCAAATTTTTGCAACCGTATTTGTTACACACAGTGATCGGTCTGAGCGTGTGGTGCTAACAGAAAGCCTGTACTGACGCGTAAGTGAGAAGACAACGATGTACAAATTCTCTTGCGAGATTCCAGAATATAATTGAGAAAAGTCACGAGATTTACAATATCTCAACACAAAACCACTGTCACTAAAATAAATAATTTCGATGAAATATATATGGATTTTAAAATTTTAGTTTGATATTTCCTACAAAATGTTAGCATTTTGACGATGTATAGGCGTCTGTGAGGTAAGCGCATGCAAATAGTTTACAATCATGATAACAAATGAAATAATTTATAATGAGTTTATTGGTAGAAGAACATTTTTCACTTTTGTCGTAGAAAAACTAAGGCTGTGAGTGTGCTCATGAAATAGCATCATTCTCTGCTTTCACAGCAATCGTCGTTTTCCAGTTTTGATATTCAAATGAAAATGGCTAAACTAGGTGTGTAAATAATACCCTAAGTTTCCAGTCTTCTCCCTCCGAATCAATGTTTCAATCCTAGGAGACAAAATATTCTCCAATACAAAGAGCTCGATGTACCAAATAGCAGTAACAACTTCCGTCTCTTGTAAGAATAACCAAGTGGACTAATTTCATCAGCCACTCAGCTTCATTTCTAATCGTAAAGATCACAGTGGCCATAGTGAGTCAGTGCAGTATAAGTTAAAAATGAGCTGACTTTTTCAATGAAATGATTTTGGAAGATTCAATTTTTCACGATTAGCCTTGGCGCAGTTTTTTTTTGATAATTCGATGTAGTAAACTGGAGCAGTTCAGTAACTGAGTCCGATAGCAAGAGGTTAGAATTTTCAGCCCAGTTGTAATCGCCAGGTCAACATCAAAGAGACTCCCATTGGCTTCGCCGGGTCTTTCAAACTTGGAGACAAAACCGGCAGCATCGCCTTTGAAGCCACCGACTCGGGATTTGAGCAGGTGCAGTGCGTGACAAGCTGGTCCACTTACTCGTCTCACATGATCTTTATATTCATACAAATTAAAATTTTTTATGTTTGTTTTTGAAATTAAATTTATATGTGTGTTAGAATTAATAAGGGTTTGAGCCTGGTAAATAGTTTTAAAACAGCGCTAATTAATAATTAAAGAATTCTGTATTAGCAGTGTTTAATATTTTTTCATTTTCCTCCGAAAATTGATGGGTGATTCTATTGTGCTAAATTTTTACCTGGCTCATGCCCCTTGTGTTGTTAATTACAAAAATCTCTTTTAGGGCGTGTGAAAACTAAGTGAAATTCTTCAAGCAGTAACCGTTATGTGCAACAACTTATTTCATTCCGAGATCCTTTTCAAGTCCAGAACTCCTATTCATTTTGGTTCTCGATTTTTAGCATTTGTTATTGTTTCAGATCACTGACATCGATGGCGTGAAGTGCAAGGAAATCTACACCAGAGTTTGAAGTGCTTCAAAATGTTCGGCTGCAACAATGCGACGAGGCTTGATGTTTCTCCTACACAGTATATATATAAATGGTGAAAATATAGCTCTAATGATGTTAGCAGAGAATGAGGTGTAATTTATATGATACATTGAATTGTCCTTTGCTTCGGGCGTATGATATTGCTAAATTGTTATGAAAATCTTGACTTTATAGCAAGGAAATTTCAACGGTAGCCTAAGAAGATCAGGATATTTGCATTCCTACAGAAATCGCAGACGCAAACTGGTAGACTACAATTAAGCTATAGAGTTATTCAGGAATGAATACCTGCAGTATTTCTCTATATTTGATCTGACATGAAGACTTTTAAAAATTATTGTTTTATTTCCCCTACATAAAGAATTCGTCAGTTTGTAAAGATGTAGCGAAGCTGTACAGGAGGCCCTCATCACTTATTGAATCCCGCGCTTAACGAATTTTACATTTTCTACCATTTGCTATATAGATATCAAGCTATTAACCACTTCAGCTATTGCTTTGAAGAATACGCGTAAGGTTAACGCTTTTCAATTTTCTGAGTTTTCCTTTTTGTTCCTCGGATTTATTTATAACTATTATCTACGACAATAATACCACATTTTCGATTGAAATAGTCAAGAAATTATGTTCATTTTGACGTAAATTCGGAACACGTTTTATAAGAGAACACACTATTCAAAAAGCCAAAGACAAAATAATTTTAAGACTAGTATCCAGCACCAACATACTTGAGACTTGTATTGACAGGGAGCGAAGCAGTCGTAATTGTAATAAATGACCAAGACAAGCTATTGTGAACATTTATCAACTAATCTGAATAAAACTTTGCCAAAAAAGTTAGACCACAGGCCATCTTCAGTGTTAGAATTTTTCTGCAGCTCGGAAAATACAAAATTAAAAGTTAAGAAAACACACACAACCCAAGGGGCTTTCTCTATTGCGAGGTGATAGGAATAGAAGGTATTATCCAAAGCCAAAGCCGACTTAAGCTTAAAAATGTACAAATATTTTTGAATTCGCATGTTTATTTAGTACTGCGATTAGGCTAAAATAGAAAAACCATTGATTGTTTCTAAATTATCACACTTTGGTAGATTGCGATTGTTGGATGAAAATTGATAACTGTACAACTGTACAATTAGAAACTGTAAATTTGTAATTATTTATCTTCGACACTTTTTATGAATAAAAAACAATAGACTTTTAAGGAGTTACGTTTTCTCAAAAATCCACGCATTAACCGTCAGCATGGTTCCTAAAGAATCCTCAGCCTAAAAGAATCGATGTACGCCAGAAATCCCTCAGAGTAATTAATTAAGGCGCCACATTCTAGAAGGGCCAGGTGCAGTGAAATTGAAGCAATGCATGAAAGTTTGAGGCAAAAGGATTATTCATCATGTTGCTTATACTGGGTAACAGTAATTCTCATGAAATGCAGTGAGAATACCTTCTAAACTACAAATTTGGAGCAAGAGTAATGTCCGATTTAAGGATCTTAGTTGAAAATATATGACAATGACCATGGAAATATTTATTCATTAACGTGCTCTCTGTTGCTTCAATGACCTCATTCCACCTTTCTACAACTTATAAGTGCTTTTTTTAGGAAATTTTTCAGGTTTGGAATCAAAATATATATTCATACATTTTCAACCCCTTCTTTTGTCGTTAACGTAACGACACTGAAATGGTTCTGTATCCTCGAAACGAGTGAAAATCAGAAGCAGGTTGTAAGGGCCCGTCTGTCTTACAGTTTCACGTGTGGTAAAAGTACGGTTCTCGGGCTCAAGAGCATTCGACTGATCGGAATCAAGTATTCATGGACTAATTTTCTTCGGCTCATCTTTTAAAGCGAGTTCGACTCTTCGAAAACGTGAAAATCATCTCCTGCAACTCCTTTCGTCCACTACATCGTCCCCCATACATGAATAAATTTTTCTACCGCACTTGCATCAACACTCTGGCGAAGTTCATGTAGTAAGGACATTTTGGTCGAGCCATTTCGAAGTTGGTACGCGCTCTAATCATTTCATTTGATGTAGTTTCACAAAAGAGTGCGCACGACAGCGGTTAATATGTCGGTCACATTTTCAACGTTTCTACCGGTTTTTCATAGCCTACTTTATACCCTACGATAATTCCTAAAGTGATGCCATGTATATGATAAGTTTTGATATTCTTCATTGAACCAGTTTATTAAGGTACAAAAGTTCTGAAATTGAAGTGCATAACTAACATTTGTTATCAGTGATAAATGTGAAATAATTGTATTATACTGTAACAGAAACCGTTTAGATAAGCTGACTCATTTCCTCGTTACGCACCCAAAGAACCACTAATTTTTTTTCAAACACCTTTATGAAACTAGTGCTGTAAAAAATGTCTTATGTGATCTTCATATGTGACAAACATGGATGCCAATATTTTTAAAAAATATGAGAGTAACAGAAACGCTTTTCTGGAAAGAATCGCTTAGTTTGTCTCAGAAATACATTACGCTCGAAATAAATTGCAAATAGTTGACCGACCAAATTTCAAACATCCGTTCTAAAAATCGAACCTCATTTTTGCACTAACCTGATACAGGAACCAAAAATCATCCCAAAAATGCGAATGAACATCCTGCAATTGTTCATAAATTAAGTGATGTAAGTTACAGTTATTTTCTCCAACGAAACCTATCAAGTCAACAAAAGGGTGGTAACATAATGATTAAATTTCAATAAAATTCATATGTTCGTTGTATCCGAAAGTCATTGACTCTTCCATGTTTGGTAATACTCGTGTATTACCAGGTAACTAAGGTATCCAGGTAACGAAACTTAAAATTTTGTTTAGTGAAAAGAATATTGCACAAATCTGTCTCATATCTTCATAAATAGTAACAAACTTTTAACTGATTACAGCAGTCATGGATCGAGAATGGTTAAAAAATACTGATAATGCGACGAAAACAAAGTGAATATCTTGCAAGGAATATTCTGAACCTTATTTGTACGACAAGCTTTAACTAAGATTGGTATGACTGATTTAATACATTTACGAGTCATGAATGAAAAGGATAATGAGAATACATCAGAGTTTGCAAGACATGTTATATGGTGCTTATAGTCGCAAAGATTAGTCACTAACATATTTAGTTTTAAATGGAAGCCAAAATCCAAATCCAAGATTAATAAAGAGTTAACGAGGCCGAAGAACGCGTCTGTTACTGCTTTGTGTAGGTGTGGGTGGCAGTCACGTCTCCGAGGGTGAGGGTCTGTAAAATGAAATAATCGCTCATTGCATTCAAATGGAACAAGTACTTTAAATTACCCCCTAAAGACCATTACGTGCAGCTATTTTACCTTCGTAATGTTTCAATTTTTTCATTCTGCAAACCGATTAATTTGGTTATCTGACATGATTTCACCAAATAGAGTTGTTCATTTTCTGATCCCCCACGAATAAAAATTGAACTATACTCTGAACACTGACTTCAAGTTGATACTGAAGTAACCACTTTGATATAACGGGAATAAAATATAAAAAAATTATAAACATTTAGTTCAAACGTTTTGGGCCGATGCACATTTCTACGAATTGCGCAATAGCATAAAATGAAATTTTAAAGAGATTCACATAAAAAGTATTATAATGCAATTCTTAAATTCGAAAAAAGACAAAAAAATAAGAAAATAAATATTTTCTGCTATACTCTAATGCACTTATTTCCAAATGTTCTGTAAAAACGTAGCGTTTTCAACTATTTATTAGAACATATTTTCGTTTTTCATTAGATGTATGGTAGTAAAAAGGTAAACTGAAATATTTGTACTCCCCAAAAAGACAGCCTTTTGCCGATTCCATTGACAGATTTGGAAAATTATGGTAAACGTTGCCGGAACTTCTCTGCGTCTAGTATATTTAAATTCTCGAGTTCTTGGCTACTGTTACAGAGTCAGTGGGTCATAGCGTACTCTGACACTTGGCAAGTACCATCTGATCATTCCTAATATGGCAAACATGCCATTTTATCGTTTCACTATAGTTGCACTAAAATACTGATGAATTTAAATAAATTTATTTATGAACTATTGTAATTCATCCGTAACACTAAAACAAAACTGCAATAAATATTCGGAGATACGACATGGACACAATTTACATTGATCAAGGAAGAATGCAAGTTCAACATGCGACAAAGCACTCTATGGCCCTAGTGCGAACTAACCCTTGTGAGCGTAGATCCGCTGAGTACGCAGGTGGTCTGGCCGGTCTTTCCCTTGCCGGAGATGGTGCCGGCGTAGCCTGTGGGCGTCTTGGACACGTTCATCTGATGAAGTGATTTATCTCATTAGTGTAGGTCCTCATCAAAACGCACCAGCATTTAAATGATAAATACGGGACTGAGCTGTCACATCGACAAATATGAGAAGCCAATTAACCCTAGAACGTTCAATATGGTGGAAAGTGTTATCATTGTTTATATGTTTCTATGCGGTGACACTATCAATTTTTTTCCATGAGTATTTGAGAATATTGCAGTTTATTCTAATACGTTTTTATGTATGCACTTTTTTCTAAATTTCAAAAATGTGGTGTGATGCACCAAAGTTTAAAGGTGGCGATGCACAAGTATAATTCCCCTAGGGTTCTTGGGAAATTCACGTCGAGTCTAGCAAAAAAAAAATACTTGAAATTGTTCGAATACTTTGCAGCTGGGGAAGTGAGCGTGGTAAGCGAGAACAACAATGACAGAGCACGCACTGAGTTTCAAAAACTCTCACCAAATGAAATTTAGAATTTTTTTGTTCTTAATTTATACTGAACTGAACAAAGTTTAACTTGGGGGTTAAAACTACGCACAAACCTCTCATTTGAGCTGGAGAAACATGGACTATGTTTTACGCAAGATACAACTAGGTAAAGCAGCCAACAATATTAGCTACAATCGGGTACATTTTTTAAATATCTAAATCATAATCAGAAACAGAGTGAGTTTCAAGTCCACGACGAGTTTCATGTAAACCTAAAAATAGTAACAGGCATCAATCATCATTGATGTGTATCACGAAGTACAGCTGTAGTTGGCATAATCTTCACCAAAGTAATGGTGGTAGATACTTTATGCATTGTTTCACGCACGCCGAATCGCACAAACATTTGCTCGAATGTCAATTCGAAACAAACATCATTGCTATTACTTTCTTGGAAGTGCTGGAAAAATATTTTCATCAAAATAACTCTTTGTTTTATTAGAACGACGATATAAGTTAATTTCACTCACAGTGTAGTGAATCCCAGCGATTTCCATGGGAGAGTCTTGCCCGTAGGTGATGATGTTGGTGAACTCCTTGTCGCCGCCCTTGCTGGTGATGGAGAGACCTGACTCCGTCTCCGTGATCACCAGGGTTGGCTTGGCTGCCAGTGCCTTGCTGATCACTTCATCGCTCACTCCTGGGCACGGAAAATATTCTTTTACTGAGGTAATATGCACGACTGGCTCGGTTTGGGGTACTAAAAGAATTTTCATGTAATTCTTGGTTCAGATGAAAAATATTGAATAGTTAGTATTGTGAGAATTCATTCACCAGAAACGTTTGAGACAAAAATGAATATCCAATGACCATATATAGAACTATTGTTGCATGACAAAAACAAAGTTATTGGCCTAGCAATAACTATGTATCTTGTTTTAGCAATAGAAAAAGTAACAACGAAAAAAGATAAAATGGGAATGATTTTTTCTAACTTCAAAAGTAATATTGTCGTCTGTTCTTAATTGCATCGCTTGTTGGTTTTATCTTCTAGAGTAGCAGTGATACTTGCATCCTAATAAAGAGAGATTGAAGTAGTGGTCAATATTGCATCATTGGGTGCGGGCTAGAATCTAACAGCATGAATTATGAAACAATAGTAGTAAAATCGGGTTTCTAGCGCTTCAGTAACAAAGACTATAACGCGTTATGAAACAATAACGTTGTTTCAATATCTTTAGAAAATATTTCCAAGACCTGAAAATCATAAGTGGACTGCAGATTCTCTGACTGTCATGCATGAGTGCGTGAATTATAGACATGTAATGGAATAATTGTTCGAGAAAAGCACTTCAATGCTATCTATAATGCTATTTGTCATTTTGGAGCTAACTCACCTGCTGCCTTGAGCCAGGCCTCTAAGTTTTCCTGGGAAGCGTGGACGAAAGTGCCGCTGCGAGACATGGTGAGGAGACTGGTGTTGTGTGGCTGTTTGCTGACGATGCCTGGAATACAATGATGCAAATGCCGTGGCTGGTCCTTTATATAAGTGAGCCGCAGCTTACAACGGAGGGGAAGTGAGGGAGACGGGGGAGTGGGCGGAATTTACCGGGAGCTGTTTGCAGCAGTGATATGAGCAATAGGTGATAATCCATGTCTTCGCTCTGGAAAACCCATTCCATTTTAAAGATTTATGTCACCGTAAATAATGAACATTTCGTGAAATGAGCGATTCAAGGCCACCGAATATTACTGAACATATAAGTAAGGATAGCTAAGAAATGAATGTCCATTTCATTTTGTGATCAGTCATATGTACTGACAGAATGCCATATTCATTAATGGGACGAATTGAATCAGTGCGAACCAAAGTAAACTTGCGCATAAAATTTTAGCTGACAGTTCGATACAACTGAACAAATTCAGGGAATGTTTTGAACTCATTAAAGAACCATTTCAGAAACTGCATTCAAAATGAAATATTTCCTAAAGTGTTAAGTTACGAGCGTGTGAAGAAGAACTAGACGCTTATCTTTAAGAAAACTGGGGAGAGAAACTAATTTGAGTGTAGAAGAGCGCTACTGTCTACTCCATTTTAAGTAAGTATAGGATGCACTAAATGTTTTTAACAATGCTCTGTAGGCAAGAAAAACGAATTTCCTTCTACGATAAGTGACGCTCGAAAACTTTTCTTGAAGTCAAACGTGTTTTATCTCTTAATGTAAAATTTAAAGGAAAAATCGTACGTGAATGCATTAATGGAAAATGAAAAAATTTTAGTCCAGCCCTAGTTGACATAAGAAACTGAAAGAAACTTCGGCTATCTTGTTGTATCGTTCCTGTGATGAAACGATGATGGAAAAGCATTAGATTTACCACGAAAATAATCGTACTTTAAAAAAATTTACAAGCAGAGCAGGAATTTAATGTTGGCACACATGGGCGAAATGATCCATTGCATGAACTAAACTTCACCAAAGGCAGCAATTTTCATCTTAATTAACTCTCTCGTCGTCAAATATCATTATTATAAACTTCTGAATTTTGTTTTAATTTAATCCTGTCAAAACCGTGCACGGGTCTTTGTTATTTTAAAGTGTTAACAAAGCTTTTTGTAATGAAAACGCAATACTTAAAGTTTCGTGACGAGTTCTCCGGACGTTCGCGCGCAGCGTGACCGCTTCATGCTGAGGCTGCAGTCCATCCCCGTGGTGGTAACGCCATCGTTTGGGGAGCCGCACAGTAGGTGGCAAGAGCATCTAATGTTTAAAATTGAGCCAGTTTTCAACAATACACTCAGCTTATATCCCCTTGCAAATAGTGTATAGGTGACCATTTATCATCTTCTGCCACGTGTGTTTTCTTAACTTTTAATTGAGTATCTTTCATGCTGTAGAAAAATTCTATCTCTGAAGATGACCAGTGACCGAAACGTTCGTGGTTAGGTTGTATTCAAATTTGTAGATAAATGTTTACCTTAGCTTATCATGCTCTATCAGTCTAAAATTTTACTGCGTAGATTGCGTATGTTAGATTAAAATTAATAACTGCACAATTTGAAACTATATAAATGTCAATTTCGATCTTTAACACTTTTTATAAATAGAAATCATTAAACTATTAATAGATTACGTATTCCCACATAAATGGAAATTAATCGTCAATATAGCTCCTCAAGAATTCACAGCCCAAAATAGTTGCCGTATGTTAGAAATTCCTCACATTAAGGTGCCGCACTTGAAAAGGGCTCCGTGCAGTGAAATTGAAACTCTTTTTTACTTATTCTTTTGTTATCTAAATACACTGAAATGATTCTGTAGTCCTCGAAACATATGGAAATCGGAAGCAGATTGTAAGGGCCACGTCTGTTTTGCAATTTCCTTGGTAGTAACAGTACGATTCTCGGACACAAGAACTTTCAACAAATCGGAATTCAATGTTCTTGGAATACCTTTCTTCGGCTCATCTTTTAAACTGAGTTCGCCTCTTCGACAACCAGAAATTCATCTCCTGCAACTTCTTTCATTCACTACATCATCCCTATAAGTGTTCTGAATGGAGTTTTCTGACACACTTGCATTAACACTCTGACGAAGCTTTTGCGCGTGTGGCAAGCACAATTTTGCTAATTGCATATCGAAGTCGATACGGGCCCAAGTCGTTCTATTTGATGCATCATAGTTCCACGGAAGAGTGCGCTCGAAAGGGTCTAATATTTCGGTAACATTTGTTACACTTTCTGCTTGTACTTCATAACTTACTTCATACCGTACGATAATGCCTAAAGTGATGCCATTTATTTGATAGGTTTTAATATACTTTGTTGAATGAGTTGATTAAAGTGAATAATTTGTGATATTGAAGAGCTTATTTAAAAATAATTTTTAGAGGAAGATTTTAAATATTTTTATAATATTGTTACAGATAACTTGTGGATAAGTCGAGGCGTTTTCGAACTACCCTTTACGCACCCAAAGAGCCACAAAGTTCTTTAGAAACACCTTAATGAATCTCGTACAGTAAAACATTTATTATGTGTTTTTCAGATGGGACAAACACGGATGCCAATATTTATGAAAAATATGAGCGTAACAGACACGATTTTCTGAATATAGTCTTTCAATTTTGTTGCAGAAATATATTACTCTTGAAACAAAATGTTAATAGTTGAAAGATCTATTTTCAAGCACCTATTCTAAAAATCGGACATTATTTTGCACCAACATGATTCACGAACCAAAAGTCAACCTAAAAATTGAAATGAAAATTGTGTAATTGTTTATAAAATATTCTGAGTTGTAGTTATTTTCTCCTACGAAAGTTAATGTGGCAGCGAAACGATGGTAACAACTTGATTAAATTACATTAAATGTCATACGTCCTATGCATCAGATGTTAATTTACATTTCCATATTTGTTAATGCTCGAGTATTCAGCGACGGCATCCAGGTAACAAAGTTTACAATTTTGTCTCGTCATGATCATTGCACAAGTCTGTCTCATATCTGCACAGATAGTTAGAAAATTTTAATGGAATACTGCAGTCATGCTTCGAGGATGGTTGGAAAATGATATTTTTATGACAAAAAACGAAGTGGATATCTTGCTAGGAACATTCTGCACCGTACTGGTATGATTCTCTCTCGCTCTGATTTAACTTGGGTGGTTGCTTACGAGTAATGTATTGAAAAGGAAAATGAGAATACATTAGAATTTGCTATTGATATGTTATATTGGTCTTAATTAACAGTCACAAAGGTTGGCTACTAAGATGTTTAGTGTTGAATAAAAACCAAAATCAAAATCCAGGTTTTATAAAGAGTCAACGAGGCCGCGGAACGCGTCTGTTACTGCTTTGTGTAGGTGTAGGTGGCAGTCACGTCTCCGAGGGTGAAGGTCTGTAAAATGAAATAATCGTTCGTCTCATTCAAATGGACCAAAAACTCGTAGAATTTAACAGATGAACATCAGCACGTGAAGTCATTTTACCTTCGTAATGTTTTCGATTTTCCATTCTGAAAACTGATGAATTATGCAATCCGATAAATCACCAATTAAATTTTGTTTATTTTTCGTTCAACATAAGCGAAAAACTGAACTACACACGGAACACCAACTTCACGTTGACATTTGAGTTACCACTCTGATTTAACGAGAAAAAAAAATAGCGGAAAGAAATGTTACATACGTTTAGTTCGAATGTTTTGCGCTAAGGGCTCATTTCAGCGTATTGCATAATAGCTTAAACAACATTTTAAAGTTATTCACATTGGAAGTATTATATATTAATTCTCACATTGAAAAATTACCAGAAAAAGTCATAAAAGTAAATCACTTTTTCTATACTCTAATGAACTTATATTCACATCCCTTGGAAAATTTTTAGCTTTTTCAACAGTTTACTGGAATAAAATTGCGCTTTTTCAACCGATGAGTGGCTATAAAAAGATTAACTACGCTATTTATTACCCACCAAAAAGACAACCTTTCATCAGCTCCATCGACGGACTTGAAAAACTGGGGCAAACCCTGCCGTAACTTCTCTGCGTCTAGTTTTCTTGAATTCTTGAGTTAATATTAATGTGAACCCGTCAAATTTTTGGTGGTTATTGTTTACGTAAGTATATATCAGCATACTCTGCAGCTGCAATTAGACCAGTGGGTTATGGCATACTTTGGCATTTGGTGGGAACCGTCTGATCATGCCTAACATTGCAAACATGTCATTTAAACGTTTCATTAGTGCTGTTATGTGCAGAAATACAACTGCACTTGAAGAAAAAATTTAATATGCTATTCCAATTTATGACAATACGTTAAAATAAAATGAAACAAAAGTTAGGAGACACGAATGCACATTCAGCACGAACAAATGTAAGTTCAACATGAAACAAAATACTCCAATGGCCCTAGTGCGAACTAACCCTTGTGAGCGTAGATCCGCTGAGTACGCAGGTAGTCTGGCCGGTCTTTCCCTTGCCGGAGATAGTGCCGGCATAGCCTGAAGGCGTCTTGGACACGTTCATCTGATGAAGTGATTTGTTTCATTAGTGTGACACGTTCATCTGATGATGTGATTTGTCTTATTAGTGTGACGCGTATTTCTGGTGATATAATTTATCTCATTAGTGTTACACACGTTCATCTGGTGATATGATTTATCTCATCAGTGTAGGTCCTCATCAAAAACAATCAGCCTATAAATGATAAATACGAAATTGAGCTGTCACATCGGTGCCTTCAGTGGGATGTGGTAAAACCGTTTCCATGTTCCTATGTGATGATGTTTTCAATTTTTTTCATATCTTGTACTGTAATTAGTAAGCATTTAAAAGTATCAACTATTGTTACATATCTAAAGTGCAATATATTGCCGTCTATTCTTAAACATTATTGGGAATGCAATCTACTTTAAATTTTGAAAATGGAGTATGATATACCACAGTTTAAAGGTGATGATGCACAATTATAATTCACTGATCTAGGGTTAAGATGGTTGAGTTAATAATAATGGTAGAACTAACCACCAATGGCAATGATGTTTGTGCTCAACAAAATTCACGCCGAACTGAACAGAAAAAAAACAGGACTTGAAATCGGTGTGATACTATGCAGCCGGAGAAGTATGCTTGGTAACAACCATGATACATGTGATTCTTATGATACAAGTATCTCTTAAAGGCATGGGCTGACTCATTTTAGGGGGAAATTTGACGGCTTAGAAGCATCTCATATGGCTAATTGAACATACGACACGCGGTAGAATTTTACAATAGAATGAAAAGAGTTTCTGAAGTGAAGCAGAAACATCATACCTAACAATGAATTGAACATGATGAGGCACGCGTAACATAATTCTAAATATGAATTCCGTCTTTCATCAGTCAAATTATGACTCCTGCTTTGAATTCAGACCATACATATTTCCATATCGCCTCTTCCCACGTATCTAAAAAGTTTTCATCAGAGATTGAAAAAGCAGTGGACGACAGTGATGTGCAGATGATCAAGAAAGAAATATTTCAACGCGTACAATTGAATTAGTATAATACTAAGTTTTTTGATGGCATTTGTAAAAATGTAGGTTGGGGTGAAGAAAGATCTCATTTTCTCTTAACTATATTTCTGAAAAAGATTAATACGTTCTTCAACACCAGTATTTTTCATGTTTATATTACAAAGAGTGTGGTTAATTTTCCAGGATGTGAAAACGTTCAACTTGAATTTTTACTCAATCTTAGTGTTATGATTGACCATTACGCATTGCTTCTTAGAAATAAGCAATTTAGGTGTCTCGGTAAATTAAATATTGGTGCACTAGTGAAAATGAAACTGAGGGTAAGATGAAATGGATCGAATTAGCTGGCCAACGATGCACAAAAAACACGCATTACAGTCTGCAAAATGAAACGAAAATTGATTGTATTCAAGAATATGAGTGAAATTTATAGCGTTCGACATACATGACTATTTTATCTAACGAACTTTAAGATAATGACAATACAAAATATGCATGGCTGAGGACCTCAGCGGTCATTTCTTTAAATTTTTTTGCATGGTGTCGCGCTTCAGATCGCTTTGTAGAAATTTGGCATTTATGCGTCTCTTCCAGTTACACCGATCAACACCGAAACTCTGTTGGATGAAGATTATGATGCTTCCTCACAGCTCACAGTCTGAGTTTCAATAACTCTATTTACACGAAATTTAAAATATTTCTTCTACTTTTATACTGAAACGAACAAATTTAACTTGTGGTAATAACTACGCTCAGTTTTCTCATAGGAGCTGGAGAAAAGTGGACTACGTTATACGCAAGAAACGAAGTTGGGAGAGCAGCTTACAATATGTGCTATTATCAGGTATATTTGAAGAAAAAATTGATAATAATTAGGAACAGAATGAGTTTTAAGTCAACGATGATTTCATCCAAGCCTAAAAATAGTCACAGGCACTAGTTGTCATAGATGTGTACCACGAAGTACCGTAGCAGTTGTAACAATCTTACTGAAGCGACGGTGGAGGCAACTTTTTGTATCATTTCATGCAGGCTGAGTCGCACAGTCACTAGCCCGAATGTTAATAAGAGATAAACAGTATTGCTTTCTTTGAAGTATTAAAAAAATATTTAATCAAAATAACCTTTTGTTTTTTAGAACGACTATATAAGTTAATTTCACTCACAGTGTACTGAATGCCAGCGACTTCCATGGGCGAGTCTTGCCCGTAGGTGATGGTGTTGATGAACTCCTTGTCGCCGCTCTTGGTGGTGATGGAGAGACCTGACTCCGTCTCCGTGATCACCAGGGTTGGCTTGGCTGCCAGTGCCTTGCTGATCACCTCATCACTCACTCCTGGGGCTATGAACGTATTCTTTTATTGCTAAAATCGCGTGCCATGAACTCTAGCGTAAACTAAATATAAGGTTACCTAGTTGAAGTAGTACGCATGATTACCTTGGTTAGGGGTACAAATTTTTTTTATATAACTCCTGTGTTTTGATGAAAAATTTAAAATAGAAGTGAGAGCATTCATTCACAAGGAAATTTCGCGACAAAAAAGAATACCAAATGACCATCAATTAGTATAATGTCCTATGATGCAAACAAAGTTATTGGCCGGCGTATCTAGTTTTAGCAATAAGAGGAGGAAAAATGATAAAAGGAGTAAGAGGCAATTACTGTTTTTTATTTCAAAAGTAATGAAGCCATCTGATCTTAATTTAAGTGCTTCTTGATTTTGACTCTTGGAGTAGCAGTGTAACTTGCATTCTAGTAAAGAGAGGTTGACGGAGTGGTCAATTTTGCATCATGCAGTGCGGGCTAAAATCTAACAGCTTAAAATATGAAATAATTTCGTTTTTTTACCTACACCATCAGAAAATGCTAGCGAAGTGTGAGAAACATAAGTGGACTGCAGACTCTCTGACGGTCATGCATGAGTGCGTGCATTATAGACATGTAATGGAATAATTGTTCGAGAAAAAGCACTTCAATGCTATCAATAATACTATTTGTCATTTTGGAGCTAACTCACCTGCTGCCTTGAGCCAGGCGTCTAAGTTGTCGTGGGAAGCGTGGACGAAGGTTCCGCTGCGAGACATGGTGAGGAGGTTGGTGTTGTGTGGCTGTTTGCTGAAGATGCCTGGAATACAATGATGCAAGTGCCTTGACTGGCTCTTTATATAAGTGAGCCGCAGTTTACAACGGAGGGGAAGTGAGGGAGACGGGGGGGTGGGAGGAATTTACCGGGAGCTGTTTGCAGCAGTGATATGAGCAATAGGGGATAATCCATGTCTTCGCTCTGGAAAACCCATTCCATTTTAAAGATTTATGTCACCGTAAATAATGAGCATTGCATAAAAAAGCGATTCAAGGCTACCGAATATTACTGAACAGATAAGGATATCGTACAAATTCAAAGTCTATTTTCTTTTGTGATCAATCATCTGTAGTGACAGAATGCCATATTCATTACTGAAACGAATTGAATCAGTTCGCATCAGATTAAACAAGCAATACAATTTTATTGGACAGTTCAATACAACAGAACAATTTGGGAGAATGTTTTGAACTAAATATAGAACCACCTCAAAAACTGCATTCGAAGTGAAATATTTCCTAAAGCGTGAAGTTACGAGCAAGTGAAGAAGAACAAGACGCTAATTTTCAAGAAAACTGGGGAGAGAATCTAATTTGAGTGTAGAAAAGGTCTAATGGGTAATCCATTGAAAGTAAGTCAGGGATGCACTAAATCATTTTAACAATGCACTGTAGGCAAGAAAACCTCATTTCCTTCAATGAAAAGTGACGCTCTAAAACATTTCTTAATTGAAGGCTTGATGTGTTTTATCTCTTAATGTGAAATCAAAAGGAAAAATCGTAAGTTAATGCTTAAATGGAAAATGAACAAATTTTACTTTAGCCCTAGTTGACTAAAGAAATGAAAAGTATTTTGAAAAATTTTACATTCAGAGCAAAAATTTAATGTTGGCGCACATGGGCGAAATGATCCATCGCATGAACTAAACTTAACCAAAGGCAGCAATTTTCAATTTAACTACTCTCTTGCCGTCGGAAATCATTTATGTATACTTCTAAATTTTGTTTTAACTTAATCATATCAAATCCGTGCATGGGTCTTTGTTATTTTCGAGTGTTAACAAAGCTTTTTCAAATGAAAAAGACAGTACTTGAAGTTTCGCGCTGAGTTTTCTGGACGTTTGCACGCAGCATGACCGCTTCCTGCTGAGGCTGCAGCCCATCCTCGTGATGGTAACGTCATCGCTATGGGAGCCGAGCAGTAGGTGGCGAGAACATCTAGATTGGATAAATTGTGTGAGATAACTTAGTTTGAACCATAATGTTAGCATTCTTGAATTTGCTTCCAACGGCGAAGAAAATTCGCGTTATCGAAGTTAAACGGTAAATTATTTGACGTTAATTTTATAAAGTTAATTTAAACTATTTTTAAACAATTTATTTACCACAGGTGATACAGAGGGAGAATATTTTTCAACTCTAGTACAATGGTCAAATTTGAGTATAGCTAACTGTGGGCCCGAATAAGTTCAGCGACTTCTAGGGCATCCTACCAACACGTTATTCTAAGGTGTACAATAATGTTTAACCTGATTCACTTAATCTAGTTTCGCATTAGACTGATCAATGAAATAATTAATTCAATATTAGATGCTTCATTTTACAATATAGTCCATATGGACTAGATTTAACAGTATATTCGATAAGCGATTTAAGAGTAGACTGAAGATCGGCGATATTAACCATGGAAAATTACACTATGAGGACCAGTCTTGTAGGAGACAAAATTTGACTTGGTGATCATACACGAATAGTATTCTGATAGGAAGTGAGAAATTGAGACTCAAGATTTCTTTTGAATAAGGTATTCAAAAGAAATGTTGAGTCTCAATTTCTCACTTCCTATCAGAATACTATTCGTGTATGATCACCAAGTCAAATTTTGTCTTTTACTTCCACGGACGTCCGCAGGGATTGAGTTCCAAGGTTTAGTTCCATCGAAGAAGATACTGTGTTGCGGCCGGGCCTTTGAATAATAAGGAAGCATGAATTTACTTCTATTACGGGTTAAATGGTGGTGATGACCAGTTTGGGCAGTTAATAATTGTTTTATGCCGTTGTCGCCATCATTTGTTAATGTTTTGTAAATGAAATAACAAATGGAGATTTTGTAGAGATCCGAAAGTTTAAGTACTTGTAAATTTTTGAATGAATCATTTGTGTGGGCATCATAGTCTAGATTCTTTACCGCTCTGATGGCCCTTTATTGCAGAGTAAAAAGTATAATGGTTTTATTTTTATTAGTTCAGCTTTTATTCCGAATTGCATATGAATTTAAAAATAATGTAGATTTAATATCATTGATAAAAATCAGAAATAGGAGAGGCCCTAGGACAGATCTTAGTGGAACTCCATGGCTAATTGTCTGTGGGTGCGATTTTGCATCGTCAATGACAACGTATTGCTTCCGATTTGTTAGGTATGATCTGAACCAATCATATATGGGCAACCACCCTCGAATGCCATAACAGTGTAGTTTCGAGAGTAATATGTTATGGTCCACACAATCGAATGCTTTTCGAAAGTCAAGAAATACAGAGAAGACAGGCTTTTATTCATCTATATTAGCACGTTAACTGCGAAGGGTTAAACTGAAGTTCAGCTTTCAATTCATATTTAAAGTGAATTGTGGAAATCAACTTTGAAAACAGCTAACATTAACTGTATCGGGCTTTCATTTAGGTATCATTAAGTATTAATAATAAATGAGTTAGTGACTGCAGGTGGTTCAGCAGCACTTTGAAAATCACCTAAATGACCACCGGTGGGTCCCTTCGCAGGGAATTTGTTAGAATAAAAGAATTTAAAATGATGAAAATAAATGAAAACAATTATTAACTGCGCAAACTGGTCATCACGACCATTTAACCCGAAATAGAAGTAAATTCATGATTCCTTATTACTCAAAGGCTCGGTCACAACACAGTATCCTCTTCGTTGGAACTAAAACTTGGAACTCAATACCTGCGGAGATCCGTGAAAGTAATTCTTATAAGGTATTCAAAAGAAATCTTGAGTCTCACTTCCTATCAGATTACTGGTCGTGTAAGATCACAAAGTCAAACCTTGTCCCCTACATAACTGGTCCTAATAATGTAATTTGCCTTGGTTAATTTCGCCGATCTTCGGTCTGTTCTTGAATTGTTTGTCGAATATACTGTTAAATCTAGTCCATATGAACTATATTGTAAAATGAAGCATTTGATTTCGAGTTAATTATCTTATTGATCAGTCTAATGCGTCTCTAGTTCAAGTGAATTAGGTTAAACATTATTGTACTCCTTAGGCTAACGTTGATGGTAGGATGCCTTAGAAGTCACTGAACTTATTCGGGCCCACAGGTAGCCATACTCAAATTTCACCATTGTACTAGACTTAAAAAACATTTTATCTCTGTATCACCTGTGGTAAATAAATTGTTTAAATTGTTTAAAATTGTTTAAAATTTAATATAGCCTGTGTTGTTGGTTTTTTAGAGCGAAAGCCGTATTGTTTATCGCAAAGAAGTGATTTTTGTTCAAAATAAGAGTACACTTTTTTATACACAATTTTCTTGAACGCCTTGCTAATAATTTGTAGCACGGAGATAGGTCGATAGTTGTTTACACAAGTTTTATCACCATTCTCAAAGATAGGGGTTACTCTAGCAACTTTGAGGGAGTTCAGGAAAGTTCCTAGGAAGAGATACTGGTTAATAGTATTGAATATCGGCGGGGCTACAATATCAGGAATAACTTAAAGTACTTTAGTCGAAAACGTTTGTAACCCACTCGATTTATTTTCCTGGCTGTTTATGCATGCAATTACATCGGAAGAGTTGGTAGGCGTAAAGAAAAAGGAGTTTGTTCTCGAATATGATCCATGTATTCCTTGGAATACCATCTCTTGGAATAGGTTCTCTTGGAATACCATCAGCTATAGTTTTCCCTACGCTTACGAAGAAATTGTTAAAGAGATTAGCAATTTCTTTCTTCTTATGGTATTTTACATTATCTTGAATAACATATTCAATTTTCTTTTTATCGGCGTTATTCGGTTTATAGCAAGAGTTAAGGAGGCGCCAAGTCTTTTTAACGTCAGCTTTAAATTGAGTAAACTTGAGCGTAAAGTAGCTCCTTTTTTGGTGTCCATATCTCGTTTGTCACATAGTTTCTGAATCGGTTAAATTTTTCTCTAGATATTCGCCCATCGCAAAGGAGGGCTAGGTACCCTTGACGTTTCTGTATATTTATCACGATGTCTCCAGTAATCCAGGGCTTTTGTTTACTTTCCGGTGTAACTGTACGAGTTACAATAGGGCAACACTGATTGTATGCGGTCATACATAGTTTCAGTCAACTTTACTACTGCTTCATCAATGCTCGTTGCATTATTGTTTTGTTGAGAGATGTGCAATGTTGGTATTGATTATTCCAGAACAGTGCGCATTTCTTATAAATTTGATTCGTTTACTTTACGATATGAATAAGTTTCGGCCCGTGTCTTGGTGCGAGCAATATAGACGTTTTTCTTAATAAGAAAAACTGGACAAAGAGCTGATAAGTCAGAAGTAATTATTCCAGCAAGAAAATCAGTTGGGTCTGTCATAAAGATATTGCCAAGCAGCGTAGCACATTCTGAGGATATTCGTGTGGGCTTTGTGATGATCGGAAGGAAATATTTAGACTGAAAGGCATTTAGGAAATTAGAGATTGGTTCATAGCTTTCATGTTTCAGAAAATCATAATTGAAGTCCCCGCATGTTATTATGTAATTGTATAAGGATCGGTTGAACTGAGAAATTATACGATTGAGTTCATTCAGGAAGAATATAGGACAGGCTGTAGGAGGCCTATACACCGTTCCAAGCACAATTCGTTTGCCATCTCTAGTCAGTTCTACGAAGAGTGATTCTATATGATCCTGATTCATTGATGCATTTGCAATGATTCTCGAGTCTATGTGGTGAGATATATATGTGCTGATGCCTTCGCCTCGCTTGTTTTTTCGTAGCAAATGGTAACTATGGTAATTTTCAAATCTAATCATGTCTTTGGTCGAGTCATCTAGCCAGCTTTCGGTGAAGTTAATCCCGTCTAGGTTATATTTAAGCTCAGTAATAGTACATTGTATCGCTTCCAATTTTAGATAGAGTGACCTACAGTTCCAACACAGGAGCGAAAAATCCTGGCGAGTTATTCTTATAGGTCGGTTGAATTTTGATATATTAGTATACCTGCAGTTTTCAGAGTTGTTCAGGTTTGGTTATATTCTGTTCAAATGATTGAAATCTGGGTCGATTTCATCTAATACATGAACGTGATCAGTCATATAGAAGTAGTAAACTGTAAGCAGTAAGCAGTAAGTAATATATAACTTAAAAACGAGGTACAGAGTCAAGATTAAAAAGATATTCCTGTCATCATCGTATTAATGAAAAGGAATTTTTCATTTCGTCTAAATTCCTTATCTGTAACACTTGACCCCCGAAATTTCCGGATAAAATTTGTTTTTGAGTGAAAGTGAGTATAAGTGAAATGTTTAGAGTTGTCATAAATGTTCATGGCTTATAAATGTTATCATCGGCTTAGTCAGATTGGAATAAAATGTAGAAGACAAGATAGGAAGGTCCGGGTAGTTACAGTCAAGGTTGCAGCAGAAAGTTTTTCAGCACAGGCAATGATTCATTTCTTTTGAAGATTTTCATAACTTCCAGATATTACACAATATTTTGGTAGTCATGCGAGAAGCTTTAGTTGGGTTTAATTTAAAAAGATTATGAAAAGAGGGTAAAAATTCTTCCGAGGCCTGCTACGGCTCAGACCGTTTCATTATAAGGCGCTGGATAAAGTTTTCTCAGCCCTGCGATCTTTTATGTGTGCGATCCAGCGATGTTTTATTCAAGGCGAATTAACACGGATCGTCATGAGTTTTGTGTAGGCATAAGTCTTCAGCTCTGTTTTTACTGGGAAAGTTTTTTAATATGGTTCAAATCAGTACACTGTGGGGGCTAGTCCACGGACTCGAATATTTTTCATTTGAAATAAGCCGATCTTTCACATTGCTAGTCCTGATGATTGATCCCGACGGCATTAAAAAAAATTAACTCCATCGATAGATAAATATGGTAAGAAAGTACTTACAAATAGTCCAGACTGAGAGTTTATTTTGCAATTGGACAGACTGACCGATCTATGCCAATCCCAGTAAAAACAGCCCGAAGACATTACAATGCCTCCAGATGTCTGATCATTTACGATGTGGCAAGATGGGTTCATAGCTTCATGTGGCTATCGCCATACCCTAACACGCCCACTGTTCGGAGAGATGGTGAATCTGGAGTTATTGTACCACATTACAAGCTTCCAATTCTAAACTGTCCTATGGAGTGTTTTCCAGTAAACAACAAATATTTTTTTCAGATTGCTCTTGACACTAATGGCTTTCTGGTAGATTTTCCTCTCCTTGATTTAAAATTTTTTATTACTCTTATTTTTAAACATTCGCAAAACTCACCGGCTAAAATTTGCGTTGATGAACGTCGATTTTTCTTCACTTATCTCTCAAAAGAGGGTCGGTTTCTATCATCCAGAATGTTAGGCCTTTCACAATTTACAGGATATGAACCGGGTTCGCCAGTTTAATTCCAGCGAGCTGTTGTCCTCTGTCTCGTTTTCACAAATATACACTGATTACTGTACTGAAGTCCCGAGTTGATTTTTCAACTTGATGAAAACCAAAGATGCGTCCAAAATCAGATTACTGACAGACTCTTCACCCAGTCTTCATTTCTCCGATGTAAAGGAATAATTAGAATTCTACATACATTCAATACAAGTTTTTACTCCTTAATAAACACGTTTAAAATGTTACAACATACTCTTTCGCTGAAAAAATGAGCTCTGAAATAAAATAATGATAAACGTAATAAGAAGGCTGCAATACAGTTTTGGCCACTTGGTGTATTACGGACATTTAATGCCAATAATTTAAACGCGAAGTGAATTCTGTTGACCTGAGTGAGTTCGTGAACAGAACAACATATACTCTATATTCGAAGCATTTTTGAAAATTTGTTTCATTAATTCAGACCTGCATTTTTGCATCGTTTCAGAGTGGCTTTTAGACTGGTCAAATTCTTTGCCGCTTAAAGGAACTGCACTACAGTACTTTCGAAGTTATTCTTTATTCGCATTTAGCAATCGTACGCACAGTGACATGGGTTATCGCGTGGTGCGAACTAAAAGCCTGTCTTGAGGCGTAAATGAGAAGACAACCATGCCCAAATTCTCGTACGAGATTCCAGAATATTAATGAGAAAAGTAGCTAGACTTACAGGATATCAATCTAAAACCATTGCGTTCTGAATAACACTGAATAAATAATTCAGATGGAATATTTATAGACTTTCAAAATTTTGTTCAACATTTCCTACAAAGTATTAACATTTTGATGATGCATTGTATTAAAGGCTATGCGTTATGTACATGCAAATTGTTTACGATTATTAAAATCAAACGAAAGAATTTACAATGAATTCTATTGGCAGCTGAATATTTTTAACTTCTGTCTTAGAAGAAACAAAAACTGTGAATCAACTCATGAAATGACATCTTTCTCTGATTTTTACAGCAATTGTTGTCCAGTGGGAATAGTCATAAGCAAATGGCTAAACTTGGTATGTAAATAACCACCTAAGCTTCCAGTCTTCTCCCTCCGAATCAATGTTTCAATCCTATGAGGCAAAAATATCACCAATGGAGAGAGCTCGATGTAGCAAATAGTAGAAACAACTGCTGTTTTTTGTGAAAATAACCAAGTGGGCTATTATCAGCCTCTCAGCTTCATTTCTTATGTTAAAGATCGCATTGGCGTCAGTGCAGTATATTTACAAAATGAGTTCACTTTTTTAACTTTGATTAGAATAACTATTAAGCGTCCGTAATTTCTATACACTTGCTTGTGCAATCACGCGGACACGATATCCACACTCAAAATATTTGATGGTGAAGCTTAGGAGACCTGCGGGTTTGTAACTGAATGCAGCCATTTCAGGAACCCTTCAGAGTCATTCCAACTCTTAGCTGATTTTATTTGAATAAAAGAATTATAATAGGTCAATGGGCGCAACAGGTGATAATGATGTCGGAAGTAATATGAAAAAATACGTTTCATCGTAAAAGTTACAAGTTCGTCAACGAAATAATTTTGGGAGATTTGATTTTACACACCTTGCCTTGACGTAATTTTTTTGGATAGTTCTGTGTAAAAAACTGAAGCAGCTCGGGAATTGAGTCCGATAACAAGAGGTTGGAATTTTGAGCCCCGTTGTAATCGCCAGGTCAAGATCAAAGAGACCCCCATTGGCTTCGCCGGGTCTTTCAAACTTGGAGACAAAACCGGCAGCATCGCCTTCGAAGCCACCGACTCGGGATTAGAGCAGGTGCAGTGCGTGAAAAGCTGGTCCACTTGCTCGTCTTACATGATCTTTATAATTCGCAAAAATTCAAATTTTTCATGTCAGTTATTGAGATTGAATTAATATTCAAGTTTGAATAAATAACAGTTTGAGCTGGTTAAGTAGTTTTAAAATAGCGATAATTTTGATTATAGAGCGTTACTTTTGCAGCGCTTTCATTTTCTATCGTCATCTGATAATTGATGGGTGATTCTATTGTGCGAAACTTTTACATGGATCATGGCCTCATGTGTTAATTACTATTAAAAATAGAAGCTATTGTATTTGAGAACAGTGATTTTTATGAAATGCAGTAAATATAGCATTCAAACATTCAGGTTGGAGCGAACCTAATGTCCGAGTTAAAGAGTATGGATAAAAACGAATAAGCCAATGACTATGGAAATATTTATTCACTAACAGACTTTTCAATGTTTTCAATGACTTTCAGACAAGCTTATAAGGGCCTCGCTCATGAAATTCTACAAGTTTAGAATCAAAATACAATTTCATTTTTTTTCAATTCTTCTCTTGTTGCCAACCTAAGTACACTAAAATAGTTCTGTAGTCCTCGAAACAAATGAAAATCGGAAGAAGATTCTAAGGGCCTCGTCTGTTTTGCAATTTTTCCTTTGTGGAAACAGTAGCGTTCTCGGACACAGGAACATTCAACAGATCGGAATTCAATGTTCGTGGAATACCTTTCTTTGGCTCATTTTTTTAAAGTGAGTTCGCCATTTCGAAAATCATCTCCGAAATGTCTTTCATTCACTACATCATCCCTATAAATGTTCTGAATAGATTTTTCTCCTGCACTTGCATTAACATTGTGGCGAAATTCATGCGGGTGTGGTAAACACATTTCTGTCGCGTCATGTCGAAGTCGGTACGCGTCCTAGTCGTTTCATTTGATGTTCCACGGTAGAATGCGCACGAAAGCGGCTGATATTTCGGTAACATTTTTACCGTTTTCTACCGGTCCTTTATAGCTTACTTTATACCCTATGATAATTCCTCAAGTGATACCATATATTTGATGGGTTTTGATATTCTTCTATGAATCAGTTAATTGAAGTATTTAATTCGTAAAATTGAAGTGTACTACTAAAATTCGACAATTCTGTTTTTATAGGCTGATGCGTTTCCAAACTCCCCGCTAAATTCTTTACAAATACCTTCATGGAACTCGTGTAGTAAAACATTTCTTATGTGATCTTCAGATGTGACAAACATGGATGCCAATATTCATGAAAAATATGAGCGTAACAGAGTAGTTTTTCTGAAAAAATGGTTAGTTTTGGCGCAGAAATATATTGAAAAAACAAATAGTAAATAATTTACAGACCTCATTTTAAACATCTATTCTAAACACCGGACATTATTTATGCACCAACCTAATTCACGAATCAAAAATCATCAATTAAAAATGAAAAAGAAAATCCTGTAATTATTCATAAATTGATGAAAATTATAGTTATTTTCTCTAACAAAAGCTAATGAGGCAATGAAACGATGGTAACCTCTTGATTGAATTACATTGAACGCCATAGGTTCTATGTATCAGAAGGTAACTGACCCTTCAATGTTTGGTGTTACTCAGGTGTTCATTGAAGGAATCCGGGTAACAAAATTTACCATTTTGTCTAGTTAAAAGATTATTGAACAAATCTGTTTCACATTTTGATAACAAGTACAAAATTTTAACTGATTCCAGCAGTCATGGTTCGAGGATGGTTAAAGAATACTGATAATGAGACAAAAAACGAAGTGAATATCATGCAAGGAATATTCTGCTCCGTATTTGTATGACTAGCATTGGATTAAGATTTGTATAACTGATTTAATTGATTTACGAGCAATGCTTTGAAAAGGATAATGAGAATACATCAGAGTTTGCAAGACATGTTATATTGGTACTTAATAGTCACAAAGATTAGTTACTAACATATCTAGTTTTGAATGGAAGCCAAAATCAAAATCCAAGATTAATAAAGAGTTAACGAGACCGAGGAACGCGTCTGTTACTGCTTTGTGTAGGTGTGGGTGGCAGTCACGTCTCCGAGGGTGAGGGTCTGTAAAATGAAATAATCGCTCATTGCATTCAAATGGAATAAGAACTCCTTAAATTACCAGCTAAAGACCATTACTATTCTAGACGACTCTACCTTCGTTATATTTCTAATTTTTCATTCTGCAAACAGATAAATTTGAAGATCTGATATTTGACCAAATAGATTTGTTCATTTGCTCATTTACCATGAACAAAAATTGAACTACACAGTGAGCAATAACTTCAAGTTGATATTTAAGTAACCACTCTGATACAACGGGAGAAAAACATACAAAAAATTAAAAACATTTAGTTCAAACGTTTTGGGCCGATACTTCTACGAATTGCGCAATAGCATAAAATAAAATTTTAATGAGATTGTCATTAAAAGTATTCGATGCAATTCGCAAATTCGAAAAAAATGTAAAAAAATAAATCCGTCCTGCTGCACTCTAATGCACTCATATTAAAATGCTCTGTATAAACTTCGCATTTTAAACTGTTTGCTGTAACATATTTTCGTTTTTCATTAGATGTTTGGTGTTAAAAAGGTAAACTAAACTACTTATACTCTCTAAAAAGACAACCTTCTACCGACTCCATTGACGGACTTGGAAAATTATGGTGAACCTTGCAGGAATTTCAATGCGTCTGGTATATTTGAATTCTCGAGTTAAGATGTATGTGAAAACACATAATTTTTGGTGGTTATTGTTTATGTGTATGAGCGTTCTTGGCTGCTGCTACTAGGTCAGTGGGTCATAGTATACTCTGACACTTGACAAAAACTGTCTGATCATTCCTGACTTTTCAAACATGTCATTCTATCGTTTCACTATAGTTGTACAGAAATACAACTGAATTTAAATAGATATATTAATGAATTATCCCAATTAATCCAATGCCCTAAAACAAACTGCAATAATTGTTTGGAGATGCGACATGGACGCAATATACATTCAACTCGGACAAATGCAAGTTCAACATGAAGAAAAGCACTCCATGGGCCTGGTGAGAACTAACCCTTGTGAGCGTAGATCCGCTGAGTACGCAGGTGGTCTGGCCGGTCTTTCCCTTGCCGGAGATGGTGCCGGCGTAGCCTGTAGGCGTCTTGGACACGTTCATCTGATTGAAGTAATTTATCTCATTAGTGTAGGTTCTCATCAAAACGCACCAGCATTTAAATGGTAAATACGGGACTGAGCTGTCACATTGTCAAATATGAGAGGCCAATTAACCCTATAGCGTTCAATATGGTGGGAAGTGTTATCAATGTTTGCATGTTCCTATGCGGTGACACTATCAATTTTTTTCCATATGGATTTGAGAATATTGCCGTTTATTCTATTACGTTTTTATGTATGCACTCTTTTCAAGATTTCAAAAATGTGGTGTGATGCACCAAAGTTTAGAGGTGGCGCTGCAAAAGTATAATTCCCCTAGGGTTCTTGGGTTAAGATAGCAAAGTTAAAAAGGTGGGCTGACCTAATCATCAATACGAACGATGGTTGCGTTCAACAAAATTCACGTGGAGCGGAACAGAAAGTCAATACGTGAGATTTTTCGAAAACTTTGCTGCTTGGGAAGTGAGCGTGGTATGCGAGGACAACAATTATTAATGACAGAGGTGATTCTTAGGATACAAGTATCTCATTTAGGAATGAGCTGACTCATTTTAGGAGTAAAATTGGACGGTTTAGAAGCATCTCATGATGCAAATTCAACCCACATGCATCGAACAAAATAAAAAAAGAATGAAAAGAGTTTCTGAAATAGAGTAGAAACATCACACAGAATAATGAATTCAACATAATGAGGCCTGTGTAACATAATTCAAACTATAAATTCCATCTTTCATCAGTGCCTTATTAAATTATGACTCCTAGTTTGAAAAGAATACAGACAATATTTCCACATTGTCTCTTTCCGCGTATATAAAGAGTTTCCGCCTGAGTTTGAGAAAGCAGTGGGCGCCAAAAAATGTGCACTGTAAACAGCAGATCAAGAAACAATTAATGCGAAGCGTATAATTGAATGATCATACTAAGTTTGATGGCATTTTTGAAAATGTATTTTGGGGTGAACAAAGATCTTATTTTCTTTTCACCATGACGTTTTTGAAAAACGTTAAAATGTTTTTAGTACCAGCATTATTTCATGTTTGTGTACATACTGCGTGGTTAGTTTTCCAAGAAAAAGAAACGTTCAACTTGAATTTTTACTCCCTGTTTCTTATAATTAAGCAATTTAAACGTCAAGCGGTGTATCAGAAACTAGTGCACAAGTAAACATAAAACTAGCCCACTGAAAGTTTGAGACAATGGATTGAATTAGCCGACCAACTACACGTAAAAACACGCGTTACAATTTTTAAAATGAAACAAAAATACATCGTCAATTTGAATAGGAATGAAATTTATAGCATTGGACAAGCATTACTACATTGTTTATCGGCGTCAAGAAGAACATCAAGATAATGACCATGCGTAATTTGCATAGTTAGGGACCTCATTGAGGATCTCTCACAAACTTTTTGCGTAGTGTCGGACTTCAGAATTAGTTCACTTAATAGAATTTGGGATGCATGCGTCCCTTCCAGTAAAGCAGATCAAGACCGAAACTTGGTACGATGAAAATTACGGTGCTTCCCCACTGCTCACCCACCGAGTTTAAAAACTCTCGCCAAATGTAATTTTGAATTTTTTTTGTTCTAAATTCATGCTGAAATGAACAAAGCTTAAATTTGGGTTAAAACTATGCAACAATTTTTCTTAATATAGATGTAGAAACGTGGAGTACGTTTTAGGCAAGGAATAACTTGGTAAAGTAGCATACAATATATGCTACAATCGGGTACATTTTTTTAATATCTAGATCATAATCAGAAACAGAGTGAGTTTCAAGTTCACAGTAAGTTTCATCTAAACCTAAAATTAGTCACAGGCACCAATCAACTTTGATGTGGATCACGAAAATCAGTTGCAGTTCTGAATCGCACAGAGACTTGCTAGAACGTTAATTCGAGATAAGCAGTATTGCTATTGCTTTCTTTAAAGTGCTTGAAAAAATTTTTCATCAAAATATCCGTTTGCTTTATTAGAACGACAATATATGTAAGTTAATTTCACTTACACTGAACTGAATCCCAGCGACTTCCATGGGAGAGTCTTGCCCGTAGGTGATGGTGTTGGTGAACTCCTTGTCACCGCCCTTGCTGGTGATGGAGAGACCTGACTCCGTCTCCGTGATCACCAGGGTGGGTTTGACGGCCAGGGCCTTGCTGATCACTTCAGCGCTCGCTCCTGGGGCACGAAAAGTATTCTGTTATTGCTAAAATCGTGTACCATGAGCCCTTGCGCAAACTAAATATAAGGCTTCTTAGTTAAGGTAATATGCACGATTGCCTCGTTTGGGTGTACTTACAAATTTTTTGCGTTGCTCATGGCTTTGTTGGAAAATTTTGAATAATTGTGTTAACATTCATTCATCAGAAACTTTTGAGATGGAAAAGAATATTTATTGACCGTACATTGATCTAATTTCGTATGATGCAAACAAAGTAATAGGCCAGTGTATCTGTTTTCAGCAATAGAAATAGCAGCCACGATTAATAGAACGAGCAGAAATAACGAATTAGCAATCCTACATTTTCCTAGAGGGTAGGATTGTTTTCTGAATTCAAAAGTAATATTGTCATCTATTCTTAATTGTAGCGCTCGTTGATTTTGTTTTCTAGAGTAGCAGGGATACTTGCATCCTAGTGAAGAAATGCTGACGTAGCGGTAAATTTTGCATCGTGTGGTGCGGGCTAAAATTTAACTTTATGAATTAAGAAACAACTACGTTTTTTCATCTCAATATCATTAGAAATCATTTACAAAGTCTGAAAATCATACGTTGACTACAGACTCTGACGGTCATGTATGTGTGCATACATTATAGACCAAACATAATTGCACAAGAAAGATTCTTAAATGCTAGAAATTAAAACATGTTTATTTCACTAAAAGACAATTCATTTTGCAGCTAACTCACCTGCTGCCTTGAGCCAGGCCTCTAAGTTGTCGTGGGAAGCGTGAACGAAGGTGCCGCTGCGAGACATGGTGAGGAGGCTGGTGTTGAGTGGCTGTTTGCTGAAGATGCCTGGAATACAATGATGCAAGTGCCCGTGACCGGCCCTTTATATAAGTGAGCCACAATTTACAACGGAGGGGAAGTGAGGGAGACGGGGGGGAGTCGGAGGAATTTACCGGGAGCTGTTTGCAGCAGTTTAATGAGCAATAGGTGATAATCCATGTCTTTGCTGCGGAAAACTCATTACACTGTAGAGATTTATATCAGGTTAATTTATGAGAATCGCATGAAGAAAGCTGTTCAAGGCTACCAAATATTTTTGAACATCTAGGGATAGCGTGGGTATTATTGTCTACTTTTTTCGTGATGAATAATTTTTGGCGACGGATTGCCTTATTCATTAATGGAACGAAATGAATCCGTTCGAATCAAAGTAAAATTTCACATGAAATTTTAGTGGACAGTTCGATACAGCTAAACAAAAGTTGGAAAATGTTTTGAAATCAACATAGCACCATTTCAAAAATTGCCTTCTGAGTGAAATGTTCCTTAAAGTGTTAAGTTACGAGTGGGTGAAGAAGAACAAGACCCCAATCTTCAATAAAACTGGGGAGAGAAACTAACTTGTGTATAGAAGAGCTCTAATGGGAACTCCATTATAATTAAGTCAGGGATGCACTTAATATTTTTCCGTCAATGCAGTGTAGGCTAGAAAAGCTCGGTTCCTATCACGAAAAGTGACGTTTGGAAACATTTCTTGGAGGCTAAATGTATTTTATATCTTAATGTGAAATTCAAAGCAATAATCGTGCGTGAATGCATTAATGGAAAATGAAGAAATTTTATTTCAGCCCAAGTTGGTTAGAGAAACCTAAAACGGAAGACTTAAGCTGCCCACGCCGTATTTCACACTCACTTATACGTTCCTATTTTCAGTTACTTTGTTATCGTTTCTTTAATGAAACGGTGATGGAAAAGTATTAGATCTATCACGAAATTATCGTATTTTGATAAATTTTACAAGCAGAACATGAATTTAATGTTGGCGTACATGGGCGGAATGATCCATGGTATGAACTACATTTTATCAATGTCAGCAATTTTTAAATTGTCGAACATTATAATTGTAAGCGTCTGAATTTTGTTTTAACTTATTCATGCCTAAACCGTGTGTGTGTCTTTGTTATTTTCAAGTGCTAACAAAGCTATTTCAAAAGAAAGAGATAATACCTAAAGTTTCGCTCCGAGTTCTCCGGACATTACCAAGCAGCGTGACCGCTTCGTGTTCAGGATGCAGCTAATCCCTGCGTTGGTAGCGTAATCGCCTTGGGAGCCGTACAGTAGGTGCCAAAATACATCCAGATTGGACCAGCTATGAATGATAATTAATTTTGCCCTCAAATGTCAGCCTTCTTACATTTATTTCTAAAGGAAATTCACTTTATTGAAGTTAAACGGTCAACTATTTGACATAAATTTTATAAAACTAATCAAAATGGGTTTTTCATTCGACCTAGATTCTTCGAAGATCTGTAAAAAATAACGCACAAAAATTCCGGATGAAACTAGTAGTTAAGTTTTAGTGTATATAAGTGAAATGTTTAGGGATGTCATAAATGTTTATGGCTCATAAATGTTATCATCAGCTTAGTCAGATAGAAAAAAATATGAAGATGGCAAGATAGGAAGGTCTTGGGTAGCTACAGTCAAGGTTTATAGCAGAAAGTTTTATAACACTAGCTATGATTTATTGATTTTATAGATTTCATAACATCCAGATATTACACAATATATTGGCAGTCATGTAAGATGCTCTAGTTGTGTTTAAATCTGGTAGATTATGAGAAGAAGGTGAAAATTCCTCCGAGGCGTGATAAGCTCAGACCGCAACATTATGAGACACCGGATAAAGTTTTCTCAACTTCAAATCTAGCGATCGTTTATGTAAGACGAATTAACACGGGTTACGATAGGCTTTACGTAGTTATAAACGGACTGTCATGTGTTTTGTGTAGGCAAATAACTCCACCACTGTTGTTATATTGAACAAAAATAAAATTGGAACTGGTGCTAACTAAAACTTACAATTCCGAATGAAAAAATAAGGAAGTTTGGATAACACTGAAGCACAGAAGAAATCGAGTTCATTATCGAGCTATGACTGAGTATTTTTTGCTGTTTTGTTTGCTATTTACCAAAATTATTCAGAGATGTACCAGAGCGGACCATGGAAGTTGCAATTGCTCAACCGGAACGTAGAGTAATCTCAAATTTTAACTCGCCCATTGCATGCTAGTCAAGATTACCTGGCCAAAATGAGCGTCATTAAGTTATTAAATTGACTGGAAAATATCACTGATCTGGTGCACATCTTTCAACCATTACTTATCTATCCTTCATCTGGACAGTATACGATTTTAAGGTAATTTTAGTAATTCTATGTAATCGTCAGAAAAAAAGGAGTCAGTGTCACCGTAAACAAACTACTAAAAACCGAAGTTCGAATTCGATACGGATCAATCTTCAGTTCTCTTAAGATCAGTCTGAGAGCATCACATTAAGATATAATTGCAATATTAAAATTCGATGTGAAATTTAGACGACTTTGAACATGCAAATTTTCTGAAATTCAGCCAGGATGTTGTACAGGCTGAATCTAATATAAATAAAATTATCATCCTTAAAAACGAGCTCCTTTTTGAGGCATTATTTTGTGTTTGATCAGTTGGTGGGTTTTGATTAAATTTCGTCTGAACGAAAAAATCAGACATCTCTGTGTTGAAATCAAAACACAAATACAAACAAAACACAAATAATAAAAAACAATACTCAAAGCGTATGCAGAGGATTTACAGTCACGTCCCGAAATTATTTTTACCGCTTACATTTTTGAGCAATTCTTGATATTTCCCCAATGCGTAGTTGTTTCGCCATTAAGTAAACTTAGAAGTTGTTGAGGCATTTCCAAAATAAGAAAATAAAAAATCTTTATGAAAAAGTATTTTTCCATGGAATTTTTTTCCCACCGTAAGAAATTAGTGAATTCATTTTTCATAACACTTCTCTCGATTGTTGCAAACTCTTATTGTCAATTATTAACGAGTTTTCAAGTTTCATCGCATTACTGCTGAAAATGTTTATCATAGCTCTACATAATTGTTTGAGGCTCAATTTTAGAGTAGGAATATATGTTCTCAAATTCAAATTTATCCATGGCTAAGTAATCACAATGGATAAAATGGTAGTCCAGCTCGAATCAGCAAGGTCTCGAATCCTACATGAAAACGAGAATACTGCAGGTTACAAAGCAATCATGAAACAACTTACAGTTTCTGCGGCAAATGTTCAAATGATAGGGAAAATATAAAAGTCATGCAATGAAAAAAGTGAAGGAAGAGACAAAAAAGGAAAAAGTTTCACAACTAAGTGCAAACATAAGTGTGTGCATTTCATTCGAACCCGAGAAAAAATTCCGTTTCTACAGAATATTTTAAACAACTAGAAAAGAAACCTCTAAATTATGATTTCTTACGAAATTGAAGAAAGAGAAACTCAGAGGTCCCTAACAGCACTCAAACTTCAGAAAAAACATGTTAAAAGCATCTTCGTCTTTTATAATCGCACTCGAACACGATAAAATTTACTTGTCGTTCGTACTTTAGCCAGGCGTAACAAAGACCAAGGTTTTTGGACACTTGTAGAGATGTTGGTTTTGCTTGTCGAAAGAGTGGTGAAGCTTGCGAACAAAAAACACTAATCCACCAGCAATACTTGGTAGTGGTAATTTGATAATCTGGTGTAACTTCTTAGCTTATGGTGCTGGAAATTTTATCAAGGCAAATAGAATCATGAAACAAGATAAATGCATAAAATCTCACTGAGAATGTGAAACGATGGGCAGAAGCAATTGATCGAAGACCTCGCCGAACTTTTCATCAAGATAATGAATGATCCACACAACACCAAATCCCTAGAGAATTAACTTGAAAATAACAATGTTAACATGTTACCATTGCCTATTGCTATTATCTCGCGAGAGCCATAATTTGATGCGTATCAAAAATCTACAGAAAAATTTCAGAAAAACTATGAACAAAAAAGCAAAATACCTTTAATCACACTATACCACCTTCTACTCAATGATCGTGAAGAAGGAAATAGGGTTACAATGGGCAGAACATGTACATAGGTACTTCCCTTTAGAATAATTTAAGGACTGGCTATACTCAAGGAGACGTTGCCGTACTCGTAGGTATGAAATCAGTCTGTTGATACGTTTGACTGTTGAATTTCAGGCCCAGTTATGAAATTCACCTGAATCCCACAAAGGATGCATCTATGTTCTGATCTGAAGAAGAGGTACCTGACGCAGCCAGTATTGCAGGACATGTGGAAAGCTTACACAAGGTACGTGTCTGATGCTGGATCACGGAACAAGTTGTTTCAAAACTTGAATATTTGTAACCAGGTCAAGACGAAAATTCATTCATTGAAGTTAATCATCTCAGTCGAATGGAACAAGAACTCCTTAAAATTAACAGCTAAATACCATCACGTGTGGCTATTTTACATTCGAACTGTTTTTGATTTTTCATTCTCCAAACCGATGATTATCGCGATCTGATATGATCTGACGAATAAGATTTGTTTAGTTTTTCCCAAATGTGAACGAAAAACTGAACAACACTGACTTGAACACTGACTTCAAGTAACAATCAAATCAAATTAAATTCAGTGAAATAGAAATTATTTGGCTCTGAATATTTTGTTTTGCTGCCAAAGATTGTGAGAAGAGGGGCAGTCGAGACAGCAGGGCTTCGACTCAGCGCACGTCGCATTCTAACTTCAGCCAGTTTCCACCTCGTAGCAACGTCTCCACGTCAGTCATTGCCTGATATACTGATGTTACTGATGTGATGTATTCTTACGATGACTACAAGGCTGGCTCATACTACTAGTGCCACCTCTACGCTCTTCCATTCATACTCGTTTGCCCAGCCTCTAGGCCAGTGGTTCCCAACCTTTTTGTGATCGATTACCTCTTTGACGTCACGCACAGTCGCCGCGTACCACCTGGTTTTAGAGAAACTAAATTCGACCAGCTATCACTCTATTTCCATAATTGTGTTAGTAGAACACGCAGATCATCCAAGAAAACAACAAATCAATACGAGGGCAGCATCTGCTTCTTCTCCACCTGCTGGTCAATGCGGTCACGACTGCTCACAGCACATCGGAAATCACTGCCGAGTGCCGGGTGCAGCAGGACGGTTCCTCTTCGCCTTGAGGGCGATGAAGGCTAGGAACTCCTGCTGGCACTCCCACGTCGAGTGAAAAATCAGTAATGCCGCTAATATGTAATATTAGCCGCTAATATGTAATATTAGTTGCATTTTATCTCACTTAGTTCGCTAATAATTAGCGCATTAAGTGTACTGTTTGAATTTTACATTGGGCCGCTGCGACCTGATGGGTGGAGTGTGGCAACAGTTGCAAATCGTTGCCAGATTTTCTCGTGTTAGGAAGTAAACATTTTTTCAAGTAAAAATTAACTAACTAAAAATCGTTCACGACCTCGACAGTGTTCGCGTGCCCCAGGTTGGGAACCACTGCGGCCCCGGGTCTGGATGTCTAATGCGCGCGATTGAAGTTTTGCGGTGAGGACATTTTGTTAATTGTACTGTAAATTTTATGGCTGTCATACACCTTGTGGTAGTCTCGCCCTTCCAACAAATAGGAAAGAAAGTTTAAGTAATATAAAACATATGAAATTACTTGCTCTGCGTCCACTCTGGGTCATCAACAAACACTAACAATAACTAACTCGCTCTGCATCGTAGTTCCTAATTAATTTCAAGACGGCTCTGCGTCATTACTACTAAATTCATGCTAGTCCACCGTGCGTCATTATTGTCAAACAGCAAACACTAATAGCAATGTCTTTATTTACCTTGCTCTAGATACCACATTGCCTACAACGTGATTCAACTTTTCCGTTAATTCGATAGAATTGCTCAATTCAAGATCACCTGGTGTACTACATCAGATTTAGTTCGCTTTCTATTTTGAATACTATTCGCAAGTTAAGCTTTCTTCCACGACATTGATTTGATGCGTTTTGAGTTCCTATAAGGACGTTGATGGAGTATACAGATTCTTCTGATCCTTTGCCAGCCTCCAAATTTGTTTTGTTTGGCACTATTATTACATTCAGTCGATCTGTTCTTACGTACACCGTCATACCGACTTTAGTGCCATCACTTTCCCTGTCGTATAAAAAAGACGCAAAATTAAAACCGTTATGAAAAAATATTTAAATAGGGCACGAAACAAACGTGAACTAATGTGCATACAGTACCATCGTCTAAAATTCTACGCATGAAAAATAGGTCGACGGCCAATCACTAATTCTTCCATACGAATGTTTTTACGTATGTAAATAGTTTTTAGAGCCATGAGTTCATAAACCGACGCCGTTGGTAACACAGAACATAGAGTGTTTTTTTAATTAACTTTCTTTCGAGCCCAGGGTCATAGCTCTATCTCCCTTATCAGAGCTCCTATCTCAGGCTGAGTCGTCAGTTAAGAAATGCGCTGTGCTTAGTCAATAAATTCATAAAAAATATGAAGAGCGAAGTCTTCAGCTGCCTACATAACGAAAATTTCAAGTTAATATTTTGTTATAACAAAAATCTTTCTTGACATACACATCAAGGAATATTAATGGCAAAAGTAAAAGCGAGCGATTAAAGTATTCTCGTGGTAAATTAAATTTTCGATCCACACTCATATTTTGTTATAAATTAACACGTTAACCGCTATGAGTTCAACTAAAGTGCAATATTCAACTTCAATTCAACGTCAATTGTAGTGAAAATTTTTGAAAATAGCAACCATTAACTGGATCGTGCCATCATTTATCTTTGATTAAGTATTTATGAAAATTAAGTTTGTGACAACTGGTTGGTCAGCAGCATTGTGAAAAATCCATCCGTGTACCCCCGGTGGCTCACACGGCAGTTAACGTGTTAAACAAAGATAATTGATATGCAAATCTACCTAGCGTCATTACGTTGAACATCTCCAGCTTTATGGTAACAATAGGCTTGAGATTCAAGGATGTTTTCGCTTAATCTTTAACTGCTAAATGAGTTGAAATTTTTGGAGACGTGCATTGCAGTGCGTGTACGACGTCTGTCGGTAGGTGGATCAAATTCTTTGATTTACTTTTTCTTTATCTGTTTCGTGGGCGAAATATTACTTCCTAGAGCTACCCATCTGCCTCGCGATTAGTATACTCATATTCTGAGTCTGTGTTAGTTAATTCATATTTTGTTAAATAAACGTCAAAGTTATATCCTTTGCATTTCATCCCAAGCTTCAATTTCCATCTTTGTACGATTGCAAGTCCTTTGTGCACCAAACTTGTTTGAAAGAACAGCTCAGTTTTATTAGTTACCTTCTTACGATAGTTTAAATAATTTTGTGATGAAATAGAACTTTTCTTGTTTCTATTTGATATTATCATTTTTCGTGAATGTTAATCCTTGATTAAGCATACCATTAGTTAAATGCAGTTTTCTTCAAAGAAAAGAGTTTTTTCGAAGCATCCTAACCCAAATAAGGTATTACGAACTAAGGAAAGATTATGCCTGACAACATCCCTCACAAATGAACAGTGTTAGGAGATGCACATAAAATGAAATCGTACCTGACAGAGTATGTAAGAGCTTGATACCAACTAAATATCATTTACTAATACAAATATGAAAGATGTGATGGAAATCGTCATTTTTAAGCATTGGTCTGAAGCAGTCGTTAACCCGAAATTATACTTTTCAATTGGAAAGCTCCATTTAACCCAGCTCATTCATAATAAAATCCTCCTTCAGAATTTTCAAATGAAAATTATTTGAAAATTTCGATGAATAGGTGAGGATTTGTCATACGTGGTTTTAGGAGCCTTTGCTACTGAATGAACGAGTTCTAGTCTGCTCCAGTTGTGTGACGTGGACCAAGCGCCTTAAAAATATCTCATCTATAAACGTGTACTTGCGCTCTTTCATTGGACGCACGTGTGAGGTAAGTATACATCATCTTGTCAGTACATAGATACATAGATGTGTATGTTGATACCCAGGAACTGAATATGTACAATATCTGCAAGTAATCTCTCCATGCAAATGCATTATACATTATGCTTGACGGTATGTCTGTATCCAGATAAAGGCTGTTATTAACGTACGTGTATGAATATTTTCTAATAAACATTTGTACGAGTAAGTTGAGAAAATAATCAAATTTGAAGTACTGAGTATTGAAATTATACTGATGTCAATTTGAATGACAACAAATCGCTCGTGTCATTGCGATATAATTTAAAAAAAAATTCTCGTACTTACTGGTTAAGGACTGAGAGTAAATAGTTTTTTCGCTCTTGTGCTTGTATCTACATAGCTTGATTTTTTGAGCACAACATATATACAGGTGATTAATTGAGGAAGGTCAATTTTCTTCACCCGAGTGATTTTTGAAGACGAAGAAAATGGTTAATATTGATGTTTTACACAATACAATTACATCAAGTCTTATAATAAAATATTTAGAAAGAACCTAATCATTCTGTAGAACGTTTCAGAGACCAGCTCCATCCTCAGAAAATATACCTGTAAATAATAAAAAAAAATTCGATCACACCTTAAGAACACAAGTTTGCTCTAAAAATCTATGTATAAATTTGCGACGGAAATGAACTATTTGTACAATTAAGAACGGGTTTTTCTTTGGTTATATATCGAGATTCTAAAATGAGCAGCAAGTCCAAATCATTTGGAGAAGCACATAAAATTTCAAAATCGTCTTCTGCTATGCGATCACAGCACTGTTCGCTGTGAAGGCGAATAGACGAGTGAGTCGATTGGGTTGAAATTTTTCCACTTTACGGTTGCTGATTCCACAGTGCTGAGCAATTCTAACGTAGAATGGACAAGTCGTCATGCCGACATAGCCAGATGCACACTGTGCACAACCAAACTTATAGGCAAGGGATACCCGCATTCATTTCGGAATCTCGTCCTCGATCAGAGCGGAAAAATGAGCCGACTTTGAAAGAATTGACGACCATGACACATAGTTTCACGGCCAGGAAAATGGCGCTTGGAAAGGAACTCCAAATCTCTTGACATCAGTAAAATCTACAAAATACGGGAAAACACAATAAAGACGTTGTATTGCTTCAAGGAGAGTACTAGGTATTGAATAATTTTTAGACAAAAATTTTTCTATTTGAACATGAATAATAGATGAAAGAAACCCGTTTTGCCAGAATTTTTTTTCAGAAAAGTAAATTCACCGCGCAAGTCTACATAGTTTGTACGAATGTTATAAGCTTGATTCAATATGGACATAATTATATATCAATTTTAAACCTATAGCTGCAAAAACTGAAAAAACTTAAACCCAATCCAGTAGAAGTAGACTTCTGAAAGACAGGGGATTTAAAAGTGCGGCTGATTCTAGTAATTTAGGAATTTAAAAATGATAGGCAATAATAATTATTACTCTCAATTTCAATGGTAAATTTTATAGATGGATGCTTAGAATTCAATTGTCTCGGAACATGGTTGCATGACTAGGACCTCGAAAGAATAAAGAAGTATCGTCAATATATCTCCGGTAAAATGCGGGTTTAAAACTTGCGTGGCAATCCGCGCAAAATGATAAAAAATATAAATATTTGAAACAAAATTTCGAAACAATATTTTTTGTAACTTTCATGAATAATTTTTTCTGTACGTCTTAACTTGACATCTCAGAAACTATTTAATGAGAGCCAATTCATTAAAGCCAAATGAAAATTAAGGCGCGTGGGAGACACACAGGGACTGCATGCACGCATGTGTTGAAGGGCGACAGAGACGGTCAGGTTTCTCCATTCTTTACTCTAAATTTCTTTGGTCACCGTGGCCGAGTCGGAGAAGGTGTCGGCAGTTCGAATCCCGGCGCAGCGCTGTTGTTTCTCCCCGTTGGGCAAAGGGAGAACTTAAGCGCAATCCCCACTCTACCAGGTGTCGGAAATAGGTGCCGGCTTGACTGAGGGTAACCGTCATTGCGTCCTGGTGTTAGCTATAAGGCATTTGAAAAACCATTTTACAACATGATATGAATCAGGATTGATTGATTGGAACAAAGTATCCTTTGAAATCGGTCAATAACTGGCATGTTCCAATACAGGACGTACAAGTGCCTTCGTATATGTGCACATAACAGATGATCTATCTGAACCTGTGATATCTAAATCACGAAATAGGGAAAGGCCAAAGGGTTTGTATCCAAAATTAGTACTTCGTCATCGTGAACGTATATGTCTCAACAAAATAGGATGCAAGACATGTACATAGAAATGCTCGAAATTAATTGTTATCATGTAACACGATCACTCAAAAACAGCATTGAAAGTTGAAGTATTGCCTCAAGATTCGTCATCCTTATTTTATGGATTGAAAATTTCAAAGATTTTTTATGATGTTGATTTTGGGATCACTTTGTAATTTACTAATTTTACTGCATGAGAAGATGCGTTTGGTATTTCTCCAAGTGATAATCAAAAGTTTTAGGGCAAGTAACCATTCACAGCGTGGCATTATTGAGTGAACAGTCATGTTTGATACCCAAAGTTTGAATTTTCTACAAACTAGACTGATATGAAATTATAATTTATCAAGGAAATCAAATGCACGGGTACAAATAAAAGCTCATCTTTTTAATGCGTACTTTAATGTTATTTTCTCGTAAGACTTCCATTACAATAATTTTCATGCAGTGAACCTTCCAAATAGTTATTTTTCACACGTGCTGTACCTAAGCGATCAACGATAGCAGTTTTCTATGTTGTTTTAACTGTTAATGTGGTTATTGTTTCTTCGATAAAAAATAAGAAACATGCTTTAGAGAAGACTTAGTACTTGATTAAAAGCTTATTCTGTAACAAGCAATTCTGACAGACATTTTCGGATACTGATTGCTTACAATCAAAGTAATGTATTGAAATTATCATAAAACTGTTTTCCTCATATTTGCTACAAAATTACCATTATATGTAAGCACTGTGGTATTTGATTACCACAACCAATTATCGGGTCAAGTTGAAAAATCATCTATAATGTTGGTGTCGGCCCTAGAATGATTTTAGACTTCCCTCCCATAATTTTCTACTAGATGAAACATCTTTAGCTAATGATAATCTATCAGATACTTGAATCATAAGAATGTACTTAATTCTTTATGAGCTACATCTACACTAAGTTGAGGCTTCCATTTCGTACAGAATTGAATGCTCGGGCACCAGCATTTTCACAGAGACCAAAAGGTCAACAGCTGATATATTTGACAAGAAGGATCTTCAAAGCATTAAGTACGAAGAGAAACTACCAAAAGAGAAATAAAATGTTTTTTTCTTGTATAATAATTCATCGGTAATGTGTAAAAAATCACCTACCACTCAAAAATGAAGCAAAAGCGCGGACATAAACCGGCAGTAATTTGATCACCTAAAATAGTCTTAAATTTATGAATTCTTGATTACACTGCGCAATAAATTTCAGGTTAAAAAAAATTACATGTTACGTAAGACCAATGTCGGAGTAAAACAACGTTTCAATTCAGAATATTATCTTTTTTCCCAGATTAGGCACAATTTTACTGTGCAATTAATCATATGTCATTATTATTGATTGCAAATGAAAAACACACACCAGTCATTGCAAACAACATTTATCATTATGCCTCTTCAGTGGAGTGTGATCTTCTCTTTTTATGTTCCAGCGGTAGTCTGCCAACATGCAAGGGTTCCATTTTCGCTTGAATTGTTGCTCTTTCACTGAAATATCCTTATGGAATCTATCGCCATGTTTATCACTCACATCACCGAGATCCAACGCAAAAAATTCAAATAAGAGTGGATCACATGAACGTTTAGAGACATGGTACATCCCATACCATGTTAATGACTCAGCAGATCATTAAAAACTTGCAAATAGGCTGAACGGTGTCTCTCCAGGACGTTATCACAAACTTTCTTGAATGACTCAGAGACAAGCTTCTTTTCTATATTGGGACGCGTGATGAAAGGTTCATCAAGTACAATTTTTCGAATTTGGGACCCATGAAGATACCTTCTTTAATTTTAGCTTGATTTCGGGAAGGGAATTTCTCTATAAGTGCACTGGGCACGTGCACTGCTGAATTCATTAAAATTTCAAGAATAGCGGACACATGCTTTTATACACTAATATATAAAACATAAAAAACAAAATTATATAAAATCTCGAGTGTACAATCACAATGAAGATATTGCAAGAATTGAGGCAGTATTTCAACCTACCAAGACAATGAAAGACAACTGTTAAACTAAGCTTGAATGACTTTATTCTATGATAATATATTTTATGCTGTTCTGTCGTGAATGTAATTTTTGTGTGAAATTCAAGAATTTATGAGTTATGAACTTGATGCAAATATGAGTGGCGAGAAATTTGACATCCTCAACTAGCAATGTCAATTTAGCTCTGATGTCCTTTTTCCAGCGGCCCTACTGCCTACTGTGCAAGCTCATCTTTTTATAGGTGCCTGAGAGTAATTTCTATTGCAATGGTTTGAACTGGGCAAGTTTTATTGCATTTGATTAAACGTGGTAGATGTATACAAGTAGCCTTACGTAGAGTTTGAAAAAAAAACGTTGATGAATAGGAAAATTTATTTCGAAAATAACAAACCAGCTGATAACTGTCCAGAAATGTGATCAGTTTTTAGGCTCAATGAGGCATTGAGCTGTTTGCGAAGAACACCTGTGAGATGTGAGACATTTGGGCTGGCCGAGACGACACGTCAGTTACTGCTTCGTGAAGATGCGCTTCCCGGTCACGTCATCCAATGTGAAACTCTGCACAGTGAAACTAAGATTTACTTTATAGCTTCCTTGAAACCTAGAGGAAATTGATGTTCAGTACTATGTAGAAGAAAAGACAGTGTGGGACGTAAAATGATTGTATGTATGTTTGAATTCGGATGAAAATATTAGGAAAAATAATTAACAACAATAAAAATAATTCGATATCCTGTTAGCAGAAAAGTATTTAAAAAGGGAAAAGAAAGTCAGAAAAGAAGATAAAAATTAGTGTCATATTAAAGTAGATTATAAATTCTGTTCTTGGTTCATTTGCTTAGATAGTAGTGCATGAAACATGGACTACGCACTGTGTATACGGGAAATAAGTAGCTTAAATTTGAACTTCTAAGCTGGCTGAACTCCTTCTGATCGTGCTTCTAGGCAGTAAAATTGGGATTGCTCAAATTTTGAGCATTGCACTTAATCTTCATAATTATAAAATTACAGACCATCAATAAGGAACCAATATTTAATCCTGGCAATTCCCAGAGAATGCCCAGCTATTTACTTTTGTACTTTTGTGTGAATATTAGTGAAGAACAATTTCCAACAACTTCTGTAACAATCAGTCTTAACCGTCATGAGTACTTTACGCTTTTTCGAGGAATGAATGCATAATTATTATGCCAATATTTCCTAGTCTGGGAAACCGCAGCAATGAATCTCATCTGATACTTTGTCACTGCATTGTTGATCATTGATGCTTTTCTATTAAAGGTTTTGAGCGGATTTAGAGAAAAATTTTGGACGTGATATAATATCAGAATTATTTTCATCAATTCATAATGGTAAATCTGAAGGAGATGACAGTTGTCGATTTTGTAAATTTCGATGCCTTAGCATAGTTAATTAGATCGAAATAAACAAGTTTTCTTCTATGCACTTTTTGTCTCAAATGAGTATTTTATTAGTTATAGCGGTAAATAACTTACCGCAAGTCTTTGAAGCGGGAAGAAATTCTTTGATCGAGTTGTATACTGCAATGGCGTCTCGCTTCCAGCGCTCAGTCTTGAAAGACGAAACCAAACCTACCGCTATACCTCGTTAAATACTCATTTGACGAAAAAAGTGTATAGAATAAAAGTTGTTTATTTCGATGTTATTACCATGTTTCAAGCAACAAAAATTCGAAAATCGATGAGTAGCTGTTTATTCGAGCGCATTTGTCATCAATGACGAAACTAAACTTACCGCTATAAATCTTAAAATACTCATTTGAGACGAAAAAAGAATAGAAGAAAACTTGTTTATTTTGATTCAATTAATTAGGTTCAGGCACCAAAAAGTGGAAAATCGACAACTGTCATCTCTTTCAGATTTACCTTCATAATTTATAATTACCGTAAGAATAAAGCCATGAAAAGATTTACTTGCTTCCCTCACAATTATTAGTTCGAATAAAGGAAGCTATTTTTTTGTTTATCGAAATCATTCAACAATTTTTAAACTTGTGTAGAGTTTTCTCGTATAATTTTGAAGGAGTTGTCAGGCTTAGCGGTTTCTTTCCAATTTTTTTTATTTAGTTTCCTTTTTTTGTAAGGCTTAGCGGTTTCCAATTCAAATACCTAAATATTATGAGCAGGTTGACTGGGTGGGAATTTCCCTCTAGGGCAAACTTTTGCCAATATCCTAATGAGCCACCATGAGCAAAATTAGTCAAAAGTGTATCCTGCTAACTCTGAAGGGATGTTACACAAAAGGTAAGGTACTGATAGGCATTACTCAGAGATAAAACTGACGAATACCTCTTTCTTTAATTCTTGCTTTCAAGTTACAGCACTTTTAAGTTTACCAAAGAAGATAAATCAAACAATCGCCTACCACTAATCGAAGTCTGCATCGAAAACGTTGACAGCATGTTCCAATGTTTTGTTTGGCGACAAAACTTTTCTCGGAATTTCGCCCCGGAATTTTTAGTTTTCGTACATGCAGTTTTCTTTATGCGTCATTCGAACCCCCGTCAATGAAACGTTTAAAGCCAATATAAATTTTAACATCTACAGGGTGTTAGTGGAACTCTTGGTTCAAACTTCGGCTACTAGTAGCAAATACAAATTTAAACACTTTTTCATCGGTGCAAAATATCGAAAAACGCTTAGTTTTTCAATTATTGGGCTTAGAAGTTTTTAATGCTACGCTACAAGAACACAACAGCGATTTCGCAACAGACAGGAATAAGGGCAATATGGGGAATTAGAATTAACAAGTGTTGGCAGAATCGAACATGTTTTATTTACAGTTTAAAACATTAATTCACAGATTCAGGAAATTTCTAGAAATTCCTAGTCAACGTTAGCGACCCCTGGTGAGAAACGTATGTGTATCTTTTGTCAGTTAGCACCGTGGCACTGAAGTGGTGAGATGTATCGCCTTACAAATGCACAACGGACAGACATGCATTTCACTTATGGTGCTGCTAATGGTAATGCAGGACGTGCCGCGAGAATCTATCACGAACGTTACCCTAATCGATAAGTCCATGATCATCGATTATTCACTGCATTGCACCGAAGATTGACGGAAATCGGCAGTTTTAGTGTAAACATAGTAGACGTTGGTCGCCCAATAAATTATCATCGAGAGCAAGAAGTGTTGTAACATTTCCGTAGAAACCCGCGTAGGAGCACCCGTGCCGCAGCAGCATCTTTGGGTATTCGTGACCATAGTACAGTGTGGCATGTATTGAACCGGAATAATTATCATCCGTATCACTTCCAGAGAGTCCAGGGTCTCCTTCCCGTTGATTATGGTCCTCGTGAGCGATTCGTGCTGTGGTTTTTAGATCGGGGGGTAGAAGATGCCAATTTTGCAGAGTGTGTGTTGTTTACGGATGAAACAACCTTCAGCCGAGATGGAATTTTTGATTATCATAACTTTCACTAATGGCAGCAGAACAACCCTCATGTCATCCATGAACGTCATCACCAACATCGCTACACTGTCAATGTTTGGGCAGGTATCGTGCATAATCAACTCATTGGTCCGTACATTCTGCCAGAGCGTCTTACTGGAGATGTGTACAAAATCTTTCTTGAAAAAATCCTTCCTGGTTTATTGGAAAATGTGCCATTAAGTATTCGTAGACGACTTTGGTTTCAACACGATGGAGCTCCGGCACATCATGCTCTAAATGTGCGACGGTTTCTTGACCAACAATTTTCAAATCGATGGATTGGTCGTGGTGGTGCTGTGTCCTGGCCACCGAGATCACCTGATTTGACTCCGTTAGATTTTTTCTTATGGGGGCACTTGAAATCTCTGATTTATGCGATACCTGTGGAGTCGGAAGAAGACCTTGTTGCTCGAATTGCAGTCGCTGCTGGAGATATCGCTGACAACCCAGGACTGTTTGGCAACGTACGCAACTCGCTTCGACGAAGGTGTCGTGCGTGTATCGATGTTAATGGTCGAAATTTTGAACACTTACTTTGATGCGTTACTTTCTATTATTTATTACAGTACCTCATGTTATTTAACGTTTTTCATTACCCTCGTGTGTTATTATTAAACATTAGTGCATGTGGTTAACTAGGATCGCCGTGAGTTCTTGAAGCGCAGCATTAAAAACTTCTAAGCCCAATAATTAAAAAACAAAGCGTTTTTAGATATTTTTTACTGATTAAAAAGTGTTCAAATTTGTATTTTATACTAGTAGCCGAAGTTTGGACCAAGAGTTCCACCAACACCCTGTATATCAGGTGTTCAATGTTTCACAACGGTTGTTTATTGAGAATATTTTGATCATTTACCCTCGCGAAACAAGTCAATGAGTATCTATATACGATTTACGATCACTCGCCAGTAATTTAGTGTTCTAATCAACACGTGTTTTTTTATGTGTAACCTTACTTTCAACACCAACTGTTGCATTCAAATCAAGAAGTTAAATCCCTCATCAGTAATTTTTTTCCACAACTCTAAGTTTCAGTATTATTGTAAATAATATTTTAAAATCAGTTCTCTTTATCGTCGCAATGATCAGCAGTTCCTAAGACTTGCTCGCCTATGGCGTATCAACATAGTTTCACACTTCAGGGATTGCTCTATGTGGGCGCTATAAGCCGTACCCCAATGCACATAGTTGCTGGGCGCGCTGGCCTCTTGATTCCCCTCCGCTGCCCCCCAATAGATCCCACTGTAACACTGTTGCATCCCTGTCGCTGTGAACCACTTAGACATCCTTTGTTCCTCATCCTGAGTAAATTTACGTATCCTATACAATTTCTTATACTTTAACTCTCCCTGCAAATGACTTCCAAAATGCTTTCTTCCTTTTCGTCGTTGTAATACGAAGTATACTTTTTCCATTTTAAAAGTCATTTTTAAATTTCCCTTGATGTATCACTTTTTCAAAGAGAATCTTGAATCCCTCTTCATATCGAAATATGAATCAAGATTATAGAAATATCAAGTCAAGTTTTTTTTCTGCTATATGACTCATATTGATAAGGTAATTTGCCATGATTAATGACATAGATCTTAAATAAGCTACTAATCGTTTTCTAGAATATACTGTACCCATATAGCCCATATGAACTATTTTTTAAAATTTAAGTATCGAATCATGAGAGAACCAATTTAGTGATCCGTCTAGTATGCCCCTAGATTAAAAAAATTAGGTTAAACACAACTGCACCCATAAAATAGCGTTGATGGTATAGGATACCTTAGAAACCACTGAACTTATTCGGACTATCGCTTGTGGTGAATTAATTTTATATATTCTTGAGGTAATTTCATACGTAAGACTATTTGATCCGTTGTTGATTGAATTTCATCGTGAGGAGTTATAAATACTGATGGAAGCTTCGCACTGTTTTGGAGTGCTGAGCAGACATGCTAGGTTCATGTCTCTGAGTTGGACATTGTTATTTACTGACATGGTCAGTGCTTTAGATGCGGCTCAGAAAGCACTAGATATTGGTAGCGAGTCTTTTGTTTTTGCTTACCTGTATGTAAAAATATCTACTCTTTTTACGGAACGCATAGGTATATTGTTTGTTATTTCGTAATGAGGCGAATAGAGCCTCATTATGCCAATTTCACAATATTAAAAAATTGAATTACGACAAACCCAACGTGAACTCGTATCTGTTTAGTGTGCAGTACAGGTAGACGAATTTAAAATAATTTAAAAAAGATAAGTTCACCATAAGCTTAGGCTTTAGAGTTCTTATAAATTTTTTATTCTTGTCTAGAAAAAATTAAGGAATAATGAGCGATAATAGCCCGACAATTAGTGGATATAGGAGCTCATCAGAATGTTACACTATCGACTGCTCATTTTGCACACGTACCCTGGTGAGGGTAGATCCGCTGATCGAGCAGGAGACCTTTCCGGTTTTGTTCTTCGTTGAGAAGGTGCCCTCATAGCCTGACGCAGTCTTGGACACGTTCATCTGGCGGGGGTATTATCAAGTCAATAGTCAGGTCATCAGCCGCTATTTTAACGAGCGATGCGTGCAACCACATACGAATTTATTTCAGTTGAGGCGTTCAGTCATAAATAAAACTTGAAAGAAAAGTGTACAAACAAAATGTGCAAATTTCCTGAGTTTTGTCAGCGGCCATTAAAAAACAAGCTGTGGGGTTCAATGTGCAGTGTACTGATGACAACTATCCGTGGCCACTATCGGCAATATATTTAAAATTATTAGTTCCCAATTTTGCATGTGAACAAAAAGGTTCAACGTTGAAAAAATTCATATTCTCAAAAATGTGCGAGACATGAAGTGAATGATAATATGAATGATTTTCAGGAAGAACTACGCCTATAATGTACAATATAAGGTATTAATCATGATTTTTCTTTCAAAATATCATCACTGAAGGAGGTTCAGCAACATAGCGATTGATACGATATGTAATATGGATTGCATATAAATATATTAAAATTATACCAAAAGTTGAAATGATCACGTTTTGTTTAGGCCACAAGACTCAAGTCAATCCTCACTGAATTAAAGAAGAACCGCACTCCGTTCCGTAAAAGTTAGGCCAAGAAGCATGAATTAATATTTCAAAATCAGTTTCACTAGTGTCAAATTTATGGTAGAGGCATGAGTGCATGAGTTCACGCTGATGCAATATCTGCTGCGTCGTTGCTGCGGCTGGAGGTGGCACCTACGAGCAAATTTCCGAAACCTTTGAAATGCTCTGCATCTCTTGCACGCCAGAATGGAAATGGGCTCTAGCGGAACATCTTTAGCGAGTTCTTAATGGATTTCAAATAATTTGGGGACCAAAGTGCATTTTTTCTTGAAATATTCCAACGCAAACATCAGTATACATCTGATGCCATCTGTAAGTAACTAGGACTAACCATCAGGACTTGGATCAGTCAGAAGCTAACACGTCCCACGCTGTGGTGTTGTAATAAGGTTATCTATGCTGAAATTGGTTCAGCAGCATACGAGTAAGTCTTGCTAAGTGAACACAGTCTATCATACGACTTGTTCGTATCGTGTCCAGTGTTCAGAATACAAGGTTAGTCCGTACGAGTGCTGAAAATTTTACACTCGTGGATCCGTTTCTTCTCAGAATCTCCTCATATGCACTATCTGGATTGCTTCTCTCTTTTGCAATATGCAGAGATGCAAATTTCGTATAAAGCTAACTTGAAAAATTCAATAGGTTTCCACACGAAAGGTGATGCCTGTTTTCACTTACTTGGTCCCGCTTTAGTTATTCATATTGAACAAAATAAGTTCTCAGAGATTTTCGCACTAAGTGTGAGAAATTCTTCACCAATACGTTAAGTAATGTAGGCAATACATATATGTCGCCGTATGAAGCGCAATCAAAATTTATATGATGGTCGTTGATGCATTTATTTTTATATATTCATTTCTTAATTCATGATCAAATATTGTTTAAATCTGCATAAAATTAAACAATATTAAAAAATTAAATTACAACAAACCCAACGTGAACTCGTATCTGTTTAGTGTGCAGTACAGGTAGACGAATTTAAAATAATTTAAAAAAGATAAGTTCACCAAAAGTTTCAGGTGTGATGCTTATAGGTTAAGAAAGTAATATTGTTTATGAACCTTGTTCTACTGCTCCTCACAACCGTAGTACGGTGGTTGTGCGCTCTTCGATGCTCTGACTTCAGAAATAACTTAAAATCATCCTTACAAATGTGTGTAGGAAAATATAATGCATTAACTTCAAGGGTTTGCAAGAATTTGGGTTGAATAGATAATGCGCATTTTATTGAAGGGCTTATGTAACTTCTGACTTACAGTGTACTTGACTCCGGCGACATCCATGTCAGAGTCTTTCCCGTAGATGATGTTGTTGGTAAACTCCTTGTCGCCTGCCTTGCTCGTGATGGTCAGGCCTGAATCTGTCTCTGCGATTACCAGAGTGGGCTTCACTTTCATAGCTTTGCCCACTTGCTCGTCATTGGCACCTGGATTAAAGAGTAGTCTTTCACAAACAGAGAAACTTGACTATATAATAATTGCGATGCCATGCACATATTATCTGAAGCCATTCGTTTATCAATTTTACTTGGCTAAGGGTGGAAAATTTTCTGATTTTCAATATTCTTGATAAATATGAGAAATTGTTGCTAAATGAAACTTTAATTGAAAATGTTTTATTATTAAAAGTTATCTCTTCTTGAACCGAAGTTTTAATTACAATATCGCGGTATTGCCTGTGTCCATAATTATTGTAGGATGTAATCGAGTGGTGAGGTCTGTGAACGCTAATGAAGGTATTTTCTCGATTTGGCTGAAATTTGAGCTTTAGAGGTGCTCAAATGGCTAAATAAACATGAACTAGCATGCTTTCTTGAAATAGGTTTTACGAAAAATGTCGCGTATGTTTTCGATTTTTCATAAAAATAATACTTTGTTCATCACTGTTATTTCAGCATATGAAGTATTTCACGCTTACCAAAGAATTGGACCCATAATATTTGTAACAGAAAAGTTATCAGTTTAATATAAATCGCCTTTTCACTTCATTTGCCGCATAAAACTTCAATCCACGAATAATTTGTTTAAAAGATTTGAAAATATGATTGCTCCGTATTTTGTACACACTTGGCAATTTTTGCCAACTCTTAATAAAACAAACATTTGTCGGTATTTCTATTGCTTACAGTTGAAGTCAATTCATGTTGGATGTTTCATCCAGTTTTGATTTTTCATGAAATTTTTCATTATTTCACCTTTGATGGGCTTAACATATCCCATGCGGTCGTAACAATTACATGAAAATGAAATTTTTATTGTGCAGTAAATATGAGCTGGAATGTCGTAATATTCTTTAGTGTAATGCCACTTTCATCCTACCAATATTGATTAAATACAAATAAAAATAAATCATGCTTCCGAACGTTTCTGAAAAAAAAGCAGACTCCAATTTTCACCGACATCTCACTATTTCTGTTGCTTGAATTTAATTACGTTCTTTAGCGTTAAATCTGATCTTCGTGTTGTGCTCGTAAATACCCACTGGGGAAGGTTTTGCGGTAGTTCTGAAGATGCGAGAGTGCATCCTGCTCGTGATCTTATGGGTTTGAATCTCACATGCAATGGTCGACGAGAAGGCTCTGGAAGCTATGTAGCATTTTTGTTTTCCAGAGAAGTGCATAAAAATCAATCACTCTGAAATAAATGTCAATGGGTGATATCGGTAAGTACCAGCACACTAAAAGGAACCTCACGCGCATGCTGAATGGAGGAACGAGCTTCTACCTTATTGAAGTTACGCACGGGGAATATTTTAGGCTTTAGAGCAAATTGCAAAATTTTTCACAGTATGATAACGAAAATTTAAAAAACGATACGAAATTTGTTTAAACTGTATTTAAACGAAAATTTGTTTACGTTCTACAGCTCGTGACGTAAACAACGTAAGAATTTTATTTCTCACAGTTAATGCATTAGTTTTCCATCATCAAATGAAGAAAGAGCTGTAAAATGTCATTTCCTTCCACATGTCTGTCATCACATTACGTCAAATGGATGGAAAACATTCAATAGAATAATTTTAAGGGTTTAAAAATATTTCACAACGATGAAATTCAGCCAACATGTCTGATAAAAAATGAAAACTAATTTTGCTCGCTTTTGATTATAGCAATCATGATTTAAATGGAGGCCGTTATAATATTTTTACTCCAGTGGAATACTTGTGCAGAGGATTTCTTTTGCTTCTAGGCTTGTGAGTTCATTCCTCGCATTAGTGAAGATGGTAGTTTTTCTGTGTTGTAAATGTACCTCAATGGAGGTAAGTGACAGACATTTGACGAGTTTTCTTAAACTCTTTCTTCACTTTCATGTCTTTTAAGTGAAACACGAGCTCAGGTAGGTCTCTTTTCTTTTTGTGGATTTTGGAGAAGTGCCTTAGCTGTAACTTTCCACGAAATACGCCTGACTTGTTGCAGTAGTCATGCGGGTTTAATTAAATTGAAGTGGTTGCACACTTTCGTGATGGTGCCTTGTATGTGGTTATTACAGTAGACTTACACGCGCCTTTGATACGAATTCGATTATGAAAACTGTCGCTAATCGTCAATTCAAGAGATACTGACCGCTTCAATGAACACTTTTGTATGTTAACAACCGAATCCTCATCAATTTCAGAACGACACGACTTTCTCCAGAGGGGGGAAGCGGTTGAGGAGGATACATTATGTTTGGTTCCGTTAGATTAAGTTCCATTAGGTAATATTCTGTAAGGTTGGATGCTGTTTAAGTTAGGGTCTGTCAAATTAGGTTCTGTTTAGTTGGGTTCTGTTTAGTTGGGTTCTGTTTAGTTGGGTTCTGTTTAGTTAGGTTCTGTTAAGTTAAGTTTTGTTAATCGAGATTTTGAGGCTCTGTCCGCTGAGTTCAGTTTAGTTCCGTTGGGTAAGACTTTGTTAGGTTAAGGTCAGTTGGGTTGAATTCCGTTGGGGTATTTTCCATAAGGTTCCTTGGTCAAGTTCCGTTGGGTTGGGTTCCGTTAGAATAAGCTTTGTTACGGTAGGTTTTGTTAGGCGGGGTTCCATGACCTTCTATCAGCTCTATATTATCGTCATTCTTAGGCTGAGAGGTGGTCCAAGGATTGAAAAATAGGTTGACTCACTTTTGCCGTCTTTGAAAGTGTGGCACCTTACCGTTGTCGGAGATTCGGTTTGCAGCTCGCTGTCAAGAGGCTAGTCATGCTGGTATCAGAGACAAGCTTTCTCGTTGTCGGAGACTCACTTTGCTGCTGTCAGAGACATTCCTTGCAGCTTTTAGAGATTTGCCTTGCGGCTTTCAGAGATTTGCCTTGCAGCTGTCAGAGATCCCGCTGTCAGAGACTTACCTTGCCGCTGTCAGAGATGCCTGACCTGGGCTGGAGACCAGCTTGGGCTTAGCCAATTGGTGTGCTGGCTCCATCAAGAGGTAAATATTCATATATGTACCCATGTTCGACGGTGATTATTGGGTTTTGCGGAAATCTGAATTAGTGTGGTCATTATTGTTGGCTTTACGTGCCCTAAGTTTGTGCACACTGGCCGACCATATCAAATTAACCTTTAAAGTCAGCCTGACTTTTTGACAGGGATTATTCTGTACTCTTCATCACTTTTCATTGATGCGGTTTTGCTTTCATTTCTGAGGAAGGAATCGCTTCCTGAAATGTCTAAAGTGTACAGACGGCTTTAGGTGTTTAGGTGGTGTAGATGTGGGAATTCTTCTCAAAACGAGTAATATTTTTAATTTTCTTCACAAAAGGATAACAATTTAGATGATTAAAATGAAAGGGTAGTTGTTCATAATGCCATTTTTTAGAACTGGGATAGTTTTCGTCAACACTAGTCCCTGGAAATAATTGCTAAAATAATTTAATAATTGCTGAAGTAAATCCACTTGAAAGCTTGGGCTTTTCCAAAATTCAACAGTTTCGTTGCAGCCAGCTAACGAAGATAAATCAAAATGGATTCTCAAAGATACATTTAACATTTTTAATTATAAATTATCAAAGTCTGTCATCATTTTGGTGATCTGGAAAGCCCAATTTTACAATAATTTTTAAAATCAGTAAAATCTTTTACAAATTTGCCTGAGTCATCAAAAACAAAATGTTTAATTCACTTGTATAAAAATTTTGAAACTTTGTGACTCATTATTCATTTTGTATTATCTAGGAGAAACACTCAACGCATAATATTTTTTGAGGCTACCTGATTTTTTAATAGCCATTCTTAGCAAAAGTTTCCATTTGTTACTTTCATTTGTAGAAAATGTTTTCTCATTTTTTTTGTTAGTGATTTAGTTTTGCCATTCATTAAATAAGAGTTAGACAACTTAAGCGTATAGGCAATTTGAAGGTCTCCTTAAAATACCTTGGAAAAAATTTAACCGAATCATCAAGCAAGTTAAGGCTGTGATTTCTGCCTTTCGAAACTCTCGATCTGATGAGACTTGAACAGTGGGTGCCAGTGAGTTATAATTGCCCATTTCATTAAGCATATTTGCATCAAATAGCAAAGACATAAGCGTAAACTGGTGTTATTGAGAAGGTAAGTTGTAATACTCATTCGCTGTTCACGGCTTTTGAACAGCTAAAATCTGAAAATACCCAGGAAGAACAATGAACGCAGTTATGATGTACACGTTTATTGTCTTGCAAAAGCATAAATTAAACACTGTTGAAGCATCAAAGAGCTAAAAAATATGTCTTATGAACTTAATTGAATTCATAAATGCATCCTTAACCACAAAAAAAGATAGTGACCTTAAAACACATTTTTAAATGGGTGCAACTTTTAACTGGATATACTTCTGAGTAACAGTAGCAGCTTGCGAAATCTATGTAGGGTTAACCACTGTTGACCAGGAAATTTGTGCCCTGATGCCCCATGCATGCTACATGATTCCACATCATATTATTTCACTGTTTTCATTCAAGTTTTGATTAGAGGAGGATAGGCATGCATCGTGGTGAACTCACCGGCTGCTCTAAGCCAAGCCTCGAAGTTGCTGTTGTCGGTGAGAACGAAGGTGCCGGCGAGAGACATGGCGAGCGCGTGTATGACGTCTGTCTGATGAAGGGCCTGGGAAAAAGATAGGAGAGGCGAGCAGGTCAGTCCTTATATACGTGGCTGCAGTTCGGTGGGGAGAGGGTGAGGCCAAACGGGAGGTGCCGGGGAAATCAAAAGGAGAGAGAGGTAGGCTGAAGTACATCAAGTACAATGTTTGTGTTGAAGGGTTTGTAACTGATGCATCATAATTTGCTCCTATCAACTTCGTTAAATTCATACTAGCATTCATCTAGAAAAAGCGTTTCCACTATGACAAAATAAGGAAAAGAAACTATTGCTAATGCGTTTGAATAGGAAAAACGATAAGATTTTGTTGATTTATTTTTAGGGGCATTAATTTTTGACCAGTAATACAATCGAATTCGTAATAGCGTTATTCGCTTTAGTTAAATGACCTACAGCAGGAATGATACGAAAATAGAAATCTGTTGTAACAAAAGTTAAAGCGACGACAACTGATTTATAGCGAGAAAATATCACGAGCATTGGAAAAATTCCTCTACACTGCTCAGACTTGCAGGATGCCTGGAGAAACTCAATTGAAAAATGGATTCAAATATAACTGGAGCCAATACCGTCCTTCAACTCAATAAATGTGAGAAGGTAATCTCAATACCGAAGGAAGCTACGGCATCATTGTACGCAAAGCAGCATGCATCTGTGTGTCTTTTTTGAACTCATTTTTTTGTGGTTCAAAAGTAGTACGAATCATTATTAATTCGTTGATAATATCGTTAGAATCACAAAATTCTTACAGCTCATATATGAGAAAGTATAAAGTCGTCATAGATATATAATGGATGAGAGCCTGGCCTACGACAAGAAGAGCTATAAACCTAGTTCTTGTTTGCATTATAGCCACAAAACAATTTTGTGTCTGCTTCAATTTTTTATATGTTATGAAACCCTATATTAAATATTATAAATTATTTTTGGTTATATTAAATATCACACAATTTATTCTTGCGATATTTCATGGATTACGTTCATTTTTGTATTGAAGTGCTGGATTTTTCAGTATTTGCTTACTTAATGCAGGGCCAGCTAACCGCAGGCTCGTCATCACCGCAAGAAGGCGGAGTTTTCGCTCTCCTCGCCAAGACTTTTCTGGAGTGAAGATCAGCGATCTCAACGCCCCTGCAGGGTTGAGTGATAGACTTCCGTTCCAGGCGTAACTTTTATTCCTTAAAGGGTTACAGTTCTATTACCAAGCGCTCTTCTTACGTCTTCGTTCCACTCAGATATTAGTGCCTGCTTCTAACACAATTTCTTCTCACTACAGGCACGCTACTAAATCTGAACCTCCGAAATCGTTCATGCTCAAATGCTTTTGCCCAAATAAATTTAGTTTATGTGCTTATCAGTGGCCATGGTGTAGCCTGTCTTTCTTTCTACATCCATTTTCGCTATTCTGTCTTACATCATCCCCTCGACTAGACTCTTTGTAAACCTCATCTGTATATCCCTTTCCCTTTCATTCATACATTTCCTTCTCTGTGTGTTCCATGGTTATCTTTAATGAGTTGAAGACCTTTGTTAAAGTCTTCAGCATTTGCTCTCTCACACCGATGACTTATACATAGCGTGAAACACCCATGACGGCATCACAGAAGCCTCATTTACTCCAGCCCGCACACCTGTGCAGGAAACTGATGATATCTTCTGTCTCACGGTATGCCATTCAATTCTGCAGAGCAACACACATCATTCTCTTACCTGACACACGTTCTACTATTCACAGAAGAACACTCCCTACCATTTACAATGCATTTGATTGCTTTCCACTTACTTAATACAAGCCCTATTTTTCCTTGGTGCCTTTAGCTTCTCTTGATATAGGATTGGCATGCAATTTAATCAGAAGAACCATTTCTTTTTACCCAGTCCGAGGATTACTTAAGTGTTTGACAGGCTTCAGCTAATATCCTGGCATTCCTAGTGCAGACCATCAAATTTCTCCTCATAAAGTTCTATAACTTATTCATGAGTGACAAAAAAAACTTCTCTAAACAAAATGTAGTTTAGAGTATTTTATAATAAAGCAATGTTATTCAAGACAAATAGTATAGTACTCTTTAGTATCATAGTTCTGAAAGGTTTAAGTGTGCCTGCAGGCCTGCAGTATCATTAGAGCTGTTGTGTACCTTAATGAATTTTTATAATGTTAGCTGTTTTATTCTTTTACGCTTATTTATAACAGTGTAAGCATGCGTCGGATATTCCTCGAGTAATTATTAATAATTTTCGCACAAATTGATCACCAATTCTTCTTCAACGTAGTCCTGGCCTACGTTGAGTAATGAAATTGTCATTGGTCTGTCGGTCATTTTGTTTCAGTACGTTTTTGTTCCAACTTTCAGCTTTCGGCCAATATTTTTTCATTATTGGGAAATTTTATACATAAGAAATTAATTTCATCTATCTTTTAATCATTTCTGTTGTCCCAGTGATGCATTTCACTACGGAATTGGCTAAATTCTGTACACAAAGTTATTCATCAGAGAAATTGAGCGCGGTATTTCCAAAAATAAAATAGAAAACTTCGCCCAGCTAGAGATATCTTGCAAGCAGTATTTTTACTTGAAAGTTTCTCATGATGCTTCTCGCCGGAAGTATAAATTTTCAACTTCCTGGTCTTGATCACTGTGCCGGTGACATAGCACAGACAAATAAAGGACACAGGCAAATAAGGTCACCGACTTAGAGGATTGATGGAATTCATGAAGAATTATTTGTTTGTGTATGGGTATTTACAACAGAAGATTCTTGTAGATTGTCATTTGATCAACATTTTTTTGGTCAGGAGAAGTATTTGAGTGTTTCTTCATGGCAGAGTGAAGCATTTCGCTGAGTTTTATGGCATCTTTATAGGAATTTTATCTCACCCATGTTAAGTTGGAATTGATGGTCAGTATTATTACAATATTTGCTTATCATGGTAGTTTTCTTGTAAATTTAAGGAAAAGAGCTCGGAAAGTATAACCATACATTAAAATTAAGCGTTTAAAATCACCGACAGAAAATACGCAGAGTCACATGTTACAGTTAGTTTAAGTATAACTCAAATGATTACTCATTTCTAGAATCAATCTCATGTTCTTTATAATTAAAATAACAATGCACACTATCAGTCGATTTAGCGAAAAAACTACCAAAGCTAAGTATTGCAAGAATACAATAGATGAAGTACATAGCTAATTGGAAGGTGCGCCACTACATAGAGTTTGTTTTCACTGACGCTATAGCACAAAAAATTCAGCCAAGCATGTATTTATGAATAAACCACTATTTCTATTTTCGTACTCTATCCATTTAATTATTGAGAATTAAGGGAGGTCTTTGAAAAATGGCCCTATACCTCTGGAAGCTTTTGAATTAATAATCAACATATCATAAAGCTATTATTTATTTATCAATCGAATAATAGTGAAAAAAGGCTTCCCTACCTTAATTTTTGAGAGGTTTATAGAGATATCCCAAAACTAAAGTCAAAACAGTCTCTGATCGCAATAATCCCTATATTGGAATTTCAAGTCTATATGAAGGTAATACTTCAAACCTCTGAGGACAGCGAAAGTCTCTGGTAATACTATTCTCGAATGATAGGGCTGTGTAATGATGCATTTTATGCTACTCTGTGTCATGAATGCCAGGCTGCATCACGCTCAGTTGTGGTATTGTTGAATTTAAGAACTTGATCATGAGAAACGTGATGGCATCTGTCAGCAACATCAGGAACCCTTTGTTTTTGCACTCCTTGGCGTCGTCTGCATTCGTACGACTTAACATACATGTAAGAGCCACACCGATTAACTAGAGTATTGTCACGGCATGTTCCTATTTCTAACAATAATTTAAATCCCTCATAAGTTATGAACAAACTTCGCCCACATGACCCGGAGGTACGACGATTAGGAATATCCCATAACCTACGTGTATTTGAAATTATTTCACAATGCAATGTATTAAACATGTATGGAAAATTCCAGAACAAACGCCAACGTTTTTGAATACAATTAAAATTAGCAGCCTGCGTAATGATGGAAAATTGAAAAAATATTTTACTGTCAACGATATAAATTTATACAAAAAATTCAGATTGATATCGTCGAAAAATCATTTGTTGCTTTGGCACCCAAGCTTTTACTGTATAGCGCAGTTCAGACTCGACGACTGCACTATATATCAACAGCCACTACGTCCATCACGCTTCCATCGATTCTGGTACATTTTCTGACTCATTCGAGAAAAGCATCGTCCATGAATATCAAGGTACGACTGTAATATGTGTACGTGTAAAGTTATTGGACTTGTTTTCAATGTGAATTAGAATATTGCTAACAGTATTTTCATCATAAGGCAATGTTAATAAAAGGAAATAAATGTCGAATTTTTACACATTCTCTCGAGGAATTCATTATTGTTTATTATCCATAATTAGTAATTGGTATTCTTGCAGCTATGGCTGAGCTTTGTCACGAGGGTGAGACAAAATTTGAGGTTTTCAAGTTGCCTAAGGTACTAAAGTCAAGTTTACCGCACTCTGTAGAGGTTCGACGAACTTCGATCAGCCAAAATCGTCGTAGAGGTGGTTGCGTGTAAACTTCCAGCTCCTACGAGGTTATTGAATGTTGTGAAAATATAGATTTGGATTGAAATACGAGAAATAATGCAAAAATTATTCGGGAAGAAATAGGAGGAAATTCATTTTTAATTATTTGTGAAACAATTACCATAATACGAGGCTACGGTCTAAATAAAGATTCATACAGACTAATTAAAAATGAAAATTCAATGCGTATAGATATGATTCGTAGGAGTTTTCATCATATTTTACACTAGTTTTGTCTTGGAATTTTTAAGGCAAGGAAACCGATATGAGTAGTAGTACCAAATGGTAGAGAAAGAATGAGTGTTATTACTGGGTAGAGTCATGGTGAAGAGAGATGGATGTTTGGAGTGCATGGAGGAATGTGCAAAGAGAAAAGTGAGGACTGGTGAGGGCAGTTTTTTCGTCAAAATTAATTTAGACAAAATCGAAGCCGTAATTTAAATGCAGAATTATTTATAGTATATCTAGCTATATAGCTAGACTGCAAGAACATAAACTGGAAACATGAGTAGGGAAGGATACCGGCGAAAACGAAGAAATGGTTTGCAGAACTTCAGGTCGGAACCGAAAGGTAAGGACATATCAAATTATTTAGGGGCCAACATGAGAATGCGGACGTAATCAGTACAAATAAAGAGGCTTACGATAAAAACCTACGAGAAAAATAATGGACATTCGTGTGGGGAATGGAGGTGCACACAAATGCACGAGCATACTCACCTTAGGGAAATTCTTGAAATATCACGTATTTTAAGGGAAGCATTTTGGGGCATCTGCAGTCCAAAAGTTGATTCTCCCGATTTTTTTTTTTTATTGCTTTAAATGAGTTAGAGACATGTCCCCGAATGTCTGTAAAAATATCAGGAACCTACCCCAGAGCTAACGTCCCTCCCGGGGGGGGGAGGGCATCCCTCTTACGGACCTTTTTTTTCATTTTTGAACCTAAAGCAATGAAATTTGGTATACTGATAGGAAATGCAATTTTGAATCATTTATCATCAATGACAAAATGCGATTTTCTTGAAAAGAAAACGGGAAATCATAGAAAACGACATTTTTGGGGGGGTTTTCTAAATGCTTCTCCTCCTACAGTTTTTGAGCTACAGTAGTGATTTTGGTATCATTGAATGCAGAATAACGTGGACAAAAAAAAAAAAAAAAAAAATCTGAAATTTTCAATTTTTTTCCATTTCATTTTTTTATATATTTTATCATTCATATTCCTCATCCCCATCCGAATATTTTTTTTATTATTGAATTTAGAGCAATGAAATTTGGTATACTGATAGGAAATACAATTTAGAATCATTTATCATTCATGAAAAAATGCGATTTTCTTGAAAAGAAAATGGGAAATCATAGAAAACGACATTTGGGGGGGGGGGGGGTTTCTAAATGCTTTTTCTCTGATAGTTTTTGAGCTACAGTAATGATTTTGGTATCATTGGATGCAGAATAACGTGGACATTCCAAAAACTTGAATGCTTTTCCTCAAATTTCCAATATAAAAATTTAAAAAATTAAAAAGAAAAAAAATCAAAATATTCTCAAGAAAATTCAAATTTATGACGTCATAACTTTGAAACAAGAATGAATTTTGAAAAACTTCTCAATACATTGTAAAGCTCTTGTTTTTCTGCATCAAATGATACCAAAATCATCACTGTAGCTCAAAAAATGTAGGAGGAGAAGCATTTTGTTTCTTAAAAATAGGTTTTATAAAAAAAGTAACTTATCAAGACGTTTGTCGTTATAACTCCGAAGTTTACAAAGCTAGAGCAATGCGGTTTGTTGCATTTGAAAGTGAAATGTGTGTTCTACCAATAATACGGGGGGATTTTCCAAATTGTTTCTGTAAAGCTTTCCATAGACTTTTTACCCTAAAATTATAACTTTTGCATTGAGACTCTGACAAAAAAATTCATATAAATTCGGAATGAAATAAATCAAAAATTCCCCCCGTATTATGGATAGAGCGCACGTTTGACTTTCAAATGCAACAAACCGCATTGCTCTAGCTTTGTAAATTTTGAAGTTATAATGAATAATATATGTATATATAAAATTTCATTTTTTTCAAATAAAAAATTTTCTATGGCCTTATGAAAAAATTTTGTTTAACATAAGTTGTTACAAATGTAGAGATCTAGTAATCTGCAAATTTTCATAGACGTACGTCTAATAGAACAAAAGTTGACCATTTTGTCTTCAGTCTTCTGTTAAAGTCAAACCTGCATCATTTGCTGTAGCCATCGAGCTGCATGGGGTGTTCCATAATGAACAGAATTAGGCCTGATTTTGGACAATGCCATATTTATTTAGAGCAAAAAGTTTGGTGGGGGTAAACTTATGGCGCAGAATTGCTAAAAAATTTGCCCATTTTTTACGTTAATGCTCAGTAACGCATCATTGAAGGCGAGGAGCAGCGACGCCATTTTGAGTCAAAATTCAAACATCTTAGTTTTCGTCTTGAAGCTTACAACTGTGATTCTATTTTTTTTAGTGATTTCATTTATACAATTATTATGCTCACAAACTCAAGAAATATTTTTTAAAATGGGTTAACTACAAATTAATTTCTCAATTTTGGTAAGAAAACATGATTGTGGTCGATCATGCGATGACTGGGTATGAAAACGATGATCCCTTATTTAAAAATAAAAAAAATAGAATATTTTCAGTGTGCCAGGAAAATTGGGCCCATTACTGACCTGGATTCACACTGGCAAAACGGGGTAGGCTCACAATTTTTTGAGTATTTTGTCGTGTTTATCAAATAATCCGGAATGATTGTTAATGACAGAATTGACATCATTTAGGACACGTGTCTTTGTTTTGTTCTTAATTTTAAGAGCTCGTTAGATGTCATTTTGAATTAATATTGTACATTATATCATTTAAATTGATAAGTCTAACGATGTCTTTGTTTCTATCTTATATTGTGAATGACAGATTCAAAATTAATGTGAGTAGATTGGAACAAAAAATTTTGTTCTCATGAGGGCTCTTTTTGTTCTCATGAGGGCGCCCTCTCTAACATGAGGGCGCCTGCTTAATTCATGCTATAAACCGAATAATATTACTACGAAAACAATTGAGTCCGTCGTTCACGAAAATGTAAAATACCACGAGAAAAAAGATATTGCAACTGTGTTTAACAACTTTTTTGTAAACATAGGAAAAAATATAGCCGATAGTGTCTTCGGTGAACCCAGAGACCACTTGCAATACATGGACCATGTCCGTGAACCTAACTCTTTCTTTTTCACGCCAACCAATCCCTCCGATGTAATTACGTGCATAAACAACTTGAAAAATAAATCAAGTGGATTGAAAAATTTTTCGGCTAAAGTTCTTAAGGCTATAGCTGATATAATAGCACCGTGCATATCTTATATTATCAACCAATCCCTTTCTCAAGGTATCTTCCCCAACTCTTTCAAAATTGCGAGAGTCACCCCTATTTTTAAAAATGGTGATAAAAACTGCATTAACAATTATAGACCTATCTCTGTACTACCAATTATTAGCAAAATATTCGAGAAAATTGTGTATAAAAAAGTGTATTCGTATTTTGAACAAAAATCTTTCCTCTACGACAAACAATACGGTTTTCGTTCTAAGAAATCTACGACACAAGCTGTATTAAATCATTTGCAATACCTTTATTCTAATATAGATGAAGGAAAGCTTGTTTTCTCCGTATTTCTTGACTTTCGAAAAGCATTCGATTGTGTGGACCATAACGTATTACTCTCGAAACTACATTGTTATGGCATTCGAGGGGCTGCCCATGATTGGTTTAGATCATACTTAGCAAATCGGAAACAATACGTTGTCATTGACGACGCAAAATCAGACCCACAGACAATTAGCCATGGGGTTCCACAAGGATCTGTCCTTGGGCCTCTCCTATTTCTAATTTTTATCAATGATATCATTAAATCTACATCATTCTTCAAATTCATACTTTTTGCCGATGACAGTACCCTTTCTGCGGTCCTTCCAGACCAAAATCCCGCTAGGATGGCGGAGCGTATAAATAATGAACTTCATAAGGTTTCATTGTGGCTTAAAGCTAATAAAATAAGCCTTAATATCGATAAAACAAAATATATTACATTCTCATACAAGAAAAATATATCTCTCCCACGCATTCAAATTGGCGAAGGTGAAATCGAAGAAACCAACTCAAGTAAATTCCTCGGCATCATAATAGACAAAAATCTAACCTTTAAAGAGCACATCGCTCATATTAGTTCTAAATTATCAAAATCTATCGGAATCCTAAATAAAGTTAAGAATTTCCTGCCTGGAACAGCCTTACAAATGCTCTACCGAACGCTCATTTCACCATACTTGCAATATGGAATAGAAGCATGGCACGGAACTGATAAAAATAAAACCAACAAAATTTTTACCCTGCAAAAAAGAGCCATAAGAGCGATAAAGAATCTAGAATATAATGCTCACACAAATGACTCATTCAAAAATTTACGAATACTTAAGCTCTCGGATCTCTACAAAATCTCCATTTGCAATTTCATTTACAAAACATTAACAAATGATGGCGACCATAGCCTAAAACAACTATTAACTACGCAAACTGGTCATCACGACCATTTAACCCGAAATAGAAGTAAATTCATGCTTCCTTATTACTCAAAGGCTCGGTCACAACACAGTATCCTCTTCGTTGGAACTAAAACTTGGAACTCAATACCTGCGGAGATCCGTGAAAGTAATTCTTATAAGGTATTCAAAAATAATCTTGAGTCTCACTTCCTATCAGATTACTAGTCGTGTAAGATCACAGAGTCAAACCTTGTCACCTACATAACTGGTCCTAATAATGTAATTCGCCTTGGTTAATTTCGCCGATCTTCAGTCTGTTCTTGAATCGTTTGTCGAATATACTGTTAAATCTAGTCCATAAGAACTATATTGTGAAATAAAGTGTCTAATTTCGAGTTACTTATCTCATTGATCAGTCTAATGCGTCTCTAGTTTAAGTGAATTAGGTTAAACATTATTGTACTCCTAAGACTAACCTTGATGGTAGGATGCCCTAGAAGTCACTGAACTTATTCGGGCCCACAGGTAGCTATACTCAAATCTGACCATTGTACTAGACTTAACAAACATTTTATCTCTGTATCTCCTGTGGTAAATAAATTGTTTAAAATTGTTTAAATTGTTTAAATTAGTGTTGAACAAGAAGAAGAGGCTGGGAACAAGCAAATTGTTCGTCTTACTCCAGATTTAGTCAAATGGGCGACTGTCCGACGGCAACAGGCGAACAGCAAATACGTCAAATCTGAAGAGCTCACAGTCGATTATTGGGGCAGATTACACTGATAGAGTGCATCCAAATCCGGGTCGCAAAGACCCTCATCTAGGCGGCTAGTGAGGCCAGCTGTGTGTTTAATAAGAAGGACCTAGGAATGGGTCTACGTAAATTTTGTCTTCAACATTCCGCGGACAACAACTAGTCAGTAAAGGTTTTTTTTCGGAAATGAACCAGAAAGAAAATTGAGACCACCAAACTTTGTTCTGAGCACTCAATATTGCTCATGGCAGAATGATCAATCTGTCGCCATAGTCATCAGTTTACGTACCCTTCGAATCATTCTTTTTCGTCAGTACCTTAAAACAAACCTGTAAGGCCTTTAAGATTCGATGAAATATGCGAAACAACTTTCGAAGTACAACGGAATGAATCATATCAACGGCGAAGAACCTCCTTGACTCTACATAATGGACAACATTGCAGGAATTCTTCAGGCGTTAACAGCGGTACAAAGTAGGTGGTCAGTTGCAGAAAATATTAGAGGTGGCATTTCAATATTGGAATCAATTCGTCAAGGAAAAAATGAGTTCGGTCACTATTAAAAGATCAGCACTGATAATGTTGTCATGAGTTCAAACCATCACCAATGTGGAATGATTTTTTGGCATATAGTAATAATTTGAATCACGTAAGTAAGGGTGCTGATTTAAAGGTCCCATGGTAAAATTTGTTGTCGGTATTCGGTAAAAAGTTAACTTCATTGCATCCAAAAAATTCGAGTTAAAATAATCAGTGATGTTATTCAGCATTTTTCAATTAATTTCTTCCACGGTTTTCCATTGTGTGATGTGTGTGCTGCTTTTTTGAGGCGCAATGTTGCTATATGCAAGGCTCTTCTACCCGACGCAACATATTATTTCACAGCTTGCTTTTTTATGTCTAATTCCATGAGTTTTGCATATCATTCTAAGCCGTAACATAATGTGTTTGTTTTTAATATCGTGGTCACACGTGAGTTCCTTTGATGTATCCGTGAGCGCCACCACGGTATCATGCGTAGCTTACGAGCTTCCTTTAAATAGAAATATTTCAAATCCTAAGTTCATTATCATTATTGCTTCCATGTTAATCGTAAGTCATAGCGAGGACTTTCCATTTTCTCGTGGCTTCCACTGTTCCCTCAAACTTCTTTCTAATTTCCTTCTATTTATGTTGAAGATTTAAATGCCCTCTTCGTCGCCTGATTCTCTGAACAAAGAGAGTCAAAGCGCCGAGACATAAATTTGTAAGAGATAGAAAATTCAAATAATCTTGGCATCAAATGAAATCACGTAGGTAAACGCACCAATTAGTCACAAATTAAATGCGACTGAATAAACAAGAACATTGTAAAAAATATGCGTAATGTGTCACAATTCAAGACTTAGCAAATCACAAGCCTTTCAGAGGACGTGTTTGTAAATTAGATACTTTTCACTTTTGAGACCTTGTTCAACTACTAAAATGATAGTGCTTTGAAAACCTCGTAAAGGTATAAAAAATTCTGAAAGATATTTTCAAGCGTCGAAATACTTCCTCGAGCATTGTCTGAGCTCAAATTTCTAAAACGATGAGATCCCCTTATTTTTTATTCATCTAGAAGCGACAGTGAACAAAGATTCGAGCAAAAAATTTTGACTACTGCGTTCAAGCAAGCAAAAAGTTATTTAAAAAGTAAGCAGTTCAATTCTTAACAGGAGATTGCATCACCTCACTATCTAACAGGAAATAACAATTTAAAAATCATTTTTAAAGTTGCGGAATTTAAGAAATGTGATTTCCTCATCCCCGAGTCTCCACGCCGTGGATTTTTATTTTTGTTCGTCAAACTTCGATTTCAACTTTGAATAAACCTATCTTGATGGCCAAAAATCTCGGTGAATAAGATGTTTAACTTGTTTCCGTTTTTTCAGAAAAGTTTGGATTTGTGATCAAATATGAGTAGGAATTCATTTATACTCACCCACGGAGATAATTAAATTTCAAATTCAATCGCTTGAATTCAAATTAATTTCTTCACATGCATGAAACATAGCTTCAGTTGCGATTTATGAATATTGGCATAACTATAATCGCTTGCTTGAGTAGCTAAGTAAAGCACAAGTCCCAGCATTGAAAAACGTTAAGTCTCTGAATCCAAGCCGAAACTTTGCAATTTGAGACCAAATAGGAATTTGTTACTGCAAGGAGAAATGTGTAACAAATTTGGTTTCAGTTACTTGCCCAGTTATCGCAAGTTGTTCATTATCATGGAGCAGAGAGTAATCTAGAAAAGCTCTACAAGCAACACATGTGTGAAACACTGTAATCCTTTGATATGAGTGCACTCGTGCCCTGTGACAAAACTTCGATTTTGATTTCGTTAATAAAATTAAATCCTTGAATATATTAGTAAAATGAATAAGAAGGTATAGGAAACCACTCTCGCACTTCGTTTCGTTTTAGCTTAGATTAGTGAGGTTTGTCCTCCAAGTATACAAAGATATACTTTTCACGTTGTACTCTCGGTAGTACATGATATTTCAGCGTAATTCTTGAAAAAATATGAAGAAGCATAGTATCTCCTTTGAAATGATATAGTGCTCGTCTCTTGTAGGGACAAAGGCCAGTTTGATGATGAAGTATAGAATTTTTCGATGGAAAATGTTATGGGCATAGCCTAATTCTTTATTTGAGGTCCCGAGCATAAGGTTAGGCAGGCCTTATTTTTGTTGAAAAAGAATAGGTTTTTGTTTGTTACGGACCATCTTTTTCGGTTAATTGTTGTCCTGTTTTCACTACCCACTACTGTACTTTCTTCTTCAACTTTTATCTAGTTTCGTGAACTTCTTTCATAGCTTACTGCTTTTATGCAACTTGTTTGTTGATTCCTCGTTCCCTTAACTCCATACTAAATGGTGCCTTTATTCTTTCCTCTCTTTGAACATCTTTGTTGTGGTAAAGGGAAGCTAAAACTATCTTATAATCAATCTTATAATTAGCCTAGTTCACAAAATCGATTAGCCCATCCCTCAAGAATTCATGTAACTAATTTATTTGTTTCTTCCCCATTCCCGAACCTATGATAAGGATTGATTTTTAAATCGAAATTAATTGTTATTGAAGAGCTAGCCACTCGTTAGGAGGGAACAAATTATCTCCTTCCGTAGCTACTGTTTATCAAACGCTCTGCGTCCGTGCTCCAACCGTCCTCCAAACTCCTCTCCCTCCGAACTCCCTTCCTTTCCTAATACGTATTGTTTTAAGCATAAAGAGAGAAATTAAACTATTCTGAAGTTATGACACGTATTAGAGGCTTAGATTTGTTTCGTCATTTTTGTTGTTGACGTTTCATAGAATTCAGCAAGCGCAAAATATGAAGTCATATCACAATAAATATCAGTGTTCTTAGACTTTCTTTCGCATCACTGTGAAATACATCAAACTTACCCTAAAACATGAATAAATTAATATGAGGTTGGTTATACCATTCACGTGATGCACTCCTTGCCGAAAAGTTTGAGGAAGAGGTCACGACTCGTAAAGTTTTTCAAATTCAGGAATGGGAATGTTAATGATTTAAACGCGTCCAGGGGAGAGTTTTGCACATTCAACAGGACCAACACAATAATTCTTGTGAGCAACGAAAACGAAACCCAATATTCGTTACTCGGCAGCACTAAATATCCGATCAACTTAGAGCGACAAGGTCACTTTACGAGGAGTTTGACGGGCTGGAGACTCGTGGGAATGTTGCAGGTGAAGGCAATAAGATTTTAGGGGTAAGATTTTTTTCGCTGGAGATAACCGAAAGACTTGTACATGATGTGGAAGTTTCCTCAAGAGGGCTTCATACATTGTACATAATAGATTATTTCATTTGCAGTATATAAAATTAAAAATTATAATGTGTGAGAATATATATTTCCTCTACTGTTCTCATAGAACCAAATTTTACTTGACTTTTTTTCCATTTTTCAATACACGGGGTTGTTATCTTTTCTCACAATGTCCGCTTTCTTGAATTCAACAGCACCGGACTCCTACAAAACTCTGCTACAAACATTGGCCAGTGCAGGGTGACGTACCAGAGACGCCACGCAGCTCGTGACCAGGACTTGCTACTTTTTGATGGTTTTTGTCGCTTGTAAATTCTTGCAGCGCCTCAAAAGTGTCGGGTGTAACGGCGGCTCTCGGTGCTGTTACTCACACTTTTACGGAGGGCATCCGACCAACAAGGAAATGACGAGAAACTTTCCATCAGGACGTTGACTTGCTGCACCTGGAACGACTTCCAACTGGATTTTGTGACTGACACAAATTACTTCCAAGCAATTTGCTAACTTCTTCGAACCTTGTATAAAGCTTGTCAATGGCACACAATAGACTACAAAACATTGATACAGTTAAGTAAAGTATTACGTTACTTATTTTTTACGTTTCATGCCAAGATGTTGAGCACATGTATTGATAAATTCTAAATGAAATTAGTCAGCTACGTGTAGGAACGCGCAGTTTCGAAAGATAAATCAACAGCAAGACGAAGCAATGTTTGACCTAGGGTAGTCACGTACGTGATGGTGCCATTGATGCTTTGCATTTAAAACAACCTTTTCTTTATGACTGTGCAGATGTTGGACGACCTCGATATCAAAAACAGGGGATTTCACTAACTGGATTTGGGAGAGGGGCTTACACGCTGTGGCGCATGTGTGCTTCAAAGACTGCATAGCTGTCGTTCTGAACATGACTTTTTAATTGAATGACACACACTGTGTCATTCATTCTTAATTGACACTCTATGTTTTTAAATGTAAACCTAAACGTAGAAAAAACTCAGTAATTGACAGAGCTAATCAGCATTTGATATTTTATCTGAGGTTGTGACAAAAATGAATTAAATTTACATGTCTTTGCCAAATTAAACTTGGCAAATATCTTAGTTTCGGCACTGACGAGATGCAGACTCAAATGGTTGGGCCTGAGAATTATGAATTCATCGAACATTTCAGAGAGCAAAACGCTGAATAGGACTCTTGGAACACTTGACTCTCGAGGAACTCTTGGACTCTTTTGAAGTATATTGATGACTATCAACGTTATAGAAAATGCGATATAAATAGAGTAAAATGATCTTGAGTAAAATGGTCATACGCGAGGTGAACTATGAATGAATGAGGAGTGAGCATAGTTGTATACTGTACAACAGAGCTTTCGTTACTCATTTTCTTTCTCATCATGATGTTCAAGAAATCATTTTCACTTCTTTTGAAAACTCTTGAAATGTTACTCTCGAGCTCCTAGCCAAAATTTTCTAGAAAAAATGTTTAATGCAAGTGTTATTCGTCTAGGCTCAAGTTCAGTAGTTAATGGCTCACAATTACTCGTTTGCGCTGCATAATTTGCTTGCCATCCCCGGTGCTGTGTAATGATGGCGTAACGCGGCGGATTGACTCGCCTTCGACCGGAAGACCGTCTGTTTGCGTGACGACTCTTTTACGTGAATCAATTCATCACAAAATGAAAGAAGATATACGTAAGAAATGATGAAAGAGATTGCGTGACAGAATCGAATATTGTCCCCTAATAATAACTTTACATCTGTAGCGCAATTTCCAGTAACACAAAATTGCAGGGAATGGTAACCAATAGTTTTACGGCCTGACGAATAGCCTAAAATCTGGAACAATTGATTGAAAAAATACGTTCGAGAAAAACGAAATCACAGTTAGGAAAGTGGGGAGAGCGTGGGGAGGAAGCGCGACGCGTATTTGTCGCCGTCGCGAAATAATTTCAGCTCAGGAAGTCTCTTATTTGAACGTAACTGTTTATTTCCTTCGGTGTTACTTTAATTTCGAATTGAATTTGCTAGCCTCATGCCCGCGAGTTCAACCACAACCTTTCACAACGCTTGTAGCAGAAAACTTTTCGGAATCTGCAGTAAAACCAAAACCGTACTCATTGGTGTTTGCAGGGGACAAAATTTGTAAACTCTTCATTTTCTAATGTGAATCTAATAATAATTTATTATGTTATTCATTGTCGTTTGCAGGATACAAATTTCTTAACTCCTAAAGACTATTCCTTTTAATAGAGAATTTTTCTACTAGGGAAGTAAGTAATGATCAGAAACTTACTCACTGCCACGCTTTATTTTCATTGGTTTTTGTTTTGGGCTGCAAGAAACTGATTGTTTACTCGCATCTTGGCACACAAAGAAAATTGCATCTGTCGCACACACACGCTCTCATCGCGGCCTCGTGGAGCGACTAGAGATGCTCAGTTTAGCTCGTCCAGCTGCATTCTGCTTCTGTGATAGAAATAGGGCATTTACTTATAACTATTTATAAGATTCATGTTCCAGAATCATGGGTTGCCCGACCTCACCCATTATTATTTAGTCATTTGTATGAGAAATTTTCAAAGACAATGAGTGTTAAGATTTGCTTAAGAATTGTGGGAGTGATTTTGAAATGTCGCATACAAGGTTCTGCTGTAATTAACGTAGTTTAACTACTCTCCCACGCTATTTTTTCTGAAGTTATATTTAAATTTCAAATGATTTTTTCACTTTTCATTGTATTCTCATTGCTGTACTCGTTAATAGCTGAGAAGGGATCTGAGTCGATGCGTGAACTTGTGCGGGGCTGTGTTTGATACATTAAGGCTAGTTCCTTCGCTGACTCGATAAAGACAAATTATGTGATCTCATCCTCGCTGGGCAAGGAGTTAAGCTTTACAAGTGGAAAGTCAGCAAATGTACTCGTATTGTTAAGACAACGAAAATTCTGTTCTGTTTAAGTTGCATTACTACTGTCATGCCGAATTACTGCATTACTGAAAATTACTGCATGCCGAATTTCTTTACACTTGTATTTTGTTCTCATAATATTTAGTTGTTCACACGAAACATCTGTAATTGTCTTTTAGCTATTCGGCCGACCAAGCTTTTCAATATTCTTCGTAAAATTGCAATTAATAAAAAATGTCATTTCAAGTTGCCTAGCGATCGGCTGAAAATAATTATTAAGCGCTTTCTAATTACACTAAGATATAGAAGAAAAAAGAGTTCTGCAAGATCAACGTTACGTTCATGTTATTTTGGACCCTTTTATTACGTTCTGTTAAAAATAAAAGTTTTGCATCGTGTTCGCTGTATCTGGTAGTTTTTATGCTTGCCGTTCAGAGATAGTGATGGGTTATCAGCTCTTATGACCGATCCAGGGCTTTAGCTCAGCTTTCCTCCCATCACTAAGACGTCCTCCATTGTTTCGTCGAGGGCCACTTGCAGCTATCAGAGATGCACTCGAAGCCATCAACGGTCGCTCTCGGTACACTGAATGAATCCAAAGCTCGTGGTGATGAGCATATCGAGGTGACGGTGTGTTACCTATGCGTGGCTCATGTCCCTGCAAGGTGCCATGAAGTTTTAGTTTACTTTGAAACATAATTCTGGGCCGTCAATATTTTGTTCACGCAAAAATGAGTTCACTTGTATGAATAAGGCTGTTGTGTAAAAAGGGTGTTAGTAAAAGAAGTAAATGTTTATTAATTTCGGATAAATACTACGAAATTCATTATTTAGCATCAGTATCTTCCTCACATTATTTGAAGAAAAATACTGCAGTTTCTGAACAATGACAGAATGCGAATTAGATTATTAATTTACGTTTATTTAGTCATCTTCTCTAATATTATGCAGACAATTAAAGATGGTCCTTACTGTAGATCTGATGGATGTACAGAGATCGAACAACGGTCATTTTTGTGCAGTTCATGTTCATACCAATTTTGTGTAGTGTGAAAGTATATCTCTCTATAAAATACTATAATCAAGCCAGTGGCACAAACTTTTTTCTACGAAGCATTTATATAATATTCTTCATGATCTGAAGACGACAATAAAATTTAGTTAATGGAAATTCCACGATATGGGTTTTCAAATTATCATTGACCTATTCCCGCAATTCAAAGTTAGGTCAACACTGCTAGCATCAGAAGCTTGAATAGAATATCTCCATGGGGAGCAGAAACCCCTGGGAACTCAGCTGCAGTCTCATTTTAAATCCACTTTATTTTCTTTAAAATGCTTCGCAGAAGTGAAGGTGGTCCACATTTGCTACTAGCTGGCGACTCCAGTTTAAAAGTGGCCTGAAGAATAATAATAATGGATATCATCAGACCTAAATACTACTAGGAAGCGATTAAACCCCGTTTCCTAAAACCTCAGGCCTGCTAACAGATATCGCGACGTCACAGCTGAAGTCAAAGATTTCGTAACACTTGTTATGAATGGAAAACTCAAAATTTGGTTAACTCTAATCTATCGCTACTTATATTATCTTAAAGCGAGACTCACTTGTCTTTGACAAAACCTAAAAGTTATGCAGGTCAAACCAGTAAACAAAAAAAATTCAGTTGTATGTTATTATTTTCAATATGACAGAAATTATAAGCGTAGTCGAGATTTTCCATCATTAGCACGCGACCCCACATAAAGAGATTTGAACTCAGGAAATATTATATTGACTCATTCCCTTACGAAGTCAGAAGGTTATGGTCCTCATTTCATCACTGGCTTATGTGACTTATTTGAAGTAGAGCTTCTAGCACCATTTACTTTTTCTTGTCGATCTTATGTTACGCGAGGTCATCAAAAACCTTCTGTAACATCAAAATTTAAGAGCAGTTTTACAAACAAACGGGAAAGCCCTTCAAATTGGGGCACTGCCATTAGAATGAATGAGGACAACCGCATTGGTTTTTTACTTGGGATTCCCTACTTCACCTCATTTTAAAATCACGAAGTGCTCTATTAATGGACCAAATAAGTGTGTATATTAGTACTTTACATACCTTAACCGACCGTATAGGTGTACAATTTTGAAATCTCACGCATTACATTGCAATAGTTCTAATAGGAACTATATGGAGCTACGTATTTACTCCCATTTCTTCCCAGTAAAACATGCACCGTTGTCATGATCAGTAGTGTGGCGTTATTGGTACGTGTTCGAGTAAAAGGATCAAACCTGGATATTTGTTAAGCATTGTATGTATGAAGCTGTTTATTTCTCCAGGCCCGCTTCTTGACGAAACATAGCAATGAAATCACTCGAGTGATCCTAAATGGCACCAGTGGTTAAATAAATAAAATTCAGCAGCGGAAAGTTTGTCACTCTGAATGATATCCACAAAAACTTGTTTAAAATTATGCATAGGCAATCGAACAATACATAACTGGTAGGAAAACCTACGGAGATTCTTAAATACTATTTAGGTTCATATATAATTGTTTCTCTAATTTATTTAAGCCTAAATGAGGAAATCGCAATCGTTATGTGAAGCTGGGCTGCCATTAGAAGAAAGAAATTACAGCTAAGGCCGTTGTCTAAGTCGTATTACAAAATTTTGAACGTTTTTTCGTTTTTTGTCGAACTGTGCCACACTTTTGCTGCAACCGGCAATTTTCGATGATCGCTCTCGTGTTCTATAAGATCATGATTAATAAGAAGATTGTTTGAAATGCTTCAAGTTATGTGACTGTTATGCTTCAATGGCAAATAAAAACTTCATCCCTGTTTATCGATTAAGAAATGAGTAAGTGTAATATTTTCTTTGTTTAATTTTTTCAATGAGATAGCGTCGGCTAACGTAGGATTCAAACATGCTCGATTACGTTTTTATTTTCTATTGTAACAGAAATAAATGTATGAAACTGATTACTTACACATTTATTCAACAGGAAATGTATCTCCTAAGAATTTCTAAAATCTATATTGCCCCGCTTTGTGGGCGATCAACGATAGATTGGTGCTAGCCTAATTTCGCCCCTTCGATTTGTCATAAATAACCCTGAATTTCGAACTACGTGTGTTACGCCGCGGTTGCTTTAGAAGGCACGGTGATGCAATTATGATTTAAGGGAATAAGGTACGTTCCCTGCACGTCGAATTCATTTTCCGTTCGTACAATGGAAACGCGAATCAAAGGGCGGTTGATAATGTCTATACAGAGCAGCCTGTAGGAGTGCCGCAATTAAGTTGTTTAAACCTTCTTCAGAGACCTCATAAGTTCGCGAAGCTCTGAAAAGTTTTTTGAACATAGTAAACAAAATGATTGTTATTAAAAATTACTGCGTCCAAAGAAATCTAAAATACAGTCCTTTAGCAAACTCTTATTAAATAACAGCCCTTGATAAAAAATTTTCTTATTCGGCCAATCGATAGCAGCAAGCTCTTATCAGGGGGCACACGAAGATACCTGCAAGATGTCGCTAGGTATGCATTTTTAGAAGCCGTAGGCTTACATTTTTTGAAGGAAAATAATATTTAAACTCGATTATCTCATGATAGGAAATAACTCAATTATTTTGTGCTGTACTTTTTCTAGGAGGTATCTCCATCTAAATTAAATTTTGAGTTTCTTAGCTAATGCGAATTTTTACATTTTCATTCTATGTTTTTCACTATGCACTCAAGGAGCCATTTCACTATACAGGCCCTTATAACGTGCTTTCAAGATGTTTTTCAAAATTAGAGGACATCAAAGTCTAAAACATTTTCAGATAAGACACAGAACTTGCCGTTCAATATGTCATCGTAAAATGCTTTGAATATTTGGCGCTAGAACCGTAAAATATAAAATATTATCAGTACTAGAAAACATGAAAGTCACGATCGAAACTGAAAGCTGGAATTCTATACGTCCAGATAAACAATCCCCCCAAAAATGAAACATAATCACGCGTGTACTGCCTAGAGGGATATGTGCCATATACTTGAATCAAAACTTTTTCCTTTCGACGGCTTATAACAATGAAATTAAAATTGCTGAATGAGTTGTCAATTATTGTCAAATTGTCTTAACATGCAATAGCATAGCACTGTTCATCATGATTGGTTTGAATTAGGAGGATAAGCCTGTACATCACTTGTACGAAAACTCCTCGATCACTTACTCTATCATAAATATTGTAAAACGTAATTCCAACGTACGCTGGTCCACTCTGCGCACAACTTCATTGCAACAAAAGATCGTGATGCCAAGATGTCAGTTGATGAAACAAGGCATGGTAAAGCCTAAATTTACTCCTGGTAAAGCCTTACAAAAGAAGGTTTCATTTCAATAATTAATTTTTCGAAAGATAAATTGAATTATGAAATAGTGTGCAACGCAGGTAATATTCACGTTGAGGATCTGTACAGGGTGTTCAAATATGAGAGGTACAACTATTGACTCCAGGTAGGGATGCGCAATGTTAACACTTTTTTACATGTATAAAATATCTCAAAACTCCTGTTTTCAAGACAGTGAGGTTTCGAGTTTCTCCTTGGGGCCCAGTTAAAAATATTTCTGTTTTAGAGAAATGAGACATTGGAAAAAACGAATATCAGAGAAACCGGTCATTTAAAAAAATTTAAAATAACTGTTCGAAATGTCCTCCTCCTTGCTTCAGTGCAGGTCTTACATTTCTTTTATAAGCATTGCTGAACATGATACACAAGTTTTGATTCTTGTGTTATGTTCCCTGGAGTGATCGTTATCCTTATGACAAGATCAATCTCGGACTCAGCCGATGTACCTTAAATCAATGATTTAATGTGGCTTCTGAGAGAAAAATTGAAGTGACTCATACCTGAAGATCTTGAGGCCATGCCGTTGATCAGTAACGCCCTATCCGCCTATTGGGAAGGCGTCGTTCTGACAGAGGCAAACATTCCTGTCTGGATAGGCCGGAGCGTCGCGCAAAAATTACACTCACCGGCAAATACCTAAAGGCACTTCCTCTCACAATTCTGACAGCACATCCCTCACAAACGCGACTAAAAGTGATCAATTAACAAGAGACGACGTCAGATGTGGCTCAAAAAAATAGTTTTCGACAATACCAGCCCACACATTGACGCTGAATAGATGTTGGTAGTTGAACCGATGCACTTTATGAGGGTTATCTTTTTGCTAGTTTTACACGTTTTGTGTGGAACGTTCCGTTGCGTGTAAACGCAGGCATGGTCAGGGAAGAGAACTTGTTTCAGATAATTTTCATTGTCCAGTTTCTGCCTCAGACACTAACGCGCAAACTGTACACGGGAGATGTTATCAGTTGGGAGCAGATTCTGAACTTTCTGAAAATGGTGAAGGTGTAGATTGTTGTTGAGAGCATGCTATGCCATGCCGTGGTTTGGTCCTTTCTATAGCTTTTTAACTTTAATTTAAAAAAGCTCAAGTTTAATTTAAAAAAGCTCAAGTTCAATTTAAAAAATATCAAGTTCAGTTTAAAAAAGCTCAAAATTAATTAAAAAAAGGTGGAGATCAATTTAAAAAAATCAAGTTTAATTTAAAAAAGCTCAAGTTTAATTAAAAAAAGGTCAAGTTTGATTTAAAAAAAGGTCAAGTTTAATTTAAAAAGATCAAGTTTAATTTAGAAAGTAGACTTTTAGATGACTCCATTACTGCCATAACACCCAGGTTATGACTACGCTCCTACGATCATATACAGAAGCATTTTGCTGGAATACTTGCGTTAGAAGATTTAAAGATGGGAGATAACGTATAAATGCACTTAGCTATGTTATAAAGGTTTAAAAACGAATTATTAGTCAAGAGATTGGCTTTTAATTTGGTATACATTTTATGTGTAATACTACTCGTATGTAATATAACATGATATAATAAGCCATTATTGTAGCAGTCTTATTGTTGTAATATAATTTTGAAGCTATGTAATGTTTAAATTTTCAGTCAGTGGAGTTTGCTACTTGTTACACTGTTACTTATTACATAAAATTTATTTGGATCATGTTTGTCAATAGATATAAGTACCGATGATCTGCTTAGCAAATGATTCATAGGTAAAACTTGACGAATGCAAAATTAAGTACAAGATCACAGCAGCTTGGTTTGTCTGATATTCGATTTACTCTATTTTCAGTGCCAGCACTTCTAAATAAATATGCATTCTCACAAATAAACTTTACTCGTATTATAATTACATAGGTGGGAAATTTTAGAAACATTAGCTTTTCAAAATTGAAACTCATCTTTTTATAAATATAGCCTGCTTGAGTCTTTTTGAATTAAACTTTTTCTTAATTAAACTTGAGCTTTTTAAATTGACCTTGAACTTTTTAAAATTAAACTTGAGCTTTTTTAAATTGAACTTTAGCTTTTTTAAATTAAAGTTAAAAAGCTGTAGTACTGCACTGCGGCGCGGATGCTTGCTCTCAAGAGGCCTGGCCCGAAAGTCCCCAGCCCATCACCCAAACTGCCTCATGTCCCTGGGCCGACCCACCACCCCTCCTGTTCACATTGAAGCGTCCATGTTCGCGAAGGTAATGATGTGTGTAAAAAGTGTTTATTTGAGTGCCCTGCCGACTGTCAAAGTTTGAACTTTTCATATTTCCACACCATGATTTGACTCGTGTTGTTTTTTGGTAAAATTTTTTATTCATGAGCATATCACTCGAAGAAGAAAGATACTTTAGCAAAATAAATGGCAAAGATACATAAAAATACACGTTTATGTCCTTGAAAGTCGTTCTTATATAACATGCTCTATTCATTCAAATTTTGATACCCTATATATTGAAATTCGTGGAACAAAAGTCGAGAAAACTTGACCTCGTCTCTATAAACGTTCACTTGCTATGAAGTCTCCATCGTGCGTGAAAACGTGGCCATCCAGAAATGCTACGCTAGTTGCTCTTTATTTCCGGGGTGAATTTAATTAAAAGTGATTCTATTTCAAATAACTTAGATGTAATCCAGCGCATTTAGGGCCTTCGAAAGAGGCTGGGCCATCACTATCACGATAATAAAACGTAGCTGTGAGAATAGCAAGCTATTTTTTTGAGTGGAAGTGCAATTATATATTTATGAAAGTCGGCCCTCATGCACTTCCTATATCAAGACCCTCTAGAAGCTAGTCGAAGTTTTTGGCAAACATGATAGAAATTTTTTTAAAACCGAAAGCACTGCAGTATGGATATGAAGATGCTTTAGGGTGATTTTTACGTACATGAACCGATTTTTTGCCTAACTATAACCATTCAATTCGTGCTCGTTAATTTTAGAACAATGTCTTATCCTCTTCGTTTAAGTGTAATGCCATTGCATCAAAAGGTGAATTTGTGATTCGTAATTCAGACCGTGATTGTGATCTTTGGATTTCAGACTCGCTGCAATATTATTCGGTTAAAAAATAAATAGGATTCTTCATGCCCCCTAACCCAGTCTGATTTCTTTGCGGTATTCATCGATGCACACATTTCGGTGCCTCGTATGCATATTTATGCATGCCAATTGCCACTGGGCAGCGATTTAAAGACACTATTTGCCGCCCTATATGGGGATAAAATTATCGTCGCCCCAAAGAGGTAACCATGAATGCATGAACCAAGCGTGTTGGGTGGCTATAAAAGAGCCGAGTTCAAGTTCAAAAATTGATGTGTATTTAAACGTTTGCGTGGATCATGTCCACACCTCATAAATGTTATGAATGGATACATTTGATGTATGCGTATAACGTTTATAATAATTCTTTTCAGTATATAAATAGATACAAGTTTGTGCATACATATTTATGAGAATCTGTTCTGAATAAAGAAAATGTGTTTTATGAACAATTTTGTACAGTAATTTGACACTTCTATAGCTGATCGCCGCGCATAATCGTGCTCAGTTATTTCTTTAAGGCAGCGATAATTTTATCCTCCGCCAGCACCCAAAAAAGTGTCTTCGACGACAGTTAGGCGTCTATACATCGTCGCCCCTGTGGCAATTGACATATGCATGCGAGGCATGACGGCCACATGGTAATCGGCTGCATGATAATCCATGATGGCGTAAAAAATTACGTTTCCGTAGATGGTTAATGCATCATTGTTTGTTTTGTATTTTTGAACTTTTGCACATGACTGGTATATGTTTGAAATTGTATTCAGTTCGTTATTGCAGTCTTTTGTATCATTGATCATGCTTCACACTTTACTGAACTTGTGATGGAGCTGGTATTCAAAATGCCTTTTAGAGGATGAAAGTAGATACTATAATAATTTTCTCCTTATATATATTTTTAGTTTAATTCGTCTAACAGTCGTGCTTTTATAATATCTATTGTAACATTTTGTGTACCTTGAGCTCATAAATCGGTTTAATTTTTTGACGAATATATACCTTCAGTTCAATCACAATCAGATAAAAAACTAAGAATTTTTGACGATTTAATGTGAGCTCGATTTTTTATTCAAAAAGAAAGCTGGCCTTGGACCAATTTTGTACGTTGGAATGGACATCTAGGCTCAGCAGATCAAATCTGTCTGACTGAGTCCTATTGTGTAATGCATATTACCTGATAATATTATTTATTTTAGTTCAAATTATCACCAGTTACTCTGACCAATGAAGAGTATTTTATTTAATCGGGATGTGGATACATTATGAGCTAGTCATAACTCAGATCAATATGTGAGCTAAAGAAAAGCGTCCCATCTGTCTCGTTGTCTACCGCCGTCACCCAGCGAACGCAAGCGGCACGCGGTGAGGTCATCTAGTGCGAGTGAGGCGCACTTGCAATAGTGTCCACAAATCCAAGAGAGTAAGAATAGTTAGGTCCAAGAGAGTGAGTTAACAGAAGTGATTCAGTCGAAATGCCAATACATTTTTGAACTCTGAGAATTGAGCAATGTTTCGCTCTCAAGTTTAATGTTAGATTCTCATGTTAGTAGTCTCGTTATCTAGTGGGGTAGAAATGAGGGAATATAAATATATCTCAGGGGAAGATTCTAAGATACATGAAACCCCCACAAAATTCCATTGCCTACACTTTTATAGTTATAAGAATCCTCAAATATTAGAACGATTCAGTTATCCAATGATATTTTTATTCTTAAATATTTAAACTCTGATGACCCTAATTTTAAGTGGCAACAATATTTGAAGTTTTTCATTCATAACCCTTTGGTTTTTAAAATAATGATAAATTATTACCCTCTCTCTTTTCCTGAGTCAAGTGCGATTTGAAATCCCGATGATCGACTACAAGGTTAGAAATTCTACACATCTTCACACCCATAAACTCTATTTTCCATAACTTTATGACTTCGAGTTAAACTTGATTTCCAGCAAATGTAAAAAGACATTATTGAGCTTATTTTTTTATTGCTAATATTCTCATAATTTTTAGTGAAAAATATAGGGGGATAAATTCAATTTAAATTTCCTCAAGAATATTTTTTAATGAAAAAAATTTTGAGAGTATCGTTTTACCACAATAGAATAACTCATACTTGCCACGTACTCAATGATAGATCGTCGAGCGACCAGTTATAGCTACTTCAGTCGCTAAATAGTAAACATATTTGTGCCTGATTGTTCATTTTACTTTTACTCTGAGAAAAAAAAACATCATTACCTTATTCTAATTTAAATCATACCCAAGAAAAAACCTGAAACGGGTCGTCAATAAACTGGGATGAAGGCTTCGTCTAAAAATAAGCATTTATTTATTAGGCTCACGTCTCTGAGATCAAAATCGATGACAGAAAATATAAATGACCTTCGCACATGCGTTGCACGTTTTTTGGTCGGCTATTATAATTATTGTATCACACCATGTACAAGTTGATTTGCTCCAAATCAATTTTGATTTGATCCTCGCGAAAATAGAATTGCTCAAAGTGAATTTTAATTTGCTCCTCGTGAAAATAGAATTGATCAAAGTGAATTTTGATTCGATCCTCGTAAAAATAGAATTGCTCCAAGTGAAATTTGATTTGCTCTTTGTTAATTTGCGATCGACCCAAATTATTTTTAGTTTGTTATAGTTACAACATCAAAATTACGTAATTTTTTTCAGCTTGTGCATTTAAAATATATAAAATACTTTGTATTGCTCTAACCACAGGGTTGAACCTTAGTTTGAACCTTCCTTGATTGCCAAATATGTGCTCTCATGGTTAGTTAATAATAATTAGTAAATATTTATATTTTTTAATTAATATTAATAAATAATTAATTACCTATCAATCGATTTTGCAGAAATCCTAATTAATTGATTACTTCTTTAATTATTTAATCTATCAGTAAAAGACATATAGGCAAATGGACTTTCTATAGTGGCATGGTATTGGGATCATATGTTCCACCGGTAACCAACTGACGATCATCCAGTAGCTGTATTACCCAAGGGTTATTTCCTACCAACGATCATCCGGTAGATGACACCCTATTAAATAAACCATTATTAATATTATCATTAAACATTTTTAGGTCGCAATCCCTAGCGGGATTGAACAATAAATTGATTGAAAGCGTTTTAGAATTTAAAAAATAATAATTAGATCTTTTTCTGATAACTCGTGTACAAATGCATTTTGATGAAGAAGTACAGTAATTTTATCGAAAAAATAATACTGCTGAAACGTCATAACTAAACATCATAAAATGAAATGTAAGCATATATTACAACGTTTGCACGAGTTTCGATAATTATTGCCTCATTAACATATTTCTATAAGATCTCCTTGATCAACGTCATGACCTTGTTGTACTTTTCTGCGAAGTTGTGTGAGAGTAATCGAAGCATTTTCTTCTATGGCTGTTGTCAGTGTCCTCAATATTTCGGGGCATTTCTTATTATCTTAATATTTCTCCATTCTTCTTTGGTAAGACTTGCTTATTTTTTAGCCACCTGCACGCAGTCTCAGCATTTACTCAAAATGCGTTAGCAACTTTCTTCCAGTCCTCTTCATTATTGAAGGCTTCTATTATTCTCTGTCTGTCTCGCGCACTTGTTTTATTTTACTTCATCTTGAACGTTTTGGCTTCTGAAAGATGAAGATGTTTGGAGTTGAGGTGGACACTTATTGCTGATGACGTTAGCATGTCTACACAAGGTGGGACGTGATGTGCAGCAATGTACAACGTGGCAGTATCTCTGTGATGCTTCTTTGAGCAAAGTGTCTGAGATACGACTCCTCTGTCTAATGGTTTGATAATGAGTAATGGTTCATACAACGAAAATTATATTCTGTATTTTTTTGTAAATTGTACTCAGCAAAAACTCTGTATCTTTGTACGCAATATTGGAATAAAATCACTTCACAAAGAAAAAATAAATTATAATAAGATTCTTTCAAAAACCATTATAAAGCCTGTAAGATTCTTATGTAATGATTTTAAAACGGAAAAAGAGCAAATCAAATTTCACTTGGAGCAATTCTATTTTCACTAGGATCAAATCAAATTTCACTTGTAGCAATTCTATTTTCATGAGGAGCAAATCAACTTGTAAATGAAATAATGTGCACGGCCGCCAAAAATGACGGGACTGAAAACATTTCTTGAACAAATTTTCCATATGTGGATGACATACAAATATATCCATGCTAACAGTACCCGTGATAAAAACATTCTTGCACATGTACACTTGTAGAACCCGTATCACATTTACGGTCATTATGGCCACCCTAATGAGCGTGACAGAGAAATGGAAGAAGCGGACTCCAAACAAATAAACCAAGGGTATTATTAGGTAGTAGCAGGACATGTGAAAATTCCATTGAAAATGTCATCGTTAAGCTAAGTGGACCCGTGAAAAAATCCCGTAAAAATTACTTACCTATTCTAACATTTCATGTCCTAACCAAATCTATCCTGATAAAACGTCAAACATATCAATGCATGTAAGGCCATTTTTCAATATACTGAGGAATTCGGTATCCATGATACCACCAACTCAGACATCCTATGTTTCTTAAGAAGCGGACACCAAACAGATATATAAATAAACACAAAACGGGTATTATTAGGTTAGATTATCGCTTTACTTGATTAACGTGAGTGTGAGAGCTAACCAAATCCCATAACGCCTCTTCAATGGTGTTGTAGAGGTGAACCATGATGCGCTATCGAGCTCTGCTTGGCACTGCCTGTCTCGACCGATGAGCGTATGGTATGCCTGTAGGTGAGAGTTGCAGCTGCGCATTTGTTGGTCGATGGATCGTTGCACTCCCCGCTCTGCAAAGCAACCATACCTCGTAGAGACATCGATTTATCTTTTCGTCTTCTTCGAATAGAACGACGTTGAGCAATGTCTTATTATTTGAATTTTAATGATATTCTAATATGCTAAACTTGTCAGTGCAATTTTTAATCATATTGAAAATGTCGGATGAAATTATCTAAAATAACTATTTTCAAATTATAAAAATAGTTATGATACTTCAACACCAAATTTTTACTCAAATAATTTTATTTAGTACATCCTTATTGTCTTTTGTATGATTCTACAGGTGCATCATTTTTGCCAGAATGTCCAACTTCAACATAATATTTTTCTGAAGAATGTACATCCGACCCTTTTACTATTACATGATAAGAAACATCATATCTCGCAGCTCACGCTTAAGAGATTAATTTTCGTTTCATTCCATTTTATTAAGGCTGTCCATCAGCAACACAGCGTCATAAAAATGTGGGAATTTCCATCAGTCAACTCCTCGAACACCAAAAACCAAATCACAACTAATGAAGTTTTCAGTTCATTCGATCATGTGGGGCTTATCGAATTCAAAAGACGACCTGGAGTTCGAGGTTAATAGCATGGACCTGACACTTTAGTCGGGCACAGATTCTAAAGGCCAATCTAAGTACCGGTGAGCGAAAATTAAATGCAGCATTTCTCATATTGTTCATGACGATGTGCGTCCTGGCACATTCAAAGCACATTTCAACATGGACCATCAACGTCAACCTCTCCTACGCAAACTAACGATGGACAGGTTTTACTCTGCTTAAATTTAGCCTGCTGTAAACTATTAGGAAAATTTCGCTCTATATTTTTGCATGGATTCTATTCAACAAAAATTTACTCCATACAATGGAGCAGAAGTCGCTTTTTCGGAGAGTGGTCACACAGACAATCGTGCACTTTGGCTTTCTCCTTGTGAATGGACATCAGAAACCACTGTAAATGCAGAAAATCAGCACATAATACCAGTGTAAAAGAGTATGAAACGGTATTAATTGTAGAAAATTAATCAAGGCAAAGAAATCCCAAAAAGCGCTATTCCCTCGCCGCATCACAGACTCGTGATAACGCGGTTATCCTTATAAAAATATTGTTAGTCTCCTTCACATACTAAACGTAGGAAATATTCAAAGAGTTTGAGAAATACTAAAATATCACGAAAGGTGTCCAAGACGTAATGGATTTTCCTGATTTTACCTTGCTGATTGGAGCCTCTCCCAGATGGCTCTGGAACGTACTTCCTACGGCAAGCGTAGGAACACTAGCATAAAAAAAGTAGAAAGATAATTAACTTAGGAAACTTAACCTCTAGAGGTAGGTGCTAATCGTACCTAATTCATCAGCAGCTAATGTTTTTTATTAACAATGATGTGTATTTCCACGTACGACTAGCTAAACTTCGCGCGGATGCAGTGAAGGTCGGTAGAGATAAGGTTTTAAAGGGTAATGAATAATCCATCATATTCTTCTGAGAACGTAGCTGAAATTTAAGGAAATAAATAAAACTACGCATAAGATCTTTGAAAATCCAAGAAAAAAGATTAAAGTTAATCATTAAAAATAATTCTATAACATATATCTGCTGCCTGAAAAGAATAAAAAAAGACAAATATCGCCCTACTTGTCAACTTACAAAGGAAACTGTGTTTTGGTTGACATCCGTTCGAGCGTCACCCCGCACTAGATTGCGAGAGTATGTCTATTTCGTTTACTGTAATTTATTTTTTTTAAATAGTTTTTCTTACTTTTCTTCATTTTTCCCATAGAAGTCTGGCACACTCAGCAATCAATAGTTTTGTGACACAGACTAATGTTCCGAATGGCCTCCGAGCATGGTGCCGTTTGTGGTATTCTTACCGCCAGTGTTGATTATAATTATAATTTTCTATCGCCCGTAGTTACCTCACCACTGATTCTCGATCGCGATTACCTCTAGTGATTATAAACGCCCGTGATTACTTCTATTATTGCTTCTATTACTTCTATTACTGGCTAGTTTATGTAAGAAACTTGTTTTGCGTAAGATTCTTTCTACTTTGCACTCCAGCTATTGTTGCCATCATTGTTACACTTCACCTGTAGCTATTTTCAGTCTTGAGCCTCACTTCTGGCTACTTCCAGGGTTGCACCTCGCCTGTTCTTACTTCTAGAGTTGCACCTCGCCTGTTTTTACTGTTAGTATTACACATCGCCTGTTGTTACTGCCAGTATTACTCATCGCCTGTTCTTACTTCCAGTGTTGCACTTCGCTTGTTCTTATTTCCAGTGTTGCACCTCGCCTGTGACTACTTCCAGTGTTGCACCTCGCCTGTGGCTACTTCCAGTGTTGCACCTCGCTTGTGGCTACTTCCAGTGTTGCACCTCGCCTGTGATTACTTCCAGTGTTGCACCTCACCTGTGACTACTTCCAGTGTTACTCCTCGCCTGTGGTTGCTGCCAGTGTTGCACCTCGCCTGTGGCTACATCTAGTGTTGCAGCCCGACTTATGGACACTCCTCCACACTAGTGCAGTTTAGCACTCTTGGGTAAATTTTGCTAAATTAAGTTCCTTCCCCCTTCTGGCTTCTGTATCGATTTCAATTTCTTTTATCTAATGCCTAATTTTTTATATAGATAAATTGATTCCCAGCCATTTCTCAATTGAAACACCATTTGTTCACTCCCACATACTGGAATAATACTGCGGTCATAAAATAGATACAATTAAAAAGCATAGCAGTATCATTGAACGAATAAGAATTATTACTTTCACATTAAAAAAAAGAGCACAAAGAAATGTGATAATATTGGCTAAAACTATTGGAATGAAATGATTTCTCTTTCATTCAGTTGCGTATCCAATGCAGTTCTAATACCTTCACGTCTACTTTTGCTCGCTTTCTTCAAAGAAATAAAGAATACTGTGTAAATAATCAGTCATGCAAGAAGTTAAGGTTCATTTCAGAATGGTGATACTTATTTACTCGCTACAGCAGGAAGAATGCAGCGCCGTGGGGTAAAAAGGGATTATCAGGCAGTTCTTGCGCTATTTCGCCAACTTCCCAAGTCTATGCAACAAATGACTAAATCCTAAAATGTTTTCAACTTTGTTTATTGTCTGGACAACAGTTGTTTCCGTGAACTTCATCATAGCTGCTGGATTTTTTTTTGCGAGCTGGATTATTGCGCAACAGAAATGTCGATTAAAACGACTCTATAATTTCCAACGGAGTTCATCCAGCTGACAGCGAGGACACTAATCCTTCTCAAATCTGAATATGCGAGTAAATGTCATCAGAGCACAGCAAAAAAAAGCTTTCATTCTTATTCTGCACTTTCTTACCAATTTCACTGATGTCACCTTATAATGGGAGAAAGTTTTAGATCTAGTTAATAGAAAATGAAAATTGTAATTTTTCCCCCGTTTTCTCTCTAACGTGAAGTTTAGGCAATAACCGAGTGAACTGGAGTCAAATGCAATTTTTTTTCTGGTCTGGTAAGAAAATAATTTATTTACGAGTTTATTTGTTTATTTTATTTTTATTTAAAATTTATTCACGAGTTATAAATTTATTTACTTACCTGTCCTGAATTCAATTCCATTTTGAGTACGCTCTCCAAATTAAGTCAAAGAGGCGCACTTACAAAATGGTCAACATTGCAACAATTTCAAAGGATATTAAAAGATTACTTCTGGCCTCTCGTAGCACCTCATCGATTTATTCGTTTTTACACTACATATTAAAAGCTTGGAAATACTACTCGTAGACTTGGAGGTGATGTGAAGTTGCCAGAGCTCCCTGGAAAGCTCGAGGGAGTTGGAGCCGCGAGCAGCAGTTGGATGCTACCACTTGCTGGTTGCCGTCAATCGGAGTTCGGACGTTAGCGGGGTTGGCTGCGTAGCTCCTCCAACCAACCGGCGTCTCTCTTGTTAACAACTTTGATTTTTACACCTCATCGCCATTCTCCTTTCGTTGAAATATGGAGTTTCGCTACTTACCGAGTGAATTGAAAACCGATGTAAGCCTTCCTGCGGGAAGTAGCATGGAAATGCCACTGGATAAATTTAAAAATTATCATTGAACCGTCCACGAGGCTTTCGAACCCTTTTCCATAGTGACGACAATTTCATTTACTTTCAATTTTTATATGTCTTTCCGAGCAGGTTTTTGTTTAAAAAAAATTTCCTCCAGGACACGAATATATAATTCTTCTCATTTTCTGCAGATTGACCTTTCTGGGCATTAAGAACATTAGTTAGCTTTATTTGAAGCGACATCAATATGTGAAAGTGGCGAGCAGCAATTGACTGTTTCGTTCAGTGCTATCAAGATATTTAGCCCTCTGATGCTGTGCTCAGTATCATCAGCTGCAATCATGCATTTGCAAGCCAAGCTTCTCATCACATTATTTTTAGCCTCTGTCATTCTCGGCGTCGTCTCTGGTGAGTACCTTCCTTCGTTTATTTGATCGGTGTACGAGGATATAAAGTGATGTGTGTCTTGGCCATTTGCAGATGATATGATTTCTGAGGCCGAATGCTTGATGGAATATGATATTTTACGAACGTGTGCCTTTCTTTGAATTGCCTGTTGTACTAATCTTTCATTGTGGTTGAAGTTATATTTATGAGAACTTTATGCACAGAAGTGTGGCCTACACCTTCAATTCATATCTGTGTAGAGTTAGTTAACAAAACATTTTTGAGCAGTAAGTTCTTTGTATTGAAACACCATTTGTAAATTTGAGTAACTGTATTGTTCGCGTATTTTGTTCCTCGGCGTCATCATAACTGACATTTGTTTATAGAGGCACCTGGGTGTAAAAAAAGATGGAGAGGATGTCTTTATTTCTTTAGTATTTAATCAGTGATGCATTCCTCACTTAGTTTTCATAAGTCTTTTACTTTTTCGCTTTAACGCACTGAAAACTGACTCTCATGACGCACTTTTTGAAACTGTTGAATTTACATTGAAAAAAGAACATTTTAATTAATATCATGTTAGTTGCTCACTTGACTATTTATTTGCATTTGCGATGTACTGAGATATTTAGGAGTTTTTATAACAATCAGCCGCTCAAATCGGGTTGGCATGTCGCTCAGTGGAGACTGCGATGCGCTGTACATAATGACCCACAAGTATGGCTGAGGTGGCCTTTCTACGTAACAAAATTACTATTCTCATCAGCTGCTACTAGCGGTTTGCCGGTCGTTTGCTATCAAGAACCGGTGCTAGCTTACTTACTGTGTGTTGACGAACTGTACTTGTTCTAGCACTATTCTTAACCGGTTCCTCGCTGGACTTATGCCTTTAAGGACTGTTGAGTTCGTCACAATTGACCAGTAGAGGGTTAAATACAATTAAAAAATTAGTAAGCAAGCTGCAGGTTTAACAACGCCATCTGTATATCTGAGGTTAGAATTATATTCCAACACAGGTAAAATGGCCTTTGGGCAGTAGATCATTTACTTTCAACAGAGAAAATGTTCCACTTTCTTGGTAATTTTTTCTTTAAGAATTTCATTCAAAAACCTCAGGTTTCACCCAAACGAAAGTGCAGTTCGATCATCTTCTGATCAAGCTTGATTATCAGTATGAAATTGGAAATTCTTTTCGCTTTGTCCATTTTATAATCGTTCAACAAAAACTGGAATTACTTAATACTGTCAGTAAGAACCCACAAACCCTTTCTTTTTTATGTGACTTAAGAGATAAGCTTATTGATTTTGCATTCCTTCCTCACTGCTTGATTTTCCACTTTCAAGTGGCTGTAACCTTGAGTTACCTATAACCTGAACCCTCCAGGATGGAACTCCTCGTCTCGTAGATCAGAGACTAGCTTGGCAGCCTGTGCGCTCGCGAGCATCAGAAAATGTTGTCGCATCTGTGTGATTATCGTCTCAGAGTACTTTGACATTTACTGATATTTGTTACTGAAACTGTAACTGCTAAAAGAGATGATTGCTGAAGAAAATTTTCTTTTACCGTCTGCTCTTTGTCAAAATGCCGTAGCCTCTAGACCCCTGTCTATTTTCACATCTTTCTCATATACTCGTGTAATTTTTCATAAGCCCTATAGATGGCAGCGCGAAAATTTCTTCCTTATCAGGCTATTAGACGATTGATCATTTCCGGATTACACATAGGCGACATCGATCATTATTGCCACCATTCCTTTGTATTGAAGCCTTACCCGTTGTTCCTGAGCTGCGTGTTTGCTTTCGGCGTTGCGCCACCCTGTGGAGCGAAGCTGCCGAGTCCAGCCAACAGAGAAAAACGGCGGTGCTGGAAAGAGACAACAAAGTGGTCACTGAAAGCTGGTTTGCACAAGTGGCCAAAAGGAAAAATGAGGTCAATTAAAGTAAAGGTGTAGAAGCTCTTACAGAGATGGGAATTTCACATTTCATTTTATTCTTACGCAATGCGTGTTTAATCTCAAGTTGAAAAGAAATTGTTTGGTACTTGGGTGAAATATTCAAAGAATCACTGTCTTTTAACTAAGTTGTAAACCAAGTCGAAAGATAAGATTTATTTCACAAAGCTCTATCAAATACTTGATTTAGGGAGCCCTCTCTTCCTGCTAACAAAGACTGAGTTCATAAAAATACTGCAGAATGTCGAGTTATTAAGAAATGTTCTTCAGGCAGAGCATCGCTTGGAGCCACCCTTGAACTTGATTAAATAACACGGCGTTGATCAGCGCCCAAAGGGATCACCGTTAAGTGCAGGCCATGGAAGTAGGAGCAGCTGTGGAAGTTCCATGCGGGCAGCTTGTAAGACGAGGCCCAGTAGTTGGACGAGAAAGCAAGTAAACATCAGGGTGATTGAATGATTGTTTAAGTAAACAAAATTTTTAATATTGAAGCATATGGGGAAAGTGCATCAATATGCAGGAACTGTGATGGATTAGAGAATGATTGTAACCGCAAGCATTTGACTTTAGCTTCCTTTTATGTGTCGTGATGGAAAAAACAGCCTATTTTACCGATACTAGATACGCAGCTGTTAAGAAGGAGCTACTAAATGAAAAATGCGTGAGAATGAGGAGGAAAAAGGAAAGAAAGTCCTAAAAATTCCACATTGAAAGTTCGTTTAAATTTACATTTGCGTTCTGACTTGACTGAGTGTAATTTTTCTTAGGCTTCTATAAAACGTAACTGAGTCGCACAGCTAGGCTTCATAAAGTAGTAATTTTCTAGTAGTATTGGGGAATTAATATTTCCAGTTAATCCAATCACTGTTCTTATGTTAGTCAAAAGGCTCAGAATTGGATGGAGAAAATGAGCAGGTATCAAGATCTTGTTCACTTCTGTATAACTGACAGCTAGAGCCGAATTGACCGTCAATAAGGTAACTCGTCAGAACGTGATTAATTTGGTTGGTTTATTTTGACAATACCGATCAATACGAGAGAATTCAGATGAATTTCACAAGTGACGAATTGTTTGCTCTGAAACCTTCACATTTTATGGAAGAGCAATCATTTTGTAAAACATATTATCGTTGCATTAGCCCACAGACAGTTGTTTACATTAATAAATAGTGTCATTGAAAGTTGGATGAAGAATTACAAAATATACAGTAGTTCTGTAGGACATATCAACTGACTCAATGCCAATTATACTCTATTATTCATATGATTGTTATTATATGGAAATTGGGAATACAGTGAACTTTTTCAGCGTGTAAATTTGAAGCAGAATCCTAGAAGGGCTTGAATTGTCTCCCGCCGTGTCGCGATTTACGACAATCGTGCGGCGGTAAAGACTTACCTCATCCACGCGGGCGAGGAGGAAGGGAAGGTAGTTGAACAAACGGTGACTTTTAGGCCTACGACAAATTGAAGCGCTTGAGGCGCTTCGGGCAACATTGGACAAAATCCCACGGGTAAACAAGGGTGGATAACTAAACACCGAAGTTCCGACATTGTACTTTGAGTTCCCTGCGTCTTCCATAGTGTCTGTATTTCAGCGCATTTGAGTGCACAGCTCTGCATACGATGCTTGTAGTAGAAACCATGTCAATTCAGGTTACGATGCTCAAAATGAAGTTTCAATTTCTACCTCGTCAAGAATGTTCGTTTTTCTCGTCACAGTTTATGTAATTCAGAAGCTACACCACAGATATTGATAACGTAGTAACCAAGAATGAGCTGTTTTCTTGGAGCTGCGTGCAACGTTTCAAAATGATGTATGCTTTTGGTTAAAAAATGCTCGATGTGTGCAATTTCTCTTCAATTTACTCGTAAGTTTTTATTTAAAGTAGGGTTCTCCGAACTAGAAAACATCTTATTCCTAATTGTCCCGCGATAAGATTTGTTCTAATTATTTGAAACAATGTCATTGTTTTCTGATTTTTTTACAAACAAGATGACTTTTCACTTTACGATATTTATTTTACCCCCTGTGACGAGCTCACAGCCAAGAATCACCTCAAAAAATTAAAATGCACATTTAACCCCCCTTTCTGCACTCATATGTGGCATCTTTGCTACCTCTGATTTCTTTCAAAGGTCAAATAATCCTCGTATACAGAGATAAAATGATATATTTCAAAGTTCCACCAATGGCATCGCTGAGTCTAACGATCACGTTAGGTTATCGATTAAATTAAATCAGTGAAATAATTACCTCCCTACTACAAAGCGTATTATTATTCGAATGGGATTAAATACAAAAATGTTTGGTGCAAGAAATATTTTTAAACCTGCAAATCATCAGTCAAACAATCATCGGATGCCTTCATATTAAACTCATAACTGAAATTCATAACCATTGCACCGCGATGAAACAATCGGAGAGTTAAATAGCTAAGAAAAGTACGGTTAAGACAAATAAACGCGTTAGTAGCATGACGAGGTTTTTGGCTCGGATGATGGTTGGCAAGCGCAAGCGGCGAACGTGCGCCAGCGCTCAGTTCTGGCCGGCCGACGCTCGGCCATCACGCTCGTGTGTTTGCCACACACGCTTCGGAGGTTACTGCCCCATTCTCGCGTCCGTCCGTTCGCCTGCCGACAGACAAGCTTTCTGCCTCGATGTGTTGGTGCTGAGAAGAAAGGGTTACTTCGTTGATAACCGCCCCTTCCCGTCTGGCTGTTGGGCGCACCGGGAAATGGCGGGATTTGTCTCAAACAATAGAGAGGAGAGGATTTTTTTGGTTAGTTATGGTCTGTAGATATAATGTGGTAGTTAAACGATTGACAGAAATTACCTTCTTTTTATTTTAGTTCAATGAAAAGCATTCATGAAGGAGGTTTTAAACATTTAATTGTCCGTTTCATGAGTTACTTGCGAATTGAGGCTATTTAGCATTTAGTTCGATTAGGTATTCTTTTATACCCTTTCCAGTACTTCTATAGGAATGTCTTGTGATAATACGAAAAATAGGAAGTTAAAAGAAGATGATTATCCCTGCGCACCATCTACCGTTAATCTCCGCTTTAACTCTTACTCTGGCGCTTAACTTTTTATTACTCTAATTTTTTAATTCGACGGTTCGCTTTAATTCCGTATTAATCATTCCATATGGATTAAATGATCTATTCTTATTAATTCAGTAATGATATTCTGCTGCGTCTGAAAAATGCAATGTACACTCATTTAAAAGAAAAAGTGGCTAATTAATCTTGGACCAACAGAAACAGTTTATTTCAGGTAATATCTTACAAAAATACTTCTTCATAGAAATTGAAACATATCGTTACCAATGTTTCAACAATATCTCAGTGAGAGAGGCTTTTTTGAATGAATACGTGTGACAGCTTATTTGGTATAATATATCGTAGTAAAATAAGTACTAGATTACTTCGTAATGTATTCACAATGTGCTCTACATTACATCAGTGGGGAGGAAGCGCTGCTGTGCTAACGCCACGAGCTAATTAACGCGCTTCGTTTCATTACGGAAACAAAGACTGGTAGCATTATTAGTTATCGAAGCTGCACCTGTTCTAATATGATCTGATGCCGATAATCTTTGTTCTGTATTTTTATATGGCATTCATTGGTTGAAAAATATATTATCATTCGGGCTAGCTTCGTTTACAAATTTTGTTTCTTACTGACTGGAGGACAATAAGAGATGGAACTTTTTATCCATTAAATTTATGGGTTGCCTAGTAAGATGAGATGAGATACTGCTTACATTTTTATGTTATTGAAGACATGGCAGCTAAGTTCCATATTATTGTTCACAAGTTGTTGCATATATGTTAGGTTTAATTTTGTTAAATTATTTAAACAAGTCCAATTACAAATTTCATTATACAAGTTGGTTTATGACAGTGGTTTATGACAGTAAAGTTACTAACTCACAATCATTTCATAAAATTTATTTCAAGTGCGATGTTAATGGATGTTTTGTCGTGCTAAAGACATGAACGTTAGCGATATAGTGAACGTAGACGCACAATTCAAATGGATTCTGAAAAAAATTAAAACAATGCATAAAATAACAGCTATTTAAAGAAATCTTTACCTGATTGTAATGCTTTCAATCGAGCATGTTTGTATTCACACTTTTGTTAGCGTAGATGCAGCGTATAATTAGCTTCAAGTTAAAGTGAGACCTAATTCCGTTATCGGGAGACTAATTGGCTCCTAAGGCGATTTCTTCTTTGTCCACGAGGCTATTTCACGCTAAAATGTTGGCTCAGTCATCACTGGGACGCTTGGAGACTGTTGGGCGAGACTTGCAGGCGAGGAAGAATTGAGCGACAGTCTCCTTTTGGGCGAATGGGAGCGGCTCATGCAGCTTAGGAGCAGTGCTGGCTTCTCGGAAATTGGATTATTTAACTGGTCGGCGTTGAGGGGTAAATTCTTCTCAAAAATATATAAAAGGACATAGAATAACTGCGAAAAAAACCTTTTGATTTTTTGTTTTGCCATACATTTTCATCTGCTATGTTACACTGATGATTGGTCACTGGAACATGCAACAAGAAAACATATGTAGAACTTTTTAGCCGCTCTTAAACAATTCACTCCTTTACGTTTTGAGTGGAAGTTACCCGTGGCATTCGCAGGTTTAACCTAAACAAAACAGCAAATTGGAATCACTTGGCTATTTTTTCTTCTGATTGATAATCATAATTTTAAATTTTAAGTTATTCTGTTGAAACTGGTTCGAAACTCATAAAAAGTCAGATGAGCCTTCGAAACTCAGTGTTCCGTAATGATTTCCATTCGAGAGAACCCTGTAATGTCGTCACCGAACCCTCATCGGCGACGATTGAAATTTTTCGAAATATATAGGCATTTATTCATATACCAACATACCGAAAATAGTTATTGTTCTATGTTTTAGGGTAAATCATTAAAATCCTGCGAAAAGCATTGCACTGAAATCAGCGTAAACAGTACTGCTACTCGCAAATTTACAATATCATTCTGGCAATAGTTCACAAGCTCTTGCCCTTCATTATGGTTATGAATTTATTTTTACGTACCAGCTGCTTCAGTCCTTTTTATTTTGAGCGCAACGAACAGCAGATGGTATTCTAGCAGTGCCTTAATGGCATTCGTGCATCACATGCCAAGCACATGTTTCAGAGCAATAATGTCATGTCCAACTCCACACGAAGAAAGTCCCTCCGATAACAACGAATTGCAATTTCTCAGTGGAGCTCTAATTCATCATTTAAACCTTTAAGCAGCAGCATCTATTGCATATTCAATTCATTGACATAAAACGTCGATGCAAGTACGATTTAATGTTGGATAAATTATTAAACTATAAAGTTTCTTTTCCGGAGTACTTGAAGGCACACGCTTGTTATCAACAGCGCCTCTTTGAGGGAACATGAGGACAGGTATTTTGAGATAAAAATTCTACATAGTTGGAATGATACTACGTGTTATATGTGGGGAAAAGAAGTGTGAAAAAGGTGGATGAACGTGTTTCTAGTTTTTACGTTCATATTGAAAATTTAGAAATTACTACCAACTTATTTGAAACTTTTGTCTCGTGTCCCAGATATCATAAAAGAAGTATTGGGAATTTATTAGGTATCTAAAGTATATTGAACTCGATTCTGAGTGAGGAAGAAGTAACATTGCTCTGCAAACTTACCGGAAATATCATGATGGAATTGGGCATTAATTGAATTGAAAATTGTGAACATTTATTGAGAGTCTGGAGACAGTTTGCTGCTGTTGCATGCACTGGTGTGCCCAGTTGTTCCACTTAATTAAAAAATTCCATGATCACTTTTCCTGCTTTCCAACGTATTCCCACCCTCTTGAACTTGGAAACTTCCTGTCTACGAATCCCTTCAACGTGTCATGCATGACTGGATTTTGAAGTTCTAGTTAACTATTTTGAACAGTCTTCCCTGGAACTCTTCTGTTACATGCCAAGCGTCTTCAGATTGAGCTAAACTTCTCATTAATCCTTCTTCACAGCAAGTACATATGTAAGTTCTTTCACAGAAGGCGCATCAATGAAACAACTGCATTGGAAGGCAGAATATCCTCAGCACCTGGATGAAAATTTAAATATGATTTTTCTCACACGTATGAACAGATCCAGTTTTCTTCTAAGCGGTTTTTTCAACTTATTTTCAAATATTTTGTGTTTTAGAATTAATGTGGGTACAAAGAAAGAATGAATGTGAGTACAGTTACCGATTGCAATTCCTGTAAGTACATTCTTTCTTCGTCGTTACACCATACTCCTCTCTCACGTCTCAGCTGAGGAGGACTAGCACGGCGGATTCAAAACGAGTTTATCTACTCCTAATTTTTGAATTCTGCCATAAGTTTCAATATATTCTAATGTTTGGTATCAGTAATGATTTTCATAACAGCTTTAGCGGTACAATTTGTAAACGCCAAACGTTCATTTGAAGATTCGTGTCCCGCGGGTTTCATAAATACAAAAGGAACTCGCGGCTCTCCATAGTTTAGGGATATCGAGCTCTGTAGGGAGGTGTGTGGTCCTAACGCATTATTGTTGGGGCTCGCGTGGGGACGGGCGCCTCGTGTATCCGCCTCCGCTCGAGCCCTTAGTGTCAGTTAGCGATATAATTACGCTAGTAATTTCAGTGCTTGTATTTCTTTTTTTCAGACAATTTCCATCAATATTTGCGAATATTTTCTGTTCACTCCATAATTTCTTCATTTCTATCTGTTATAGGTAACGGTATTTCCTGCATGTGCCTGTATGTATGGCAACGAGCAGATAAATGAGGAAATGGAACTTGTACGCATTTATTGAACCAAACCTATGCTGCATTAGGCGGCTCAGAGAAAACGATCGTGGTAAAGTAAAAATGAAAACTATTGAGAGGATGAAAATTCTGCCTCTTTACAATTGAACGGGTAATTTACAAACGTTGAGAGTAAAAGAAAATTAGTTTTACAACTCATTGGAATATAGACCTGCTAAGAGGTAGACAATTTTGTTGTCACGGCGAGTTGTATTTGGACGCCATTTTCCTCTACTGAGAATCGGAACAATTTATGCTTCATAGTAATTTCTTTTGTTATTATTGTTTTCAACACATTTTTATGTTAGGAAAGTGACTTTGAAGTTTTAAATTATTATTAGTTATTGGATCTCAAGGTAGGCGGTTTGTAAAGCTGCTGTGTCTATAATTAAGGGACAGACGTAGAGAGTATCTTAGGACCGGTGACTTCTAACTCTATTTCACTGCTAGGTAGTTAGTTTTGATAATTCACGACTTACACGGGAATTGAATGCTTTCTGACCTTATTGCCGTTTTACAAAAGACATAATTGTGTAGAGGCTCGGTAGACTCACAGTAGTAGTACATAAACTTAATTTCCGCGCTTTCACGCGTAAAGCTGTCTGTTGAGGTACGAAATAGTTGGACTTGATTTAATGCAAGTTTCAAACTAACTCCTAAATCAGCGATTTAAAATCGTAACGAGAACAATTTTTTTCGGATTGCTAATTAAGGAAGAAATAAATTTTGAACGAAATTTGTTTTCATTGGTGAAATAGTACAAAACTGTTGAGTAAGAAATAAAAAATTAAGAGGGAACAATAACGCCTGAGTCAAGGCGAATTGAATACAGTTTGTTTGAATACGCTTTGTTGGAATCGTAGACAAAAGAGCGCTCTTCTAAATATTTTCCTTTGGTTATTTAAAAGTATGGCATTCCTGCTCTGGAGTCTGGTGAGTGTCAGGATCAGATACTCGCGACATCTCATCTTCAGACTGAATTTTCACACGACTTAGTTCTCAGTTCTCGATTTAATGAAGCATTTGCAGTTCAATTATTTTTCTTGCAGCATCCTCGCCACGATGTGCTGCTCGTGATTAGCTGTTACTTTTTGTGTGCGTTCCATGAAATGGAAAACATACTGAAAAAATGTCAAGTTTTTATTTCAAGAGGATTTCAATAATTGTAGAGGGGTTAGCGCCTCGGTCCGTGGAATTTCTTTGTTGTAAACTGTTGGTATGAGCGTTCACAGGCGCTCATCACCAGCGAGATGACCTACGAATAAAACCTCTCCCTATTTTATGAGGCCACAGAGATGAGAAGAATTTTGCCTTGAGAAAGAAAGACATGTTTGAGTTGCTCTGAGCTCCCATTTGCTCATGGACTGGAAAGACGCGTTGAGACGTTGGGCTCGTAGTTTAAAAACTTGCTTAAAGAGAGTTCTTTGTTGAGCTCTGCGCTCTCTAAGATTCTCCGTGTACAGATACAACGCCAATTCTTTCCTCTGCATTCTAAGAGTAGAATAAAGTGACACATTTACGATGAGCCGTGTTTATTTGTTCAAGATAATATGGAAACAGTCATGTGGAAAATGTTTTTCATAAAGTCAGTGCTTCTGAAAATTGAGCTGCATATGTGACGTCAAAAATACTCACACATGTGTGTGAACATTATCTTCACTCATTCCAAAGGGCTATTATTATATAAAATCGATCTGAACCATTCCCACGCGCAATGAGCAAAGTGAATAAGAAAAATATCACTTTTTAATCAAAGTACTATGCCTGCAAATGCTGAGTATTTCCTTCTAAAGTTATACTTTTCCAGTTTTTGCTCATCTTTTTACGGAATGCTATGGATTATGAAAATTTATCCCGACACATTTAAGCTCTAAATACGCTGAAATACGCTGACTACTTACAGGAGTAATAATAATTTTAAGTTAAAGGTGCCGTACGACTATCAATATTTTCGTTTGATTTCTTTGATCTATCATTCTCAACGCTCATAATCAACTATCCGCGTTGTAATTAGTTATTTCTGAACTTTTGGTTAAATTTATAACACGTCTTAATCATTTAAAATAACCATACTTACCTTCCTCCAGTAGGTTAAGGACCAATTTCTTCACCAGCTGAAAAATAAGAATCCTTGTTTGTAATTTTTCAGGAATGTTTCACAAGCATGTCAGTTTCTGATTGTCTTGCGTCTTATTGCTTGCCTGGTATTAATATTGGTGTTATTGGAATTGAATATATTTATGAAAATAATAAATTAATTTTAGGACTTTAAATGAATATGATCATTCGAGTTCAATATCTTCCATCAGTTCTATCAATATATAAACTTTGCAAGAAGAGAACTACTGTGATGTGAACATCACTATCTAGAAAAAATTATTGTTCGGGGTGTAAAATTTATTTTTGGAAATCGTGAGACGGAAATTTCTGACAAAATGAACCTTTTTTCATGTGAGATGCGTGTAAACAAGGATCATTAGTATAATGTTCGAGGGCATATGTTGTTCGGTCAGAAGATCAAAATTAGAACAACATTTAGACGGCTTTCGTCCTCTGTATTTTAAGTTGCGTGATGTAATCTACATTATGTTCTGAATAATTAGGCGTGATTAAAAGATTCACTCGTGCCGCTAATCGTGCGAGGTGCCACGAAGCGACTACCGAGCAATAAACAATATTTCCACAATATATTGGGCTGACGCACAAATGAAATTGGAGCGCATTATCCATGCTCACTGCTAATGAAAGTATCAAGTAACGGGCGTAACTTCAAGAGTGCGTTCCTATCGAAGAATAAAAATGTTTCCCTGAGGCGGTGTTTCCCGTAGATGAAGCGTTGCCGCGTCACGGCGAGCTGAGCGTGCCCACACCGTAGTGTGCCCTCACCGCTTGCCGCATGAGTGACTCGTGCAGGGACAGATTGCGTCGTCCCCACACCAGTTCCATGTTATGCAGACAGCACGCGTGGTGCTATGCCGCATGGGAGCTATGAAATGTTATCTTGGTGGAGTAACACATTCACTGCGAGGGGTCAAGATGAAGTTTAGTATTCAATTCAAATTTAAATTCAAAAGTTTTTTATTAACTGGGTCCATTAAATACCTCTGACTTTGAAAGATTATTATTAAACTTTTTCAAACGACCCACCGATGCGTCGTATCGGAAGGAATGTGTTAAAAATAATATTTATTCCAAGCAGTCAATTAAGAGAAGTTAGTTTCATTTATACGCATTTATCAATAAGCAAAGGTCATTTGTTCTTTTCCAATGGGAAAGACGAGAGCAATATATTTACTTATTAAACAAATTTTTATTTGAGGGCGTTAAGAACAATTTAGGTCCCCGAGAAAAATTTCTGATTTTTGAAAATTGAATAATAGCCTATTAACGATGAAAATAATTCAATTGCAGGTAGGTAATAAAGGAACAAGACACATCCGGCAAAGGAGTAAGGACTGTGGTTTTGGAACAGGTATAATTTATATTTTTGAACAAAATTTTACTTGAAATTCATTGTTAAAGAATATATTAGTAGCGGTACTGAAAACAGTGAAGTGTCATGTACGTTGAATAAGAGTTTTGACGGATTTCAACTTACTTTAGTTTAAGAATGCCTGGTTTTTAGGATTGCCAACAAACTAAAAATATTGAAAGCGTATTTGTGAATTTCAAAGCCGGATTTCATATCGTAATTTTAAGTGATGAATTCTGAGCAAACCTTTATGTATTTTTGTGCTAAAATATGTAGGCTGGAGGGAGGCTGGTAGCTATCGAAAGATTCAGTTAGGTCAATGGGTAAAATTGCGCTTTGAGCTGGTGCAAGGACTCATAAAATACCTAACGAAGGCAAGTTGAGAGCAGAGGCATATATAGACTTCTTGCCAAATAACTTACCTGTTTTTACATAGGTCTTTTTTTATATTCATTTCCAAGATGCGTTGTCATAATATATTTTGTGCATCCACTTAACGAATATTCATTGCTTACATTAGAGAGCCCATGACGCAGTAGATGTTCATATCGGACTCGAAAATTATCTGAAGCGCTTCAATTCAGTCCATATAGCATGAAGTAGTTCGGGTATTACAGCGAAATTTTCGCTGAGTAACTGGGATATGATCAACGTTTCGCCTACACGTTACACTGGAACTTACAACATGCAGTGCTCAAACACAAGTCCGCATGCAAGGAGGCCACCACATGACGCTTGCATGCTGATCCTGCCAGCGCGCAATGCAACGACAGCTGCCGCTGTTTCTTTGCCCTCTATCTATTATTTCTGTCCTTTGCGCGCGCCGTGGCGACCTATAAAGAGACTTCATTAAGATCCTTAGCAAAACTGGAACACGGAATATCGCCTGTTTTGAAAGAATAATTTTTTCACGGAGAATTGATTTTATTTGGTTGAATTCATTCACATGGTCAAAAAAACGTCAGAGTTGAAAACGTTCCGGAATATTTTTTTGATTAAAATGTTGTGATCCAGCGTTTAGGGTGGTCCTCATTTTTGTATCGTGTAACCGCGATAACTACAAGGAAAACCCCGAAATTTGACTACCTTCAAGTGCGCGAAAATTAAATACCTGTGGTTCTATTCAAAAGTACTTTAGGTACTTTAGGTGCTATTCAAAAGTACTTTAGGTACTTTAGGTGCTAAAGTGCTTTTGTAGCAGTATAATAAGTCAGTAATGTCATTTGAGGTTCTATACCAAACATTTCTTCACTCACAATTTTTATGAATTCTAAAACTTAACACTATGAGTAGCAGCTACTAGTCATCTTCCTTTTCTGTGAAGTTATCATTTTATGTTAAATTAATTAGTTATTCGGGAAATTAGGATTATTAATTTACGATGCAGGTTTCTGAATTGAGTCTTGGGACATTGACTTTTGTGTAGCGGTTCTCGTCAGAGTATCGCGTTTAGTTGAGACTGGTTGTGAGTTTATATTTTCCAATTCTTACGAAACATCACATCTAAAGGTTAAATAACCTGGAGTGTACTCGAAATGTTGCAATTTTCAATTATCAAATGATTTTGCACACGTTTTATATTGTTTTTGGCCAGTCAGACATATTTGAATTTGTTTAAAATTTAAATTTAAATTTTCTTGTTCATAATTTCTCATTAATATTTTCAAACTGAATTACTCCCGAAGAAGCTTTTACATAGAAGCTTGTACTTCTTTATTGTGAATTTCTATCTAAAATATAGGACGAATATTTCGTTTTCAAACACAGTTATCACACAGATATTAATTTTTTACAGTTATGGTTGAAAGCTTAGAAAAAAGGAAAGAATATTGATTCACAAGGAATAAAGTTAAAGATTCACAAGGCCGTAGGAACCATAAACTGCTGTTTTGTAGTGGCTACTCCTACGCTCATCGGGACCTATTTTCAAAAGTGGACAATTGATCACTTTGTCTTAGATTCAGATATTTTACCAAAAATGTACCCGGAATTTAAAACTGTTTTTGGAAATTTTTAACAATGTTGTGCATTAAGTTGATTGTCTGTGCGTTTGGTGTTCTTTTTCAATTTGAGAATTAGCTCTTTTTATTTTTTGGCGAGTTACTTCGCATCTTCAGTTTAAGAGGTAATTCCTCAAAACAAAGATAAAATCCTTTCTTTGTATCATCCCTGTCTAAAAATGTTCATTTGCTGGTAGAAAGTGTAAATTAAGGTTTATTCGTACCAAATACGTGGATACAAAAAGGGCAGGGAGGAAATTTACATGTTGAACTAGAGTATATGAGGGTCAACCTCAGTGAAAAACTGCTCTTGTATCGCAATAGCAATTTAAATTCGACTGCCGGCTTCTGCATTAGTAAGTTAACAAAGGACCAACAAATTTAAGCATTAATTTTCTTCGCACCAACAGAATACTGAGACAATGCTTTGCCCAAAACTTTTAATATTTCGTAAATTAAACTTCGTTAAACATAGGTTTTGCGTTTGTCTTCTTTTATATCCTCTCGGAAATCCTGTCTCCTCAGAAATACAACGATGGGGTTAGTGGACATCGTCGTGGAGATAAACATAGGGACCATTTCCCCTATTCAACAGAGTTCGGCATCGGTTGCAAGAAACACAGCTGCATTTTCCCTATTGCAACAGTCACCTTGTTATAAGCGCTGCTCGAAGAGGTTAACTAGCCCATTATTTCTTCTCCCACTGCTTGCAATCTGAACATTAAGTCCCCGCCCTGTTCTCACGGACTGCACCTGACCATGGCTGATGTTTCGCGCATGCCTTGCAATTGATGTCAGTGAACCACCTCTTCTTGTCCTCTTTATTGGCTTACACTTTGTTGGGCTACTACATGTTACGTGTTCAGTGCGGTATTAAACCTAAGACGCAATTGCTGAAACTTTATACGAATAAATTTTGTACGTTTAGTATCAGCGTGTATCCTGAGTCGCGTGTGTTTTTAATAAAACTCATCTTCTTGGGAACATCTGTTTCTGACGACCTTTATTCACAATTAATACATAGAATAATTATAAAAAGATTCATAATTGAAAACGTATTTATATCCTCCATGTAGAGAAGATGAATAACTTTCAAGCATTGTTTGAGGGCCGGCATCGTCACGCAGCAGCTCGATCACGCAACAACTCGCCAGAGAGAGTGATCTATGACTGTCATAAGTTCATAACGACGGAAGTGGGGAAAAGTGACGCTATTCCAGGATTACGTGAGCACAAACGTTCATTCTCGTCACAGTCCTATAGCTCTTTGCAAGTCTGGTGTAAAATGTAGGTAACTGTTGCCAAATCATCTCTTTGAGAGAATGAAATGAAATAATTAGGCATTTAAGTTCATTTAAATACTTTACTTGGGCAAATTTTGCTGAATTGATCTCTTTTGTGGTTTTTAATTTTGCTTTTTTTCTGCATTAGATACTTCTTTGGTTTTATGGCTAACCTCAAAATCTCAGATCAATTTCATAAAAGAATAAGGGTTTTCACACTTATTCTTTTTAATTTCTATCTTCTGCTTGATACCCGGACATGGTAGTTTACAATGAGGTAGAATCTTCGAAGATTTATCTCTTGCTTATACACAAGCAACTTTTTTGTGCTTGTATGCCTCGTTGAGTTCATAAAACTTCTACTATATGATTTTGCTAATTCATTAAAGGTTCCATGAAATAGCTGCAGAGCTCATGGATTCAACTTTTTTCAGACAGACCTTTTTCAAAAAATCTTCACCAAATCAAAAAGGATGGATGCAGGGAATTTTCATCGAATGTCTATTGGGAACTTTTTACATTCTTCGGAGGAATGTAGGATGGTGAGCATTACAAAATGGAAAAGAAGGGGCATTCTGATGTTGCCTGTCTTCGCATTGGAATTTTGCTATTTTAATTTTGTGTCCATGTGGTGCAACTGAAACTTAATCTTCTCTGAGTTTCACTATGCGAGTGAATGATGTTACTAGATGTTTGTAGTTAGGTTGGTAACGATGCTCAATTTTATTAGATGACCGAATTCGATATGGTCTAGATAGAATACCTAGACCATATCGTTGAAGGTTGCGAAAAGTACTGGGATGAATATTATTCGATTATTCGATTGTATTTTTGTTTTACTCATGCCCAATCTCACTGCGATAAAACCTCTTATTGTGCTATCAAATAATGTATGACTAGTTCAATATTTGCTCCTCGGTTCGTAGGTGGCTTATCTTTCCTGCAGAGTCACCTCCGTCATCGGCACATCAGGCCTATCTCCCTCGCACAGGTCTGCTATCCTCGAGCCATGAGGTCTCGGGGATGATTTTCAGCCCTGAAAAAGTTTTGCTTGAACCATTCATCAGCACCTCGGTTATGGCGAGCTGTTGTGGAAGTCATGCTTGAAAACTAAGTAATAAAGAATGACCAATATTTAGTAGGATGATTAATTATGACGTGTGCTAAAAGTATATTTCTTTGCTTCATTGTAGGCGCGGAAGTATTTTAGAAAAACGTTTTAGAACAAGATAAAGCTTACAACTTATGATGGATAATATAGTATTCTATAGTATTCTAACACTTAATATTTCAAGGAATGAGTTATCAACCCCACCTGTATTCTGATTGCTTCAATTCGCTCTGTTAACCTGCGATCATATTTGTACGTAAAATTTTAGCACCTCGTGCTCAACATATTGATGAAAATATTCGAAACCCTCATTCCTGGATACCCTTACGAAGTTTCCTTGATCGCTTCATGAAGTGTCATTTATTACATTTGTAGAAAATACTTTAAGCCTTATACACGATTTACAACTAATTTTTATGATATTTTCGGTATTAATGTATTTTGTTCCATCGTGTTTCCTGTCCAGGCAGTGCATTTTTTTTGAAAAAATGTTTCACTCTTACTCGCATTTGTCCCGGTCATAATTCAGCATCTTCTTCATGCTTTATCGCTCCTCTTGCATTATTGACATTCCATTGGCCAACTATGTTACATTTTAAAAGTTTGTAAAGACTCTTCTCCATATTCTTTATGGGCTCATATCACACGTCGCTTTTCACTCAGGTGAGATCTGTCGAGAAATTTGTTGGGTTTGGCTCTTTGTTTCCTTTCTCTTGGGATTATTTCGTAAACAATGTTCCTTCGTCTATCGGAATTAAATTTTTGTTTTTATGGGCTCCTTTCCGCTGCTATGTTTTTTTTTCTATCGGGTTTCTTTTCGGTTCCCAGTAGTTTGAGTGTGGCTAATTATAACGTTAAAAAAGTGACAAGAGTTAGTGGTCTGGATGAGATGTAACATATATTCACAACATTTTTTAACCTTATAGCAAAAATAACTAAACAAATTATACTAACCGCTCGTAATTACCTAATACGTTAGGAATTTTGTTCATGAGTGATTGCATGGTATTTTTTCCCTTAAATGTGTACGATATATCTGTCTCTGGCTCATGTTAAACAAGTATCGCTCACAACGTTAGGCCTGCGTCCAGCCCAACAAAGAGGATCCCAGGATTGTCCGCGTCGAATCCTCATCCGCCGGAGCTATTGTTCGGAGCGCCTGAATACGAGTGTGTCGGCTCCGTTACACACATAACGGCCGGAGTTCTCTGCCTCCATATCACAAACAAGCAACTGGCGCTGTGCCTGCTTCTGCATCGCCGGCGCTTGATGGAGGGCAATAGCTGAAAAACTAAGATTTTAAGAAAGTGCGTGTGAAAGCTCAATGCTGATTAATATAATCATCCAGAGCTAGTAATATGAGAAAACCACATGCAAAATACGTAGAGCTTTGTTTTCCGAGAGAAAAAGGAGGTGAAAATGAAGCTGTTTTTAAGCGCGCGTGCATCATGGAATGATTTAAACAGAATATTTATATTAAGATTGGGTTCTAAGTTCATAGAACAATAAATACACGAAAAAACACAACCCCATTTGAAGGCATCAGTGAACGTCCGTCTCTATATGAGGCAACACGTTCAACATGGGAAAGACTTGTCATTTGCTACTTTTGGATGGCAATTATTTGTGATTTAGTGGAGTAACCAAATGCCATGGCACATAAATCGTGCCCCTTAACTAAGAAAGGCCATCCATTCCCACTTGGCTACTTCAAAATACGGCTCTTAAAAGGTTCTTTAAAGGCGCTGACAGCCTTCACTGTAAACGACAATCAAGGTGGAGACAGTTAAATATGCTTAATTATAGCTCTGGTGAGGCCATTATTGTAACAGGATGGGCGATGAGGCCGCCATCTGTGCGTCTCGCGTTCTGGCAAAGGACGGGCGTGCGTGACGGTCAGCTCAGCTACGCCTACTGCTGGTGCTTTCTTCAGGGAAGGTTGAACTTGCTTGTTATCGTGAGACTTGCAGTGCAGCGTACTGATGTGCGCTGGAGGCGTACTATTTAAAGCAACATTAGCATTAGGGCAACCTGAGAGTAGGTTCTTAAATGGAGAGCTCTATTGATTACTAAATTATTATTGTTTTTGTCCAACTATGTTAGGACGTCGTTCCAATAACTGCGCTCCAATAACTTCTTTGAACATCAAGAATTGAGTAATAAACTGTTTTTTTTCAAACCTTGAAATTTCTATCCCCCATCGACGTCAAGAATGACTAGAAGCGTGCTGGAATTTAAAGAAAGCTTGTACTGATATGAGCAAGGCATTTTGAAAAGAAGAGTTGTGTAGTTCCATTAGCCGAATGAAGCAAGGACTCAGCAGTTATCAAGTTAGAATATGAACGTCTGATTCATAAATGACATAGGGAAACCTGTGATCTGCATTTATATTGTAAGTGAAAATATGTTCAACGTACGATTGATATGTTAAGGTACCGTAATGGAGTAGTGTACCATCGCGCTACAGTTGAAATGAAAATAAAAATGGAGGTAAAAACATTAAGTGAATTGTTCAACTCTCCTCGCCGCCTCTCAAATTCGGCATAGGGCGCAAAAATGTTTTGTTCTTACTAAGCGAGAAATTCTAAAATTTAAATTTAAATCTTGAGATAGATTTTTTCCATTGTAAGAGCTTTAACATTTTTGACCCCCCAGGGGGATACAACTTTTGTATCTATGGGAATTAGCGCTCCCAGGGAGAAATGTGTGAGGGTCCGAACTGAGAGTTAGACGGTCTGCTGCTCACCTATGGTCTGCTGCTCACCTAATGCTCTCGAAGAATATATTTTAATTTGCTACTCGGATTGGAATCCTTAATACAAGCCATGATAAACAGAGGAGACAATTAGACGTGAACGAGTTGACCTATCTTCGTGCGCTAAATGCTTGCGACCTAATTTAGAAGTTACAGTAGTTTTGCTTTGCAGTTGACTCGCCCTTATAGATGAACGGTTAAATTAATCTTTCAGTCCCACACGGCATGCGTGGAGGGAAGCAGTAAAGGACTTGTATCAGTGCTTATATGAGGATTTCATTAACACCCCTCAACAGTATTATTATTATTGACTTTTTTGGTGCTTTCAAAACCAGATAACGCTAAAAAAACGAAATGAATTACGGCAAATAGCAAGCAGCTAAACGCGATTGCGTGATTGTCATAAGCCACAACGATCTATTTGAATACGCTGCTCATAAGTTTTTCAGGAACTGGTCATCACTAAGCAGGGTCACCTGACGATTGAGAGCACCCTCAAAGTTACACCTGGAGGAGAGAACCCCGAAGCTTTTTTGCAGCCTTGAAAACAGGAATTTGAATAAATCAATATGATGGAATACTTCAGCATGACTGAAAATACATAAAAAATGAAACATAGTTTATCAAAGTATTTTTCTATAAAAGTAATTGCCATCGCCACAAGAAGTAAGAAAAATTCGAAGAACTATACTACTTATTTGACGCATGCAACTAACATAACAAGCACCAAAATAATTGTAGTAAATTTGATAGAAGCGATATTGTATCATACTTATTAATCTATTGTTCTAATTTTCTAGTGAAAAAAGGCCCCTCATCTTTTATAAATTGTAGCATTCCACAATCATTTGGGATTCTTTTTAGTCAAGTCTGTGGTTGTAAGATTATGGGAAGCCGTAGAAGTGCTCGGCATTTAGAGAAAAACGAGTTGGCTCCGCCCCGTTCCCGCAATTTACTTGAGTAACGAACATGTCGAACCTTTTAGTTGATTATCTATCAAAAAAATGAGATAAAATTATTGGAGAAAACACTGATTTCAAGAGAAAATTTTGACTAAAAACTGAACGAAACTTCTGGAAAATGAATGTGTTCATCTAATTCGTTTCGAGCGAATAGCAGACACGCTCCACGAATTACAAGTACATTTATTCTATGAAATCTATTGAAAATGAATAGATATTTCTCTCCTCTCCGCCCTTTCCTTGCCCTCTGACTCGGAGTCGTTCATAATCTTCTCAGGCTGTCTCATCAAGAATTTTAACGGCAGCAGTCGTGAGGGAGGATGACATTCGCAATAGCCAACGAGTGCTTAACAAGAAAGCCCTGAATTCTGGGTTACGGTACACTTGTTTCACCAGAGCTATTTTTAGTGTCATGTTTAAGTATTGCTCGCGTCCTCGATTTTTTGAGATTTTATAACTATTTTCAATTCCTTCTTTTTAGTGAGCATCTGTCAGGAATGTGGAGTGTTTTGTCACTACATGAAATTGCATGCATGATTTGCCCGAATGTTTTAAATTTTTCTTTTTAGACGCGCAAATAATTATCGAATTTACCCGTGGATGATACTCAAAAGGAAAGAAGACACGTTTTCTTCAAATAATTCTCGATCGAGTTACAGGGTTTGACTCTGCGACTCTGGTCCCCAAAAGAGCTCAAATTTGGTACTTCTCATAACTCTTGACATTTTTATAACTCCAGCTACTCGGTCCTCTTCTACTTAAACTCCCACTGTCCCTTTATTATCATAGTCGGTATAAAGTGTTGAAAATATTTTCCAGTTTCAATTGAAGCTCCAGCGTGGGCACACGCTCTCATGTTGAACTATTTTTCTATGTGGTAACAATTTGATCCATTAACCTCTTTTTGCGAAGAAATAGGAAGGAAAGACTCAGATGAAAGCCTAGAAAAAGCTCAGAAAAATAAGAACTTAGTAACGAAAAATGATAAATGAAACAAAACTTGAGGACTCCGAAATTTAAAAATGTTTAGGTCTTTTCGTGTACGTTTTTAGAAGCTATCTTATCCCGCCCATGTCGTATATCTAGACCCGCTATCACTTTGAGATCATTCTTTTATAGAACTTGAAGATGTAACTAAACGGTCTTGCTACTCTGAAAGAAGTTAATCGTTGTAAAGAAATGGGTATAATGAACATGCCCGTCATCCCTTTATATGAGCCACGACGATCAGAGACTGACCCCAATCTGAAAATCGTGCGAAGTCATTCTTCTTTTGCTCAATAAAAGTTCTCTCCTAAACTCTCTCGTTGCCTCTAGCCCGAGAGGAAGAACAGGGTCGTCTTACTGCCATTCCCAGCGATTTAGGTGAGTCGTGAAGGCTTTAGAGTTCTTTTCCGAGTGCTTATGTCTCAAGAATGAGTTTTTCGCCAGAGATTGGCCTAGATTCTGTGCAATTATGTGATAGAAAAAGGAATTAAGCTTGCAGGTTTGAACTCGGAAATTTGAGACGAACATCAAACCGCGCAGGTTCAACGAGAAGCGAAATTTCAGAATGTCAACTTCTTGATAGGCCAGGCATGTGGCGAAGTCTAATTTAAAATAGTAAAGAGCAAGCGTTCGAAATAGTTCAAAAAAATAAAAATTTGAATAAGAGAATGTTCAAATGCCTTTACGTTGCATTTTACTTACTGTGGTGTGTCACCTGTGTTTTCATAGAAGACACGTGTTCTTGAGATAACATATTACGAAAATTTCCCCCGAAATGCTAACATTGAAATATAGTGATTACAAATTATAAAGCCAGTTTTAACAATTAAGCTGACCGTCTAACTGCTTAAAAATTAATGGAGTTTTTCCAATAAATTGTTCACATGAAATATTTTATGGGTAAAATTTTCTGCTTGCGACCGAGTAGAGAAGAAGTCAGCTGTATATTTTACGCCAGGTTTTCGCGCTGGTATACAAGCAGAGGTTGAATGGTATGAATAGGGTATCATATGGAGGGGTCAACAATGATGTGGTAAAAACTATATTCTTTTTTAACTTTAACTCATTGAGTCCTACTGAATAATCCAAGCTAATCACGAATGATAATGCATGAAGAGACCAATCACAGAGGGCAATAAACCTTTCCTCTCGTCACGACCGTAGGAGCTGCAGAAGGCTTAGCTGGAGGTTGGTGATCCCACACGCTGACCCCAGACAGCTCGCTAGATCGTGGACCCTTGAGCGCCGGCGAGGACGAAGTAGAGTGACTACTTGTGCTGGGAGGCCAATCCTAGAACTACACCGAGCTAGTCTGATGCATATTATACGAGAAGCGGAGAAATTGTTTTGTCTCTAAGCTTTAATCATCCACACCCTCGATGGAAACATTAACGTTTTCTGTGCTGAACAACATAAACAAATGACAAAAATTGAAGCCATCAATATACCAATGCATCTGGACGAAAACGTCCTGCAACAGGTAAATAAGACTGCGAGCAAAATTAGGACTAACTTGCTTGAACGGAAATATTACATCCCTTATTCAATACGAGTTTTTGTACATATTTTATACTGTAAATCATATATTACATTATATACAAATGTATTTTAAATTATAAAATCTCATTTTATTATGTTATAATTTGCCTGTGTATAAGCTCTCATATTGATACATTCAATACATTACATTTATCTCTTTCTAAGGATGTCTCTAACTCAAGTGGCAAAGAGGTATTGACAATTCAAATGTCTTCACTCAAGGAACGTGTGCGCTCAAGTTACTGCTTTTAGAACTTGCGTTTTGCTTCGCTTTTACGGAAGTTTGCTCCAATCTGCTTCCCTGCTTAAAATTAAGTTTAAACTCTCTTATAGTTCGGGTTATTATATAGTATTTCTTCCAAATTATTTCAATTTTTTTCTTAGCTATACTATTATTTAGATTTTTGTTGGATTAATGTCGGATCTGAACATATACCTACGGATATCGACCCAGGTGTCAACTATGAATGTGCTAATGTTCCAAAATTTTATAACATATCGTTTGCAAATGCCAAAGAGTTTCACACGTTATACAGGAGCTGTAGATCAAGATATCCCGAAATAAAGGAAATGAAATACATGTACCATAGTTGAAACCTGTTATACGTTTGACGTCCTAAGCTTCTTTCAAACTTGGCTTGATCGTACGTCAAAAATGCATTTCAAATGGAAATCTTTACCGGCTACCATTAACTGGGTAAATATAGATGTAGTGATAGTGTAAGTGCGTATATATCTGAGCATATACATACATTCAACTACTTACAACTGTAGCTCTAAATTAACCAAAGAAAAACATTGTTCTTTGAAATACTGAAAACTATGAAAATATTGTTTTAGAAACTGTTTACAGGTCCCTTATACAGCCATTCATCTGTCATTCTCGAATGAACTAAATAATTTCAAGATCTACTCAAAAGTTCTCTTGGACGTAATTATTTGAGGCGATTTCAATTATGATATTCTCATCGATGAAGACTACAAACAAACATCGATGTCTACAAACTCAATTGTATTATTACCTCCTTTTCATACATTTTCTGAATTGCAGTGTCTCTGCTCGACTATTCATTGAACGTAAATTTTTTAGTGTCATTGCAACCTTCACACCATTGATACAAGCACCGCACGTCAAACAGCTGCTACTCGTTTCCGTTGATGAGTTTAAAACACAGTTCGACGAGTAAACTTGCAGATGTGGAAGTTGTAACGAGAATATCAGAATGACGCGTGAAACAAAGGCTTCATACAGTACTCCGCTTGTGCTTCCTGGCTATTTAGCGTGGAGCATCAGCCCGTGGACCCTGTGTGTACTCAGATGTATGGGAAATATAGTTAGTTAGCTCGTACTAGGACCAAGCTGTGCTGTCAGCAGGACATAATTTCACCAAACAGACATTTGCAGTGGTTAACACTTTGAACGCGACGTGAGCCGCCGGTCGTTCCGGAGAGGATTTTTCACAATGCTGCTGACCGACAAGTAGTCACAAACTCAGCTTTCATAAATACTTTGTCAATACTAAATGAAGCCACGATCCAGTAAATATTTGTTATTTTCAAAATTGCTTACAACAATTGACTTTGAATTTCAATTAAATATTGAACTTCAGTCTAGCCCAACGCGGTCAACGTTTTAAAAGAACAAGTCTTCGTTGCAAAAAGTTACTTTAATTATGTATTCCCTTTAAATTTAGTGAGATCAATATTAACAGCGCGTATCAGGATGGACCGTAAGAATGTAACTCTCCAAAATCATTTTCCAGAATTTGAAAATGATGCATAGAGGGGAGACCTCTACCCTTCATCATAATAAAAACAGTTATGTCTAATATTTGAAATACGTGTCATTCACCATTTACGACATGCTATTGTCATGTTGAGTACGGTTTGATCTCGAGCCTAAAAGAACCGCTTCTCAATTCTGCTTCAGAAACAATAATAATACCAACAAGAAGTTTCCAATGACATTAATTTTGTTTGTAAAAACGACGTTCTGTATGCGATGTTGTTAATTTTTTAAGTCTATCGATGATGATGAGCGCCAAAAAAGATGAGAACGGTTACATTAGAGGGTGACGACTTAGCTCGAAAGATAAAGTCTATTAAAAATTCTACAAACTTGTCAGAAACGACGTTATGTATCGCACGACATAAAATTTACTCCAGTTCATAAAAGTGTATCAGTGAACAAATTAAAAGTGCATTAGAACTAGTAAAAAATGGAAATACCAATTAATCTCAGGTAAAATACAAAGTTGCTTTCGCTCCCGATGGTGTCAACATCATTTTTTATTATCATTACTGAATAAAATCGACGAGCTACTACCTAAGATTGGGAGACTGACTAAATCGTACGAGCCCTGAAGATTACAAACGAAGAAGAACGAGAGTGTCAAGATTTAGGTATCGCCGTTGGTCCGAAAAAGGCTCTCGTACGTCCATAAAAGAAGGCTCCTCTCGTCTCCTCTCCGTCAGAAAAGGTGTTCGATCGTCTAGGAAAGCGTGGCGTCCAGGAAAGGCTTCCTGTCTGTGGGGCACACCGTCTGCTTGCCCTTATCGCCTGACGATGTGATGCTCCAGTAATCAAATGAGAACATCTCCGTGTGGAATACAGGGTGACCTTAAAACGCATTTTCTCGCTTTCCCACAGGGATGGCTTGCAATCTATTTAGTGAACGAATGAAAGCAAGAAAGGTGTTTTGTTGCTGTTTAAATTTTTCGCTCACAACAAGGAAGTTGCTTCAAGGAAGAAATGGTACTGGTTGAATTCAGCTAATTTAATCAATATCTTTTTCTTTATCTCTATTCTTTAATATACCACCCAAAAACATTTACACACTGGAAAAATGTTTAAATGTAGAAGTTACTCACTTTGATTGCGTGAAATACATTGAACCAGTGAAATAAAATGTTTTGGGGTCTTCATGATCTGTATGGGGTACTCAGATATTTATAAAAATTGAATCTTGTTCCCAAATCTGCTTCGAGTATGTTTTAAGCCCATGAAAAAAAATTCGTGCCACTACAAAAAGTAAGCTTTCTCAGTTGTCGATGGTGTGTCAAAAGTCTTCATAACTGATGTATGCCGAAAATCATAAGAGTCTATATGAGTCTAGACTCTTATAGACACAGGGCATTCACTGAGTTTCGAGGGTCAAGTGCATTTTATTCCTGCCGAATTTCTTATAGTATTTTCAGGGTGATAAAACCATCTTGATAATTTGAATCTCAAATTTTGATTCCTTACCCAATAGAGTTTATGGTAACCAGGCATGAATACTGAATTGAAGCGCGTTCATTATCAGTCATTAGACTTTTATACTCGTGCATGTTGTGTGGTTGTGAAAACAACAAGAAAAACTGCTTAACTTCTTCAATGAGGCAATGAGGCCGATCATTTCTAAATCAAAGCCTAGCACTGAGTATCTAACTACAGCATCCGAATCACTATTTGCGCATATTGTTTGAGGGCAGTAATTATGGTGTGGAAGTATATTCAAAATAGAAATTTTGCTCGATTATTGGTTAAGATTTCCTCGAAATTTTTCGGTGGAATAACAGCACTGAAATGTGAACGTTGTCTTTTGTACGTTCAAGCCGTGCCGGATAAAGAGAAGCCAAATTTAAGCAATTATAACTCTATGACCGTTCGTTATTTTTTCGTGCGAGAATGCTAGTCTAATTTTCTCATTGAAACGTAAGGTTCGTGGGCTTTGTTCTGAGTCTATGAAATTAATTTTAAAATTGCGTGAAAGAAAAATGTGATCCGATGAAATTACAAGCTAACTAGTGTTTTTTTCTGCAATGATGATTGTAATCCTCTAATATTTTAGTACTTCGATTAGTTTTACACTCGACTCATTTCAAGACAAGCCCATAACTTTTCTCTAGACAGCTTCGTGCTTTGCGTCGCATTACTTGTTCGTTTGATCGCCCTCCTTCTGGTTGACTTCGAGTGTTATTTGCTCACGTGGCTTACTAGATTTGCCGGAGGACTTGAGTAAACTTAGTCTTTGATGACTCTCTTAAGGAATGAACTACAGAGAGTCAGGTGTGATCTTTGAAGCTATTCTGTACTTGGACTCAATACAGTGACATGTTTTTTCCGTTCTCCTCATTTTAATTTCTATCATTTAGAATAATAGTTCAGGGATTTGGTAGAGCCATTTTGAAAATTTTTATCTCACAGTGTAGAAATTGAAGAACTTCATGTCACCACGTACATAAACACAGAACAGTTATTCAGGTACGCATGCCAAGTCATGTTTCTTTTGTTTTGGGACACTGTATATTTACTCATCTGCGAGAGAATGTGGTAAAATGCTATCCACGAGTAAAATTACTAAGAAGAGGTTTCGGTATGGATCGCTGTATATAGAAGTGTTGAAATTGATCGGTGGTAATTGATTGCTCCCTTTCCTTCACTCCTACGCTTTCTATGTGAATTCGCAAGCTACAATTGCTACGGTTCGTGTAATCTTTGACCCAGCTGATTCTCAGCTAGAATAGTTCGACTCCTAGCGCTTTCGTTTGAATATAACATATACTGGTTGGGCAATAACTTACTTATGGTTGTTGACTACGTGTTCAATGAGACGCTTCATGTTGCTGTTAACGATGTCTCTACGCAGAGCATTTCCCCACGTGTTAAATGTCAACCTTTTCCCTCATTTTTATCTGCTAGTGATTGAGTTCAGTTTTTCTTCCAGCATTTTGCGGTCTTGCTCTACTACCGTCGAGATAATACGGATCGTCTTTGCTTAACATTTTTGCATGTATTCCGTACGTTTGCCAACATGAACGAAATATCATATGAAACTATTTCAGTCACCTGTGGGGGAACTACATACAATATTCATCTTAGTGCTTCTCATGGTTCGCTGAAACAGGTCCTGACTTTTTTATCTTGTTCTTCGTACGACCAGTACGAGGCACTGCGGAAGGTAGAGTGACCATTGTTGGAGTTTCGACGTACCATTGTCGTGTGTGTTTAGACTGTCAGTGGTTTGTTGACTTCTCTGTACTACCACGTGTCATGGTGTAATTTTTAAACTTCAATTTACTGATCAATTTACTAGAGAATTCACTTATATACTTCTTAGTGTTTCAGTCAGAACAATAACTAGTAATTACAGGTTCTAACTTCGGAATAAAGCAATTTTCCCGAATAAAATTTGTGAACACGAAAATAAAACTTATTATTGGTTTGTGATATATTCCTTAAATGAATATTGTTTAACAGAAAATTAATTTGAAAAAACTTCTTGCACGCTCTTCACCACTTTAAGTCATAGCTTGAAGCTTTTGTTGAAGCGTGTGGTATAAGAAGCATTGACCGCGAGGGAAGTCATGAAAAGGCACGATCGTGCTAAGGGCAAGAAAAAATGGGTTCATTATTATCTGGTTGTGTCTCAGATATTCTAAGGGCAAACGCAGCAAAACTATGTGCAAGGTATCAATTAAAATATTGAAACCACCTCAGCAATATTTACGAACGTTCTGGAACGTAAGACTTTCCGTGATGACACGTCGTTAAGTGGATATGTTGGGTATAAGGGGCTTTTTCGCGGAGCACTTGAGGTTTTGATTAAATTTAAGAACACAGTACTCGTTGATTTAGCTATTTTTCAAAGACAGTCATGTACAGAATAATGTAGATATTGTTCATCACTTTCAGGAAACACTAAGAAATAAAAAAACGTTACTGTCCACATCTCCTTAAATTCTTTAAAGTGCTTTCTGGTTTTAAGAAAGTTGTTAAGCGTATTGTAAGAGTCTATGGGAGTGCGAAGAAAATTTGAAAAATAAATAATTCTGTTCACATCATACAGAGTTTTCTAAATCATTTTAATCTGAGGAATTTAGCAGAACACTATTTATGAAGCTCCAATATCTAACCCTTGTAGCTACATGATGGCACCTTTGCTCTCGCTAAGAACGAAGTCGTCACAAGCAGCTGCGTTGAAGTCTTTTCTGGCGACCTCAAGAAGGCGTACGTTAGCTATTGTGGAGCGCCGCAGGAAGCTGTCACCTTTAAATATCTCCTCGCCCATTACTGATAAAGGAGTGCGATCGGTACGTCGACCGACCGTGGGAGTGTCATATTTTCAAAAGTTCACCGCCTAGCCCCTTTGTATGAACTCATACGTGAATTATCGCAATTTCTGCTTCTACTTCATGTCCTGCTATTACAGGGCTTACAAACATTATGTAGGCCATGTGTGGAGCATCGTAATGTAGAACGTTACTTCGTAATCTTTTGATTGGTAACTAACTCGATCATTCAGACATGTAAGCGATTTGTTCTTAGGTTCGAAGATTACAGTATTTGCCGGGTGTGGGGTGTAGGTTCAGGTCGGTCCACCGACGAAACGAGTAATAACACTGATAAAAAGATCGTTTCGCTCGAAGAAAATAAAAGTTATAATTTCGAGCATTCACTTTTGATTGATTTATAATGCGTTTGTGTGAATTACAAAACGTAGCGCGGATTATGTTGACATAACATCCACAGGACTGAGAGATCAAGCATATAAAATTCCTTAATGTCTCGTAAAACTTCAAGTAAATTTTATCTGAGATCACACTTAATTCATCCATGTCTGTGAGGTCAGATTTTTTTCCCTCAATAAACGTGTACATTAAAAATGTTCTCAGGACATTTCTAATAATAATGATGGGAATGTTGCTCTGATGTTACCAGTGCTCGGTTAAAAATGAACAAGTGTTGAATTATGAATTTCGGATGCAAAATAACTTCCTCTACTTTTCCTAGTGTTGTTATGGTGAAGATTTGACAAAGGCTATGGGAACTCGGTTCACCGACTAATTTACCATTATATAGGACTTGTAAACAATATAAAAAGTTTGAAACATGTAACACAAAAGTTACAGAATACTATCTTGGTTCGTATGTTGAACTGGGGAAACAAAAGACGACAAACGGAAGCGAAAGGAACTTCAACGCCTTCTCGAAATCCGTTTGGTCGTTTCAGTGGAAAATATAAAAAGTAAATATACATGATGAATTATTTATGGTACAATTCTCTTTCCACTTTTCAGCATGGAAACTTTACTAATTTATTCTTTCATTTAATGAAAAGCATGAGGTTATTACAACTTCTGTTCCCAAATTAAAAATTAGCATCTTTTGAATATCTGCTTTGGGGAGCCTCCACTGGCGCTATCTTAAAACGCAAATTTCTATATCAGCAAAAAATATCTATATGATTGCTTTCGTTTGTAGAATTATTGACTGGACATCAGATTGCTTTTCTGAATTAATTTAAATCTGTAGATTATCATTTATACATTTAGTGTACAAGACAGTAACTTCGAAATTTTTTCTATGTAAACAGGGAAATCCTAACGCTCACCGTATTTTCTGTTACATCTGTTTGTCGAAGATGGTATTTTGGGTGCATGCTACGTGTTGTCGAATTTAGCTAAAGAGCCTTTGGAGATTTCGGAACGTCATGAGCTCGTGGGCATGGCAATATCATGAAGTATAAATAGAATGCGTTTGTGTTTGTTCTAAGCCCTGGCTGCTGGCAATGCAACTTGCTGCTAATGCTATGTCTAGTATCTTAGTTGCTTGCTTATATTAATCCCATTTTACCGATATAACGCGAGAGCCCATTGGATGCAATCAGACCATATTGATATTTAGTCCGCATATTTTTTCAAGGTCTTCTGAGCCGAAGTGAAGTGAACTGAAGCCTCCTTGTATCAATCTCGCCATACTGAAGTGATTCAGCAGGTTGCATAGGCGCAATCTTATCGCACAGCAAATTCACTAATAATTTAAAGCCTGTTCTGAAGAATCCGTTCAAACAGAAGACGTTCGTAAGCTCTCGATTTTTGAGCTGAACTTTTTTGTGTCGAGAGGCTGCGCAGGTCACACAAAAAATATCCGTTATGCTTCTCCCACATCGCGCTCGCTCTACTCTCTGAAGCGACACGCTGGAGTGCTCCTCTTTGGCGGAAATGCTCGGCCAACTTACATAAGAAACGCCGGGGTGCACGCATCAAGGTTTTGAGCCCTTCTTCATGAACTTAGCCGCTTGAAAGTGTGTCAAAAATGTGCAAGTTTGTGATTGGAAGACAAATTTTATAACACTGATAGTAAAACATCTATTGTTGATTAAGGATTAAGAATAAAATAAGAATAAGATTAAGGTAACCTAGAAACCGTTCCACTGCAAGGAAAACGTAATGGACGATCTGAAACTCTTTATATCTTTCTGTACATTCCAGAGCCTCGAATATTTTAACAGACGAATTTTGTACGCCATGATTCTCAGTTGAAAGGCTTTCGGGTTAAATCCATCATATTACATCACACAATGAGAAACAAAACATGATTTAGAGAAGAACATTCTTAATCTCTCGATCTTCGATCAGGGGTCTCGACCCTCACTTACGTTCTCCTATATTCTCAGAACGCACGCTGTTTTCAGCATCCGACTTGGACAGTTGTCATCTCCCTCAGGGCTCTATGGTTGACTCAAGGACCTCCTGTATATCATATAAGTCTAGCTCACTCTGAAGCTATGAGACAATCCCAATTATTCGAAAGTCTGGAGCGAGGTGTCATTCAATTATGTACTAAGTATTTTTTCCGCTGCGTGGGGTAGTGCAGTTTTATACTTCCACTTTGTATTTATTTGTCAAGCATTCGTTTAGACTGGCATGAATGAACGTAAATAAACCTAAACCATGTGAATGAAATATAGGGGTTCAGGAAAAGAACTTTAAGAACGGCGAATATTCAACATGATAAAAATTTCAGAATATTGTCAAGAAAATATGAGCCCATAATGTTGAGAAAGAAAATGTCTTGAATAATTAACTGTTTAAATTAAATTGAGTTATTTTCGCGGCTGCAAACATTTTTATGTTGGGCGAAAGTATATTTTTAAGCCGAACCAAGTTATGAAATATTTTTTGCAATAAAATTTTAAAATTTAAGCTAGTTTCAGTGCTAGAATTTGAAGTACGAAGGGACATCACGGCGGTGATGCTTAATGTTCGATTCAAGGAAAACTCATGAGCGGAAATTCAGGAGGAAAATGTTCTCTACGCTCAAGGGTAGAACGAATCTTGATTAAGTATGGCTAATTATTTCATTATTTGTTGTTCAAATTGGCCATTAAAGACTAAATAGCGATATTTGTAATTTTAAACTCAGCGTGGCAAACTCTATTTTTGGAGTTGAGACGTATACTTCTAGAATATCGAAGAAGCACCGATTTGGAAAACTGAACAAAACTTATTTTTCACAGTAACTTTCGCCCATGAACTGAAGTGATGAATAACATTAATGCATTTCTAATGGCATTGCATTGGTTGTGTTTGGACCCGCATGACAACGCCCACATAGAGGCTCGAACAGACAAGGAGTCGACCTTATGCTGACAGACTTGCTACCTGTTGCTAATTGTGAGTCCCAAAACAGATTTTCACCTTCAGCTATTTATTTTTCAAACTCTTTAAGTCTCGCAAGAACGTTCTTCATCGTGCGAGTCGGAGTCCCATGGTTTAAATAGACTTCAGAGACCGAGCTGAGTAATCAATAGGAAGGTCTGAGCGATGCATGCATGAGGCAAAGAGCCGCGCTGGCTGCAGGCGCAGCAGCGGCAGTGACCGGGCAGGTCCGGCAGAATGAACGGTATCTCCCTGCTTGGCCCGCAGCGGCGGTAGTCCTGCAGCTCAGTCTTGGCTGCCGCTTCTTATTGTTGCTCAACCGCTCCCTGCTTTCGTTTCTTACGTTCACAGTTTTTGAGATTCATGGCAATGATTGTGTAATTTTAATACTTTCAAGCTACGCTAGCGTACTTATTTAATAGTGTATTCTCTTTACAGTTAGAACAGTTCTCCGACCAAGAATGAAGCTTTGTGTTAGAAAGTAAAAACTGTTCTTTCTGTTACGAACTCTGTTTCACGAATAAAACTTGTAAGAAAGTTAGTACTTTTCGAGTATTTTTTAATCACAGTTCAAATAATAATGTGCTGGGCAAAATGCTTGAACACGAAGACGTACGCAAACAGCTGCTGAACTTTTTACTAGAAATTTTTCCTGACAGAAAGTAGACGATATTGACCATAAACTGGAGTTCATTCTCTGAGTGAACGTCGTGCAGAGCTTCAATGGAAGATAGGAATTTCCCACGTTATTGAGCAAGGGAATTCCGTGCAATAGCCGGGAATTCGGTGCGCGTGTAAAGAGCTAAGCGTATCACAACGAGAGGTTGTTCTATTTTTAATACTGGAATTATTATTATTATTATTTTTTTCCGAGCGTTACAGGCTTATAGTATCGGAAACAAAATGCATCAAATTTTTACAGAGCCCTTTCTGCTGAGGATTTGAAAATTAAAATCTGCGTGAGTACCGTATTATTGATTGCAACTTGTGACTTTCAGACATTCATTCTGAATGCATTTAGTTTTGACGATGTTTTCCTCTTACGTTTGATGAACTCAGTCACTTGTAATTCATCATAATGGATCAGCATGCGTGCTCGTTGTTCTATTTCAACAATGACAGCAAAATATTATCAGTAAGTATTGAAACGCGTGTCGCGAGGTGCAAAGATGAACTTCGAGTATCCTAACGGGTACTCAATGTTCTAGCGACCCAAATTTAAAATTTCCCCTGATAAAATAAAAACAAGTGAAGTTTGCTAAACGGGTTTTCCTATTAAATTTTTTTGCTGTAAATTTTCTCTAGAAAGTACAAAAAATTATGAAAGTCATCATTTACCATTTTTGCAATAGGTTAATCTCCGCGCAATACTAAGTGAACGCGACTCAATTTTTCCTTACCTTAATTCATTTCATTTTGTGTTCAGTAATGACGGTACGAGCTAACTTCCCATTAGGACGTTAACATTTTCAGATGCTCCATAACCGGACGGACGGACGGACAAGCGTTCCAAGCGATGACCAAAGGCGCACCGAACGCTCTCAGTTCAAACCTGTTGCGTGCCCCTGCGAGTGCAGCAAGCCTTCTTATGCTGCCCTACTTCTGTGCTCTGGTGTGCAAACTTACCTTGAAGGACAGGCTTGTTTTTCAAGTTATATCGTACTGTTAGGAACGTACACACTAAAAATGGAAAGAAAGTATATCGCTCGAAACTGCTACTTGACATATTAACTTGAGGGTACGGCCTCATATTTCTGGTGTTAAAACTATTATCATAAGAATCAAGTGTATGATGATCAACCATAGCAGTTTTATCCCTGTTGGTAATAATATTTTTTATATGAAATGTAATCCGTTTCTCAGACGAAAATGATGATGAATCAAATATTAAGATGGGTTGCGCTGGTGAAGACTTATAGTTACTGTGCTTTGATACCTCATCTTTTTGCGCTGTGTATTTTTATAGAAATATATTACTTGTGGCTTATGACCGACGTGATACGAGAGAAGCTTGAGGCAATAGATGAAACTCTTCAATAATATGTCATTTGACAGGTCACCCACGAGTTTAAAGGCAAGCTTAGCACAATCTAATGAAATTTCATAAAATTTACATTTTTGCTTGTGTGTTCTGATATTTTCATGTGCTAGCTCTTATTCTCAATTAGAGGCATTGAAGATAAAATTCAGCCGTAGTATCGCCTCTCATTTGAAAAATTAGGGACTGCTACAAATTGCAGTTATCCTTTGGAATTTTTTAAACGCGCTGTCAGTAAGCCTTCACAAATTATAGTGCAATGAATTTGACACTGAAAAATACCCAGATTGGCCTGGAAATATGTACTGGTTAAGATTATCAGATGCGTGTCATAGGCATTGGACATAGACTAGGTACAATTATGTTGTAGGTTCTGCCATGCATGAACGTGCATTGAAGAGCGCAGCGGGTGTGTAGCGATAGTTAGTGAGGATGTTGCGAAGCGTTGTTCATCAAACGAAAGACCCTGAGGCAAATTCCGTCGCATCTGCCTCAACATGACGCAAAAACCCGAACAGGATCAGAACTCTTGCTTCGAAACCAGAACTGAATACTTGCCCAAACGCTCCTGATGCCTCGTCCCACTCCGTCCTGTGAGGCGCCTGGAGTCTGGGTCACTGGGCTTACGGAATCTCCCTTCTTCCTGACCTAATCTCCGAGTGCCGGCACGCATAGCTGACCTCTAGAGGATACACCTATAGGTGGTCGAGTACGGGGCAGAAATTTCAACCTCTCCGGGACACTAAACGTATGACTTATTTTGAACTCGAAGCTCCGTAAGCTTTCTCTTGTCCTCTGATATGCATTTACTACAGTCGTGCGGAGCTCGAGTCACGCTTTCTAAACTGAAATTATTTGTAGCCGATTGAGAATGAGTGGAGGTGAATTAAAAACATAGTTTTACTATTCATAGTACTTTTAATTTTGTCAAAACTCGACACTACTCAGGTTACAAGCCTTCACACTATTTGTGTTACAACGTCATCGTAGTATCACTACATCGCGGCTGCTGCGAGGGAGTCGCTTGGGAAGGGTTGACGGCAGTGTTGCCAATTTAGCTCTTTTGGAGCCAGATCTGGCACATTTTCATAGTATTTAGCTCCTAGTTTTCATCATCTGGCATCTGGCACCAAATCTGGTTCCAAGTTTTTCTTAATATAGAGTAATTTTATAATGCCAATATTAACTACAAATTTACATGTTTGAATAACTTCATAAGGTTCCCTTGAATGTTCGTTTGAATACTTGTAGTGCCGGCCAGGTTTGAAAGAATTGACACACACAACAACAGTGTTTTAACTGTTTAAAGTCGGTTTAACGAGGATTTGACGGTTTTTCGGTGTTCTGCAGTTTACCGCCAGTGTCATCCTGAAGAGTTGTGTTCATTCGTGTTGCTGAGAAATCAGTTAGGCTGGTGTTGGGTGCGTATAATATAAATTCAATGTTTCTAGAACTAATGCAAAACAACCCTTCACAATGAGTACAATCGCGAAGAAAAGTTATACCCAAATGATTAGAAAAGAATGGTTGCAAATGAAACAATTAGACAAGTGGTAACGGGAGGTACCAGGACATAGTACATACGCTTACTTTTTATATTGTAGATGTGGAACAGTTGAAAAACAAAGTTTACTAACAAAACATGCTGAAACGGAACGTGTTACATTTGTGCCTTCTGAAAGTGACCGCTTACTCAATGCATGGAACAAAAATCTAATGTTGTTGCAAATATTGAAGAAAAGCTTGGGCGCTATTCATGTTGTCACATGTCCATTAACACAGGTGATTATTTTATAGATCTGTGCAAGGATATCGTGTAAGATTGAGAAGTCGTTCAATTGTAAGAATGCACAGAAGCAAATACAATGCTGTGATAAAGAATGTTCTAGGCCCACACCTTTAAAGACAATTGGTTACCGACATCGGAGATGAAAAATTTAGTTTACTGATGGATGAGAGGAATAATATATCTATCTATGAAATGCAACGTATTACTATTATATATTTTAGTAAAAGCAAAAAAAAAAAAGGAGTTTACACCTTTTTAAGTCTGGTTGCAGTGTCTAGTGATGAAGATGGCATTGTTGAGGCATTGAAAAGTGAGCGTGCAAAATGAACATAGCCAACCTAATTAATTGGCATAGGTACTCACAATGCCAGTGTTATGGTAAAAGTGAACAAAGGTGTGTTTTAGAAGTGGGAAAAAGAACTTCCATCATTGATTCTTGTGAGATGTGTCTGTCGTTCACTTCAATTAGCAACATGCCACGCCTCACCTGAGGTTCTGCCTAGAAATTGAGAATTTCCAATTGCAGAAACATGTAAATGGTTAGCCTACTCCAATACTGGGCAGGTTGATTAATGTCCGCTTTAAAAAGCTATCAATGACAGTCCAACCCCACTTTAAAGGGCAATTACTGTAATATATAAAAATCAATATTGTTAGCTCTTTTTTAGCTTCAACTAAAACGTTTTTAGCTCTTTTTAGCACCTTTTTAAGTGAAATCTGGTACTTTTCTACCGAAATAATTTGGCAACACTGGACTTGACGGCGGCTGAGTTTCTTGCATTCACCATCATGTACACGTGACCGCCCGTAGTGAAAAAGAACTTGTGAGACCCGGCCCGAGTAGAGCCTAACTAGTTAATTATTTTAATGGAACCAAATTACTACTGCTGAAACTTCCTTAGTCATAAAGCTTGAATTTTCAAATTACATTAGTGGAGTGTAAGCGTTATATCCGTTTTGAGTTATCTGACAATTAAAAAAATCGTACAATTAATTATTTTCAAGTTAAGTAAGTGAGGTGAGTGATAAACGAACAGTTATTGTGGAGTAGTTGAACTGCCCTGTATGGTAAGTCAAAATTAGGAATTTTTAACCTGTTGCAGGCTGGCTCCATTGTTCGGTTCGAAGAATTAGAATTAACTACAAACCGTCCCCAAAGTTATCTCTCGCGAATTTCACTTACCCCGAAGTTTACCAATGCCCCCAAAGCTATGGTTTGATGAATCCCCATGAAGTGATTGCTGAAGAATGTGAGAAAAATAAATGAGAATAAAAACGTGACGAAGAGTGTGGAAATTTTTTTGGAGTTGTCATTATTTAAATTTTTCAAGCTCAACAATTCATGATGAAACGGTAATGGGAATGAAGACTGCAATTGAAAAATGGCTTGCTACATAAGGCAGAGGCTCACAGATGACGTTGTGTTTTGCGATGAAACTTTTTTCAATCACACAGAGCCAGAATGATAGAGAGCTGAGAAAATTCTTTGTAGACAATTCAGACATCTGGAGAACTGTTTTCATGCGTCAAAAGCTAGCCCCGACCATTGTGTGAAGTGATATTTCTGATACACGATGATTATATGTAAATTTTTTCCACAAGGTGCGAAAATGAACACAAATTCGTGAACCAAACGGGGCTTACCTCCAGCACTTGGAGAAGCTACAACCTACGTCACAAACAAGTTTTGGTTTCCAGCATGGCAGCACCTCTCCTCGCTCATCGAACCGGAAATTAGTTTCCAGATCAATTTCGAAAGGGTATGGAGCAGGGAATCGTTTAATCTCAACAGAATTTACTTTATTGGCTTGTTCTAGAATTTAAAGCACGTACTTTATCACAACAAAAACTTTAAAATGTTCTCGGAAAAAGGTCATGGAGAAAATTCCTCACGTTGTACAACTGAAAGGTTTCGAGATAAACTTGAGGTTGTTCAGGAGCAGACATGTTGAATATTAGTCAGCCATAATGTACTCGCAACGTTGAATAATTTTTTTCCCCGGCGTACGAGTACAATACATTTATAATTTTCATACTCCAAGAACTTCGCTTGCACTCGGTACAGAAAACTGTATATTATAAAATATTGCAATACTGATGCTTTAGCTTCCTCATAACTTCTTTTGACCAGTCAGTTTCAAATAGCATACGTCAGTTCAGAAAGAGATGGTCACGATTTTCTGGGATTGACGCGGAGTGATATTGGTAAACCTTCTTGAAGGTGAAAGACTTGCTAAAACAGCTTACTAAACAGCCAATCACAGAAAATGCAAAGACATCGGTAAAAAAGAGAAAAATTTCGTATTTTCTCTATCACAAAGCTTCTTTAAGTTTTACCCTTGCTTAAAAATTCTCGGTTATTATTTTTGTTTTTTTACTGTTGATGCTGCTGTTTAGGAACATTGTTCATCATGTTAAAATAAAATATACGAGTCTAGCAGACTTTTTACGAATGATTTGAACAATGGTTGATTGAACTGATTTTGGCGCTGCGTGATGTACTGAATATGTAACTCGCTGCGTTCTGTTACGTAAGTTTTACGTTTTAAAATATCAATACTGGCGTAAAAATATAACCTAAAATTTCTTTGCTGCGCTAAAGGCAAGAATGTATTAGGCTACCTGAAATATAACGTAAGCAAATGTAGACCTTTTAAAAAACTTAATTTAAATGTTGATGTACAATTTTCTGTTCGAATTGTTCATTTCGTGCGGGGCTTGCAAAATTATAATTTTTTACATCTCGTGCGCAGAGAGCCCACGATCTTTGGGAGGGGAATTATAACTTGCTTAGTAATTTTATTTAGTTCATTCTCAATAGTACTGCAAAAATTGGAAAAAGTTCAGTATTTGAATGCACTACAATTTATTTAATTTAGCAGAAAATTTAAATTCTCAAACAGCAGTAATATTTTTACCAACGTCGATCGTTCTAACATTTTACCAGCTGTACTTCAAGATGCTCGTGAAAATTTCCAGTTTTAGTTGCTTAATTCCGGCCATGCGGATAAAAACTCACACTCACTGCAACGACTCCCTTCAAAGGTCACACAATTTTCACTGTTCCTTATACCACGTTTTACTGCTTGTGACAAGGATTGGTAGATCCTTAGTAGTTTAGTAGACAAGTCTGGTACCAGGCGCTGAACTCTTTGTGTGAAAATTGTGGAGGGAATTGTAGGCCGTTACAAAGGCCCCGACGCTGTCGGCCCTCAATTTCAAGTTCAAGTTCAAGTTCACATTTTTTTAAATACTTCAGTCTCTTCAGACTCTTCATGTATTCTTTTCTTACCCTAAATTTTTTGATTTGTATTTTGAATGAAACAATAACAGTCACAAAAATATTTCTAAAACAAGGCATAGTTATAAATTACTGATAGACTTTCATGCCAGGAAATAACTCTGAGAACGAAAAATTACCCAACTGTGTCTCCGACTTTCCGTGGGTTGGCCTAGCTGATGCTTAAAAAATTTAACTTATGAATTAATCACTAATACCTTCTCGATAGTTTTTACTCGTATCAAAAGTTTTATAACTAACATTTCAGCTGGTAAACTCGTACGAGCTCGCGGTAATTACTTAATTCCTTATGACACAAAATAATTTTTCATTAGGAAATCATAAATCTAAATTACACGTGTTTACTGCAGCTCTTTTAAGGTCGAACATTAGTGTTTAACTCGTGTAGGTTGTAAACCAGAATTGGAGTGACTATTTCCTGCCGTTACATGCGCACTTTCTGACGCTACAAGTCAGAACTAGAGCTTGTTGTTGATCGTGCATGATCAATTTTTATATCTTAGATCGCAACCACTGCGTGATGTTGCTCTAGTTAATACAACATTACATAATAGATGCTTAATTATGTTACAGAGTTTGTTATTTCAAGAGGGGCGCAAGCGCTGGAGTACAGTTTTTCAGCATCATTTTAAATATTACATCTCAGTATGAATAATATTCATTCCCGCATAGTCGAACATTTTTTAACAATTTTATGAAGAGGTCAGCACCCTGAATTGGTTCTCTTTTCAAACTTCAGCTGATAATGAACTAAAAATAGTTATATTTCTTATACTTCATGAAATATATATAGAAATATTTCTCATTATTTCTGTTCGGGGATCATTCTCTCATTGTGACAGCACGATAGAAAGTATCGATTGTCAAAATTTACGTTGAGTAACGATGAAAAAATATTTATTAATTATCAATACAAATGAACTTAATATTTTTTCTCTGTTCATCAGAATGAGAAACTGTTAAGTCGTTTTCTATCTGTTTAAATGAAATAAGTCTAGAAACTCATTCAAGTAATAGCATCAATTCGAATCTGAACTTTTCTGTCTATTATATAGTCTCTTCTACTAGCCTGGTGGTGAGTCATGTGTCAACGATCTGAGCGAACTCTGATGTAGCAAAGCTGATAAGTTAACTCCCTTACTAGGGGACACATTCTTCACACGAGAGAGACGACGAAACCGTCTTGCATATACGTCTTCAAGAGCTGCGACTCTCGATCAAACACCGCTTTGTATGGAGCGATTGTTTGTCTTGCTACGGTGTTCATATTTGTCCGCCAGTCTCACCGCAGTACCGTTCCCAGCCTCCGAGCTCCACGCCCATCGCCCGTTACCGCCACACTCCTCAATGGGTCATGGCATCTTGCGAGCTGGTCCCAGGGCTCGCTTCAAGCTCCAACCATTCCACCTGGAGTGTCTGGGTTACCCGCAGCGCTGAGATCGAATCAGCGTTGTAGATCTGCAAGCCTTACAAATGCGTTGTGTGTCGCTGAATAGGGAGTTCTCACGAAATCGGTCTAAACTAATGAAATAACACGCAAAACTTTGTACCCCAACTACTTCACACGTTCTCTCAATAGCATTAATTGAGTGGAATGAAATCTTGCTGCCTCACCGTAATTTTCGGAAAGAATGTCAGTGAGAGTGCGTTCTCGGCGTGGCGGAAATACACCGGCGGAGAATCTGATTCGCTCGAAGCAGAGCAGAAATTATTGTTTAGACTGGTACACCCATCCCTCTTCAAGAGTTTGACCTACTGCACGACACGAACACCATGTTCTAGATCTTTTTTAAAATCATCCCAGGAGTGAACTTGCGACACAGAACTGACTGACGTGACTGATCTATTGAAAAGCAAGTATTAAAAACTACCTCGTAAAATACTATAATCTCCACGATTAAAGGAGAGTTTTGCGTACTTAAGTAGTCGTATACTAATGTTACCAGACTAGGAATTTAACGCATGAAAATAATATTGGTGATTTAAAGCCAGTGTTACAGTCTGTGGGGAAGGAATTTGACTACTCGGCCAAATACCTGACATTGACTTCCACGAAGATGACTAAATAATATTATATATATAAGTAACTGTTCAACCCAGAATAAAAAGTTTGAACAAACCTATCAATAATTTTTCCCAGTTTGACTGAAAGTTCAAAGTTTTTGTACCTTTTACATGCTAATTGGAGAACTCTTTCAGAAGACGTCCGGGAATTTAATTCTTAAAAACTTAATTTTTCACACGAAGCGAATATATTTTCATGTTTTTTCTTAATCACTTGTTCGACAATTGTCATGTGTAATATGATACCCATGCAGGTTTATAAACTAGGGATATTTATGTTTAGACATTTTAAAAAGCAATGATGTCTGTTATATCTTTAATGAAAATAAACTATTTACTTTTTTTCTTTTTTCTTTCTTCTAATTTTAGTTTTATTTGCCTGTACACTGCCCAAGTAATGACCTGTATGACAAATAAGACGAAAAGCTTTCAAATTAGAATTTAAGGCACCCAAAATAAAAGGCTATTTTGTTGACTTCGTACCTATGAATTCTCTTAAAAACAATTCAACCAACATTGGACTCGCGGGAGCACACTTCAGTTTTCGAGCACCCAGTCGCACGCTTCAGACGCTCAAGCTGTGCCCTGGCATCTTCTGCTCGAGTAGCTCGCAATCAGGATTGCTGCGAAATCAGTGAGGTATTAAGTGTAATAAAACGCTTATCATAGATTTGTATGGCAGTTTTAGAGTAGTTCTTCTTCATTTTGTTCATTTATAAATGTAAAAGTTTTGCGAGAGAAATCAAGAGTGATTGTCATGACGTCCACAATTCGTATTGCACAAAAACTATCTACTGCACTGAAAGCCTTCTATCTGAACGAGTAAATTCGTTTCGCCCCCTTGAGAAGCTAATTATCCGAAACCTATTTAATCAGTCGAGTTAATCATGCTCGAATCTCAGAAGCCGAGCAGCTTTTATACTGCATGGTCGATTTGTCTACGTTGTTTCTCACTGTTAACGATGATACATTCCGTTACCATGCTTTCTTTCAATTTACTTTGTTCTCAGCACTAGCGTTCTAGTGTTCAGAGGAAACACGACCAAAGTTTAACTTCTGTAGAATTACTCGACTAAATGTAGTGAATTTTCTCATATACAGGTCAGTCAGCGTGGCAGAGGTACCGCAGATTAGATCTATGGAACTGTTGATGCTTAGATTTTGATAGATCACTTACCCGAACTGTCGTCACTGTGTTCGCATACAATTACAAATCGAGTATATACAGCAAGGTTGTGGTGGGTTGAGTTTTTGAAATAATGCATTAAATTCTGACGCTTAATAACATCACTACATATACATTTCTAAACGAAATATTGCATGCAGTCCAGAATTCGAGGGGGTTATGTGCGACAATAACTGTCAAACAAAATGAAGACTTCGCTTGCACATCGAGCAAGCCTTTGTTTTAAGCAAGGCAAATGGTTCAGCTGTTTTGAAAATATTGATTTCTGTTACAGGCTTCATATAAAAATCAATGCTATCGATGGCTTAGTGAAACGTAATGAGTAATTTTTTCTGAGCTTTAACCGCGCACCTCAAAACTTGCGTTAAAAATGCAACCTGTTTCAGGCGATGAAAATCAGCCCACCCCGCAATCAGCCGACTCGAACGCTTCAATTTGGTACCGTTTCTTCGCCTTCGATGTTATCCATTATTCAGGGCTTTCGCGCAGCATATTCTAGCAAATCTTGGGCCAACTTTTCGTTATTCAGCGAACCGCGGTAGAGCGCATTCAAGCGTAAGCTCATCTTGATGTAAAACAAGTGGAAATCTTAGGCCTTTTGACCTCTCTTTCGGAAAAATTTTAGCGTCGTCAGCAATTTATTGAGACGAGTAATTCAAATAGCAGCGCTCTATGTGGTCCACAACAATGGCGTTGTGATGCTTCGTTTTTCATTTGCTCTCCTGTTGCATCATTAATTGCTATATTGTTAAACTAATTTTTTGCTCTTAATTATTATTATCTCACGAGATGAGTCATGATGTGGGATCATTAATGCTCGAAGGACTATTGAAGAACGATAAAAATGCTGTACATCCATATTATAAATGAAAAGTTAATTCAATACCCATTCGAAATGAAAGGTTTTGAATTGAGTTAAAAATCGGAACGTCATTAACCGGAGCGTATATCAGGAACATCATCGCATTTTGAAAAAGCATAGTGAAATTCCGTAATTGAATTCTGTTTCATGATGCTGGGATTCTCGTAAACTTTTCATTGATGTTTAGCACTTTGATGAATCCAGTTGCTCAATGAAGCGCTAATAGGCCGTAGTCCGATGACCAGTCGCATGCCCATATAAGCTAAGTTTAATAATTCTAGTGATTGCATTTCAAGAATGTGTTACGAAACACTAATCAAAAAAAATTTCTGATGCATTAAAATTTTTTGTTGGATTAAAAACCTCTGTTGCATTCAAGAGTTACAGTTACCAATAGACATTTTTTCGCTCCTGATGAAAGCAGTAGTTTATTTGTTTGGTATGACACCAAGGTTTGATGAGTTAGGAAAGTTAATTCTTATTGCTAGATAGGATGCTCTCTTCCTCTCTCAGACCAGTGTTTTCTGTCCAGGTTATTGATAAGACAGAAAGAATTTGCTTTAAATATCTACTGCACTAAATCTTACCAGCCAATAATGTTAAACATATTCAAATTAAATGTCAGTACAATCAGTCAGTAACTCATTACAGAGTAAATTAAACGTCTATTTTCAAATAAGTATATAATATAGAGAAATTATCCTGTCCCCAATAAAATTGTATTTATTTGACATCGGTTATCATTTATCAATAAGCTTGTTAGAGGAAATTTACTACGCAAAGTAGGCTCGTCTAAAAAAAAGAATCTCAGTCTTGGTATAATTTCACTTCCCTTTCATTAGGTAACAACTAGATCCAAACTCCTCACTCGAAGAACAGCTAGAGTGAGTCATCGCGACCGATAAATTAACCTGACTTACGGTTCCATTGTGAATCCTTGCTGCATCTGAAAATGAAGATTTGATGCAGAATGGCACTCGAGTAAAGGTTGATTCGAAAAATGTTATCCTCTCACGCAGCCGCATTCAGACACTCCGTGTGAGACAGCCATTCAGACGAAATCCTCTCGTCGAGCAAGTGAGGCTCCTTTGGTCAGTGTGCTGTGGCTCCAGTCAAAAGTTGCCCGGGCCATGCTTTCCCTCCAGTCCTCGTTCTGAGTGGTAGTCCGGCTACGAGGTCTCTACACGAACCGTCGGACGCTTTCACAGAATCAAATTTTAAAAAGTAAAACAAAAGTGTAGAGGACTAAAGTGTAGGCATTTGAAATTGCCTGATGACCTCCTACCAACAGTATCTATTACGTTTCACCTGTTCTAGCCTGTTATTTGCTACAAACGTTCTATGACGAATTGGAGTTTGAATGTTCTCTGTGAAAACATTCTTTTTCACCGAGCACTCTTTCAAAATAAGGGCATTATCACACTTCCTATGAAATTGAATTTAGCGAATATTCCGAGAAATTTGGCTTTCAAAAATAAGTGAAACGAAATTTCAGATTTTTCACCATACCTAATAAGTAAGGAGATAATATATTTTTAAGAAATCACTTTTTATTTTTGCGCTCAATTATGGGGAATTTATTTCTGTAAAAAGCCATAGAAACAAATGTTTTTTCTTCCGTTTTAGGTACTTTAATTAATAAAAATTATGATCCAAGGTATACACTCCGTAAATGCATCACTGCAATACAAGCATAAAGCAACTCAAAGTTGAATACCAAAAGTGCATGTGAGGATTGAAATTGATCTATAGGCTGCGGATTTTGTTGTTTATTAGCCAGTGTTCATTGTTCTTAGGTAATTCATAGATGGTTAGGTGCACGACCGAAAAATAAAAAGCAACCTAAAAATTTACTGTACACGCATCGCATTGATGTGTAGTGATCGCTTGTAGACTTCCCTCATGAAGCCCAGAGACCTTACTTGTCCTCCTTTCCATATTTGTTCTCTCGGTCGAGCTCTTCTCTGAACTTCCATCAGAACTTTCTATAAATAATTTCCACAACTTCGGCTTTCTAATACCGTGTTGTTTTGCGCCATCTGGTGCCTCTCCCACGCGGTGAGTGGTTGCAACATCGCAGCAGCGCCGCAGCGCGCTAAGACATACGGGACTCGAGATGCTGTGATATTGAGATACTGCGTATATATGGAAAAGAAAATTCGATGAGGCAAAATTGAATATAAATAAATCATGTATGATATTATGAAATGAAAAACCGTAGTTGGAATCGGATTTCTGAAATGATAATGAGTAAAATTTGCATTATTCTTCATGATTAACCTGAACACAATTTTGATAAAGAGGTATTGTTTTGATTCGCTTATATCACGAAAGTTGGACATGTGTTCATAATGTTTAACCAATACCATGAGTCTAATATACTGTATCTTCAAGCATTTGCTGAGCTGCTGCAAGTTCCCTAGATATTACAAAACTCAAGAAAACGCAATAAAGCTGTTTATTGCGCGGCATGAACTTTTACGGTTAAATTAGTTTATTGCCTCTGCTGCTGCAGTTATGCAGCCGCGTCTAGAACTGCTAACTATGATTTACAAGACAAACTTGCTGTACACACAAGCGGTATTCTTCTTTTTCCCGCGTAGCAACCGCGCCTGATTTCTGGTTTATGGCCGTTGATGCGCAGCTTATTTGAGTTTTGAACAATATAAGAAGAGTGAAGGAGCGAGCGAGGTTTTTCATGGTGTTTTCAAACGTTCTTTCTAACTTTTTGCCGTAAATATAATTTGAATCGCTACATTCTTTCCTTTCTAATGACGGAATTATGACTCGTGGAAATGAATATGTATTTCAAAAATGTGTATGTCGAATTTGAAGCTCATTTTTGCGCTACTGTATTTTTAGGGAATGCTGAAAATTGCGTGTGTGAGTGAACCAACTCAAGTATTGACCAAGCTTAATTCTCTTTCAAGTTCAACGATCGGCGTTCGGTGTCTGATAGGTGGATGGTGCTGCCGTTTCTGATGAATATTTTACATTCTTTAATTACTAATATATTGTCTGCGATAAAATAAATCTTTATACAAATCTCTTAAAAATATACATCGATTAAACTGTCATCTTTTTAGAAGAATAAACTGACAGAAAATAATAGAATTGATATATTTACTAACGATGTGCAATTAAGGATGGAGAAAGGTTGAAACCACAGTTTTGTATTTTATGTTTGATGTGTGAAGATATTTAAACAATACAATAGAGAGAAAAAGGATAAAAGTGGGCACCGTATTAGCGTTCCTGAGGGTGCACTCGGTTTTTAACACAGAGCTTATAACACAAAGTTAAAGAAATGGTACGGAAATGATCTTGAATGCTCTGATTTAAAGAGGACTTTAAGCAATTATATGAATGATTCTAAACCGTAATGAGGCGTTTAGGATTGACCTTGAATGTTTCAGAATTAGGCGTGAAAACTACTCATCCCAAACGACTGACAAAATGTGTCTGCTCTGGTCCATGCATTCTGTAACTGAGCTGCCAGGCGCCTAAGCAGATGCTCTTACGTAAAATAGCGCTTGAGTCCACCTTTATTCTTGTGAGTAAAGATTACGTTCGGTGAAGAAAGATTTTATGCGGAGAATGTGATTCAATTCTCTCGTGTAATTAAGAATAAGTTTAATGTCACAATGATTATGGAGTCTAGAATAATGACGGAAGGTAAAGTACCTATGGGGGACTAAAGGAAGTGTTAACGTACCCGAGCTACAGAATTGATAGAATAGAATGTATATGTTTTGGAGGAATCACCCTAATTGACTAGTCCTAATTATCTTCTTAATTCACTTTTTTCACCCTAATTGACTGCCCTGCGATGTTCAGGTGGCTAAGTCGTTTAAATACCAGTACGTTTGGGCTGACATATGAAGTGTATAAGTGGGTAGCACCCTCACTATGTGCCTAGTTGACGGTTCTGACAATATCCGCAGGTTTCTGTACACTACATCGCTGCACAGTTTAGAGCAATTAAAAACGATCTTCGCTTGTTACGGTCAGTGGATGGGAAATTTGTTCAAGTTTCCAAGAAATGAGTGTCAAATTGTTTTATTTTTTTTGTATTATAGGGCGCACAGCTCAGTTTTAATATTTTCCTGCCGCCGTGACCCCGTTTATACCGAAAGCGAGTATATGCACGAGTTGCGCGCGTGTGTATCGTCCTATATTTCAAGACGATATTTTCTTGATACTTGATTCGCGGGAATTCTCTTGATTTTATTCCATACTTCACACGTTTTTCGCGCACCATATGTTCTAGTCCAGATCTTGGTCGCTTCTGATTGCTTTGCTTTAGTGTTTCTACACAATCAACCGTGTTTGTGACGCAGAACGCACAAAATTATTGTTTTGAGAATAAAGACAATCCCCTGGCCTCAGTGATATACTTGCTTTGAAGAAATTACGTCCCTGTTAATGCATTTTCATATTTAATTGAGTTCAGTAGAGTATACGGATTGTAACCAAAGGGGTTGAAAGTTGTTTCGTTACTTTATGATTCCAATCAAATTTACGAAGGCTTACACGAATCAGCCTTGTGTGGATTTAGATGTCAGGCCTGGAAATTCCGTGGCAAGACGAGAGATGAACGTTATAAAAACAAAGGCAGACCCTGAGCTTTACACCTCAAGTGCAGAGCCTTATCGTGAACCTGACGTTTACTGTTCAACTCCACACTGCTTCGCTGACGTTTAATTAATGTTTCATTGCTTATACGACTTTCTTCGTTTCTACCTGCTTCTTTCACGCCTGCGACGAAAGTCTCTGATGTGGATCATTTAAGGCTAAATAAAAAATTTTGTAGTTCTTATCTGTACAGTACAAGTCCGAAAATTGTTTTTTAAAAAAAGAAAACGAATCATGTTGGCAAATGGAATTAGCTTAAAGCTATTTCGCGTGATTTTTTGCATTTTTAACGGACCACGACAAATGTTGGGAGTGTTGTCCTGTAAATAAATTTATTGCTTTAATCAGTTTTAAAAAAATAATTACATGCAAAATGCAGGCTTCGGCTTGAGCTGCCAGTTCCATATCATGATTGATCGGTGGCATTCGTATAGCCAGTTACTGACTCACCAAAATATAACTGCTTGAAGAAGTTCTTCGATTGTTTTTCAGCACATTTTCAACTTGAGTTGCCAGTTGCATATCATGATTGATGGGTCGTAATTTTTTTCATGGAAGAAAGGCTAATTAATTCTTACGATTGATTTTCTTTTAAATATGGGCACTGCAATAATTGAAGGAGTGGGCTACCCATGGGCGCTGAAGAGCACATGCATTCAGCACAAAGAATGAGTTGCCAACAATTATAAGGGAATACAATTAAACTCACACTTGACTGTGTCGAAAAGTTATGCATGAAGAAAATGTATTTGTATGCAGAGGAATTTTGTAAAGGCAATTTGGAGCCCACTAGTAACGATGATGGCGTATCACGCAGTAGCAAGGCTGCTGTAACAATGACGCGCGCTGGAGTAGTGCAGGTACGAGTATGGTTGAACTGCTGCACTGTGACCGACGCCGTGCTTCCAATGGACAATTCCTCTGCTTAGCCTAATGATTCAAGGGTTAAGTGTTTCATGGGAATTTGTACAATGGTAGAAAAAAGAAATGCTTCTGCTTTTTTTGAAGTTGAAAAATGAGCCTGTAGGCATCGTCCCTGGTCCTAAATACTAGGCACTAAATGAACACGACGACCGATGACCATATCGAGTGAACGTAATTTCCATTTACCACGGCGAGAGGAATTCCCTCTCGGAGTGGCAGAAACATAGGCTTCGAATGAAAATACTCAAGTTCAGATTTCACACATCTTTCAACTGATAAAAATAATAGCTTAAGAAATTTACAAACAACGGCTTGAGTACGAATGCTTTTTTATTCATCTCATATGAGGTCACTAATTTAAGTTAAAATTTGCTGTAATAACTAAAAATACGCAGTATCTGTGTACTGACTAGCTAATTTGTTTCTTTTTCTTCCGTATGACTGTGAGTTCGGGAAATTCTAAAGCCATTTGAGCATCTTTTCGTTATAGGAGATTGTACCTTACGTCCTCGCTGTCTTTGCATGAGCTTTCAATTTTTGACGTTCACTTAGTACTTTCTTCAGGGCATCAAAAGCAGAATTTAGTGAGGGCATAAAAAGTATCTCTGATGTCAATCGACGAGAAGCGAGCTGGAGTCGTGAGTCCGGATCATTCCATCGCTTCCGCGTTCCTGTGCCCGGCGTGCCTAGTTCCGACGGTTCGTCTTGTGGTCGACAGCGATAGGCAAACCGGGCCCAAAAGTTCAGAGAGATTGGGTGGGAGGAGGGCGATACTGGTGACCTCTGGTAGTGGGGCGCTGCAAATAAGGACAAGGGTTGTCCTAAAAGGCTTTGGCAGGAATTTGTAAGTGTTTGGTTTACCTTCCTCCCGTTATTGTCAGGTGTGAATGAGAAGACGCTTTTTGAACAGCTAAACAAACATCTAGGAACGAATAGTGTCCATTTTCATCATTTTAGTCTGTGTTCTTCTATTCTAGAGCAGTATAGTTCATGTTATTTTCAAACTCCAGATAAACCACGAAATTTCAGTTTAAATATAGTAATTAAAAAATCCACCAATTGTTTATCGGTGGGAAACTAATTAAAAAAAATACGTCTGTTTCGGAGTCTATTCATGGCTCTTTTCTCAACTGTTTTGATATTATTAAAAATGAGGAATCACAGTGAGAATTTTTGGTGTTAAACCGCAATGAAAGCATTCGCGTCCGAAAAACACGTTTCTTAAATCATACTTCGACGTTGTGTTTAAACATGCCAAACAAAATTAGAGCGGAGCAAGCATTCAAAATATTCTGGGCTTGCAAAGTTACTCATGCTGCTGTTCTTGTGTCTCGAGACTGGATCCCGTTTATCGTATGGCGCTCCTTCACTGACACGTCCATAGTTTCTCTAATGTTGTGCCCAATTTAGGTCGCACTCCCTTGAATTAAGTATTTGTTCTCAAATCTGCTAATACGCTTCAAGTTATGCGCATTAAAAAACAGCATTTCAGAAATTTATTAGGTTTGCGTTTTCCACACAATGAGAAAAATACATAATCGAGACCGAGACCGAAACCAAATCGAGTATCCGGGAAACATGAGTGGTCGTTGAAGGTTTACAGCAGTAATGGCGTTAAATGTCTTGGCTGCAAGGTTACTTTAAATTTGAGAATTACTATTTCTCAGGACATCACCAATACTTTGGAAATTCCAATAAGTATGTGTTGGCGCTGATTTACGTTCAAAATGAAGAGGAAGGGAAGGTGATCTGTAAGTCTCCAGCATCCGACACTGGCGTGTCTAGACGCGCTGAGGCTGCACGCCGCACCCGTGTAGCTAGATCGTTGACTCCGGCCTTTCAGAGGCTGTGCGAGCAGATGGGCTGTTGAGAAATCCTCTCCAATGTGCCCCTAACCAGAAACTTGCCCGAGGTAAACAAACACGCCATGCTCACCCGCTGCGCTCACCGCAAGCTAAACATTTACGCACACATAATTTACATTTGACTGGAATACTTCCAGTGTGTTGGGCGACGTTGCTCATTTTGTGCCTCCTGAGAATTTCTCATCTCATGTTTATTTGTCTAACTAAACAATCTTGTTATTGGTTTAATGCAAAACATACTTAGAACAAGTGACCATGGCAAAGTATGCTTTCACGCCTACTATTTTTGGTTTTCAATTCACATCTTTAAAACGTGTTTTCCTTCATTTCATTTGGCCACCTTTCCCGTGCAAGCAGCAATAACGTTTCAGTTCAAGGAAATATTAATTTTTACCAAAAAAAATACGAAGGGGTGCAAATATGTACGGTAAATTACTGTAGCTTAAATTTCGTGTACGCAGATGTTTTACGCTGTCATTTCACAAAATATAACACTTGGTTACATTTTCTTACCAACTTCCACATGACCAATGTTGAAGTGTTTTTTCATCGGCCTTTTTGAGTAGGCCTTAACCTAATTTTTCTGCGGCGGCCAATATGGATGTCCGCAGAAGTTCTGCTCTGAATGATACGGGGCCCACCACATGAAGCGCCGGTAAGCTACGGAGGTCATTCAACAAAATGCGCTTCTGCAGGATATGATGAATGCAAAATTTAATCATAAAGAATGATGGACTAGTTCTGTAATAAGTGTGTTTCTAATTAGATGTGGTAGTGCGTTAAAAATAATTATCTACGACGACGCTTTTATTCAGGTGTGGATTAAAATTAGCCCTGCAATACGTTAACAACAATCAAGCGTGGTGACCATGTAGCGGTGATGTGTTAGGATATCGCCGTTTGGGTGACTTCACGTAAAAGCTGCAGGGTTTGGCACCTTGTCACTGCAGGAAACATGGAAGGAAGCGACCGATCTCTTTTTGAAACAAATGCATCTCTTTTTTCTGCTTCGATTAGGTGAGCCAAGTTGACATAATCATTTCAAATCAAGAAAGGCTCGACTCCCCCGACGATGTTCGGCTGTTATCGGGGCGCTATCTCGTGGCCTTTACCGCCGCTCACGTGATCGTATCTTCCCCGCTTCCCAGCCCCGAGGTGAGGAGGTCTGCTGGGCCGAGTGAAGGCTCGGGTTCGCGTACCTGTCCTCTTGATGAGACTATTTGTATATTAGGGATAGAAAATTCGAGTCAGTCATCTGAAAAAAGCGCTGGTGCAGACTGGTAGATGGTAGAGTACTGTATGTTGAAACTGAACAGCTGCGAAAACACGATTAAGCTTACTTTATTCGCTGTATCTAAAGAAGTACACGGAAAATATACATACGTCAGTGTAAGTTGATTGTTTTCTTGATTGAAAACATTTAATACAATTAGAGTATGTTTATATTTAATTTCCTTTGCTTACTGAGAAGAAGGTATGAGGCTTAAATCCATTCGGTTATATCGCTCCTTCTTAATATAAGAAATAAATTTCAAGTAATGGTACTCAAAGACTGATCGACCAAATTTTTAGCATATATGATATGCTGTGAAATAAAGAATTTTTGTAGCAATGAACACCTTAAACTGTACGCATCAAAGGTCGTAAATCGCTTCGATAGTCGCTCAATTTATGTCATGATTGTATTTTCATATATCAATATTTTGAATCATTCTTGCCGATCATAAATATTATGGGGGACTTCGAATCAATGTCTTTGACTCTGAAGTGGGTTGCCTCACGCGCTGATAAATGTTCATAACAGAAATGTCTTGAAGTAAAATGTCAGAAAACATTTTTGTAAATATTCGCTGCCAATCAATGAATATCCACATTTAACTTTCATTCGATGTTTAGTGACTAAAGTTCTTCTCGTAATTTCATATGATGAAAGTGTATGGTTTGATGAGTGCGTAGATCTTTTTCTAGTTTCGATCTAAATGTCACCCATAGAGAAGTTTTCCCCATAGAACGTTTTCCAAGTCTGAAAATCCGCCACATTTCTCTCACATTTTCGTTGAACTATATAAAATAAGAATCAACTGAGAAACATATACATACTTTTTCGAATGCATACCATGCCACTTCGGACGCTGTAGCTGAGCACCACCCGTGGAGTCTGTGAAGACAGCGCAGGTGTGGCAGCAGACGCCGCAGGGAGGAGCATGCGACCAAGACGGTGTCATGCTTCGCGGCTCCGACTCCCGCATCCTGGATGCAGTCCTCTACTAAATGCACCAGGACACGCTGCCTCTAAGAAAATTGCTCGAATTATTGTAGCAAATATCACCGCTCGTAATAGCACAGCTCAAAAAGCTCCAAATACTGAGAAGAACGTTCTGTAACTGAGCGGCTACTTCTGTTTATTCTCTCGTTAATCGAACTTTATGCGCAAATGTATTTCAGCTCGTTGCTAGCAAAGAGATGTTCTTAGAATTTATTTTTCCTTTGTCAAAGGACCTTATTTCATTTGATGTACAAACTGTGTTTGGCTTGAGTGTCCTAGTTGCCAGTTGTTTGCAGCTACGATGGATATTTAATTTTTGCTTTGCTCCGAATGCAACTTTTGTTTTGTATGAAATAAATTGCTCAGAAATTACATTGTCCTGGCTTTCAGGATTGAATTCCGTCAATAAGTTTATGCGTCAACTTGAAAATATATAGGAAAAATTAAACGCAATTCATTATGTCCAAAATATTATATTATCTTGATTGTTTCGGAGACCTAGTGAAGTTTTCAAAATTGAGATTAGACCTGGAGGCCACTAAATGGAAGTTACTGGATAAGCTTGAAATAAATGTGGTTCAAAGCAATCTTTATGCGCTGCTTCCGATCCGATTCTTCTAAAATTTATTTTTCTTTTTTGCTATTTTGGAATCCGTCCATGTAAAGTACAAGACTGTAGAACTTTTAGGACTTTAGCAAGCATTTATGCACGCACTCTAGAAAAAATAGTCTCATATCTTGTAGGTATCCTGCACATGTTCGTTTCCTAAGATATCAGTTCACATTTTCCTGCAATTTACCTCGACATGCCTCCGTTCATATCTGTTTCTGTAGTTCGAAATTCATGGTTTTCTTGCATCAATGCAACAATTTGTAAAGGATATTATTTCTGAGAGGGCATTTACAACTACTTTTAAACTGTTCAACTTCAGTTCAAGCCTCTGCAAAACCGATGGAATTTTGGCGTGTCTGTAAGTTTGCCTGCTGTCATGTTCTAGTAGTGCCAGGCGCTGAGGCGGACGTCTGCTAATAAAGTATATGCTGTAGAATTTTTGCAACTATATGCTTTTATAATTCAGCACTGCCAGTATTAAAGCTGTTGAAAATCTTCAGTGCGGCGCAGTTGAGCACAATACGTGACAACTGGAGGAGATAGAAGAAGGCTCTGTCAACACGTATACTCCAGGGACTGCATTATGACGCGAGAAATTCAAGGACAGGTCCACTGCTGCGCAGCAACACCTGTCGAGCGCCGAGACTCACAGGAAACAACCTCTCGTCTACCTGCTGCTGCTTTTCACAAGATTGCCGGGAGGAGGGGAGAGGGCGGGTCCGTATTAGTGTGGTAACTCAAAGCCCGATGTGCTGTACCATGACGACGGCACAGTTTCTCTTGCGTATTACAAGTTTGTTGATTGTATCTGTTTTTAATAACTCGTCGAAATCACACGTATAAATGTTTTATCTGATAATAAGTTCTGGAATGCAAATGAAAGTAGTGATTAATTTTCGTCAATGTAGCTAATTTTCTGGCAAGTTTCGACCAACTATTTTGGAAGAATCTATCACAAACACTTCGCTTTGTCATTCAACGGGTTCCTTCAGCACTTTTAGTGGAGAGGGAGACAAAACATTAATAATGAAGAACATTTCCTTTGCTTACACTTTTAATTATCTGGCCGGTATGCTCAGGTGCTGTTACTGTAACCCTATGGGTTGCCAACTTGAAAGAAATTCAGTTCAGAGAGAAGAGCTTCCAGTGTTCTCGACTCGGCCTTTAAACTCATTGCTACAAATCACAGAAGTGTACGGGCGCTAGCGTTTTTCCTGTGAGTTCTGCGTGACTTGAATCTTCGGACTAATGCCTCAGAGACTGCTTCTCTAGCTTAATATTTGCTTCACACGACATGTTGAACATGAATGAACATGCTCGTTGGTCGATAGAGAGAGAGAGAGGTGGAATGAGTCTTTCCTCTTCCTCTATTAAAGATCTGATCGTTCGACTGCTCGTGTAGGAGCGGTCATCATCTCCACTCTCTGGAACAAAACAGGCTCGAGAAGCATGGTCTCGGCTAGGTTGAGTCGTTTATTGTTCCGACTCGAATTAAAGGAGCAATGCACTGGTCCCGTGAAGTGCGTCTTCAGATCCAGCGAGGATAACAGAAACTGTTAGAAATCTCGAAGCGCATCAAAATAATTTATATATTTTAAACGATTCAACGGCGATGCAGGGTCTTGTCTCAGCCACCCTGTAGAGAATCATTTTAAAACAACCGTTTATCTTTCCGACTGCGTTTTTTTGGAAATTAGAGCAATGTCAAAATGAGTGGTGAGTACAGTAATCTAGGTGAATAAATATGAAATTTTGAAGTAACGTTTACTTTCCTTCCGTTTAAAGACGTCCGTTTCCTCCGGTAAAGTTTACAAGACGGTAAAGTCTTGTTTGAAGTGTAATAGATAAACTTTACCTGTAATAGATCACACTTCAAACAAGACTTTACCGTAGAATAGAGAAAAAGATATTCAGTTGATCGCGTTGAATTAGCGTAGAACTTAAATAAAAGTAGCGTATAAAGTACGTATAACTTAGTTAAAAACCATATTCTATTAACTTTTCCCAAGATCTTACGTGATATCACATATTTGCAAAGAATTACACATCTTTTCAGAGTATTAATAATATTGAACATCTGGTATTCTGTCGCTAATCTTCGTTGTCGCTAATCTTCTTCGGTGTCGCTAAAAAAAGCAAAGGCAATTTTCGAACATTTTTTGTTCAAATTTTCAAACATTTTTTGATCAATCAACTTTTAACTCGAAATTGCTCTTCCACTAGCTCAAAATTTATTTCAATGTTTTTAATTTACTGAGCTACATTTACCAGCCTAAGGTTGATGAACGTATTTAGCTTGTCTGTGAAAATCTGGGCTGGCTTGGCAAGTGAAACAATCACAAGTCTGTAACTTTGTAGTTGCGTATCAAAGAGAATTTCATAGAGAGTAAATTTTTTACATTAGTTTAAGTACTAAAGTTTGCTGCAATTTGCTGTGTTTTGCCATTGTTCAGTACCTTTCAAATACACATAATATATTGGACCAAAAATACAGCAAAGCGTTCGATGTCGAACTGCATAAGTTCAGTGTACGAAAGGTGACTTGTGAAGGTCAGCTTTCGTGAGAGTGTGTTTTGAAATTTTTGTTGTAGGAAGATTTCCATAAAGACTTGCAATGGATACTTCGATCAGTTGAATGACTAAAGCCATAGGTAGATATTTCACTAAGTTTGTATTTTAAATTCAGAGCCACGTGATTGAAGTCTTAGCCGTTTGAATTTACAGAGGAATCAATCACAGGAGCATTAGCTATTTATTGGATTTGTAGAGACTGTTTTTGACAGCTCATGTAAGCTAAGTTGCTTCCAATTGTAAACCGAAATATAAAATAAATAATATACAGTATATGTACTCCCTGTGCCACATGCACATGTTTACCATCATTTGGCTTCATTTCAAAATTATACGTAGAGTAATTTTTCGAGATAGAAACTCTTAATAAATATATAATAAAATACAGCCAGAGGAACCGTATGTCTTAAGAGGATACAGATTAAAATTTTCCCTTCAGACGTGAGCTTGTAACGCGCTGAAGCCTGTTGCTCTTCGCAGGCAAAGCTAGCTGTATGTGATACAAAAAGAAGTCACGTAGTTAATTTTTTTCGAATTGAATCTCGCTGACTTAGGTTTTTCAGTTATTTTACTTAGGAAAGGTAGTGAATTTCGTTTTCCTTGTGTTAGAATGGACGAAAGGAAAACAAACAATGGTGTTGAATTGATAGTCGTCAAAAGTTTATTGGTTTGATTTGTTGCTACAGTAATTACGTAGCAGACGTATTTGCTGTTAATTGATTATTCTTAAGTTCTCAAAGTACTTCTGCGACGAGCCTTCGGTATGTTTGTATCTATAGAAGAAAGGTTTCGACATTCAAACTTGTTATATGAGTTCACTAAACTTCACGGATCAATGGTTATTTTGAGATCTATTTTTTCATTAAGTTTTTCAGCCAGCTTATGAGCTTCTGTCAGTTTGTCATACGATTGAGAAGAAGACGAATTTAATCTTCGGGCTCTGGTTCAAATATTAGATTACCATCTTATAGTCGTTTGAGATTATCTAGGATTCTAGGAGAAATATTGGCTGAAGATGTACAAACCGTAAGATATGTATACAAGTCCGACCTCATTATCTGTGAAAGATGAAATTTTTTCCTGCGTTACTCTGTGTCGTACGATTGATGTTAATGAACTTATTGATTACGTTAAATCTATTGACATTTTTTTAAGTTAAACCCTCCACAAGCTTGTTAAAACACACGATCGAAGTACCAAACGGCATTCATGATTGTGAAGCAGCGGGCCGGGCCCACGAGGGCTGGTCCAGTCATGTCCCACGCCACAGTGCTGCCCGAGGCTCATCTCGCCGTTACGGCCGCGTATAAGCAGTAGGGGCGCCCCAAGCCAGCACAGTTTGGGATTTTTTTCTCCAATCAATGCAATTGAAGTTATTGGACCATGTGCAGTTAACGCTCTTCAGGTTTTTTTCCAATTCTAAAGACAGGCACAATGAGGTCCGTAAAATTTATTTACATTATATTTTATAAATTATATCGCAAGTTTTGGGTGATGCTTCCTAAGTTGAGATTTTGAATTGCATCGCCTCGTTAACAGGAATCTGAAGTTTAGCGATCAATTTAGCGTGCTCAATGGACTTTATATTCGACACAAAACAGTAAATTATTATTTATGTAATACGTAAATATATCTACCATACGTAGAACTAATTTCTCTACTGAATGGAAACATTGGTAATAGCTAAGAAACTTATAAATAATTCTTTGTGTCAGTTAAACGCGAAGTCTTTGTTTAGCAGCTCCACATTCCACCTCAAAAAAGTGTTCACCATATGACAGATGGAAGTAAGTGGGAAGTTTATACAAACCTCTTACTTGCATGAGTTTGACTGTTACCCTGTATCTGTCCATGTAAATATGTGTTTTTACGTTCTAAAAAACTTGAGTGAGATAGCCTGCCACCTTTTCACTACCCGTAATTTAAATTTTTTATTTCGCTAACAGTTCATTGCAATGATATTTTCAGCTTGAATTTTCAGCTCCGTTTCAACGTTTGTGAGATTAGGATTCTTTGAAATTCTGCTCATTGTTAACATTTGTGGTGCGAGGAATTAAAAATAGGTTACAGTCCAGAATCTTACATATTCAACGAGTTTGACTTGAAAAAAAACAGGTGCACCGCCTACAAACTGCATTTATCACTCTTGTATTTATTGTTTACATGGTGTATTATATTGCATTATGGATTGCGACACCACGAAGTTGGGTCGCACAATTCCCCTGCTTTTCAATATAACTGTTTTCCTACGAAGTGTCGAGTGCAGGTTGAGCTACGCACACACGCTCGATAGGCGCTTGTTTGCCACCCTTGTTTGTCCACCGCTGAGCTGCGGTTGTGAAGCAGAAGTTCAAAGCCCTCATCGCAGAGCTCTAAGAATTTCTTCGAATTTTATTCTATATTAATTTTAATTCCGTTATTAGCATTGGTTTTGTGGTTATGTTTTATTGACTTATATAAAAACGCTTCGTTACAATACCCGTTCGCTCATTTGATGTTGGTTTTATAAACTTTGCAGAAATTGTGGAATTGTACGTGGTGTATTTGCAACGCGTTTAACTTCAAAGTGAACGTTAGTATTTTTTAATACTGGGAGAGAAAAATTAATCATCCCCAAAATGATTGAAATTATGAACAATAATCAAAACGATTGTCTTGGGATCGACACGCGTAGAAAAACAGCTCCATGGAAAGTGGCAACTGCTAGTGCTGAAAATACAGCGCTCATTTAATCAACCCCTATTTTGTAGCTGCATTAAAAAAGGCATATTTGAAACCTTTCCTTCTTTTATGCAAGTTTCAGACAATTATGTTGCTGTGGAGCTCCGAGTGACACGGGCATCCTATTAATCAAGCTTGGGGCATGCTTACGAGCCGCCGCACCATAGAGGAAGCTGGACAACTCACCCGATTTCATACCGTCTTGACAGGAAGGCAATTGGGAGCGTACTTTCAGTCAGTGTGGGACTTTCTGTTGACATAATAATTTCGCTGTTAAAATGACTGACATTGGTTTAAAAGCAGTTTATGTTTTATGTAATATTTTGAAAATTTTTGAACCTTAAAATATTTTCACAGCGTGCCAAATATTCTCTTCATGAACACAGATCTTCGTGATACAATGAATTCGCGAGAAGTTTTTTCAGTGAGCTTGTCAGTCATCCCTTTCATTAAAGTCATAATTCTGAACCAGTCGCAGGATTAGTGAGTGTTTCATCACCATTGGAAGCCCTGCTCCTGAATCTGTCGTGAAATTAGTGAGTTTGCCATCACTATTGGAAGCCCTGCTTTTAAACGAGTCACAGGATGAGTGAGCGTTTAATCGCTGTTGGGATTCCTGCTCCTGAGCTAGACGCAGCCATTCTCCAGCCAACCTTGAGCAGCCTTGCGTAGCACGAGTGCGTCCTGTTTGGGCGCCGTGGCGGCTCTCTGTGTCCGCTCCCAAGTTCAGTGACTCCTACACTTGTTTGGTAGAACTTTCTGTGTTACGTCAGACTTTGATCAGGTTTAAACTATGGAACGAACTTGTTTTTTGGGGCTAATTGAAATTTTGATCCGTTGTTGGTGCATGTCCAAGATCTGGGCATACAGTCTCTCATTGAGAGTGCTTATAGATATCCGACTCTTGATAGAAAGCGTTTCTTTCTAGACTGGGTAAGTGCCAGTCGTTGTACGTTTACTTTTTTACATTTTGTTTTTGTATTCGTACCTCATACATGAACAGTTCTGTTGAACGCTAATTTGGAGTTAGCGATTCTTATTATTGTATGTCTTGTGTGTATTTGTGCGCGCAAAGAGCAAATTGATGGCCCTTCATATCGGCTGAGTTAAATTCCTTCTGTATACTTTTATGGAGGAACACGACGCATCCTCTGCGTACAATGATGTTATCGTGTGCGTGAGTGAGGGATGAGGCATTAATAAGAAAAATTACTGTTGCGTGTACGTATTTCGCTTCATTCCACACGAGCGTGAACTCTCCCTCGCCGTCTGCGAGCAAACCTTTCAGCGCTGATTGTAGAGTGCGGTGTTCCATCCATCGACGCTGTGACAGGGCCTCCGAGAGCTCTGAGCCCGTGATGATGTCAACAACATGGTGGATGTACACACAGTACGTCTCTAACGGTCGTAAAATTTTGTGAGCAATTTAGGGTGCTGAAATATCAATTATTTATCAATTATGATCTGGAAAATTAATAGACCATGTTTATAATATCAAGGGAAATTCAGTCAACGAAATATTAACAATTGTAATTAGAGCCTTTAAATTACCGTGTGGCATTTTTATTTCGCGTCTACTTCAGCTACAATGCCAAATCAGAGATTTTACCGCTGTAAATGTCAAAACTTCATACTACGCGATAGCTGATATGTCTTTTTTCTGATACATCTCTTATGGTTATGATTATGGTTATGTGCATATAAAAGTGACACACTTTCAGCATTAAATAGTTTGGCTGATTATCCCTTGAAACGGACCAGAGTTTGGAGTTCAAACCAAAGTTAGTTATTTCAATCCAAAGGAGTGAGCATCTCACTTTAGATGACAATTAAAAAGTAGGAGACCTTGCTACGATGAATGTGAGTCGGGGGTGTGGATGTCGTATATTCTGACGCACCTCTCGTGCCTATGGGAACGTCAGAGGGAATCATCTCTTTCATGACCAATACAAAAAGGAGATGTGCTGCGTTAAAAGGGCCAGCCTTGCTCTCACTGGTACATTGACCTATACTGATAGTATTTTTGCCTATGACTCCCATATCCACACCTATAGATGTAGTTTGCTTGCTATCACAGTGCAGTATCAATAAAACCTTTAGTTTAAATTGTATTTTGATCCAAGTTTGTTAACACTCAATTTGAATTTTTTTTGTCATTTCGCTCTGCAAGTCTTTTGTATAGTACAGCGCCTGTGCAGGGCTTATTACGATTACTTGCAGGGCATGACTCGGTCCGTTGATTGTGGAGGGTGAATTTCGCAGTCCAGGATTTGGGGAGTAAAGACGGAGATAAGAACGTTTTTATTCCACGACTTGGCGATTTTCTACCACCGGACGTTCACAGTACGTGTCGGGAACATTTGCACTTATTCTATATTTTTAAATCGACGAACTCCATCCGTTACTTAAAGTTGAATTCTCATAAAATTTCTCGTATTGTTTTGAATAAAAGGAACTTTTCCGTAGTTCAAGCGAACGTTTATTTTATCGGTCTGAAACTAATTATATGTTATATTATTTATTTTTACATTTTCATTACCGGTTTCTATTTCTACTGTTTCGAAGTTTATTGACCTAAGACATAAATTATATTAGAAAACACAGCATCCTTTTCGTATCGCGCGAATCATTACTACCAGTTTTTCTATTATTATGGACTATTTGTGTTGAGTTCGCTTATGTAAATTAGCGTTTCAGTGAAAAATATTTTCATATTTAAAGATATTCTTTTCATGATATTGTTTTTAGTTGTGTAAACCTCATTCTGCAAGGTGAAATTTTTTCACTATTTTGTGATTAAATCAAAATTTTTTGCAGTTTTGCATAGAAGAACGTTCTTGCGATGTGATTCACGAGCCTTCCACGATGAAGTGCTTCCTACTGCAATCGAGAATTAGAATATATGTTTTACCTTTGTCCTTCATGAGGTTCCACCGCTGCAATCTGGATGCTATGAGTAAAGCAATACTCTTTTGGAGTTTTAATTGTCTAATCAGTCATGAATTTCACCTTGTGTGATTTTGTGTACGTTACAGGAGGTACTTACCGGTTCAATTGATATATCAGCATCACGGGGCTTAGAACACTTTCCAACTCAGCAAGTTCAGCTCCATCATCCTTTATATCACTGTCAGTCGAAATTTAAGGAGGGGGATCGGGAACTGGGAATCTGTCTCCATGCGAATGACAGATGATATCATGAGGTATTTAATATTCCTCTTCTTCTGCGTATTAATTCCTTTGTTCAAGCATGGTGTCATGCAGAAATAGCAATCGTTGGTATGGTTTGTTGGTTTACACCACACGGTGGGCGCACCAAAACGCATGGAAACTTTTTTCCCATGGATTCAAGCATTCAGGGAGGATGATCACTTCGTGCGACAAACGTGGGGAGACGAATTTTTCTCCTAGTCTCCGACACGACACCCAAAGTATATTACAAATTATTTTTTCCGTACGGCAGTCAATGGCTACTTTTTAGAACCACCAATCACGTCAGAGCAGAAGCAGCAAAAGTTATCTGATGAATTGACACGCCAGCATTGCTGCACATTCAGTGGGGTACAAAATTTATGTACAGTGTATCAAGTTACGCGTACAGTAACTCAGTGTTGAACAAAGCAGCCAATAAAATTACGAAAAACACAGTGAGATGAAGTTATCCGCTCTCTTGTATCTGCGAGATGTGACCATTGGCTCCTGGAACCGCTTTTTCAGGGCATAATCTAGCCCCTAGTTCGTAATGCTTAATTGGGCGTAGGACGCTTGAAAACCAGTTTCTTTGAGGAATATTCTGGCTTTAATTTACAGCATTACTAACTGTAGCTAAATGTTCACAGAAAATTATGATAGTTAGTAGACGAAAAGAAAAAATTCTATGACTCCAAAATTAGTAAATATCGTAAGGAAATAAATTAGCAAACTGAGCTATGCTATCTAACTAAAGGGTTTGGTACTCGTGAGACCTAAAATCAAACAAAGTAGAAATTGAAGCCAGTGACACACTTGAAAAGACTATGGCACTTATGTTCATTTACGAGCAAGCAAACTAACGGATTCGAATTGGGGCTTACCAATTCCAGTACAGACGGGGAGCGCAATACAATATATACATATTTAGTCGAGTGTAGCAGTTCACCCACAAAACATATGAAGAAAAAGAAACCTGAGAAATTTGAATCCATCTACCGACATGTAGGACCTCTTGATTTATGAGATGAAAGGCGACAGAAATGAGCGGTGATGAGTCTATTTTTCCCCTTTTTTCCGTTGTTGGTACTTATACTTGGCCTTCCGTAATTACAACGTGCAATAGCGTTGTATGGAAAATGTGAGAAGCGAGATTACTCATCACGCTAAGAATGACACAGTACAAAGAATGTACAATTTGTTGAACAAATAAATCTTGCGGAAATCGACGAAGTTTTACTCAGCCACACTTCATTCTCGGTCTCCCTTTGAGATGATGAGTCGATATCGGCCCTCACGCGAACGTTGATGCACTAAACTGCTCGGTATCTCTCCCCTTACTAATTATCACAATAGCAGACGGGGATTTTTACGTAAGCTTTGTAAGCTTTGAGGAAAACGATCTACATTCTCCCGTATTCTTTGCTATCTTATTGATTTTATCTGTTGATAAAAGATGAAATATATTAGAATCCCATAATTGAGGAGTATTATGGCCCGGAATAGTGCAAACAGCAAAAGCATTCCAAATTTGAGACCTAGACTATACACCTGCATTGACTTTTATCGATTTTATTCGTAAACAAAATTATCAAGTATCTGGTATTTACCAGGTATTCTTGTTACTAATTTTTTAATTGTTCACTGGATGCTAGTTTATGCATGGATAGAACCCGCCTCAACGCCGTTGATGTGCAACCGAGGTCGCGTTAACGTATACTATAGTATTTGTGCGGTGAACATGTCTAGTTCCAAACAAAATGACTAGCATGAACAGCACGGTGTCTAATGAGTTAATTTAAAGCATCAAAAGAAGTCTTTCTTACTTTTGATAAAGTGAAGAGACGAAAAATAAATCTGCTCTTGTAATCAAATCCGCAGAAGTCATGGATTGACTCTGTAAAGACAACCCCATGTTCCGCAAAACCAAATTGCTTGAAATTTTGTGGGATCAAAAGCATGTGGTGCATCATGAGCGACTAAAACTATGTGAAATAATGAATACCGAGAATCGCTGATAAATTCAAACCATGGATGAATCTATTTGGCTAGAAGACAGAGAAAATAAACATCACACAGCCAAAGACGTCAGACACCATTTCTACCCTTGGTAGGGAGCTCTAAACTCACACGCCACAAGCAGTACTCACCTGACTTGACTCCTTTGGACTACCACTTGTCTTCATCGGTATTGCCTGCACTTTCCCAGTAATACGTCAACAATTATGAAGATGTCGAAAATTTTCTTGTTCACCGTATCACCTCAAAATGTGAATAAACTGTCCGATAAAGGAACTACACGATAAATGACAGATGAGCAAAACGTACATTCAGCAACGGCACATAACGAACAAAGTAGTATGTGTTACCTTTCTCTCATAGCACGATTATTTTAATGAAACATTGGAAATTTTAACCATCACACCTGGTCCGCAAAACTGTTTATTTTTAAATTTCTATAAGTAATCGTAAGCCAATTTAGACCTGTTATTTCAATTATCTGTTCGATAGCGATAATAGCAAAGTTATCTTTCACTTATTTGAAATACTTCAGTTCTTGGTTTTGGCTGACTCCATTTTATATCTCTGTGGCAGAATTTTGTTAAGAAGGGAAAGAAAAGTTTTCCTGTGCAACTATTCTTAGTATCGTCTTACTGAGTGACTTATCACGGAAATGTCAACACATTTGGCATCATATTCACATAAGTTGTTATGTGTTATCTTCCAATTAATCTGAGATGGTAAATTGCTTATGACTATTATTGCATAACATGTTTTGTTTTCATTGTATCAAAACAGCTAAGTTCCAGAAAAATCTGTTGACAATCATAATAAATTTACTCAGGGGGTGAAACGTTAATTGCTTCCTGCCTGAGAATGTTTCTAATTTTTTTCTTTTGCAGGTACGATGCTGAAGTGCGGAGAAGATATCATCGTCGGAAGAGGGGAGAGGAAGACACTCAAATTTTGGAGCGCCGAAGACGATTTATTGAAAGTACAGCTTGTCTCTGCGCCTGAAATCCACCAACGCAGGCCGCCTGGAGGTGTTATATCATACTCCAAAATTCCAGGACTATCCGAAGCTATCCTTGCCCATACCAAAAATAAACTCAGTCCCGGTGGTGGACTTCATTACGCGGGCAACCCAGACATCGCGATTGATCATGTATTCCAAAACGACGAGTCCAGTTATGATGACTACTACACTTTTAGCAAACAAAGTAACGACTCCCAATTAACAGACGCTGACTATCCGTCAAATTTACTTCAAGAATCTGGTGAAAACTTTTCGACTACTGAAACGATGTCTGATTTTGTTGATACTACTGTTTCCGAGGAGTTGCAGACGACTACGGGAGTGCATACTCCAATTACAACTACTCAGTCATCGACAACCCAAGGCATGAAATTAGTAACTTTCTTTCCAGATTTACAACATTACACTCGTGGAGATACAATCAATGCAAACACTCGCCTTGAGAACGAAGATGCTGAAACGAGCCTAGAAAACGTGGCAAATGACAATAGTTTCACAGATGAACACATAAACAAGGAGAGTTTCCAAAGCACCGCCGATAATACTAATATTGATTTTGGAGCCGAAGACCTCCCTGGCACAATCAAAGAAGCAGTTGTGGTCGAGAGTCAAACCATTATTGACGATGAAATTAATCGAGACATGGCGCTGTCTAATGAAACAGAGAATGAGCTCAGCGCAACAGTCCAATCTGTTCTTTTCGAGGATAGCAAAGAAAATCTTGGTGACACATTACTGGCAATACTTAACGGACATCATGAACCACTAGAAGTGACGAATACCGAGATTTCAAGTTCAGACACTTCTGGTACTACGGACACTGAAGAACACACTCATGTTGTAGATGGTTTGAGTGGTGAACTAGGTTTTTCAGGTGTGTTGCCAAATTTCCAAGAGGAAGAAGATACGTCCAAGTATAGTGTTCTTGATGAGGAATCACAAACTAGAGAAGATCAAGGATCTGAAGCACACGATGAGAGTGGAACGATCGATCTTTTGCCCTTCGGACCTACTGACGATGTAATCTTTTCTGAAAATCCTGAAAACATTTCGATCGTTCTCACTACAGAAGTGCCTGTGGCTTCTGAGGTCGTATCTCGAACAGAGAATAATGTGCCCGAGAGCTCGGTGAATACTGAATCGTCTTACTTTGAAAAAGATTCGAGTAATTCCCTGTCATCTACCTCACAATCAACTATGGATGCGCAATTTACCTCTGGGAGCGGCTTTACTATAAGTGACAATTTAATAACTGAACGTACTTTCGATGGTGAAGGCACGATCTCCGACAAATTTGCGAGTCAAGTCATTGAAACAGCAGAGATCGAGGAACATGGCAGCGAGAAGTTCAAAGTTGATTCGAAGAACAAAGTTGCTATTTATTCAGATACTGAAAGCTCGGATGACTCTGAATTTGAAAACGTGACAGAGGTAAAAACAGAAGAAGCAGCTGGAGTAGAAAAAAATCCGCTAAACGTCTCGGTTACGGCTGTCACAGAGAGCAGCGAACAGCAGTCCCAGTTTCTAACTAGTGGAAACGATGAGAGTGTAACGGATGCTATTGGTGAGTTAACAACCGTGCTACCAGATGAAGTGACTGGTGAGACTGTGGATGATGTTCTTGCTGTCGAACAACGAACGCATGACACAAGCGACTTGGCATTACCTGACGCAGAATTTTCTTCAGCTGAATCCCTAGGAGACCAGACAACACCACTGGATGAACTTTTGCGTGAGTCGTTTGCGGACATCTTAACTAATATCGATGCTGAAAAAACAACTGTTGAAGAAAGTGCAAAAGAAGCTCCAGTTAATGAAATTTCGGATAGCGAAGATCCGACAGTAGATTCAATAGATGACATGGAAAAGATAATGAGCACTTTGTCTGATGACTCTCTATTTTCTCAAGCACCTCCGCTTCGACCAGAAACGACTTACCACAATATCAAACATGTCAGTATGGCAGGACACCAAAACCACTATGAGAATGCAGTTGTTAATAATCATGAGTACCTTCTCAGGCAGGAAGATATCCCTTTGAACGAAGAAACAGAAAACTCTATTCTTTTGAAAATACATCTTCAAAATAACAGTGACAGCATTTCATCTACTTCACTAGAAGATATATCAACTCTAAATAGCAATAGAAGCGACGTTAAAGATCTTGAAGTAACAAGTCCAACACAATTGCAAAATGTTACTGAAGTTAAATCTAGCAATAATGAATTATCATTTACAACTCAGAGTACTGCTGAATTTGGAGAGAACGTCACAGACAGTTTATTAGAAAACACATCTCATCCCCAAACTGTTACAGATAATATTGTTCAAATTATTCCAGAAAATGAAATCCTTGAACTCAAAGATGAAGAAGTGGTATCAGATTCTAGTCGACCTTTAGAAATTTCCCTTTCATCTGACTTCATGACCTCAGGTGCGGTTCACAGTGAAGTACATCAGTCTGCTATGGGTGAAGAGGCGACTGAAGCTGACATTGGAATTCAAACAACCACTGACAGTCACCTGGACACGACAGATGCTACAAGCGAAGTGCCTGACGAATTTAAAGGATACGAATACTATGAAAACCTTTACGATTCACTTATGCCTCAAAAGCAAACGGAGGGTAAGATAGGAATCGATGACCTGCTAGCCCAATCGGGTAACGTTTCGAAAGTGGATCCTGAATTTGCCCCTCTTGACGATTTCGACACAGATATTTTACCTGAAGTTGATTATGATGCTACAAAAGCGACTATCCCTCAAACTTCAATCGATAATGGATCACAACCTCTTGATCCGAACGATATCGAGCAGGCAAGAGTGCCGTTGCCAGATTGGAAACCTTCAAATGACGAGCTCCCAAAGAATGTCAAGGATTCGACAACTGCTGGTAAAATTGAGAGCTTTGGAGAAGGTAACGAAACCATTAGTGTAGATGGAGGAATAGTATTTAATTCTGATTCGCCAGATTATGAACAAACCAAGCAAGACATACCAATTGAGGCGATATCTTCTGATTTAACTGATAGTATGAAAGACATATACCAAATGCGAGTGAAGGGTCCAAGCTTGAATACAGTCAGAGACAGTATAAAACTAAATTCAGTAAACGATATAGACCTTTCACAGAATCCGATATTGTCCCAAGAAATTCCATACGCAAAAACCGATGGACGCGAGAAAGTTCAGAACGACATTCTTAATTCTATAGCCTCCATTATAAAAGACACTCTCGATTCTACAGACGGAAATGCGGTTACCATAACAGAGAGTATATCCTCTATTGATACTACCGCTAAAATTCCAGATACTCAGGAATACGATGATACACCGCACGTTTCAGGTAATGCTGATAATGATAATGCTATAAACGATAAAGGTAATGCATCTGAATTAATAGAGATACCACTGGAAATTGTAAATGGCGAGGTCAAAGTTTCACAGAACCAACCCACCTCTTCACTCTCTGTGCCATTAAGTGCATTGGAGTCTGAGGAGACATTTGATAACTATTTGAGAAATCATCTTGTCAATGGAAGTCATGTATTGAGACTTGACACCGGTGAAAAGGTACCTGTTCAAAGTTTTGATGAGCTGACAACTGCCTTAAAATCAGATCAGGGGATCAGTGACTTTGTGGCTGGTGGAAAAGATAATGTTCAAGTGAACGTCGATGAAGAATTAAGTAAGATATCTGGTCAAAGTGATGTAGAGCCTCAAACACCTGATGAAGCTGACGAGACTAATGACAGAGTATTAGTAGACGGATCTAACCTATCATTGGATACTGAAGTTGATAGTGATGGCAATGAACAAACACAATCAGAAAAATTTACTGGTGAAAATGGTGACGAAGAAGGTGAACGTATATTGGAGGAAACCGTTGAAGCATTTTCCACCCCAGATATAACTGAGGAGCACAATGAAACAGATCTCCAAAGCGATGCAGATCCCGAAATCTCATTCGATGATATTTTAGAAGAGCTTGAAAGTGAAGCCAGAGATGATTCAAGTTTCTCAGAAAATGATATGATAAGAGTGGTTAGTGATTACGATATAGAAACGTCTACAATGAACGCAGATGTTGAAACTGCTCATGTAGAGGGAAATTCACTCGTAGGTGCGACTTCAAAAACGCCCGAATCCACGGATGGAAGCAAGAATGTGATTGATATTCTTGAAGATATGCTGTTTAATGACCCTAACTTGGACAAACTAATTACAGAAGAGAAAAAAGTGAGAACTGATAACATAACTGAAACTCATTTAGATGAAAGTTCAAAATCGGAAAAAGATAAAACCTCTAATTTTGGTGATGAGATAACAAATACTTCACAAGCATCGAATGGGGAAGCTTCCACTGAGGCATCACAAACTTTGCATTATTCCAACGACTTCGATCTGTCATCACTTCGAGTTGCAGAGAGCGAATTCAAATCTTCGGAGAATGAGAGACCTCAATGGCAACTAAGGAAGCCCGCACGTAAAGATGATTCAGGATTTGAGTTTGGAGGGGATACTCCTTTCTTGATGAGACTTCCGGGCAGCCCAAATCCAGGCCTTGTATACATTCAGTATGAGCCTGTTCAGGTAAAATATGTTCCCGCTGAGGGTTTTGACTCGAATGTTAACAATAATGGGTTGACAAATGAGGATGAAATTCAGTTTGCTAAGCGCACTGGAATAGAGCAAGAACTCAATGCTATTGAGACTGACGTCCTACTAAACAACACTGCTGCGTCAACCCAGACATCTGAAGCTCAACACGAACCCCTCGAAGGCCTCAAAGAAACCGATGCTTCCAAAGGCATATATCAAATGATCGGAAACGTTATACCTCATTATGATTATGATGTTGATTCTAACCAAAACTTTGACGTTGAGAGCTCTACTGAAGGCACTCATGCTCACATAGACATTCCCTTAAGTTTCATTTCTCAAGAACCAGCCTACAAAGAAGTACCTGATCCCTTCGTCGTAATGCCACCGCCAGATCTTACAAGCCAAGAGCTTGTGAACCCTGATGATCCCGCTCAAAGTATGTACTCTCATGTCATAGAACCTCATGCTGAGTATCAGTCAGGAAACTTGGACCCTCTTATTCTCCAAAGGGAAAAAGCGGAGGAAAATTTGCTTTCAGGTGGAGAAGTGGAAGTTGGTAAACCGGAGGATGAAATGCTTGAACCTGGAAAGTATTACAGTAGTGAACACAGAGGCACAATATACGGCGATGTGGACTTGGAGAGACTAAATAATCCTGTATTCAGATTGCAAACTAAGTTGCATCGACCCACCGCTGATGAGTTAATGAATCCGTCTTTTACACCATTCCCCATAACAACTAATCCTCCTCGAGAAATTTTGACGACACAAGTGTCAAAGAAAGCTTCGAGCACTTCGCCTGAAATTACTGAAGAAATTGATGAACTTAGACCCGGCATCAATGTAGTAGGTAATTCTAAAGAATTAAATGCTTCGTCCGTCGACTACGACTCAGCTTCATCTGCTGCACTTCTTGTTTCAAACGACGACGCTTCTGTGAACGATATATTCAGTGACAGCCGAGAGGGCACTGATCAAAACTCGCTAAAGAACGGTGGTGCATCATTTAAAGAACCTGAAAGTGTCGGTTATTCATCACCACCGGCGGTTGATTTCAGGCTCTCCTATAATCCGAGTGACATGCCGAAGTTTATGCGAGAGAATCCTAACGCGTTTCCATCTTGGTATCCCCAAGGCAATGACGGTAATAATTTCCGAGCTGAAGCGTTAACGGCTGAGGAAAACACGCCTCTTGGCTCTCACAGGGATGCAACTCAGGAAATTTCTGGAAAGAACTTTGCTGACTTTGAAAATCCCAATTCTGAATTCAAGGAATCTGCGCGACACTCTGGAAATGCTTTCACGAGAGAGGTAATGATTTATTATCAGTTAAGTAGCAATTGAATCACTATTATATTTGGTTGCTTGTTTACAAACGAAAAATACTAATTTGAGAATAGAGGCAAGTTTAAAATATATGTTCTGCAATGGATTTCGATAGAGAGAAAATCTAAAGCAAAGAATAAATTTTGCACTCCAAATCGATCATGTTACCTTCTTTGCCTCAGAGTCGGTGGCCCAGCAACGAGAAGAACCATTATGGAGCTTTCTACCATCCAGCTGATATACCAGGAGTTATGATGGCAGATCTTACACGTCGTCATGTGAGTAGAGAGAATCCATGGTGATCACCGAAAGGTTGGACACGGTAAATATGTCGGAGGGGAAATCTTCAAGCAACTGAACGTCTTCAGTTTGTGGTTATACCAGTTTTAGCCGATGAGGAATGATGAGGGATGATTGCAATGGGTAAGAACCGTTTTTCTTATGAGAATTCAACAGTTCAAGTCGTTGGTTTGAAGTTCAAAAATATGTTCAAGGGAAAGTTTGTGATTTCATTTGCCCGCTCCTTTTTCCAACTTCAATCTGTACTGAATTACATGGAAACGGTGTGAAAAAACTTGAATACTGAGTTTTCAAATCACTGCCATGTTTAAGGTTGAGGTGCTCAACTTGTACGGTGAGAGATTTGGGAAAAACAGTTCCATTTTTTTATTTTTCCACTGTTTTAAAGTTGCTTTTGTAGTTATGGCAAAGTAATTATTATATAGTAAATGTAGTCTTCTCCCGGCTCTCAACATTTCTGCAATGATCTGGAATATTTTAATGCCACAGTATTGAAATTAATACAAGAATTTTTAAGTGTCCAGTTTACTTTCGTTCCAGTAATTCACAGTTTACTCTCACAATAATGAGCTCATGAAAGTTTTGTTTATTCAGTTCATGGTTGTGTTTAATTTGATATTAGTAACGTTTGTTTTATTGCACGATTAATGCATTTTTCATCTTTCTTGATGTCCAAGTTATTTTCCTTTCTACTGATGATATGAATTAAAAAATTGAGTTTAATATTTCCTAACACTTAAATACAAACATGATTGAACAACTCGTTCATTGGTATTCTTGTGAATGATGACGTAGATGCTGATTTCTTTTGAACATGAATTTGCTTGTTATGTGAAATTGCTAAATGTAAGTATCTGCTCGGAATAGTTTTTGTGGATTTCCGAGGCATCAATTCTTTACTCTTCTTCAAACTGTTTTTAAAATCGTTTTCTATTTTATATTTTTTTAAAAACAAAAGAACCTCTTTGATTTGAAAGTCTTTTGTCTTCAGTCAGAAAGAGAAGAAGTACTCAAATATTATGTTTTCGAATTCCAGTTGTCTTTACCTGGGAACTCCCAGGAGTCTCGCTCGTCCGGCCTGCCTTGGTACAAAAGTCATTCCAATTCTGCTTCCGAAGTCGAGGGTGGATCTGCCGTCAAGAACGACCCATCTGCTCCTCTCATCTTCGGGCCAACGTTTTTCAAGTAAGAAAGATGCGCTTAGTCGCTAGAGCTCTCTAATGCGAAGTCAATGATTGAGTCATTTGGAAGACTGCCTGTTGTGGTGTTCTCCCCCAGGCTGCAACACGCTTCGGGCAGACTTTGAGCTATCTTTTTCGTGATAGGATAGCCCGAAGCGAGTGCCTGAGGTCCAACCGTATTCGGCAGGATATGGACAACACGGGGGTAACACGGTAATTATATTGGTGCCTGTTAGGTACACGGAACACGGACCATTACACTGGGCCCTCGGTGACTACTATGGGCACTGTTCGTTACTCGTAAATTACGTAATGATTGGAACGCAGCACTAATACGTGATGGTTGAAATACAATACTATTCGAGAAGTACGCAATGATTGAAACACAATCCTATGTGAGAATAGCACAAATATGTGGTGATTGGAGTACAATCCTATTCGAGAATGACATAAATTGAAACACAATCCTATGCGAGAATAGCACAAATACGTGATGATTGAAGCACAATCCTATTCGGGAATGACGTAATGATTGAAACACAATCCTATGCGAGAATAGCACAAATACGTGATGATTGAAGCACAATCCTATTCGGGAATGACGTAATGATTGAAACACAATCCTACGCGAGAATAGCACAATACGTGATGATTGAAGCACAATCCTATTCGGGAATGACGTAATGATTGAAACACAATCCTATGCGAGAATAGCACAAATACGTGATGATTGAAGCACAATCCTATTCGGGAATGACGTAATGATTGAAACACAATCCTACGCGAGAATAGCACAAATACGTGATGATTGAAGCACAATCCTATTCGGGAATGACGTAATGATTGAAACACAATCCTATGCGAGAATAGCACAAATACGTGATGATTGAAGCACAATCCTATTCGGGAATGACGTAATGATTGAAACACAACCCTATGCGAGAATAGCACAAATACGTGATGATTGAAGCACAATCCTATTCGGGAATGACGTAATGATTGAAACACAATCCTATGCGAGAATAGTACTAATACGTGATGATTGAAGTACAATCCTATTCGAAAATGACATAAATTACGTAATGATTGAAACAAGCACCAATAGCGGGTAACGTCCGCGAGGACGCTACTTACGAACGCAGCGGCGAGACGTGATGATTGGTGCTACGTCGTGCGACTGTTACGAACAGGTCAGCTGGTGCTAGCGGGGCGCCGAGACGAGGCTAGTCAGCTGGGTCGGGCCCAGCCGCCACGCGGTTCACCGTTGTAGCTGATAAGTAGCTACGGCGAGGCTAGCCGGCCGGAGCGGGCGAGAGGTGTCGTAGAGCGGCTTGGCCGACGACGCCAGCACGGGGCGTTGCAACGTGACTTTTTTTAAGGCTTTGGAACACCTTGAAGCTTCAAGACGCTACTAGGTTTAAGACCTTGCAACACCTTGGGGCGTCGATAGGCAGGGCCGGTCTCCGGAGCTTGGTGCAGGTACGCGAGAGACAAAGTCGATCTCGGAAGCTAGATGCAGGAACACGAGGCTGGTGCTGGAGATGTGACTTGAACGAGGACGAGGGCTTGAGTGAGTGCGAGCCTTGTTGGGGTCGCCTTATGTAGGCCTCGAGTGCAAGCCCTGAGTCCGGGCGTGAGTCCTGATTGGTCGCGAGTTTGTGGGCCTGTGGTGCTGGAGGCAGGAAGCCGTTGTAGCTTACGGGCACCTTTTCTCATAGTGGCGAGGCGGCTTCTCTCAGGTCCCGTGTTTGGTTGACTAGGCGCTTCGGGTCCGGAGGTGCTCTGGAACGGATGCGGTTGTAGTCTGGAGGCAGCTTTTCTCAGGTCTTGTGGGGGTCCGCGGCTTGCCGCTGGGATCACCACAGGTGTCCCTCTCCTGTTTTTTTTTTTTTTTTTTTTTTTTAAAACACTTAGTACCTCACTGGTGGTCTGCTTTCTCTGCCGTATTTAGTGAATACTGCCTGTTTTGCTGTTTTAGGGATTGCTGTGCCTGTTCCAGGGAACGGAACTCCCTCGTATACTTCGTAGTTTGTTGCTCTCGGTGCCTTAGCCTGTTGTTGAGGTTTATCCTCGATGGTGGGTAGGTACGCTGCTTTGACCCTCTCCGTCGCGATGTTAGCTTTTTTGCCTTGTATATCTACGGTGATGTAGTTTGGTGTCCTTTGGAGCACGGGAAAGGGACCTGCGTAGGGTTTCTGTAAGGGTCTTCTGTGCCCCCCGTGTTTCACGAAGACGTTGGTCGCCTTGTATAGAGCGCTCGGGACATTGGCTTTTTGGGGTCCCTGTTGTCGTGGCAGTATTGGCTGCAGGTTTGTCATTCGTTTTTTTAGGCATTGTAGAAATTCTCTGGCGGGCCGGTCTCCTTTTTCTTTCTCGGGTAGCTCTCCTGCGAGGCGCAATGTTTGTCCGTATACCATTTCGGCGGGGGAGATGTTTGCGTCCGTGTGTGGCGTGGCTCGGATGTTAAGCAGTATGAGGGGTAGTGCGTCTGCCCAGTCTGCGTCAGTGACCGTAGCTTTTAACGCCTCCTTCAATCTTCTGTGCATCCTCTCCACCAGTCCGTTGCTCTGCGGGTGGTACGCTGTCGTTCGCTGTCTCTCAGCGCCCAGCGCCGTCAGCAAGTTTTTCCATAAGTTAGACTCGAACTGGACGCATTGGTCCGTGATGATTGTTGTTGGAGCGCCGAATGATGCTACCCAGTCTTTTAGGAATGCCCGTGCTGTTGTTTCTGCCGTACAATCGGCCATTGGGGTAGCGGTGCACCATCTGGTGAAGCGGTCAATGCACGTCAGCAGGTACCGTTTGTTTTGTGACACGGGTAGTGGTCCGACGATATCGATGTGTATCGTCTGGAACCGTTCCTTGGGTACCGGCATCTTCCCGGGCGGGCATTTGGTGTGCCTTATTATTTTGCTTGTCTGGCATGGAATGCACTCGCGTGTCCACTTGCCGACGTCTTTGTTGAGTCCGGGCCAGATTACTCGCTGCCTCAAGAGGTCCCTTGTTGCTTGTATGCCGGGATGACTCGCCCCGTGGAAATGCTGAAATACGTTCTTTCTGCAGCATTCCGGGATGTATGGCCTCCGTAGGCCTGTTGACACGTCGCACCAGAGGGGTGGTTTACCGGTCTGTCTGATTATGGGGCGTAGTTTGAGCGCGTTCTTTGATGCTGGGTGCAGCAGTTCTTCTAATTCTGCGTCTCTGTTTTGTTCGGTCATTATTTTGTCGTAGTTGATCGCGGGTCCTTTAGGTATTATTGTTGACACCAGACGTGATAGTGCGTCTGCGACCGTGTTGTTGTCGCCGCTGATGTGCTTGATTTCGCAGTCGAACTGTGAGAGGTAGGAGAGCTGTCTTGCTACCCGGGGGCTGTTGCCTTCCGTGGCTTTTTGCAGGGCAAAACAGAGCGGTTTATGGTCTGTCCTGATTTCGAAGCTTCGGCCTTCCAAAAAATGCTCGAAGTGTTTCACTGCGAGGAATATCGCCATTAGTTCGCGGTTGTAGGTGCTGTATTTACGTTGGGTGTCGTCTAGTTTTTTGGAGAAAAATGCTACGGGGCGCTGTTCTTGCCCGACATTTTGTTGTAGTACGGCGCCGACTGCGGTTCCTGATGCGTCTGTGATTAAGGTGCTTTTGCCTTCTGGAGCGGGGTGCGCTAGCAAGGTGAGTTGCGAGATCTCGCGTTTTAGGCTAGTGAACGCTGCGTCTAGTTCTGTTGTCCAGTTGATAATTTTCTTTGAGTTTTTGGAGTATCCTTTTGTCAATCCGGTCAGAGCTTGCATCTTTTCTGCTGCGGCTGGGAGGAATCGGTGGTAATAGTTGACTATTCCTAGGAATTGTCGTAGCTTTTTTACTGTTGCTGGTTGGGGAAAACTGCATATTTCCTCTATTTTCTGAGGGAGTGGTGAGATTCCGCCGGCTGACACTCTGTGTCCGAGAAAGTCTAGCTCGGGCACTCCGAAAATGCACTTGGCGGGGTGCACGCGCAGTCCTTCTCCTTGTAGCCGTTGGAAGAGTTGTCGGAGGTGTTTTTGGTGCTCCTCTGCGTTTGCGGACGCTATCAGTATGTCGTCGATGTATGCCGTTACGAAGTCCATGTCTCTTGTTACCGCGTCGATGTATCGTTGGAACGTTTGGGCTGCGTTCCGCAGCCCGAATGACATCACGGTGTATTCGTACAGCCCAAATGGTGTGGTGATGGCCGTTTTCTGGATGTCCTCGTTTTTGACGGGTATTTGGTGATAGGCTTTGACGAGGTCGATTTTGGAGAAGATTGTTTTGTTATGCAGTTTGTAATGGAAGTCTTGACAGTGTGGTATTGGGTAACGGTCAGGTTTGGTGCTTGCGTTCAGTCGTCTGTAGTCTCCGCAGATTCTCCATGCCCCGGGTTCGGCTGCCTTTGGTACCATGTGCATGGGTGATGCCCAGGCGCTCTTCGACGGCCTGATGATGCCATGTTCCAGCATTTCCTTGAATTCTCGTCGCGCCGCTTCCAATTTTTCCGGAGACAGTCTCCTTGGTCGTGCATATACTGGGGGTTCGGTTGTTTCGATGTGGTGTTCTACGTCGATTTTCTTTTGTGTGTGCCGGATGTGTTGGGAGGTCGGTAGTATTCCGGGGTATTCCTCGTACAATGTGTTGAATTCCGGGGCGGTTTGGTGTTCGATCCTGTGCACTCGTTGGCTTCTTGAAACGACACGTTTGCAGGGTACTTTGGTTCCGGAAGTTTGGGCGTATAGGCTTGCGTTTGCGGTGTCGACGCTTAGCTGGTGTGCGGCGAGGAAATCCATGCCAATGATCGGTTGTCCCACGTCCGCTTCTATGAAGTTCCAGCTTACGGGCCATAGGGGGTTGAGCAGGATGATGCGCTCAGTCGTCCCGTAAGAAGCTATGGGGGTGTTGTTGGCGGCGAGTAAGTCGTAGGACGGGGGTTTGAGCGTGTGTTTCTTTTTAGCTGGTACTAGGCTGACGGCTGAACCGGTGTCGATGACGTATCGTACGTTGCCGGTGTCTGTGACGTACATTAGCTCGCCTTTTTTTGTCTGTGCGGAGACTGGGGCGTTTACCATTCTCCGCGGTCGTTCGTTTCCCGCGAAACTGCAAGGTTGGGTACAGTTTCTTGCTCGGTTACCGAAAGTTTGGTGGTAATAGCAGATTGCTTGGTCCTGCTTGATTCTTGTATTGCTTCTGTTTCCGTACCTAGGTCCTGGGGTTTGGTTTCGCCAATCTTCTGCTTGCTTCTTGTTTTCCTGTGGGCGTAAAGCGTTTGCCAGCATTTTCTTGAGTTCTGCTATTTCCTGTAGGGCTTTGTCAAATTCCGCTCTTGAGACGGTAAGAGATGGTGGTTGTTTGATGGCAGTTACGGCGATGGGTTCACTCATGGCAGTTTGGCAAGCGGTTTGCCTTGCTATGATCTGATCTGCGATTACTCTGTATTCTTCGTCCGTTTTTCCCTTGCCTAGTGCCTCGATCAGCGGTTGTGCTGTGATTGGTAGCTTTGCGAGGTGCATGGAACGGATGACGGACGGTGGTAGGGGTGCTTGCCTGCAGCTGTTCAGTCGTTTCATTTCGAGGAGCAATTCTGATGGCGTATTGTCTCCCATGGTAGTTTTGACGATGGTGTCGTAGTTTGCTTCCTCGTCGTGTCGCACGAAACGGTGCGTTAATGCGGCTTTTAATGCGTCGTATTTATCGTTTGCCGGTGGGTTCAGGAGTATTTCTTGGATCTCGGATACGATGTGTGTTGGGAGTCCTCCTAGTAACGCTCCGAACTTTGCGCCGTCGTCCAGGTTTGGTACTTGTGCGAGGAACACGTCGCAATGCAGTAACCATCCTTTCACATCTCCGCTGAATGCGGGCAACCGGATATCTTTCCCAGCCATGCCTCCTATTGCCTGCCGAATACCTCTGGGGTCAACCAGTGTGGTGTTCTCCCCCAGGCTGCAACGCGCTTCGGGCAGACTTTGAGCTATCTTTTTCGTGATAGGATAGCCCGAAGCGAGTGCCTGAGGTCCAACCGTATTCGGCAGGATATGGACAACACGGGGGTAACACGGTCATTATATTGGTGCCTGTTAGGTACACGGAACACGGACCATTACACTGGGCCCTCGGTGACTACTATGGGCACTGTTCGTTACTCGTAAATTACGTAATGATTGGAACGCAGCACTAATACGTGATGGTTGAAATACAATACTATTCGAGAAGTACGCAATGATTGAAACACAATCCTATGTGAGAATAGCACAAATATGTGGTGATTGGAGTACAATCCTAATCGAGAATGACATAAATTGAAACACAATCCTATGCGAGAATAGCACAAATACGTGATGATTGAAGCACAATCCTATTCGGGAATGACGTAATGATTGAAACACAATCCTATGCGAGAATAGCACAAATACGTGATGATTGAAGCACAATCCTATTCGGGAATGACGTAATGATTGAAACACAATCCTACGCGAGAATAGCACAATACGTGATGATTGAAGCACAATCCTATTCGGGAATGACGTAATGATTGAAACACAATCCTATGCGAGAATAGCACAAATACGTGATGATTGAAGCACAATCCTATTCGGGAATGACGTAATGATTGAAACACAATCCTACGCGAGAATAGCACAAATACGTGATGATTGAAGCACAATCCTATTCGGGAATGACGTAATGATTGAAACACAATCCTATGCGAGAATAGCACAAATACGTGATGATTGAAGCACAATCCTATTCGGGAATGACGTAATGATTGAAACACAACCCTATGCGAGAATAGCACAAATACGTGATGATTGAAGCACAATCCTATTCGGGAATGACGTAATGATTGAAACACAATCCTATGCGAGAATAGTACTAATACGTGATGATTGAAGTACAATCCTATTCGAAAATGACATAAATTACGTAATAATTGAAACAAGCACCAATAGCGGGTAACGTCCGCGAGGACGCTACTTACGAACGGAGCGGCGAGACGTGATGATTGGTGCTACGTCGTGCGACTGTTACGAACAGGTCAGCTGGTGCTAGCGGGGCGCCGAGACGAGGCTAGTCAGCTGGGTCGGGCCCAGCCGCCACGCGGTTCACCGTTGTAGCTGATAAGTAGCTACGGCGAGGCTAGCCGGCCGGAGCGGGCGAGAGGTGTCGTAGAGCGGCTTGGCCGACGACGCCGGCGCGGGGCGTTGCAACGTGACTTTTTTTTAAGGCTTTGGAACACCTTGAAGCTTCAAGACGCTACTAGGTTTAAGACCTTGCAACACCTTGGGGCGTCGATAGGCAGGGCCGGTCTCCGGAGCTTGGTGCAGGTACGCGAGAGACAAAGTCGATCTCGGAAGCTAGATGCAGGAACACGAGGCTGGTGCTGGAGATGTGACTTGAACGAGGACGAGGGCTTGAGTGAGTGCGAGCCTTGTTGGGGTCGCCTTATGTAGGCCTCGAGTGCAAGCCCTGAGTCCGGGCGTGAGTCCTGATTGGTCGCGAGTTTGTGGGCCTGTGGTGCTGGAGGCAGGAAGCCGTTGTAGCTTACGGGCACCTTTTCTCATAGTCGCGAGGCGGCTTCTCTCAGGTCCCGTGTTTGGTTGACTAGGCGCTTCGGGTCCGGAGGTGCTCTGGAACGGATGCGGTTGTAGTCTGGAGGCAGCTTTTCTCAGGTCTTGTGGGGGTCCGCGGCTTGCCGCTGGGATCACCACACTGTGTTGGTTGTTGGTCAGTAATGCTATAGGTTTAGTCGAGACCTTCTGATGGAAAAAACAAGTCGGACTCGAGGTTGTTCAGAACAGATTGGCAGATCAGTTAAACAAGAAATTCGCAAATCCAGGTATTTTTTTCTTGCTTGCATAGAAATTTCGGCGCTCTAGTTCCTTGTCAAGTTTTAGCTTTGTGTAGTATTTGAGGGAGATTTTCTACAGACAGATTTTTCCGGACTCATTCAAATGTTAACGGATGCTTATTTAAGTTTTGAATTAAGTTTGTTCTTTAGCGTCGATATTTTTTGCCCAAGTATACGAAATTTTTCAAGTACCCGATGGGAATTTATGGTTCATAATTGTGTCTAAAATTCTGTGGTTTTACTACGGGAAGTAATTTTATGGAAATCTATCATATTCACGCTATGATAATCAAAATTCTGATGAGCAGCAGCAATGGCTAACTCTAAAAATATTACTCACCCCTCGATAAAAGCAACCTGCAAATGATTTACTTCTTTGTGCGAAGTTATTTGATTAATTATAAATGTATATATCTACGTCATACGCTAGTGCCATCGGATGTTATTTTATCTAATCAAAGTATACCAAAACAAAGTGATTGATTAGTATTTAGAATTTTGCGCCCAAAAAAACCTAATGAAATTTTTATACTTATTATACTTACTTAACCTAGAGATACAATTATTTTCCTTTTCTTGGATACTGCAGAAAGCAAAACGTAAAGTTTTTCGGACGGTATACTGAAGCACTATTTTAAACACTTGCCAATTTTAACAAACTGTAGAACGCAAATCTTCTGCTCTCTAGCTAGCTCCATAATTTGAAGAAATTGCTAGCATTCTGGTGCCGTACACCTTATTTCACAACGTAATTTAACACTGATCTGGATCAAAACAGGAATTTTGTGATGATCTTAAGTTTGATATTTGGATTATAGAACTGTGAGAATTTTCGCATTTGGCTGTAGGTACCTGAACAGCCTGCCCGTCCCGCTGCTGAGGGACTTCCTGGAGCCGTCCCCGTCAGAGCGCGCTGTGCGCATGCGCAGGACCGCTGAGCATCACCACGATCAAATCTACTGTGAATGGAACATAAAGGTGAGGTCAAGGACGGGCTTCCGCAGTGACGAGTCACAGATACCAAGGGTCTTCAAACAACCTTTTCATCGTTGGTGTAAATGACTAACTGCTATAAAGTGACAGTCTAGATTTTTGATGAATGATATTATACTCAATTCTTTTAAATTTGCTAGTTTTTAGCGTTGACAGACGATGGTATTTCTCCAATGTCATACGTTTCACTTTCTTTAAACAAGTGATTTTAAAATTGTTGAGTAATTCCAAGATTTATCAGGCTGTTTAAATCATACAAAACTTGACGATATCACCAAGTGAAAGAGTAGGGAAAAGAATGTGAAATATGTATTCTTATCAGTACTTTTATTTTTCTTCGATTCATGATCATGAAATCAATAAATGTTTAATTTTAGGCTCTAAACTTGTATAAAATAGTTATGTTTGCTATAAGTATTTCAGGACCTGAGCTTTGAAAATTTTTCTTGAATCAAATACTGTTGAGGTTATTCTGTAAGCACTTGCAAATCAATAAAAAAGTTCCGTGGTTATTTTCGAAATTAATCAACAAGTGAAACAAGTGAAGCATTGGATATTTTTATGGTCTAATGCGGAAATGCGAAATTCTTGGACGTAATACTTTCTCGATTCCTTGTTATTGATCACGGAATTTCCAAAAATCAATATTTTGCCGCTAAATTCCCATAAGTTTGTGATTTGATCTCTCTGGTAACGAGTAGATAAACTAGAATCGATGATGAGGTCATGATTTTACTTGATTAATCTTGCATTGTAGCTGAATAAACCGTGACACGGATAAGTATAGGGTGCATCTCATTTTTTGTCATATTTGTACTTGAGCTAACATTTATAGTTATAACTTGTTCAGCGCAATCCAATGCATTATAATTAACTGTGTTTGAAAGGAAAATTGAAAAAATCGATGTAAAACGTTCGTTTAATCATAATCCAAAAAGGTTCCACAAAAAAATTGAATACATATGGCTTTACTCCACATTAACTCACAAATATCAGACTATAGTATTGCAAAGACGTGTTCCAATAATATCCAAATGTTTCTTTGACCAATCAGAGAGGTGCTCGATTATTCACTCTACAATTCCATTGTTGATTCCATCTTCTGGTAAACGTTCTGTAGATTTTATTGAAAATGTTTAAAAACAAAGAATTATCCCAAGATATACGTAAAATGAAAATTGAACTTTCAGAGAAAAGGTTGGTTACCGCAGAATAGGCCAGATAATAGGCCTTAAATATGGTCGGAAACGTGTAAATAAAGTGGATGAAATTCAAAGAAGTTACTAATAGGCGCAGAAGTGGCAGGCTAAAGAAGATCAACGGGAGCAGTTCAAGGTTGATGAGTGGAAAAGTGCAGACAGATCCTTTCATTGTCCAGGCTGATAGTTAAAACTTTTAAGAATCGATGTAAGCACATACCATTAGTATACAGAGCACTTGATAGCGCTGTCTTGAACTCGAGAACACCTAAGAAAGTTCGGTTACTGAAGCGAAAACATGTTGCTGTTACTCGATGGTTGTTGAAGCTTACACAGGCGTACGCAGCGAATATTATAAAATGGTAAAATTGTTAGACTAAGACAAAATTAAACTCTTTTACATTAATACTTCAACTCAGGATTGTAGGCTAAAAGGAACAGCGCATAATACCCAAAATACCCACAGTGGAATGCGAAGGTGGTCTTATCATGTTGTGGGATGCATTTCCTCGAAAGGTAGAGAAGAATAAACAATGATTGAAGGATTGGTGAAAGGTCAAATAAACAGGGAATTTTGGAAAAATATTTTCTGGAATATGCGAGATATTTGAGCGGGGCCGAAAGTTGGTGTTTCGCGACATCAATGATCCTAAGAACACAGCCTACCTGACAGCAAAATGACTTTAAGATAAAGAAATTGTCCCCTTGAAGTATTCCAAGTCAGTTTCTTGACCTGAACTCATTTGAAAATTTGCGGAAAACTTAAAACATGGAAGTTCACCAATTAAAAAAATCTGCTTAAACAGTTTGGTGAGGAAGAACGGGTTAAAATTCTAGCTGATCTTTACGAAAGTACTAAAATTATGCGTCCTTCTTATGGAAACGACCAGAAAGCAATTAAATAATATAGACGCTTTGCATTAAAGTATTGAATGAATGTACCCAATACATTCCCTCAGGGTTGTCTTGGCTTTCGATTATTAAAAATTTTTTACTCTGACATTTAAATTTTCCGTTCACTCCCATTTAAATATACATTGCATTGGATAATGCTGACTAAATTACAACAACAAGAAATAAGAAATAGTAACTCTAAGTAATGATATAAAAAATGTGATTTATTTAGTATTTTAGCTTGCCTCTGAATTAAGCGGACGCTTGATAAACTTACTCTAATTGCTGCTTTCAGATTTTTTATCGATCCTTTCCACACTCAATAGATACTTACCTCGCCAAAAATTTGTTTCAAAGTTTACATTACTGTATAACATTTCATTTCACTATGTAACCTGCATTCCTTACACTTCCTCACAACATTGCCGACATTTATGTGTCATAACATGCAAAATTAACTTCCTCTCATTATTCGTACACCTTCAAGTGAGTTTTCTGTATTCTGAGAAACCTCACCGTGATACGTGGATTTACCTGGACATCTAATAACTGCACATCTTACCTTGCTTCACTCATTTCATTTGTTTGCTTTAAACTGTACATGTTATTCAATTTCCCTTCCGCGAATCTAATAAATCTCTTATAAAAAATGAGTCGAAACAAATGGGTTGTAATGTAGAATTGTTGAGTCAAGTGAGATATGAGTGTAACTAGAGGGTTTATGAGTGGACGAAGAACTCGACTTTTAACCTTGTGTTTACTCATTTCTCCCGCAGTGCAACAACAAACCTTTCATATGATTTAGTGTGAGATTAGTTTCGTCCTATTTAACCTAGTTTTCTTTCATACTGGTGCCGTACAAACTTGTCCGTACTGTAACGCTAAGGTATTTTTGTACTTGGTACCACATATTCTTCTATTGCTTGGGTGAAACACAACTCATTGTGCTTCATTATTTTTGTGATATTTTTCAAACACTCTTGATTGCGAGCAGACGGAGCCCGGCCTGTTCCTGCTCATGCACTTCCAAAATCTCTCCGCGCCGTACAGCGTGGACTGCCACGGTGCTTACATCGAGGTTGAGAGAGAAAACAACGGATATGACGCTCGGTACTGCGGTAATCGGGTTGCGCATGTGAGTGTCTTTTGAAGAGAGCAAGTGAATTCTTCACTTCAAATCTCGTAGTAGAATTATTTTGATAGTATAATTATTTTGTTACAATAACGAAGGCAACGTGTCACCTTGATTCAGCCATGGGCACAAATCATTGAAAACTGTAGTCATTTGTCACAGTAATCTAAAATTTGATCCAATATTTTGGTCTTCCAGAGGTTAATCGTTCATATTCCTAACTTTTCTTGGCTGTTTCGGGTGAGATATTGAGGTAGTGATTAAATGCTTGATCGTCCTCAAGGTTTATTTTTCGAGATGCTGTGGTAGAGATTAAATGCTTGATTGTCCTCGAGGTTACTAAGTACTGAATACATTCCTCAATTTGCAATACATTGAGATAGATAGATTTTTACTCCGTTGACTCGGTAGTTAGTATTTGTAGAAAGCTCTTAACATCATTCATTACCCTGAACTATCTGCGTATGATTTACCTACGAATAAAATACCCCATGACCAAAATAAATGAAGAGAACTCTAGTAATCGCAATGCAAATAAAACCAACTCATCAGTTTTTGGCAATAATGTCATTCAGATATTAGGAAAGCGGAACGTATGGGAATGTAAACCTCACCACCCTAGAGTGCCGCTAAAGAACGGCGCTACTGATGTACTCGTACTCTATTGAACGTACACTGCGTGCAGGGCAAGGGGATGAAAGAAGAACTTCAATTCCTAAGTGCAATATAATTTTCAGACTGCCTAGAACAAAAATGATTGCACAGAACTTCTAGGTACAAGATCGTCCATTTCAAATGGAGATGTAAGACAGGCTCAGATTTTGCTAGCTGTTGTACTAACGGCCGCGTAGTATCTTCAGTTACAGCTGCTATAGCATTGTACAGATGTAGGCTAGGTCTGTCGGTGTTTTATTGATCTAGTCCGCAATTACATCTTTGGTGGTATGTTCAATGAGAATTAAATATGGTTAGAATTCTGATGCACAAAGTGGAGCTGACAACGAAGGGTAATTTTCATGTCAACTATTATGTTCAACTTCACCATGTTTCCTCAAATAATTGAAACAAAAATTCACTATATACATAATTTATGTATGCAAGTTTTGATTTTTCGTTCATAAATTGTCTCCCTGCCAGGCAATGTGCTTTCCTTCTCTTGAATTTATTCTATGATAAGCCTCTTAAAATCATCGTTCACCTGAGCAGATGGGCAATCGTCCCCACGTGATATTTGCGAAGTCGGAGGTGCGGATCACGGTCTACGATGACGGAGGAGCTGGCAAAAGCAAACCTACAGGATTTGATGCAGACATAGACGGTCAGTATCAAATTAATTGAGTGTTACATAGTTTCAGTAAAATTCACTTCGCTTGTTAGTAATTGTATCATGAAGTAAAATCGAAGTTTTTAGCTACATCAACGAAAACAGGAAAATTTTGTGAGCGGAACTACTCATTCGTTTGGAATTGAGCTCGAGTGTATATTACGTAACGTAATTAGTCAGAACTAATAATTTAGATTACTTTGGTACTTAGCTAATTAGCACCATAGGAAACAAATAGAAGTATTTTCGCGTTAACCATTTATTCTTTTGGATCTTTCATGAGCAATGTTTTGTAAAGGGAAAGTAACAAAAGTGTTTCACCGTTATGAATTTAACCTTGTTTCTGTACTTTTTGCCTCCTGACCAACAAGTGGGAGAGGCGTTGAACCAAAGCTCAGCACTTGATTAGGTTTACTTTCATGTCCCGTCTTGGAATTGCCCAGCTTAGAATGAACTAGCCTCTTATCTGAATTATTAGTATATCTTTGCAAAATATAAATATGTATATAATGAATTATAATTTGATTATTCGATGTAATAACATTTTATTAGCGAAGGGTCGCATGTGCACTAGCTTATGTTTAAGTTCGCGTGCGAATTATACGATATGTAAAAATATTTAAGTTTTAATACGTTTGTCTGCTGCCAATATTGTGTGGGCATGCTGGACTCAGTACGATAGACCTACGTAACAAATCTCATATTCTTGTTGGTCTGAGAAATTTTTTTAAGGAAATAGAATGTCTTTAAACCTTGGCGTGAAGGCTCATAATCTCACGCATTGGATTTAAACACTAACTACTAACTAAGATTGGTAAAAATATTTATAATTTTCGCCTTTCGTTTCAACGTTGTTATGCCTTCTTTTCAGTGATTGATTTGTTCAACCCGAACGAGTACAGCGCCTTCATGGAGTCCAATTCCTATCCGCACATCAGGCGGCTGCTGAATGGCTAGCCGGGCCCAACGTCATGAAATACGTCGACGCTGCAACCCCAGTCACTCGGATATATTGAAGCTTTGGCTGTTCGAGCTGGGTTTGTTCACAGTGAGGAGAAACCAAGTGGAAATATGGTACACTTATTTGGTTTTATCGATTTGCTATACTGATTTTAGAGTTGTAAAATGTATTTGTTTTGAACTATTCAGATATATACGTGACTGGTTTGTTTTAGATTGCATCTGCCAGACACAAATGAGTAAGTTAAAAAGATTTTTCAACAATTTTTTGGTCGCCCGGACCAATACGAAAAATCTATTTGTTTTCGGCCATTCGTTTTTGATCTCGAAAATTGCAATTATCAAATTGCTGCTCACAGGCAATAGGTCAAAATAGGTATTTAAATAATAAAAACCTATGTAACGAATCTTAATAATGAGAAAAAAAATTTCTAGAGCTCGGTGTTTTGGTTTTATGGAAGCTTTTGAAAGAAATTCACGATTTGCGTTCACCCAACTGAAGTGATCAAAGAGTGACTCTACATCGAACATTTCAATAATTCGGCAATAATGTGACGAATGAACCGGCGCACTTTAAGCCTTGTGACTCGAGCTATCTAAAAACAATCTGGTTCGTTAATTAAATCTTAGCCGATATTTAGTCTCCATATAGCCACTCAACTCAGATCAATCGAAAGTTATGCTCTTTTCCCTCTATTATTAGAGACGAGACTAAAACAGTGATTTTTCAAAAGAAGTAAGTGAAATAATCCTCTGTGGACAGCTCTATATGTATATGCTTCCACAGCTGTGGTTGCTCGTGCTGAATTTTCGTTTTGGTACGATTAGCATCTCAAATCTGCTGCTCATATTCCGCTGAATTTGCAATGCTGGTTTTCTTGTGAGAGAACTTTTATCACGTTTTCTGGTACTATTAAGAATTTCGTGCAGCCTGAGAATGGTGCTCTCAATCCTTATTCAAATACATCACTCCTAAACGTAAGCAGGATTTTGACCAGAATTCCTGAATTTTTGTGTTTCCTGTAAAGTGATAAAAATACTGATAAAAGATAGGATAGAGACCACGAGTGCTTCCAGAGCTACAAGAGGCGAATCTGAGGTGTAATGAGCCCGTAAGAAACGATCGCTGCATCCCAAGAACTCATCAAGTGAGGCAGCATGAAGGCTGGCTTCGACACAAGAATTGATAAACGCTGAAGATTCAATTTAGGGACTTTGCCAGTGTGTGTGTGTAAATATTACCAAATTTCAAAATTGAAGTTTGAGGGCATTCGAACGTTTGAGGCATTGAATGGCATTTATTATCATATATATATATTCAATGACATCATTTGTTGCAAGTCTTGTGAATAATCTTTCCGAAAATTTTTATTTGGAATATGAAATGTCTTCATTTATTTTGGTAAACTTTTTCGAAATGTTTGACATAACATGCGAAAGCATGCTCTTTTTCTTCTTCAAAAAATTCTTTACACCAAAGTCTTGGGAAATAATTTGCGAAAATTCTTTGTTTTTCCCAATTTTTGGGGATATTTTCAGTTTGCTTTTAGTTATGCTACCTACTCTCAGATTTCCTGCCTTATATTCAAACGTGTATATAATAAAGATAACTTATCATAAGCTGTGGCATTACTTAGTACATAAGTGTTGGTATTTATTTCAGGATAATAATTAATAATTGACCGTTCTCGAGATTTTTAAAATCGCAAATTAAGGCCTAATTCCGAACAAGTGCTTGAACTAATTTTTTTCATAATATTAATTAATTCGATAACAGGATCTGAGTATCTATATAGAATATATATAAACTAAAAGTGTTAGAAAATAACTTTTAACAGTGTTTTCGAGAGTGGTTCAACCTTATTGCCATTTCAAAACCCCTAATTAAAGTTTATAGCTCTTGCTTTTTTGTTTTATGAAACGAGCGAACTTAGAACAGTACCAAGTATTTTTTAATACAGCCAGGGGAGCTGTATTAAAAATTTAAAATTTAATTTCTTTAAACAAGGGACAGATGCTGTATTACAGTAAGGTAATAATAGTTGGGATCAATATCTACTGAAAGTTTTCAGTGTGTACACAATATCTTTCGAAAGAGTGATAAATTACTTGGTATTAGGGAATTGAAGTTTTTAGAGTTGTGTGTCGTAACAGTTGAATTGTGTGCTTATTATTTTATGCTTTTAGTTAATTAGATTCGTAAAACATTTTTCATTTTGTACTGAATATTTCCTTGAGTTCACGATACATCGATTTGATTTTAAGGCTGTCAAAAAATGATTGTAAATTGATCACAGCGAAGAGTGACGTCAAATAAATAAAAGAAATAAATCAATTTTCATCCTCGTCGAAATCATGTGCGCTGGAAGGTTGCTACTGCTAGTTATTGTGTATTTTTTCAATTTTCAATGTTTTTTAACATCTTTCCGAATATCGTAGTCTGCGTAGTGGCACATGAAGGCGTAAAACTTTAAGTTTAGCCCCGTAGGAAGATAATCTGTAGGCGAGTGAAATTTTACTAATTGTGCATTTGAATTGTGGCATTCCCTTGTACATATAATAAAATATAAACTGCGGTAACTTGATGGTATTTTCATTAAACCATTTCACCATACGTTTTGCAGTATTATAATCGATGACTACGCATAAATTAATCACTGGTACATGACAAGTTTATTGACCATTGCTAATGAACCTTATTTAATTCAACCTTGCAAATTGTTTGCAAAAAGAAGAGCGCGAACACACTTGCGGTCAAGAATTTGTGTGATGCTTCTCAAAATAATTATGGCTCTGTTCAGTATTGATGTCAATCCAAACGCTGCAGTATCTTTGCGAAATGTTTCTCTGCCGGTCAAAAGTTTTGTATTTTTGACTTTCATCATAAAACCAGTTATCAAATATTTTTCTTTCACCGCTGATACCTTCATTTTTTATTTACATTTGTTAGTCATGCCTATTGTCAAAATCGAGTTGAACAGCAGCTAGATATCCGTGAATTATTTTTAGCCGTTGTGATGCAATAAAAATTAATCACCACGTTTGCAATACACAAACGTGGTGATTATCATCTATTTATTATGGTGAGCCTGATTATATATTCGTGCCTGTAGATAATCGTTGATGGTATGGAACATTAATCATTTCTTGCATCAAAGCACACCGAAATTGATGGCACTGAAATGAAATCGATATTTTACCAATGTGCTTGGAAGTCTTTATATCCTTCACAATACTTTCAGCAAATGCTTTGCAATTGTCCTAAATTCAAGATACGACTTAAGAGAAACACAATCGGAACCAAACGAGCAAAACTAAACGAAATAAAAGATCTGGCCTAAGAATCTCGAACCAGTCTGTGAAGAAAAAACGAAGGAATAGGCCTTAAGGTAGCCTCGTGTTTTGCAGTTCCCATATTTGGCTCGTATTAGCGACACTTGCCAACAGTGACTGGATATCTCTCAGAGTCGTTCATGAGAAAATCTTACAGAAGAATTTCATGTGATCCTTCAAAATTCAAAGAGCAGCTCGAGGCCTGAATAACTGAAAATAGAAAATTGGCACAAGGTTTGAGTGTGGTCATCCTACGTCCATTAGGGTGAGGTGCTCCACATTGCTTCCCATTCGGCCGACCATGACAAAGGTTGCAATGTACAATGCTCTAGGCTAAGCCAAACGGCTGGATGAGCCTTGAGTGAATCACTAGAAGTTAAACATACGTGGGTGATCGAGATTGAGAAAATTTATGATCCATCCTAACACTCATGAAACTAGGTCTAGCTGAAATTAGTACATGATGAAACATTTTTCTGCGAGTGAATTCTTCTAAAATTACTGATTTGTAACACGATAAAAAAAAGGAAACGAGGTTGGTAGATGTTTTGATAAGCGCTCCTTGAAGCCCAAAGACCTGGTAGCGCATGTTGCGCAGAATAAAATGTTGAGGTCGAAGACGAAGCTCCTGGGGTATTTTATTATGAGAAGAAAACTTCCAGAGAACGCGAAATATGAGCATAGATGTAATTGAAGAAAGATTATGATGACATATATCTTTATAAAAGGACGACGCAGTTCTCGGTTTGTTGACGCAATGACGCAGGGCGGTCACAATGTTCCTTTTAGTTGTTTTGTAGTGTAAAATTATTTCCCGAATAAATGCGCCGGAAAAGAATAATGGCACGTGTTAACAACATGACCGAATAAGTTTTAGAATACGTATTGACTGATCTGATACGTATTAGAATACGTATCTGACTGATATTGACCATCATATAAATTCGCTAAACCGAGAGTATCGCATCGAAAGCCCGCGGCCTCCTAAAGTCCTCCCGGCGCCATTGCAATCCAGAGAGACTGCTTTGCTGCCAAGTAGTTGTAATGATCGCAATTTGGACTGGCGTTGAGAATTGGTTTTGCCATTTTTTTCCATAATTTTGATATTTTTTAATTGCAGTATAATGAATCAGAACTGAGACGTAAACGACTTTTGCGTTTCGTTGTATTTGTTAAACAACCGACCGAAATAAACTGTAGAAGTAAATGTACGAGGAGTTCGTGGACTCGAACTCAGGACTAGAGATCACCGCGCCAACACGCTATCGACTGCGCTATCGATCACCCTAAAAGGTGACCGAAGCACAACGAAAGCAATGTTTGGCACAGTGAAAGCAGGCGCACTGTCCTGACAGATATTTTTATTCCCATTTTATATCGAGAGCTCAAAGTCTAGTCACCCCCAGAAACAATTGAAGAATCTGGTACGGGAAGACACTGCTTCCACAAGGTTTTTTTCAAATGAAATAAATGTACGAGGAGTTCGTGGACTCGAACTCAGGACTAGAGATCACCGCGCCAACACGCTATCGACTGCGCTATCGATCACCCTAAAAGGTGACCGAAGCACAACGAAAGCAATGTTTGGCACAGTGAAAGCAGGCGCACTGTCCTGACAGATATTTTTATTCCCATTTTACATCGAGAGCTCAAAGTCTAGTCACCCCCAGAAACAATTGAAGAATCTGGTACGGGAAGACACTGCTTCCACAAGGTTTTTTTCAAATGAAATAAATGTACGAGGAGTTCGTGGACTCGAACTCAGGACTAGAGATCACCGCGCCAACACGCTATCGACTGCGCTATCGATCACCCTAAAAGGTGACCGAAGCACAACAAAAGCAATGTTTGGCACAGTGAAAGCAGGCGCACTGTCCTGACAGATATTTTTATTCCCATTTTATATCGAGAGCTCAAAGTCTAGTCACCCCCAGAAACAATTGAAGAATCTGGTACGGGAAGACACTGCTTCCACAAGGTTTTTTTCAAATGAAATAAATGTACGAGGAGTTCGTGGACTCGAACTCAGGACTAGAGATCACCGCGCCAACACGCTATCGACTGCGCTATCGATCACCCTAAAAGGTGACCGAAGCACAACGAAAGCAATGTTTGGCACAGTGAAAGCAGGCGCACTGTCCTGACAGATATTTTTGTTTTGTGGAAGCAGTGTCTTCCCGTACCAGATTCTTCAATTGTTTCTGGGGGTGACTAGACTTTGAGCTCTCGATATAAAATGGGGATAAAATATCTGTCAGGACAGTGCGCCTGCTTTCACTGTGCCAAACATTGCTTTCGTTGTGCTTCGGTCACCTTTTAGGGTGATCGATAGCGCAGTCGATAGCGTGTTGGCGCGGTGATCTCTAGTCCTGAGTTTGAGTCCACGAACTCCTCGTACATTTATTTCATTTGAAAAAAACCTTGTGGAAGCAGTGTCTTCCCGTACCAGATTCTTTAATTGTTTCTGGGGGTGACTAGACTTTAAGCTCTCGACTGTAGAAGTATTTTCCTAGTTCGACCTTCAACTTGAGGTAAGAAAAACGTCTTAGATAAAATATTGCGGTATAATTCAATGGGTATAACTGTATTCATATGAAGTGGAAATGCATTGATTCTACGAATTGGCTCTTGCTACCATAAGCCAAAAAAATTCTACGATGTTCTCAACATGGACGCTATAGCTCGAGCTTAAAATATTCAAATCCGAAAATTTATTCTTAAAAAGATCAGATTTGAAATTCGGTCAGAAAATTAACACGTTCCCTACGGTAGCTATTTTACCAGTCTTTCCTTCACGACGGTTGCAAATGTCTACGACTGCATCAAATTGTCTCGCGCCACAGTCACGGAAGTAAACAATTTTTTTAAACAATTTTTAAACAATTTAAACTATTTATTTATCACAGGTGATACAGAGGTAGAATGTTTCTCAAGTCTAGTACAATGGTCAAACTTGAGTATAGCTACCTGTGGGCCCGAATAAGTTCAGCGACTTCGAGGGCATCCTACCGTCACGTTATTCTAAGGTGTACAATAATGTTTAACCTAATTCACTTAACCTAGTTTCGCATTAGACTGATGAATGAAATAATTAACTCAATATTTGATGCTGTATTTTACAATATAGGTCAAATCGGCTATATTTGACAGTATATTTGATAAAAGACTTAAGAGCAGACTGAAGATCGGTTATGTTATACCCATGACAAGTTACATTATTAGGACCAGACATGTAGAGACAAGATTTGACAGGGTGATCTTACACGACTAGTATTCTGATAGGAAGTGAGACTCCAGATGTCTTTTGAATACTTTGTAAGAATTCCTTTCACGGATCTCCGCAGGTATTGAGTTCCAAGTTTTAGTTCCAACGAAGAGGGTCCTGTGTTGCGACCGGGCCAGTGAATAATAAGGAAGCATGAATTTACTTCTATTTCGGGTTGAATGGTCGTGATGACCAGTTTGTGCAGTTAATAATTGTTTTATGCCATTGTCGCCATCATTTGGTAATGTTTTGTAAATGAAATAGCAAATGGAGATTTTGTAGAGATCCGAAAGTTTAAGTACTTGTAAATTTTTGAATGAATCATATGTGTGAGCATTATATTCTAGGTTCTTTACTGTTCTGATAGCTCTTTTCTGAAGACTAAAAATTTTGTTGGTTTTATTTTTATCAGTTCCGTGCCATGCTTCTATTCCGTATTGCAAGTATGGAGAAATGAGCGCTCGGTAGAGCATTTGTAAAGCTGTTTCAGGCGGGAAATTTTTAACTTTATTTAGGGTTCCGATGGATTTTGATAATTTAGAACTAATATGAGCGATGTGCTCTTTGAAGGTCAGATGTTTATCTATTATGATGCCCATATTTTGGCCTCTCTAAGTGTCTCACGGCTGTTCAGGTGTCTCACAGATGGCCAGAACGTTTAAAAAAGAGAGCAGTTGTCTCATCGGAAGTGGGACCCCTATAGATGAGCGCGAAGTGTCTCAAAATGCTGCCTATCTTTTAGTGGCGATGATAATGTAATAGCTTAGTCACCCCTCAAATCTTTATTTATTTATCTAAGTGTTCATTAAATGTGATACGGAAGAAATTGAATTTTTGCTACGTACTTAGCGTTTCCTGTAGTTTGTCAAAGTGGTCACTTCAGGGGATGTTAACGATTTATCGCTACAGCGGTGAGTTGAACGAGAAGTGTAGCTGGTGGCATGGAAAAGTCTGACTGCTGGAGACGGATGTAGCTCCTGGTGCAGCTCTTCAGCGGTACGACCAAGTTTTGATGTCACGAGTTGCAGCTATCGCATAGCTCAAGATTACGTAAGCGTATGAAAGAGTCTTCACGGCGCTGGAAGCGTCAACCTTGTATGGTAGTGCAATGCTACAGCTTAATATCCGTAGAGTTTTGTGTGAGACATCAGTTGTAAATGCATCAAACTCAAACCCAAGTGTCTCATCGGTGAGACACTGAAGCACTTAGAGTGAGACACTAGAGCGTCTCTAAATCGGGTCTGGAGACACTGGTATGCATCCTAATTTTGGGTTTCTCACTGATGATGCATCTGCGTGTCTCGGTTTTGGGACAAACGTCAGATGCACCTGGGTGTTTCAAAATAGGGCTATTATTTCTTTCAGTGCCGAAACTTACATGAGTTGGTTTCTTAGATTTCACGTTCGCCAATTTTAATGCGTGGGAGAGATACATTTTTCTTATATGAGAATGTAATATAATTTGTTTTATCAATATGAAGGCTTACTTTATTAGCTTTAAGCCACAATGAAACCTTATGAAGTTCATTAGTTATACTCTCCGCAATCATAGCGGGATTTTGATTCGGTAGGGCCACAGAAAGCGTACTGTAAGCGGTAAAAAGTATGAATTTGAAGTATGATGTAGATTTAATATCCTGTTTCTGATTTAAAAATCAGAAACAGGATAGGCCCAAGAACAGATCCTTGTGTAACTCCATGGCTAATTGTCAGTGAGTCCGATTTTGAGTCGTCAATGACAACGTATTGCTTCCGATTTGTTAGGTATGATTTGAACCAATCATGGGCAATCCCTCGAATGCCATAACAGTGTAGTGTCGAGAGTAATATTTAGGTACCGAGCTAGTAAGTGACTAGCTCGGTGTAACTCTAAGCAAAATGCAGATACAATGAAATGCGTGAGAAAAATATGGTTCAAATCGTCACCCACATTAAAATTTATTGTTGACATACGTATTGGGCCAAATGTGTACCCGCATATATAACCCAACACGTGTGTGCTGCTGTGATATATGGCTTCGTCACGTGTTGGTACAACTTAGGTACACGTATCCTTGGTACGTGGGCGCTCAAATTCCAGATGTGTACCAAGTATTTCATTTCAGCATTGATATTACGATTCAAATTCACATTATACCTGGCTTGATGGTATCATAAATTAATTATAAATACATTTATTTTCATTTTTTAGCTATGGACGCAGCAATCTTTTATGGAAATGAAAGCAGTGTACTAGTTGAAAATGATTTTTATTGCAGTGAATACTTCCCTGATGAAAATAGCACATATTCAGACGAATTAATTATCGATAGTAGAAGCAGAGAACTTGTAGGTCAATGAAAGTTTTCAAATGAAATGAACCATAAAGACACTGGAGAGGCAAATCCTGAGAAGTCTGATTCTGCATCACCGCAATTATTTCTATTCACTGGCGATAAAGAAATGCGCGTAGAGCCAATAATAGAGTCGGAAAATTGAAAAATTTGCCAATAGACAAAAAAAAACTTATTCCTATCCGATGATGTGATTTTCGACTTATGCTTAGTATAAAGTTTTCCTTTGATAGAAGTTTTTTTGGGTAAAAATGGCTGTTTTCATTGTGGTTTTTTATTCTTACTTAGTATTAAAAGTTTCTCCTCGAACGGAGCGTAATTTGTCTTATTACAAACGGTTGTGTTTTCTTTGTGATTTTCGTTGTATACCAAAACCTTTTTTTCGATAAGGGCTTCAATTATAATAACCATTTTTACATTATTTCGGCTTTTTCCAAGAGCATACGTAAAGATAATTACATTTGTTTAATAAAATACGAAGGTGTAACGTTGATTTTTAGGACTTGTGAAAAAATGAGCAGTGGTACACATATGTACCAACACGTATATCAGTAAGGCACCTGCTGATGCATATATGTAGCAACACGTAGTGAACGCGTTAAAGCAACACTTGATGAAATGTTTCTACTTATGTTTTATGTTTATAAAATTACTCACTAAACTGAATCTGTGGAACGCAATTTTTTCTATTTATAGGTTAAAAAATATAATATTTTTGATATTAGTTATTATAGGAAGAATTCTATTTTCAATACCCGAATGATGCACGCTGTAACCTCATAAAGTTTAAATTTGCTCAAGAATATTGGTTACTGTTTGCATAAAAAGTTGCAGTTTCTGACTGAGATCTACTTTGTTCATCCGCTTTTCGTTTGACGCATTCTGAACAGATAAATGCAGCAAGCCAGAACAACCGATAAGTTATGTACTGAAGTTCAATGTTTATTTATTCTGCCGAAAATTGATACAAAATATAAACATATTCAGCTTTCAAACGTAAAAAAGTTCATATACTGATCAATTCGTTATAAAATTTGTGTACACAAATTTATACATGTTTGGGAAAATTTGTCACAGGAAACGACTGATGAAACTTAAAAACTCAAACCAGCATAAAAATGTAAAGGTTAATTTCAGATAGAGAAAGTGATTGCTTATTCCTCTTCGCTGACAACAAAAATCTAGCGAGAAATTATGAAGCACATTTCGTTCTTCAGCTCTTATATGAAAACACATGTCGCTTCAGACGACATTTGTCGCTTTGATATTTTTGAGTCTACGATGTAAGATTTACGATGTAAGTCATAACGATCGAAAGTCCAATATCAATCTGTCCAATATCAACCTGCTGCAACCGCTATCCTTGGGACAAAATCTATCTCGAACTCAACTGGTGTTTCGTGAATCAATGATTTCATGTTGCCTCTGAGAAAGAAATGTGGTAAATGTTGAGGATTATTCGGGAATCGATTTTCCACTTTTCGAATGCTAAACATAGTAAATAAGATCGAAATAAACAAGTTTTCTTCTATGCACTTTCCGTCGTAAATGATTATTTTACGAATTATAACGGTAGGTTAAGTTTCGTCTTTGATGTCAAATGCGGTCAAATAAACAGCTACTCATTGATTTTCGAACTTTTGTCGCTGAATCATGGTAATATCATCGAAATAAACTATTTTTCTTCTATACACTTTTTTCGTCAAATGAATATTTTACGAGTTAGCGCGATAGGTTTAGTTTCGTCTTTGATAGCGAGAAAACCGGAAGCTAGACGCCATTGCAGCGTTGCCATTCGCCGGGCCAAATGAATTACTTCCCGCTTCAAACACTTGAGTTGCGGTAACTAATTCACCGCTATAACTCGTAAAATACATATTTACGACGGAAAGTGCATAGAAGAAAACTTGCTTATTTCGATCTAATTAACCATGTTAAGGCACCTAATAATCAAATATCGATTCCCGAATAATCCTCAACATTAACCAGAAGTATGCGTATTCTTGTTTGGATACTTGAGACAGCGTCCCCCTTCCGGACCTTTTTTTTGTTATTGAACCTAGAGTAATGAAATTTGGTATACTGAAAGAAAATGCAATTTGAAATCGTTGGCTTGGCGATGCTTATAGAGAAATCGGAAGGAGAGTTTGACACAGGGTGTGTCGGGAAGAGAAGGGGTGAAACGGAAAAGGATAGGTAGGAAAAAGATAGAGATGCGCTGTGCGCATATGATGCTAGTGTTGTGGGTATTTTTTTGTAGGTAGTTTAGGGGTATTGAGTACCAAGCCTATGTTCTTGTAGGGAACACTTCATTATCAAGTCAATATTGACACAATAATTGGTTGATATTGGGTTGATGATAATATTGTTATTGGGCCAATATATTTTTTAATATCAACCGAATTTGCCAAAATAAGGTATTGCCCCAATGTTCATTTTGAATATCCAGTCAATATTGAGACTGTATATTGGCTCAATATTAGGTCAATAAATTTTGCTACCTGGGCAATGATACCAAAATCATCACTGTAGCTCGAAAACTGTCGGAGAATAAGCAGTTTGAAAAAGCCCCCCAAAAGTCTTGTTTTCTATGAATATCTCGTTTTCTTTAGAGAAAATCGCGCTTTTTATAGAAGGTTAACGATTTCAAACGTTAAGAAAGAAAAACGTTTGAAATCGTTAACCTTCTATAAAAAGCGCGATTTTCTCTAAAGAAAACGAGATATTCATAGAAAACAAGACTTTTGGGGGGCTTTTTCAAACTGCTTATTCTCCGACAGTTTTCGAGCTACAGTGATGATTTTGGTATCATTGCCCAGGTAGCAAAATTTATTGACCTAATATTGAGCCAATATACAGTCTCAATATTGACTGGATATTCAAAATGAACATTGGGGCAATACCTTATTTTGGCAAATTCGGTTGATATTAAAAAAATATATTGGCCCAATAACAATATTATCATCAACCCAATATCAACCAATTATTGTGTCAATATTGACTTGATAATGAAGTGTTCCCTACAAGAACATAGGCTTGGTACTCAATTCATGATAACTATGGCCCCGATAATGATAATTTCACTTGCCCAATATTAGCTAATTATTCTGTCACTATGCACTTGATATTGTATAGTTTCATAGAAAATATTAGCCTGTAAGGTCTCGAAATGTTTCTGCTTTAGAAATTAAGACCCGCTTACTGCGAGGGAAGCAACGTCCGTTCATATGTACTCGTACGTCTTCTAGAGTTAGTACAGGTGTTTTTTTTTAATTTTCACCACTTTTCTCCTGGATAATTTTACATTGACACGTATTAGTATTACTGAACACAAACGGACTAGAACTGAGTTTGAGGGGTAACTAAGGAAGGATACTACAGGCCCAATACTTATTTTCTGACATCAAGGGGATATTGGTAGAATATAGTGTCCCAATAATAATTTATTTTTAACCCAGTATCAGCTAATTACTGTGTCACTATAGACTTGATATCGAGGTGTTTCCTTAAACAAATAACTCTGTATTATTGGCGTACAATATCAACCCAATATTTGGGCAATAATAATTTATATGAGAACAAATTTTATTAAATTGCGAGATTTTTAATTATTATGAGATAGTTTCCACTCATATGAATATCGTACATATATATATATATACACTGTTAGTTTAATATTAGAAATAAAACGATTTACTACATTGTCCCAATAACAAGTTGATATCATAAATCAATACATCTTATTTCGATATTGCCTTGTTATTAGCCTATTAATGTAATCCATTTTTCCAATAGCAGGTCAATAAATAATTATCAACCCAATATTGGCCTAATAATTTCTTGCTACCTGGGTGGATGCGGAAAGACGTGGAAATACCAAAACTCTATCGGGTTGTACCCTAACTGTTCAGTTTTAAATAAAAAAAATGAAAAAGTTTCAGAGCAAATTCAGTTTTCGAAAAAATGCTGATTTATTCCGTCATAAATTTTGAACCAAATTCAAATTATCACATTTCTATAAAGTTTATAAAAGCCCTTGTCATTCCGCATCCAATGATACCAATATCAGTACTGTAGCTCAAAAACCGTCGGAGAAGAAGCATTTTGAAACCCCAAAGCCCATTGTTTACATTATAAACAAAACTAAGAAACATAAACAATTGTAATTAAAATTATTTTAAAATTTTTGGTTCAGGTTAGACAGCTGAAATCATTACACAGTAATCCAGAGACATAGGAGATGACATAGCAACGTCACGCCGTGAAGAAAGTGCCATGGGGGAGGTGTAGCATGATAAAATACCACTTCCCCCTCCCCTCCCCCATTCTTCAAACCTCCTTAGCGGGCGAACGAGTGAAAGTACGAGTCTCATTTTTTCACAGGATGTACCTGATCTCAGACACTTCTTATAGCAGCAAAAATCCCAGTTTCTAAGGTGATCTCAAAAACATGGATTCCTATGGGGGACGGTGTCCTTAAAAAGCCATGGTATACTGGTTTATTACGCTCTGTTTACCTACTTGGCAGATATTAGTGAGTATTTCTGCAAGAATGGGCCGGAGCTCTGTCGTGTTTGATTCTACATTCGACGACAGACTCATCCTCCAGCTGTCCAGGCCAAACGTAACTTAGAAACGTGACGTAAACTGGTGCATTTAGAGGAGACAATATCAGATTTAACCCAGTGAGAAAGTCGCCAACAATATCAGCCGACACACTGGGCTTGGCTTATAAGGATAATCCTCCTATTTGGGAAAATATTTCAGGATGGATTAAAGGATACTGAGTTTCGGGAACGGTCATTATAAGAAAAATATAATATTGGCTAGGTCTTGATTGCCACCCAACTACCGGTGGGAGGATTCCGCTCTCAAATTCTCGAGAACGGAGGAGCGACCTTGCCCTTGCACCACGAAGGTCCGCAAGGAAAGCAACCTGTATGAAATAAAGGACAAATAATTACAACGAAGTTCAAATTAGCGTAGCTACGTTTCCGTTCAAGTACCTTAAAGTTCTAATCGTCCTTGCTGTCAAATTTAGCACAGAAGTACTCAAGATTAAAGGCCTACATGTATTCAAAATCGTGTAACGCTATTGTAACACATTACGTAATCAAGAAAAAGGTTGTCGGATTTTGAAATTGTTTCCTAGTAATTAGCGAGATAAAATTCCAGTTGCTCGTAAGGCCCAAACTAATGGTTAAAGCAACTAGCGCCCACTACCCAATCAAGCAACCTCCACCGGGGATGGATCCGCGATGAATCCTAGGCTCAGAAGTCGTCTCTCTGTATCTAGAAGAGAGCTCTCGCCGCTACACCGTTTGATTTTAGTTCTTCATATCTTGGTTTTTAAAAATAATTTGAGAAGAGGCAACGTAAGTAGCCACACTCTTATTCACTCAGGGCAGCAATAATTCTTCCCGTACAAAGTAGAGAATTCCCCACTCGCAGGGTAACAGTAATTGCCCAAGCACACGGCAGAAGAGCTGCGGTGCTCAGTCCCCCGAATTCTCCACGTACATGAGTAGAGACTACTCCTGTGCTCTCCTGATCACTTCCCAGTAACGCCTATCTGATGTTTGAAGCGCTGACAAAGCTCGGCAGTGCTGTAAAAATAAAAGTTTCACAGCAGAAAACCACACTGCAAGCATCTAAGATTACATTGAAAAAGCACTGATTCTAAACTGCCTCTCTAATAACCCGTATGGCATACGATCAATCCTAATTTTATTCAATTTAAGTTTTATTTTCTACACATGCTAGTTGTGCAAGTTTAAAACTTTCTCTTATTTCATTTATATATATATATAATTACTTTGCAAATGGGGCTGTATTTGAATCATATCGTTCGATGAGTCATCTAGCCAATTTTCGGCGAAACCAATAACGTCAAAGAGACAATTTAGCGCGGTGATTAAAAGTTATTTTATCTATTTTTGTATAGAGCAGCTTGCAATTCCAACACAATCGCAAAATATCACTGCAGTTTGTTCTCATCGACCCACTGAATTTGTAAATATTAATATACTCACAGTTTCTTGATACATCCCAATTTGGGAACAAAGTAGTCGAATGATTGAGGTCTGGGTCAATATCATCAAATATAGCAATATGATCAATCCTTCAATTGAACTTACAGAAAATAATATTTATTGTAAAAATAAAAAAATACGACAGAGTAAACAGAAAATAAAAACCGATTAAATAAAAAATTGAAAATCACACAGAGATGATCAGCTTTCAATCTAGTGTATTTACATAAAAGTACGCGCACTCAATCCGTGAGTGAAAACAATGAAGTGCATAATTTGCACATAGTGTCGCTACAACAGCTGGCGTACACCAAACTGCATCCGTATGTAACACAAAAGGTGTAACAAAAGACTAAATAGATTCAAATCGAAGTGGCAGTGACATGATATATAACACAAAGACCTTGAATATCAAATTATTCTTGGATTTAACAACATATGGGACACACAGATAAGAACCTATGCAGCTAATTTAAAAAGAGCGTTACATAAAAAATTGCACGAAATGTGGGCGAGGCTGGTGCCTCTTCCACATTCGTAGTGAGGAATCGAAACCTCATAGTAAAAGAGGAAAAGGAAAATACCGAGCGGAAAACACAGAGAGAGGAAATGGTAGAATAGTTGGAAAATAGAGAAAGTAAACACTGATCTGTTCACCCACACCAATACCTCAGTTCAACACGGGAAAATGAAACACTCAGTTAATGGTACATTATTGATTACTTTATTTCAAGTTAACTAATGAACACGGAAAATCGTACGTTGAATTAATAACCAGTGCATGTTCAGACATATGTGTGGCAGAATGTGAGAAGTTTACACTGCAGCAATGCCCAACCTTTGCGTTACATTTTACAATACCAGGGAATAGAAATGTTGTTACCTACCAATGCCAAGCGCCCACTGCAAATCGTATCGCGTTTCACTGCACCAGCTCACCCCTACGCGCGCGCAATCAGCCTGCAACTTTCCTGTATGTAGTCGACCTGCTACTCAGTATGTGCACTGAGGTTAACTTGATGGAACTTGAGTCGTTCCTCAGATGTTTGGCTACCCCGCTCAGCGACATTTCGCTGAAGGTTGCCCATAGGCTGCCTGAGATTTGAGTGCTGCAGAGGGCACCACGACTGCCCAGGTTGCAGAGAGAACCCCCTGGTTGCGGAGGCCCAACTCAAACCCAACCCGCCTGTGAACAATAATCACATTAAATAACCACACCCCACTTGAATCTTTATTCCTTGCAATACCCCTACTTCAAATCGAATTGATTGAATTTTACTCCCCTTTAATCCCCAAATCAATCATAAAATTTATTTATTTTCCCTCTAACAAATCACAAAGCACTCTGTTTCGGAATAAAAATGAAAACCATTTAGCCTACACTTCGATAGTTCAATAAGACACGAATATTCTGATTTCCCTCTAAGAAATAATGTAATAATTCTTTCATTCCCCACATTAAAGCGAAACTCTAAACACGAGAACCATTCGAGAATAATCTAAAATGAAAACCCAAAGAACTAATTTCAATATTAACAATGAAAATCCCTGCGCCCCCACCTAGACAACAACTTCGATTGCAATAAAAATTATCAACCATTTCTACTTGAATCACTCCACTCTTTTTATGAATACAAATTTAATAAGCTGCATGAGATTAGGATTCCCTTCACTTTTCTTACAAAGAACAAACTCTCACCTCCCCATTGAAGATCTCGTATCCTTACTTCTTTTTTCGCACCAGGCCACAGCAAAATAGACCGGTTACCCTACTCCTTCCTTTATACAATATACCTTCCCTCGAACAAAGAATGCGCTCCTTGGGCTTTGCTATACCCGCGAAAACTGAAAGTGACGTAGCGTTTCGCGATTGGCTAACCCTCAAGCGTCACCTCCCTATACTGACGTGTCCCTTACCTCACAATATTGCTACGCATATATCTCTAAAATAAACCCAGAAACCCCTGATTTCTTACACATATGAAATTCAATTTTTAACCCACTGTTTTCTGTGCTATGTATTCAAGTTGCCCTCGTCTTATTCTGTATGCAATTTAGCGCACTAGCTTTTCAATCCAGCCTCTACCCCTATACGTACTCCTCCTTGCTCCTGATGTACGTATGTACGTCACACCTTCCTATGCCTCTCGGTATGTTGCGCTGCGTCGACTCTGGAGCCGGTTGCTTGCCTATCCTCTCTACGTATCTATGTCGTAACATACGTATCTATGTCGTAACACATGCCGGTTGCTTGCCTATCCTCTCTACGTATCTATGTCGTAACATACGTATCTCTATCGTAACAAAAATAACTGAGTAGAAATTAGACTGAAATGTCTGACATGAATGCCTTTGTTGTTTGTACTGCCAGAAGGAGTTGCAGCGACAGCTGGAGCGAATCTAAATGTACGTAAATAACATAAAATTGAAAATATCGAATAAAATAGATTTAGCAGATGGATTTCAAATTTCTATAGCTGATATGAATGCCTTAAGTACCTATATTTTCTATTGAGTGGTAACAAATTCAGATACATATTTAAAATTTATTAATATATGTAATGCAGAGAGGTGATTCAAGGTGAAAAAAGGAAAATATACGTGGGTAGAAATGGAAACTCATGAAATTTGGCGTGATAGTTAGCAGAATACTAATTACGATATTTCTTTCGAGATTTTGTTCACACACTGCAGCAAATATCGATCGAGGTTTTCAGACGTGTTGATTGTTCCGGTCTTGGAGCGTTTTGTCCAGGAATCTCAGGAGAGAACACGCTGATCTTTCCATCAGACTTTTTGCGATTTCTATCTTTTCCGGAAATTTTCTCTTTATACATGTTTGGTTTGTACATAATGTTAGCTCGCAAGGGTATGAGATGTTCAATCACATAGAATTTTGGTTTAGTCATATGACAAGCAGTCCAAATTTCCTGCTTCTTTTCATGGGGCTCAATTCGAAAGTAATATTATCTTCTATCCTCGTTTCCAGTTGTAGGTTTTTTCCGATTCTGTGTACTTAAGGATGTCATAGGTACTTAAGTTGATGTTGATTTTGTCCTCCAGCAGTTTTGGATCTGTTTCCTTGCAGTTTTTACCAGCAAGTGATGATAGCAGTTTACTTGGCCTACTAAAACTCTTTTTTTAATTTTTCCCGTTCTTCTTTTCCTTCTTACCGCTTTCCTGTTCTGCGTTCGTCGTCTATGATTTTATTCTGCTCAGATTCTTCCTTCGTTAGCGTTTCTAAGTCAGTTATTTTTTTAAATATCGTCATTCTTGAGTTGAAGTCATCGGTTACAACAGTAACCACTTGCTTACTTTGTTTTGGCAATTTTTTTACAACAGGATATGGCGTAATCGCACTGATCCTCTTAATTAAGGCTTGCGTTTCTGGCCACTATCTTGAAATGAGGGAATGTACTGGTTTCTTGAAGAAGTGAGGGTTATGTGCTTTTTGTGAGAGAATATTATACCTTTCGTTTGATGGATTTTGATTATGGTAAGATGAATTTACTCTTGGGATCCTCGTGGTTTGAGTGGGCACTCTCTTAGGTCAGAAAAGCTTTGTTAATAACCAATCATAACCAAAACAAATAACTCTTGTTAATAACTAATTAGGACACTTCGAACAATTTATTACGTTTTTAACAATTTGTTTCTCCATATTGACAAAATAACTACTGAATATACCGGTAATTTACTTCTCAGCTTGTAATAATAGGTGAGAGAAAGAAAACAGTTTATTTTCAATAAAGATGATACAAAAATAACCATGACTCTTTAGAATGTCTTAAAATGAAGACCATCTCTTGATATACATACATGCATGGTATCGTGATACCCATGTCGATAGTCGTTGCGACGGAAATCAGTTGTGTTAACGTGTGTCGAAGATGTACTTCACAATAAGGACCCATGACTTTAAATAGCTGAAAGCGTGGAAGAATAGGTTACGTTGCACGGGGTGTATATTTAGTCTTGTTACTCTGTACGCGGGTTTTGTTTGCTTTGAGCTAAAGTCGAAGTCATCTTAATTCCTAGTTTAATAAGTCACGATACACAAAAAATATAAATTTTTAGCAAGATATTAATTTCCTATAATAAACATTGATTGACTACTCAGTGATTGCTCTTCCGGAGATGGGATTTACGTCAATTGATGATCTATAAAATTATACGTTTCTTTAAAAGTCGATGAAAATGAAGAATACAAGGTTCCTCTTTCAAATATTTGATGAAACGATTGTAAATGATTTATAATTACTTCATATATATGCTTGTTTTTCGAACCCAAACACGAATTGTTTGCCACAGAAATTTAAATTACGCTCCAGATCAGATAATACTCTCTTAAACAGAGAGTTTTTTCAAAGTTTCACTGTTCATTGTTATTGACGCCATTGTCATCGCTCTTGAAGATCTAAATTACGTTGGAATTTTTATTACCAAGGATAAGCAAAAGTAGCTCAATAAGCTCAATTTTGTATGTACTTTAAGTGAATATGCACTTTTCCCCTTTTGGTTATTTTTTTTACTTTGATGCCGTTGAAAAAATCAGCAGCATACGCTGGAGCTCGGAAGTCTACAGAGTCTACTGTACAGGAGAGCTCGGAAGTCTACAGTACAGAGCATGTAACGATTCGAACCAATTTTTTCATTTTCAGCGATAATTCCATCGGTAAAAATCAATTAATTTTTGAACACATTTGCTATGTGTTTCATATTTTAATAAACTACAAAATCTTGTGGCATAGTTTTTTATAATTTGGGGACTATTTTCGACGTGTATAGTTTACAAGAAACCCCCACTGATCTTGAATTATTTTTGAAAAGATTGAATCTTTTAGTGAAGCGGTTTTTGGATGACTTGAAATGGCTGGCAATGTGATATGATGAACTTCTATTCATATCAAAAAATACATTTTATTAGTCAGTGGATTTGAATAATTAGGAAAGATCAAGGGAAAAAGATCAGAATACCGATTTTCGGCCACAAATCCGGACACATTCTGACCACTCATTTGGCCTCAGAAATCAAGGGTGATTTTTTAAATATGGCATTTAGGAACTTTACATTAGTCTCAATATGAAGCCCATCAAATTTTATGTTCTACTCAGCGAGAAGGAAGCCCTTATCTCCTTTCTGTTGAGTCAATTTTTTCAAAAATTGTGATTCGACACAGCTCTTACTGCTTAACCATTTCATCTTGAAGCTTAAAATTAATCTCAATTTGAAACCTAAAACTTTTCTAACTGAACACAAATATCACAAATTTATTTTTAATTGAAGAAGGAATGGGAGCGAAGCTTCCTTTACTTTCTCTGATTCACTCCCACAGTTATCTGTCTATTTTTTTAAAAGTACTCATTTTGACACAGTTCTCATTTCTATAGTATCGCATCAAAATATTTCAAGTGTTTTCAAATTTAAAGTTTACAGCTTTTTCTAGTTGCTCATATGCACACGGCTATTGACAAAGATGCCGACTAGTGCACTGTAATTTAACGGGAGGGAAAATAATTCTCTCGCAAATTATTGAACTCGCGCATCACAGATACTTGCGAAACATATATCCGTCTCAGATTTCAAAATTTCAATAGCTTGAATTTCATTTCGGCTCTTAACTTTCGAAGACTGTATTATCAGCGCGAAAAACTCCTTAGCTCGATTTAATTTCGGCTCCAATTTCGAAAGCTTGAAAAACAGCTCAAATCTTCAAACCTTGTAACCAGATCCGACTCCGAAAATTACCGAATAATATTCGCAACCTGAAAACTGTAGGCAATCCCCAACTGAATTAAATTAAGTCAGCAGAACCTGACTTTTCTCTTATCCCTGAAAAATCAGGAAGATTCTCCAGAATAAAAGCCTCTGAAATTACGGCCCTCAGAACCCTAAAATAGGGAAACTATCAATGGTGGCTCCCAAGAAGGACCAACCTAAATAATTCTCAATCGGGCAGAACAGGACTCGCCCACCTAAATAATCAATCTCTGGTATACAAAATATGAACCTAAATTGAGTGAGCTTGAAGAAGCTCTGAAAGAATTAACTTCCACTAGGCTCTTTCTATGCTTTAAAGTTTCTATGCCTACTAGTTTGAAGGTGAAATAACAAATTGATATTACTTATGAAAGAAAGTTTCCTTCCTGTCAGGTTATTTTTAATCTTTATTATTAGATACAAGTTCCAGCTCTCCCTATCCACGCCAGGCTCACAACATTCGCACCTGTGGAGAAATGGAACCAGAACTTAGAATTTAGCATGAATATAGTATGCGAGATAAGTGATATTTTGGCAATTATAGTAATCATAGTATTGGCACAAAACCTGGTGTAAAACAAAATAACGGTCCAGTTCTATGAGATCATCCCCTTAAAATAAGATGGCAAGGGGCGAGATCATGAGTTTCACTGGCAGATTGCCTCACCTTATGGAAACTCAGGATTATGAAGTAGAATCCTTGGCAGACCTTCCAATGGCCCCCAGTTAGTGGATCCACGCCTTCCCCCTTCGGATGGCTCGGACTCCCAGCGGCCGTACTGGGAATGGCGACGCTCGACGATGGTCGCTCAAAACGCGATAACTGATGGCTGAGGCTCAAGAATCGCTGAAGAATCACCAGCGGAGAAAGGTTAATGCGGAATGGAGGCTGTGTTCTAACTGCTCCAGCAGTCTTGGAAAGCCCTGAAGTGTTCTTCGGCTGGGTTGGTCAGCAAGCCAGTAAAGTGGGTAAAACATGGACAACCCGTTTCCACCAGAATTTTGTACATCTGGCTCCCAAGAATTGGACCAGCCTAATTAATTTCGCAAGCGGCCGAACAGGATTCGCCGCCCTAACGATTTAACATTTGGTGCCCAAGAGGATACTGCCAAAATAACTATCTAACCACACAGCTTACAAATTTTTATCACCCTCATAATACTAGGACTATTTTTTGGAAAGACTCATCTTAATGTAGCTCTAATTTTGAGCAATTCACTTGAAAAATTTCTATTTAATCCAATTAGAAGTCGAAAACTTTTTCCAGCTGTGCACTTACCTAAAAAAATTTTTTATTAAATTGCTGAAGAATTCATTAATACAAAAAAATACAGGGTGATTAGGACCTTTGAAATGAACAATTTTTACTCACCGTTTCGTAGAAACGGTTTCGTTATTGAGTTACACGGACTTTAAATTTTATATTTTTTCTGAGTATCCATAACATCTAGGATTAAAATTCGATTGTTTACATTGAACATTTCATCGGCTGCATGGGTATTAACGACAATGGACCGAGTATTTAATGCCGAATATGCAGATATGCACCTATCTTATGGTGCAGTAAATTGTAATTATAGGGAGGCTGTCCGAATTTTTTAAAAAAGATATCCGAATTCACATGATTCCTTAGCCGACATCAGAAGAATGTGATTCCAAAACGATGATGTTCCTGTACACTTTGCGATGGCTGTTAGACAGTTATCCAAAAATCCAAATCGCTGGATTGGCACAGGCGGCCCTATTACATGGCCGCCAAGTCTCCTGATATTACGCTCCTGGATTTCTACTTCCAGGGACTTTAGAAGAGTTTTGTATTCAAAACATCAGTTTATTCCGAATGAGACCTCTTCGGTAGAATTGTTTATGCCTCCGCTATGATTTAAGAAACTCTTGATGTCTTCGATCGCGTCCGGCAATCATTGCACTAGCGCTTGAACGCCTACATCACGACAGATGAGCGCCATGCTTAATATGTTACCCAATTGTCTTAACCTAATAGATAAATGCTTCCTGTGGTCGCATTAATTAAAACAGTTATTCTGTTTCTTGTGTTCACAATTAAAATGTTTTCTTAATTACTACATTCATTTCCCTGTAACTCTCAAAGAACGAATTTGTCTTCAATACGTTTCAAATTTCAAGTAGTTGTAACTCTTTAACGAAGAATTTTCGAGTCGTTGAGTAGGAGGTGTTTATTTCAACGGACTCAACGTTATGTTGAAGTTAGTTCAACCTTGGTCAACCGAGGTCAACCTGTATACTCACTTACTCTAGAGAAAGATTACATTTCATTATTTTCAAGTATTCTTCCACTTATGAATGATACTGCTTTCTTCAGAGAAAATGAGAAAACGTGAGAAAAAATGCATATGAGGAAGCTATCACCAATCGTGTGAGAATTTGTGAAAATGCTCATACTGATACTTCAGGAATGTTAGTTACAGATTGAATAAAGTGGCCTATTTATGCTGACGTTGAGAATTCCCTGAAGCTCAAAGTTAAATTACGCGCAACTGTTTTCAAGTCGCCGGCAACATCCTTTTGCTTGTTGAGGTTTCCTATAAATAAAGTCCTTCGAAATCACTTTAAAAATAAACATTTTACCATATATATTATTCGATGAGAGAGATTTTAAGAACTATAGTTCAACTTCCATGTTCTCTAATCCAAAGAAATCATTTCTTCATTCATAGCTGCATAATATAAAAATAAAATGGACGTCCGATGCTTTAGATCAGGTTCCTACTAGTATTGTAAAAGTTGTTGCTCATAAATCAGTGAATTCCTGCAAGAAATATATATTTTCTTCAGGTATGGATATCATTCTATCACTAGTATTTCAAGCTTTATAGTTTAATTTAAGCAAAAGAGTAACCGTTTTCATTTCAGCAGCGAGCTTGGAAATAAGTGGGAGTGGGTTTACTGTGCTCACAGGTGCTTCTTCGTCGACTGAAGTTTTCCTTTTACTGCAACTACACACGGAATATTATTTAACGCTGTATTCAAAAGTATTTTTTAACGTTCAATATTTATTGGGTCTTTTCTGGATACATTCACATTCCCCGCCTGACGATCGCTGTACTTTTTTAATATTTTCAGAAAATCTCGTCAAAGTCTTAGAAAAAACTTCCGACAATTTTTCATATATATAAGTGAAACCTCACTCTTTCCTTCCAGTTAACAAGAAACTTGTGTGATTCACGTGCCAACAGTATATTTTCTAAAAGATTTAAAATGCGACTAATCCAAAGCTCTATCATGTAATATAGCTTTAAAATAGTAGTTTTGTCAGTGAGTTTTCAGCACAAGGAACCAAATACTGTGAAATAAGAATGAAATTTTTGAGCTATGTGGGAAGTAAAAACATTTTTTGACTTTAAATTGAAATTATATTAATACTTTTTCATTAAAAAGTTTAAACATGAGAGTTGAGACGTAATGGGTTTTGCTGGAAAAATGGGAACTTCGCTCCTACTGAATTTTGTTGATTTTTGGCTGTAGATTACAACTAATTTGAAGCATTTGAATGCAACGAATTAGAACTGGGGAGAGTGTTTACAAAGATATCTACTCAAGTCGGAGAGTCGGAGAAATAAATTCGCGACTCCGACTCCACCTTCTCAGAATTTGGCGACTCCGACCCCGACTCCACCTTTTCAGAATTTTTCGATTCCGACTCCAATTCCACCTTCCCAAAATTTTTTACTCCAACTCCGACTCCACCTTTCCATAAATTTGCGACTCTGAATCCGACTCAGACTCAACCTTTCCAGAATTTTGCGACCTCCAACACCGATTTCACCAATCAGAATTTGTGACTCCACCTCCGCCTATTCACAATTTATAAGATGAATATTTTATTTGTCGATGATTGCTGGTGTCGCAACTTGTACATATGTTTCTTGCATTTTTTACATACGAACGACTTTTAAATTGGCAACAGAATGTTAGAAATCAAGTTTTACTAATATATATATATACAAGTGTACATGGTCCGTCAAAAATGAACGGATTCGATAGTTTTATTCAAAAAAGTCTCAAGATATAGATGAAAAACCAATACCGTGCCTCTCTCAAAAACCTGAACCGAGTATTTATTTTTTCCGTATCAGATAGTATCCCATCATAATCAGTAATACCTTTTCTATGGGTTAATTTTGAAGGATAATTCTGCTAGAAATTAAATGATTATAGTATTCATACAAATAAATTAAAAATCCTGTATTATTCATGCAGGAAAATAAATACTCGGTTCGGGTTTTTGCGGGGCATACTGTATATCCATCCTAATAGTAGCCACGTGTAGTAGCCTACCAGCGTTTAAAACATTCTTATACATGTGCACTGGTGAAACTCGTATCACAGCTACGGTCCTTAAGCAGCCATCTTTGAGAACGTCACAGACGCACACACCAACCAAGCAAGCAACAACTGTGTATTACAATTCAAATTATTATTAGCAAAGAGTAAAAAAAAATTGCCATACCTTTTTACCACGATGAGCTACATTATCTTAACAATAGATTCAATTTTCACGCATAATTTTTTACTTATAAACAAAAGCGGGCAGATGCTAGGTTTTTCACATTGTTTGAATGGTACTCATGGCACTATCAAATCAAGCAGATTCTCATTGTAATAACATAGGAGAAATTACGTCCAAAACAAATGTTTATTCATAGATTGATGGAGAGAGCCGACGTTTTATCATATATATTGGGTGTTAAAAGACTCAAGTCAAACCTAAAAACTTTGGATTACACTGTTCATTAAAGTTATTTTAAAATTCTACGTTAATGATAGTTTGCATCCATTCAAATATTCATGTACAAAAGGTAATTTCATGTGACACATAGTAGAATTGATGATTTATTTACACTCAGATAAAAATTTATATTCGTGAAGTTTAACTTTACCACATATTTATATATGAAATCATATATATGCAACTACTTAAGATTACTACTGGACGATATGTAGATGGAATCTTTAAACAAATACACAAATGCGATTTACTGAGTACTTATATGCGATTCTGTTTGAACACAATTTGTATGAGTAAATTACCACACAGATACATTCCTGCATTAGCAATAAAAATGTTGCCATCCCTTCAAGTTAATAGGCTAAGGCAAATATATCATCATTGTCGATGAAATAAATTGTAACTTGTTTTTACGAAAATCGTTTGGATGAGTGTAAAAAGAACTTGGTTGCTATATTTCTTTTAAATATTAAATGTACATATCGTTCAATGGTATTCTTATGTAGTTGTATGTATATGGGATTTCATATATGAGATAAAGTGAAATTTCACTCGTATAAATCGCTATTTGAGTGTAAATAAATCCTTAATTCTACTATGTGTCACATAAAATTACAGTTTGAACATAAATATTTGAATGAATGCATACTATCATTAACGTAGAATTTTAAAATAACATTAATTAGTATAATACAAGGCTTTTATAATTGACTTGTATCTTTTACGCAGGTCATAGATCTGAATCACACTCAGCCTCCTGATGCTGGATACTTGGCACATTTTATAACAGCTAGTCTCTTTAGATTGCAACACCAGCGGAAATTTTCTGTATTTCTTGCTGAAAGGAAAACCGATTGTCCTGCTCATCACATCCAAAAGAAACATATTTAACACAAAAACGCTCGTTCAAATTAACGCGTGATAATATCAATTCTTGACTAAACTTAGGGTTGGATTAATTTGAATTTGGCTTGGATTAATTTGAACTTGATTTGAATTAATTTCAACTTGACTTGGATTAATTTGAACTTGAATTGGTTTAATTTGAATTTGGCTTGGTTTAGGACTTTGATTTGGATTAGTTTGAACATGACTTGGATTAAATTGAGCTTGACTTGGATCAATTTGAACTTGACTTGGATCAATTTGAACTTGACTTGGATCAATTTGAACTTGACTTGGATCAAATTGAACTTGGCTTGGATTAAATTTAACTTGACTGGATTAATTTGAAGTGAAAAGGTGACGTCTTGATAATTCCGACTCAACTGAAATAGATTGTTGATATTTTCACAACAAAAAATGCAAGCATTTTACGGTTAGGAAAAATATCTGCAGTTTCAAGCTATGAAGCATTTAACGATGCTTCTACGTTTTATTAATTAAATGGAAAAAAACTGATGGCTTAGTGTTAGTGTTAATGGCTTAGTGTTAATTTCTTAACGAACTTTATTTTGCAAATTTTTCGTACCTGTAAAAATATTCTTGCAGGTTTTATCATAAAATAACAAAAAACTGCTAAGTAGGGTCGGAACTAACAAAAATAGCGCTAACATTGGCGTCCACGTGGTATCCTATTTTGAGTTTTGAAGTTTCTTTATGTCCTTATAAATCAAAAACAAAGAAGTTGGGCATTTTATCATTCGTGAAAATCGATTTATTTTGTTTTTTACCTATTGTTGAAATTTGTACGCACAATAAAAACCTATATAGTGTAGATAATTCTTATGCAATACAATGCCAAGTGTCTCCTTCAACAATCAAATAAATAAATAAATTCGGGTATTTTCTGGGCATAATTTCTCCAATTTAATTGCAATGTCCAATTAAGCCTCGAACAAATAAAATTGGTCGGTAAGTCTCGGTTGGTTGGTCTGTCTCCCTTTCACGCTCTTAAATTATGCTTTATGATCGTATCTTTGATATGAGTTTCACCAGTGTGCAAGTACGAAAATATTTTAATCGCGAGTACTCTTACGATGGATATATTTCTTTATGATCCTCATCTGGAAGATTTGTATAGAGACAATATCGAAACCCGTCATTTATGACGGGTCGTGTACTCTATATCCTATATATATATATATTTATATATATATATATATATATATATATAATAAATACATATATATATATATATCACTAACATACGTCTTCTGAGTAGGCAGAGTAGGTAATGCCTACCCTGAGAAGCATGGATAAGCATCAACAGTTTTTCTATTACTAAGTATCCACTAATTAAACGAAATTGCAAGAGTTGATTCAATTACTATGTTCAAAATACCAAAAATTATGATACATCTGTAGATAATGTAGGCAAGATTTGCACACTGCCTTTTAAAGGTGTATTATTATTGCTCAACACTTTGTTATATCTCGGCTATAATAGGCAAAAGTTGCTCGGCTTTCGTCGCAGGGGCCTGACGTTTCTGAGACACTCTGTTTACGAATGAAAACCACTTTTAGCTTCTTTGTGTGTAATATGATACTGTCTGTTATTCTCGTCTGACTTTGTACTGTGCATTTGACACTTTCTTATTTTAATAAAAGTTCATGTTCTTCTCATTTCAGTAAGAAAATTTGAAAGAAAATTTGTACTATCGCATAAATGCAACAAACATTGCAGCTGAGATAGTTCATTGCTTTCAGTTACAACATGTGTGTGATTAAGTGAAGTTTTGCTAGTGTTGTGTTATTATTTTCACTGTTGCTCGTTTACTTTGTATTTTTTTTTCTTGTGTCCCAATTTCGATACTGATTCCCTTACAACATTTCCAAATATTTCTTAAGGTGATATAATGTATTACATAATGCCGATCAACAAATACTATTCAAGTTTTTAAAAATGTAAAAACATCAGTATAAAAATCTTAAATTCAGCGTATGCTTACTTAAAAACTGGGGAGTGATCAGCAGATAAAAATTAAACATGAAAATGAAATTGTGAAATACAACATAATGCTTGAAAAACCAAACCACATTAAAGGAATAACTTCAGAAATGAGCCAAAATATTCATTATTATTGCATGTTAACTTGACTTAAAGACAAGAAAGTAAACAAGACAAAAAGATCAATTTTAAATACATATGTACGACATATTGCTTAAAAAATCAACTAATATTCCAGTTATAAGATCATAATAAGCGAACAGACCATCATTACGAATAGTGACAACATAACCTGAAAACTAGAAGTCTTTATGAGTCGGACCTGAGCTTCAGGTTTTGGCAAAGACTAGCCATCAATACATCATAACCTAAAGACTAGAAAAATTTATGCTCACAACATAACTCTAGGTTTCTGAAAAAACTTGTCATGAATCAATACACCAAAGCATAACCAAAAGAAAGACTCAAAACATCGTTATAAGGAAACACTGGTATAGAATATAGACTATAGAGACATTAAGAGCGTACAGAGTTACCATTCTTTATGTGAATACATTGTATTCCATCAGCTGAGCTGTTCTGCAAATAACTTACAACACATTTAGTAATAGTTTCTACATCCTATGTATTAATTGCAGGAGAAATGAATGAAACAAAAAAAAAGGAATGAATTGTCGATGCTCTCAGTTACTAATTCCGGCTTTTTAACTGTTAAGCAGGCATTATTGCTCCAGTGCAGAAATTATATTTCACTCTCGTAGGTATCACATATATATGTGTACAACCAAAAATGACTAGATTTTAATGAAAGTATTAAGTGATCGGGATAAATACGCTGTTTCGAACCTTGAGTAAAATAATCATCAAATACATTTCGTATTTTTTAGCTTTTTAGTAATGTAATTTAACACTGTTTTGTTAACTTTCGGTTTTGAAAAACAATTATAAATAATTATGAGCAAAAATTAGAACCGAAGAAACCAAAAAATAACGACTCCAACCTCGACTCCACCACATCCGAATGAATGACTCCGACTCCTACTCCTACTCCATCAAATTTGGAAATGCGACTCCGACTCCATCACATTCGGAAATGCGACTCCGACTCCATCACATTCAGAAAAGCGACTCCGACTCCGACTCCATCACATTCAGAAAAGCGACTCCGACGCCGACTCCATCACATTCAGAAAAGCGACTCCGACTCCGACTCCATCACATTCAAAAAAGCGACTCCGACACCGACTCCATCACATTCAGAAAAGCGACTCCGACTTCGACTCCATCACATTCAGAAAAGCGACTTCGACTCTGACTCCATCACATTCAGAAAAACGACTCCGACGCCGACTCCATCACATTCAGAAAAGCGACTCCGACTCCATCACATTCAGAAAAGCGACTCCGACTACGACTCCATCACATGCAGAAAAGCGACTCCGACTCCACCCTAAAACATGCGACTCCAGCGACTCCGACTCCCGACTCCGACTCTGACTCTGCAACCCTGCTCAACTGGATGGAGATGAAGGAAGTTTTGTTTCCCCGCGTTTCATGGGTGATCAAAAAATTTTGTTTTACATTAGCGAATATAGAATATAATGGGCTTTATTCTGAGATGAAGGTGAAGTTCCTGTTTGTCATGGTTCAAAAACAATTAGGTTGTCAAAGAGTATTTGAACCATCTACTGAAAATCAGCACTCCGATGGGCAAACAGCAATTTAATTAAGAAAAAAAGCGTACGTAGTTAAATATGGAATAATATTAAGCTAGCAAGGGCGTAAACTAAGACGCATGATACGATGGTTCAATTTAAGGCATTAGAGAATATCCTTCATCAAACTAGAGTACCAAAAAATTAATACAGTGAACTGAAAAGAAATCTTACCTGTAAAGGTTATCGGAGGTATTGATACAGTGCTATAACGTATCCAAGTTTATTCATAGATACAAATTACGGTAAATATAAAGCGTTTGCTAGTAATCGATTTTCGAATTTTCGATGCCTATACGTAGTTAATTAGATCGGTATAAACAAGTTTTCTTCCATGCACTTTCCGCCGTAAATAAGTATTTTACGAGTTATAACGGTGAATTAGTTACCGCAACTTATGTGTTTGAAGCGGGAAGTAATTCATCGATCGCAACACTGCAATGGAGTCTCGCTTCCGGCGTTGTCGTCGTCAAAGACGAAACTAAACCTACCGAGCTAACTCGTAAAATATTCATTTGACGAAAAAAGTGTATAGAGGAAAAGTAGTTTATTTCGATGTTATTACCATGATTCAAGCAACAAAAATTCGAAAATCAATGAGTAGCTGTTTATTCGAGCGCATTCGTCATCAAAGACGAAACTAAACCTACCTTAAATACTCATTTGCGACGGAAACTGCTTAGAAGAAAACTTGTTTATTTCGAACTAATTAACTATGTTTAGGCACCGAAAACCTAAAAATCGATTACTAGCAAACACTGTAAATTTACCTAAATTACCTACCAGGTCCATGATGATTCCTTGAGGATTGTTTGCATTTCTTCTACGCTGTAGACTCAAGTTTATGTCTACTTCTGCCCCATGCACCAGTGAGTAGGTTCACTTCAGTAAAAACTAGAATAGTGGCCTGTAAAGAGTTTTCTTTGAAAACTAATGAAATAAATTTTTGCAGTAACTATTTCTTTTCGAAATCAAAGCCAATATCTATTGCTTGGCATTGTACGCAATCACCGTCCCTTTCATCTAACTTTCATTGGTAATTATTGAATGATCAAAATTTAGTCCTGTATTTTTTATTCTAAAGATTTATGTTTTAAAATATTCAAATGTTAGTAAAGATTTCCAAACCCTTGAATATATTTCAGGTGTGTAATGAATATCTCATATTTTTGCAGGGTTCTTCGTTCTGTGAAGACCCAAAATAGGATGTAAAAGAACTCATTGACTTGGCACGTCTATTTTTTTATTGTTTAAGAGAGGGCGAGAAATTTCATGGTTAGTATCATTAAGGATTAACGCAAATTCAACTGTAGTTTTTAAGTGTGTGAACTCTTGATTATACATTATCATTTTTTAACAATAAATAAATATTTTTGTCGATGCACTTACTAGATTGATTAACGAGTCAGAGTTTAACATTTAGTAGGAACACTACACGCCATGTTTTCTATGTCAACAGGTTTGCAGATAGTAATCGAGGCGTCTCAGTCGTAGTCGGAGATTTCTTGTCATTTGAGATGAATCGAAGAGGTAAAATTTACTAAGTTTCAATCTCCCATTTTTTCCATAGAAAAGGATTGGCCAAACCATCATGATTAGTCATAGGAGAAATACAGTGATAATTTTTCCGTCAAACCTGCACACAGTATAAAAAACTCAGTCAAAAAATTAGTATAAAAACGTTAGTTTTTTGGTATGGCAGAATCTCGAAGTGTAGTCAACTCACTTATGTTAGGCATAGGACTGCGCCATTGGATTAAACTATTTATGCTGTACACGCATTTTCCTGCAATACCAGTAGTTTAAGTTCTCTATTTTACCACTGGCGTATATGAGTGACGTATGGTTGGGCCTATTGACACTTTTTTCCTTTTCGTGTTGATCTTATACATGTTACAAAAGGTCGTCAAAAATAGAAATTCACGACAATAACTTAACACAAATAGGAAAATAAACGGAATTACTTTCAAAATTGGACGCAAATTAAAGCCGAAACTTTACTGACAAGCCTGAAATCATGGTACGACCGAAATGGTCTCAAATTAAATGCTAATAAAACACAATGCATTATTTTTGGATCCAAAGATGCAATTAAAAAAACTTCAGATCTTACTCTTGCAGTTGGAAATGATAAAATTAATGCATCAGAAAAAGTTAAAAATCTAGGTATCTGGTTCGATAGAAACATGTCCTTCAAATCTCACGTTGAGACTACCTGCAACAAAATCTACGGAACTTTAATGTTTTTTCATCGTATAAAAAGTATGCTAGACGAAAAATCCAGATTATTAGCCATTCAATCCCTTGTGTTATCGCGCATTGACTACTGCAGCCTAGTATGGGGAGACTTACCTCAATACCTTCAAAGGGACTTACAAAAATGCATGAATTTTGCAGCCAAGGTGGTATGCAACGGTAATTTCAAAAGAAGTGATCACGTAACCCCTCTCCTCAATAAACTCGGCTGGATCCCTATCCAAGAAAGGCTCCTCATGCAGAAGGCCCAATACGTATTCTCCTCGTTATATCTTCCTCAGAGCAATGCTGAGATAGTGCGTTTCCATCCACCCACTGTAACCAATCAAAAACCGAACAGAAACAATAATGCCTTAGTCAACTATCGTTCATCTCACTTAGGGCAGAAGGCTCTGTCCATATCAGGCGCCTTACTGTGGAACAAACTTCCCCTGAGTATTAAAATCCCACAAAGACCGAGAGAATTTAAAGCCAAAATAACTCGTCATCTTGTGTCTCAATAATAATCCTTAGTTACAGAACATACTGAATGAGTACTGACGAATCTCATTTAACTGGTATCTCCATTGCTGAACAATCTCCCTCGCTCATTGTTTTATAATTCAAGACATCAAACAACAGTTTTGTAGTATACGTAGGTATTATGATTTGACCGCCTATACGTTGTCATTTGCGGACATGATTACTTGTATATGTGTGTACGTATATAGGTGTATGTGCGCATATGGGTGTGTATATGTGCACGTACAACTGTGTGCACTATAGAGTAGATGAACCAGTCGAAGGTGCATTTTATGTCATTCCTCTCCGTTTCTGTGCTAGCATCAAACTAGACCGTCATGGTACCTATGTGTGTGTGTGTGTTGATCAATTACAGACATTCTGCACCATATTACAAAGATAATGTATTTTTTCTAATATGAAATTGTAAAGCATCCATGTAAAAAAAAATAAATTCGTTTTGTGATCATCCATTTATACTGCAGTAATATACTTATTCGGCTTATAGTTATGTGCTTATAATAATGTGATACCTATGTTTGTTTATCAATTGACGACAATTTGCGCCATATTTCAAAGATAATGTGATTTTTTTTTTCTATTATGAAACCTTTATAGGACATTAATGTTTTCTTTCCTATTCACGTCCCACAATCGTTTTCATGTTTCTGACTTAAGTAGACTGTTTTGTGCCACTATTTTTAGTACGAAATTTTATAAAATTCATGCTATAATAAAAGATATTTTCTCCGTTTCCCTCGATTGGAATTCTGGTTTATACTGACTAGTTTACGCTGATATTTGCGCACATGCTTACTTGTGTAAATGTGTACGTGTCCACGCTATGCGTATGACACTCTGTAGAATGCGTATGTATTGCCTCGATGCATAGAAATGCATTTGTGTATGCTTACGAGTTAGGTGTAAATATGTGCGTGGGTATATGTGTGCATGTGTATGTGTAAATATTTACATGTATACGTGCACATATGTGTGTACTAGACTGACAACTAGCATTTCACTAGAGATAATGGTCTTTTTTCTGTGCACTCTCAACTTGTAACATTACCTAACTCGTCATATCTTTAGTATTGTAAAGCATTCATGTGAAAACTATACATTTGTTGTGTGATCATCCATTTATATTTAAATAAAATGCTTGTTAACTAATGACCGTTATGTTAAAATTGTTGAATCAGAAATACAAAACCTATAATCTTCTTGGTCCTCATGCTTATATGTACACATATGTATTTATGTGTGTGTGTGTGTGTATGTGTGTGTGTGTGTGAGTGTGTGTATGGATATATACACACATGCATACGTATGTGTACATATGTGTGTATATGGATATGTATTTATATATATATATATTTTTCTTTTTTTTCATGCTTCCTTAAAATGACACTTGTGAACATTGACCGAAACAAGCGATTTCATATATTATTTCCTGGCGTCAAGAATTGCGAAGTTTTATGTCATGTACATGTAAACTGTCAAAAGTGTTCTCACCCCACAATGAAAATGCATCGTCCATGAAATTGTGTTATCTCTTACAACTATCATTACATGTATTATCAAATGTAGATTAAGCTAGATTAGGAGTTCATTGCCCTCAATCATTTTTTTTGACTAGTGACACGAGTTTTTCAATACTCGTGTGTGTGTATCATCTAAGTGTATTAATTTTAAGATATTTTATAAACCAATGATGGTACTTTTGTACCATCTCTATTGGAAATAAACCGTTTTTCTTTCTTTCTTTCTTTTCTATCACTGAAATCTGCATGGGCAGCCGCGTCACATCACACCAGGACACGATCGAGTTACGGGATGCGTGTAACTCATTTTAGACAGTGCACATGATTGCGAAATAGCTTAGGTGCTCATATGTGTATAAATACCATGATCGAAAATAATAGAGCTAAACTGTCACACATTGAATACATCCGAACTAATATTTTGGATCACCTGAAGAATCAGTACCAGAAATGATGCTGGGGAACTCATTTTTCTCATTATATGAAATGGGGCCATTTTCTTCATATGTAAATTATGAGACAAGATTAGTTTATACGATACGATAGTTCATGCGCTAAGCCTACTCTAATTATTTTTCGTAACATGTTTAGTTAAGTTAAGTATATACTACTTCAAATAAATCTTGTTCGTTTTACGTTCTTATCACTTTTTACAGCCATGACGAGTGAACTATGATGATCTTGTGCACTAGGTATTTTCATGACTAAAAAGAATGTTATCAATTTTTTTGCAATTCCTGTTCCATAGGTTGCAAAATACCTTTACGATGCGTATTCTAAAGGTTGTAAAAGTCGGCAAGCCAGTCCTTCACGAGTAACTTCAACTTTACCTAATTTTCAGGTGATCTGAAAATTTACTAACATAAACCATTCGAGCTCTCCTCGCATAAAATGGATTCAACTTGATGCTTGAGCCCACCTTCTGCCATACGCGGAGCTGAAATTACGCACGAAACACTATCGCGCGCTATCCACGAAAATGTCATTGAAACCGAACATAACGTTTGATTCTTAAACTAACCATCATTAGATGGAATAGTTTTGTTATAAAAACTATTAAGGCAGATTTCAGTCCACTGTACAGTTTTTTTCATGAGGGATGTTACAACACAGGCCTTCTAAAGTATTCCATGAGCATTTTTCCACATTTCACTTTAATGAGCAATTTCTATACTTGTTGAAGAAAGTTGAGAGAAATTTTCGTATTGCCTGAAATGATTATTAGGCAGTAATCATAGTCTATAGAATTAGAACTTTATTTGAATTCGCTATGGATGTCAGCAATTTTAAAACACATTATATGAGGCTTTTAAATTTGATAAACAATTTCAAACAGAAACAGCAAAACCATACGTCCAATCTTGAACATCATGACTTTCTAAGTCAACTATAAGACTTATGCACAGACTTAGAACCTAAAAGCCTGTCTTGAGTTAACTTACGTTCCCTGTGAATTTGTGCATAGGTGCACCACTAGGCAAATGGCTCGTTTACCTGCCGGTATCAATAAATAACATTTTTACAACTTTACTGCCTTTGTTTAAACTCGACTATTGCTTGCAAGTTAGAATGTTATTGTACAATTATGTTTTTCCCGTTTTTAAAAAGGATAAAAATGTAATCAATCAATAAAAACGTCTTTTTAATTTTGCTACTTCCTACCTAACCAAGCCGAGCGTAGCTAGAGCGCAAAAGCAGATAACGTGTGCAAATTCAAAAGCAAATTTTTTGCATTTGAATTTATAACCAGGAATGCGTCCAGATTTAAGGTGCTGTTTGAAAAGCGACTGCGAAATCAAATAGTGAGTGTAAGAATGTAAGACAGACCACCAGAAAAGATACTCTTCATTAAATCTAAAAGTTCGGCGTGAAAACTTCACTCCAACATTACGAAGATTATAATTGCCCATCTAATTCTGCGTGTAGGTGCTCATTCGCCGAATGGGTTCTGTTTTCTCCCTGCTATGAATTGAAAGCCACTTTTTATGAAGAAATAAGAAGGCGAGAAGATCTGCATAATTGGCACAGTGGTATAACACAAGGGCCTGATTTATGAAAAAATATCTGAATCAATTGAAATTCTAAGTATATAGAAAAATGTTTTCGCTGAAGAAGCGGTAAAAAAATGTACAGTACGTTAGTCCATCCATTTCTCCAATCTGGAATAGACGCATAGCATGAGACTGAAAAACGTCCCAATTATGCAGGTCTCCACGCCATTTAATTTCTTCCTAAACAATAATTTTAAATTCATAATAAAAAGGGCCATTTTAGCAATAAGAAACTGCGAACAAAATGTTCACACACATCTTTCATTCAAATGCCTAAAAAACTTGTACTCACAGATTTCCATCAGTTTTTCAATTGCAATTTCATAGAGAAAACTTTGAATCATAAGGGCATAAAGATCTAAAACAATAACTGTCCTCTCAAACTAATCATCACGACCATTCAATTGGAGAAATTTGTATATCTCTACTACTGTTTTATAACAAAGCCCGATCTCAATACAGTTTTCACTCCATTAAATACCTTCCATTTGGTATTCTGTGAGAAATAATGGCCTCAAGCCCGCACACAATCGAGTTAAGGATCGAGAAGTTTCGCAACGATTTTATTTAGAACGTTTAATAAACTGCAACGGCAGAGTAACATAATTAAATTGCGGTCAGCGCCTTAACAGCGAGACCTATTAAGGTCGCAGGCAGAGTATGCCGTTTAATCTTTATTAGAGAGTTACATTTAAAATTTATAAGGATACACGTTTATTGCTTTAAAATGGGCAAAATAACCCAATTAAAATTGACAGCAATGGTAGTTAATTTCCGTTCTACCACTCCGGCAAGGTCGAAGGGTAAGCCAGCTCGGAAAGGTAGGTTCGTAGCTTGAGGTCCGAAAGGCAGGTTCAGAGCGTAAGTTGAAGGATTAGGTGAGACAGTAGTAGCGTCAAAGTGGCAAGACACCGTCACGCAGGGAGATCGGCCGCAGAAGGTAGACTGCAGCGCCTTCAAAGTGATTCTTAGGAATCACTCTCGACACCAGGGAGTGGAACGGATGGGCCACCAACACTCAGCACTAGCTGGAAGACAATTCAAAATTATATGACCGAAAACTGAAACAACCGAGAACTCCAAAACCAAACGATACGTACTAACGAACGAGATTGAGTGCAAATTTCAACTGTAGCCTAAACACAAATTTTTCAGTTTTAATTACCTAAGTTCAATCCCTCAATGGAGCAGACTGTTGACAATCAAGGGGAAGAACCGGAGCTGCGACGATAAGAAGTACTGCAGAAAAGAATTTACTTAGTATTAGAACAAGGACTAACGACCGATACCAAAAGCTGACGAAACAAATCGACAAGTTCAAAGAATTTCACGTTATACGACTAATAAGACTGATTATGCAATAAACAACCAACAATACACACCTGAGCTTATAAATGGCACTCAGTGTAGGAACTTTTAGGCGAAGAATTAATTATTGAGAAATTAAGCAGAAATCAGTAGTAGGAGAATGTCCATGACGTGAAAGATAGTAAGTATAGTAAGAGGTTCAAATGCGTTAGAAATAAGGTAAATGAGTGCAGGTCGATACCAGGTCGCTTGCGCAACCCAGACACTAGCAGAACCGCTCTCTTATAAGTTAATATTTAAGGTTACCGAAGTAACTGTAGTTAAAGGCCAACTGGCCGAGTTAATTGCCAGGGACACTTAGAGAATATAAGCAAAAAGTAAGCAACTTAAATTAAACAAAGAAATCATTCACACAAACAAAAATTCAGTAAAGAGATAACAGACACAGGAAGAATTTAGAATAATGAATTGCCCCAGTTCCAGCCAAGTACAGCCTCCTCCATCACCGTCCCGTCTTAAGAGGTGAGGAGCGCCACGTATGCCACGATGCAGCCCGATGCTCCAACGTACTCCATCCAACGAAGGCCCCGAACAAGCCTCCTCCAAGCAAACATACGATCCTTACACTGGCGTCATTAAAAACTGAGGTAACCTTCCACGATAAGTACGTGAAGGGAATTGAAAGTATTCTAAGGAGTTTCAAAAGAATTGTAAGGAGTTCATAAGCATTCTACCAAACCTCCTGCCACAACGACCCACTTCAGCTTCGACCCGACCGGAACAGCCCACCTCAGACTCGCAGAACAACGCTCCCGACAGACGCACACAAGACGTACAATTTTGAGGAATTATTTCCGATAATTCGATGCCTTTGAATATCAACGAGAAAAACTGTTACAGAGCATTCAAAATCGGTCCGGGAAGTCACTGATGAATCTAAATGAATCTAGATGTTAAGGTATTGATGAATCTAGATGTTAAGAAATAACAGTCATCTTTCCATCCGATGGTTCAAAATAATAGGCCTATTGCTCTGAAATAAACCTAATCCAAAATCTATTGTTTGAGCACGCAGTTTTCACTTGCATTATGACCAAATTATGGGAAGTTAAATTAATATGATTTTATAATCCTCTCTCAATTAAAGAAACTATTCGATTCTTCGTTCAAGTTGAGTGTTCAAGAATAGTTAGAACAAATGACATCTTCAACGTAGCTAAGATTTCCATACGACACCATAGGAATCACTGAATTTAGTCCGGACTTTGGTTAGTTACTTCTGAACATGCCAATTAAATTAATTTAAAATCATGAGCCAAGTGATGTGTCGCTATTCAAATAAATTGTTGAATTGTTAACTTTTTAAATGAATGTATCTGGAAAATTACACGGCTCTGAGACAAAAATATAGTCCTCCGTCTTCTAAAACTGAAATAAAATTTCGAATTATTTAAAACTTGTGTTCTCGAGAGCAGAAACTAAACAGAGAGCTCTGGTGCATCATGGCGGCAACCTGTTCGGGAGAACGTTTAGTGTGGAAACGTTATAAAAGATTCTCGATTTTCGTACAATTGGGCAACATCGTGAGAGATGGCTTTCATTCATGCATAGGAAGATCCAATACCTTATTGCTGTTAATAACGAGCCAACAGAGCAAGAATTCTCGAAAATGAAATGTCGAATGGATTGTTCTGATAAGAAGCTCACAGTAACTTGATTGAGTGATTTATGTTTGTTTAAGTGAGTTTGTGCGTCGCTTGAGGTGGCTGAGGTTTGGAGATGCTGCTAAGGCACATACATAACTCAACACATTTTTGCAGGCCCAGTACAATGGCTATAGGCAGGCGTCGCTGGCTTTACCCTCGCTCCATACGTCGTGTGGCCACGTCCGTTTCATGCAAACACAATCATTACGTAGAATATTATATCATAATAATATGAGATAAAAACTTTTCAGCGCTTTAAAAAATGCTCACAATTTTGAAAGTTATCGTTATATTCACTCCAGGGTAAGTGTGACTACAATCGAGGGCCAGCTCTGGAGTATAGCGCGTCGCTGAAAACTTCATCACTGCTCGAGCCAGCGTTCCATCTCTAGCAACAGATGTGTGGTCTGTTTCCAAACCAGACCATCTTATTTAACGACTAAGGATTTGCTGTTACCGCGAAACCACAAATTACTGCTGGTTTCAATTGGAAAATGCCATGCGAGTCTGTACTGCAGCCAAATGCCGAGCGCGAGGAGATTTTACCAAGCAGCCTCCCCATTTGACTCGCAACTGTGTTACTGGTTACACGAGGTCATAGTGGACTTCTGGGATTCATTGTATCATTCGCTTTGCGCGAGTGCACTTGAGGGATTTAAGTATGTTTCGGGATAATCTTAAATTGACATAGTTCAAAGATACTCACTTTCAGCAGGACCTCTTTCTGCGCTCCTATGTTGACGCAATTTGGGACTTCTTGCAGTGCACAAGGAAGTGCGAAGAATTGTGTCTGCAGTCATGTGTTTGCACACACAGTTAAATTAAGACTAATGGCATAGGGTTTGTATAGGTTCATAGAGCGAGTATCTTAACCGCCTGTGAACTTACTTGTTTTGTATATGTATTGGATACATTATTTCATTTCAGATTAATCAACAAAATTTTCAACAGAAATAAATAAGGCTAAATTCAATGACAGAAATAAACTGAGGCAAGAAATGAACGCCTTTTCGCTCTCAACCCAAAATGTAGCAAATTGAGATCGGTGAACGTGCTGGAACTAAAACCGTCGCTGTCAGAGCCCTCCTCGACGGTGGTGGCTGCCGGTCGGTGTGCACAGGGAAGTCATGCCGCAGAGGCGTCCATCCTATCCTATTCATGTCAAAATTCTAAGCATTTCGATTCGACGTTTTCATTGTCAGCTTTGTCTAATAGGAATACAAATGCACTATATTTTCAGTGAGTTTATTTTGTATTTTATGAAGATAGTCGAAAGAAGTTCAATTCTCAGGGTTTAGCAGCACTGCCGTTTAGATGAGTTGAAAATTGTAGAAAATCAGATATAATTTTTAAACTGCCAATCGTTAACGAATACAACTTTCTGATTGATTTCTCATTTAGTTATAAATACAAGGGTAAAGAAGGTCACTTAACAGGCATAAGCCATTTGGAAATTAAAAGTCGGAAATAATATTTCAATATACCGTTAAACAGCGGAAAATGCCGCAGCAGTCACTTTCATTTGAGCAGAAGGAAGTACAGTAACTGAGCGTCAAATCGTAACGAAACTATATCGACGTATCAGAAGACTCAAAAACCTAACAATTTTAGACCTATCTTATTTGCTCAGGACAAGTCAATCGAACGATTTTAGAGTTTTATTTAGTAAATATTTTCGAAGAAATTTTAAAGTGTGCAAATTTAATACGCTGTGTGCAGAAGTTGTAATTTAGAAATCATCTAATTTTACGAGTATAGAACATTTTTCAACGGGCAAGTGCTTCGAATTGATATTGATTAGAAAGACAGTGGTCACTGCAGAAAGTTCTACTCGCTTATTCTGCTATTCTAACAGCGAATAATTACGCGGTAGAGCCCTAGTATAAGTTCTGAAGCATGTCGGGTGCAACTAGCGCATAGATGACAAATTGCATCCAAACGTGGGGCCACGGGGTAATCTGCTTGGTGGAGCACAGAACCGTACATCTTCTCGGCTTACGTTTACTGGTACAAGCGGAATCGAACAGGTGATAGTGATACGGAGGGCGGCGCGGACCGATTAGCGCCCCGGTCTGAGTGACAGGCGCTTAAACAGGTAAAGAGGCACATGGGGTGAAAGGGGCATACGGTCACGCACGCACACACAAACGAGAGCATTATAATCATGAAGTCTGATGATTCAGTTCACTGTAGGAAAGGAGGGTTCCGTGTGCTACACGAGTTACACCCGACCATGCGTTAAGACTGTGTTCCCAACCACTGTGCCGCGGCACGCTGGTGTGCCGTGGAGGCGCGAAATAATTGCACGGCACACCCGAACGCTTAAAGATTGTTAGTACAATTAGCAAATTATCTATTTAAAATTTTACCTCAAGAATTGGACAGTACCTCAAGTCGCATATTGACCAAGATGATTCACATAACAAAATTCACAGAAGCATTCCCAAGTCGTCAGATAACATAGAGGAAAGCGTAGTAGCTAAATTAAAAAACAGATTCTTTGCGTTATAAATTGATGAATCTACTGACAGCAGTAATTAAGTCTCGTTAATTTCATTCATACGTTTTATTGATAATGATGTACTTATTACCAAATTTCTTTGCTATAAGAAGTCATCCACAACTACTAAGAGTCAAAATGCTATGGATATAATGTCGGCATACCTTGAAAAGCATGGCTTATCATGGGACTCGCGCGTGGGAGTGTGTACTCATGCAGCAACCTTCACAGTGGGTTCAGTGAAAGGTTTCACTTCTCAGGTGGTTAATCCTAGCATCGCTGGAATTCATTGTTTTTTTGCATAGAAAAGTGCTGTTTTCAAAGATCGCAAAAATGAACTGAAGGATGTATCAAATCGAGTCATCGAAATAGTAAACTACCTAAAAACATGGCCCATAAAACGACAATATTTGATATGTTATGGAAGGATATAAGGATTTTCAAAACCTTCGTCTGCTGTTACGTACAAATGTAGGATGGATGCCTAAAGGAAAAGTGCTTTCACACGTGGATGAATTTCAAGAATAACTTCTCTCCTCCTTTGAGAATGAAAATATGATCAATTTCGCAAATACTTGGGTAATGACAGGTGGATGTCCGAAGTTGAGTACTCAACAGAGATATTTGGGCACTTAAATTATTTGAACACCGAAATTCGAAGTAAAAATAAAAATTCTTACTTCTACAGCTATATTAGTTGCTTTTACGGAAAAAGTGTCTTGTGGAGAAACAGAATCAAGGCAGTCACTTTGAAAAGTTTTCCGTTAATTCAATAATCCTTCAATGAAAAGATGATTTCAATTATTGAGGAACGTCTCACATGCTTGGCAAAGCGAATTGATGAATACTTTCCATCAGCACTGATGAGAATGATTGGATTCGCAATCCCTTCGCAGATTTGGCTGTTACCTGTCCGAATAATTTAGAGTTGAATGAAGAAGAACAATTAGCAAGTCTTTCCAGTGATCGAGGACTGAAATTAAAGTATGCTCAGTCACCGTTAGATTCCTTTCGGATTTCGGTGATCGAGGAGTACTCGTCAGTGGCCTAAATAGCTATCAAGATTCTGTTTCAGTTTTCATCTTCTTACCTACGTGAACTAGGGTCTTCTTATTTGAACAACATCAAAACTAAGAAACGTGAAAGACTTGGAAGTGTATAGGCAGACTTGAGAGTGAGCCTCTCTCACATTCAACTGAATATTAGAGTTGTCGTAAAGAAGCATAAGACACAAGTTCCACACTAAAATATTTACTTCTCTCGCGTGAGTATCTTATTTTTTCTTCTTTGAATTCTCCTTTAAGTGTGGTTTGACATTTGGTTTATTCAAATAGAAACAGCAAATTAGGATATGAACTTAAAATGAATAATTTTTTTTCTTATATAGATGTGCAAAATAATAAATTTATACTTGTATTTTATTGTTCATATATATTTTGAAAATATACGGAGGCTCAAGTGTTACGTGGATAAGGGCATTGGCAATAAAAGTATGGATATTTCTGGCAGGTGTGCCGCCAACAATTTAGAAGTTTGACAGTGAGCCACAGCGCGAATAATGTTAGGAACTTCTGCATTAATGTAAACGCTGAGCATGCTCTGGTCTACCTACAGGGAGCTTATATTGTGCAACCTACTCTCAAACGCAGAGGATTCGAGTCATTTTGCTTGTTTAATGATTCACTCAGGAGTTCAGCGTTTCCGGAGCACTTAAGAAAGTTGTAGGGAGGCCGGAGAAGGTCTTGCGCTTCACGGTAACGACAACCTGACCCACGGGGCCAGACCGCATGCCAGTTTTCCGCCTGGAAATGTAATTCTTATCTCTCAAAACTGATATTTTTCTGTGTCATGCAACACGGGGGACTTAACATACATACTATCGCAACTCATGTGTTACTGCAGCATTGAATTGGAAGACCATAGTCAGCAAATTGTTTCATCTTGCGAAGAACACTATTCTCTTATTGCGATAGCACGGATTATATCTAATTCAGCTACCTACAGGACCATTTGAAGAATGGTTTGTTGGCATTGTAATTAGTACAACAGAGTACACATAAAGGCTTATTCTATTCAAATGACGGTTCATATGCTAACGATACGGCTTCAGGAACGAAAATAGTGGTCATCAATATTTCACTTTGCATTTGTTTTTGGTCTAGTATAAAAGCTTATGCTTTATGTTGTAAGAAAACGTTTTATAAAGATGGACAGAGGATACGCTGATGATAAAGAAAATGCATGACCCTTTTTGTCGTAATTAAACATTATCCATTGTAAAAGTCACCCGTTGAGCTCTGAATGTGTTCAACTTGAACGTAAAAAATAATGATTAGAAAGTGAGTGACCATGAGTTAAATAAGCTGGGGTTTACATGAAAAAAAATCAGATAATGCTTTTCAAGGAAGAGTGAAGGGAATCGACTACTCGAGTTAAAATTAATTAAAAAAATGGTCAATTTAGTCATTGAAGACTTCCGATGTCCAATGCTTGATAAGAAGAATGAAACATTTTGAAATGCATTCCATAATTTATAATACAAGCCCTAAGTTGAACTTTTTTCAATCTTTCATTTCTTTTCAGTTTGTTTTTTATCCTCATAGCTATGATATGCATGCAACCTAAGCCTCGTGAATGCGTTTTTTGGTTATCTACAGAGCTAACCATATAGACACCTGCAGAGATTAAGCACCACTACGGGGAAATATCGTTCTGGGGAGGAAATGGTGGTTAGTTCAGAATCTTTTCTGGTGGGGATCAGCGGTAGAGTCGGAACAAAAAAGGCTACTGTTAGGAAAATTTTGAGGCTAAATGTCAGTGATTCCCAAAATAAACAATCCGGATTACTGACAATAGAATCCTACTTCTTTCTGTTCTTGCGACGTGACCTCTTGGTATCGGTTCTTATTACCTTCACTCTCTCATAGGTGTCTTCCGACCCAGGTAAATAGTAAGTTAACACTGCCTTGCTAATTTCATTTGAATATTGTGGAATTAGGTTTAATTCCCGTTGTCGCATATTTAACTTAGTTACTGTTTAGCGTCTTAATTAGTCCGTTCTTTGTAGGCGGCACTGCGGTCGACACCTCAAGGAGCCTATTCTGTAGCTGATGCCTGATCGCTGTTTGTCCTACTTGCGACATCTTCGGGCTTCGGTCGTGCTACCCAATGGAGTGTATAATCATTTAATAATATTTATTATGGGGACGGGATCTAAATTTAATGGATGTTACTTCTGTGCTACCAATTCAACGTACCTAATATTTGTGTTAATGTGATAACTTCTGTCTGTAAAATTAAAGTCTAACATTGAACTCGTGTGAAATCCCACATCGTTTGGAAGTCTAAGGGGTGGCTGGAACTCAACTCTAAATTTAGGTAGCCGTGGGCTCGAACAAGCGACAAAACCCCAATACTGAATAAATGATAAAGGCTATGATATATGAAGGTACTATCATTCACTTTTGAAGCTTCTAAGCAAGGTTTTATTATTTGTTGACTATTTTTAAAGAATAGCCAATCTACCTAATTCAAAGAGATAATTTCATTTTATATCTTTAGAAGAGCTATAGGCAATTCAATTTCAGGAAATATCCTATGAATCGAGATAGAATTTCTTTTATTTAAGTACAAATTTGCGCACTTCCGCCCCATGAATGATTGAGTTGCGCGAGTCATTATAAAAAATATTCAAGGACTTTATTAAGTATTTGTATGATGTCTCATTCTAATTATTTGATGTGTATTGACAAACTGTTGAGTTATTTTGCATGCCAAGGTCATGCTCCTAGTTTTGTATGTAGTTTTTTGTATTTAATTTCTGTTATGGGTGCCACGCATCATAGTTTGTGCATGAGTTCTTCTGACGGTTTCAAGATGACGGCCGTTATCATCAATTGTGGAAATTTTTGAGTTTTCATTTGCATTTCATTATCACCTAAGGTTGTTCTGATACTGAAATGCAAAGGAAAGCTTAAAATTTCCATAATTAATTTTACGGCCCATCACTGTATGAATCAATGTAGGTACATACATATATAATATATATTTATATATGTGCGTGCATATATGTGGAAATATATATAATTTGTATATGTGTAATTACTGGTTGTCAGTTGCAAAAAAATTCAAATGGAATCAATTTTTCCTTCGAGATCAGAACACTCGGAACTCCCCCAATTAAAACCAACTGGTCAGGTACAACGGATCACACTATCAAAATAGTACATTAATCCTCTCTCTTTCATTTCCTTTAATTTCAATCGAATGGTTCCAGTGTAGCACTCGATTCAATAGCTACATCTTGACTGATTCTATGTTGATAACCAATTGAGATATAGCAAAATTCACATTGTGGTCTGATGACGTATGTAAATCGCATGATAATTGGTAGTGTACAGTAATCGATTCCTCCGGTCGAACGCTGCGTAGTTCCGATAGTGGCCTTAGGTCACAAATAAGGGTGTTGCTCTCAAGATTTTAGAGGTTTTCTTTTCTCATCTCAATAAAGAAAAAACGAGTAATTAATTGCAATGCCATAGTCAGTAAATTTGGTTTCATCTTACCAAGAATGCTCTGATCCCCACTATTATCACTTTGATAATTCATCTCTAATTTTGCTAACCATCAGGCCAACTAAGCGATTGATAGCATAAGAGGTTTACAACCAGTTGCTATAAACTATTTTTGTACGCGACGGAAAAATTGTATGTATGTAATATTCTGAAATTAATTAACTGAATGAATTTTTTGTAGGAAACAATAAAACACGTTAAAAATTAAGTGTGCGGGCTTTCTTGTTTTGAATTTAAATCCAGAAATTGGGTTTGATTTTTGTCAACTCTAATAAGTTATGCGTTGAGGTTAGTTGTTTTTGTCGAGCATTTAACCTGATATGTTATGTTGGAAAGAGCGTCTCAACAGCAACTTGGTGCTCAATTTGCAAGTGCAATTCAAGTTAAATTCGAAATAGGGTATACTTCGATGTGAAACTTGGAAACGTCAACATGGAGCTGCAGGAATGTTCAAAACCTCACTTCTATAGGCGGTGGCGCACTTTGCGCCAAAATTGCATTCTATTTCCTTCATAGAAGTCCATTTAGTCTCCATGACAGACAGAGTCGCAAGCGCTTTCAGCTCTTGTCATGAGCAATTTGATTTAAACATACATCGCACAGGTAATTAATTACGTGTGTGTACTGTGTATGCAAGCGGTTTGGTCGCAGTGAATTCTAATATTATTTTTCATCTACCTTTATTTATTCAAGTCTGAAGGATCTAGTACGAAAGTATGAATTTATCATCACCTGGAATGAAATGACATCTTCGTTTGCTTGTTTGTAAATTTAGAGAAAAGCTCTTCTATCATTTGTACCATTGTACGTAAACGATCAACTTAACTTTTGCATTGTTTCGAAGCTGGAACAAATGTACTGAATAACTTAAGGTCACATCGAATACAAACATTTGAAATATGGGGCATGCTCACACTTTAATATTAATTTCGTTCCGTAAGAGCTACAAAACAGTAGACTAAGCTATAAATATTTGCCAAAAATTAACAAACTTCCCACCCGCACGTTTGTTCCCGAATTCGACCCCAGAACCTGCGTGTGGCGGCATCTAAGGAATGCTGTGGGAAGGAACGCTACGGGGAAATTTTACACATCTGATGCTTCATGTAAGACGCCTCCGACCGATCATAGTCCATCGTATGCTCCAACTAATTTCTCAAGAATTTGATTATTACTTGCTAATTATGCCTTTATTCCATTAGTTATGGAGCATAAAATTTTAATGCAATAATGCAATGTCTTAACCTTGAATCAAAGTATATGCTATTCTTGTCCTGTAGATTTTAAGCCTGCGTCTTATAAACGTTTTATTGATGATACTTTTTTGATGTTTTTGGAATAATTCCCATTGCATTTTATTTCTAGAATTTTTTAAATTGCGACACCCTAACATCAAATTCACTACGGAAACCGAAAAGGATAATTGTCTCTCATTTTTAGACTCTACTATAACAAGTAGAGAAGGAAAGTTTCAAAGTTCTGTTTTCCGTTAGCAAACATTTACCGGATTGGGAATTAGTTTTTTTCAGTTTTTGTACACTCTCTCTCTTTCAAATTAAATAGCATAAAAACATAGTTTCTAGGGCCCATCGTGTGTGTTCTTCATTTGAAACTATGCATAACGAATTTGAATTTTTAAAGGTTTTTCTTAGCAACAATGGCTTTCTTTCACGACTAGTTGGTTCTTGTGTTAGGAACTTTTTAATGAGAAAAATTTTTACCGGTGTAACTCAACCTATTGCTCATAAAAGAAACTTTTTTCTAGTTTCTGCTCTTCGGTCACCAATCGGAGAGACTTAAAAGGATTTTGTCATTTTTCTTTCGAAACATTTTCTGCAGATTGATTTTAAATTTGTGTCATTCAACACGTATAAAGTCGAACCATATTTCAATTATAAAGATAAAACTCCTAAAGGTATGCTCGAGCCCCCAGTATTCGTGATGCAGAGCATGCCGGCAGGAGTTTTAGAACTAATCAGTTACTTTCCACACCTTCCCACTCTTCAGTCCGCTCTCATGCAGAGAAGTGCGACATTCCTGTTAGTTAAGACGATTTTAGAGTAATCTCCTCTGCACCAAACCAAGTAAACTTCTGCATTTTAGAATCTCTACACATTTTAAAAGAAAAAACTGTGTTAAATGATATGCAGTGAGCTTTTCCTTCACAACTAAAGTAACTTAAGTAAAGAACATTTTTATTTTGTTCCTTTCATGTGTTTTTTGCTTTTCTTCTTCCATGATTGATGTAAATTTGACACTTGATTAGTTTTTCCTACTTGTTTTCAGATTGATAATGACCCTGGAGGTTGAAACGTTCCAGAGATTCTTATTCATTGACTTTCCTAAGTAAATAATTACCTCATTTAAGACGTGTGTCTTAGTACTATTATTTATAATTCGTATACGCAGAAATCAAAACTCTTATATATCTATATGCTAAAGTATATGTTTGGGTCATAAAACTCCAGGAATCGAAGTATGTTCGAGGATAGTTTTGAATGTTATTGAATTTCCATGCTTGAAAACAAATGCAAATATTTGAATTATATTTTTTTTATAGGAACTCTTCTAGGTAACGGCCTTCATCTTTGAAGACGGCAACAATTATGCTGACACTCAATGGTCCTTACTTATTTTGGATCTCATTTGAACACCTTGGTTTTACGAGGGTAACATTATAAGGGCTGATTCACACCATAGGTCCGGTCACATTCCGTTCTCGATCCAGTCACGGTCCGGTCGCGATACCGTCAAAAGATATTTTGACCGCGGCAAGAACGGAGTGAGACCTGACCGGCACTGCCAGTGTGAACTAACAACGAGGTCCGATCCAGCCTGTAACCTAACCAGCGGGATAGTAACCAGCAGGATAATTATGATTTGTCTGCATTCTAGAAAATTAGTGTTCAAAAAATGATACATTTTTATGTTTTGTGTATTTATTTTAATTTTTTTATAGGCCTTCTTAGTAGTGCAATTAATCAAGGCACTTCGGTTAGGATAGGATGGGTTAAGTTGGAATTGTTATGTTAGAATTTGTTAGGTCATGTTGACCGAATTTTTTCACGGATCCACTTAGCCTAACAATGACATTGGTTAAAGTTAGGTTAGGATAGGATAGGTTAGGTTAGGATAGGTTTGGTAAGCATAGATTAGGACAAGATAGGTTAGAACATGTTAGGTTAAGATAGGGTTGGTTAAAATATGTAACTTTAAAATTTGGTAAGTAATTGATCGAATTTTTTCATGGGTCCATCTAGCTTGTTGATGACATTGTCCATGGAATTTCCACGGGTGCTGCTAGTCTCAACTTATCCTTGAATAGCAAAGAAACATTTGATTCATGCCTTTTTTTGGCAGTCAATCTTTCTCTTAGAGTGATTGCTTCTGTTTGGAATTTTTTTCAGGTCATCTTCAATTTTTGATAGAATTTTTTCATATGTTCCAATGTTCATTCGAAAATATTCAAAAAATTTAGTCTCATCATCAATAAGATGAGGATATAACATGTGGAACTCTCCTTTACTCTTTCTATCTTTTAGTGTAGGACGAACCCACAACCTCTTCCTTCTTTGCTTTCTTTCTTCTTCATCATCAAGTGCAATTGCTTTCACTGGCAAATCGGATGAAGAATAGTCACATATGCTTCGCCACTGATGATACGGAAGGGACTGCAGCGAGAACGGTCCGTGACCAGACCGAACATGTGAATGCCCAGGGCTGGGAACGAACCGTAACTGGATCGAGGACGGAACGTGACCGGACCTATGGTGTGAATCAGCCCTTTGCTCCCTTCTCAGCAGCCATCGACAGGTATTGTAGTCCAAAGAGTTTGAATCCATCGAGATTGAAAGTCACGTATTGTGAGTTACGTGATCAGCACCTATAGACTGTATCGCAAACGTTCTTGGGTTCCAAGTTTTAGGGTAAGTTGATGATTTTAGCTGAAATATGTATGACCTTCCATCGCTTGCTTAATCAATCCAGGACCTCATAACTGTCTGCAGTGCCTCAATTAATCCAGCAACATTGGTTTCTCGATCACGTGAAAAAAGTAGGAATGCAAAACATAATTTCCGTAACTCGACCCTCATCAAGCCTTCACAATAATTGAAAATTCATGTATTATTTTTTGGATACATCACACAGATCAGCAAACAACCACCTGCCATCTCTTTTGTCGAACTCGTAATCTTGGTGTTTGTGGGCAAAAGATCTTGCAACATTTAGGAAGTTGTATATGCCTAAACACTGCAGTTTGCATGCAGAGCAAAGATAGGTCAGCATATTTTGTCATTTCTGGAGATAGAATCTTAAATCTCAAGAGTCATATAATATAATCCAGTAAATCAATAAATCATTTGAAAGGGTAGTAAATAGATGAAACAACATGAAAGATCTAAGAGTTCCCTCGCACTAGCTAAGTATTGAATGCAAATATACAAGCATATTTACACACTTTTCAGTTCGTATGCGGGCTTTCATATTTGAATGTGTTTACCCGTTTTAGCATGGGAAAACTAAAATTAACGGAGCACAACTTCATTCTTCATTAATGACATCTAAAAATTTCGCCAGACAATATAGCGAGTGATTATTTGCACTCTGTAGAACATGCATACTGTACAAAGTGTAGCGGCTCATTCGTAATGTTTTCGAAGAATTCAATTTATTTTACTCACATGTAAGCTACAGTTGCATTTTTTGTCAAAGAGTTACTTATGCATATCTTGACCATTTTTTGACTGCAAGAATTCTGTACATAATAAGAGCTGACTGTGAACACTGACTCGTATTTTCTTTCTTGTACATAACTCATCTTTATCACTAAAGCTAGAAAAGTTTAAAATCCTTTCATGAATGTAATCAAAACTCGATTTGGTAGCATCAATTTCGCTTTGATTTCCATGTGTGTAATTACTTAACAATTATTGCTACAAACGCATAAAAAAATTTACACACTCGTGTGGGCGACATTTTTCTTGTTTTTAAGAGTGCATTTCATGCATTAGTTTATTTTAAACGTAGTGAAACTATTGCAGAAGCGCAGGGGAAAACGGTGTTACTTAGTAGTGTTAAGAACAGTGAGAAACAGTGTTAAAAATTAGAGCATTCTTCCGCCACACAAGAGGTGAAATAATAAAATTGTGTGTCATGGCGTCGATCGTGAGGCGTATGTCGGGGGGGGGGGGGGGGGGGGGGGGTTGGGGGCTGAGGAGGGAAGCCTGGGAAGCTTTTTAAGCAGACTTCGCGAGCATAATTGAATTTTGATATATGAGCGATATAAATTCAATTCTAATATAAGGGGTAAACAACTCTAATATAACTCGTGTAATATTAACACTAAGGGTTATAGATATGCTGATAAAATCTAGATGCTCACCCGATTGAATGTCGAGGAATGCTTGAGGGTTAGTCAAAAGCGCGGGAAAGGGCGTTAAAGTGAAGTCTGGGGATGTCTTGCACCGCAGTGTTAATAATAATAATAATAATAATGAAGGCATCTACGGATGCTTTATTTCCAATTTCAAGCCTGATACATATCACCTTATACATTGGATTTTCAAATGCCTTATAACTAACGCCAGGACGCCATTACGCTTTCCCCCGGTCAAGACCGGTACCCATTTCAGACACCTGGGTAGAGTGGGGTATTGTGCTTGGAATTTTTCCCCTATACCCAACAGAGAAAATCGCCACCAGCGCCGGGACTCGAACCAGGGTCTGCCTGGACGGAGGCAAGTTCGCTAGTCCCACGGCACGACGAGCACTAGGTTAACATAGGTTAACGTTATCATCGCAATGTATAACGAAAACTTAGCTAAGCTGGAGGTACATAAATAGTTAAAAAATATACTGAGCGTTTTCGGTTATTAAACGAAAGGAATATTTTGGGTATCAATAGGTAGATGTTAAAAGTAACATTGTAACTAACCGGTGAGGGTGGCGACGCCAGCTTGAAGAATTTGAAGCGTGTGGGACTAGTTCAGGCTTTCAGTTCAGTTTACATGTTTCTTTGATTTGCATTATATGAATCCTTTATTTTCTGTTGTAATTTAGGTAATTTTCTAACAGGCGAACAGGGATTAACAAGAAACTAAAACTTGATCGCTATCATAAATTAGAACGTAATTTCAATTTCAAAAGAAATAGGCAATAACAATACAAAAATTTCCCCTGGTTGGAGGGCTGACAGAAGACCGTGCCAAAAAAAAAAAACCGGGCGTACGAACGAAAGGATGTCGCTATTCGATGATATATCAAGGAGAGCCATATATCTCGGAGGCTGCTTTTTCCTGTGCGGTTAATTATGAGAGTGAAGACTACGCTGCAGTTCAAAATGCGTATTGAAGACATCGTAAGAAATCCGTCCGAGTCTAGGACAGGTCGAGCGTGACTTGAATGTAGAAATGTGCTAAATCCAATCGATTTGAGTGTGTGTGGTCGATGTTGGAGGCAGAGGCTTGCTCTGTTCATCACACAAGTGCTGATGCTCTCAGGTAGTTTCTTCTGAGAGAATGGCCAAAATATCCCAGGATTAGGCTCCGCGTCTCTGTGGAAGGTTTCTCTCGAAGATTTAAGGATGTCATTCCGGTCAAGGGGGTCATATTGAAAATTAGTATGGTAAATTGATTCTAATTTTGGTTGGTTATTTGTTCTATTTTATAATTTTTGAATTAACGAATCCCTTTCACTTTAGTCCAAGGACTTTCTGTTCACTTTGTATCGGGTGTGCCACAAAAATGTTTCCGACTTTTCATTTGATTATATCTCCGCTTTAAATTAACATATTTGAATTATCTTGTTTCCTGATGTAGTAAATTTTTTTTCTTTTCGCGTAATTTAAGTTTTGAAAATCGGTTGAATAACCATTTTACAATGATCGATTTACTGAACGGGGTAGAAAAACTAATTGTTCAGAGGAAAAGTTTTTAAAACAACATTGATATTCTTCCTTATTTTGTTCTCGCTCCGTATTGGAACATTTATATACCACTAAGTAATTTTTTCATTTACTTACCAGAATGAATTAAAAGCTTTTCAGTTATTTTGTCTACTTTTATTTCAATTAGACTACGCATTGCTGGTTAAAATTCTATTACGCAATTATAATTTTCCTGTTTCTTTGAAAATATAAAGTCAATATAATAAAATTGAAACAAAAGATTGAAATTAAATCAAGTCTTGAAGACGGCTTCTCGATTCTGCTCCTTGCAACCTAACCAAACCACAGTAACAACCGCGCAAACGCAGGCAATGTGTTAAAATCGACCAGGAGTACATGACGACACATGCAATGCCGAGATGAAATACCGCCGTTATTCGTGCTCGTGGAGGTCCTTCATCACATTAACAGCAAATGGCTAATTTTTATCCAGCGTGCTTATCACCATGAACAATTAGTATTTTTCTCAAAGTTCGATGATGTTGAGAAGAGGAAATTCAGTGAATGTTACAAAATAGCGATAAATATATGATAATATTAGGAATATTTTTTCTGCTAGGCAGTTTAACTATGAATTTTATAGCAAAGAAGAACTTTAAAATCATTTTAATGAAACGTTTCAAGCCTCAGTTCATCATCAGTCTTATCTGCAAGTACAAAATATACATGCATTGAATAAAAACTCGACAAAATCATAAAATTGCTCATCCTTCATGTATTCAAACAAATATCTAGATAAAAAAGACATGACATTAAAACTGATTAAATCTAAATATCAAAACTTCATTGACTAGAATCGTGAATGTGAGTTAAAATGGAAAAAAAATACAAGAGTACAACTAAAATGCGGAACGATTATAAGATCAGCTTACTAGCATAAATAAAATCTAACCAAAAAAGAGACGGAGGGATAAAAAGAAAGTAAGAGAGAGAGAAAGAGAAGAGAGAACAAAATAGAAAAAATAATAATATGTACAGTGAATATCGCTCACTAAGAACCTATGATTTTTAAAGCATAAGCACTCTGCATATCATTCAGTGCCGGTTTTAATTTGTGTATTTACAGAGATTCTAGCATGCACAGTTCACAGAAATTCGAAGCATAGTCTAAAATTTTAAATTGCTCGTTACTGATAATTTGTTCGCATTGACCCATACAGGGCTGCCTTGTGTTAGAATGGGAAGGTGCCCCAAACGGGCGTCCTGTGCGATGACTCCTTCCGGCACGCTCAGCGACTCTCATAAATAGTGTTCGGTGGATTGATCCCACATACCATAACATAAATTTTTTACCTCAGTTTATAGAAAACATAGTTTTACCGGTTTAGGTCTCAGCTTTTTTAGTTTCTGTTCCAAATCTTTTAAAACAAACAGTCTATTCACTTTAATCAACAGAGCCTGTAGGATTTGCTCTACCTAAGATAATCTTCACCGTGAATGTGAGTTCCTCAAATCTTACTTTTCTTCCAACGGTTTCCCTGAGGCTGCTTTTATAAATCTATTAATACTTTTCTTTCAAATGTGTATAGCCCTCGAGAGTCTGAAAAAATGCCATCAATTATATATTGCGTTCTACCATATTTTGGCTATCAGTCTGAAAAGTTGAAAAATGAACTGTCCTCGGTAAATTAATTCCTACGACTAGCTTTCGCATAATTTTATTGAACAAATCCACAATAGGATCTTTTTTTTCGCTTCAAGGATGACCTTCCCAAGGGCTTGCGATCATCTCTCATTTATGAATTTAGTTGTGCGCATTGCGCATCGCGGTAAGTGGGATCAACCCACCGAGCACTATTTATGAAAGTCGCTGAGCATGCCGGAAGGAGTCATCGCAGAGGACGCCCGTTTGGGGCACCTTCCCATTCTAACATATGGCAGCACTGTGTGGGTCAATGCGAACAAATTTTCAGTAACGAGCAATTTAAAATTGTAGACTATGCTTCGAATTCTTGTGAACTGTGCATGCTAGAATCTCTATACTTACACAAATTTGAAACCGGCACTGAATGATATGCAGAGTGCTTATCCTTTAAAAATTATAGGTTCTTAGTGAGCGATATTCACTGTACATATTATTATTTTTTTCTATTTTATTCTCGCTTCTCTTTCTCTCTCTCTCTCTTACTCTCTTTCTTTCCCTCTGTCTCTTTTTTGGGTTAGATTTTATTTATGCTAGTAAGCTGACCTTACGATCGTTCCGCATTTTAGTTGTACTCTTGTATTTTTATTTTCCGTTTTAACTCACATTCACGATTCTAGTTGGTGAAGTTTTGATATTTAGATTCAATCAGTTTTTATGTCATTTCTTTTTTATCTAGACACTTGTTTGAATGCAAGAAGGATAAGCAACTTTATGATTTTGTCGAGTTTTTATTCAATGCATGTATATTTTGTTCTTGCAGATATGACTGATGATGAGCTGAGGCTTGAAACGTTTCATTAAAATGATTTTAAAGTTCTTCTTTGCAATAACCTTCATAATATATGATAATTTGAATGATTCAAGTTTCAACTACTTCGTACTCGTATTTGGTTATACTATGCCACTTAGACGAAGACTGTCTCCTTAGTTAGTTTAAAAGTAGTTTGCAGGAATTAATTGTGGTTCTGATTTGATAATATTTCCACAATTTTAGACGATGCAAGTACGCTAGAACTTCCAATGATGAACGAATAGTTTAAGGGGGACAACCCAGGGATTTTCGAACCCACTTGTTTTTTTTTCTTAGTTGAAGAACGATCCTTAGGTGGTGGGCTATTGTGTCCTAAAATTTTATGGGGCTACGGTCACTAGATCCCTCCACAGGGGGGATATAAGGGGATCAAATATCATGAATTTTTTACCCCATATAAAAAGAAAACAAAAAAAGTGTAAAATCTGGCTCTTTTAGTTTCTTAAAAATGTTAAAAGGATTCCAAAACTGTCTATGTTTTTGTTGTAACATAAGAACTCATTGACTTGTATTCATTTGAAATTTTAGATAAAATGACATAATAAACAAATATTTCCTATTTTCTGAAAAACTAAGGCCAAAATCGAAAAAATGAATAGAACAAAATGGTTTTCTTTTTGTGCAGCATATTAAACACATGTGCAGCATATTAAACTAATTATTCTCAAGAGGCTCGAAGTTTTTACTAACATTATACCTAGTTCTCGTGTTTTTTTTACGCTGGAATACGAAGTGTAGAGAAAAGTTCCGACCTTTGAACGTTCAAAAATTAAGACGAGAACTCAGACAATGATTCAAGCTTGCGCTGTATGTTACAACGGAGCAAGCGCGGGGAAATCCTCTCAAGCAATTAGCGTGCTTGCACTTGGGAAGAAATTCCAACCGCAGGAGCACTTCCAACTTTGGTGACGGAAAACCAGTTCTCTCAGATTCATGTAGCCGTGATCACATGGCGGGTTAATAGCATCGTTTTCTAGTAACATTGTACGCAGGACAGGATTAAACATAAAGAGTGAAGCGGGTCGCATTTCAAGTTGCTCGCTGGTCTGCTGATTTCTTTTTTCAAACCCTTCTAAATTAAATCCAAGTCGTTCTCGAATCCCAGCTTTATTTCCCCATCGTATGCAAAACAAAATTGTTTTGAAATATAATCCTAATTTTAGTACCACGAATTTCTTGATCAGTTAAGATTCTTAATACTTACTAAAGAAAAGAGGATTTATCTGATGTTTGACCGCATGAGGTTCATAGCATTTTATATAGTGGAGTGGACAAAAAGTGTAAAATGTTTCCATTTTTTTGTCGAAACTCAGTTGCTCAGAACGCAATTCTCAGCACACATAAGACACGTACTGTATTTCGAATAAGGAGAGTAGCATAGCCATTTCTTTTGCAACCCAGACGTCAAACCTACGTCACTAGCTCCACGTGTTGCAGGCTTTTTGACCAGACATTTTAAACCATTGGCAATAAATGTCTGCAGGGCTACCAGAGATACATAGCAATACGGCTTGCAGTTGCTTACATCGTCCAACATCGTTTTTATCTGGTTCATCAGCCTTGTCAATTTTTACACTTTGAAACCACAATGTCGTTGGGGTTCTAGCATTTAATCAAAGGAGATTCCATGTTGGCATATTTGTTCGTAATGAATTATTTTATTTACCTTGAGAGGCAGCTAACTTCTCGTACTTGAGTTTTTTACAGAACTTTACCTGGTAATAGAAGGAGCCACTCGATAAGAAAATATCTATGAAGTCGGAACAAATATAATTGGAACTTCTTAACCCTTAGCGCCTTCAAAGCAAAATATAAAATAATAGCATTGAAGAGAAAAGTAATTCGTGATACAATAAGTTTTCGCTTTGAGAATCTACTGCTAGCGAAAATTTTACTGAAAATGTTGTGTTTTGTTAAGAAGAGTTCTGACGTGGTGAGTCAATGATTGTTGACTTAATACTTTTAGTAGTTATATTTATTCTGAATTTCTATTACAGACGGTCTTAAAGGCTTATAAAGGCACTGTGATCCCGCACAGTGATCCAGTGATCCACAGGATCCATGATATGATGAGTGGATCGAATCCACTCGGTTTGCTCTAAATTCGTCTAATTCAACATTGCTAGGTACTTGAATAAATGCACCGTTTCTAGAGGCCAGCTAAAAACCTACTTTTTCCAGATCTGAGTCATGCAACTTTATTAATTGAAAACTAATTTGTTATTGCCAAAAAATCGCCCCAAATTGTTTTTGAGGATTAATTTTAAATCGTACCGCGAGCTCCAGTCGCAGTTATGGATCAGCGTTTGCTAAATATGCTCAACTGTAGTCTAGGCTCTACAGAGTAAAGGTTCCTCAGCTTCAGTGTAATTGCAACTGTGACTTTGGGACTCCACTGATAGAAAACAATAATTTCTGTTCACCATTGTTATGTTAGTTGGTGGCAGTTTACTGGAGCTGTAAGCTATGGAAATCGCTGAACATTTAGTTTGTTCCTCATCGCAGTAATTTGCCCAATTAGCAATTCTTCGGTACCAACCCTGTACTTAATTAAAACAACTTTTATGAACTCTAACATGATTCAACTGGATGATACTGATACCCTACCGGATAAAATCGTCTATGCCCCACCAATCAATTCATGTGGTCATTTTTGGTATAATATTTGAATAGCATCTAAATTGCTAGAATTATCATCAGTAAAATTCTTCGTAGGAGTTGACTACGAAGAAAGAGAAACAAATACGTGAAGTAATTATACGCTGTCACAAGTGGTGGAGGTAGTAGAGATAGTCAAATGATTGAAAACTAACAACGGCAGCACAAAACAAAGCTACCACAAGAAAAATAGTTGTGATGAGCTTTGAAATATGTGCTGGGATTTTTTTCCCTGATTTGACGTTAAAATATATTCGAATACAGTGAAAATCAATTTATTGTAAATGTCCCCTGGCAACAATGTTTCCTCAGAGATTTCATCAATTTTATTTCTTAACTCTAATTGTGAATATTCTATTGGGCATCTATACCCATTGATGAAAAAACACTGGTAAGCTACAATCAAATTGAGTTCATGTCTCATACTTTTTTACACGCATTACGTGGATGTCATTGGTGGAAACCGCTGTTTTTATTAGGAATGTGAAACAGACATGAAATAAAAGGATGTCAACATTTTAGAACGAAACAATTTGATTAAAATGGCCAGCTAGTTGATAACAATGTTTAAGAAATCAACAAGTGTTCATGACAATATATTAACATGTCCATGTGCATTTCTAGCCTTCAGTTGCATGCCTGAAAAAATCTAATATCGCAATGACAGCCTTGAGTTTGTTAAGTGTTGTCTAGAGGATATGTAAATTAAGGAAGAGAATTGAATAAACATTGTAGAAGACTTGCCTCAGTAACATTTGTCATAGTATCGTACTGTACAACGATAGTTGTAATTACGCCTGGAATTTTCAGTCCAGGCATACGAGAAAAACGTGTCTTCAAGTCAACAGCCTAGGTTTCCCGATGATTCGGTAAGAAGTATGTTTTGCGTTTAAGAGTTAAATTGTACTAACATAAGTGTGCTTAGTTTTCAGTTACTTAGTAGAGTATTGACGTTAACAATTATCATAAACTTTCGCCAAGAGACGTAAAATTTATTGTATTTGTACTCTTAACATCAAACTTCATTTGTTCAATGTTTTTTCTCCGCAGAAACAAGTGTTAATAAACGGAAATTTCGTCTTGAATCATCTTCAATATCCAAAAAAACAGAAAACAAAAATAGTTTTCTACAAACACAATTGTGCATGCATGATTGTCACTCGCTATACAGGTTCAATTGAACCATTCTATTTCCATGGGAAAATCACTAAGTTAAAACAAGCGGCATTAGTTCGAAATTTAAAAACAAAAAATGAATAAGATCTAAATCATAAGAAATTTGTGCTTTACAGGAGTGGACGTCATAGCTCATGTCAGGAAGGCATGCATTCACTAAATTCTAGAAAATTCCCTGATTAAAATTTTTCATGAAACTCCAATGACCAAAAAATTGGAATAGACATTAATGGATCTCTTATTTTTGACGCGGCACCCACGTCTCTCCTCACAGATGCAAGTGAGCCACGTATCGAAACGGTGATATAAGCCCTCGATAGGAAAAGAGAAAGAAGTAAAATAATTTGAGAGGAAAGATACACCTTTTCTCGTTTTATAACCCCATTCTTTCAAAATGTACCGACGAACTGCAAATTTAACAACGACGAACCATTGAATATAACAGGGAATAGAAATATAGAGACAGTGTCGCAAAAAATAACAACAACGACAAATTATAGCGACACCAGGCAAAATGAATGACAGTGAAACTATATATCAAAACAAAGAAACAATGTGTAATGACTGAGTCGGTTTATTGTAACAACGTTCAAAAAGGATAACAATTACACAAAAAATAGTAACGTACGTGTATATTATTGTAACAAATTAACAATTTCTGACAGAATTTTTTATAAGTAAAATAAACAGTAAAGTAGCATATAGCGTAGTACACGATGCATATTCAGACTATGCATACAAAATTATTGATAATTACAATAAAGAATAAACATCATATGTATGTATCACACGAGAACCGGCCACGTCAGAGTTGTTCTGGAAAATTCCAGTACTTCCCGGTCGGATATTACATCATCCAATGACCGGAAAGTATGTAATGGAATGTACATATGTGGTCCCATATGTTTTATTGTCGGGTGGCATTGATGATCCCGAAAGTGAAAATATCGAATATCGAAATCCCGAATATCCAAATCCCAAAAATCAAAATCCCGAATGTTGTAATCAGGGTTGCCAACTGGCCTGTACATACAGTATGTATTTCACTGCCAAATATGGTCGGGAATTAGATATTCGAGGTTTTGATTTCTGGAATTTTGACATTCGGGATTTCAAGGTGTACCCATTATTTTCAATTTTTTTAAACAAGGAATTAAAAAAAACAGATTTCTCTCGTCAATAGGGTTTAAAAGATGTTGTTGCATCTTATGACTCTTCGTTACTATTTTTTGCATCTGTTACATTATTTTGAACCTGTGATACTGGCTATTTGAAGCATTGTTACAAGATTTGACTATTTGTTAAAGAAGATGATCGTCTGTTGCAACATTCTGAGAGTGTTTTACAATTTGAAGCAACGTTACATTTATTTGTCTCTGTCACTACATTTTGCATCTGTTATCAATTTTGCAGCATCGTCCCTAGATTTGTACTGGATGTTGTTATATTTGAGCCGCTGTTATTAGTTTTTATTCGCTGTTGTATTATTGTGCAAACTGTTGCTATATTGTTCTGACGTGTGGTTATAAAACGAGAAAAGGTGTACACAGAAAGAGATAAATAATAAACTGAGAGATCTTCCTACACTGCATTTGCTTGATCAACGTGGGGATAATAACGACCAACTGAACGACTCAATTATTTTGTTTGAGTAAACACATGAGTTGAAAAAACATTTTCGTGAATTTGTGAGCCACATTGTAGAATGAAATAAATAGTACGAGACCCTAGGAATAATTTACCGCATAAACTTATTAGAAATATAATATTTGAATCACCGCATTATTATTTAAACACCGCATTATTATTTAGACACCGGTTCCCCTCTACATATAAGAGAAGAATTGCCATCTGCAATGTATGCCGCTGTATTTTGCCGAATACAATAATCGAGCACTTGACGGCTGCATTTTTCACGCGTAACCTCGAGAACGACAACCCCTTTCTTGTAATTAGTAACCTGACTCTGATTATTGATTACGTTCGAAATGTCTACATTTCACTCTAAACTTTGAATCCGGCAATGAAAGAGGCCACATTTCCTAGCTCCAAAACCTTGGTGAATGACTAGAACAGCATTTCTGTGCTTTCTTTGAGGTGTGGGAAAGAGGCAAAAGGCTGATCATTGAAGAGTTTCGTCATCTCATCAAATGCTAGAACCAAGATATCCTCAATGTAGCAACTTGTGTTGATCTACATGTCCTCTTCAATGAAAATCAGGAAAGATTTTCAAGTCTTTGAGATTGCGGCCCATATCATGAAAGAGGACTGTTTTTTGACGACGGTACACAGTTCTCACAGAATCAAGCCCTTTGCTAACACTCGGTCATAAACACTCAATTTTGCCTCAACCATAAAAAGTATTTCGTCGGAAAAAATTATCTCCCCAGTTAGCATGCCATTCTTCAGCACATTAAGAATGAGTTTGGCTATGTCAAGTCTCTTATGCTTTTGAAGAGGAGTGAGCTCATGGCATGTCCTCGTTTTGAAAGAAGACAGTCAGAGATCATTCTTAACTATGTTTCTCATTAAAGTGTTGCTCACATTTATCTGTTTTGACAACTTTCGAATGGAGCTCTTGTGGTTTTCCTCACCTTCTCACGCACGACTATAACTATCTTCTTGGACGATCATCAGAGGTACCAAGTTCAGTAAATCTCCTGTAACATGATGAACTGTCGCTTTAGCAACTTTCATGAGCTTAGTAATTTTAAAATTGATTCTTTTCACCCGATTAAGTTTCATAATAGCATGTTGTTTACTCATATTTTAATCACAAATTGTGAAATATAGAATATAGTTAAAAAATATTTTTGAATGATTTCTCAACATATTTCAATAATTCAGTGAGAAAAAGTGTTATATTTGTTTTTACAATTCAAGAATAAGTCCAAGGAATTTCTGCGCACCCGTAGGTATTTGCCTTCAACATTTTCAAACTGTGTTTCAGTAAATTGGGTTCTATACTTCAATAGTACAGCATAGTAAAAAAGAAGTGCGCATCAGCGGAATTAAATCAACGCACTCAGGTAAAAAATATTCCACTCATTCTTTAACTATATATTCCACTAAAACAAGCCAAAACGATTCTATGGTTGATTACCAATTTGTACTCTACACTGCCGACTAGCTGATTTTTTTTATAATTACAGTTCTTTCAGCAGCACCCACTTGTATTTTCAAGTCATTGGCTTAGTAAAAATAGAGTTTCAGAAAACTTGGAGCATTTCCAGCAAGTTTATGGACTCTGCAGAACCATTGGCAACAATCTTTTCATCCTTGAGGGAAACTTCGAGTTAGTTTGGAGCTTTTTCCTGTCCATGCCACCGCTATTGCATTTCACGGGCCATTTTTAACGTGGCTAACGAACATCGGCAGAACTGACCAATATTTTTGCCGAGTCGGGGCATGGAAGTGACCGCTCCGCACTTCTGTAAAGTAACGCAAGCAAGAAACGCTTCTTTCAGCATAGACCTTTTTGGCCTTATCTTTGATGGCTCTTGATGGGGCTCTGAATTAAACAACATACGCTCGACCGTCGAGAGAAAACGTACTTTAATAGTTATAGGTCGGTTTTTTGACCATTTTGATTAGATCACGAATAGATTAAAAGGAAGAGGTGTTGCTGAAAACTTTATCTTCCAGATCTGGCAATTAAAGTAGTTTAGTTATTTAAACATTTTATAAAGCTGTAAGAACCACACTTTGGGCCACTTTAAGTTGAAGATAATATAACAAAATATGTTTAAAGATAAGGTAAAAATTTAAAAATATGAAGATCAACGCATACTCCTGCTTTTCGGAAAATTTTCTTCAAAAATCAGTTTTGGTCGTATGACAGAAGCATTCTGATGCCTTCTGATTCTGGTGCCTTGTGTCTGATTTTGGTCTCATTTGAGGTAATGTTTACATTTCCTTCGTTCTATGTCCTCTTCAATGTTTGTCCTCTATGTCCTCTTCAAATGGGAGATAGTATGGGAAAAACAATACCCAATAATTCTCACTCTCAAATGACATTAGATTTTTCTTTTCGAGAGATTGCTCCGGTGTTTTATAGCTGATAGAGAGAGAGAGAAGGAGACATGTTTCAAAAATTATGGGAGTTACATGAGTCACACGACGTTGATGTATGTAGCTGTTGTGTGAGCGATCATGCCAAGAGCACAGAGTGCTGGATCTGCTCTATGATGTTGGAAAGCCCAGTCTCTGTTCAGCATTTGTTTCGCTTCAGAGTAAACGGTAATTTCCATTAAAACGTTCGCAAGTTTACAGAGAAATATGAAAAATTCACGTAGGAGTACATGATACACTGATGCGTAAAGACACTAGAAAAGAGTTGTAGTGAAATGTAGGAGACAGTTTTATGAGTTGACTAAGTAAAGACAAAATTTACACATGGAGAGAATGAGAAATATTTCGGGGATACTTGGTCGTTTTAATATACATGAAACCGAATGACCCAGAAATCAAATTTAACACAAAGTCTTCCAAGAGTTGAAGCGACGTGAATTGAAAATTTAAAATAACTGTATTATATGATATTTTAACCAACTATTTGTATAAAATAACCCCATGTAGACTATTCTATATTTTTGCTATGACATAAACGTCATTAAAAAGCACGCGTATGCTAGGCACTTAATGTCTCACTGAAGGAAAAAGAAGACTGAATATGGTAGAATAATTACATCGACTTATGTGATCAAATTGATCATTGGTCTGTAACGTTATGGCCGTGATTTAATGAATTGAATGAAATGCATAACTCTGTAATTTCGTTTGATTACACTGGTAGTTATTTTATCTTTGGTAGATTTTCTACAAGTTCTTCAATCGATCGACACAGTGCGATCAAGATATTACGTGAGGAATCTAAAAGATGGGCAATAGTAAAAGAATAGTGGAGGGCGATTGTGAGCGAGTTACTATGAAGTAATCCAGATGGTTGGGATTGAGGGTTCTAGGCCGGGTGGAGAGGGGAAGTGGGGCGCCCGTGGTTTTATGCTGTGGATTCGGATAGTATGACTGCGGGTCGCTTCTGCGGGTGAGGAGACTTCGAGCCCTTATGAAGAGGCAGGGGTAAACCAGCGTCGCGCTCTTGGGCCGTGACGCTAAAGACGTAACAAGAGACGCTCAAAAGACGTAGGTCTGTGAAAGTGAGAGACTAGGGTTTGTTCAATTATGGGTGTTAATTTGATTCTTGTTGTTGGCTACGCCTCAATGGTGGACGAAATAAGCCTCGGGATAGTTTAATCGCCAGGGTCATCTTAAATTTATCCAATTACTACTTACATTTCCATCCGAACATAGAAAATGGGTTTTTCAATTTTTTTGATACAGTAGAAAGAATTATATTGTATCACTTATCTTTAAGAAAATAATTTTTTTCGCATCATGACATTATCAGTACCGGTAAACACTCAGTTTTTGTTCCATTTCCGTATTTTTCTTTGTATGATTGTAATGGATATAACACAATAATGCATTACTTATATATATTTATCACACAATACCCTGCATCGACTGATTAGCAAAATTTTTTTCTTCGTTTATACAAACAACCTGCCATCAAATTTTCAGAGGACATGTTATAGCTGTCAAAATTCAGTTTATTTGCTCTCTGACAAATTGTTCTTCCGATTTTACCGCATGCACTCTCACTCTTTTTTAATGACTTACATAGTTTTCCCTAGAGTGAACTGTTCAGTCGTTCGATTAAACTAAATGAAAATCAAATAAAGTTTACTGAAGCATTTTTGTAACACTGTGTCCTCGTATGCCTTCATCTACTTACGGATTTTCATAAAATTGTAAAATCATGCTAATATTCTGTTATTTTAAATCGATGGTGAAGTATGTCGCGGAGTTTTATGTTGTACAATGTATTTTCTGATTTGCCAAATTGTACGACTAATTTATTTGATTTGTCAAAGTTTGAACTTTCTGGTGCTAATGGTAAATCATTGTGGATTGTATGCAAATCATTAGAATAACTAGGATTCATCTCTAAAATCCGCCTTTTTTGCTCGAGACACTGCTTAATTGTCTGTATCAGTATTAGTTTTAAGATTTATAGGTTATTCATTATTTAATGTTTTTGCAATTTATGGATCATTTCGTCAGCATATAGTTTTGTGAGACATTTAGAACGCCCTATGAAGACCTCTTGGTATCAATATTTCTCACTTCGAATGTGATCTTCATAAACAAAACAGTCAGGCAGTGAGAGAGATCTCGGCAGCAAGTGCCGTTGTTCTCCTCTGTTATTATGTTCCTTTTTCTTTCTTTCACTTACATTTTTTTTAAGCGGTGCGTTATTATTTCATTTTGATTATTTAAGTCATGCATGTTTGAGCTCCTGACCAGTCCAGTGAATAGTTCTCGTAACGCCCGTTGGTGGGCTTTCAAGGTTTTGCCTTGATGGCGTATTAATCTTAAGCCTTGACGTGCCCAAGGGCCAACCTATACTATAATAAGAGCTGCGTCCGTCCGTCCGTCTCTCAGTCTGTCCGACGCCAGCCTGCAGTGTGTGGTGAGCGTATCTGTGATACAAGCTCCAGCCATATATATTTTGACGGGCCGTGTTCACGCGGCCTCATCAACTCTCCAGAGATTGATTCTTTATATTTTTTACGGCCTTTCTCTCATTTCGCCCTATGTTTTATTTCAAATAACGGGGGGTGGACTAGTTAACCTTAAAACCTTAACGTGCCCACGGGCCTATTAACCCTTAAACCTTGACGTGCCCAAGGGCCAATTAACCTTAAACCTTAACGTGCCCAAGGGCCAGTTAACCTTGAATCTTAACGTGCCCAAGGGCCAATTAATCTTAAATCTTAACGTGCAAAAGGGCCAATTAACCTTAAATCTTAACTTGCCCAAGGGCCAATAAACCTTAAGCCTTAACGTGCCCAAGGCCCAGTTAACCTCAAATCTTAACGTGCCCAAGGGCCAATTAACCTTAAACCTTAACGTGCCCAAGGGCCAATTAACATTAAACGCACCTTAAGACCATTTAACTGCTTCGAGTAGATTAGGGTAATTCGAAACCTTAATCGCATGCTTCGCTGGACTGGCACCTCATACTGATTTCCTCTTAGAAACTCTAATAGCCGTAGAGCTCTTCTTCAGCATAAAATAAAGTGACGAAATTTGTCACATAAAAGAAATTGATAATTCATGATGAGTGATCTATTCGATGATTTATACAAACTTAACTTCTTTACTCTTCTATAGGAAGAATCAACGTTGATTTAATCCTCTGCTGTCTCTGGTGCATCAGCGTATGTTGCTGTTTTTTTTTCTAAAATGTCTTTACCTTGTTCGAAAAAGCAAGGCCAAAATAAAGTCTAATCTTTCGTTTCGTTTCTCGGTAAGAGTTAACGCTTGAAGTAGAGAGTATAATCTGTTGTCATACCTTCAGTATTAAATAAACCTAGTTCGTTCGTAGATCTTTAATCTAGTGATAATTATCTCTCACAGTTATGTTGGTGCGTTTGCGCTCGCAAGTTGTTTGTTCTCGTTTATCGCTCCCGTTGACTTGGAGATCTGCGACGCGCCGTATAGCCGAAGAATGCTTCTAAATAAGATGATTAAGATTCTATCCGAGTCATTCTTAACTTGTTCCAACAGTTTTGATGAGGAAGATATACCCCCTCTAATACATTTGTCCACGAACAGAACCATGTCATAATATTTAATCGTATTTATTCAAGTCTCATTGCATTTTTACACGCTTTTGTAAAGCATAAAGAAATAATCAAGCTGTTTTGAAGTGATGCGCTGTAATAAAAAAAGTGTGTATAAAAATACATGTTCATCTAAAGTTTTCAAAAACATCAGATGTTAATAATATATCTTCTTTGATATAATTATATAAATATGATAGTCTCTGAATGCTTTGCTATTAAACATTTTCCAAACTTTGATCACATGTTGATGGTCACCCTCTGATATGTGTTCGTTGTAAGATCCACGGTTAAATTCAATTTTGGGGGATAAACTTTCTGAGGGCAGTCTATCATAACTATCTACTCACTTGTTCAGGTTATTGTGTGTCGATGATGAATTTAGAATGTTGACCATTTAGAAGGGCTTTTCTGAACCCCATGTGGTCGGATACATGTCTCAGTATTAGTTTCATGATGTAGGCATTCCTATAAAAAGTATCAAAAAAGCTCCCGTTTTTCGTTATGTCTTTTACGTTTAAAAATGTTCAAAATGACAGAAAATGTTCATTTAGCTGGGTTTGTTATGCAATTAGTATTTCCTGTGCTCTCGGCGTTTCTAATTTTTGCTGGAAACTCGTTTCGTCTCACTTCACCGAGAGGGCGCGTAGCTCGTGTCATTGCTCATTCCCAACCTGAAACTCTTGAGGGGTTCGGACGAGTCATGGGTATTAAGAGTTGGTTTCATATTGTAAATTAAACGATTTGGTTGATTCAAATGAGTTGCTACACAAAATAGGTTGATTCAAAGGATTTAATTCAAATGAGTTGCTATTACTTTAAAACTGATTTTATGTAGCAGATATTCATTCGCGTGAGCGTGTTCCTAATTGCACTGAAGGGTGGGTGTACAATCCTCCCACTTCTTCGCTAACTTATTCTATTCATAGAAGTATATATTGTTCTATTCTTAGTCTTGCAATCGGTTCCGCATAATATTCTTCAACTAATTAAATTTATTTTTTCGACGAAATGAGGACTCAATTCGAGATATGTGATCGTCTCCGATATGGATGCAAAAGATCAACTGTGCATGTCCTCGTAGCAGTCCTGGGTTTTGTGTTATTCATTCGATCACTTGAACCAGCGATGCGAAGGTAGCCATACTTCCCCCCAAAAATTTTTGTTTGTTAGTTACAGTATTTATACTGTTTGTTCCGTTTTATCAGTACTATAGCAATATTCTTGCAACGCGAGCGCCTCTAGGAAGATTCTAAAATACAATAGTCGTAAGGTGTGGAGGATATCAGAAGGGTTCTTCTATAGCTCCTCACGACACACTGGCGCAACATTGAAACTTTATTGTTTTTTTGATGTTGGCTATTTTGACCTACACCCGATTGAGATCAAGTAGAATCTCTGATACCAGGCGAGCCCGTTAAAAATTATGGGAGCACCATGGGAGCGCTTTCGCATTTTGTCCATCTGTCCTTGAAGTTGTGATTATTCTTCTGAGAAAAATTGTTCACATTTTGAGGTGATCCACTTTGTTATCCATGTTTCGATGTGTTCCATACCTGCATGTTAAGTGTTTTTGAGATAAGGTTTCAGATATCGATGAAAACAAGAGTTAGTACAGAGGAGCCAAGCCAGGTGAGTCCAGCAGGTGGGGAAAGAGTTCTTAGCTAGCCAAGTCTATAAATGTTGTCTTCGACATCTGTCGTGAGTGATGAGTTTTTTTTTCTTGATGTAAAATCGCTTTTCTGCGTCTTAAAGTCCAATTTAAACGTTTTTCGATAAATTCATGGTTCAAACTGATTAGTTATTGTAGCCAGCGAAAGACAATTTTAATTTCACCAAATCTTACCAATAGCGCAGCAATGTCTTCCTTCCGAGGCAATTTGGCGTTGCAGCCGACGCAGAGAGTTTTCCTGAGTCAACCCCTGAGCTTGATTCGTGATGTTATGTGAGCTAGAAGTAAGATCATTTTACGTCTCCAGTCAAAATTCGATACAAGAAACGCGGTTTAAAGCCCAGAAAGAGTTTCGAGAGAGCACTTGGCATGTGAAATCTAATATCAGCACAAAAACCGAAAGAAACAGTCAACACCCCATTCAGTACACGCTCTTTATTCAGTTTGAAATTGGACATGTTTATCACACTGACACAATATCACTCTAACTGGGACTCGATTGCTCATTAATTAACGGCGTTTTGACAGGTACTGTCCTAGCAACAATCTAACTGACAGACGGGTTGAGACTATGAACTAACACGCGTTTCCAGCACCATCCAGAAAAAAGTTGATAAATATTAACCGGCATACCGGGTACATACAACTCGTTTCAATTAGGTTATGATCGAGATGCATCTGTGTTCTTTTCGTTGAAGTCATGAACAAGTCAGAGAGTTTTGATTAGAATGCGCACATGCGACAACATTTGGGTTTGCGACTCTTGAACATTAGTGGTAGCGTTTTTGTGCAGCTGTGCCAATTTAATCATAAACTCAACTCATCCATCAAATTTGCTGTTTTGTGTTTCATAGTTAGCGTTAAAAAGTGGTAGACTTCAAGTTAATTGTCGCAGTTCTGTCGAGTTGGTTCGATGGATGACGTATCACAACTGTGAACGTAAACGAGTTTCAGGCTAGTGGTGCACTGCAGTTCTCAGAAGAGGTTATTCCCCTTCGTGATAAACTCTGTCACGTTGATTCTAATATTTCTGGAGAAAACTAGTATTAATAGTTTTTTGGTCTTTGAGTACCAAGGTTCACGTATGTAGTAATTTCAATTTTTTCCAGTCTCAATTTCAATTTCAATTTTTTTCAGCCAAAACTATACATGTTCAATCAATGCATGGCTTCCCTGCGTCTTAACCCAGTCTAACTTTTTTCGCCGGAGCATGCATGTTTTTCACCGCCGGAGCATGCATGTTTTTCACTGACGGAGCGATTTAATTGCTCATGCGGTGAAAAACATGCATGAAGGCGGCGAAAAAATTAGACTGGGTAAAGCCGTAAAGCTTAATCAGTGCAAATGAAAAGGAATGAATGACATTTCATTTCCTTACAATTCTTATTTTGTGTTAGAAATAGAATAAGCCGAATGAAGGAGTTATTCATAATTTGGCTAACGAAAGACTGTTAGTGAGATTGAAATTGGACGATTTTGTTTTATCGCTAAATATCCCTTTCCTCAAAATATTATTGTCTAGACAGATTTAGCGGCGAAAACTATGGAAGCATATGAGAGCGTTAAAATTTAAAAAGTCAATCAAAATTATACCACACATACAGTATATCTTAGGCATCGCTAAGGTAGTAATTTTCCCAACCCACCGGATGTCATCGAAAGAGCAGAACGGAATTCTAATAAGAAAGGTACATATTTATATATGTTTTAAAATCATACACGCAGGCAAACCATCGTGAATTTTTGAGCCACAACCTGCTAACAAACTGAACTTTTAACGCTGGTGCCTTTTTACGACCTTAGGTAGCTTCACATAATAGTCACTCGTTAGTCATCTGTTCCAAAAAATTCGTAAAATGAAAATAAGAAACAATAAAAAAGGAAACACTTTTTTAATTGAAGACGTTTTTTTATGAGTTTTTTGAAAGAATGTTCCTTTTCATATTGGTTCTTCTTTTCATTTTACGTATTAGATTTCCAAAAAATTGCCCTTTTGCCACCACTCCTTCCATCTCTCTGTCACGCTCACAAGGATGCTTAATGACCGTATCTGTGATGCGAGTTTCACCCCTGCACAACCACTGAAATATTTTAATCGCACTCACTATTAGGATGAACATACATTCTGTATTGTATTTGCTTGTAATCCACATCTGGAAGATTTATTCTAGGAAAATATTGAATCCCGTCATTTTTGACGGCCTTTATACACTATCGACAGAATAATGTGTCAATTTGTACCTTTTCAAGATGCTAGAGCTCTAATACTCATTCAAATGCACAGTCTGACGCTTATTGCAATTTTAGAGCTGTGAGCGAACGATTTGAACCGACTACTCATCGAAGTTACTTTTCCTGGAGATCGATTCTCAGGGAATCTCACGCGTAAGATGAAAAGGAGAACCGATGTAAAAATGAATTTTTTTATTATTTTCCAGGGCAAGCGTTTCGGAATATTATTTCTGCCATTGGTGCTGCGACATGAAAAAATTAAACTTAGAAAACGCAGCAAAAGCCAATAAAACAAGTAAGCAAATATCTATAAAAACTTAGATTCTAATCCTCATTGAAAACAGTACAACTGACACATACCCTCATTGGTTAACTAATACATCCATACACATTACACAAGCACATACAATCATACATTAATTTCACAAATTAAAAATGACTGCTGAAAATCTTTTAGGATTTTTTTTACATTTCCTAAGATTCACCTTTTTATGTTTCTGCACTGAATATGGAATTACAATATCCGAAACGTTTATCATGAAAAATAATAAAACGAACATTTGTACATTGGTTGTCCTTTTTATCTTCATCGAAACTACTCATAAAAAATTAGCATTCTCTGCACACCATCATTTCATCAAACCTGCGCAATGAGAGAAGCAATAACTTACTCATACAAAACAAATGACCGCCTTTCGCTCCAGTAGAGATCGACATGCAGAAATGTTTCTAGCGCGGTCAGTGGAGGTTGCAATGCTACAGTGAATGACATGTGACACGTGCCGGCTCGAAGACCGTCCAAGAACATTTGGATCCAGGCGACGTCACTCTAAAAGCAGACTCCTGCTTAGAAGTCCATAAAAAGCCTCCTTTACTGGTCACGAGAAGGATCAAGGGAGTCGTTGCCGGGCACTTCACCACATCCCAGAAGCTCACACTGAAGACCTCTATCGATAATGGCGTCAGCCGCGTTAAAAGCCAAGAGAACAACGAGCCGAGGCCCGAGCTGGAGACGTTTGGTTCTTCTAAGCACGTCAGAACTAGAGTATCTTATTAATTGATGGAACATGACGTGAATTACTGCAATAACAATACCTAAACGCTCACTTTTGACGGGATAACTGTGCACGGAAAAGAGCCGGAAATAACTAAGGGGTGTTGTTCCATTATCATCAGAACCGGTAATATAGGTTCTCTTGATCGATTTTGATTCCACGTATACTTATGGTTTTTTTAAAATATTCCTGACTTGAGGAAAATAACTTCGGCTCATATGATTGCATATTAAAACTAATTAAAAATAGTGTGGTTTACAATAAATTTTCTCATGTAAATAACGTAGTATTGTGAACTTCCGTTTGATGCCTAATAACAATTTTTTCTCCCCGTGCAAGGGAAAATATGCAATCTATGAAAAAATTTACAGCGAGTAGGATGAAGAAATTGTCAAGTACAAGCACGTGTTTTACGTGTTTTATCATTTCAAACGTGTAAAACTGCAAATTCATCCTCAATTATACTATTGATATGTGCGTTCACTATTTCATTGATCAAGAACCTAGTATGTACATATTTGTTATTGCCTCGGTGTTATGAATCAGTGAGTTTTTCGTTAACGGTTTCCAAGTCTTTTTAATATGTGAAAACATGACCTCATATTCTTTTTCACGTACGAATTAACACCCTTACCTCTTCTACATTGTGTGTTAAGGATGAATAAATTTTTTAATACCTAATGTTTCTGGCACTAGAAAAGCAATTTCCCAATTTACTCTTCCCTCTGCACAAAACAGTCGACCATTTACCACCTTGGATTAGCGTCAGCTCGCTTAGCCTCACCTGAGCAGCTGCGGAGAAACCACCTCCACTGCGAGTGTGCGAGCAGAAACAAAAGGTTTCTTTGAGTTCTTCTTGCACTAATTGGAAGGAACAACTAATTGAATTTTATCGTGGATCCGATACAGATGCTTCGTTTTGGCCACGTTGCCTGAGGCCTGCCTTAAAATTCTGTCTGGGTGGCTTCTCTGAAAAGTGATGGCCTCAGGAGGACGCTAGTCTCACTTCAAAGGGCGCGGGAGCGCTTCTGGAAAGGGAGAGAACGAGGCCTCTAGGACGAATAAAGGAATGCAGGAACACAGACAAAAGTGGAGCTCTTATGTAGAAATCCAATTGAAGTTCTCTCTCACAGATGTACCAAGAAGGAAGTGGAATTCAGATAAACTGAAACAGAGATCAAATTAGTGTTTTAAGTGCTTAACTTAACGATCTCCTACAGTAGGCATTACAAATGATCTTAAATTCGGAAATTCACGAGGAGTAACGGATGAAAGGAGTTTATGAGGGATAGTCACAAAGGTGAGTTGATTTCGAGCAGAAAGCTCTAAATAAATTCGAGTGTGAGAGAAGTAAAGAGAAATAATTTGATCAGATAATATCTCCACGTCCTAGTTGATCAACAGTTTTGTACACGCTATCAAGAAATAAGTCATCGTGATAACGGTAAGTATGAATATTGTTCTTAAACCAAATTGAGAGTTATCTACAATCTGAAATTATCTAAGGAAGATGTCTTCGTACAAGAAGATTCCCTCGAGAAAATAATTATCTGATCATCCACACCGGAATTTTTTTTGATCTGCAATTTATTTACAGCCGAGAGTTCGAGGATTGAAATATTTTAACTTTAACCATGATTAAAATTCATTGTAAAATTTTGGTTCAAAAAAGACTCATCAAACAACAGTTTTCCTCAAGTTTCAATTTTTGCTCAAAAATGGCGCAATTATTTTTAGCAGCCGGGAACAGGAAATGAAAATATTTGTTTCCTTCCTAAAGCTTGAATTAAGGAAACTCAAAAATCTGATGAAGCCTGTACCACGGATACTCACATCTCACACTTTCAGTTGTTCAGGTAATCCAAGAGTAATAATTGAAGTCATCTTAACGCTACATATTGGGGTCTCGAAAGAAGAGAGCCCTCAGACTTCCATATAAGAAAGATTCTGTAGAGCTCATTTCAAAGTTCAAATGATGCTGCCAGTTTGGGAATCATGTCTCTGACCGACCACATCCATACTATAAATATCAAAAACATTCGTGCTTCAAAGCTATGTAAATTACATGTATAAGCAACTTTTGCTTTCGTTCAACATGTTAAACGTAAGGCCTTTCAAGTTTCAACTATACAACTTATTTATTTTTTCGAATATCCGTGTTAACAGTAGCACCTGTATATATTTGTCCTTAACCATCGAAAATTTTGACTCACATATGTGGTTTTAATGGTATGAATCTCCTATGGTATCCATAGTACTACACCTTTTCAACTAAAAAAATACAAGTTCAATCTAAAAAAGCTAGAGTTCAATTTAAATTGAGTTTTTGAACTGAATTCGAATTTTTTAACATTAAACTTGAGCTTTTTCAAATTGAACTTGAACTTTCTTGAATTAAAGTTAAAAAGGGGCTCATGGACGTATCTATGATACGGGTTTTATTGTCTCACAGGGATTAACAGTTTTAAATTACCGATTTCATTAGACGAACAATTTTTTTCGGTGATAATTTGTGAAAAATTAATGCAACGGAACTTAATGCAATATTGAAAGTTTGATCATAGATACTCTAACCCCTTATTTTGAGTTATTGAGGAAATTACAGAAGAGCTAATGAGTTGTGAACTACTGATTTATTGCATTCAGCTTCAACTGCTGTTACACCCTGTGACAAGCCTTGATTGTGCAGCTCAATAGGTTGACTTGCGCTCGAAGGAGAATAGTTTGCTGGCCTTGGGCATAGCTACATCTACGTGTACACCGTGAGTGGACAACCTCTAACTGAGGTGAACTTCATGAATATTCCTAAATTTTTATTCATGTGCATTCTGGACTTGAACTTATGATCAGCTTGCTACTTGCTTAGTTGCTTAAATGTGATTTTATACTCAAATTCCTAAACAAAAATTGTTTTACTGCTTGATCTTTTATTTTTATAAATGATTGAATTTTAGTTAGGAAAATGTTGAAGTTTGTCCATGCAAAATAACATTCTTTCATTTTTTTTGAATGGTTATAAACTTAGGCATTATGTAAACTAGCGTATTTGTGGAAAAACGAAGGAAGATATGGGATTGATCTTAACCGTGGCTTGCAAAGCTCCAATCAAATAGTGGTTGCTTGTGGTCGTGTTGCCAACTTGCCATTAGCTTTTGGCAACAACCGAAGTTTTGAATCTCAGTGGTAAATATTAGTGTCACAGAAATGAATTTACCATAAAAATTTGTGTCTATTGAACAGCTGTTAGAAGTTCCCAATAAGAGTCAAGTTTCCCATCGTCGATTCAAATTGTAAGTCCTGGATGTCTTGTGCGGACTATTTTGTACTTTGTTCGTATTTTCAAAACAAGAAAGTGAAGTTTTGTTTGTGAAATAGAGTTGCGCTGATGTCAAATTTGAGTTTTATGCCCGAGTTTGGGACATTTTTACATTTCATTCCGTTTTTCCGATGAATTGGACTGGAAAGTGTAGAATTGTGATCATTTAAGTAAACTAAAACGATTCGAACAACCCAGTCGGAAATTGATGACATCGGCACCGGTTTCTGATGAGAAGTACTGGATTCTAACGATTTCTGCTGATTGCCTAATGTTTTGCCGGTCTCATGTGTGACTATGGACAATGATGTAAAGTACTTTTTTTAGTCATCGGCTGCAGGAAGAGTCTACAGTATTCGTTAATTGTCACACCCTATTCCTGTACAAAATAAACGGGTATTAAAAAGGAAATGCCTAAAAGTCCAAGGCAAATATGCGGATAACATTTATAAACTATATAGTGTGCACGGCCCGTCAAAAATGACAGGATTCAATACCTTTCTTGAGCAAACTTTCCAGACGTGGATGACTTACAAAAATATATATCCTAACAGTACCCGTGTACTCTCGCACTGGTGAAAATCGTATCACAGATACGGTTATTATAACGGTCCTTATGAGCGTGACAGATAAATGGAAGGAGCGGACTCCAAACAAATAAACCAAGGTTATTATTATGTAGTTACAGGACCTGGGGAAATTCCACATACAATGTCATCGTTAAGCTAAGTGGACCCTTGAAAAAATTTCGTCAACATTATTTACCTATCTTAACCTATCATGTCCTAACCGAATCTATCCTGATAAAATGTCAAACATATCAATGCATGTAAGGCAATTTTTCAATACACTGAGGAATTCGGTATCCACGATACCGCATACTCAGACATCCTATGTTTCTTAAGAAGCGGACACCAAAAAAATATATTAATAAACACAAAACGGGTATTATACATTAGGTTAGATGCATACATTTTGGAATATGTAAATAATTCAGTCGATTGCCTGATTTATTTAGCAAGCCTACGCATTTTCACAGTGTCCATGTATGCATACATACACGATCTTTTATTTGATCTTTTATTTTTAGGTACCTCATCAGTGTTTTCATTTCATTTTTATGTATTTTTATTGCATGTACTTCATCAGTGTTTTCAAATTTTGTCAATTTCAAGTTGAATTCGCTCACGGAAATTAAAAATTCCGTTCCAAAGAATCACTGAAGGAACACATTTAAAAACGTTTTACATGAATGCCATTCTGCTCGCTGATGCGTTATTTTCCAGTTATTCAACTTTGAAATTTTCGTCTTCCATAGTAGTTCCAGTCAGTTGCGCGCTTAAGCTGTAGCTGTTAGAGTACGTTTGGGTACTTTGTTATTTAATATTTGCCGACCCTTCGGAGCCTTTGGAGCCTGAACCCACTTCTAGGATGTTTTAGTTAATAACACAATAAAAGTTATCACCCAAAAATAATACGTTATATAAATAGCATGATATTAAATCTACGGTATTCACTCCTACGGTTTCGCTAATGTTCTCCGGTGGCCGCCTTATTGAAACTGATATCAACTGCATATCGATTTAAGTCTTCACTATTCCAGTCCCGCTAATATTTTTGGGTGATAACCTTTATTGTGTTATTAACTAAAACATCCCAGAAGAGGGTTCAGACTCCGCTGGGTCGGCAAATAATAAATTACGCCATATAATGCGAAAACAATAACTTTTCCCCCGCTCCGCGCACTTGCAGCATTGTTGGAACACGCTCTGCTATTGCGCGGGAAAGCCATTTCATGAGCGCCGTTCCTGTAACTTCAAAGTTAAATAACTCGAAAGTAACGCATCAGCGAGCAGAATGTCATTCATGTGAAACGTTTTTAAATGTGTTCCTTCAGTGATTCTTTGGATCGGAATTTTTAATTTCCATGATTAAACTTGATATTGACCTTCAATTTTCCTCACAGTTAGATGAAAATTAAAATAACTTACCAATCTAAAATCAAGCGTAAAACTCAGATGGCAATGTACGGGTCTGATCGACAGAAACAAATTCTCGAAGTCCGTTTTATGACAATGATCTTTTCCGTGGTTTGGTTAGAACTTCATTGGCTGTATTGTTTCAGAAATGAATTTCCAGGCGTAATAACTGTAACCCAAAGACCTTGTCAAATTTAATTATCCTGAATATGTTTCATTCAAAAATTGATTATTAACAACGGGCCATTGGGGTAGAATAACTACCCGAATAATATTTTTATAGAGAAATTTAGAGAAAAATTGAATCATAAGTTTACTCGAAGAAAAAGATACTCATCCAGCGCATACATTTCATACTTCCATCTAACGTTCTTTGAAGCCCGCATCAATGAGTGAGAATCCAGCCTTTGTCGAAAATTTAAGCATTTGTCGGAAAGTAAGAGGTTATTCCGTCAGTTAAATCCATGTATCTTCGTTTGAAACTGAAAAAGAAATCGTGTTTCCAAGGAAGGATGATTGCTGGTGTAATGTTTTGCACCTCTGTTGCCTGACCAGATAGAACTACAGTAAATTTGATTGGAATCTTAATTCACATTTGATGGTTTCCTCGTCATAGTATTCGTTGAAATGAACAGATGGATCAAGTTACTTCCAGAGCTGCAAACATTCCCTTTATAACAATTGCCATGGTATCCAAAAGAGAGCGAGAAGAGCAACCATCTCGAAGGCCTGACAAGAGGCATGGCAACTGAGAACTCAACAAGGTGTCTAGGGTGAACACCTGCGGTAAATTCATGAAACCATCTTGGAATCGCAGTAGGCACAGAGCCCGATTACAGAAGACTTGAGTTTATCATGTCCAAACTACGTAAAGGACAGTTTGGTGTTTATTGCCACTGGCACGAATTCAACTAAATTGATTCTAAGAACATCCAACCATAAGAAATTTACTCGACGGCACTGATTGCGTAGCAAAAGAGCAAAAAAGCATAATCAGAGGCTTACATCTTTACCTCCGAGAGACATGGGAACTTGATAAGAAATGCATAAATACTTTAAAATGCAAAGGCTTATAGGGATAGTTGAAATAATCTAATTGAAGTGGGAAGACACATCTATCTACATAAGCGCTGACTACGGAATGCAAAGATGGGGATAGGAACTTGCTTATGCTCATCTGTTGGCATGCATATCAACACGAATGCGTAGTTGAGCAAACGCACTCGTTTGTCGAGCCTACGCACTTCACTCCACTTTGGGCAACTATATTTATTTAACAACTAAGATACGACAATATCTGTAGGAGCTTGGAAAAAGTTATTCTGAAGACGCATATGAAAGGAATTCATTTTATTTCTGTCAAAATATTGATCTCCCAGTAGTGTTATTCAAGATGCGCAGAACAAAGTTGCATTTCAATTATTTAGATTAAGCTCTTACTTTCTCTTTTGGATATACTTGTACAGCATTTTATTTAGATATGACTTATCTTCTTGCACACTGTTTAAGAAAGTTGAAAAGACTGAAAATGTAGAAACATACTTTTTTGTTCATTGTCTTGCTTTAGTAAGATATTCTGGTCACTCTTAATTCATATTTTTTTGCAATTCAATTCATCATTAGGATTTTGTAGAAAGTAAAACGTTTACACACATTCTAATCTTCTGTGGAACAAAAAAATGTATGACATTACTCCTTGAAAAGTCATGCCAATTTTTGTCGTTCCATCTGCAACACATTCTTGAACTTTTATTAGCCTTGAAAAGGTCTCATAGAAAAGGTAAATTTGTAATGTTATCCAGGCTTACCCATCCCGTGCCATAGTAACGGGCGCGCTCAGGGGAGACTGAATGCATACCTCATTGATGAGCAGGCCTTCTGGACTTCTGTCTCTCGGGCCCAGTTTGCTTCATTTAATTTTCATGCCTTCTTCGCTAGTACTTCTTTGTCATTTCTTCCTCTTCTTTTATTACTTGTTGTCTCCATGTGAAGAGTGCTCTGCGTAAGAGAACACCTTGGCGTTGATTCCTGATTTTCTACAGAGCATGCTAGATGATCCTTTCTCTTCAGTTTCTTGAGATCGTCTCCTCTGTGGTTAGAGACAAGATGAAGAAAGAAAGAGAAAGACTTTATTTACAATGAAGATGATACAAAATTTTCCGGGTTTTTAAAATGTCTTAACATAACGATCCTTAGTTGACATGCGTACATGGATATCGTACTACCCTATGAATAGTCTATACATATAACTGAGAGAAAAGTATGGAAACATGCATTCCATTTGTGGCCTAATCTAGTTTGGCAATGCGTGCAAATACAAATTGAAAGAAAAAACATAATACCAGTGACGATGCAAAGTAGGGTGTCCCAAGCGTATGGAGGTAGAAATTGAAAGTAATGATATCAAATCCAGCACATGCTGCTCTGGTTACTTGTCAAATAAAAATGATTCTACCAAATCTTCATGAAAATTGGGCAATATTTAATGGTAGCGCAAAACGAACGTTTTTTATAGCTCCTGTGAGATTGACCTGAATTTCCATCAAATAATAAAATCATGGCTTTCTCTTCCATCGCATATAGACCGACTACTAATGGCTGTAAAAATTGTATTTTTATTCAAAGTATTATAAAATACCATTGAAATAAATATATATAAACTCCAACCAACTTCCATTATCAATATATTGATAATATAATCATCACATGACAAGATATTTTACCTAATCAACAATTACGTGTCAAGACAACCAAATTGTTATCAGTAATGTAACTGATACATCATCTTCTGATTCCCTTCATAAAACAAAGAGTGTTTTCTGTAGTATTTGCTGTAGAGGGGTGAGAGGTGTTTGGGGTGAGTGGGGCATTGCTGTAGTGGGGTGAGTGGTGCCTCTCTGTAAAGGGGTGTGTGGTGCCTCGCTGTAGAGAGGTTAGTGGGGCCTCGCTGTAGTGGGGTGAGTGATGCCTAGCTGTTGGGGGTGAGTGGTGCCTTGCTATTGAGGGGTGAGTTGTGCCTTGCTATAGGGGGTAAGTGGTGCCTCGCTGTTGAGGGGTGAGTGGCGCCTTGCTGTAGAGAGGTGAGTGGTGCCTTGCTGTTGAGGGGTGAGTGTTGCCTTGCTGTTGAGGGGTGAGTGGTGCCTTGCTGTTGAGGGGCTAGTGGTGCCTTGCTGTTGAGGGGTGAGTGTTGCCTTGCTGTTGAGGGGCTAGTGGTGCCTTGCTGTTGAGGGGTGAGTGGTGCCTTGCTGTTGAGGGGTGAGTGGTGCCTTGCTGTTGAGGGGTGAGTGTTGCCTTGCTGTTGAGGGGTGAGTGGTGCCTTGCTGTAGAGAGGTGAGTGGTGCCTTGCTGTTGAGGGGTGAGTGTTGCCTTGCTGTTGAGGGGCGAGTGGTGCCTTGCTGTTGAGGGGTGAGTGTTGCCTTGCTGTTGAGGGGCTAGTGGTGCCTTGCTGATGAAGGGTGAGTGGTGCCTTGCTGTTGAGGGGTGAGTGGTGCCTTGCTGTTGAGGGGTGAGTGGTGCCTTGCTGTATAGAGGTGAGTAGTGCCTCGCTGTAGAGGGGTGAATGGCCCAATAAGGCACCACTCACACCTCTACTCACCCTATAAGACTCCATAAGATGAGTGAAGGCTAAATTTCCGCAATAAGTCCGGTGAAAAAGCAAAAAGCAAACAAGCTAACGAAAATTTGAAAATCGTGACAGAAGTCTGATTCGCAAGTATCTACGATATGCGAGCTCAGTTTATACTATGGAAGCATTATTATCATTATTACTAGAACATAAAGCTCATGGAGACCCCAGAATTTTGTTTGGCCCATTGCTCGTGCAACACTATAGTGAAGTGAGACCTGAAGATGCGTTGCTATGGAAAGAGAGGGGGTTAGCGTTTTTGGGCAAGTGCATCTTTATGACTCACGGTTTTTTCTAGAATGGTAACTCAATTTAGCAAATAATCAAATTACTGGGTTTTAAAATCTCAGTGGCTGAAGTCCACTAAAAATATTCATCTGGGTATTTAAAAAGTCGCACACTTTTAATGCAGGGCATCCGGAATTGCCTATTTATGGTTAAAACTCTATTATTTATTCTAGATGGTTTTTATTCGATTCATGCCTTCTAGACCTTTATGCACTGGAATTAGTAGGTTAAAAACCCGTTGCAAACATCGTAGAGTTTTCATTTGGAATGAAAATAGTAAGTTGAATACTGGTTGCAAACTCCGTAGAGCTTACATCAGCAAAAAAATAGCAAGTGGAATACTGGTTGCCAACTCCGTTGAATTTTCGTTTGACATAGAAATAGTAGGTTGAATGCTGGCTGCAAACACCGTAGAGTTTTCATTCACATTTAAAATAGAAAGTTGAATACTGGTTGCAAGTTCCATAGAGTTTTCATTCGCAAAAGAAATAGTAAGTTGAATACCAGTTGCAAACTCCGTAGAGTTTTTCAGTTATATCGTCTTATACATTTGTAGTTTTTCGAGCTTCGTTGATATATTTTCAAGAAGCGGCAATTTTTTTACCGCACTGTTGAAAAAAAGTTCGATAATGATAATAATGAAGGAATCCTCCTATTCCTTCAAATTGGTACGTATTTTTTTTATTAATATTTATAGCCGTATTGCGCACCTAAAATTATTAATAGTAATTTTTTCATTATTATCGAAGTAGATACTATCGAAAATAAGCTGGGCGATCACAATTTTTCGAAATTGTGATTTTCCTTAGAAGCTCAGAAGAAATAATACACTACATTTCAGAAAAAAATCCGGCAAAAGAGGCCACCATGGATAGAAATGTGTCCAACCACAAGAGAGAAGTAGCAAGACTTCGACAGCAAGAAAAACGCCGAAGACGATCGGATGAACAACGCGAAATGGCAAGACGAAGCAATGCTGCTCGCCAACGAGAAGCTAGAGCTAAACTGACCCTTGAATAGCGCTTGGAAATTCTACGGAATTATGCAGAGCAACACCGAGTAGCTAGAGAGAGCTTAACACATGAAAGAAGCAAGGAAATTCTTCGGCATAACGCTGGACAGCATCGAGTGGCACGAGAAAATTTACCTCAAGAAAGAAGGGATGAAATTCTTCAGACTAATGCCGAAAAGCATCGAATTGCAAAAGCGAATTTAACTCAAGAAAGAAAGGATGAAATTCTTCAGATTAATGCCGACCAGCTTTTGTGCACTATTGTGTAATAACGTTGGACAAATCAAATGACACATGCTTCTATATCCCATCAATTCACGTAATATTCAGCCCGATTTTGAATCTGATGGATTACTACACCGAAAATTGTGGAGTTGATGAAGCTTGTATGACAGATACGCTCATCACACACTACAGGCTGGTGGGTGTGACACACAGACGGACAGACAGACAGACGGACGGATGTGGCTCTTATTGTAGCATAGATTATTATCATATAAGAAATTTTTAGCCTCCCTTTACCACGACAAAGATGTTCAAAAAGAGGAAAGACGAAGGCACCATTTAGTATCGAGTTGAGGGTTATGCAGAATCTATGCATATTGCACAAGGTTCATAGAAACAGTAAGCTCAGAAATAAGCTCATGAAACAAGAAAAAGATTTGTCATTGTCAAATAGAGCTCACCTAATCCCCATACAACATTGACCGCTGCACGCGATGCCAGTGACTGCTGTACAACCTGACGCCCAGCAGAAAACTGAATGAAATGCGTGACCAGTAAAAGACGAGATAGGAAGCTGAAAATTTTCCTGGTTAAATTTCTCACGACAGAAAACAAGCGCAACAAGTGCTGGAGTTTGTCCAATTCACTTCGATTTCTTAGGACACCCTAATCCATAGTTGAAAACGCTTTTATTAGTACTCACTTTCATTGAAATACGAGCTTGGGAACTTGCAATCTCAGGAATTAATGTTAAAAGTAAAATGGGTGGGTTTAGATAATTTTGCATCTAAGATTATCAGGTTGATATTCGGAACTATCTTTTCACTCCTGGTTATTAACTAGTTTGCCAATTAACGAGCTCGGAGAAAATGAAGTGCTTTAATTTATGATATTTCCTAAGTTAATAATACTGGCACAAGAGTTCACTTGAGTCATGAACATGAAAAGGATTGTTGTGCAACGCTAACCAGAACATTTACAACATAATTGGAGTAATCCGTAACATTAACTACCTAGATAATGCTGTCAGAATATATTGACAGCGTAAGAGACCATAAATTGCCACACAAAGGTTACAAAAACATTGTAAGACATGAATAAGAAAAGAAAATACCAACGTCCAATAAAGTAAATATATGAAATGAAATTACATCACTTTTTAAAGTGTCTTAATATAAAGGTCCTTAGTTGATTAACATACATGGGTGCTATGACAGCCCACGTCAATGCTTGTGCAAAAGACTGAAAAAACAAAAATGTATCTCATAGCAAGTTATTGATTAATTTAATGAAATATATACAGAGGTAAACACAGTGGGGTGAAACACAATTGAGTCTCCACGCACATTAACATACGAGCTTTATCTATTGTGACGTCAGAGAGAAAAATTCACAGTGTTTGCAGATAATTTATACTCGGAACTGACGGGTCGACATAGGAAAAATTCAAAAATAATTTTTCATGTGAACATAACAAAATAAAACTAATTTTATAGTCTCCTTTAAATCACCCTGTTTTAAATCACCCAACAAACTTATGATATTTCTTATATAGGGTTTTTTTTTGCGGACAAATTTCAACCGTAGGTGCATGGAAAAACTCAAAATAAATCGATTCTCACGAATAATAAAATGCCAAAGCTTCCTTAGTTTTCGAGTTACAATGACTTAAAGAAACTTATAAACTTGAAATAGGATACTACGTGCGCGTCAATGTTAGGCGCTGGTCTTGATATTTCTGACCCCACTAATGCTGGTTTTTGTTCTTTTTACAATAAAAAGTGCAAGTATTTTACGATTAGGAAAAATATCTTCAGATTCAAGCTATAAAACATTTAATAATCTTTGTAATAATAGCGTTCACACGATGATAGATGTTCTAAGTGCGTCAAGGTTAATGGAGGCCATATACAACACCATTTTTAATGAGACTAGTTTGTTAAATAGAGGTTGAGCACTAATTTATGGTTTGTAATTATTATCCTTCAATACCTCGAATGAAAAGTATTTTTATAAATTGTAAAAATAAGCCTTTTATTAAATTAATGACATAACTACTAATGTTTATCATTGATGGCTTGTGTAAATTTAATAAAAACATTTAAATAGCAGATATTTTTCGTAATTGTAAAGCAGCGTTCACACGATCAATATTACTGAAAATATTTACTAATAGTGTTAATATAATGATCGTGTGAACTGCGTACTGATGGACAGATGAGAATATTGATGCGATCAAAAGTGCTCAGAAATCTCATCAATATTTGAGCATTCATGGTTTGATGGAAAGTACTATATTGATCGTTTGAACGCCACCACAATATTTCTGCCAGGACAGGAGGGGCCATCGTAGGATGAGAGTTGTTATTCGAGTGCTCTAATCATGGATACAGTGACAGAAGTACTGTTTTAAAGGAATTTATCAATTTATATAGAGAACTACCTCTACTGTGGGACTGCCGACAAGATCAATATTTCAAAAAAGATGTTAGAATTGAGAGTTACAGGAGTCTATTGCAGTGTTCCGTTACCCTTATGTCATTTAATAAATTTACATGAGTGTAATGAGTGTACACATTGCGCTTCAAAATCAGCTCCTACGCCCATTTCTTCCGATTTCGTCTCTTTTTCTGTAGCAAATTAATTAGTGTAGCGCAAAACTTTTTTTGTGCCTCATTTCAGCACAACACATACCACATCCTAGGGAGTCCGAGCAACTACTGATGGAAATGTTGACAGAACATTATTGATCGTGTGAACTCGATACTGTCAATTTCCGATACTGTCAATGAAAATACTGTCAGTACATATTGATCGTGTGAACTCGATACTGTCAATATCCGATTCTGTCTATAAAAATACTGTCAGTACATATTGATCGTGTGAACGCTGCTTTAAACGCTTGCAGGTTTTATTGTGAAAATAACATAAACCAGCTTTAGTGGGGTCGGAACTATCAAGACTAGCGCTAACATTGGCGCGCACGTGGTATCCTGCATTAAGTTTTAAAGTTTCTTTAAGTCCTTATAACTCGAAAACTAGAGAGTTTTGGACAGTTTTTATTGATGAAAATCGATCTATTTTGAGTTATTCTACATATGGTGGAAATTTGAAAGCACAAAAAAACACTCTATATAAATGCTCGACGATAATATAAGGAAACGACGTGTTAGGCGACGTGACAAGTCGATAATTAATAAAAAAGGTATTTATAAAATAAATGCAAGTCGCTATATTAGCAATTTTGCAGTAACTGCTGATCGTGTATATATTATTTTATTCGTATATATATATATATAATTTTGAAGCTGGTTCATTAAAACTTAAGACATTTATTTTAAAAGATTCAGTAAAGTCACTGGTGGAAACTGAACTAAAATACATCAAGTAGTTTCGTTTAATAATCATTTGATTTTGGGTCCCGTTTTTTCTGGGACACCCGGTATATATAAATAAATGTCCAATATATAAATATAAATCCGTACGTACGCACGTAAATACTAGCATACAAGCAATCCCATCGCATACGCACACTACAAAATGTAGTGTTGTGTAGTAAAATGCGTTGAAATGTAGGGTTATGAGCAGAGGAAATTCGTAACTACATTTTCAGTATGTACTGTAGTATACAACTATTGTTGAGACGCAAAATGACGAGATTTTTTGTCCCAAATTATTTCATTATTTAGGGATTTTGATACTCTGTGGAACTTTACTCCACAGTAAGGCGCCTGATATTGATAAATATTTTTGCCTTATGTCAGATGAAACGGTACTTCACCAAGACATTATTTCTTCAATTCGCTTTTCCGTTGATTACAGTCAGGGGATGGAATTGGACAATACCAGCTCTGAGGGAGACACAAAAAGGAAAATACGTATTGGAGTTTACGAGTGAGGGATCTTTCTTGAATAGGAGTTCAGCCGAGTTTATCAAAGACAATGGTTGCGTGATCACTCTTCTTGAATTCACTTTTGCATGCCACCTTGGCCGTAAAATTCATACATTTTTGTAACTCTCTTTGCAGATATTCAGGTACGTCTCCCCATAAAAGCTTGCAATATTCATTTCGCAATAACACTAAAGCTTGAATGGCTAATCATCTAGATTTTAAGTCGAGTAAACTTTTTATACGATGAAAAAATATTAAAGTTCCGTAGATTTTATTCAATTTTCATCAACATAAGATATGAAGGACGTGCTTTGATCTAACCAAATGCCTAAATTCCAAACATCATCTCAAGTTAAAAATACAGTAGAAATCTTGCAGCATTCTGCTTTTTTCAGTTAGCTCAAGGAGAACAAACACATTTATTGCGAAAGCAGAGATATGGCTATTTATTTTCACTTTGGGATTCTGTGTAGTAGAATAAAAACCGTGAGGACAAAAGTGTTTGATATTGTGATGTCGGATTTCTGTGTGCTCACTATTCCTGAATGGAGGGACGGAGCTGTAATCTATCACTGCTTGTTTTCTAATTACAGAGCTGAGAAAAGGAAATAACAGCCACCCGCTGGTTCTACTTGATGTCGAAACAGCTCAATTCCTCTCTGATGCTTTTCATAGATGTCGACTGCTCTCAAAATTTTTTATATTTTTGTGCTAGTCCTATTTTTCCCCCTCAACTTTATTCATATAAAAAAGTCATTCAACAGAAAATTCAAGATCGAGGTCTTCTCAGATGTCAAACATTTGGTCAATGATTCTTAAATCGTACTGCTGAATTTCACAGGCGTTTCGTTATAAAAGACGAAGCAGCTTTTCATCTGAGCGAGAAAATGCAGAAAACGAACTAAATCCAAGGCACTATTCTCATGGAAACATCGTCTTAAAAATGTTGTTTTGATGATCCATTCAGCCGCGAGAAAATGTCCGCATGGCGGGTTTGTGCGGCAATGGAATTGTGATTGAGCTAATATTCTACAAAACTATGTACTGATGAAAATTACTTTCAAATGCGAAATGAAGTAGTAGATCATAAGGTCGAAATAGCTAACAGTGATCAGTTTAACGAGATTTAATGATGTAAAATGGCACACCCCGTCATCGGAGTGCACTGTAGTCGTAAGAAATTATTTGCACGGCTGCTTTGCACGAAGCCTATTTGCACTAAGATATGAGTGAAAATGGCTCCTCGATCATAGGAGCTGACACCCAGTAAGTTTTTGATAGGGATATTGTAAAATTAAGATTTACTGTGAACAGATCACCCTTAGTGACTTAAAGACTCGTTTACGATACAGAGCGCCAACTGTAGGTTAGAATTTAAACGAACGTGCTAAAGAAAATCCTTTCCATGCTGAGGCGAGTGATGAGGAACATGGAAGAAAACGTTAGAAATGCCTCGATAAGGAAGGACGCCAGATCAATTGGTGTGCCATGTTCCATTTATTGAAATAATAAACATGAATTATTCGAAAAAAATCGTTGTTGTGTGTTACCCTTCATGCAGTAGTAGAGGTCAAATTTCTGATGTACAAGGTGTTCTACAAAATATAGAACTCACTCTTTGGATGCATATAAATTGCTAACTTATAACTTGTCTTAATTCTTTTTTAGTTTCATGCATAAACAAGTTCTCTGCCTCGTACTGAAAGAAGTTGTGCAAATTCACGTTACGCTGGCTCGTACAACACGAAATGGATAGAAAGATGTTAAATTAATTTTTCACAAAGCTAATGCTTCCACTGAATTAATCCCCTCTTTTTATTTTTATTTTTGTTCTCAGCCGAAATTTGTACTCTCTTTGGCCACTAAGTGTAAGGTGACTACCTCATTTGCACGTAGATTTGGCCAAAATGAACTTCAATTTCATCAGAATGAAATTCTAATTCGTCAAAATGAAATTGAATACAGTCAAAGTGAAGTCGATTTGGTAATAGTGAAAATCGATTAAGTCAAAACGAAACTCAATTATTGGTCTGAAGAGAAACTTTGCCGGTGGTTTACGGATATGATTGATTATAAGAAAGTTTTAGCCTCCCTTTACCACAACAAAGATGTTCATACAGAGGAAGGATGAAGACACCATTTAGTATGGAGTTAAATAGAACGCAGAATCTATGCACAAGGTGCACAAAAACTGTCAGTTTAGAAAGAAGTTCACGAAACGAGGTAAAAGTTGAAGAAGAAAATAGTAGGTGCTGAAAAACAGGACAGCAGCGAACCGAAAAAAGATGATCTGTAACAAAACAAAAACCCTATTTTATTTCTACAAAAGGAAAGCCTACCTAACCTATAGCTCGGGACCTCGCATATTCCCCTTGGGAGCGCTAATTGCCGGGGATACAATAGTTGTATTCCCCTGAGAGGTGTTTTACGTGTAACGTAAGGATTTTCGGCAGGAGCATACTTTTCCTTTAACATATCATAGTTTTTTCTGCCCCTGGTAATGCATCAACTGCTATTGTAGGTAGCGTTTACAGGGTTCCGAAGGCAGAGTTGTAGGCTTTTGGTGGAGTCCCAGTCGTAGAAGCTTGAGTCCTATGAGTAGAAGTCGAAAAAAACATACTCCGAGTCCTTCAATACATTCACAACATCATAATTTACCGATTTAAAATAGTGAAAATATTGAAAAATATAAATCATATTGGCTAATATATTTAGCATGTTATGGAAGCGTTCGTACACATTTATGAATCAAAATATTGTGACATTCAGTTATCCCCAGTGTTGAATAAAGCGCCTCAGACTCTAAAATTCTGGTGACTTGGCGGTAGACTGTTTCCTCTTGTATTAGCCCCTTCGTATTTGGATTTTCTTGTAACAGATTGACCTTACTGTGTATTGAGTTCGTGTACCATATAAATTCTGTCGAGAATAAAGTTACTTACTTAGTTCATTTTTTACATCAAATTGAATTTCACTTTGACTGAATTTAATTTAATTTTTACAAACTAAATTTCATTTCGATCGAATTAAATTTAATTTATTTTTAATTAAGTTTTCATTTTGATCAAATTCGATTTCCTCTCAACTAAATTAAGTTTCATTTGACCAGAATAAATTTCACTTTGAACACATTAAATTTCATTTTGACCAAATTGGTTTAAAATGATATAAATATCCATGGGATAATTTACCATGAAATGCTTCTAAGGCAACAAGCTTTCCATATGATGAGTTGACAAACGTGGACGCTTACAAAACTTACAGCTTAACGAATTATTAACTGCGATACCAACAAGCTACAGAGAATAGCTATTAAAGTCACCTCAGAGTATAAACTTCTGAATCCCAAAACTTGGTATCTTGGGAAAACTGTTCAGAAGAAAGATGTTTTTGGGTTGTATCTTAGCTACCAATCAGAGACTCGAAGAAAGACTCGTTTTTCTTTCCGTTCGGGCATTTATCGATTATGTTTAGACAATTTTTCAGACGATTTTTACATTATTCTTCGTTTCACACTTGTTTGCAGGTATAAAATATACTTTCAAAGGCTATGCTCTCACCAATCAGGTACAAAAACGGGCTGGCGCATAAGTCACTTAACCATTTTAAAATAAAATATCTTTTTATGATAAATGAGTGTACTCTATTCATTCTTTTGATTTTACATAGTTCAAAGATTTCAATTTTATTTTGATTTACGTATGAAAAATAATGTCACGCAAATGGCTCGCCAACATGAGCTTTTTGTAAGGTATTTTCAATGACAATTCTTAGCATCAGAGGCTGTATACAATGAATTTCCCCCTGTATGTTTACTTTAAGTGGTTGGACAGTACGAGGATTATTTACGTACAACTTTTCTTTTCCGAAAGAAACAAAATTTACTAGTGTTCCGACCCTTTCAGTATTAGGTCGTAACCAAACGCGAATGAGGTTCGGGAGTGAATCAGATGCAGTAACGTAGTATCCTTTATTGTTACTTCAGAGTTGACACAGGCTTCGTAATTGGTAGAGAATCTTTAGATCGGAAGGTAATCTCGTTACTTCTATAGCGCATCGGTGATCTCTACAGATGCTTTCTCGACAGCTGAGCTTCCGCTACTGACAGCGACGCTTCTGTTTGTAATGCGACCTCTACGGCTGACCACCTCTAATGAACGACGATATCTCTCGCCGATTCTATTTATATAGGCGGCGGGCGCACATAATGCTCCCCCCACAATTTTAAAAATTCTTTATTACAATAAAAAATTTTAAAACGGTATTCAATTAACTTTGATTTCCCTTTGACTATCAATTAATCTTACAATCCGTCTAATTAATTCGAACAGATCAGAACGTATAACAAAATTGCTTCCGAATTATGAACGGAGGTAGGCAGGTATGGCCTTTGCTGTCATCATAAACAAATTTCAACGGTAATCCTACATCTTGGTAAACATTATTTTTAGTGTCAATATTATATTTTAGTGTTAATTCAATACTAGATTTATTACCCAAAATCAACCAAATAATCACTCTACGCACTTAGCTCAAACAATTTGTTCATTCATTATCAAGTTATTTATCAATTGATTCTTAGAATTCTTGGATACTCCAGATATTTCGGATACAAAGGATACACCACACAATTTTATTAACATATCAAAATATCAAAATCAAACATCAAAACGCGTACTTAATAAATCCTTTCCATAAGGTACACTTTCTTGAACAAACTGGACACCTACCGTCAGATCGAGAACAAAATTTTTATTTTGGATTAGCATATTAACATATTTCGAGAACAGAATTTTTAATGCAATTGGAAATAAAGAAGGAAAATCCATCATAAGACTATGTTACATAAAAATATAGAAAAGAGTTTTAAATGCGCAAAACAGTACATTACATTACCACAATTGGCAAGGTAAAAGTAGAATAGGACTCAAATCGTCCTACGATTTAAATTAACATATTTCAATTCAACTAAACTACAAGCGTGCAATTTGGTTTTTTTATTCGCAATATAGTACTTCGTCTCAATACTTCACGTGAATACATTGAACAAAATAATCTATAAAATATAAATACATAATCCGTATATAATAGAGATTTTTTTCCGTATAAAACAGAATTAATCTAAGACAATATATTCTAAAAGAAGTTTCGAGGAACACCCTTGGAGATGAAAACTCAGCGTTGAGGTTCATGTGTTTTGTTAGGTTAATATGAATGTAGAAATTAGCGTTGTAGTGTTAAGCGCTAACTTGAGGTGGAAGTGCAACTAATTGCCTAGGACTATTACTGATTTCCTTCCACGCAGATCGACGCAATGCTACGTCCTCACCGCTTAGTCGTGCGATGACTTTGTTGAGATCGCGTTTAATGTAAATAACCATTACAGTAATTATAATGGTGATTATTGTGTAAAGGAGCAACATTATGTCACTCAATCGATCAGGAATGAGGTCGATTGTCGTCTCCTCTGTGTGGCGGATTAGTTCATCCGATATTTGACCGTTATTTGCCTTAATGGCAGTGAGAATGGCGTCCACATTAACGTTGGAAATTTTGTTGCCCATCTTAGCAGGCCACAAAGCGATTAATAGCGCGGGGATTAAAATTGTGATAGATAAATTAGAAATTTACAGATCAACAGTATTGTTGGTTAATGTGTATGGTTGAGCACGCCCCCTATCCCTGCGCACCACGTTGATGTAGAAACGTAATTCTTCACCGGATGTTCGCTGGGAATGCAGCGATTCTGATTATGAACACGAGTTCGACGTGTTCTCCGGATTCATACACTTGAATTCGAGTACGCAACGGGGAATCGAGGTTCAGGAACACCCTGAAGTTGCAGTAGGCTTCTCGTAATACTTCTTTAGGTACCTTGATTCCGAAAACTATCGTTGTTTCCTGCGGCCGCCAGAGTTGACCGTGTCCCCCGCTACACATCGGGGTTTATGAGTGAATTATTATTGGAATTAAAGTATCTTGTGAGTCGGTATGTGCAATGTTCTGGAATTGTTCCGGAGTCGTCCAAGGAATCTGAAAGGATACGACACAAGAAATTAGCATGGCCACAAGTTTAAGTAAGCAATTGTCGTTTCATAATAAGGCAACGCTTCATTCTCATTAAGACACATTCATTTCAACTACACTGCCTAGCATTGTTGCCAAACAATTTGCGGCAGCAGCGCAGATCTCGCGGCTTCGCGCTCGCACTCTCGTGTTGACATTTCCAGGATTGCATCTCAGTTTATCAACTCTAGCTGACGGCTTGACGAACACAGCTTTTGATGTCGCAACAACAGTATGGCAACATCCTAAGCTCAACATCTCTTCACAAGGTGTTTGCGCAACACAATATTTCCTAACGCAAGACATACATAAAGTCTTAAGAAAGAAACTCATAGAATGCTCTTACAAGCTAGAAACTCATAGAACTCACTTACAAGCTAAATACCATTAAAATACATATATGGAATGGCAATTTCGGAATATTAGTAATGAACAGTTCCAAACTTGGTTGACAGTTTTACCTTCTTAACTTATCTAGAGGCAGTACATGGTTTAAGTTCGTTCGGATAATCTTGTTACCGATCTTAATATCTGCGTAATTTTTACCTAGCTTTTCAATGATACCTGGTCCTAAGAAATTTAGCTGTAACTTGTGTTTTTTGGCATGATTTTTTACTAGTACACGGTCCGTCACTTTTAAATTTTTATTGCGACGTTTCATATTTCTATAGGCAGTTCTTTCGATTGTGGCGTTAATGATCGCATTTCTAATATTGTTCACTACAATAGATGACTCGGTAAATTTTTGTTTGTGAACTTCTTCATATGTAGTCGCAACATTGAAGTCTTCTAAATTAGTAGAACTGATATACACACACGTATCTCTACCGAAAACCGTGTATGCGGGTGTATCTCCTAAAGTTTCATTGAAACTATTGTTAATTGAATTCTCCACAATATCCAATAGTCTATCCCACTCATTATGAGTAAGAAAATTTAGGTATAACTTGAGCAGGTGTCGAATTTTTCTATTACATCGCTCGACAATACCATTAGAAAAAGGTGAATAAGCCAGAACTTCCCTTTTTAAGATAGAAAGTCCTTTTGTGAAATTTCTTACATTAGATGATTTAAATTCTAGAGCATTGTCGGATAACAACACGTCCGGGGTACCGAACAAACAGCAAAAATTCCATAGACAATCTGTAACAGTCTCTGTACATCGGTCACTAGTCGAATATAATTTAACAAAACGTGAAAAGAGGTCGATAATTACAAGAATATATTTGTTCCCATTGTCTGTCATTGTTAATGGACCGTAGAAGTCCATGCTGACCGTTTGAAAACATCGTGTTCCAATTGGAGCATTTAGAATTTTAATCGGCGTCGGTATTCGTGATTTTAGAATCTTACAGATGTCAGAAGATTCAACAATTTTACGTGTAATTGTCCGTTCGTACGGGTGAAAATATTTTAATTTAAACTTAAACAAGGTATGATTCAAATCTGTATGGGACAAATTATGGATGAATAGAATTGTCTTGTGCAGCAGAGTATACGGCACCACAATAGTCAGAATGGTGCTGGGTCTGTTGTCAATTCTTCGTCTTTTATACAAAATGTCATTCATAATCAGAAATTCATTCATGTCAGTATTAGTAACTCTAGTTGCCTTCTCTAGGGCATCCTTTATTTCAGAACAGAAGGGATCACTATCTTGTTCACGTTTAAATTCGTCTAACGACCAGTTGTCATTAATACTTGAATGGTCTGTAGTCGTATTAACTTTATCCAGTCTGCATAAGCTCGTTTTCTGTCTGCTATTAAAGTCACTGGGTTCACGTCTGGGGCTTGTCTGTTGTTCAGCAGTACTGTTGTTGTTTCTTCTGTCCTTACTTCCTGGCATTGTCTCCTCGAACTCTTCCTTAGTCACTGGCTTGTTACATTTGTTACCTGCAGCAGCGGCTTGCAGCCTGGTTACAACGGGAAAAGTCTCTACATCCTGGGTTAATTCAGAACACTCTAATAGTTCTCCTTCTGTTAAAGGATTTTTGTCATGATTTAATCTACTTAATGCATCGGCGGCACTATTCGCTTTCCCAGAAAAATACTTTAATTTGGCATCAAAAGCTTGGACATAAATACTCCATCTAGCGAGCGTGTTGTCTTCAGGCAATTTCTTTGAAAATAAAGGAACTAAAGGCTTATGATCGGTGTAAATGACCAGATCATAGCCTAAAACAAGATATTTGAAGTACTTCAACGCTTCAACTATAGCAAACATCTCCTTTTTAGTTGTTGAGTATCTTCGTTGGGTGGAATTCAACGTTTTAGAGAAAAATGCGACAGGTCTCATGTTTCGAACCTTATCAGTAGATGATTGAAGTAAAACAGCTCCTATGCCGACATTCGATGCATCACAAAACAGATGAAAATTTTGATCGAAGTTTGGGTGACTTAAGGTTGTATGTTCACATAACTCATCCTTTAGTTTTTCAAAGGCGTTTTGACAATCCTTTGACCAATTGAATTCAACATTTTTCTTCAGAAGATTATAGAGCGGGCTTGCGATACTCGCAAAATTTTTTATGTACCTACGAAAGAAATTTACTAGACCTAGGAATGACTGTAACTGCTTTACATTCTTAGGAATTTCTAAATTCTTCACTTTGTCAGTACCAGTGCTTCTGGTTCCCATTCCACTAATGGAATGTCCTAGATATTCTATCTTGTCACGGAAAAATTCGCATTTTTCCGTTTTTATTGACAATCTAGCGTTTCTTAATGGTTCAAGTACAACTTTTATATCGGCAAGATGCTGATTTTTTTCTTTTGAATAGATGAGTACGTCATCCATAAAGACGAAAGATAGTTTGCCTAGAACAGGAGATAGCGTTTGCGTCATTACTGACTGGAAATATGCAGGTGAGGTTTTTAAACCGAATGGTAAGCGGTTGAACTCGTATTTTCTACTACCAACTGTAAATGCGGTTATTTCTTTACTCTCATCGGTCAGTGTAATATTATGATATCCTGACCTAAGATCTAGTTTCGAAAAATATTTCTGACCATTTAAACTATAGAGAAGCTCGTCCACTCTCGGCAGCGGGAATGATTCTTCATGAATTACCTCATTTACTTTGCGAAAGTCAACTACCGGACGTATAGTTCCATCTTTCTTATGAACTACAATTATCGGTGAATTATAAGCTGAAATCGATGGTCTAATAATTCCGTCGTCTAACATTTTTTCGTTAACGACTTTCAAGTCTTCCATGTAACGGTGGGCAATACGATAGGGAGGGACATTTACGACATCCACGTTAGGTTTCAAGCGTATTTTGTATGGTTTAATCGCAGCAGCTGAGATCGATTCATTGTCTATAGTAATAACGTCTCTGAATTCATTCAACAAACTCAGCAATTCAGGCTTCATTTCGTCATCGTTACACTTGATATCATCATTATTTAATTTCCGCCGACCACGGGCTATTTCTTTGGAATCAGAAACGTACCCTTCGTCGACAACTCCTGTGATCCCGGCAGATTTACTATTAGTGTCTTTCTTCTCGACATCTAAATGACTGTCCTGAACAACACTCGTTGCCTGCACAAAGGTACTCAATCCTCTTTTTAATTCTCCTTGTACATCTGACAAGTAAACTTCGGATTCAACATGATCCTTCTCCACTTTTTCTAAGGTACTTATAATTGCATTCTCTGGTAAAACAATCGCTCTGTCGGAGCTATTAATTAACAACAACGGAATCTGTCTCCTATTGTTAACTCTCACAATTGCTTCTGCGACACAAATGCCTTCTTTTAAAGTTGCTTTCTTTATTATGTATTCTCCATTTTTACACTTTCCAACATGTCCAACATGTTTCAAAATTACATTGGGAGCAATCTCCACTTGTCGAGTATGCACTCTTAACGGCCTTGGCCTTGTGAGGGAATTGGTAACTGCAACTGCGCCTCGAACAGGCTGATTTTCTCTCTTACCATCCCTTTTTACTTCCTCACTTGCTTTCTCAGCAATGCACGTCCTCTTCTCTCTTAGCTTATTTAGGACTTTTTTCTTAGCTCTGGACGTAATCGTGTCCGCCATGAGACACTCAGTATTCTCTATTAAATACTCGAGACACTCTGTCTTTCTCTTTTTTCGTCGTTTTACCTCTGCAAAGGGGATTTTCTCGTCTTTGATAATTAAACATCTTTGTTTTAAGTCTACAACGGCGTTCTTGTCTAATAAATCACGCCCAATAATGACGTCATAATTGTAAATACCATCTTTAATTATTAAAGCATTTGTCTTTAAACTTATACCGTTTTTTAACTTCAGGACAAGCTCCACCTCGCCTTCAACATTACTCTTAGCGTTAACGCCTTTTATAGTCAGAGAACTTGGCTTCACGTCATTACTTATCTCACTTATTCTGTGGTAGCTGATTAGGCACTTCTCTGATCCTGAATCAATCAATGCATTCCACAGGTCTGCATCTTTTCTAAGTACAATCATGGGCTTATGACTTTTTCGTATTACAAATAATTCATTTTGTCCTGTGCCTTCAACTTCTTCATCTTCTTCGTATTTACAAACGTTCGCCGTCACATGGCTTTCTATTATTTTGTGGCTTTCTATTTCAGTGCCGTGAGCGTTCAGATCATCACTTAATTCCGCCTCTCCCAGCGATTCATATCTATTTTCACACTTAATTTGTGGATCTATCCTCTCAACATTTTTAACGAGGGAATCTTCAGACATGTTTAACACATCAACTCTCTCGACATTTTTAACGAGGGAATCTTCAACACCAGAATTCTCCTCGGGTTCACAGGGATTTGTCGCCGTAGAGTCATACTTAGTTATTGTAGTTTCATTTTTACCATTGACGTTATTTCTATCGGAAATGAAATCGTCTCTGCTGTTTACGCTAAAAAATCATTGCCACTGTTAGTTTGGTAAGTTTCTACCTGGCCTTTTTCTGACATACGAGTTTTATACTGTCCTCGCGCACGGATACGATTCGGTCTGCCTGGTCTGTTTAAATAGTCTCTTCTGGACCTACAATCTCTTGCGTAGTGTCCTAACTTATTACAACGAAAACAAGCTACATCACGCAGTGAATGCTCGGTGGCTGTCTGAGATGAACCTGGTTTGTACCAATCAGTCGGTTTCCTAGCCACAGTGGTTGCCGACTCGCTTTGTCCTTGACAGACACACACATGATTGTAACACTTCGAGCAACGCTTTGTTTCAGCTGTCTCCAATGCCTGGACTTCTAGAGTCCCCAATTCACGATCTCCAAAATAAGGTTTGACGTAAAGCCTAGCACGGAAAATTGGTCTTGGGTAGTTTGGTCTAGAGTAGGGCCTACGCGTCCTACCTCTACCTTGAATTCCGCCTCTTGTCATTGTATGCACTTCGGCCTCATCACAGGCAGCTTCGAAGTTTGATTCGGACGAATGATCATCCTCAGCACAATAGATTTCCATAGATCTCTCAGATCGAGTCGCTAATATTTGCTTATCCTCGGGAAAATTCCTAATTACAGTCACGAGTCTCTGAAGGAGCTCTTCCGACGATTTGAAGGGTTTATTGAATAGTTTTTTGGAGAAATCCTCTGTTACTAGAGGGTTAATGATGGCCATAGCTAACGCAACAACTAAAGTATTCTCGACATACTTATCGAGAGCAACAGGATCGGGACAATTTACTACATAGGGGTGGGCTCTGTTCGAGCACTCCGGGCTGGTCATTATTCTGTGGGTAAATTTACGGATTTTGGATAGGATATCCACAAACTGGCTAGCTAATGCATCGTTTCTTTTCAGGCGTACGTTATTTAGATCACAGGCGACCGCGTGCAAAGATCTTTCACCTTTTGAAACGTAGATATTTTCTAACAGGTGCACGACTTCCTCGAAACTTAATTCATAACCTTCACTAATTATGGAGGCTACAACCGTATTGAAGTCGCCTACCCGCTTGTCTGCAGTTCGCAACAATAAGTTTAGTTTAGCTTCCTCTGAGTTATCTGACAGCATATTGAAATATGCTCGCACATTCTTTATATGCGTTTCTAGTGACTTATTTTCTATGAAGTCCGGGTCGTTTCTACGTTTTCTACCTCTGTACTGCGGTAGATCCTGCCCAGCAATTACAACACTAGGTATCGGACTGACAATAGAAGTCGTCACAGCGGTAACCGTACTAGTTACAGGGCTTGTGGTAGTGACTGCACTGGTAACAGGGGTGACAGTTGTGGTGGTCGCCATCGTGTTTGATACCGAAATCGACTTCGCGGAAAAAATAGGAACTGAAACTCTTCCTACTCGAGTCACATACGGGGTGGTTCTTATGTACTCGTATTCGTCAGAGTCACTGTCCGACATAAGCACAAAAATAATCCTATATTCATAAACCTCTAATTTCCATTAAAAGAAAAATGTTCTACACACAATAAAATTTTCTACATGCAAATGATAATATTCTACATACAATAAAATTTTAACTCACATTTTCAGCGGACTTAAAACAGGCTATTTGCTAATTGCTCTTGAAGGCTGGCACCACTCTGAACAGAGGCAAGCTGCTCCAGCTCACTCTTATATGCCAGGGAACAATGGGCCGAGAACAATAGCAACAACTTCCTTCAATTGTTCTGGGAGAACAATGGACTACCTCTCCACACAACTTTTCCGCGTACACGCTCGCTCTCCCACTTACCAGGAATCAGCTTGCTTACTGCGCTTTCGCAATGCCTAGGCTGCTCCGCCGCTCAACTTCCAACTTCCCGGAATCAGCACTTGCAATGCTTACCGCTTACTGCTTAGCTTCCTACTCATTAATTTTATAATGATGATGTATAATCATTAATTTGAGCGCATGCTTATTTTTAATTTGCAATCAACATTATCGGCGTACACTTAACTTAATATTTTGGCGATGCGTAGCTCTCGTAGCTCTTCTCGTTGCAGATGACGGTGCGTAAATGCGTAGATCTCGTCGACAGACCAGGTTGTTGGTCTGGACCCTCACTTCATCTTCTCCTTTGAGTAGCGATGAGCAGACTGGTGTTTCTTTCTCGAAGAGTTTCTTTCTCGAAGAGTTTCTTGGAAAGCACTTCGATTTTTTTTTTTTTGCGCTGACCCCTTTCTTCCTTTTCTCGATGCTCTGAAGTAATGTGATAACTATGCGACGTTACTCCAAACAGGGTGACACTCCTCACATTTAAAATCACGGATCAGCAGAACCGAAGATCAATTCTTGATATCTTTCTTCTTCAATGGGCATCCCCATACACGGGCACCAAATATGTTCCGACCCTTTCAGTAATAGGTCGTAACCAAACGCGAATGAGGTTCGGGAGTGAATCAGATGCAGTAACGTAGTATCCTTTATTGTTACTTCAGAGTTGACACAGGCTTCGTAATTGGTAGAGAATCTTTAGATCGGAAGGTAATCTCGTTACTTCTATAGCGCATCGGTGATCTCTACAGATGCTTTCTCGACAGCTGAGCTTCCGCTACTGACAGCGACGCTTCTGTTTGTAATGCGACCTCTACGGCTGACCACCTCTAATGAACGACGATATCTCTCGCCGATTCTATTTATATAGGCGGCGGGCGCACACTAGCATATCTCTACACTGTACTCCAATAAGTGAGCGTTCGTTTTCTAAATAAAATTACATTATCTCCACTCTCTCTTCGGTTGTGCATTCATTCATATTTAAATTTCCAACGAGGTAATTTGAAAATTCTGAAACGAAAAATAGTAATTAATATACTGAAAAAGAGATATTTCGTTTTAACACAGTAAAGTGACTTAGGCGCCACCCTGTATTACTGCGCATGTTGTGCGTCGGAGTACATCGCATCTTTAAGATGTCTCGACGTCTGTACTCGCGTGTCAGCGCTTGCTGGAAGGACCTTGCAAATCTTCCCATTACATCTCCTTTGTAATCTGCAGTGTGCTCACATCCAGAGGAATGCAACACTCTTGTTCATTTAGACGACATTCAGAGAATGACAACTACAGTATCTCTAGATACACAAAACTTCGGATTTCATTCTAGAATACTGTTAATCCATACCGATTTTAAATGAGACTCAATCTTCCTTTCTCGTACAAAATGTGTAGTCAGTATAGTATTAGATTTAGTCTTATTCATTAATTATTCACGTATCATTTTATGTTTCAGAAGGTAATCCTTGTAGCCGATAGGTCTGTAATTATGTAGTTCTTAAGCCTGCTTCGCATAACTAAAAAGCATTAATGCTGCTATGCGGCAACGTTGTCTGCAGAACCCTCCGCCTAGTTTGTCAGAGATCGGTGCTGTTGTTGTAAGTTCTGATTGGGAAGCGCACGTTTATTTAGAATAATTAAAGATGAGCAAAAGTGACAGAAGTGGTCGGCTGTGTCGCTACCTGGTAAGAACTTTGTTACAGATCCAACATTTACCTATTCGTGAATGTGACCGTCCATGAATCAGTCCAAAGGAAAAAATGGACCCACCCGACTGTCAAATGCTTTTAGTACTTTAATGTCCTTCTTTCAAATTTGCTAAGCCTTTGAGTAATAACCAATCAGAGTTGCGGACCAGAGTTAGAAGTACTTATTCCTCAACCAAAATTACAATAACTGATGAGATTGATCTTACTCCTGAAAAATATTAACCTAAAATATGAAACCTCATATTTAGTGGATGTAAAAACTAATTTAGTGTGTATTTCCATAAAAAACTCTTCTGAAAAAGTAAGTTGAGGGGAGTTAAGCTCAAATGACCAACTGCAAGTTCTCTCCTTTTTCTTATATTTTTCGAATGGAATCAGTGTGCTTTCAGGCAACATTCGAAATTCCACCAGCTTAGGGAGTTCATGCTTGTAATTCTTCATTTGGTTGTTCGTCTAGCTATCAATCATGACATCCCCTTTGACGCTGGAACTCAGAAAAATGCTACTGCGGCGGAAGAATTTGTACAGCAGGGCTCCGTTGCACTAAAGGGAATCCAAACGCTCTGGGAAGACGATTCGGGGGAAAAATAGGGGAAAAAGGGGGAAAATATCATAGGGGAAAAAAGAATTCCCATAAATGAAAATTAAAAGCACGGAAAGTAAAAATTTAGCTGAGAATTGACCGTGTTTAGGATAGTGGCCATTCATAAAGAATTACACTACTTCATTGTAAAAGGGGTCAAGTGAAATATAGACAGAAACATTTCGTGCACCTCTAAGCACTAACTTTTCCAATGTGAGATCATGCCTGACAGTTATTAGGTAGGTCGTAATAACGATGTGCAAATATCTCAAAAAGCTCACGATAAAAATGCAAAAAATTCGCGCCTATGTCAACTCAGTAATGAAATTACTTGCAAAACATGCCATGAAACATCAAAACATTGATTTGAAGACATTTTTCCTCATAAATGCAGTATGTCGCTGAATTATTAAATACTGTAACATTCCATTAGTCATAAAATAAAACCTGCGACGACAATCGGTGAACAGTCCAACCTGACAAATTGGTACCTCATTTGATTGAAAATAAAATGGTGTCGATCCAACGTTGATGCAAAACGGAAAATTTTACCAAAGTGTATCCCTTGAATAAGATTCATACATTACATTGTGTTAGCAAAGTATATTTGTTGTACAGGAGGGTCCAGAAGTAACTGACCCTTTTAATTTGCTAATAAAAATAAAACTATGAAAGCTAGAATTGGTTTAAACTTGTTTTATTGGAAAGAATAACAATTTTATAGCTTATTAACACTATGGTTTGAATACAATATCCTTTAAATGGGCTTTTGAATGGCTGACAAATTAGGGCTCTTTTCCTTGTTGCTTCGATTACGCTCGACCCTTAGTGTATCTGGCGAGAGTTGAGCTATTTCGGAAGAAATGTTGTTTTTAAGTTCATGTAAATTTGTTGGATTTGTTCCATAAACTCGTGACTTGAGGTAGCCCCACAAAATAAAGTCGCATGGGGTCAAATCTGGAGAACGAGGGGGCCACTGAATGTTTCAATCAATGTTTTTCAATGTTTCAATGTTTCCAATCCTCCGAATCTTGGTTTGTCATTAACATTTCCAGAGTCCATAAATTTTCTATAGAGAGATTTAGTTGTGTTTTCAGAAGGACTGATCCTTGTTTGAAAATGGATTCTGTAGTCACGTTGCACTTCTGTTATTGACGTCGTCTTAATGTAGGATTGCAGGATTCTGATTCTTTCTTCTTTGCTGTAGCTAACCATTATGAAAATTTGAGGTTATGTAATTAAGCAAAATTTCTTCAGTTTATATGATAGCTGAGTATATAGGATACCATATAATAAACTATGAAAATGTTATTCTTACAAATAAAACAAGTTTCAACTTTTTAGCTTTCATATTTTTCTTTTTATTAGAAAATTAAAAGGGTCAGTTACTTCTGGGCCAACCTGTAATTTCGCAGGATCAGTTGTACACTTGAAGAATTTGCTTCAGCGCTGATCTAAGCCAACTTCATGAGGTCATGCTTGTTTCTGCTGTTCCTGAACAGCATTGCGCCTAAGCTGTCATACTGTCTATGATTTCAGCACAACGAACTTGCACCAGCATCAGAACGCATCTCCCGTGCACAGCCTCCTCATCACGGTGTTGCTAGCCAACTGCTTGAAAATGTACTCTCGATTTCTCTAACTCAGACAATTTTGCTTGGCGTAGCCTCATTGCGGCTCTTCGCTCATTGAACGACTTGAAATAATGAGTGCATCATCTACCATACTCACACGAATAAAATAAATAAAATACAACTGAGTGCTCTTTTCCTTGTTGTTGCATTACGAAGTTCTTATAATTTTACCGCGGACAAACTTGCTAAAAAAGAAAGCTTTGAACCCTATCAGTTCGACTAATGTGTTTTTACTTTTTTGCTTCATTCGATAGCAGAAGACTCGCACGATGCGTCTCACTAAATGAATCCTAACATTACTAACTTAAGTAAGAGCTAAGTACACGGGGAATTCAATGCTCGCTTTCAAATTAAAAGAGTGTACACACAAAATGGTCACTTACTACCCAGGCTCACAGGAACATCGTTATGGATCGTACGTCACAGATCCCTGAAAAGGATACACACATCTAGATAAACTTTATTCCGTTACGCACCTCCCTTCAATCACATTTATCATTAATGACCTCCAGTGCGGTGATATTATTGTCAAGCCTACACTAAATTAACATAAATACATCAGTACGACGATCGAGCATGTCGCTCGTATGCGTCCCACCTAACAATGCTCAAATCTGTACATATAGCAATTCCCTTCATGCCCTACCCTCAGACTGAAGAGCCATTGCTCTACCTAGCTTGTTCGGTTAGTGGACAAGTAATAATATCTTCAACTGCAAAAAAAGGGAAAACGGACTTCCTAAACGTAGATATCCAAGAATAGTCGTACTCATAACACTCTATTTCCTCTTCCGAGAACCCACAAAACTGCACGACAATAAAGATTATCTGTAAATCAATCTTAATTGAATATGACATGAAAAATAATAGGCTACTTGACTGCTGGCACTCAGTTTCTTAATCCTAAATTGAGTCTACTCACTGCAACATAAACAAATTATCAGATTTATCTTAGAATTCAGTTAGATCTCATACGTGAGGTGCAAATCTTGATGAATGGGCAAACAAATAGAATGAATTACATAGAGCAACAAGATTTCAAATTATGTCCATTGACGAGCAGGGATGGTTGCAAGAATTAGCTCGCATGCTTCAAAGTATTTTATGTAGGCAAGTAATTCTCAAATGAAACACACAGATTTGAAAGGTAGGAAAAACATTCTCACGAGCACATAGGCCAATACATTGTAGCTTGCATGAGATAATTCGAACATTGGATTAGCTACCACAAAACTTAGCAAACACCCTATCATGAAATCACTAGCACGTATCAGATACATCACAATAAATGCCATGCAAATATCCTCAAAAGTTATGGATAAAAATGAAAAAACTGTGTGTCAGAATGACACACATTAAGACATGTCAAGATGAGATAAATGCGCAAAAAACTGAAAACATAATTAATTATGCATACACATTGCTAAGCAGAATTTTCAGAAAAACGTTTCTCAAATATGACCCTAATGTTAAAACCTGTAGAATGGCGTCTGACACCTGTATATTTACAAACTATGGGGGAAGGAATGCTCTAGACAATCTCTGGTTAGGTGTGTTACTAGGCTATTATGGTCAATCTGAAAGGGATGCTAATTTATTTTGCTTTGCCAGTGTAAGGGAATTCTAGAACTGTGATTAAAAGTAGCAGCTCTACATTGTGAACAATGTAGCGGTAGAGCCAGCTACATTTTTACACTTTGACTGTGATTTGAGCCACTGGCGATACACGGAGAGAATTTTCATAATGCTGGTGACCGAGCAGCTAGCAAATAAAATGGGATCGCAATTAATATGTTAAATAAAAAGGGTTGTTTCAACGTATAATTTGCTTTCAGCAAGCAAGTCAGCCCTAATTTAATTTGAGATGGAACTTGAGCTTGACGGGAAACGAAAAGAGTCGGGGGGCACGCTACTACGCTAGTAGCTGCCTTGCCAATGACCCATTTTGGGGATTACTGATGGCGCTAAGCGCCACAGTCATTGTTGACAAAAACGAAACGTGGCACTGACGCAGGGATAGGAAAGAGTCAAAAACCTAGGGTTAATTTATCTCATTTGGTAAATAAATGACCGATTTTCCATCCTGCGAATGGGCTGGAAGACGGGAGAGCTGGGATACCAGCACGCCCATAGCGCTCCTCCAGCACCGTGCCGCGATCACTGTCACGGGAGAACAAATATTTCTTAATAAGAAAATAGAGTCGATAACGACTGCTCAAAAACTTTTGAATTAAGATGTTTATTCAATATAAAGGTCACGCCGCAAAATTTGACGGGTCATAAAGACCGCATAAAAAATTTAAGAATAGCGACGTGAGAATTAGGTATTGGGTGAAAAAGAGTCCTACAGAAAACAATGCAGGGCTACTGCACTCAGCTTAAGTAATTATTAAGTAATTGCTAGCATTAGCTGTATAAGACTAATTTAAGTGTCCGTAAATATGCTAAATTCCTATATTAAGTATAGTAATTAAATACATAGACATTAATTGATTATTTGAACACTAAATTTAATAATAATTGAGTAAGAAATTTGTTGTAAGAAATGCTGTACAAATAAATATTAAGAATTAAATTAAGTTGTGACAACGTTACAAGAAATTCAATCTACCATTTTATTTAAGGTAAGTAAAGCAGGTTCTTTGGAACTGCAAATGACGTCGCGACGTAAAATGCGGCGCAAACCATTATGGTGATTTACATCAGTAAAGCATCCGAACTCGAGTGGCGAAGCGCAGGGAGGAAGAAGGTCGGCAGAGACGTCTAGCCGGTCATGGCAGCGTCAGGGCCCTCTCGGTGTGGGAGAGATGACGAGCTGAAGACAGTGGCCACGACACCGGCCACACTCAGGAGTATGTAGATCTTACGTCGGCTTATCAAAATTGAAGAGATGAACAGGTGGTCAAGTGCGGTGGAAGGCTGGTAGACAACGACCCTGATGCTATGGCAAAGACTGCAGAGGTAACTTATTCTTCGGTGCATTTGAGAAGAAGAAAACTTTTTTAAGTACACCGAATGGTTGCGCCTCTTATATTTTAATACATTTTTAGTGACGTTTTACTTTAATTCTACTTTAATTTTTAAGGGAGTCTTGTATAAAAAAGAAGTTTGCCATAAAATCCCGAAGAAAATCGTTAGTTTTTCTACAAGAAAAGTGCGAGTCTCAGCACACCATAAGTAGTCACTGAGAAATGCCATAATAGACAACAACGAATAAATTAAGGAAATGATTCACAAGGACAAATACAAAAATATCAACGAACCCCTCCCCTTAAATTTAGTTAATAGAGTTTAGGCTTCGAAGAATTGGTCCTATCAAACCTTTCTTCAGTAGGCAGGGAGAGGCCGGGCAGATGATTTTTCCTCATACTTTTCCTTCCGCAGCGACCCAGTCCCGCCGTCAGAGCCCTCAACCCCGAGCTCCGTTGGGTGACGCTCGCTTGTTATGAACGGCGCATGCGCACCAAACAAAATCGTGGCTTAGCGATGGTTTAACGCTAGGCGTATGCGCATTGATGAGGGTAGTGGAGTTCATTATTGTTATTTAACTATGGTAAATATGAGTTGGATTGAAAAATAAGAAGTCTTGGGCTTTTTACCTTGAATACTTGAAAGGTAAAATAGAGTAATACATCCAAGACGGACGAACCTCCACGGCTTCACCGCCCCAGACCAGCCGCTCACCACTCATTCCTCAAGTCTGAACGCTGAAAGCAAAGAAATATAATTCAGTTGCAGACACCTGATCCTTACGTCACCATAAAGAGAATTAAAGTAATTAATTGCAACCTGTTTCACGAGCCACCAGGAAACATGCGACCAATCAATAAATTGCTCAATGAATGAAATATAATAGTTCTAGTCCTAGAAAATTTTTCATAATATAAAGGGAAGGGGTTCGGAAACTTAAGGTTTTCCGGCAAGCTTCCTCACCTCAATGCAGAACACCACGAAGAGTAAATCCCCAAGTAGTGGATTTACGTCCACCTGTCCCCAGTCCGGTAAGTGCAAATATACTCGGCAAAAACTACCGGTTACGAAACACATGTTATGCAAACACAGAGGCACTATAACACGGCAGACTTGAGGTTATCATAAGAGAACGTCATAGCACAGTTACTTTTGTGGGGTGAAATGGGAAACGCTCACTTTGTTTATGAACGACGGATCACGGTGATATTACCAGAATGAGAGCTGAAAGTTCTCGTGTTCGATAAAATACGACACTGCCCATTTAAGAAATGGTTCTGCATGATATCTTACTTAACTTGCTATTTTTAGTGTTCCATCCTTTTTGTATGGTTATTATACCGCAAATTGTTTATTTCTTGCTCTACTTAAGTTATAAAGCTAACAGTCGAATATATATGCAATTGCAGACGTATACGATAAACTTTTACGATCAAGAAATGCTAATTAGATTCCCTGTGGAACTTATTGAAGACCTCTGTTTTACTCGCTCAGAAAACTTCATTCTCAAGGTTAAATGTTACTCTCTCAGTCATCATCAATGTGGAAAACGATCATCTTGATCAGCAGCCTGGACTCACAAAGTATCTGTGATTTTTCGCATAAAGGGCAATAGAGCTAAAAAAAAACATTGAATTGAGGCGAAATGACTTGCAGAATCTGATGTCAAAACTGGAGATGCTAACATTCAACATAACCACTTGACGATGCATAGAAAATAATTTTTTAAGGCTGTGGATTAAATCGGGTCAAATGATGCCATTTGTATCAGCGTCACCAACTGAGGGTTACAGTGTCAATAATTACAACATCTCGGCTTTTCTTAGCCAAAATTTTTATTTTGACAAACGTGACTTGTGATGCTGCTTCCTTATCCTGATTATCGTAAAGTTCTTACGTAGAAGCTCTTACATGCTATCTGACTTAAGCAACTGCCATGGTTTGACTTGTATTTTTCGAAAAGCTAACTGACAGAAGTGTGACTTGTCTTTTTTTGAAGAGCTATCATTGAACACCATAAATTTTCCTAGTAATTTGAGGTATCAGACATGAGCTAGACGCAGAGTGCAGCAAATGTCTTCGACAATTACGAAATCGTGGGAAATCCAATTTGAGATGCTATCACTTGCTTAGGTGAAGCGTAAATTAGATGGCACCAATACTGTTACACTTTTGAGATATTGATGTCGTATCTTGAAATAATGAGGCTGACAAATCATATCAGTTTGACTTCATAAGAAATAATCGAGTCCCGTCCTCCAAGCTAGCATATGTACATTTGTTTGATATAATTGTTAGTATTTACATATTATTTGAAAATTATTGATTGACCGACAGCGAATAACAATTCCTTTTCTCACACAAACTGTCATGCGAATGTAAGCTAAGTCCATGAAAATAGAACAGATTGAGAGCATATGGAATTTTTATATAGGCAAACAAATTTGATAATACAGTGAACTATACGAGTTGTCAAATAACTACCCTACATTACCATTAGTACGTACATCGTTCACTGAAATTGGGTACTTTCTCCGAACGCCCAATAAAGGCATGAGTAATAAGAGCACTTCTTATGGTACCCACAGTTATGTTCAGTGGGAGGAATTTTGTTGCGTCATAAAATTTTCATAAAAAATTACTTTTTGCCATTACTGCTGTCATACCGAGTGAAGCAAATAATCTTCTCATTACGATTTGAATGTCAAAGCAAATTTGAAGGATAATGCTGCATACCTGCATGGCTGCAAAGTCTCAGTTGTCAACAACCGGTGTTATAAATATCCCAATGTTCTTCGTTTAGCTTCTAGCTTTAGAGATTTGCATCTATGACTAATTTTTTTAGGGTAAAGTGTTCCATGAAGTTTGCTTTTGAAGCCTTCCTATCTAGAAAAGAATTACGGTTGAAACGTGCTAGAAATTTCTCGTAATAGTAACGCTTAATTAGACGAATTCAAAAATGTCAAGTTAAAAAGGAAAAGTGACAGAAATAACAGTGATTGCAGCCTGAAAAAAAATTCAAATAAAAATCTTGAAGAAGTCTTGGAAAGTGAAAAACTTTCAATTGGGCTTGAAATATTGAGTGAAAAGTGTAAATTTTGTTACTCTTTAGAATTTTAAAATATGAATATGCTTCATACTAAGATAGAGCTCATTTCTCAAATTTCCAGTCATAGGAGGCAGTTATACGTCGATTTTTCGTGAATTTTATGTATCGAGTTTTAGTGTCCAGACCGATTATTTTTGTGTGTACTAATACAATTGTAATTATTTACCCTCAACGCGCTCCGGCCTTGTTGGTATGTCGTAGATTTTTTAAATACCAATATGATAAGTAGAAACGTATTTTTTTGTAATTTCTGAATAATTTTCTAGCCTTATTTGACCAATGGCAAGGGTTTCTTCACTTCAACAGGATATATTGCATAACTTCATAACTTTTTGTTGACCATATGATGATCATGAATAAAAGAACAGCGTAAGACTAAAAAATAATTGCGATACTGTATCGCTAAGATGAAACAGTAACACAGTTGGAGCGATGGTCAATAGACTGAAGCTTCCTCATATGTACTTCAAACTTCAAACAGAATTACAAGTTCATGTCAAAAAATTAAAGAGTGTTCTAAAAAGCCTTTATACGTTGATTAACTAATCACTTAGTATAGAAACAGAATGACGTGTATGAATAAGAACGTTTGCAAATTATCATGCTGCTAAAATCGGTTTTCTGATACGCTGAAAGAGAAGGCTCACGTACGTGAAATATTGCTACTCAGACTTAGGAGCACAACTATTGACGTTTACGAGGGTGTGGATAACCATAACCTGCTTAATAGCTAACGAACAAATTTTCTCAGGGAAAATTAAATGCTAAATATAAAACCATAATCGATACCGACTGCAATAAATTAACCTCATTGGAAATAGAAAATTACATTCCATAGCATCTAAAAACGAAAAAATAAAAGGTAAATTTCTTGGGAGAAATTGCGTTACATATTTTCCCGAAAGTTTTCATCAGTACTCAAAGAACTATTCCCTTGTTGTATTTTTACCTGAATTCCAACATAGAAAGCAGGAGTAACCTCAAAAAATTGTGTTAAGGATGGAGAGGTGCAGGGTAGTAGTCAGCAGGGGACATGCAGGGCAGCTAGTTTGTGGAGAAAGTCAGAAGACTGAAAAACTGATAACTGAATAAAAATACAGCTTGTCGGATAAATTCACCCTGGGGGAAGAGCATAGACCAAATGTCGAGAAAAACAAATGCCCCTTCCTTTACTTCAGAGGCTCAGACCAGTCAGAGCTCTTCTTGCTGACCCGATGTACATAGGTTAGGTGAAGGATGAAAGATGACGGATCAAAGTCAAAGGAAATAGTATTATCTGTGTAGCTCAGGATCATAATAAACCTAGACGAGTAAGAAGATGCGTTCCGGAGCAATTAAATTGCGAGGGTAAGAGGCAACTCCCAATCAAGAAACTGCGAGAATATATACAATGAAACTTTGAGTACAGATGGTAAAAAAGCAACGATGTGGAACCAGAAAGTATTAACTGAGCGGAATCGGAGGAGCGGAAGACGGAACAGAGAGCGACATCACGGAGCATGTTTGTCCGGCAAGTTGGGGGCGCAGATCAGATTAGCCCTGAGAGGAGTTAGCCTCGTGGAGCCACGCCACATCCGAAAAACAAACTCATGTTTTCAAGAGTAAGCGGACTTTCGTTCTTTCGGATTCTCAACGTATTTTACCCGCGCGTTTGCACTTTTTCCTGTATGATTTTCATTTCTCTTTTGTTTTTGAGCAGCAGTTGTTCTGAAAACTGAAAATAAATAGTTATTCCTACGAGACTTGAGTGCACGTGAACCTTTCCAGTAAAGAAATTTGTCACTAAGAAAAGAAAGATTCTAAGGTACCAGCATCTTGAAATACCTTTCAAATTGCCTTAATTTAGCCACTTTGAATTCTCTTATATATTTAAATTTTTTGTCCAGTTGAATCGTCAGCTTATTTTAAAATATTTTTTGCTCAAAAGGGAAATCGCAGATGCACATGGGGCTGGAGATGTGGTCACCACCAGAAGAATTGAAACAGCTTTGTATTCAATGTTATAGAACTTACAGTAAGCTTTTATTCGTCTAAAATCCATTTGACTACACTTGTTTGCCTTATCCTGGCGTTCTCTTGAAGAAACTTCGTTATCTAAACTATCTGCTTCTAAATTTGAGATTTTAGCAGTGAAAGGCATAACTTCACTTCTATGTAGCCTCTCAACGCTTCTTTTTAAAGTAATCAAAACATCACTAGTTTTAAAGGATAATGTCGACATTAATCATAGAAAAAATAATACTTGCTCGTCGGATGAACTTTTCGAATGGTGTGCCGTTGGGATGACACAATGCGGACGAGTGTGTAGATGCAGAAGCTCTCATTTTTGGCAATCTACCCATGAAACTTCGAATGAACTGGCGACCATTTTCGGTACACACATTTGCCTATGTACTTTACTGATCACTTCAACAGAACTTGCTTGCGACGGTAGAACTTTGTATCACGGAACAGTTTCAACTATGGCGTAAAGAAAACATTGAGCTGCGAACGCTATTTTAACACTGAATCAATGAAACAGGCATCAATTGGGCTAAAGTGCAGAGAAGGGGCTAAATGTAGAGCATTAGGTTTTTTTCATAGTTAGGAACTACTCTGAAAACAGTTTTAGTCGGCTTAACTGACTGCGTCAATTTATCTTGATAAGTCAGAATGATCTTAATTACCCTATTTGATAGAAAAAATAATTTACTGTAGGAATCTAAGGCAAACTTTGAAAACTAATACTCAATGAATAAAAATGCTGAGAAAGATTTGCTTTTCATAAAAAAGTATTCAAAGTTGCATGAAGGGGAAATACTCTGCCGCGGATATTAGCTGTGAATGAAATAGTATCCTCAGGTTTTTCTATTTTTTTAACATTAAATGGCGTTTTTATGTTTTATTCCGCGCAGTCATTTTAAAGTTATTTCAAGGTAAAAATTACTTTTTTATAGGTTTTAGTCGAGGATCAACAAATGCCGTAGTGCATTTCTGTTGAGTTTAATTTTCTCATAGGATTAAAACCAGGCGTGACCATTTCGAAAAATTGTGTGAGAGTTATCAGTAGCATTTTTATTGGAAACAGACATTGGGCTGGACGCCCAGGAGGATTTTTATAAGGGGATCATCCATTTATCATAGAAAACATTTTATAAGCTATCAGAATCCACAGATGGGCAGAATATATTAGAAAATAACTTCAGTCATAGAAAACCGTCGTAAGGAAGTTCTGTTGAAGTGATCAGCAAAGTACATAGGCAAATGTGTGTACTGCAAATGGTCACTTGTTCATGCGAAGTTTCAAAGGTAGATTACAAAAAATGAGAGCTTTTACACTCACACACTTGTCCCCATTGTGTCATACCAATTACACACCATTCGAAAATACTCGTCGCATTAATGTAACTAGAGAAATTGGGGTGCAAACTAAATATTTTTTTACTCTCTTCCATTAGTCAGCAGTTATCATTGTGGTTAGCGGCTGGTCATGTATCCTGGGATTTTAAATAGGAGTTCATACATTTGAAAAAAATTCATGCTGGAAAATATCCACTAGTTCTAGGTAACCAGATATTATTAAATATTTTTCGTAAAATGATGACATTCTCAGAGTATGTAGATACTTTGCAGATCGCGTTAAGTTTATTTTTGTGGTGAAGATTGTGCTAAAATTATTCCTCAGTTCGAATTTAACTAGAATTTTTGTGTTTGGCATCTTGTATCACATCATTTGAAGATGAACGCTTCATCTAAAGAGTACGATTTGAAAAAAAACATGAACTACTGAATCCTGAATTCAATACAGCCGAGGGCATCACATTTCTCATTCGACAGCTACAATTTTTATCAAAGCCATTGCTAATCAGCTCCTCAATATTTTGCACAAACATATAAAAAAAGGAAACAAAGTGTTATTCTAGAATCGAATTATTCCAGTACATAATATTAATAGACAAATAATGAGATCAACATCTTATATAAAAGTTCAATGCATTAAAATATTTGAAACATTTTGACCTTCTTAGTCATTATCAACCTGAAAACAAAAAGAGAAAAACTAGTCAAATATTAAATGCAAATCAAAACAAATCAATCATGTGACAAGAAAAGCCAAAACGCACAAAAAACTCACTAGTAAAAAAGTTAACATTTTCAGTATCAATATTACATAAGTTGTAAAGGGAAAGCTGAAAGTAAGTCATTTACAACCTATTTTTGTTTTAAAATGCAAAGACATTCTAAAATGCGGAGGCTTAGTTGATTATTTGGAGAAAATATTCCTTTTAAATTGCCTAATCGAACGGGAGTATCGCACTTCTCTGCACAAGAGAAGTGTGATGTTCTTCATATACTGTGAAAGATTCAAAATACTTTGTCGAGAAAATAACATCTTTAGAAATAGCCGATAAACTATTCATTGTTTCTTTTGATGTATATAGTCTTTTTACTAACATACCGCTACATGAAACTGTTAACATCGGCTTAGAATACTTATTTGTTAGTGTTGATTCAGTCATTGCCTAACAAAATCCTTGTTCTATCCCTACTTCAACTTCCGTCTTGATTTAATTTGTTTATGTTTGACAATGAATATTAGTAGTAAATTGAAGGTTTTGAAATGGGTCTTCCATTGGGACATACGTTTGCAAATATTTTCATGTGTTTTTACGACACAACGGTGATTAGATTATTGTCCTATAGATTTTTATATGTGTTTTATAAAAACTATGTGGATGAAACTTTTTTGACCTTCAGGAAGAGCTCGTATTGCAATTATTTCTAGAGTATTTGAAATCACGACACTATAGAACTCACTCACGACACCAGCAAATTTGCAATGGAGACAGAAAGAATAATTGGCTTCCATTTTTGGACGCAACCATAACACGTGAAGATGGTAGGTTTCAAAGTTCTATTTCCCGTAAGCAAACATTTACCGAGTTGAGAATTAGTTTTTTCAATGATTGTACAGTCTCTTTCAAACTGAAAAACATCAAAACATTGACTTCAAAAGCTTATCGTGTATGCTCATCATTTGAAGCTATCCATAAGGAATTTGAATTCTTGAAAATTTTTAGCAAGTATGGGAAACAATTCCCATACAATCGTTTTCAGCGAAGGAATAGAAAAATTGAAGTAAGGTTTAATTAGTCAAAGTTTTTATTAGATCCACCCTTATATCGAGTGATTTAACGACATGAACGTAACGAACACAGTGAACGCAAACGCAACTCTTAATATTTAATTTTTAGTACAATTTAAGTTTTACGGCTAGCATTCGCTAACCAGATAATTGCCTTTATTTTAAAAACGCTTTATTAAGTTGATTAAAAGTTAGGGCGAGTTAAAAGTCCGCTTATGCCGGGGGCGTTAAAAAAATTAGCAGGTGCCGTCAAGGACCACAGTCCAGGGCGCTGTCGTGGCGAGCTCGGGCGCAGGCAGCAATAGGAGGCGAGGAACGTCGGCTCCACGCGAAGGGCTGAATTCGAAGAACACGTAGACCCTTAGTTCCGAACAGAGGTGACACCTCAAGCAGTGGCAGGCAGAGGGCGAGTAACGCCGCGACTCAAGAAAAGAGCTGGAATCGTAGATAGGACCCCGCGTCGACACCTCCGGCACACGCTCCACCCTCAACTGCTAGGAAACAGAAATATTAGCGAAAGTCAAGGCGAAACAACGCAACTAATCAGTTAATTTCAAGTATTACGCAAATGCAACCTAACCATCAAAGTCCGACTAGATATATACCTCAAAGCAACGGAGAGGCTAGCCTGTAGAAGTTAGCTGGAACAGCTGAAACCCGGCTGCGGCAAAGTCAGCACCAGCAGAAGCCTCCTCCGGAGTATACTATAAAAAAGAACGTACAACCTTAAACCCCGAACAAACCACGAAATTAATAAGGACAATATTTCACTTAAGAAGCAACATCACCAATGACAATGAAAATGACAACACAATACAAGTAAAGCAACCAACCTGAGTTTTTAATGCACTCAGTGACGAAACGTTCAGACAGAAGGTTTAATCAAGGAAATTTAGAAGAAATCAGTAAGAGATTAAGTGCTTCAAGCGGAAAGACAGTAAGAATAGTAAAGAGATTTTAGATACTTGAGAAAGAAGTTAAAGTTAGAAGATCGCTCTGATCCAGGCTAATTTAGCCCATCAAAAAGACGAACGACTTCAATAGCAATATTAATTGTAATAGTAGTTATCGTCGCAAGGACGAGTTAAGAGTTAATTCATTGAAGTTTCAATGTTAATTTTAATTAATTATACTTGCTTGAAGCACCATAGGAAAATTGACACGATAGTCTACAAAATAAAAGTAAAGAAATAATAGCACAAGCACACAAAATAATAGACAGAGAAAAAGCAGTCAGGAAGAGGGTAGAGGGTCTTAGCCTGAACTGGGTGCCACGGAACTAGCCGCGAACCCCATCACCGAAGCGCTGGCCGACGATGCAACACGCCTTGGCAAAGGCATAAACGGACGGATAAAAATGGCAGCTCAAAGAACAAGTTAATCACTGCTTAAATAGACATGACGTTATTAGAGAGTTGAGCTAACATCAGCTCTTAGAGGAATCAAAATCGAGTCTAGTCAAGACCTCCTAAATGAAAATTCCGTACCTACGACCTCACCTGCGACCCTACCGAAACATCAGAGCAACGACCAGCGAACGGCACCCCGACACCTACGCGGAAAGGTTGAAAGAGAAAAGCCACCTCGGAGACACCCAAGCCGTAGTGGGGAAAATTTTCCCACACAAGAATTCCTTTCTATCCAAGCAAATAGATTCTTGTGTTAAAAATTTTTTGAATAGAGTTTTTTTGCCAATGTAACACTACCGCTCGTAAAAAGGATTTTTTTCTTGTATCCTTTCTTCGATCAACAATACAAGAAACTTAGAAAGGAGCTTGTCATTCTTCCTTCGAAACATTTCCTACAGATTGATTTAAAAAAGTGTTAGTTAATATGAATAGGATGGGTTTTCAATTACTAAAAACAAAACGCCCAACTACCAGCTCTCCTCTGTCATTCTCTTGCTGTACGAGTACATATAGTGGCGCACCGTACGTGTGCGTCTGAATACGTGGGCTCGACTACTCGAGCCCTCGACATTCGTGTTACATGCAGAGCATGCCAGCAGGAGTTTTAGAACTAACTAGTTACTTTCCTCGACTTCCCATTATTTAGTTTGCTCTCATGCAGAGGAGTGCGATGTTCCTGTTCGATCAGGCTATTTTAAAATAATTTTTTCTACGTCTAATCAAATAAGCCTCCGCATTTTAGAATCTATTTACATGTTAAAAGAAAAACCGGTTTTAAATGACATGCTATCAGCTTTCCTTTACAACTAATGTAATATTAATGCTGTATATTTTACTTTTTTATCAGTGAGTTGTTTCTTCTATAGGGTTTTTGCTTTTCTCGTCCCCTTACTGATATATTTTAATTTTAAACCTGACTAGTTTTTTCGATTCGTTTTCAGGTTGATAATGATCCAGGACTTCGAAACATTCCAAATATTTTTAATCATTAACTTACTTAAATAAGACAATGATCTCATTAAACACTTGTTTCCTTGCACTTTTAAATTTCGTACTGATATGCATGAAGCTAACCATTTATATATATTTGAGCCACAAAAATATAATCTATAGACAATGCTTCCACAACGGTTAGATGTTACCGCATTGTATTCCTAATGTTGCAGAGGCTTTCACACGATCAGTTTTTCCGTCAGTCACACTGACACTCACGGCTCCACCACACCAAATTTGGTCAAGTGTGCTCTGTTTGCTCTCTACTCGACACTCATTGACGGACTTGGTTTGACTGCCGCTTTGCTCCTATTTGCGTGTCAGTTTCTGCCTTTGCGGCGTCTAGTGAGGATGTTTGTCGCTGCTTCTGCGAATCAAATGGTTTCTGTCTGGCCTCGAGAAGCGACAGCTTCTGTTATTAGCTATTTTCGTGAGCTGTCTGCTTTTTGGCAAGCGAAAAGCCACTGTACATGATCAGAGATATAAGAGGGAATTCACCCAAATATGTTATTGAAGCCATGAAGCAACACAATATTAGTTTATATGAGAATGGCTTGAGGAAAAAAATTTATACGCTTCGAAACCAGTTTAATTAGAACGTTTCTTCCAATAAATCTTGTATTTTGCAGGGGATACCATCTGTTATATACGGATAGCACCTATGAGGGGATGGCACCTGTTGAAGGTGCGTATTTTTTAGTAGTATTTTTAGTATTCGCAATGATGTAGAAAAAATGATTTATTTCGTTACGAGCATATCACAATGCACTCGTCTTATTGTAATGTCAGAGCCATTTACAAAGGACTTCCATTCTTATTTAATATTCATAGAAGAAATACTGCATATATACATTTTTTTGTTTATTAGAATGCAAACAGATCAATATTCAGGCAAAAGTACAATTTCAATAATTTATCCGGTATTTTCATAGTAATTTCAAAACTTTGTATGTGAATTCTCCTTAATATTTAATTTCAGCATAAAAATATTTCGTGAAATAAGTTTAAACATTTATTAGTTTACCCACACTCACATTCACCTACAATATTAGATATTATCACACAGTAATTTGAGTTTTATTATATTTTAGAACATTTGCGTACGGATACCATTTTCACGCGTGCATTCTATCATACAGTTCTAGAAAAATGTGCGTAAGATTCCAGTTGCTATTTCTTTATCATAGTCACTGTGATGCTTAGAAATTAACAAATAAAGTTCATCAAGAAAAAAATTCAATTTGCGAGCTTCGCTCATGCTGGTACATCCGAAACAGCGTAGAACGGGCTGAGAATATTACCTGCACTTGAAATTTTTATGAATTAGATTATTACATTTTTAGCAGTTGTAATATTTGTTAGATTTGGTGTGGTCAAATTTTACAAATGCTGAAACAAGGAAGGAGGAATTTGCAAATAATTAGTTAAACGTAATTTAGACATTTACTCTTAACTCCGTGCAAATCTGGTTATAACTCCCATTTTGTGGATGTTTAGCTAGACAATCATTTACCCACCATCTATTTGCGGTGTTTTTTCTTCTTTTTGACCGCAAAGCCGATGACTAAGCTTGCTTTGGCCACGACTGACCTCTCACGATAACGCATAGTGAAGCACCAAGCTTGCCAGCGACGCGCCACTTCAGTCACGAGTATGTACGTGTGAACGCGAGTGATTTGACTGCAGCCTGTGAGTGTCAGTGTGACTGGCGGATAAACTGATCGTGTAAAAGCCCTTGAATCTAGATTTAATAATATATGTAACTACATTCGGGAAAAGAAAACACAATTTCAGTGACGATGCATTGTTGAAAACACTCTTTTTAGTGTACACTTAACAATGAAAAACGAGCTCAGGGACTTGTGGTATCAGGAATTTTTTGAAAGTAAGTCGGGTGGATTAAAAAAATTCTGCGTCTAAGGCAACGAGGTTGACATTCAGAACTACATTTTCACTCTTACTTCTCTACTAGTATTCCAACCATGGGACTCGGAGAAAATTTTTTTCATCACGCCACGAAATTATGATATTTCCATGCTAATAATAGCAGCACATACGAGTGTACCTGAGTCTGAAATAAGAAAACGATTGTTCTACAACGGCTACCAAGACATGTGCAACATAATTGGAGTTATACGTGATATTAGCCACCTAGATAGGGTTGTCATACTATACTCATGAGCGTAAGAAATTGCACGATAATTCGCGCCACACAAGGCTAATAAGAACATTTTACGATGTGATTAAGAGAAGAAAATATAAATATCGTATAAGGTCAAGACATTAGAAAAAGTTTCACCATTTTTGAAATGTCATGAGGCAAATGTCTTCAATTGATAAACATACATAGGAGCCATGAGGGTCCAGTTTGATACTTGAACAAAGCCGTAGAGAAAAAACATAAAAATATATCCTAATGCTGATGAATTGAAGATACATAGTGTTTGTTAATTCATAGAGAGAATAAAGACAAAACTTTGTGGGGTGAAAATACTTATGACAATTTACACGTACATTGACATATAGGCTTTGGATTTCTTGACATCAAGGAATAATTTTAGAATTGCTGATAGAATTTAGCAGACCCCTGCTTTTTTGTCATAAGTTTAAAATTGAAAAACATGAGTGTGAAGTAAAGATTTAGAAGGTTGGAATCGATGTGACATTTCTGACATGAATGCTTAGGTTGTCTATACTTTTCAAAGGAGTGGCAACGTTTTTGGTGGGATTTGTGGCACGCCCTTTAAATGTACGATGGTACATTCGAATAGGCTGATTTAAAGAGGGTGATTTAAAGAAAGGTGAACTCCACGTGGTACTTCATCTGGTAGATTTTCTGTGAAATCAGTAGGAAAGCAGGAACTACGTATCTTTTTTATTACTCAAACATAGTGTGTACGTAGATTCATTTAAGACGATTGTATTGTTCAAAGAATAGTAACACTTGGAAAATTAGACTATTTGTTTTTGATTCGCTCTGACATTATATTTGCTTAGAGTGTACGAAAGAAGTCGAATAGCATGAAATTCGTCAGCAAATGAGTACGTGTCTCTTGAATCCAAGAACAACATATCGAAAAATGTTATCTCACGAGTAGGGTTTTGAACCACGTGCCTCGTGTAAATTTAATTTGTAGAGGTAAATTAACGCACAGCTATACATAGGATTCGAAAACGTGTTTTGCACTCATAGATGGTGATGTGAACTCGTGAAACAATCTACCAGCACACACACCTCAAGTCCTGATATTCAATAAAGTTTAATGCCTGTGGCAATACAGCAGGTTTCAATTACAGGTACGGATCGTATGTACTGTATCTTATACTAGTGCATCGGAGAGACGATATTTTGCACAGAATTCCACTCAAAAAAAGTTTTAACTCGCGCTCTGTGTTACATCGAATTCAAAAAATTTCAACGACTGTTGTGGAATCACTATTCAAATGTTTGTTATTTTGGTTTCGTACAAAATTCTTAATTACTATAACTAGAACACACTGATCTTCTGTTGCGAAAGTAAGCAATTTATACTATTGTTTTAATGAACGCACTGAATGGCTGATGTTTTTCCTCATAAATGATTCTTTAGTAACGAAGAGTGCGCCAGTTCCAGGTATTATAGTGGATGTTTAATCCTCGAGATAATTATAATAGACGGAGAGGACCACTTAGGTTTATCGAAGTTTTTCACTTCCCAAGATCAGTACTGAAACATCCGGCAATTTGAAAATTTACCAATTGTCTTATATACCTGTGGACGTACGGTTTTATTATAGAACGCACGAGACAGTTTTGTCACACAATTCAAACGACTATAATTTTTACCGACTGGCCCATTTCATTCGTGCAGTCACTTCGAGGACTTGAGACTAGTCAACCAATGAGGGAATTGCGGGAACAAATGTGGGAAGAGTCGTTTACAAGTCTTTGTTGTACACCTGAATTTCCGTTATCTCCAATGGTATCATTGTTGAGTTATGAGCCACTTGTTCTTTCTTCAAGACGATGTAGCGACCGCATTTGGGGGAGGGTGCTTCGAGGTGCGACCACCCGAGCTGCCCGGGAGAAGTGACGTTCTGGTTTGCGATGAACAGCAGCTGCTCGTATACACCAGCGAAGTTGCCGTCGGTTACCTCTGCCGAGCCTACGTAGACCTTGGTGAGAAATTAGAAAGTCAGTTATTTACTATGCACCAATGCTAAAATCATTATCAATTAAGTTTTTCCCTCATGCTGGTAGAAAAACTCTTTTGTGCGGAAGGCCGATGCAGTCCACACAAATCACACTTGCAGAGCTCTCGTTTCTGCAGCTACCTTCCTAATTCGTGGAAGTGATTCTTTAAGAGTTTGTACTCACTCAAAGGTGTCCAGTAGGAAACATCATTATACGCCTCGTTGTGTTCATGAAATACGCAAATATGTTCAGAACTGAGAATAGATGCTCTCTACTATAGTACGTAAGCCAATTCAGTGTATTACTTCTTCTGTCATGATTAATATCAGCACAAAGCTAACTTAAAAAACAGTGGCTACTGAGGCCCCGGAGCAGGTCAGACCATACATCACATATTTCTCTTGTCGATGTTGCAGTTTCATCGGTCAATTTCTTATTCACGAGCTGTTTCAAACTTTCGTAATTTTTCCATAATGTTCAACATATATATAGATTTGGCGTTTTATATAGGAGAAGGGCAAGTTTGAAAATTCAGCTAATGCTGAAAACCTTTACTTATTAAAATATTATTCAAAATTAAAAGTATTTCTAAAAATAATTTTTCATGGGCATCAAAATGATTTCAATGTTGTCTTCTTGATTGAAATTGTCATACATTTTCCGCTATGCCGAGATTTTTTTTTCTGTTACTATGAATACTGCAATAATTAAATTTCGTTTATTCTGAAGGCAATTAGTATCTTATTTGACCTTTTTGTATCTCAGGCTACCAGAAAACAAGAAGGTAATTTCTAATTTAAATTTACTTGAGATTGCTTTAACAGTATTGATACCCAACTACAAAAAGTTCCAATGGACTCACTGTGAGATTTGCGCCGCGGCCGTAAGCCACCAAAAACGCATCACTCTGAATTCGAGGCAAGAAGGAAATTTTGTAGACAACGTAACTGTTGAGAAGATCGATCTTGAGATACGGATTTGGATCTCCCGAGGTTTTTCCCAGTGAGTGGAAAAAGTGTAGATCGTTTGAAGTCACACCATCGTTTGCATTTTTCGCTTCCCTGTAATGTAAATTGAGCATCAAGTCATCCCAACAAGCAACGAGTACATTTTATTATTTATTCACAAATTTAACACATCTTGATAAGAAATTCAATTTTGGTAGGTTTCGATGGGACATTCTTTTCAATCCACTCACACATGATTTTATTATCAATTAATGATAAATTCATTCAACTGGAAAAAGGGAAGTTTGAAAATGCAGCTCAAAAATTTCGTTACTGTTCCCCAGATATTGCTCCCAGTATGAAGGAAATTATATTCATTCGAAATTCTTTCACTTTAGAATTTCCCGAGTGAATGTTTCAATTCACTTTCACATAGGTTTGCTGTCAATAAGGCAAATTATAGCAACGTGACGACGTAAGACCCATTGGTTTTAATTACACTTTTAGAACAAATTCATAAAAGAGTATGTAACGTCTAAAATTTTTATTCACTTGTTACAAAAACGCTCGAAAATATATCAAGTTAAAATACACCTGAAATTCTAATAAGTAAAATAATCGCTTCCATCATGCTAAAAATTTAATGTTTGATATTGGAAGGCATTTGGAGAACTATAAATTTATTTCTTCGTTTAGGCAACTTATGATATCTACTTGAACGCAAAAATTTTTCCGAAGACATAACAAGTTTACAATAATTTAAAAATTTCTACTTCCCGAAAGCGCCACAATTTGTTATAATCCATCGATCTGTGTGCATATTTTTGCTTCGAAATAACTTCATTAGCTGAGATGAAACACAGCGAGGGGAAACATCAAAAACCAAAGCACCAGTTGAACTGTGAATCTTGAGGATTAACAGAAGACGCGGTAACCGGTTTCCCTCGAGCAACTTCGTAGAAAGTAGATGCAGACGACGGGCTTCGGTAGACAGCATGCGTGGCGTGTGAGGGAAGCATCCTCACGCCCATAAGAAGACAGCCGTCTGAGGAAAACCTTTATGTTATTTGAAACGGAAGTTTTTCTAGGGTCATTGAACCATATTTAGCCACGCTCATTTGATAAAATCTTAGTATGAATAATAATAGACGATGAAGGCAGGAATTGTAGCTTTTATTCAAGTTATTTACGGGAATCACGTGACAAAATATGATCGCAATTCTATATCAGAATGCGTTCGATTGAGTAATTGTTTTGAACTGCGATATTATTGAAAAATAAACTTGTGACATGAAATACTCAAGAAAGGCGATGCAAAACCTATTTTCTTTCATTGACTGAGGAGGGCATCACATTTCTCTTCCTTCAGTGATTATTTCCATCAAACCATGAGTAATTAATGTTTACATATAAGTGATTTATCACCAAAAATCTCATTAATCCTCGGTATATACAAACTGAAGTTTTGCATATGCAAGAATATAATTACGCCAGTTTAGGAATAAGTTCAAAACCCGATGTTTACATAGCAACATCGGTCAGAGTACGTTCACTTTAGTCTCTCACAATTCTGTGATTACGATGCTCTTTGCTGTTTTTTCTATTAAAGATACTATTTAACAATTTTTGTGTGCAAATTGTCCACCTGGCTCCAAAGTGCAAAATGGATACGAAGCATTGAAAGTTCAAGTTCTAATGATTTTTTTTTTCAATCAGGAATTCAAGTTAAAATATATTCAGGTTGTCTATTCCGATGAACGGATTTCCCAATCCAAATCGATATTATCTCAATATTACTTTTCGTTTACGTAGTCAACGTAGTTGGTGCTAATTGGAAAAGCATTCAGGTTGTCACCTCGACTGCTGTAAATAATGTATTACTGAATTGTTATATTTACAAACGCCATTCAACTCGTTTGTAAAATGCTTGGTAATTTAAGAGTAAGAGAGTTTGTTTTCAAATCGCATATTGACTTCTTATGATTAATTATATAACAATAATTGAATTAGATTAAGCCTCCTTCATCACAACGAAGATAATCCACATAGAGGAAGGATGAAAGCACCATTTAGTTTGGCGTGAAGGGAACGGGGAATTTATGTTCAAGGTGTGCACCCATGCAAGGGACCCAGCGAATAGAAACAGTAAATTTGTCAACAAGTTTATGGTACAAGTTTAGGTTTGCAGAAGAAGCACCAGGCGCTTGAAAAAAGGGCAGTAGTGATTTGGAAAAAGATGTTCGAAAACGAATATCTACAGCATTTCATTTCAACAGAAGTACGACCTGCCTAACATCAGCTCGGAACCTAACTCTTTCTATAATTTTTTGAAAGAATCTGGATTATTTAAACCTTTATTCCTGCTGACTATGATTCACACCTTATTGTTGGTATATAATTTTAATTTTTTCGACAAGGTAGTGGATGTAGAGTAAGTTTCTTTTTCTATTATAGCATGGGTCAACGCTGACATGATTTTATCTCTAGTTCATTTCATCATTTACCACAGACCCTCTAATATAATCTAATTTATTTCATTATTTACGAATGAAAGGGTTTCCCTTTTACAATTCCTTATTGGCTGCAATCAAAACAGAGAGTAAAACAAACAACAGCACATACGCTAAGTTTGTTGACAAGAACATTAGAGACATGCAAAACCTCATAGATAATTACATTGACGACAAACATTTTGATCAAGCTGCTGTATACCTTATACCACTAACCATTTAAATAAAAAACAGGCCAAAAACTTCTCGTCCTGGATGAACAGGATCATTGTGTTTTGAAAATATCAGTCGATCCCTCATCTGAGTTATCAAATAATAACCCTCCACTACTGCTCCATCGTAAAAACGATCACTACAGTGCTCTTGTCACACAAGGCAAAAATCAGACTGGAGTTACCTCATTTTGATTAACTGCTGCTGCCCAGCTAAATAGTAAACTTTCTTACATAGCAGATGCTGGGCCAAACACCCTGGGCGACGTAGACGAGATCGATAAATCCCCTGAACGATCCCATCGAGAGAGTAACTTTGCTACCTTTAAAAATAATGTTAATATACTGTAGGTAAAATAAAAATCTAGCATATAAATGTTCAAAGCCTGAATGGTAAATTGAATGAAATCAGAGTAATGTTGGTCACTGAAGAAATTAACATTTTGTGTTTCAGAAACATGGTTTGATTCAGAAACCAAAGTTCATTTTTTAACATCCCTGATTACGTGTTATATCGCTACGATGGCGCTAAAACCAGCCGAGGTCGTGGATCTTGTATTTTTGTGGATGCAATGTACTCAACATCTTCACTTCTAGCGAATAAAGTCTGCGAAGGCATTGAAATGGCTTGGTTAGAAGTGCCAATAAATGAACACAAATCAATAACCATTGACAACCTTTGGATCGGCACCCATCGTCTCCCCTAAATCTAACACTAGATTCCATTGAGGAAATCTTCAAAGAAATCCTTCAGGCAAGAAAGTCTTTCTTTGCTTCAGGAGATTATAATGTTGACCTAACGGACAAAAACAATCAGCTAAGCAAACTATAGTATAAACTAAGGCAATCACAAATGGTCAAAGAACCGACTCACATCACCAAAGTCTCTGCAACTCTCCTCGGTCTAGCAATCACAAATAATTCCACCGCAATACTTAGTAAGTAACATCACCTTCTATTTCCGATCACCACTATATAGAATGTGAAATTAATATTGCAAAGGAAAGTAGAAAATACCGCTTAATGACTTATCGCTCGAAAAGGCACTATTCAGCAGAACTATTTCAAGAAAAAATACTCGATAGGTCCACCGAATTCCAGAATATGATGCAACCTGACGATGTTGACATTCAAGTGTTCAAACTTCACAGCAGCTCTCGACGAATGTGCACCTTACGTCACCAAAAAAAAACCAAGCCAAAACGGACTGTTTGGATTACTGGCGAAGTTAAAGAGATGAGCAGAATAAAGAAAGCTAACTTACGAGAGTACAAAAACAATAGATCAAACAGTACCTCATACAAAAGATATAAAGAATATTAAAAAAATCTTCGAAAGAAAATCACTGTAGCGAAACAAACTCACTTCCACCAGGAACTGATAACGGCTAAAAAAACCCGAAACGAACTTGGGAAATCATTAGTGAGGTAGCCCCGTATAGAAATTTAGACTGTATAAGTAATTTTGAAAATCCCGTGGCAACAGCCACGGATTTCAACACATTCTTTTCAAAAGTAGTGGCCTAAGTTTTAAGTGAGGTGTGTAACAATCCATATGAAACGATAATTGAAAATAAATGCCCCACTGCACCCTCGAGGACTGATGTCAAGTGGAGACCAAGTCCTGTCGATTTACCGGAGTTAAGAAATATCTTATACTCACTAAAAAACACAAAGGCAGTTGAACATGATGGCAAAAACACAAAGACAGTTTCCCTGTTACAGCATCATGGATTCGTCTGATAATTAATACATCAATAGTAACCAACACGTTTCCAAACCAATGGAAACACTCCATTATTACACCGTTGCATAAAAGTGGTGACCTAAATACAGCATCAAACTACAGGCCCATCAGTCTTTTGCCTGTCATGTCCAAACTATTGGAGAAATTGGTGACAAATCAACTCTCATTTCACCTGGATGAGTCAAATCTACTCCACCAAAATTAATACGCCTATTGAAAAAATACTAGCACTCAAGACGCTCTGCTCAATATCTCTGAAAATGTAACACTCTTGCTGCTACTCGATCTCTCTAAGGCGTTCGATAGCGTCGAACATGATAGACTTCTACGTAAAATATTGAACATGGGAATAGACACGCAATGGTTTGATAGTTACTTGTCAAATCGATCTCATGCAGTCCGCATAGAAAACAAATTATCCCCATTCATTCAAAACAATTTTGGTGTACCCCAAGGATCCATTCTTGGTCCGCTACTGTTTTCTATTTTCATTAATGATTCCCTCCAATGCCTTCTAACACACGGATCTCAATATATGCAGATGATGTTCAAATAGCAATAACAAGCTCTGTATCAGAAATACCTCAAACGCAAATTAAAGCCGAAACTTTACTAACTAGCCTGAAATTATGGTTCGACCGAAATGGTCTGAAATTAAGTGCTAATAAAACACAATGCATTATTTTTGAATCCAAAGATGCCATTAAAAAAACTTCAGATCCTACTCATGCAGTTGGAAATGATACAATTAATGCATCAGAAAAATATAAAAGTCAAAGTATCTGGTTCGATAGAAATATGTCCTTCAAATCTCATGTTGAGAATACTTGCAACAAAATTTACGGAACTTTAATATTTTTTCATCGCATAAAGAGTATGCTAGACGAAAAATCCAGATTATTAGCCATTCAGTCCCTGGTGTTATCGCGCATTGACTACTGCAACCTAGTATGGGTAGACTTACCTCAATACCTTCAAAGGGACTTACAGAAGTGCATGAACTTTGCGGCCAAGGTGGTATGCAACGGTAATTTCAAAAGAAATGATCACGTAACCCCTCTCCTCAATAAACTCGGCTGGATTCCTATCCTAGAAAGGCTCCTCAAGCAGAAGGCTCAATATGTATTCTCCTCGTTATATCTTTTTCAGAGCAATGCTGAGATAGTGCTTTTCCATCCACCCACTGTAACCAATCAAAAACCGAACAGAAACAATTATGTCTTAGTCAACTATCGTTCATCTTACTTAGGGCAGGCGGCTCTGTCCATATCAGGCGCCTTACTGTGGAACAAACTTCCCCTGAGTATTAAAATCCCACAAGGACCGAAAGAATTTAAGGCTAAAATAACTTGTCATCTTGTGTCTCAAAAATAATTCTTAGTTACAGATCATACTGAATAAGTATTGACGAATCTCATTTGCCTGGTGTCTCCATTGCTGAACAATCTCCCTTGCTCATTATTTCATAATTCAAGACATTACACAACAGTTTTGAAGTATGCGTAGGTATTTTGATTTGATCGCCAATACGCTGCCATTTGCAAACATGCTTACTTGTATATGTGTGTACGTATATGGGTGTATGTGCGCATATGGGTGTGCATATGTGCACGTACACCTGTGTGCACTAGAGTTGATAAACCAGCCGAAGGTTGCGTTTTATGTCATTCCTCTCCGTTTCTGTGCGAGCATTAAACTAGACCGTCATGGTACCTATGTGTGTGAGTGTTTATCAATTGCAGACATTCTGCACCATATTACAAAGATAATGGGATTTTTTCCTAATATGAAATTGTAAAGCATCCATGTAAAAAACAATTAATTCTTTGTGTGATCATCCATTTATACTGCAGTAATATGCTTATAATGCATATAATTATATGCTTATAATAATGTGATACCTATGTATGTTTATCAATTGCCGACAATTTGCGCCATATTTCAAAGATAATGTGATTTTTTTCTAATATGAAACCCTTATAGGACATTAATGTTTTTTTCTTATTCACGTCCATAAATTCTCTTGGTAGGCTAGTGTAGTGCAAATTATCATATCATCTCTAACGCTCCAGAGTATATTATAACAAACGCACCTAAGCCTCATGTATTTCTGGAAATATTCTGTACTTGGGAACCGTTAAAGAACAATCGTTTTCACGTTTCTGACTTAGGTAGACTGTTTTGTGCCACTATTTTCAGTATGGAAATTTTATAAAATTCATGCCATGATAAAAGATATTTTCTCCATTTCCCTCGATTGGAATGTTAGTTCATACTGACTAGTTTACGCTGATATTTGCGCACATGCTTACTTGTGTATATGTGTACGTGTGCACGCTATGCGTACGTATATAGGTGAATGTGTCACTACGTAATACTTCATTTCACTTGATTATTATAAAGCATATATAAAATATATATACATTTGTTGCGCAATCACCCTCATATGATAGATAAGACGCTTATCGACCAATGATTTTTTCGTACAATGTTTAATAAAACATCGTTACAATATTTCATTAGAAATTGTATGCAGCAATACATACTGAAAAAGTTGTCACGAATTTCCTTTGCTCATTCTCCAATATTTCTGAACATCGCGCAGCATTTTTATAGAAAGCGTATGTATTGTGATTGCCTCGATGCATAGAAATGTATTTGTGTATGTTTACGTGTTAGGTGTATGTATGTGCGTAGGTGTGTGTGTGTGCATGTATATGTGTATATATTTACATGTATACATGCACATATGTGTGTACTAAACTGACAACTAGCATTTTATCTAGAGATAATGGTCTTTTTTCTGTTCACTCTCAACTTGTAACATTACCTAACTTATCATCTCTATATGATTGAAAAGCATTCACGTAAAAAAACTATAAATTAGTTGTGTGATCATCCATTTATACCTAAAAATAATGCTTATCAACTAATGACGGCTTTGTGACAAATTTCTAATGAGAAATAAAAAACTTGTAATTTTCGTGGTCCTCATGCTTTTATTTATATTTTTATCAAGCTTCCTCAAATGTCATTTTTAAACATCTGCTGAAACAAGCAATTTCTAATATTACTTCCTGGCGTCACGAATTTCAAAGTTTTATGTCATGTAATGTAAACTGTCAAAAGTGTTTCCACCCCACAATGAAATTGCATTGTCCATGATATTGTGTTGTCTCTTATAATTATTATTACATGTATCATCAGATGTAGATTAAGCAACATTAGGAGTATATTACCCTCAATCATTTCTCTTCGACTAGTGACTTGGGTATTACAATACTCATGTGTGTGTGTCATCTAAGTGTATTAACTTTAAGATATTTAAAAACCAAGGATTGTACCTTTGTACAATCTCTATTGGAAATAAAGTGTTTTTCTTTTCTTTCTTCCTTTCCCGTCGCTGGCCGCTGGACCATGAGAGTGGCTACTTACCTCAGCCACTCCATCAGCCACCATATCAGAAACATTTTTGACATGGAAGCAAAACCGAGGTTGGCTGTTTTCTTGTCTGAAGTATATTCTGATGAAATTGCTCACAACAAACTAAAATGTTTTATACTTATATTTGGTTTACCGCAACGGAATTTGGAAGATTTAAAAAATAATTCTTATCGACTTCATTCCTCCGAAGACGCCTCATAACTGCAACTTGTACTTTAAACAATATTTGGAAAAAAGTCTCTAAATTGTAGAGCAACCTTTAGTTGATCGTTGTTGTGTAATTGGTGTAAGCAATCTCAGGTAAGGTAGGTATTGCAGGAATATGTGTGCGACTTATTTTACGCCTCTAGATCTGCTTTATTCATGCCTGACTGTTTTATTTTAATATCCCTCATTCTGGGGCATAGAAAATAGCTGGAGCAAAAATATATTTGAAATTGCTTAGTGTCGGTTTATTAAACTAAAATTTTCAAGTTTCAGTATTGTTGCAATGAACGAAACTGTGTTTTTGGCGTTGCTGGTATTCTGTCTATTGCAATAAATAAAATAATAGACGATGAGCAATATTTTGAGTCGGAAAATTATATGAACTGGTTTTGACATTTATGAAAATTTTTTTTTAGGATTCGTTGAAGAATGAACAACTACATTTATTTCTGGCGTTTTTGTAAGAATTTCAATCATTCGTTTCTATTTTTTTGTTTCAAAAACTTTAAACAATTTAAACTATTTATTTACCACAGGTGATACAGAGGTAGAATGTTTCTTAAGTCTAGTACAATGGTCAAATTTGAGTATAGCTACCTGTGGGCCCGAACAAGCTCAGCGACTTCTAGGGCATCCAATCATCACGTTATTTTAGGGTGTACAATAATGTTTAACCTAGTTCACTTAACCTAGTTTCGCATTAGGCTGATTATTGAGCTAATTAACTCGATATTTTATGCTGTATTTTACAATATAGGTCAAATCGGCTAGATTTAACAGTATGTTCGAGAAAACGATTCAAGAGCAGACTGAAGATCGGTTATGTTACCCAAGGCAAGTTACATTATTACATTATCATTAGTTACATGTATGAGGCAAGATTTGACATGGTGATCTTACACGACTAGTATTCTGATAGGAAGTGAGACTCAAGATGAGACTTTGTACGAATTACATTTACGGATCTCCGCAGGTGTAGATTTCCAAGTTTTGGTTCCAACGAAGAGGATACTGTGTTGCGACCGGGCCTTTGAATAATTAGGAAGCATGAATTTACTTCTATTTCGGGTTAAATGGTCGTGATGACCAGTTTGCGCAGTCAATAATTGTCTTAGGCTATTGTCGCCATCATTTCTTAATGTTTTGTAAATGAAATTACAGATGGAGATTTTGTAGAAATCCGAAAGTTCAAGTATTTGTAAATTTTTGAAAGAATCATTTGTGTGAGCATTATATTCTAGGTTCTTCACCACTCTGACAGCACTTTTCTGCAGGGTAAAAATTTTGTTGGTATTATTTTTATCAGTTCCGTGCCATGCTTCTATTCCGTATTGCAACTATGGAGAAAGGAGCGTTCGGTAGAGCATTTGTAAAGCTGTTTCAGGCAGAAAATTTTTAACTTTACTTAGGATTCCGATGGATTTTGATAGTTTAGAACTAATATGAGTGATGTGCTCTTTGAAGGTCATATGTTTATCTATTATGATGCCCAGAAACTTACATGAGTTGGTTTCTTCGATTTCACCTTCGCCAATTTAAATGCATGGGAGAGATACATCTTTCTTGTATGTGAATGTAATACAATTTGTTTTATCAATATTAAGGCTTATTTTATTAGCTTTGAGCCACGATGAAACCTTATGAAGTTCATTATTTATACTCCCCACAATCATAGCAGGATTTTGGTTCGGAAGGACCGCAGAAAGCGTACTGTCATCGGCAAAAAGTATGAATTTGAAGAATGATGTAGATTTTACAATATCATTGATAAAAATCAGAAAGAGGAGAGGCTCAAGAACAGATCCTTGTGGAACTCCATGGCTAATTATCTGTGGGTCTGATTTTGCGTCGTCAATGACAACGTATTGCTTCCGATTTGTTAGGTTTGATATGAACCAATCATGGGCAATCCCTCGAATGCCATAACAGTGTAGTTTCGAGAATAGTATTTTATGGTCCACAAAATCGAATGCTTTTCGAAAGTCAAGAAATACAGAGAAGACAGGCTTTCCTTCATCTATATTAAAATAGAGGAATTGTAAATGATTTAATATAGCCTGTGTTGTTGATTTTTTAGAGCGAAAGCCGTATTGTTTATCGTAAAGAAATGATTTTTGTTCAAAATAAGAGTACACTTTTTTATACACAATCTTTTCGAATACTTTGCTAATAATTGGTAGTACGGAGATAAATCGATATATTGCTTACACAGGTTTTTTCACCACTTTTAAAGATAGGGGTTACTCTAGCAACTTTGAGGGAGTTCGGGAAAGTGCCTAGTAAGAGAGACTGGTTAATAATATTTGATATCAGCGGAGCTACAATGTCAGCAATAACTTTAAGTACTTTAGTCGGAAACGTTTGTAACCCACTCGATTTATTTTTCATGTTGTTTATGCACGTAATTACATAGGAGGAGTTTGTAGGCGTTAAGAAAAGGAGTTGGGTTCTCGAATATGATCCATAAATTCCAGGTGATCAGTAGGTTCACTTGGAATACCATCAGCCATAGTTTTCCCTACGTTTACGAAAAAGTTGTTAAAGAGATTAGCAATTTCTTTCTTCTCAATGTATTTTACATTATCTTGAATAACAAATTCAACTTTCTTTTTATCGGCATTATTCGGTTCACAGCAAGAGTTAAGGAGATGCCAAGTCTTTTTTAACGTCAGTTTTGAATTGAGTAAACTTGAGCGTAAAGTAGTTCTTTTTTGATGTTCTTATCTGGTTTGTTACATAGTTTCTGGATCGGTTATATGTTTCTCTAGATATTCGCCCTTCGCAAAGGAAGGCTAGGTACGCTTGACGTTTCTGAATATTTATCACGATGTCTCTAGTAATCCAGGGCTTTTGTTTATTTTTCGGGGTAACTGTACGAGTTACAATTGGGCAACACTGATTGTATGCGGTCATTATAGTTTCAGTCAACTTTACTACTGCTTCATCAATGCTCGTAGCATTATTGTTTTGTTGAGAGATGTTCAACATTGATCCTTCTTGAACGGTGCGCATTTCTTCAAGATTTCATTCGTTTATTTTACGATATGAGTAAGTTTCAGCCCGTGCCTTGGAGCAAGCAATATAGACATTTTTCTTAATAAGAAAAACTGGGAAGTGAGCTGATAAGTCAGAAGTAATTATTCCAGCAAAAAAATCACTTGGGTCTGTCATGAAGATATTGTCAAGCAACGTAGCACACTCTGAGGTTATTCGTGTAGGCTTTGTAATGATCGGATGGGAGGATTGAGACTGAAAGGTTGTTAGGATCTTAGAGATTGGTTCATAGCTTTCATGTTACAGTAGATCATAATTGAAGTCACCGCATATTATTATGTCATTGTATAAGGGCATGTTGAACTGAGAAACAATACGATTCAGCTCATTCAGGAAGGATATAGGACAGGCTGTAGGAGGCCTATACACCGTTCCAAGCACAATGCGTTTACCATCTCTAGAGAGTTCTACGAAGAGTGATTCTATATGATCCTGATTCATTGTTGCACTTGCTATGGTTCTCGAGTCTATGTGGTTAGATATATATGTGCTGATGCCTCCGCCCCGCTGGTTTTTTCTTAGCGAATGGTAACTATGATAATTTTCAAATCGAATCATGTCTTTAGTCGAATCATCTAGCCAGCTTTCGGTGAAGCTAATCACGTCTAGGTTATATCTAAGTTCAGTAATAGTACATTGTATCTCTTCCAATTTTGGATAGAGTGACCTACAGTTCCAACACATGAGTGAGAAATCTCGGTCAGTTATTCGTATAGTATCTTTGAATTTTGATATATTAGTATACCTACACTCTTGAGAGTCGTTTAGGTTTGGATATATTCTGTTCGAATGATTGAGATCTGGGTCGATTTCCTCGAATATATCAGGGTGATCAGTCATTTAAAATTAGTAAACAGTAAGAATTAGGTAGTATAAAACTTAAAGCGAAATACAGAGTCAAGCTTTAAGGGATATTCCTGTCTAAAAAACTAGCTTATGAAGTACGAGAGAGTTGAGTATAAAAAAAAATCTAGTGCGATTACGTGAGTACACATAAACTCAGTCCATGAGCGAATAATATTGGAGTTCAGTATCACAACATTGGTGTAAACAGATTGCTGCATGAGGGCGTTTTTACAAGTTCACATACAACAGGTAATAAGTTTTAAAGATTATAACGACAATGATATAATTAGCTAATATGGTTTACGCGTAATAATAACTTTAGTGGTAAAAAAAGAAAAAAATTCACAGTAACATTGCGAGGTAAAAATTGCTGATTGCGTTGTTTCAAAAGATCACACACAGCTGTCATAAATGTTTACAAACACATCTGTTATATGTACATTTGTATAGATTCAGGTTAAACTAACATCAAGTTGAGGTTAAACTGACATGATACCTAATTGAGGTTAAACTAACACGAAACTGACATATGTAATTTAGGGGATCACCTAGTCTAGTCACCCATGACCTGCTTCGATGACATATTTAGTTGTTGCATCAGGTATTGCTCGAGGTCTCATAACTACTTTCCGCCAGAACTTGATTAGATTCTTCGTTCTCGGAGGTCTTTGTTATTTTTTAGATGCCACGTTTTATGAACACTGAAAATAATAACTCCTTTTTTTTTGCTCATACCGCAGAACTGAAGTCGGGTCGCTTTGCATTAGAGAGGACCGTAACTTGTCTAGCATTAGATTCGTATGGCTGCAAGGCGCAACCCACTTTAGACCGGTCAGAGCCTGAACAAGCCCAAGCATGCCAGTACCAAGCTTACTGTGTGATGTTACGAAAGAAACATGTTTAATTACCAAAAAGTTTCCAGCCATTTCTGAACAACAATGAGGTTCTAAAACACACAGTTTGAATTTGAGAAGTTCTTGGGCATTTTTGTTTATACAAATGGTAGATTTGTTATTTTTACAGAGTGAGGCATAGACGTTTATCGTCGAAACGTTTAATCTTTAATTTAATTTTTTACTTGTTTGTGACCCGCTAGTATGAATTTGTTCATGTGTAATATAACTTTGTGATTTCCCTTTCTGGTGTGTTTTTTTCTTTTTCTTGCAGTGAGATTTTTAGGCGCCTAAGTCTTTCAATACGAGTAGTGATTTTGTTACAACTTCGCACTCTCTCAAATATTGGCGAGGGATCATTTCGATAAAATCGCCTAACTCAATCGCTATTGTGTTTTCGACTGATTATAACTTTCAGTTGAAGTGTTTTCTCAATTTTTTGTTGATGTTTTGCAAAAGCTTAACTTTCAAAACGTTGCCTAAAGGCTGCTTACGTTACTACCCTGCGCACAACAAGTGTAATTTTCGAAAACTTTGTTAGAACATCAGGGTTAGTAGCATTATGTATCTACTCACGTATAAATACTGTTAGCATCAGCTGTCCTGTGAGTGAGATTTTCAGCTATCATGTGTATTTTCCCGTTTTAAACTGTCAATATTTGGGAAAGGATTAATCTTTACGTTTTTTCCATTTCTAAAATTTATTCTATTGGGTTTCAGTTCCTTTCGTTTTTATTCATGATGATTAACGGAAATTTTTTATTGCTGAGTTTATTGTGAGCTTAGTTTTGTATAATCTACAATATGGAGACAAGTACTTTTTATAATTTACCCCGTATATTTTCAATTTTATATTAGGAGTTAATGAAGTAAAAATAATTCATCGATTTGTTTAGCTGTTATATTGTTATTGTGTTAGTAGAATGTGTTCTACCCATTACGAAACCAGTGTGTATTCTTGCTTGAAGGGTGAGTGCATAGTACCCTCATAATTTCCAGGGGCTATGTGTGGCCTACCTTCCAGAGCACTTATGATTTAGTCAGTAACATGGTGCGTAACTACTGGACAACCCTTCAGGACAGAATGAACAATTTACCTAATGGTACACATATATATCAATACGTACTCAATGTTTTTATGTTCGACCTTACTATAGAAGTTGCTATACGACTTTTAGAAGTTTAGATAGAAGTTGCTATACGACCCTTCACAGGCGTGAACTGGCTCTTCCAGAAATCCATATTTACGTGCATGCTAAAGAGGGTTGCTGTCAACTCCCACATAATCAGTCACTGAATAGTAAGATGACTTATCTTTTATGAACCTAAGTTGGATTATTTTGAATAAACTTTTTAAGAAGAAATGCAGGATTTCCACTTTCACTACCTGTGGGCATATTCTGAACTTACTTTTTTCATATACTGTAAAATGTATGTAGTTAATCGGAGTAGGTTGCAAACCAATTTTATAAGTTAAAACTATTCTATGTTAAATAAGGAAAGGTGAGTAGTGCACATGTTAATCGAGGTCTCTGTATCAACAATTTGACTTCTTTATTCGTAGAATATGTTTTTAAACTATCAGAAGATTTTCACATAATCCCTATATATAATTATGTTTAACAAAAAATCATTTTATCCACCCTGACTGAGCTGCATGATACCTGTGCGTGCCTTTAGAATGCATCATTGCGAAGCTGCTTAATTTTAAAAATAAATTTGTTAAATGGACATGATTAGTAGTGCTGGGAGGAGTAGGATACTTACAGTGTGTTCTTCATCATTAATAATAAAGCGATAAATAATGAGGTCACCAATGAATCCAGCTGAAGATCATTATAACGACCCAAAAACGAACGAAAAATAAAATATCCGCTGGTATATTTTGGGACTAGTCAGGATCCGTGTTGAAAGTAAGAATTATTTTGAATATCACTCATGGGGTCTCAAAAGACAAGTGGAATGCAGATGGTGTCTGACCCCGTCGGTCCACCGTGAAGATAGGTTAGTATTCAGTATTTTGTCATGATATTCCATGCAGTATTGTACATCGTTTACAAGAAGATGTGGTATCAGAGTAATAGGTCAAGGTCCCGTGTATCATTAGTGTCCTTTTTTCCTACCAATTTAGCGCCAGGTGATGACAAATTCATTTAATACTGTCTAATACTACTATACTAGTGAAGTTGAGTAGGGTCACTTGTAAAATCTGCCTTTAATAAACAGCTCCATGGGAATAATTTTGCTGCTGAAATATTCTTATGAGATATGAAAATTAAGGTAGCCTTTGGTGACCAGACCGAGTATGCTCTATGTGATCAACTAAATGAGCTAATGAGATTGTTTGTAGCAACTCTATTATCCTAGTTATTCGGAGATCCTTGAGTTTTCATGGGTGAACTTACGTGCGATCTTAGACATGTCACATTAGAAATGAACATTTTCGAACTGTCCTCAACAGGAAATGAGCTGAAATTGCGCAATGATTAATGTGTTGTTAAACCTACCTGTGGTAATGCCCATAAATCAAGTTAATTTTTAACTCGGTCAATATATTTTACAAGAATCTCTGATTAAAATTTAGAAAAATTAATTTTAGAAGAATACCCATTTTGCGAACTGCAATTTCAAATCAAAGCCCTAAAATTAGTCGACGCAAATACGCGTGAGTCAATTGATGTGAGACACCCATGACGGGAAGGAGATCCGATCTGAATTGTTTGCATGCTATCTCTTGTGCATATATTTTGAAAATATATTTTCGATGCGTAATATAAACCTACATATAACGCATTGCATTACTATACAGCAGGTACAATGTAATGTTTGGTAAATGCCGATAACTAAAATAAGCAATTGAACGTAATTGTTCATCTCGAAGGGTTCTCCAGTGATGGAAGTCAAGTGGAAAGTGATGGTAGGTCCCTTACTCGAAATTTGGCCTAGCCTGAACTCATCAGTGCATCTAGAGGCAATTATTTCATCATGTAAAACATGAAACATTGATTGAAACTATAAAATCAGCGTCTAAATTGTACAAATTGGTAACTATTTGCGTTTCTTAAATCAGTTGTTTCCAATCATCGTCGTGGAACAATAATGTTTGAAAAATCATGTCTACTAAGAAACCGAAGTGAAACTATTTACCTGATCCTTTGATGAAATGAGCGCAGCCCTTCAGCGCACACGCTGCGGCGCAGTGGGTGCCGAATGTCTGATGGCACCTCGTGAGTTGGTCCAAAAAGCAGTTGCCCTCCTCGTATATGTCGACCTCAGTAGACTGATGGATGAACATGGCAGGATCTTGAGGGCAATCCAGACTTTCGCAGTACCAGTGAGCAGAGGATGCGATCCGCCAGTCGAAAATCAGAACTATCACCACAACGAGCATCATTATTGTAGGAAGTACAGTTTACGCTAACTGAACGAAGAAAGTGAGCAAAAAACATTGTATGAACTATCAAGAAGTATCTAACTGCAAAATACAATTCCTTATTAAGAATCTAAAAAACTGAACATGTTGAGCTTTATCTCACATGAAACCCTTCATTATTACTTCATGAAAACAACACAATATGTATTTTTTTCGACCGTCTCATCTGTGCCGTAGTGGCTGGTTAGTCCTTTTCAAGGCAGACGAAATTATAGGAATGGATGAAATGCGATCTGTAAATGCGCTTCTGAACTAGAAACTATTTTTAACAAGGATGCGGAAACCATATGCGTCAGACAGTGCTCTAGACACTGGTAAATAATTGGTCAGCATTTTACAAGGAGAGAAGGCTATTTGAGTCATGTAGTTTTTACTTTATTACACTCTCAGTGTAATTGTTTGCTAATTTAAATATCCATTCAGAGTATTCAGTTAATCCAAGAAAAGAAAATATGCTGTTACAGTTCTTTTAACTGCAAAAACATTGCGATTAGACCAGGGTTGCGGAATCAAAGGAATAAATTTACGACTCCGATTCTGACTTCACCTTTTCAGAGTTTGGCGACTCCGACTCCGACTCCACCATTCTAGAATTTTACAACTCCGACTCCGACTCCACCTATCCAAAATTTTGCGACTCCGACTCCGACTCCATCTTATTACAGTTTTGTAACTCTGACTCCACCTATTCACAGTTAATAAGATGAATATTTTACTTTTTGATTGCTGCAGGTGTTGCAACATGTAAATATGGTGATTATGTTTTTTATTTACAAACGACTTTCAAATTGGCAACAAAATGTTGTAAATCAAGTTTTAATAAGATATATCTACTAGTGTACATGATTCATCAAAATGACAGGATTCGATACTGTCATTTAAAAAAGTTTCAAGATATATAGATACCAAACAAATAGATCCATCCAAATAGTTCCAGCCATTAAAATATTCGTGTGCTTGTGGTGAAACTCGACTCACAGATACGGTCATTAAGCATCCTTAAGAACGTCACAGGTGCTCACGCCAAGCAAGCAAGCAACAACTGTGTATTATATTTCAAATTATCATTGGCCAAAAAGTTTTCAATAAATTTGCCATACCTTTTTACCACGATAAACTGCATTTTCTTAATAGATTCAATTTCCAAGCAATATTTTTTACGCATAAACAAAAGTGAGCAGATGTCAGGTTGTTCATATTATTCGAATAGTAATTATGATACCATCCAAGCAAGCAGATTCGAATCATGGTTACATAGGGGGAATTATGCCCCAAAATATATATATTAGTTTGAAAATTTATGAAGGCACCTGGCGCTTCATTGTACCGGGTGTCCCACAAAATCTAACTTATTTTTTAATTGAACATAATTATCTCCGCTTTAAATTAACATACATGAATTGTCTTTTTCCACAGTGTAGTAAATTTTGTTTGCATTTCGAATAATTTAAGTTTTTGAACATCGGTTGAATAACCACTTCACAATGATCGATTTGTTGAATGAGGAAGAAAAACTAATTGTTCAAAGAAAAAGCTTTATAAACAACACAGGTGTTCTTCATTTCTCAATACCTACTGTTAAAAATGATTTCACAACGATGCATCGTACATACCATCAAGAATTTAAACCCTCTGAGAGGTTATATACTAACCAACAGGAATGACGTGAACGTCGCGTACAGAAACTATGCATCAGAAGTCATGCCTAGCACAACACTCGCGGCCCGCGTCCAGCCCGGCAGCCTACCGAGCCCCCTCACGCGGAGCTCTGCTAGAAACCACGTCGGATACTAAATTACTGTATTTATTGAAAACGTTATTTAAGGTAATGATTTGTTATTCCTTCAAATGTTATACAATTCTGCTTCTTTTGATACCAATATTATCTCTGTATCTTAAAATCTGATTGAGTCCATGGATTTTCCCCAGACCCCCTATTTTACCGTTTTCTTTGAATAACTCGTTTTCTATGGGGAAAATTGGAAAAACACATGAGTCTAATCTTAATCCTTGTTCAATTTTACATATCTATGCAAAGTTTCATGAAGATCGGTCGGATAGTATAGGACTTTAAAAAATGGGAGTATTCTCCCCTTAACACTATCGGCAACCTCTCAAGCATAATGCGTTTTATTTTCAAATAAATGCATTTCAAATATTTGGTTACGAACTTAAGCGGTTGGTAGGGGGGAACTTAAGCGGTGGTGAATCGTGTAATGTTGACAACTAATTCCCAGGCCGAAACTTAAGATTAATATCAGGCTGTTCACTACGGCAAATCCAAATGATAAGTTCCAAAACCAGGACAAAATATTAACTTCCTCCATACCCTTATCTAAAGTTCAATATAAAATAAATCGAGAAAGTTGAGCTCTATCCCCAGAAAAGATGTTGTTCACTGTTAGCAAATAGAGACACATAAAATCAATGCTTTTTTCAGATGTCTTCTAAATAATTTCTGAAAATGCTGACGAATGACTACGACCGGTTCTTCACCCATACACCAAGTAAAGTAGGTAGTTTCTTGTAATTTTTTCATACAAGGGAATAACACGGTAATTAATTAGAAATCACAGGGTGAGCTGTTGGCGCTGAGATTTGAGTGAAAATCTCTATGCAATGTTAGTAAATTGGTTTTTATTTGACTACAGAGCGAATTTTTTCGATGAGTGGAAGGAGACCTCATGAATAATGTTCTACAAACATAATTTAATGTATTTCAAAAAATCAATGGTTTGCTTTAGTCGCAACTAGCCAGAAAATTGTGTTAGGTTATTATTAATTATGCTTCTGAAGCAGAATTTAGATTTTTTGATACTCCTAACAATTAAAGTCGAAGTGTCAAAATATTGCTTTATTCAAGAAACGTGAGTTTTGTAATTGATACTGATGCAATATTATGAATTTTTTTTCAAACATGACCAATTTGTTTCAAAGATGCCATTGGCCAGCTTTGCAAACTGCTGTGAAAATTCTGATGTGTACCACACTCTGATAAAGCGACAAATGAATTTGCAGAATTTTTTGCCATATGAATAAGGGTTAGAGTATTTTTCGGTGTTTAGTAACTTCCAAGACTATGTAGCAGTCAATACCCAGTTTTAAATTTAAATATTTGCACACAGTTATGAACGGACGCCAAGAAATAAGTCCCCGATGTGAAATTCAGGATGGAGCATGCAGAAATTCAAAAATATCTTTTCACTCCAAACAGACCAAGAGAGCAAATATTCAAACACATGGGTTATTACCAATGTTGAAAGTTTTATAATTTCATATGATGAACCTGAAACTCATTTCAAGGATGATAATAGAACTCACAGTAGAATTACATTCCAATTTTTTGCCATCGCGTGTGCAGCGCGATCTTTATCATTGCTCGCACGACAGCTCACGTGATGTCGCGTAGCTTTTTTGGTCCAACGAATTGTCTTCGATTCACCAGCAGTGAGTCAACCTTCTCACATTTCATGGCGAACGAGAGAAATTCCAGAAAGTAATGGGGACATCGAGTTCCAGATAGCTCCATACAGATGCATTGTAAATGTGATTAAGAATCAGAATTCATAGCTGGATATTTCTGCCGCAAAACCTCAATACGAAACGCACGTATGGGCAGACATTAGGAGCACTTTTGAGATAGGTATGCGAATCACAATTCGTAAACCCAGCGTTTATTTTTAATTTGCGTTCGCTTTCTTGACTTAGGCGAAAAGTCGGGCTTGAAAAATCGCAGCACCTCTTTCTTTAATGGTTTAAATTATAGTCTAAGTCTAAATGAAATTTCTTTTCAAACTTCTCAAATTGTTCTAGTTTTACACGTGTTCCAGTGAAATTGTTCTAATTCTAGTTGTTCTTGACACTTTGACTGCGACATGAGCCATATTTGGTCACTAAGGGTGTTTTCATTATGCTCCTCACCAACTCGTAGTCACAAACCAGACCAACCAGTATCACAAAATAGTCACAAATTTCAAAAAAATACTTAACCAAAACCAAATGAAAACACGATCCAGTTAATGTTTGTTATTTTCAACATTGCTTTCAACAATTGAATTTAAAGTTGAATTGAATATTAAACTGTGTCAACGAAAATACAGATGATTTTTTGCCATAAAATTGTTCATTAGGACTGTGGCCTAATTAGACGTTCTTCCATTTCGCATCTATCTCTGGTGCCGATATCATGCGAATATCATGCGAATATCGCGTGAGCAATAACAACTAATCGTCTGTAATTCCAATCTTGTACAAAAAATTTGTCCTGTCTAGTCTGCAAGCTCTGTGATTACCAGTATTTTCATCCTTTCTGATGTAGCTTGAGTTTTGGATTTACATAGCTTTATCCTATGACTTAGTGTTTCTTCTGTATTTTGTAGTCTGAAGATGATATTCGAAACATCGAAAAGCAGCTTTTTATTGACCCCACAGAGCTTTAACATTTGAGTTTTCATTTCAGTAAAATGATAAGTGACTATCTTCGTATTTTAACACGTGTAGAACTAGAACTTAACAGAAATTAATAACGGAACCGCTTTTATATAGTAACGAATTCCAGAATGGCATTTAAAAACTTTATGAAACTGAACTCAAATGAACAAAAAGCCCTCTGACGGGAGACTGCTATTTATTGCTTAACGAGTATCTCAATCGTCCCGAAAATTTAGTCTACGGCCAGGGCATCTTATCAGAATCGAGATTTTGCCTCCTTCGCACCGAGCAAACTTTTATACAGGTCAGCTATTATTTGGTTTTTGATTATACGAAATGAATGACCAGAAAAAATTTGTATTAGGCACTCACCTGAAGTTACGAATATTTTTAAGAACATTTTACCAAGGTTTATGTCTAAATTAATGATTTATAGCAGAATTTTAGAATGGAATTCCTGATGTGAACACTCATCATTTACGTGATCTTTGTCTTTACGCTTGGTTTTATGGTATTTGTTCACACTGTATATATACAATTCGGAACCCGAGTTCGAATGTGATATGGAAAATTGGCAAGAACTGCCGCATTATCGGAGTTGTAGCGAGAGCGTGATTCGGCAGCGGCTGTGCAGTTAGTGAGATTGTCACGAACGCTAAAATCGCACTACCCTTGAACCAAAGCAGCACGCACCACTGCAGTAATTCTGCAAGAAAATTTCATAAAGTGATATCGCACCGCATTGAGCTGCAAGTGGCTACTATTTGACGAGCGTTGCTTCAGAGTAGCACGTCTTGCAGTGGTGTACCTGAAGCTAATATTGCCTATAATTGGTAGTCGCCATGATTGGTTCACTGCAACCAGGCCAAAAGGGGTACTGCACGGCGCTGAATCTGCATTAAACCTAACTTGCTGCGATCAACCGCAAAAACCATTGGAGCGTGTTGAGTGCGGAAAACCGTTGAAAACATTGCAGAGAATTTTAACTGGGTGCCTTTCTACGTGGTGCAGGCTTCTTAGCGTGAGATGAGCCTGGTGTTTCATGAAAGTGGTTGAGAGATGATTCACTTTAATGAAGTTCAGTGACAAAACCTCAGCAGAATATTTTGATTTCAAACAAAATCTTGTTGCAGAAGAAGTACGAGGAGAGGAACAGCCCTTATTAATTTCAATAAGCATTTGCTAATAACTGGAATTTTTAGAGGGAAGGATGACTTTGAAATGCGAAATGTTTTTAGATTAGTATTTGGTTGCCCTCATTGTCTTCTCTTTCAGCCCTTTACATTTCATTTGATCGAAGTACTGAAGCTCAATGGATGTGCAACATTACTCCTGTAGATATTTACTAAAGCGCTCTCTTATTGACATAGAAAAACTAGATTTCCACGGAGCAGTGGAGAAATAACGATTTTACTATCATTGTGATGCATTCTTTGAATTTTCTGTGGGTAAATTCAGTCTAACGAATACCTTGATGGTGTTCAATTTCATTTTTTTACCTCTCATTTTAATGAAACGTGTCGAAGCGACACGATGCGTGCAACTGTCTTGACGGAAAATTATATACCTTGGCTTAATTTTTCTACTAACATTTATCGGTGAACAGCGGTCATGTTATTCGGGATACGCAGAACCTTGAAGCCTAAAAAATATTCATTTGAATAATTGATTTACACTACATGTGAAGCTATCTTTTTGTGGGTGTGGTTTCATCGATCTTTGAAGAATGTGTTGACCTTCATTAGTATGGTTGAGCTATGGTTTTAAATATTTTATATTACACCGATATAAAGTTCAGGCTTTTTCTACTTTCAAAAGTTACAAATTATTCCTTTGAGTTTTGGTGCTCAGCAAAATTATGGCGTTCATTCTTTCTTCAGCAAAGAATGTTGACCGTAGATTGTACGAAAATTATTAATTATTCATTATTAAATAGTTTGTAACAGTTTTTGCTCACAGTTTGAAATATTTTACCAGAATACTGAAATAAAATTTCAACGGGAAATAAGGCTAAAATAATATTCATCCCAAATAATACATCTAATGATGGCGTCAAGTAAAACAAAAGAGTAATATTGAATATATCCAGCCAAAACTCCAGGTTTATTCTTAATTAAATATAGAAATGAATGATTAATTAAATTTACAAATTTTGTGGGTGAATTCTCCTATGTTATTTAAATGGAAATCTCAATGAACACATGATATTTGTGAAGAATTCTATGCACTTGTATGTCGTTCAACCATGAATGCGCAGGTTTCATTCATATGTTTACTGCAATGATGAAGAGTTCATAAAACTGTACTGTGAGACCCGAATCGAACACCGAGAAATGTGCATGAAAAAGATCAAATATTGGAGTAATGTTACTCTGTAATTAAGATTTCATGATTCACCACGAATGAGTTCTTCCTCCAATGCAGTTTACATTCGGTCGAGACAAAGTATTACAAACATTCCTAATACAATAAAACGAAGTGTGTATCATTAAATTTCGAAAAAAATGAATGCATGTAATTTTTGTGCGCAATTTCTGCGATGTTATTATACTGGGAATCTCTTTGAAAACATAAAATTTGTGAATTTTGTGCACTTATTTAAAAATACTAATGCCCAGTTAGTGTTTACTTCGCTAGTCCTTCGTTCTCAAGGATGCATATTGCATAACGACCGTATCTGAGATACGAATTTCGACAGTGTAAAAGTACAAGAATATTTCAATCGAGGAACATATTTAAATGATTGCTCTAGAATGAATATATTTGCAATCATCGTTAGCTTGCGATTTATTTAAGGGAAGAGTGCTCATAGGGAAATTTTAAAGAGATTTTTATTTCAGCTGCTATAGGAAGTGAAAGATATCAGGTACATCCTGTGAAAAAATGAGGTTCGTACGTTCGCTACGGAGGTTTGAAGTTTGAAGTGAAGGGGGGGGGGGGGGGGGGGGAGGCGGAGGGGGAATTTTATCCTGTAGCACCTCATTTTTGCTGTTCACGGGACGACGTTGCTATGTCATCTATGGCTTCTTATTACTGTATAACGATTGCAAGGGTCGCAGCTGACCCCATAAAAAATAATAATAATAAAGCACAATGAAATTGTGTATGGTTTTTATTTCGGATGTTCATATTTTGGGGTTTCAAAATGCATCTCCTCCGTTAGTTTTTCAGCTACAGTAATGATATGGGTAACATTGGATGCGGAAAAACTCGCGAATTACGAAACTCTACGTGGCGAGGAGATACAAAATTCATTTTCGATCAAAATTTGTGACGTCACAAGTGCAAAATTTTACGAACAAAAAAGTGCTTAGAAATTTTCACTTTTTTCATTTCATTTTAGAAATTTGAAGAATGCCATATAAAGTTTCCAATGCCCAAATTTTTCTGCATCCAATGACACCAAAACCATTGTAACTTGAATACTGTACGAGGAGATGCATTTTGAAGCCCCCCAAATTCCGTTTTTTTAATATCTCGTTATTTATGAAGAAAATTTTATTTTTTAAACGATTGACAAATATTTATTTTTGCATGTTCTATCTGTTTATTGAATTTCATTGCTCCAGGTTTAATAAAAAAATGTTTTTCAGTAAAGGGAACTCTCCCCTTAAGGAAACTATCGAATCCCGTCTTTTCTGACGAGTAGCGCACACTAGTTAATTTTAATATTTCAGTACCGCAAAAAAACGGTAAAACTCTTCGACAGAATCTAATGAAAAATGTGATTTCCACTGTGAATTCTGACCCACGATGATTATTATGGAATTTAGATACATTCACTTAAACTCACCAATACTCATGAAAATTCACGTTTCACTGACATTCTTCACTTCACTGATTGTTCAAGTGAGCAGGGAAAACCCTCCCAGCCAATTTTTGTTACTCATAGGTATAAATAACTTTATAATGCGAAAGCAAGCAATTTTCACAGTTTATTCGTGGCTTTGAAAGTCCGTGAAATTAAACCTCTCGAAGTGGTAGATTGTAAGTTCGGCTAAGACCGCGTTAATGGAAAAAATGTTAATGTAGATCAAGAAAGATTGGCTTCGCTAATTTCTAGCCTGACAATCATAACTCAACTGAAAATAACCCACGATGACACAACGTATCCGAATGTTCTGAAGAAAGAAATTAAGTAAGCCAATCGAACCTAACCTAACGTCACCAAACGTAACTTAACTTTACTAACCAAGAGTAACATGGGAAGGGCTCACCTAACATGAAAAAATCCTTCACTTGAGTTGCTGAACGAGGCACAGACGCAATTCTCCCACCTCTGCACTGTGTCCTGTGGCTATTCTCACAAATGGGGAGTGGACTCGGTAGCAATTACCCAAATGGCATTTCACCGCATCACGTGACTCGACAGCAAGAACCATCACTGCGTAGAGGAGGTTCATCTAAAGAAATATTAACCTACTCCCATCTTAAAATATTTTTTCAGAGACACAAAAATTCACTTATTCTGACAAATAAGAAGTAGTTGTAATAAGGTTTTAATCGTACTGCAAAAACACAAAGTTGCTGTTTCAAAGATGTCTTACCCCTTCTTATTCCGCGATGGTTCAAAATTATCCGGCCGCTTTATATTCACCTTTCATGCTATGGAGCGCTCCCATGGGGTACTAGCGAGCGTTTCGCAACTACTGTATAAATACTATACCGTATGAACCATGAAAAGGTAAAACCAATTTTAATTGTTTATAATTTAACAATGAATGAAAATTATTTAATTTTGATTATCGTAATAGGTGGAGTAAAATGTTTTCCTAAAAGTGTTAAGCCGCATTAAAATTGGTCGGATCAGTAATGAGAAAAATAATAGTTGTAAAAATGTGAATGGCACATGAAATTTCGATGAGTTCATAAATGATACAAAATTTAAGGGTTCATGGCGAAATTTTATTCCAAAAAAACACGATTTATAACGAGTTATAACGAGAGCTTTTTTCAGGAAAACTTTGCTCAAATTTATTTCAAACTTCCTTCAAATTCTTTGTTTCTGCGCAGACGTTGTTGATATAAATACGTTGCTCCTCTATTAGATACATAACGATGGGTTAAGTTATTTGAAAATTTGGATTTGAAGGTAAATTTTCGGACGACTTGGAGGACTTCATTTATACTCATACCTAAAGATTTGTAACCAGGATACACATCGCTGCGTGTGATGCAACAAATGAAACTGAAGTATCTTCACCCAAGGTTATTCATACTAGATCACCCACGTTTTTTAAATAAGAAAGAGGGCGAAATGAAATACAGGCCGGAAGAAATATGATAATTTCAATTTCGCTAGAGTTGTCAGGTCGAGTGCCAGGGCCCGTGATAGTGTATGATAATGTTCGACAAATCATATTACTCACGGTCCTATCTCCTAACAGTACTCGTGATATTCATTCCGACACCGAATCTGATGCATTATATACACCGGAAATTGAAGATTAATTGATGAAGCTTGCATCACAGATATGCTCATTACATACTTTTTGTTGGTGAGTGTGACGGGCAGACGGACGCGGCTCTTATAGTGCCCACGACCCGCCAAAAATGCCCGTCAAACAATTCTGTAGAATTGCCAAACGCCGTTCAAAGGTCAAGTTAGCTCTAGCTTCTCGTTGGCGAGCAGCATTGCTTCGAGTTGCAGTTTTGCAAGAATTTGCATTCTTCTCGCATTATCAATCAAAAAATCAAACTATTATAATGAATTTCAAATGAAAAAGTTCGAAAGAAAATTTATAAATGTCAAAATAAACCGATTGTGTATTCTGGATACCATAATGCAAGTTAAAGGGATTTGAATTGCTCAGGAAAATAAGGCAATAGAATGATTTCTTCTGTTTCTGCTTTATCCTTGTTCCCTCAATGCTATCGACTAGAAGAGTGTGACACATGGATGGACGGACAAACAGACGGACGGACGCGGCTCTTATAATAGTATAGATTTTAAGTTGTGTTTACATTTTTATAGTCCATACTGTACAATAAAATGCCAGGTGGTTCTATAAATTATTAAATAAACACGTTTTTGTGCGTAATTTCAATGTTATTACAATGGGGATATGCTAGCTCTGTTGGATCATACCTACCTCAACTGGTATAAAACTGATATATATACATATATATATACATATATATATATATATATATATATATACATAAACTATTGGTAAGAATCTGACGTTAATCGCAATGAAAAACGAAAACTTTTTTGGCTAATAACAATTAAATTATAACACACAGTGGTTGCTTGCTTGGTTGGTGCATGTGATTGTGACGTTCTTAAGGATGGTTAATGACAGTATCTAGCTGTGATACGAGTTTCACCGTAGCATATGTACAAGAATATTTTTATCGCGGGTGTATCAGGATGGGCTTATTTGTTTGTTATTCATATCTTTAGACTTAGTGAAAAGAACTGTCCATTCATTTTCCGACGGGTCGTGTACACTCGTAGTATATAAACAATGATGGATTCTAATGTTACCGAACATAATTTTTTAATCCAGTCTCATCTTTCTCTGAAATTGAAGGGTTTATTCTGATATAGTTTAACCTCATTGGCAACTGCTGTATATTGTACAGAAAGTACAGGTTTCCTCTCGGTATGCAAAGTTTCATGAGGAGATTGAATGTATCATAAGTTGATTGTAAAATTACGTGTGCAAATATCCATGAAAATTCTTTGGTAAGAAAATTTTTAAAGTTATTTGTACTCCTCAATGTCGGCTGCGTAGAAAAAAAACAATTTAAACTTTTTACATCGATGAATTTTTTTAATGATGAAACGTAGAGCGAACTAATGCTCGTTACAACTTCGTCTAGTTCAACAACTTTCAAAATATCTTTGATATGACTTCAATTTTTACAGGGAGAAACTTCTGACATACCTGGACGGATTGAGAGGTGGTTGGCGCAGTTGCAAAAGTGTGGTTGCACACTGCGCAATTTAATTGGTAGTGAGCTCCTCACCAGTTCATCTGCATCCAGCCAGCGCATGAATTAATTCCTCCATGACAAACTCTGTCTACTCACCTACTTTTTTCTCAGCGGTTAATTAGGATCATTTGACCGTAGCTCAAATGATCTTACACAAGTTTTTATTTCTCAACACGTTCTAAAACTAAAATTGTGGTTGAAAAATGAGAAAATAATTATTTTATCAATAATTATGAAATTATATTGAAATTGATTCACTAGCCATTTTAATTTAGAGTGTTTCTCTAAATGCGTATGTGGTTACAATGTTTAAATTACGCGTTTTGAATTTTTATTAAAAACAATTTACATAAGTGGTGAAGCTTACTAACATGTAAGCTTACCAACATGCTTTATCAAAAGCAGTTTTTATCCCAAATTAATTTGCGTTTGAGTTTTCAGATGTACCAAATTGTTTCTTTGTTACCTCTCTATTTTAGTTAAGATGAGGGAATACTAGAATTTCAACGAGTTCCAAATGGTAACACGTTTCTGTTACCATATTCAAATTATAAACCATTCACATTAAATAGCAAGTTACTCTAGATTCATAGAAGTACTGACCGAATAATTAGTTGTATACAAATTCGCTTTAAATGACGAAGGACTTTAATTACTGCTCGGTAGAAGCTTAATTTATATGAACTTAAGCATAATTGCAGAGTATTTCCATCACCTCCTTCATCATCAGTAAACGAAGGGAGCAATGATGTCACTCCTATAGGGTAGAAAAATAGTAGCGATATCAATTAGAATATTAAGGCTGTATGTACGTAGCTTCGTATAATTTGATAAGAACACTTTCAATCTTAGTGTTTGAGCGACAAGAATTACATAAATGATGGGAAAGCGGTTGCAGAGCCCTAATTTATACTTGGGATCAAATATTGTTTATCTTCTGAGTCATTTGTGATTAAGTAAAACAATTGCAGTTATCATGTGGGGCTGCAGAGCACTTAAAATGAAAAGTAGGCCGATGCAAATATCAGTCATGAAATGATAACCCAAATTTTACAGATATTAGTAGAATATACGCAGGTACAATATTTCCTTTGTTTGAACTGTTTCAAGTAGAAGTTCCCAATCTGAGATGTTAGCACTCCCATGGGATGCGATTCGATATTCTAGGGGATGCGACAGAAGTCCAGGTAAATAGTGGGATGTTAGCTATATATTAACATTTTTATTTCAGGGGTTGCGAAGTTCGAATGATATTCCTCTAAGGCTGCGAGGTGAAAAAAAAAGTTTGGAACCTCTAGTCTAGGGTAATATATAGTGGAGCTTAACAACACCGAGTCCAAAAAGCTCGAATACGCCTCTTATTTCTGTTGTATGAGAAATAATCATGGGAACCATCCTCGTTTTTTATCTCATTTGACGAGAAAAGCATTTGTAAGAATTTCAAAAGTGCGGTCATCTTCGTTATATAGGTGAACGACAAATTGGAATTCACCTAATTTTATCCCATTGATTCATCCCAAATGCTGCCAGATCTACGACCACTTCTGGAAAGTTACCATTGTTACCAGCATTCCTAGAGATGAAAGAGACAGTTTTTCACGAGTAGAAGTAAGGAAATACCTTACTGTTGTTATATTCGATCAGCTTCAGTTTCACTCCGAATAAATTAACGCAACCACCGTTCACCGAGACGTTTGCTACCGTCACCTTGGAGCGCTGCCCACCAATTGAGCGAGCCGTCAATTTCTACGTTTGCTTTTTTCTTCAGCCGCTGCGAGCATTGAAATACTGGAACTTTCACGATCGACATTAATGCTTTAGTTTTACATTTCGACAGTCAGATTGAAGAAAATAATTCTACGCTGAAATAAAGAGTGAATCGTGAGCCCTTCCCATTGAGACATCTGTATGGGGGAAAATAAATTTCAGACATATCATTTACCCAACTAGTTACAAGGGTTTGATCTTCCACAACTTTTCCAAAAAGTTTTTACTGTGCTGAAGTGTGACCCACTGAGCTTCGTCTAAGTAAATGTTATTCATAAAGTAAAAAAAAATTAACTAGAAAAAAAGAAAAAAGCTATATATGTAGTGCCTACTTCGTAGATCAATTGTTTCCTACAGCAAAAACATGTTATCCTTGAGGCTTACATTAAGCAAACATGCAACTCCTCATCTGCACATTATGCACGTAAACTTTAACACTCATACCTACCTACTTCGAAATATTCACAGCTGGACCTTTCTTTATCGGCCTCACTCATGCGATCTTACAAATTGGCAAATTCTTTCGCGCGCCTCCATTTCTACTTGAAACTTATAGCTAATAAACATTTCAATTAATCGCTTCTCAGATACAATTGCTCACTTTGTGTGAGCAAACTTATTTCTCACCCAGAAGTTCACATGTTTTATGGTGATGAAAGAAGCAATGATTTGTAATAAAAATTCATTTACAATTTTAGCACAGGTTTAACGCGGAAATCATCAGCAAATCTAATGATGATAGTTGAGGATCACGCATACGCATCAGGCTCCGACAATAGATGGAAGAAAGCTACCAATACCAACTTTAATTAAAAAAAATCGTTCGATGCGGCGATGTGTGCGCCAACTGCTTCATGATGTATATCAGTATAAGGTCGCAGTAAAAAGTATACCCTACTAAATTTCAGTGATAAGTTTAAAAAACTTCAGTAATTCGATTATTTGTGCGTCACTCTATGATATAGTCGTGCGAACAACGTGAAACGTGTATAAATTATTGCCTACCGTCGACATGTGAAGTCACCACATTCCATTCATTGATGATTAGAAAAATGTCGTATAACGTAGGTAAAGAAAACGGCAACTACCATTTTTGATAACCACGCACCCTATTTGTTCATTTTACGTTGAATATGAACGCCAATATTTTTCTGTCACTATTACAATAACGCTGTGAGTTAATTTCAAACCCAGTTTAAATTTTTTTTGCACTAAATTTTACACATCGATGTGTTGTTGTCTTTCGTTCAACTTTTGCGCTTCAGTAAACTCCAAGATACGGCTTCAACTGAATGCTTTATTTTGAAAACATCAATTCTGAAAACTTCGAAATGTAAAGAAATATCAGAGCTGCATTAAAGTTGCTGCACTAGAACCATATACTAGAGTAATTTGAAGGTAATTTCATGCACAAGACTGTGAAATCAGAAAAGTACTATAATTGAACCTTTCTAATGATATATGATTTTTATTCATGTCATCCCTTGAAATTTTTGGTATTAAGTTCATGAAATTGGGTGAGGATTTAATTGTATGTTGCACAGTTACTGCGCGTTTGAAAATGAATTGTAAAGATAGGTGAAGTTAGGACACATCTAAACAGGAATAATTATTGATTGTCGTGAACATACTGATACCCAAAAACACTGAGCTACAAATTTCAGGTTAAGAAAGTGCATGTCACGTAAGACTTGTTAGGGGTTAAAAAATGTCCTGATTCTGAATCTAACTTTTATTCCTCCAGATCAGGCACCGTTTCTATGAACCATGAAATATTATTATTGGTTATAGGGGAAAAAAAGCTCCAGTCAGTTCAGACAACAATTACATTATTATCCTTTCGTGTAGAGTTTGCTCTTCTTTTATTAAATTTCAGTAATAGCCTGCAAACTATGCGAGGGTTCCATTTTACTTTGAATCGTTGTTCCACTATGAACTACCCTGATGGAATCTCTCGCCATGATCATCACTCACATCACCAAAATTCTCCGAAAAAAATCGAAATGAGAATGGATCACATGAACTTTAAGTGACGTTTTCCATCCCATATCATAATAATAATCCGGCAGATTATTCAAAAGTTGCAGTGTCTTTTGTTCGATATTTTACCAGGAAGTTATCACAAACTTTCTTGAATGACTCAAAGGCATCGTTATCTTTTCTCTTAAAATGAAAATTTCATCATGTACAATTTTTCGAATTTGGGGACATATGAAGATACCTTTTTTAATTTTGGCTTAACTCAGAAAAGGAAATTTCTCTGAAAAAAATGTAAATGCGGAGGAATCCTTGACCAGAGCTTTCACAAATTGCTCAAACATATCTTACTTAAAATGCAATGATGGTAATTGCCCCACACATGTTATAGTTTTCTTGCACAATTTCATCCTGGATCGGTCCAACCTTTCATACTTAATGTTCAGATCTCGCTCAGGAGTTCCATAAGCATAGGAAGCTGCAAAATTTAGTATCGCTAAACAGACAGCCAAGCGCGAAGTGAGCAAAGCTATAATCTTGAAGTCTGCACAAATGCGTAATTTATGGTCATCATACTGCATGCATGTTAAAATTGCTTTCAAATGTAAAATAATTTTTTAATGACTGTGCTATGAAGAATGAAAATAGATGGCAGAATGTAACCGTTGTGTATAGTAAAGCTTTAATGCTGCCCTTGACAGCATTTATGAAAAGTCATCAGTTGGAACTGTCATATGGTATTTCCAGTCACTCAAAAAGCTCAGTGATGCCATTACCAAAGCATAAGTCAACTCTCATGGTGAACAATGCGAGCAACTGGCACACCAAACTTCTCATAAACATTTTTTCCAACACACCAGGCGCTCAATGTCTTCACAAACGTAAAGTACATAATACACACGAAGAGCACATGACTTGTCCTGGTCTCCTACGTCAGGGGTTCCCAAACTTTACCATGTCAAGGACCCCCCAGATATTTAAGTCCCGTCCAAGGACCCCTAACCATTCAAAAGTTATTAATCCCATACTATGATACCCAATACATGATTTTAATAGAGTAAATGTACTATTTACATATTCATACACAAAGAAAGTATAGAAAAACCTTTCAAATATTTTCATAATTTGTTATTGCTTTAAATTCAAATCAAAGTAAAATTGGTAGAAACAGCACCGATAGATAAAGGATTACACTCATTACAGTACGTACTGTCACCACAGATAACCCCCAAAAATTAAATACCTTCATAAAAAAGCAGAATTAAACACAAAGGCTATCGCCAGTCACAGGTGGCACAAAATTTCTTATTTAGTGATATGAATGGGGTTTTAGTGCCAGACGCATGTCGTTGTTCACCTGTAGGCGTGCTCTGAACTTGGTTTTCAGTATTGCCAATATGTAAAATCCTTTTCCACATAAGTAGGTTATGGTGAATGGCAAAATGTATATCAGAGTCTTCTCAGCCAGAGCATGATTTTCAGTTCTTGAGTAGATCCAGAACTCTGTCAATGGAAGGGCAAAGAACTTTATTTTTATACCCCCATCATTTTGTTGTTCAATGCGTTTCTCTTGCGCCTACATATCAAGATGTGCACCTATCCCGGCTGCAAAAAGGTTTCTAATTCGGTTCAGGTAAGAATTTTCCAGTCCAAGGTAAACTCCCTGAAGTAGCTTTGCAGAAGAGTAAGATGGGACCCAATGATGGCGGTGATGTCTTCACTTGATGTCATACATTCTTGGTGATAAAGTGGGAACAGTTCAGGGTATCCTACCCGGCATTTGCTTTACCACAATGAAAGCTTTTCCATGAATGCAAGTACTTCGTCCTGCACATTATAAATGCATAATTCAAGACCTTGCATGCTCTTATTTAGCACATTTAGATGTTGGAATATGTCTGATAGATTTGCTAGCTTTAGCATCCATGACTTATCCTCTAAATAGATGCAAAGATCTGATTTATGTGACGAAAGAAAAACAGCACCATTCTCCGCAGTGCAAAAGACAAGATTCAAAACTGCCCCACGCGATAACCATCGCACTTCAGAGTGGAGCAGCAAACAATGAAAATCAGCATCCATTTCGTGACAAAGGGCTTCAAAAAGTCTATCTTTCATAGGATGTGTTCTTACATAATTCACTGTTTCACAATATTCTGCAGAACGTGATACAGTTCATCATCAATGCGTCTTGCAACAAGTGCCTTGCTGTAGAGCATGCAGTGTGTGCTGACCACATTTGTAGCCTTTTCTTTTATGAACGAAGAGTAGTTAAAAGTTACAGGATATTTGGGCAAATTTGTAAAATGCAGTTTTGTTAATTATCAATAATTCACTACTGATATACCGTCATTTTTTATATTATAGCAACATGTGGCGAATGACATCTGCCTACAATGCGAATGCGTAGCGGCCAGACCGATCAGAGAGCCAGAGCCTATTGAACTTGGGGCCAGACTGCCAGTCACAAGACTCACGATAGTGACAATTGAAGTTGCTACGTCGAAATGAATTTAAATAAAACTAATTATATTGATTTGACAATAAGATACAGAAAAGCCTACCAAAACATAGGCATAATTCAACATTTTCACACCTACCAGAAGCCCACCACACACATTCTGGAAAACCTAACACACACACCACAAAAGTAAACACTGTGCTCCAATTAAGCAGGTAGTAAGGTTGAGCCAACAAACCTACGTAACTGAAATAATATAACAGATATAAAAATGTCAAAGAGAAGTGCTGGCTGCTTGCACACTGAAATTCCAATACCACTTACTATCGTGAAAGAGAATCAGTGTTTTATATTATTATTTACATTATTTTTAGTTCATTTTTTCCCCATTGTGTCGCGGACCCCCTAGGACCTTCTCAGGGACCCCCAAGGGTCCGGGGAAACCAGTTTTGGAACCTCTGTTCTACGTCACCGTGAAAATACGCTAAATACAATGTCTTCATATGACGAGTAATGCTGCGTTATTCTTTTGCAAACGTGCATTCCCCGCATACGTAGCAGTATCTGTTTGGATAATTTTTACACTGCCTTGCACTCATTGCTGAAAACATGTACAACTTGAAATAAAAAATAAAATTAAATACAACCTTTAGGTATCAAGTGTGAAGTAGTAAATTTAATCAAATATGTTAACCTAAAATAAATTGGTGCTACACTCAAAAAAGTACAAAAAAAACTTTGAACTTTGTAAGATGCAGAATGACCCGGGAAATTCGTCTCTTCCTTTTTTTGGCAAAACTCTCTGCAGTGAAAATTCTGCAAAAACACCTGTCAAATTCAACACAACGAAGGGCATAAATGGATTTCCAAAGTAATTTTGCATTTCAAAATGGCAATCTGTTTTGTACTTTTTGAGTTTTGCACAGTGTAATTGGAAATTGATCAAACGAGAGCGAACGCTTTTTTCGAACGTCAATTTCTTAGAGCATTTAATGAATTGGGAGACCAACAAAAATACTCAAATGATTCACCCCTCTCTATTCATTGCTTTTGTTTTCAGAAACCTGTATTTTTTCAGGGAGTTATTTTTTTTTTAATTTGAGGCTCTGATTTTATATTTAGATGAATCGAAGATGCATCCAAGCAATATATGAATTATGTTCAGATGACAGGTTTAGCGAATTTTCGGAAACTTGTAGATCTACCGCTACATCGCTGTCTCTAATTTTCGGTAATTTGCCTAGTACTGGAAAATGCGTAACCAATCGTGGCTAAACCCAATGGTTAGCCATTGCAAATGTCTTCCATCAAAAGTGCTTATGATCTTAGAGTGGTAGAACGCTCAACAGTCAAGTTCAGACTATCAGATGTGGTAGGGATAGTTGTCTTAAATTTTATTCAAAAACTTTAAACGCACTCGAAGTGAAATTATTGTTCTGATTAATTCTGAAATTATAAATTAGTCTTAAAAATCATAAAATGACTACAGGATTTGCTAAAATACGCACAGAAATCTCGGGAAGTGCAGTTGATGGACAAAATATTTTCATTTAAGTCATTCTGTCAACGAATGGTAATTCCCAGGTTTCAGTTTTTTACAACAAATTTTTTTTATCATGGTCCTGTGAATATGACAACAATGGTGGATCAGAGCTTATCAGTACTACTAACGCCTATATGAAAAACTCAGTTCTCCAAAAATAAATGAAGCAGTACGGGCGAAAAATAACATTCAAATGATCAGACTCTAGTATCCAGTCCATACACTGAGCAAACATCTTCGAGACCTTACCAGTCTTATCCACAGAAGAGCATACTGAACAAAATACGATTGATAATTATGATTTAGCACTGAATCCTTCCAAATATCCGAGAAAAATGTGACTACTTTAACCAGCAGTTCTCAAGCGATTGTTGTGTGTGTAAGAGGTTGAGAATAAATTAAATGTAGTCCGAGACAAAATCGTGACTCAGCTACCATTTTACCAAGTGAGAAATTAAGCGCGACATCGCCCGAAGTTTTCGTCTTTTCAGAAATTTTCATTGTCTTTCGTGACCTAATTTTCAACAGCAGATAATATAATAATTGACTAGTTGTGAAAATTAACTGGGGAACAAAATTCTACTTTTTGCCAGTTGTATACACTTCGAAACCTGTTCCTGGGCAAATTGAGGTCACTGATTTCAAATATGGTACGAGTTATTTTCTTCTGGGTCAAGTTTTTTTTCGAGTGAGTTACCTCCCATTTACAACTGGCAATATATGGGTAGACCACCACCTACTATTGGTGAAATTCTAAGCCGGTACAAATTCATGTAATTCAAACCCTTCACAAACATGCAGAATTAATTTGTAATTACTTCTTCTTACCTGGGCGTACAGACTGTGGATTTATCAGTTGCTGTTGCGAAGAACGACAGATTTATTTAGGCAGAAACTTGGGTTTAATGAAACGTCGGAATGTCGCTTCCCTGTGCAGTCTCGCTGAATGCTCTAGCTATAGTCGGCCATAATGTGAACGTCCCAGTGACTTTGATATTAATCTTCCATGATTTTAATAACCTGGTAAAAGCGATCACCCTGCTCATCTCTTATGTCTCCCAAGTGCGCCGGCAATGATTCAATATAGCTCTTCATGAAATGCATCATCTTATTGCTCGTGTTGCAACCTAACTCTTGGAAACTTTGCATTAATGATTCAACTAGCTATTCAAATTCCTTTGATTTCATGTTTCCGAGTGAGTTCTTTACAAAAGAAACGCATGCTCTAAATAAATTTTTCTCAATATCAATCGTAGATTGAGTGAGAGCTTGATCTTTAATCAGCTTCCTAATTTGAGGGCCGTCGAAAATACCTGCTTTGAAATTGTGTCGTTACACTGGGAAACAAATACGTCACACAGTCACTGTCCGTTTAGAGCGCCTTGACGAACTGTTTTAAATGATCTAGCTAGATATTACGTTTCCCTTTCCACTTAAGGTTCATGAATGATGTTTCTCCCCAACATTGTAGCTTTCCCCAACTGGTCATTCCTTTTCCCCACCATTTTCCGTTTTCTTTGCCGTAACTCAGAAGCACATAAAGCAAGGTAATTTTGAGTAAAAACTTTGTTGTCCTAACAAAAAATTGACCACTTTTTGATGAACGCAAATGACCCCTTCACATGACCCATTCAACGAAAATGATCCAAAAGACCCATGACCCAACTGTCTTGATGTGTTTATAATTTTATTTCAACTCTACTGAGTGTCCTATGGGTACTGTGTTAAAAATTGTCTTCTATATGTGATGAAACACACTTTAGACTCCGCTTAGAGGTATCTATTGAAAGGCGCCCCCTTTTTGGATCGTAACCTGTAGCTCCCATCGCGGTTACTCATCCAGGAACATCACAACACCAGACGAAGCTGAATTGAGAATCGAAAAACTGTTAGAGGTTATCTTCTCACTGGCGATAGAATGTAAACTTTACGTCTATTAAAACATTTTTCAATTTTTAATAGTGAAGCCGACCATTCTGACAATTTTTCGACAAACCCAGATCTCGAACTAAACTATTGAGTTCTTCATGACATAGTTTGCTGTTCTGTTGATACGTTTTCAAAATCTGAGTCACTGTTTCTGTTAAGCGGCGTGTACATTAACACTCACATTGGAAGCTCAAATCCTTGGGTCGACAGCATGTGCACTTTGCGAAAGAGTGACGAGTGTTTACACTAGAAGAACGCAGAGCAGGGCACTGCAGGCGTGCAGAAGAGTGCTCAGTTGCCTTTCAGACGCGATGATCTTTGGTGCGACGCTCCGCACACTTCTCGTCGTCAGGAAGCTTCTTCTTTTAATGTTTCGGTTTTTATCTGTTTTACTGGAGGTTCGCCACAAACATTCATGGTTGCGGTATCAACCTCTCCAACACCTGGGCGTGTCCAAACGTATTCTGATAACATGCTGCAGGCTACGGCGCATCGAACCTTTCTCATCCACATCAGGACCGCGACTGAAGATGGAGTGAGTGTCGGGCAGACTGCTGCAAAGAATGGGAAGGTAGAATGTCCAAGTGAACCTCACGGTGCCCGCCTTCAGGCCCGGCAACAGTGTATGTGCCGTCGAAGAAGTGACACTCAGAGTGTTGAAAAGAGTGTTAATGTAAACGCAGCATAAGTTGACTTCTCTATCAACCCAGTGTCACATTCGCTATCTGAGTTCAGGACACGGTCTCCCCACGGTTCACGTGAAAATTAAAAAAATTAGGGATTATTGGTTTCAATTAAAATCCATCTCATAGAGATTTTCTTGCGTGTCCAACGATACCACTGGCTCGTGTGTACACATACCCGTGCGCCCCCAGGCGAGGAACAGGAGCGCGGTGGTGCGACCTTGGCACACACCAAAGCAGGGTGACCACGCACTTCCCCCCATTATTGGGGGTCATTTGTAAGCGTTTCTCATTAGGAATAGCAAGAGAATTCATTCATGGGCTAGCTCAACGTGTTTTCGTACTCAAACGAAACATTCTAACACTCTGATAAATTATGATGATGTAACGCAGTGTTTGTTTTAAATCCGGCTGCTCTGAGTCCTCAGCTAATTAGCCTTAAAAAGAGCTACGAAGCAATAGTGATAATTTAAAAACAAAACTAGTTCGAAAATGATAAATGATTTTTTCTAAAGAAACTGCTCATCTGAAACTTGCATTTGTCGTCTTTTGATACGGATCCTTTTCCACTGTTTTGAAGGTACGGAAATGGGTAATATATCAGTCGATAGAACTCAGTTAGAGCTACAATAGCAGCGGATTTCTTTAAAAAAAAGAATTAGTTAAAAAATTATGCCAACAATTTTTTTTAGGAAAAGGGCTATCGGGAAAACTTGCCTCTTTGACATATGAAGGGATTCTTTTATCGCAGTTTTGAAGGTAGAGAGATGGCAAACATTCCTATCATTCGATAGCGGTTGAAACCATTTAGAGATCCAGTGTAAACGATTTTTTCAGTTAAATCCATATTGAAAATAATACGCAAAATAATTCAAACAGGAGAAAACAGTGGTGGATTATTAGGAAAAAAAATTGAAATTAAAAATTGAAATTATCGAAAAAATTTTGCACCAGATCTGTAGAGCAGACAATTAACTAACTATAACACATTTTTCCAGTTCTGTAACTTAAAAATTGTAGGCGAAGAATCATTTTCGGTAACACCCATTTTTTAATGTTTTTTAAAAATCATATATCTGATCAATTTACGAAAAAAACACACGAGTTCTTAAATAATAGTTGCTTTATTTTACACGTATGGTGAAAATCTCAGAAAAATACAGCGAGAACTGGCAAAATTTTTTTGGGGGTAAACTGTGTCCTGAAGGACACCGTACGCCTTTTTTAGACAAAATTTTTTTGCTTCAACTTGAAGGTATACGTGTGCTGACTATCCACAATAAGTTTTACAAGCTTGCACGCAATACAACGCTCACTATGGGGGGTAGAGTGGTGGTGGGAGACGTTTTTGGATAAAAAGGTATTTTTTTAGCAAAACATTTTTACTCAATGAAAAATCAAACTTGTGCAACGTTTTTAACCACGAAAACATGAAATAAAAAACTATTTACCATCAAACAAAACGTTTATTTGCGAAAATGTCATTTTGTTCATTTACTTCTGTGGAAACCTAAATCTTTCTTCACGCCAAATCCTACTTCTACTATTTTGGGAGTAGATAAATGAGATAATGTAATTTTGAAAGAAGAATAATAATGCTACAGCCCCGAGGTAGCAATATGAAATTTTCGAATTAGGTAATAAACGACAGGCTGTCAATGTAACAAAAATGTAAAAATCGTCAATGTAACAAAAATTTGTTTTTTAATTCAAAGCATATCCGAAACAAAAACGAGTTTCAAACAATCCTACCTCAGCGGTGTTGTCCAAGTGTTTGTTTTGGAATGAAATTTGTTTCATGTCTATAGGTTGAAATTTGTAGTAGGAGTAGGATTTGCCGTATAAAAAAGTGCAAAAGGTGTACAGTCCCTTTTAAGGGTAACGAATGGTTTTTTCTAATGAAATTTCAAAAACTAATAAAAAATACTTCAAGTGCAAAATAAGCTTGGAGGTATTCACAACATGTTCAGAACATTCGAAAGGACGTTCAGAGCCCTAAAGTTTTGGAATTTACCCATACCCCCTCCGCCCCTCAGAGGAAAATTTGTCACAATACGTTTGGGGTCGGCTGACGCCGCCCGTCACGTTACGATTGAGGAATTTAAACCTCGATAGTCAGAATAGAAATGAAATTAAAGAAATGGAATACACAGCAGAAGAGGGGACAGAAAGGTGGAAAACAGAAATAGCAGGGTTAGCGTAGTATGCACTACGCATCTACCTTAGTGTGATCAGCATGGGAAAATAGCAACCCAATGTGAAAGATTTCAATTAGATTTATTAATGTTGAATACGTAAGATAATGGGGATAATCAAGTACATAAAGACCTCTGTACGAAATGTCAAAAATGAGCAAAATCCAATATTGTGTTAGCGCTTGAAATTACTGACTCACAAATTTTAATACGACATGATATCCAAATTAGTGTAACGCTCACTGAGAATCAGAATCATCAAGCGTTAGCGCATGACCGCGCAATTTACTGCAACTTAAAATTCACGGTGCCCATAAAACAAGACGTAGATGAAATTGGAATCCGAGGCTTGTAAGCACGAAATGGGGACAATGCAAAAACCGTAAACCTTGACGAACCACGAGGTAAATAAAAATAAAAAGCTACGCACGGTCCCCACGGTGAACTCGCAGTGCTGCGCGTTGTCACAGACTTCGCAACCGTGCGGTTTCAATCGGCATGCTGTAGTTTCTTGCGAGCTTGGGGTTGACGTAGAGTTCTCCATGAATTTTTCCGGTTGAGTTGCTGACGTGTTGTGCCTCCCGCCATCTTCTTCTTTCTTATGCTTGACGTTCACCGATGTAAAGCTAAAGACGAAGCTACGCGTTGTCACATTAAGGTTGGTTCGGGTATACCTTCTTCTAGATGTTTTTTTGTCTTGATTTGCTGTTATGCCGGGGACACCAGCAACTGCCGGTTCTTCGGCCTGCTCACAAATTCAGAGTCTCTTGTAGTGTAAGCGAGAGAAAAGTTCCTCTCAATTCTTCTTGCATGATCCTTATATATCTTTCTCTTGGATCCTTCTGGAAGGTTCTCGAATATTCGTAGCCACAGTGCCAGTGTCTTACTCCTGATTGGTGTAGCTCTTGATCGTTCTAACGCCTTGAATTCTAATTGGCTATGTGCTCGTGCTCGTTCGCAATCCGCCAACTCATTGGTGCCTATAGTGCGCGGCCCTTACGCCCACGTTATTCCAGGGCCATGCATAGTTGTAAGTCGGAGCCCTCGCTTTGGGTTCCGCCCCCTCACTCCGCTATGCTCGGCCGTCGCTGGTTCTCACGCATGCGTCTTTCTTCTCCGGTGTGTGCGTGCCTGCCTTGTATGATCTGTTGTTTGTGTTCGAGTTGTGTGCTGATGTGTGTTTTGCGAAGGGTTTGTGTTTGAGTTGTGTGCCAGCACTTGTGGGTAGGCCTGCGCAAGCAGTCTGGTGCAAGTGGTTAACCACACATGCCGGGTCGTCTTCGACGGTTGCCGATTTTGTCAATACTGCCCTCGTTGGTGTTGGTAACTTTTTGCGATGCGTCCAATGCACTGCCTCTTCGCTCCACTTTGCCCGTTGAAATTTTTGGAATCTTGCACAGGCTGTCGGTGTATTGTTAGCACAGAAAGAATTTGTGTACTTCGTCGCCTGACGTCTGGTCAGCCTCGATGGTTTTTGACATGTTGGCGGAGCTGCACTCGCTGGTACTGAGACATGGCGATTCCTCCCGGTTATTTCACGTTGCTCGCTTTCTTAGAAACTTTACCTTTTTCAGACTTCCTCGGTGTGTATTTTCACAGATCGATCAGTGCATCTCGTCGTTAAGTTACGATGCTTTTATTCAATTTACGCACTATGTCGGGGAAGGTTGGCAGCAGTGCCGGCAGAGCAGATACGCGAGATGCATCGATGGAAACAGCCTTATTAGCCCGATGGATACTCTACAAGCAACAAGTGGAAGCAGAGTTAGATTAACGCCAACATCACATCACAGAAGAGTTTGAGTGTTTTTTTATTGTTGTATTGAGAACTCAGAAAAAGTGATCACAAAAGTGCAAGTTAGATGTAAAGTAGCACATTGAACAGTGCTTCCAATAGCGTGTTGTCCATTAATGTGATCTTGGGCTATGCTGTGTTTTCGTTAGCTAAGGTGCGAGTTCACGGTGGGCACCGTGCGAAGCGTTTTATTTTAATGTACCTTGTGGTGAATCAAGGTTTTGCTGTTTTTTTATTGCCGTATTTCGTCCTTAAGTTTGCCCATCTATGTTGAGCCTTCTGATTCCAATTTTTGTGCTTGATGTTTGATGGGGGCCGCAGATCATTGATAGCGCTTAATAATTGATGATGCGCAGTGAGCATTTCACTCATTGAGTACCATGTCGTGTTAAATTTGTAGGTTGATAATTTCAAGCGATAGCCGCATCAGTGTTTTCTTTTCGCTTGTACTTTTTTACAGAGGTCTTTGTGAGCATTTTAACTCACGTGTTCCACATTAAATAAAACCTAATTAAAATCTTTCAAATTTTCTCATTATCCCATGCTGATCAAACTGAGGTAAACTCGTAGTGCGCATTATGCTACTACTGCTATTTCTATTTTCCATTTATTCTGTCCCCTCTCCTTTGTAATTTTTCTATCCCTTTTTCTTTCCCTCTTTCGACTATTGAGGTTTAAATTCCTCTATCGACACCGTGAGGCGATAGCACGGCCAAACGTATCTTGAGAAGTTTCTAAAAAACTATATTTATCAAACAATATTGTACATATACACGATTAGTATTTTTCCGATTCACAATGAACTGATCTACAAAATTGTGATCCAGTTTTTTGATATCGCTTCAAAAAAGTAAGAAATGTTTGAATTAAAAGAAAATCATTTTTTTTATGACAATAAATTATTTCCAGTTTTTCAACTACAGAAATCTTTTTTGCATCATAAAGATCAAGGTGAGTACTATAAATCTGCGAAGTAGTTTTTTGATAATAATAATAATAATAATAATGAAGGCATGTACAGATGCTTTATTTCCAATTTAAGCCTGATACATATCACCTTATTCGTCGGATTTTTAAATGCCCTATAACTAACACCAGGACGCCATGATGCTTTCCCTCGGTCAAGACCGGTACCCATTTCAGACACCTGGGTAGAGTGGGGTATTGTGCTTGGAATTTTTCCCCTATATCCAACAGAAAAAATCGCCACCAGCGCCGCGACTCGATCTCTCGTTTGCCCGCACGGAAGCAGGTTCGAAAGCCACACGGATATGACGAGCAGTTGACTAAATTTTTTTTATTGGCATGTAAAGTAATGACTATAAGTATATATATAATGTTTAAAAAATTCAAACGTTTTTTAAATTTATTTTTGATGAGATATCAAAAAACTGTATCTCAATTTGGTAGATCAATTCATTGTGAATCGAACAAAGAAAAACTAATCGTCTCTATGTACAATACTGGCTGAGAAATTTCGTTTTCTAGAAATTTCCCTTTGAGGGGGGAGGGAGCTTAGGAGGGGGGGTATGGGTAAATTCCAAAAATTTTAGGGCTCTGAACGTCTATTCGAATATTCTTAACATATCGTGAATACAACCGAGCTTATTTCGCTTTTGCAGTATTTTTTACCAATTTGTGAAATTCCGCAAGTGAAACCATTCGTTTCCCTTAATTGATGTGAGAGCGCATATAAACATGAGCTGTTACATAATACAACAGATAATGCAAATACTTTTAAATTATTCGCGCTACTCAGCTAGGTATTCAAATTATTCTTAGTGTATCAAATAAAATATAAATGAAACTTAAGGGCAAACTAAATTAAATGCACGCGCAAACCATTAGCTCAGGCACATCGAGCTAGCGGGTAACTCGTATCTTTTTTACTATACCGCAGGCCAAACACGTGAAAAAAAAACAATGAACTATTATCGGTAACAATTGAATAATGGATTCGACAACCACAAGCGTTGCCTGACATGCCCGGAGGGAGGGTATCTCCGCTACGAAAGCCGAAACAGGAAATCAGCAAGGTGGTTCTTGACTCCGGAAAGGTGTTCTGCTTGGAACCTGAAAAGGCTGAAATACAGTGCCCAACGTTCCAATGGGCAATTTAACTTGTCTGCCTGTTGCAAATAAAGGCGCAAAGGATGGTTGGTCTGTAACTCAAATTCTCGTCCATGCAGATAGACCTCAAATTTCTGTAAAGCCCAGTAGATGTTTTGCGCTCACTTTTCAATGGTGGAATAGTTGATTTCTGCTGAAGACGACCTCTATTTATTTTCGAAAATACATGTATGCCAATTTTCATGGATCTAAATTTCACAGAGAGGAACTTCCAGCCATTTTATCGATTCAGTCGATTTCAGCGTGGACGTCTCCCATTCTATTCCATGCATTCATTCAATGTTTAATAAATTAATGATTTCAACTTACTAAATTTAACTAATGAAAATAACATTTTATTTCACCACTTAGCCATCCTGATGCAAAATACTCATGCTGATTTGTTACAAAAGTTATTAACCGTATGTGCGTGGCATGTATGTGTAGTTCGACAATTCATTTTTTCATGTTGTGTAATCTTGTTTTCAAGTTTCTACATTTGATTGTTAATGGTTTTGAATCCTATACAGGTTTTCTTGTCAGTTGACGAAGATTCTACTTTAAATCAAGCTGGCTGGAAACCCTCTCGTTTCTGCTAGACGTAAACGTTGTATCTCTTTGTATTTCTCCTTCAAATCAACCACTGATGTCTTGTAATAAAATGGGCAAATAATTTTAAATATGCTCCAAAACTATTCCTCGTTGTAAAATCCACCACAACATTGATATTAAAACGGTCTGTTATCATAAAATGTATATCTTCACATTGAATTGAGCGCCCAGGGGGATAATATACGGGCCCGATCTGACGGATAGGTAGGCCTTTTTTGATGAAATAGTGAGTTTTTGTTTTGTACAGACCATCTTTTTTGGGTCACTATTATCCATTTCTTCAGAGCCTTTTACTTACTTTTTGAACTATAATCTTGATGAGACTTTCTTTCTGACCTACTGTTTCTATGTTCATTGTGTTCAGTGAACTGACAACACTCTGGTGTTACCTCACAGGGATGACCCATGTGGGAACACACGTTGTGCATAGATTACACATGTACGAGTCCATACTAGATGGTCCCTTCATTATTCCTCTCTTTAAAACGCCTCTTGTGGATAGGGAAGCTTAAACTAACTTATATTAGAATAATAACCAATATGTTGATTGGCGCCCAGTTTTATCTCATTGTATAGTATTATCTATTAGCTACAGTTTAATTTTTAGATGGCACTGCAGAATTGAGATTGAAGACAAGAAGAGCCCGAGACTGGCACGGGAAACGACGATCATCTTCGTTCAAGGTTACTTCAAGAGTTGAAGATGAAGATCTCTCTGTCATCTCTGTTAAAAGTCTTGGCATCAGACATCGTAAGCGAGGACGAGGAATGGAACCCTGAAGAACTTGATCTCAGGCTGCTCATGGGGGCTCGTTTGTGTGAAGAAATTAGAAGTTCATCTGTCGTCAACGAAGGAGGCTGCGCGGATCCGTTTTTGCTGAAAATTGGTTGTTTGAATTTTCACATTTTAAAGGTATCAATTTATTATTTTTCCCATAGCATTGTTTGCAACTGTATGCATAAGCGGAAAACTTGAAAATGCTTTTACTAGCTGGGCAAAATTGTGTTTTTTAACCACGCTTAAGCTAAAAGCTGTTTATCATGAGGAAATGTTCGCAGCAACCAAATATTTGCAATGTTGTAAATGTGGAACTTTATGAGGCAATGGCACTCTTTCACCTGACAGCAGCAGCCTCGACCGACCTGTACTTTGTATTTTTGTTTTTGCAATGGATGCAAGCCATTCCTATTGAAGTAAACATACACTGATTCTAATTCTCAAATTTCGTTAAATTATTGAGGAACAAGTGGATAATAGTCGATATGAATTGTAACTAAAAAATGAAGGGTCTCACGCAAATTAAATAAATGACAAAATTACTAAGAGGCATCTACCTATAATATTTACAATACTCGTTTCTGTCGTACGAATATACACTTGACGATTTGTGTTATAAAATTATATGATTGATATTAATTTTATTACATTTAGAGCAGATGTGCCCAACTGGCGGCTCCTGGGCCAGAGTAAAAAAAAGATTTATCAAAAAGTTATTCAACTTTTTTACATCACTCCCCTTGGTGGGGTACAACTACTGTATCTATGGAGATTATCGCTCTCAGGGGGATTATGTGAGGTGCCCAGCTAAATGTTTGGTCGGCTTTCTTTTTGCTGAAATAGAATATGTTTTGATTTGTTACGGACAATCTTTTTTAGGTTCACTGCTGTACTGTTTTTCAGCACCTACTACTTTCTTCTCTAACTTTTTGCCTGTTTCATCAACTTTTTTCTTAGCTTCCTGTTTCTATGCCCCTTGTACATTTATTTCGCGTTCCCTTAACTCCATACTAAATGGTGCCTTCATCATTCCTCTCTTTGAACATCTTTGTTGTGGTAATGGGAGGCTAAAATTTTCTTATGATCAATCAATTTTCCATCACTTTACATATAAACATTGGTGCGGCTCTAGAGTAGGGCGGCTCGTTTCAACTTTTTTTTTTGTTCCTATAGTAATAAAATGTGTCTCATGTGTGAGAAAATAATATTTTCAAAGTTTCAGGTGTCTGCGATGATGTCTTCTGCCTCCCCACAGAGCGTAAAAGTCAATTTTCGAAGTTAAAAATCACGTTTTTATCAATATTTTTATATATATTTTTTATTTTTATTTTTATGCGCTCCTATAGTGATAAACTATCTTTAAGTGGTGTATTTAGCTCCTATCATTAATGGGAACGTCTCAAGTCTTTATCTTTTGCCTCCCCAAATGGTCTGAAATATTGGAAAAATGCAGAAAAACTCTCATAATTTTAAAAAATTCACAAAAATAAAATATCTAATGTTTACATTTCCTATACAACAGAATTATTTGTACTGGCCTCTAAGTTCATGTATGCGAAATATAAACATTATATATTAGTTTCTTCTACCTCCCCAAACAGCTTAAATTTAAGCGATATTAAATATCATTAAATAATACAGCTCTCCGCATATTTATCATGTATATATTATATAATATAGTTTACTATTAAATTAAAGCCAAATTTCTCGAATGGTGCTGAGCACTTTTATAAGATTGTGTTCTCCATTCAAGAACTAAATGAAAGAACAAAGATAATTGTAGCAAAAGTAGTAAAAAGAAATGCATTCGTTGCTAATGCAGAGAACTTACTAGTGGGAATGGTCAATGATGAGGAACGACGCATCCGAGAGTTGGGACTCCGGCGAATCCTGAAGGCACGCCATCAGGTCACCCCAACGCACAGATTCGCCAGGTTATAGTTCCTGAAATTAATCTGAATAGCAAGACTTACTATGACATCATCAACTGGGAGAAAACAACAATCCATGAACCACTAGTTACACAGAATATTTCTGACGACATAATCACAAATGCGATTAAAACGGGTAACGTCATTTCTGATCTAATACAAAAATTTCCGTGCCACACACAAAGTGTAGAGCGAAACGTCAAACTAGTCACAGAAGCCTCTTCACTAGTAAGTGGCAACCAGAGTAGAGATGGCTTAATTAGAAGCAGAATTAGCAATAGGAAAAAGATCCCTAGATTTGAGACCAAGAGCAATTTTAATGTGGAGTAATTAATTAAGACCAGTCAATGGTAGGGAGGATGGGGCTGGTTAGGGTGGAGCCCGACAAACGGCCACTTCCACGTGGTGAGTTCTGGGATATTTATTTTGTATATAGCTACATATTATATAATATATGCATGATAAATATGCGAAGACCTGTATTATATAATGATATTTAATATCGCTTAAATTTAAGCTGTTTGGGGAGGTAGAAGAAACTAATATATAATGTTTATATTTTGCATACATGAACTTAGAGGCCAGTACAAATAATTCTGTTGTATAGGAAATGTAAACATTAGATATTTTATCTTTGGGAATTTTTTAAAATTATGCGAGTTTTTCTGCATTTTTCCAATATTTCAGACCATTTGGGGAGGCAGAAGATAAAGACTTGAGACGTTCCCATTAATGATAGGAGCTAAATACACCACTTAAAGATAGTTTATCACTATAGGAACGCATAACAAAAAAAAAAAAAAAAAAAATATTGATAAAAACTTGATTTTTAACTTCGAAAATTGACTTTTACGCTCTGTGGGGAGGCAGAAGACATCATCGCAGACACCTGAAATTTTGCAAATATTTTTTTCTCACCCATGAGGCACATTTTATTACTATAGGAACAAAAAAATAAAAAAAAGTTGAAGAATGATCCGCCCTATTCTAGAGTCGCCACGTTTGACTCTAGTCCACTCAGTCTTACGGCAAGAAGGTTAAAAGATGGTCTGCTAAGGCCATAGCTAATCTCAGCATAGTGTCCCACAATGATCTATGCGTATAAAAAATTTATGGGAAGGAGGGATTTGTGCGACATGCTATTCCCTTGACACAGGGTTAAAATCGGAAATAACAAGTGTTATATTCCAATTTTTTTATTTGCTAAAGATTGCTGTTAGAAATGGGTGTTGCCGTACCGAATGATTAAATTGGTAGTTTACTTCTATTTATTGTCATGGATGCTAATATTTTTGCTTTTCTGAACGAAGAGCTTTGTTTTGGTTTTAATGGATAAACTGTTTTGTTGTTGAATATAATGTGCAGTATTATATCCATGTGTTTTCTTCTCCCATTTGGTAAAGATCGGCAAAAATTTACTCTAAAAGCTCTTCATTGATTAGTGTAGTTTATTGCAGATTATCTACATTTTTCGCTCTGGGTCAGTGAAAATGACGTGAAATTAACATGAAAGATATATAATCTTTACTTCTTAAATTTTATTAGAAGTATGACTGTCTTCGTTTTTAACTTGACCCTGTAGTCTGTATCATCTTTCTTATTTTTTACGTCACATTTTACTTACTGTTTCTTAATTTTAATGACTGACCATGTTGATATATTTGATAATTTTGATCCAGATCTCAATCATTTGAATAGACTGCATCCAAACCTAAATGAAACTGGGAATTGTAAATACCTAAATATTCAAGAATTCAATGAATCGATGAAAAAAAACCTGTAACGATTTCTCAATATTATGTTGGAACTGTAGGTCCATTTATCCGAAAATAGTTGAAACATCTTGTACTATCACTGAGCTAAACAGCAATTTTGATCTTCTCAGTTTCACCGAAAGTTAGCTAGATGACTCAACTAAGGACCTAATTTAAATTCAGAACTATAGTAGCCATCATTTACTCCGTAAAAACAAACATGAAGGTGGCATCAGTACGTACATATCTAAACACATATCTTCAAAAATCGTTTCAAGTGCAACTATGAAACGTGAACATATTGAGATTCTGTTTATAGAACTAACGAAAAATGGTAAGCGGATTATACTTGGGACTGTATATAGGCCCCCAACAGCTTGTAACGCCTCTTACCTGAACGAGCATCAAAGCATAATATCTAAGTTTAACAAATCTCTATACAATGACAAAATAATCTGCGGGGATTTCAACTACGATCTTTTACAATATGACAGCGGTGAGCAAATCTCAAACTTCATAAATGTTTTTCAGTCTAAATCCTTCCTTCCAATCATCACGAAGCCTACACGGTTACATCTGAAACTGCTACGTTGCTCGATAATATTTTTATGTTAGATCCGACTGATTTTCTTACAGGAATAATAATTTCTGACTTATCTGACTATTTCTCGGTGTTTCTCATCAAGAAAAATATCTATAATTCATGCAACAGCCCACAGGCTGAGACTTTTTCATATCGTTGTGTAAACGAAAATAACTTGGGAACAATGCGAACTGTTCTAGAAGAATTAATGCCATCATTGGATACCTATGAACTGGACAATAATGCGATTAAAATTGATCGAGCAATGCTAAATTTAACTGAAATTATTACGACCGCATGCAACCAGTGTTGTCCAATAATAACCCGCACAATTACGCCGAAAAATAGACAAAAGCCTAGGATTACTGTAAATATCGTGATCAATATAAAGAAACGTCAAGCGTACCTAGCCTTATTATACAAAGGACGAATATCTAGAGTAACATATAACAGATTCAGGAATCATGTGACAAACCAAACGCGAACATCGAAACAAAACTACTTTACGCGGAAATTTACTGAATACAAAACTGATATTAAAAAAACTTGGCGCCTACTTATTATTATTATTATTATTATTATTGAATCAAGCAAAGCAACCCCAACGGGACGAATCGTGGACCATAGATTTCACATAGGAAACCCCGCCAGCATCAACTCCACGAACAGTGAAACAAAAACAAAAAACAATGAAAAAACTAAAGGAAGAAAGCAGGAGAAGGAGAAGGAGACATCAACCACGCAACAACCAGGAGTTGACAGCACCCTTGAAACCACCCAACGAACCCGAATCAAACACGGAAAGATTTTTACTGACAAAGAGCGAAAAATGTAGATAATCTGCAATAAACTATACTAATCAATGAAGAGCATTTAGAGTAAATTTTTGCCGATCTTTACCAAATGGGAGAAGAAAACACATGGATATAATACTGCACATTATATTCAACAACAAAACAGTTTATACATTAAAACCAAAACAAAGCTCTTCGTTCAGAAAAGCAAAAATATTAGCATCCATGACAATAAATAGAAGTAAACTACCAATTTAATCATTCGGTACGGCAACACCCATTTCTAACAGCAATCTTTAGCAAATAAAAAAATTGGAATATAACACTTGTTATTTCCGGTTTTAACCCTGTGTCAAGGGAATAGCATGTCGCACAAATCCCTCCTTCCCATAAATTTTTTATACGCATAGATCATTGTGGGACACTATGCTGAGATTAGCTATGGCCTTAACAGACCATCTTTTAACTTTCTTGCCGTGAGACTGAGTGGACTAGAGTCAAACGTGGCGACCCTAGAGCCGCACTAATGTTTATATGTAAAGTGATGGAAAATTGATTGATCATAAGAAAATTTTAGGCTCCCATTACCACAACAAAGATGTTCAAAGAGAGGAATGATGAAGGCACCATTTAGTATGGAGTTAAGGGAACGCGAAATAAATGTACAAGGGGCATAGAAACAGGAAGCTAAGAAAAAAGTTGATGAAACGGGCAAAAAGTTAGAGAAGAAAGTAGTAGGTGCTGAAAAACAGTACAGCAGTGAACCTAAAAAAGATTGTCCGTAACGAATCAAAACATATTCTATTTCAACAAAAAGAAAGCCGACCAAACATTTAGCTGGGCACCTCACATAATCCCCCTGAGAGCGATAATCTCCATAGATACAGTAGTTGTACCCCACTGAGGGGAGTGATGTAAAAAAGTTGAATAATTTCTTAATAAATATTTTTTTTACTCTGGCCCAGGAGCCGCCAGTTGGGCACATCTGCTCTAAATGTAATAAAATTAATATCAATCATTTTATTTTATAACACAAATCGTCAAGTGTATATTCGTATGACAGAAACGAGTATTGTAAATATTATAGGTAGATTCCTCTGAGAAATTTTGTCATTTATTTAATTTGCGTGAGACCCTTCATTTTTTAGTAACAATTCATATCGACTATTATCCACTTGTTCCTCAATAATTTAACGAAATTTGAGAATTAGAATCAGTGTATGTTTACTTCAATAGGAATGGCTTGCATCCATTGCAAAACCAAAAATACAGAGTACAGGTCGGTCGAGGCTGCTGCTGTCAGGTGAAAGAGTGCCATTGCCTCATAAAGTTCCACATTTACAACATTGCAAATATTTGGTTGCTGCGAACATTTCCTCATGATAAACAGCTTTTAGCTTAAGCGTGGTTAAGAAACATAATTTCGCCCAGCTAGTAAAAGCATTTTCAAGCTTTTCGCTAATGCATACAGTTGCAAACAATGCTACGGGAAAAATAATAAATTGATACTTTTAAATTGTGAAAATTCAAACAACCAATTTTCAGAAAAAACGGAACCGCGCAGCCTCCCTCGTTGACGACAGATGAAATTCTAATTTCTTCACACAAACGAGCCCCCATGAGCAGCCTGAGATCAAGTTCTTCAGGGTTCCATTCCTCGTCCTCGCTTACGATGTCTGATGCCAAGACTTTTAACAGAGATGACAGAGAGATCTTCATCTTCAACTCCTGAAGTAACCTAGAGCGAAGATGATCGTCGTTTCCCGTGCCAGTCTCAGGCTCTTCTTGTCTTCAATCTCAATTCTGAAGTGCCATCTAAAAATTAAACTGTAGCTAATAGATAATACTACACAATGAGATAAAACTGGGCAACAATCAATATATTGGTTATTATTCTAATATAAGTTAGTTTAAGCTTCCCTATCCACAAGAGGCGTTTTAAAGAGAGGAATATAATGAAGGGACCATCTAGTATGGACTCGTACATGTGTAATCCATGCACAACGTGTGTTCCCACATGGGTCATCCCTGTGAGGTAACACCAGAGTGTTGCCAGTTCACTGAACACAATGAACATAGAAACAGTAGGTCAGAAAGAAAGTCTCATCAAGATTATAGTTCAAAAAGTAAGTAAAAGGCTCTGAAGAAATGGATAATAGTGACCCAAAAAAGATAGTCTGTACAAAACAAAAACTCACTATTTCATCAAAAAAAGGCCTACCTATCCGTCAGATCGGGCCCGTATATTATCCCCCTGGGAGCTCAATTCAATATGAAGATATACATTTTATGATAACAGACCGTTTTAATATCAATGTTGTGGTGGATTTTACAACGAGGAATAGTTTTGGAGCATATCTAAAATTATTTGCCCATTTTATTACAAGACATCAGTGGGTGATATGAAGGAGAAATACGTCTAGCAGAAACGAGAGGGTTTTCAGCCAGCTAGATTTAAAGTAGAATCTTCGTCAACTGACAAGAAAACCTGTATAGGATTCAAAACCATTAACAATCAAATGTAGAAACTTGAAAACAAGATTACACAACATGAAAAAATGAATTGTCGAACTACACATACATGCTAAGCACATGCGATTAATAACTTTTGTAACAAATCAGCATCAGTATTTTGCATCAGGATAGCTAAGTGGTGAAATAAAATGTGATTTTTATTAGTTAAATTTAGTAAGTTGAAATCATTAATTTATTAAACATTGAATGAATGCATGGAATAGAATGGAAGACGTCCACGCTGAAATCGACTGAATCGATAAAATGGCTGGAAGTTCCTTTCTGTGAAATTTAGATCCATGAAAATTGTCATACATGTATTTTCGAAAATAAATAGAGGTCGCTTTCATAACTTTTTCCCACTTTTGACATAATTTTTGAGACAATGGGGGAAAGGAGTAGGGGAAGTGCGTACTTTTCAAGAGACGCTTTCTCAAAAACAACTAATCGTAGAGCAATGATGTAGGGGTTATTTGATGTGCAAAGAGTTCCTGCATGACGAGTCGAAGGATTATTTTGAATTTCGCAATAGTGTAGTCATTATTTAATTTAAATTTTTTTAAGTCATTTTTCCGTAAATTTTTTAATGTAACCAAAATTTACCATGAATTAAAAAAAATTATGTTAGTATATAGAGCAGCTCTTTGGGCTTCAAACGATACCTGAATCATTGCTCTACAATAAAAACTCTCGGAGAAAATAGATTTGTACAAAAAAATATCTACCCCCATTTCCCCCATTATCTCCGTAACTATAACGAAAATGGGAAGAAGTTATGAGCACGACCCCTATTTGTTTCTATAAATACATAGGTATGCAAATTTTCATGGATTTAAATTTTATAGAAAAACGTTACAGTCATTTTGTTAAACTTAACATATATCTTCCAGTCTGTTAGTCTTTTCATGAATTTTTCCTATGTAGCTGAGAAATTATCATGAATATCAAAATAATCCTTCGATTCGTCATGCAGCAACTTATTGCGCATTCAATGACACCTAAATTATTGTTCTACGATAAGTACTATTTGATTCGATGTCTCTTGAAAAGTTCTCACTTTCCCCTACCCTTTCCCCCATTGTCTCCAAAATTAGGTAGAAAGTGGAAAAAATTCATTTGAACGACCCCTATTTATTTTCAAAAATACATACGTATGCCAATTTTCATAGATCTAGATCCAACACAACAAATGTTACAGCCATTTCCTTGATTTTGGGTGGACGTCTACCTTAATCTACTCACCAATGATTTGGACGCAGAATAGATGCACTCTTAATTCTTGTTTTTCTCGCCGCCGGTTTTCCCAAGCCCAGTGTAGCTAACAAGGACAGCAGGCTCTAGAGATATCACTTTTCTGAGGATACGGCGTATGGTGTCTCTGCTGTTCACCCCAACTTAAGGCATGTCAATCTGAAAGTAATAGTTCAGTTGAACCCAAAGTTTACCGTGTGCATGATTAATTCGTACAAAATAACTTTAGTGAAAATTACATGCAATGAAGAAAAGCAATGCACGTTATTCAAGTTGAATTATTTCTACATTTTATGGATTGCATGCTTTCTACTGCAACATTTAACACTTTTTTGAATATTCCACTGTTTATATTCATTAAACATTCTTGCCTATGCCAGATTGCTGAATATTAATTCTTTTACATTACTCATCGGTACCAAATTCTTCATTTCTGAGTACCAGTTGACCATTTCTAAATGATGATCTAACTCCATTCAAATTAATCTTCACCTACTTGAATTTCAGCAACATACTTTCTTACCTCACAGTAAACTATAGTACATATGTAGTTAACTCTATTCCACTCTATTCCTAGCTTGAGCTTCATTTCTCCCACAAGTCATTTGCATCAACATACATTGTTCCTAATGTTTTGCATCTTTCTCCTACCTTTCACGTTTTTGCTTATTTTCATCTTTACTTCTACCCATTAACCAATCAAACTCAGTTATGAGACTCTCAATCTTAGCCATTTTTACTTTAACATGTGCAATCCTTTCACTACATTCAAACTTCAAATTTTTCATATTCCTCCTTTCATCGCATCCACCCACTTAACAAGTTCTCACATCGACCTAAACAACAATTCTACATAAAAATATCCATCATAAACCAGGCATTCTCATTAACACTTATTCTATCCTACTTCTAAAAGTACAAAATCATTCAGTAAAAGTATTAAATATGAGTGTTTCACACGGTTGACTGCAAACGTAAGACATTGTGCGATCGCTTAGTTGGGGAAACTGCGCAATGCATTTGAGCTATGGTTTCAAGTTTCGATGATGGCTTCATTGTAATGGAAGTTTAGTCAACTAGAGGCCAGCTTTGCTTCATTATTAAGAACCCATATTCCAACAAAATTATCTAATGTTTTACCACGATAGTATTGAGTGTTCGAAGTTATATTTGTATGCCTATGTATGTACCAATTCATCCGGAAAATTTATGATACTGCGCTCAGCAATACCAACTAGACATTGGCATCAAATACTGACGCCATTGTTCAGTGGGATAGAAAATGACTTTACTACTGCAAATGGGATTTCGCTTACGCACAGCATTTTTGAAAAATGTTGACGTATATTATAGTTTAAAGTTACATTTGTTCAATTTGTTTTCAATCATATGTATAACTTGCAAAACATTACACTGAAAATTGAACTTTTGATCGTGAATTGAATGATTTCAATGATAAAATTGATCACTTTGCCGGTAAAAAGGGTCCAAAGCGAAGCAAGATAATTTCACTGAACTTTACTAGCTACCAGTCACATGAATAATGAAGCAATATTCTGATAATGTGGAAAAAGCACGTGGAATGGACCAGCCGCATTCTTTCATTGGTAATTTTACGAAATAATAACATGAAATATTTGTAGAAAAATCATTAAAAATGAATCTTTAGCGTGTAATTACTGATTAAAAGTGCGTTCAGGAAAATATTTGAGCATGTTACGGTTGTACTGAGGTATAAATTCGTTTTTATTGTACGTGAGAGCGCATTTCTGAGAAAACATACGGAACTAATTTGTTATAGGTCTGAAATTTACTCAACTTTCAATGAGAAACATAGAGTTCTTTGCTGAGTGTAGAAATCGGAGAAACATTACTGACGACTGCGCTTTAGGAGAAGCTCAGGCCGATGGCATAATGTTCCATGAAATTTCAGGATTGCCATTGGTTATCATTGGATGATTTGTATCGCTTCACTGTTTAAATCGATCACTTCCTTGACGCGGCTAAAGTGTCTGGATATTTTAGGGAAGTAATGTTGAAGTGCTTGACGTTGAGCTGAAGGGCTGTAGTGTTTTGCTAGAAAGAAAGCGCTGTGTTGGTACTGATCGTGCAGTGCGTTGGTGGTGATGGTGGAGAGCTTATGTGGCTATGGCTGGGTAGTTAGGCAGGGATCACCATGTTTTGGCAGTGGGAGTGCTTCTGTTTGACAGTGAGAGTGCTTTTGTTTGGCAGTGTGAGTACGGATGAAGTGTATTTTAGGGTAGATAGCGAGCGAGGAATGTTTTGACAGTGAGCGTGGAGTGTTTTGGGAATGATGGTGTAGTGCTTTGGTAGCGTACGGGAGTGTAGGTAGTGCTTCTGCATAGTGATGTAGAAGTGCTTTGGCAGTGAGTGATGAGTGCTTCGGCATCGAACGCGAGTTCTAGTGTGAGCATGGAGGGGCGAAGTAGCAATGACTAAGGAATATACCAAGCGCAATAGAGTGCAAGAGATTTTTAAGCTTTATGAGTTAAAACGCTAATAGTTCAAGCTTTTCGGTAGATATATTTTTTGGAAAAAGTTTGTTTTAACTATACAATACGTTCATTACGATTCTTGTCATAGAGGAAATTGTGTCAGCTTGACTTCCTCATAAAGAGTTGATCGGATGTGATTCGCAAAAGAAATTAACTTTAGGATAAGCAAAAAACTCGCAAAGGGAATGAAATGGTCAGTAGTTGTTTTCAATACATTTTTCCGTCGAGTAAATATAAATAATCTGTTTCTGAGGGTTCAAATAAATGCCGAAACTCATTTTAAGGTACTTTGCACTACATTTCTAATACCGACCATGGAACGGTCAACAGATTGACTTTCACAGCCCGTTTCACTCGGCTTGTGCATCAGAATTTCTTATGCACTATCTGCTAATGGTTCAGTCAGCCTTCATTTTTTTATCAGGGTAGTTGCATTTGATTACCACACGATGGCTTCACAACCTATATGGTTCAGTTGTACTGACGACTTCACTGAGTTTGTGTTGCATCATCACGCTCTAGGCTCGATGCCGTGCGTATGATGTCAAATTGTACTTTGATCACAGTCACACTTGCTTAATATATGAGCGACAGTGCCACACTGTGTTGCTAGCGTCACATTAGCTTGTGAGCATACTGTAGTACTACATTACTGAGGATGCTAGATTGCCTTTTATTGGCGCCCCTGTACGCTGACTATCTAGTGTGCGTACTGTAATGCAACATTACTGAGGCAGCTAGATATTATTTTGTGGTGATTCGCAAAAGAAAAGTACGCTCACTAACTAATGAGCGTACTGTAATGCTCCTCTATCGCGCTGCGGTGTTTCCATTCGTAATTTGAATGGTAGATTTATACTTGAATTTCATTCTAGAGTTTCTGTTTATTGTTGCCTTTAGACGAAACAACTAAGCGGTCGCGCCTGCTTTGGGCGGTCTTGCTTGAAAGACATATAGCGCTTGAATTGCTCAGTCATGCTTCCCGTTGTCTGGAATGCCTTATTGAAATTTTTCGCTTACTTCGTTGCTGGATACATGTAATAAGATGGGAGCGGACTTTTGTTTGAGGAAAATGTGTCTTTTTATGCATTATTCATTCCACATCAAGTGTTGGGAAATACTTTACTCGTGGAAATTTGGGAAATACTTTATTTAAGGAAATAATTCACTTTAAAAATACTTTACTTGAGGAAATACAATATCTTGTTGAGCTAGGAACAGTGGACGGGATGTTGTAACCGCAGAACTCCACAAGGACAGCGTTGTTCTCAGGTTTCGAAAAGAGTCTGGCTATAAATCTGTCGAGCTCAAGTGGTCAGCGTTTCGCCCAAACTTGCTAAGGCTCAGACATTCAAAAACACAAATACATACAGGCAACACATAACACAAAAGCACACAAACACAAGATTCTATAACACAAACCAGAGATAGTCTAAGAGGGGAACCAGCGACGGCCTACAAGGTGCGTGGCACACAGCGAGCCTTCCGTCTCCAGCCAATCATACCCTTGAAATAACGTGGTCATCGAAGCTGTGCACCTTACAGACCAATTGGGTTGGCGGACGGTGAGCGAGCACCAGCACATAGCCAATGGAAGTCAAAAACGTCAGGACAACGACAAAAAGCACCAATCAAAAGAGAAGAACTTGATCTGAAACGGCGAAGGATCTGGACTTTTCGAGAGAGTACGAAGCGACGGGGATATAAAGAATTCATGCCAATAATTGAGAGGATTCTAGTCTCGGTAACGCCAAAAGAGACACGACAGGCTTTGGAGTGCAAAAACCGGGAAATCTCGGCAATATGCCGACATTTCCCGGGCTAGTGTTAGCTCAGGATTGACTTCACACGAAAAATCGAAGCTGATGTTTAACTCCTTCAATAACGACAAGATTGTGCAACAAACACCCGCTCGAAGTGTGTGCTGATAATCTCTCCGAACGCTCAAGGAGACTGCGACTGTATCGTCGAAGTGTTACCCTGCAACGAGCACTCGCTCGAAGAATTACGGCCTGAGCACATCAACAATTCAACGTGAAGAGAAACACTCATGGAGAATCTCTACGCCAATTATAAGCTCACAAACAACCGCATCATTAAAATGTGGAGTCACGCGTTCACCAACAATGCGGAGGGAAACAAGAAAAGATCTACAGTTAGCCAGCCCTTTAACGCCGCCAAAACTCAGACGTGCGAAGCATGGATGTGCGAAAGATGGAGAGCAGCAGCGCCTGCCTGACGGAGCATGAGTATCACCGCCGTCGCGATAGAACTCTGAGAACTCTGTTGAGAATCCCGCGAAGTTGGAAGGAGTCTACACCGAACATTCAGCGACCGCGCATCACAGAAGAGTTAAAATTTTGTGGTGTAGAGAACTGTGAAACAATGCTAAAGTGGAAAATTGGAAATCAAAATAGCACACTGAACGGTGCTTTCAGATTGCCGCGCAGTCCAATATGATTAATGTGATGTGTTTCCTTAGCTGAGGTTCTCATTTTGTGTTGTGCATAATGCGAAGCATTCGATTCTTTGACACCTTGTTGTAAGTCAAGGTTCTATCGTTTGGCATAACCATTTCATTTCATGGTTGCGCTAGTCAGGGCATTTATTTTATGTTTCTAATTTCATGTTATGGTGTTTGATATGATATGATATGAAACATGATATGTTATGGTGCAAATTCCATGTTTGATAGTTGCCAATAAATTCTGTGTTGCGTTAAATCATGCAATCGTTCGCTGACGCTCAGTAATTTTTAAACTTGTATCTCTCATGTTGTGTATCATGTTGGGCCGAAATATGTTGACCTATTCAGTACTGCACGAATCGCACGCTAAGTGCGATTTGTGTCAGTTGTTGTCTATGCAGCCCAGGTGTAGCTATCTTATTGTGCCGGATAAAACTGTCATGTCGCAGATCATGAGCATCTTGCCTGAGGGCATTGGTGCGCAATTATTGTGGCGATATATATATATTTGCCTGTGCCTTTATCCACGTGTTCATTTTAAAATAAATGTGTTTTAATCTTTCAATGTTTGTTATTCTCCCCATGCTTGTCAACTCGGTATTCGCGGAGTACACACCAAGTAAACACTGTTAATTTCCTACCCTTCCTGTTAAACTCTCTCACTGTGTATTTCGTACCTTTATTTTCCCCTCTTACTATCGGGGGGTTTCAAGTCCCCTTGCGTTACGTGCTTAAACCGGGCACGTTTCGTAACACAAGCATGAAGAATTTGATTTCCACGTTTCGTTCTTTAACGATAACTCTAAAGACGATTGATTTTAAAATGATTTCCATAGTTTTTTGACGAGTGCAAACCTAATTTTCAGTGTAAAATTACTTACTGCTTCATTTGATTGAAACATGTCACAATTTCTAGCAATGATTGATTTGTTTGTAATGAAACAACGTGGTAAAAAAACAGCCAAAATTTTTTATATTTGAATTTTATTTTATCATTTATTTTACATGTATAATTTTATTAAAACAAATTGATGCCCTGTTTTCAGAAGCATGCCTGCATGTTAACCGAGCAAATCGATTTTAACTGCAGCTCATAAATTTAAGCGTTGGTACAATATTTTAGGGCGGGTTTGATCGGTGTCTTTCATTATTGGCCTCAGTTAGAACCTCTGCTGCACATGAATCTAAAATGGAAGTTGGAGACAGCGACACAGTGTTGTTGGTGTTCAGACTAAAGCCGCTAGATTGCTTTTTTTACAGCCACACACCTCGAGATATACTCTCCTGGTGCACATCAATATGTTCTGGCTAACAAAATCGGCTATATTTTCTTGAAGCTCGTATTTAAAACAACACTATTGCAAAGTGAACTGTTCTGAAATTTGGTTCAGTTCATTCAGGCGCTCGCTACTTATCAAAATTCGAAAGAATTTTGCTAATTTTAGATTGGTAACATCATGTACCATTGTAATCTAATAAAGTAAATTGTCTACTAAGTAGTTCAGAGAATTCATTATTTATTAATTTTGGGAAAACATAGTTACATATGTCTCGTTTTGAATTATAAATTTTTGACATGCACATTTGCTCATTTTTTACTAGCCTCCAGTAATATAAAAAAATTCAATGGAGATATAGCATTAAATTTTAGTTCTTGTATTTCACTGAATTAAAAGTTCGTTTTTTTTCATTTGACCCAGAAGAGATTACAATTTGTTAAAATTCATTTGAGTTGTTGCATCGTAAAATTTTTTATTCCATTGATTCGAAACTTCATTATTTTATAGGCTCAAGCAAAAATGGAGCATGTCACAGCAGGGTCTAATTTTTAATCGATGTAAGTGATGTTACTTTTACATTTGATGTTACGTAAGTGAGGCATTCATTTATACTTCTAGGTTTGCATTTATAAGATACTTGCAGGCTCCAAAACTTTACGCTGAAAAATTCTCCGTAGACTAATTGTTTGGTGAGGTTTTCCTTGAATATATGACTTGTTTGATGTGGGTCTGCGCTACGGTCATCAGTAAGGATTTGAATTATTTCCCAGAGATATTCCAGCGAGTATACACCCTCTTGTTTAGTCCATTGACCAATTGTCTGTCGAATTTTCTTTTGCTGTCGGTTAAATCCTTGAGACACATTCTTGTTTCAGAAGTTTTTGAGGGGTACTGCCGTTATATATATCGTTATATATATATATATATATATATAACTCTCAAAAACATGTGAAACAGGAATGTGTCTTAAGGATTTTACCGACAGCAGAAGAAAATGTGGCATTATGTTTTTGATAAGGTTGAAAAGAAAAATAAATCTTATCCTATCTTAACCAATCCCGTCTTATCCCCTACTATCCCATCCAATCTCATCTTCTCCATCATATCCTATCTTACCTCATCCCATTCTATCCCACCTCATCTTATCCCATCCCATACAGTCCCATCCAATCCCATTCCATCCAATCCTATCCTATCATACCTTAAAAGAGTTAAGTAAATGAAGGAGAGAACCAATCTGTGCAATGTAATCAAAGTTAACCAAAACAAAGTAGATCTATGGTGCAGAATTAGGCTTTTCAAAGCGAGCAAATTTCACTCTTATACGGAAAAATATATGGTGAAGCCATCGTACGCGGGCCAACAAAAAAGCGGCATCCAGTGCGGCGACGTACAATAAAATGCGGTAATAATCCACTCTCTTTAAATCAAGAGCGGCAATGTATTTCAGTTCACGTATCGCAGTGATCCTGTCTAGAGCTAGGCTCCAGTGGAATCCTGTATCTTTAATACGAACCTAACCGAATGTGTAATGTACTCAGAATTTGAGGAACGGACAGACGCGCCTTAAATACGTTTAGTAATAGATAAAACCCACGTTGCTGTAATTCATTCCCTTCAAGTCCATTCAATTGCTTTGTTCTCAAGATACTTTAATTTCATAATATTTTACTGTGTGCTTACCGCGTTTGTGAGTGCGTTTTTCCATCATTCTCTGCAAAACCGAAGTATTCATGTGGAATATGAAAACACAAAAAGAAAATAATTTAATCCTTCGAATGATATTCTTTCAAATTTTTTCCTCTGTGTCTAAACAAGATGGCGGGAGTTTCCTGAAAATTTTATTCGTATTTGCAGCAAAGGTTTCCTAACATTTCAAGAGACCTTAATCTAAGATAGTTAACTTCAAACGCCTTCATCATCGGGGCTTGCGTCAATTTTAAGAAAGAAGGACTTCATCGCATCCAAAAGAAATACACGAAAATAAAGCCACTGTAAGCGTGCATCTCCATCGAGGGGATACGGCCGTCACAGGCACTCTCATGGCCGCAGCCCTAATGCGGAGGATTTGATTAGGAGCGCCACAATGACATTACCCCGGGACCGGACGTGGGGCGGGCGGGCGCTGCCTGCATCATTATGTTAACCTCGTAACTCCGATGACTTTTAGGATTTCTTGTCGGGTGCATGCTGAGGTAGTCCCTGCTCGTCGTCACGCTCATGGGACTAAGGTAAGTAACTTCGTGCTGCTCTACTAATTCTCATGAAACTTTGATAATTCTAAATAATACAAATTTAACTCCTGTACTAGGTACGGATATTTATTCGCGGTGTATTGCAATTAACTTTTAACATCTTGTAGGGTGAAAACTTTAATTTCTGAAACAGAGACCCACTCACTAGCATCTGTACACGTACTTACGGGTGCTGGTAGGGTAAAGAGTAAACTGTTGATAAAAAATGTGCCACCACTCTCAATTATTTTTCCCTTGGTGAGACAGAAACAGGTTTCACCGCCGGTGGCGCAAGGAATGGATTCTGTTTGAATCTTGTTCATCAATATTATGGTCCAACAATCTTTTCATTCCAAAGGCGTCTGCTGAGATTAATTAGACTAACATTTAATGACTTATGAATGAAATCTTTTTCATCTTATTACGAGAGAAAAATTAATAATTGGTTGTAGTCACAAATAAATTTAGTTTCAGGTTGAACTGGATTTCATTAATTTTCAGTAAGTTTTTTTTTCATTTATTTCAGCAAGTGAATCAATAGATGTTCATCAAATTAAACAAATTTAATGAATTTTGCACATTTTTTTGATCGTTACGTCATATCCAGTTCAAAGATGTTCGTTTAAAATATCGGAGACTAGAAATGTAAAGTATTCTTTGTGAAGGATATCATCTAGTTAAAAAAAGTTTTCTAGGGAGAATAAATACATTTCTAGAGCTTAATTGTCACACTTATTCAATTGAAATGAGTTGCTTCCATGTATGTAAAAATAAACTGTGCTGAATTGATGTCTGGAAAGCATATTATTTAGTACCAAGTGTTTCATAATTTACATCATATTTTTGCTAACTCATGCAGCGGTTTACCTTTTGTGCTGGCAATACAACTCCAAGTATTGGTTTATTTGTACAGTAATGCATAAAATCAGCCAAATTTGTTTCACAGCAGGAGGGCAGACAGGATTTTTCAATATAAAATTTGCAAATCAACGCCATCAATTTTTATAGAATTTTCATCTAAAAAGGAAATTGAAGGATGATTGAGTCACTTCTTCGTGACCATGACATGGCTTAGAACATTATTAGGAGACTGCAGAGCACACCCATGATAGCAACAGCTCCAGCCTGCTCATAAAGATCCACACGTCAGAGTCGTGGTCGCAGACTTCGCCCAGTTTGTGATGAATTATCTTGCTAAATTGAGACAGCGCTAATTTATTGTTGATTTCCCTTATTACAGGGCTACCCAAACTTTTAAAATCCCTAAGAGATATGCAGTGATACTTTTCGGTTAAATAAAAACGAACAATATTTCCTATGATTATTTCTGACACGATAAAAAATAAAAGTGTATCTGAGCTTGCTGAGGTCTGTCATTAGCCCCTGCCCTTAGGATAGACCATTTAACCAAAGGAAATATCGTAATCATCAGTATTCTTGCGACATGAGTTAGTCAGGGTACTTATTTTATCACTGGAGGATTTGGGTTACACAAGAGGTGTGAGTTCTTCTCACCATTTTGCTTTTCTCATAGTTCCTCCATAGTTGGGTATTGACACAATGCTTCCAACATCACCAGGCCTGATGCTAGATTACATAGACAAAATATCAATGATATCAAACTAGTGGTCATAACAGTGGGATCAGTGTTGAAGGAATTAAATAGAAATATATAAGTAGATTCGTATAATTTCCATGAGAACGCTTATGATTTGGAGTGTGGGTGATCAAAAGTTACATATGTGGAGTGTGGGTGATCAAAAGTTACATATGTGGAGTGTGAAGATAAGTTGGGTCCGAATGTTTACTTATCGGGCCTACTTATTTCTGTTCTTCATGGTCTTCCAGATAATTCCATTCAATTTTCCATTCCATATTTAAATCCTAATGACTCACAGAAAAAGCAACGGAATACTATGCCATTTTAAGATTTTATTTATCAGACTAGAAGAGCAAAAATTCTCCTTCGAAATGGCTGCTTTCGGCTATAATAATGGCTTCTATACGCTTCCGAAAGCTCGACATGGCGGGGATAATTTCTGCCGTTTCCAACGACTCGACGTTTTCCATGACTTTTTAATTGAGGACTGGCACGCTTTTGTAAGGCTTTGCACTAGCTTTGGCCTCAATTTGCGATCAAAAATAGCAAACCAACGGATTTAGGTAAAGTAATTTGGAAGGCCAAAACTCTTCTAGAATCGCACTCTGGACCTCTTCAGCAAGTCAACGGTTTTGGTAGCCGTGAGGGCGGGATTCGAGTCCTGGTGGAACTTAAACTTCTTGCTTGAAGCCTGAGCCTTCATGCATGGAGTGATTTCTGTTTGAAAGACGTTGCAGTAGGATTTGGCATTCACGTTTTTGTTGTCGACGAAAAAGAGGGTAAAGACGTCTGGCCCTCTTGTAACCCTGCAGAGGGTCATGACGCAGATTCATTTTTTCAGGGTCGTCGTGAGTTGAACGTCATTGCTCGAAGTGGCAATCTAGTGATCGCCTGCATCTGTTACAAGCTCTATCAACTGTAAAATCTTCTCGTCAGGAAAGGACCTGATGGTCGATCGGCTGGTCTTGAACCAGTTCAAAACTTTCATGTGATTCCACAAACGAGCTCTTTTCATCATTCTAGCTTAGATATACTTCGTACCTTGTGTGTAAGAGATTATGCCAAGGTCTTTGTTCGCTCGGTGAATAAGTTGTGATGCTGCGAGCCTCTTCTTAACCAATTTCGATTATAGCACGGTTGGATTGACCTTGGAACTTTTTTTGAAGCCGGCTAGAAAATGAGATTCGCAAATTTTATCTTTTCTTCACGTGTGGGTGGGTTTACAATGATGAGATTTGTCAACATGTTTACGAACATTACAATATGTTTAAGATATTGAAGGGATTTTGCAATTAAGACTGGGGATCGGCTAGCACCACAAAATTCTCAGATAGCTCAACGTTTTACTTGCTCCATTGCGTAATGTTTATGCGGCGAACTCTGGATGTTAAATGTTGGCTCATAATAATTGATGAATTTTAGCTCGCTAGCGTTTAGAAAGATCATAATTGCCAACGTTGTTAAATTTGTATAGATGTAATTGAAAGGCCCTGTACATTTGTACTTAGGATATTAAAGGAGAGAACCCAATTGAAGCGGTGTAGTGCTTGAAGGATTGAGGCTGTTACCCTGTCAGATTTTTGTGAATGAGTCTAATTTTGAAATTTTTTCATTGTTTATCGAGTTGTGCCAAACTTTTGTTGTAACTGACGATATTTAATTTCGGAACTAATGCTGGGCCAAAATACACCCGACTTCATTTTATTTTCTGTCATATCAGAAAATGATAATTGGAAACTGAACTTTTTATCTACATTCATTTTACTGGAAAAGCTTCACTGAATATCTCCTTAGATGTTCTATAGACAATTCAGTTCCGTGCTATGGGAAATCAATGATAGATGGTAGCTAACCTAATATCGCTCCTTCAATGAATCACATTTAAATTGGGACAAAGTCTCCTAATACGACTGTGACGTCACAATTTCCGAGTCTCAACTAGGAGATGATTGGTGATTGTTAACATCAAAACGCTGTATACTGTGTGTCATCGTTCGAATAAACTACGGTTGCCACAAGCCTTTGCCGAGGAAGCCCACCTTTTTGTCACCCTTTCTAATATATTTGTAGACTTGAATACTTTTAAGGCTTGTAAGGAAACCTACGTATAATAATAATGCAGAACGCTTTGTGCAAGTAATTTCATTGTGTATAAATGTGTTAACAAAAAGTATTATTTAAGTAAGTAAGTTTTTAGATGATATCGCTGGCAGTAAAAGAAACGTGTTCTTAACGGCTTTGAGGTAGCGTCTTCGCAGGTGTTCAGAGAGGAGACACTCGGGTTCTGAACGAAACATCAGGCGCAGTATGCTGATCTCTTTCACCACAATCACCGAGCATAATCAACATCAAACACAATTACCATTGATAAAAACAGCTTTGCTATAAAGGTTTCTCCCATTAACAGAGGAATCAATTAACGAACAAAATTGTCACAATATTCATCATACTTTTTACTATTAACTTGTTGTGAAATGCTTAATATAGTACGTGGATTGTGCTGAACTGACACTTATTCGTCAGCGTTTGTCTGCAGCTCGAAAGACAATTAGTCGACGAGAGCGACGAGTGCCCTGAAATTATCGCTACTTTTGCCCTCCAGGCCTGCGGATGACTTCGTTCTTATTGCCACTTTTGTTAGTAATCTAACGTGGCTCAGACCTTATTTCCGTGCATGAAAATACAAACGTTAAAGCAATCGTAAATCAATGAAAGATTGTTTGAATTGAATATTGTTGTTACATGACGAAGAACTAGTTTCCAAAGGATAATGTTGGAAGTGAATATAATGTTATACACATAATTGAAATTTGACGAGAATGAATTCACTCATGCCAATGAGTTATCGCACGTGTGTCTACTATTTATTACCATGAAGAATATAATAATGTTCATGGGTTACAAACAAACATAGCGACGCATAAACATACACACATGTGTTATAAAAATCGATTAAGGAACATTTACTCTACAGTATGTCAAATACTGAAACAATGCTGAACAATGGAAATGGGGAATGAAAACGAAATTCAATTACGTCGTGTTAAAAACACATTCGTGTTCGTCAAATGAGTATGAGAACTCAATCTGAAGACTAAAAATAATGAAGTTGAATTCTAAGTAATGTCCAAGTTAAAATTGTGAGAGTTACTGTAATTGCCATAGAATTGAAGCATGAGTCAGAATTAATTGTTAAAAAATAAGCTGCAAAAAAGTTGCAGATATTTCACCCAACTAATTCGGGAACGACAGTTTTTAACTTAAATAATTTTTTTTTGAAGTCAGTCGTTCAACAATATGACAAACTGTTCATTTGCTATTATGAACCATTAAATATTCAATCTTCTATGCGAAAATTTCTACTCCTAATGACACCGCTCTGTCGTCGAACACATATGGACGTTTATTATTTTTTTGAACGAGTCAATGAATAAAAATATCTAGAAAGCTTCGACCTCCAGGGTCATTATCAACCTGAAAGCGAGTGTAGAAAACTAGTCAAATGTGAATCGAAATATATCTGTCATAGGAGAAGAGAAGCAAAAACATAAAAGAAACTAAAAATAAAAATGGCCAGTATCAATATTGCATTACATGCAAAGGGAAAGCTGATTGCATATATTTTAAAACTGGTTTTCCTGATAAAATGTTTCGGTGCTTGTAAATGAGCATTTTATTCTGCTTGTGATAATAAGGAGAGGCTGTTTTACGATTATCAGTAAATTTTTGAAAAATTGAGTTAAGGTTGATGGAGCAGTTTGAAACCGGTTTCTTGAAAATATTCTTATATTAATTCAATTTTCCAGTTTCACTCCGCGGGGATATCAGCCAGTTTTGGGCCCTAAGGCCTGAAATGGCCCTAACTCATTATTTCGGCTTATTTAACAGGGCACTACGGTTCTTGACTTACCTGTACGTGCAATATTAGATGTTGCGAGAAAATCCTTTTAAAGAATAACTAAATTTTTAGCATTGATGCCTTAATCTAAATAGTTGAATTAATTGAGAATTTGAGCATGCGTTTTTCTTGACACTCCTATCCAATTTTAATTATTTAAAATGCTAAAATTTTGCATGAAAATATAAGGAATGAACTAACTTTCGTAATGTTTGTTAACTTTCAACGCAAGTAATATTTTGTTTTTCGGTTACATTTACAGAATTTCATGAATCGGTTGTCAAAACTGAACTATGTAGTTACACTCGATCACTTGGGCATGCTATGGAGTTAGTTCTAATTTTAATGCGCTGGGAGTTCATTTCTGTCTCATTTGGAATTTCATTTTTCTCAATCTAATAGAATAGAGCTAGTGTGAATTCGACCTCGTGAAAATTTTTAGCTGTAACTCACTTTTATCTCAGTTTTGTTATGTTCCTATGCGGGATTTTTGATACAAACATCGATTTGAGTTGTAGAATGATTTCCTCATAGAGACTTTTCCGTTCTAGTTGTATGTTAATTAATTGACTTAATAAAAATTAATGTTTCCGGCTTCAGAGTGTACTTCAACTGATCTGACTGATGATGAGAAACACTAATATTGTGCTACTGCTTTTAATTTATTTTTCTTTTTTCTTTTGTTCAGGCGAGCAATCCGATTTGAATTTCTGATTAGAAAAAAAACTCCCTCTAGAGCGACAGTCACAGCAGATATTTTTTTACCCTTGTAAATAGATGCATTATTGGATATGATCAGCAGAAGCTCCGTTTAAATACTCACCACAAGTTTTTGATAGAACTATCCTTGTAAATCTGTTTCCATGGGAAAAATTAATTCTGAAGGTACCCAGTTCTGATTTGCACTAATTATCTATTTCAGGTATCACGAAGCGTAAATGAAAATATACGTACATAGAAACACGAGCATTCCAATTTATTTCAGAATGTAAAAAGTGGCTTAGTTTTTCCTCTGACAGGCAGACGCTACAGCACAGCCTCGTAGCATGTGCGAAGTGGCAGATATGCTCGCTATGTTTACTGCTCTTTAGGTGGAAGCCCTTCCTCTTCTCGATTTTGCTGGCATTCATGAAACTTCACGCACGTATTTATAAAAGTTTCTTTTAGCGGAAAAGCAGAAGCAAAGAGCAGGGAGGAAGCGGACTAAGTTGCGAGGAAGAGCCGTGCTTCCTGAGTTGCATCGGGATCCTTTGATGCAGCTTTCCTGCAGGGCGAGGATGCGCTCGCTTCTAAAAGCAAGCCTTTCTGTACCAAACACATGCATTCCCTTCTCTCGAGCTTTACTTGCTTTTGTCAGCATGGACAAAATAACACGGTCCCGGCAGCAAAACGTTCCGTAACGCTTATGATCCATAAAAAAACACGTTAATGTTTCAATTTACGAGCACAAGTTGGAGCGTTCTATTGACAACGGGAAAGTTTAGGATGGGAGGTTACTGTTCGATGGTTTGAAATATGGTTGCTTTATGAAGGTATTCCTATATTTCTTTCCCTGATTTCAAGTGTTCAATATTGGGGGTAAAAGTTACTGATAATGTCAAATAATTCGAAAGAAACCTAAGTGAACACGTAAGAAATGAATTTTCATTGATAGCACTTATGCTTAATGTGAACATTCACAATATAAATTTTCTGTACATTTAATTTCAATTATTCCAAGGTACTAATCAAGAAAAATGAATGGCGGGAAAATTTAATTAACAATCCCTGAATATTATGAGTGAAGGTTTTGCATGCTCCTATTTGCGAACGAAACTCAGAGACGAAACAAATGATCAATTTAAGTTGTCCTCTGAGAATAAAATACTGCGCCACCAATGCCTGCTAACTTTGGCTAACGTCGGCTTAGCCCGACCCGCCGCTCGGAGGATCGGCGCGTGCTAGAAATAACAGAATTTCATTAATAACAAATTACATGATGCTATTGCTTTCGAGCCAAGCCTTCTCCCTCATGCAAATCAAGCGTGGTCATTTAGTAACATTATCACTGAGAAAAATTTGTTCCAAAACCGACACACTTTTGTGTGTCAAGTTGTCACAAAACCAGCGCACAAAAAGTGTGTTAACAATATACATTATCAGTCTCTGTATTATGACCCACTTATGTGTTTCATGGGTTTTACGACACACTTAAGTGTGTCAACCATGACACACTTATAGTAAGTTAACTTTTTTTAACATAAATGTTTCACTTTTTCAGACTGGCCCTGATTACACTAATATACGAACAACGTCTAAGAATTGGGAAAAAATTAGCGAAGGTATTAAGGGTTCTAGGGAGAATTATACTCCATTCACAAAATGTAAACACAGTTTGGTTTTCTACAAAAATTACTGAGCCATTTGAAACGTGAATATATGATTTAACTCTCTAAATCGCTCTAAATGTAGCCAAAGGAAATGGTCCAATGGGTATCAAAGTATTTATGAATAACCATTTGACACATATAGGTGGGTCAAAAATTTCCTCAGTGTACTGAGGTGTTCGCTTATTTCTAACCTAGTGCTGTGGTTAAGGTGCTAATTAAAAAACTGAATAACTTTTTGCTGCTGATATTTTATTTTTCAGTGGTGGTGAATAACCGGGTCAGTTACCTCTCGGGCCATGGTAGCGTCTAGTTGCTGCTCGACTTGACCTGACAATAGTTTTTTTTATATTCTTGAGGAAAGTTGATACATCTTCACTTAAATGGCATCTATAATTTATGAGAAGCGTGTTCGTCCCGAAAAGCTTGAAATCATTTAATCACGGCTAATAATTTAAATTATGAATTCCTCCGAGGCGGAATAGGAAGTTGTTGTATAACAGTAATACTCTGCGCGCTTTTGTCTAAACCTTCAAAAAACACGCTCGAATTGAGTTCTTTCAATTTTGTGCAGATACGAGTCATTTTTCCACTAATCAATGAGCACGGATGAACAAGGTGGAGTTTTTTGGAGCTCTGTTGCTACTCTCACGCCTATTTTGGAGTCAAAATACTGAAGAGGGATAAAAGTCCTGCATTCGACAGTGTGAAATATGTTATTGGCTGGAGGGGGCAGGATTTTGTTTCTGAGTTGTAGGCGTCTCTTTTATCGGAGAAAAATAAATTCTTTGGGGGGAAAACTCCCGGATTCTCATGAAAATAGCTAAAGAGCCGATCAGGGAAGTAGTTATTTTGCTGCCTGCTGTATCCAAAACGAGTGTTACCAATAACTCATAACTTATCGTTTGAGTTAGCAGCCTGTCTAGCAAAGTTGTACGGTTGGGCCCAACTTAAAATTCCGACTATCAGGTGAAAATAGCTTTTTATGGCCACCTGTTTATCAGAGGCACCTAAGCAATATATTTGAATAGCAGTAAGGCACCAATTACTTAACATATTATCATTAAATAAATTCGTGTTCTAAAATTGTTCGGAGGAGAGTTAATTAATTTTTTCCCAACATGCTTTAGAAATTTCGTGCGAGGTAATTCATTTGCATTTCTGTCTGAATGTAAATATGTATGCATCCAGCATGGAAAGACGCGTGGGCTTCACTTGAACGTATTCTAAGTAGATAGTTTTTAATGAGTTTCAGTACACAAAGGTAATCAAGAATGTGTCAAAGATGCTTACTAGTGAAAGTTAGCAAACCTTATCTCATTAACATCCAAATGCATTTCTTGCATCAAATAAAACGCATGTCGTGAGACGATTGGTACGCAATTGAGTGTCATTGCTCAACTCTAAATATGTTGCTGTGAAGCATTTCTTGAATTCTTCTGTCAACATATTGCGACTATACAATAGAAGGAATTGTAAATATTTTTTCATTTCGAGGAATTATTTTTTTAGATTAGAAATAAATACGTATTTTTCAATAGAATAATCTTTCCGAGCATATTTTTATTCATGCATCCTGTTCAACTTACGGTAAGCCATTCACAAGTCATGAATTGGAATATAAGTACTGTACACGTTTCCTTTCATCACGTTGCTACCAATAAGCGTTTCTCTTATTTCAAAAATATATATACACGTAGCAGAACTGTAAAGTAACTAAACTTTGATGTTCATCATTTACGTGAAAATTGAAAGAACTAAACGTAGTTCACATACGATGGAAGACAGCGTTCCCGGCTAATGAACCTCGCCCATGTGAAGGGCCGAGGCGCAGAGGCGCAGCATGCCGATGGTCTCAAATAGTTCTGAGGTACGCGGTCAACTCGATGGTTTTGTTAACGAGTCTGATGTAATTGTCGGTGACACCTTCCTTCCCTCACTGTAGAGTGGAAACGAGCTGGGTAATGAGCCACACAGTCCTTAATTAAGATTTGAATGGACAGGGTTCATGTTGGACTTATGTACACGTACCTCAAAGAGCTCCCATGAACTAGAGGAGAAAATTGCGCCAGCCAATAATCCTGACGTTACATTAAAAGCAGTGTAGTTATGGTATTCTCGTAGTCAAGGCAACTTGATGGAATATTTCATACTTACACCGGTTATGTCGACAGCGTTACAGTCTGTTGTGTCAAGAGATGAGTTAATCAACAGAATTATCCCTTCGTTCTCTTAGTGGGAGTTAGACTAGGATATCCATTTCATAATAAGTCACTCGAACTGTTATTCTCGGATAGAAGTCATCTTTCTAGAAGTTCATGAATTCCTCCAATGATCGTTTGATATCTCTTGAGCAGACAATTTCTCGAAGATTCGAAAGGTATTAAGTCTCGTTGGTGTATCGATGATTCTATTCGCTTATCCCTTCAGCTCCAGAATACAGGCCCCTATGAGGTGTTCTGCAGCAGACTGCCGTTTGAGGCAGCTTGACTGTTCTATGTATTCTGCTTCTGACAGGCCTCGCTCCCCAGGGAGTCTTCCCAATCTCTTCGCTGACAGCAATCTCACACACACTAGGCATTTAAACGGACATTTAATGAACCCATTCTATTGGCTATAATCACCTAGGGATTTTTTAGTATTATTAAGCGAAGTAATGTGCTGTACAGCAGCTGATGTAACACAGTTTGGCAGGACGTGGATTTTCACATTTGTCACACGTATTTTACATTTGGTTGGACTTTTATACCTTTCGAATGCGATAAATATCATGTTTAAGACAGTTCGGATTTTCTTTCTTCGTCTGCGTTTGAATCCGGATAAAAAATGGTTTAAATCTGAAAAGTACTTGAAGGATCATCGTTAAGTTTATACGTTGTAATTTTTCTTCACTCCAACGATTTAGGAAAATTTAGTGAGTTTATTCAATTTACCCTCAAGTCACTAGGCTGCTTCAGCGATATTATAGGCTGATTTTTTGCGAGCCATCCTGTAAAACTCATTATTCTTCAATCATGTTTTTGAATTCAGAGAAAAATACTTGAATTTTTACCGTTTCTAATTATTTTTTGCAAACTATTATCAAAATTTAGCATGGGTGACTTTGTACAGCAATTCAAGGCCATGTATAAAAGATAAACTCTGCATTGGGTTATAACAAATTTTCGCTTAATTCTCAAATAAACGGTAACTACAGTGAACATCAACACTAAGTTCTTTCATTACTCTTCGTAGATAAAAGACTCCCACACCCATATGATTCTAACCTTCGAAAAAATTCTGTACATGAATTGATGACAAAAGAGACGACAGGAAATAGTTTCCCGTTCCTTCTCGTGAAATTTCACATAGCTTCTAAGTGTTGCACACAAACAGGCACACGTACCAAACAAAAAAACCCTGACGCACACACACTGCTTTTGATTCACTTATTCCATTGACATTGAAAAAAATTCGTAATCAAAGTATTGAATCCTAGTGCTATAAAACATGGTTCTAATCGGTACCCAACACATCATGAGCTGAAATGGCGCAAAGTTTCTGCTACTTTTGAGTGTCTCCAGAAGCTAGTTGAAAAAAAAACTCGCCAGTGAAATACTTCGAACTTGATTCTTCGAAAAGTTCTAATGATATCGTGTTCTAATCTTAGTTGTATAACCTTCTAATCCATACATAAGAAAGTGAGATATTAAAATCTATATTAAAGTAACATCTTGAGCATGAATCTCATGAAAACACACTTGTCCTTTGACTCTTTTAAGTTTTTAAATCCCTCTTTATATTTTTCTTGTTCGTCAAAAACGTTTGAACTTTCAAGAAGATTCAGAGTTGTGTTTAACTTCAATAGCTCACAGGCTAGTTTCAAAGCTGCCTATATTGGATACACCTTGGCCTCGAAACAAGATGTAAGCAGCACAGGCATACCTTAATTACGGGTAGGTGGCATTCCCCAACATTTCAGCCGAGATCATTCTCTGAACGTTCCAATACTTGATACTTCCAAAAAATAATTTTAAATCCTTCGTTTCTTCAGTAATGTAATTGACAAGCATACCGCTGAGGCCACACAGATCAAATAACGGAGCCCTATTATAAACGTGAAATACATTGAGAACTTGAATTCGCTCGAGCTGGTCTGAGTAGTAACCTGTCTCATTTTTCAGCTGCAGGCTGTCACTTATTTCCATTGTGTTTTGCGTTTTCGTAAGCGTTAGCAGTGCTCGCGATATCTTGCGAAAATGATAGCTCTCAAACTTAATTTTTACAATTGTTTTACATAGAGAGTGTCAACCCTAGAAAGTGGCGACACTTCGTTGTCCTGTTTTAGGATAGTAATTTTCAAGTTGATTAGATGCAAGGTGCATATTCGTGGACTCAGATATGAGATCGAGAGCCGTACGAGTATAATTGGAAAATTGAATACAGGTTATTTAAATTTGGTATTAAATATGATTTCGTGTTATTGGTCGAAGTAATGTTTATGTTAAGATCTATATCTCACTCTATTAAGGAAAAATTCAGCTTGAAATATTATTGATGAACATTTGTTGATGGTTTAGGTCATGCATGGATACTAGTATATTTGACGTTTTAATTTAATTGACTTAAAAAGTATTTCTCAGTAACTAGCTTAATATATATTCTCATCGATTCACCACATATAATGTGAAATCTCACACTATGACAGCGAATTCTGGGTATCCACATTTGAGTAACTCTGAAAATGCCGATGGCATTGCTTCAATACATTTCTCCCATTAATAGAATAAAGTCCTAAGCCGCAAACACAAATGTTTGATCTTCAAACTTTACTGGACGTTCTTGAAATTTTTTCAGGGGATTGGAATAGGAAGTTAAATGTTACTAGAGCTGGGTTTGTTTACGTGGAGAGGTTTGGAAATTTTCGATGATCGGGACCTGAACCGTGAGCAATATTAATATTCGGTGGCATCATAGTACATAAATCACTCTAAATTATTATTGAAAGAGCTGTCGTATTTTTAAACTATTCCAAATTCCAAAGCATTTAAATTTATGATTATATTGAGCGATGAAATATCCTGAAAGACATTGACGGTTATGTTCCTTCCATATTTCAGATAACCTTCTGCATTGCTTGCAACACATAAATCTTGTGCATGGTGACATTGCTGACCAGTGGTTTATGCTAACTCGAAAGTGTTAAGTTCTCTGTACTGAGGTTGCATGTAGGAAAATCGCAGTTTGTTTCAACGCTGCCGATTTCTGAGCATCAGCACCGTAAATGGTACACTCCATATGGTACAACTCGATATTAAAATTTATAAATAAGAATGATCTGTCTCATCTTTATGTATGAATAAAAATCATAAACTTTCGACAACGTGTTTTTTTCGAGTTCCTTCCATTGAAGCAAAACAATAAATGTCTCCAGTCATCTAATTTTTGTCGATTTTTGAACTCAAAGGTGCTCAAAGAACCAGCGAAAGTGTTACAAAAGGTCACAGCAGCTGCTAACGAGTGTGAACTTATTTCCCGTGGTAAATTTTCTGACCTCATCAGAGCGTCGTTGACCGGTTTGAGCGCTATCGGGTAAAAATGTGCAGATTAAATACACAAGTACATTAACGTTCAGTTCAGCCGTTTGAACACTTTTGATGTCCTGCAGCCTTGTGATCCACAAATATTATTAATTTCATAATCATCTTTTAACCCCTCTCACATTACACGAGTAATCCAGGCAGTGAGGTTCGTGTAAACAGACATACTCTAACATCTCATTGCAGCAAATTTGAATTTCATGACGGTCATCAGGAATAATCAACGCTTCAGTATTATAAGCACACTGCTCGCAGCTAGAATAAGACAACACGTCCACTCAAGAGCATCTAAAACAACTGGACTGTAAGTATATTTAAATTTAAATATCATATACGTAGGGTTTCAGAACCCCAAGCATTTCAGGGGCTATAAACTTTAACAATCCAATATCAGCAATCAAATTGGATGAAACAATTGAGCGTCTGAGAAAACTCTTCAAGTTGCTGCACATCTCAATTGCAGCGGCTTCATTCAGGTGCTGAGTTGAATTTGCTCGAGGGGGATCTTGAAGAGTTGCCACCTCAATTCTCCCAGCTTATACGTTCCGCGAGAAATACACCGGGGACGAAGCAGTTTAAAAAATATTTTTACCATTGTCATGAGAGTATTAGATTCAATTGTCAATTTGAAATGTTCGGAGAATTTTGTTCAGATGGAGGGAAAATAAATTTATGACAACTGTTTCAAGCACAATAATCATTTTCAGTTTGAATAAGAATTGCTTTGGCAATACTTTTCTAGAGGAGAATTTCATGAAGAGTGGCTTTGAACGTTTAAAGTAGATGAAATTTCACTGTCTACCAATTTTCTGTATGAAGGAGAGAATTGACTACAGAATTGTTTTGGTGCTTGAGTGCTTGCTCAGTGAATATTACAAAGGAAAAATTCGTAACATTTTTGGAGGATAATTCTGTTCCACAAAAAGGTTCAAGTTCGCTGAACTCAAGTCGATATTTTAGCTGCCTCAGGCTCGATAAGGAGCACATAGAATGAGAAATGAATTATTGTTCATAATTCAGTATTTTATGCCCTAATTTCTCGCATCTAATTTCAGAAAATTAAGAAATTTTGGTCTGATTTTGCACTAAGGGAGACTCCAGATCTGACTTAGCGCACATTTGCATCACGAGTCAACGCTACGATCAGTCTGACGGTGCACTGCGCTCCCATTATATGATTATTACCAATCACAAGGACGTCTGCTATCGTACGCGCAATAATGTTTTAAGGTCACCAAACTCGATCGTGGAGCAGAACTCGTCAATAATGACCGTGTCTTTAAAGCACAGAATATTAGATTCTGCATTCAGCAGATAACATTTCCGATTTATTCAGTTTAATATCGTTGCAACAATATAGTCCGTATAAACAAATGTTATTCGGTTGGAAACTCTCAGATACTTATCAAGATTTGCCATTTTTCTTCGGTTTTATCACGTTATCATTACAAATATTCGATTTTCGGATATTGTGAAACGATCATTAGTATTTGATACTATTTCCACCTAGATTTTTAACCTAGGAAACTAGAATTTTTTTTCTGCAATCCGAAACGTTTGTTTCTATCACGATCGTCTTAATTAAATTGGATTTTCGTTTTATCTATCGCGGAACAGTAGCAAACAGTACAGGGCATGAGGCGGGAACCTCCGCCATACCCAAGAATTGAAATGAGCGCACCCAGCATGCTCAAATTTCAGTTAGCAAGGTTTAATTTTTCAGCCTAGATTGTCTCGTCGAATAAAGAAAGGGTGAACGGATGGAAATTTGGGATTTAATACAGTTTTGCAAGTAATTTAATAAATGCGAGGCATTTTCTTAACTTGATAGAACTCCTACATCAATGTGTTACGACAAAATTATAACAATAATTTTTTTTGGAAGATTATATGTTGGCGCAACGTATGTTTTATATCTTTTTCTCAATTTTCGTTCCCTTTTTGGTATCAATGTGTTTCATACGGGCAAATAAATGTAATGCACGAACAAAATTCTGTATTGGAGCCATATTGTATTTTTTTGTATTTAACTGTTGTCTACAGACTTAATTGTGTTAATTTAATTGTATAGGTTACCTGAAAAATGCTAAATTTGAAATAATGCAGCTATATCTCGTCACAGCTGCGAATGAAATTTCTATTGCTATTATTATCAAGTAAGTTATTTTGAAAATGCTTATTTCTTTGTGGAATCGATGAAGTTATTTTTTCATCATTCAGGGGTGCATGAGTTTGTTTCAACTTTCCGCATATTCTTGAATCAGAAAACACATAACTGAAGATGGAGGGAGGTGGTTTAAATTTGAAAATGTGTGCAAACCAAATGCACATTTTTCACTGATTCTTCTATTTATCTTACAGACGCGATTACTTAGAATTCAGCCGCTGGAATCATTAAAAAAACATTGTAGTCCAAAAGTTCTTTTCTGCATTTGTCCTTCATTTTAGAATGGAATGAGTAAATCATTATTCAAACGAAAGAGCTTCAAAAGCAGTATTCAAATTTTATACCAGCTTTCAACTGCCTCAAACATCAAACATTTCCACTTTTAATCGACAAAATTATGCACTTCATATTTATCGAAATGCAGGAGGTCAAACGGCAACAGAAACAAATCAAAACTGTAAAACCAGCATTTTAACCTTTCGTTGTCTGAAATAGAAGTAAAGATTTAAAGAAATCAATGACTGAAATCAATCATAAATGCATATACATTAATGGAAAATCTCATAAGTTAAAGCGCTTTCCCATAGCACACTTGCAGATGAAGTGTCTACATGTATGAAATCACACCTTAGAAAATACAAAGAGTTGGACACATTTGAGATTTGTTAATGAATATTGAAGATTAGTTACAAAAATAGTGTTCAAGTATGAAACTGGTGATGCAACTACCGTTAAATCCCCCAGCAGACGTTAAATTTAAGTCTCAGAAATTAGCTGTTGGCCAAGTTTAGAGGCCCATAAGTGGCGAAACGGTAATGTGAACTTTTATTCAGCAACATCAGATCTTGCAATCCAGCAAAAAACTTCAGTCAAGGATGAAAGAGCTTAGGCACTTATAACATGCCTGTTAAAGGTCAAATTAACTAAAGTCCAGTAATTGAAATAATCTTGAAATTATTGTTTACCGGAAAGCTGGATAACAACAATATTTAAAACCTTAAAATCACAGTTTAATAATTGACTTCAAACTCATTAAATGAATATATAACTCGACTGAACTTGTATGAAATGATTATCAATTAAAAAATTGATATCAACGACAGAAGAAGGCACGTATTGTTTGAATTTATGTTCACAAATTTAATATCGAATAAATTGACTTAAAAAATGACATAAGTAAAGGGACCTATGTCATACGCCCTGACAAATTCATACGTCGGGCAATTTAAAAAATGAATGTCCTTTTTTTAAATGTTTTCTGCTGCAAAATATTGAGTGAGTGCACAAAAGGGCATTCAAAACAATGTAACGTTTCATCCAACTAATAATGAGCCTCTTCTAGTCTGTATCGTGAAAGAATATTATATTAAACCCAGGAAAACGCGTTGTAGACCTTCCAAAAATTATTCTACAATTAGAGGAAGTGCAGTATCTGAATTAATTGTCTCCGGCGAAACGAGTAATTCGGATTTTTTTTCACATCGTTCAATAATATTGCACTCATTTGATTCTTGATTTACAGATACCTTTGAATGAAAGATTATGACACTTTCCTCATATGGTGGAAAACACATAAATGAATAAGTTCGTTTGAAATGGAGTTTAAAATTTCTGAAAATGTTTTCAGTTTGTTCGATGGTGAAACGGGATCTTACATTGGTCCGTAAAGTTTTGGAAAAAAATTAAAAAATTGCCTTTTGTGGGATCAATCTGTGAGGACATTCGCTTTGTTTCATTTCCGTATTTTGTACCTCAGTATGAGGGAATGAAGAAAAAAATTTCGAATTGTTTACCAAATACTTTCCATGAATAAACTTTAAGCTGGTTTTAGTTAATAGTTTCTAAATAGGCTTTAATTGTTTTGCTTGCAATTTTTATTTCGAGTAAAAGTTTATATGGTATTTTTAGTTCTCTCCTTTTTACTTAAGATCGGGAAGCCTCCCTATAACTTTTATGAGAATGATATACCAATATCGTTCATTCACCTCTGTAGCTGTTGGCTCACTTCAACAATTTAGATTGTGTTTTTTAGATTCATTTTGACCAGGCCAAAAAATGGCGTGAAAGAAATTTTAGAAATAAATATATAAGTGCATGAGACAAACTCTAGCTAGGATAATATTATGCGTTCTTTTGATTCTTAGATGGTCTAGTAAGCTCGGTGCATATAGAGGTTTATGTGTAATAACAATAAATTATTTATTTTTTGGGGATGTGCTACTAAATCTTGAGGTTGGTGTTCAGGAAAAAGACTTCGATTTTTTTAAATTCAACCATAAAATATTGTTTAATAATGGATTGGATTTTTCTGTGAAATGAATTTAATTGAAACTAATTTAATGAAATGAATTTAATCGTGTATAGAATAGTTATTTGGCTACATGTTTGTTCGTACTAATGTTCACAAAAATTTAGTAAAGAAATGTATTGCAACACTTTGGGATTTTGCAAACAACTCTGAGGGCTGTTTGTGAGTTTTGTCTCTCATACTTATCTCACTGAACTAATAAAATAGCATCAGTAACAAAAATTTTACGACTTCAGCTTTGAGTATCTAAACAAATGCTTTGCCTATAAACCGATCCGATTTAATAAACAGTTTTTAACGCTGAATTTGAACGATTTTAAGATTATTACTAAGCCTCTCAAAAAATCACGAAGACAGATTTAAATGACTTTTCCTGTAGTTGCCTTCCATTTGAACTGTTTAGGTTAGGTTGTAAGCGAGAAAAATACTTCTTGCTCGTCTATAACTTGATTGAGGTAAATAAACCGTGGTAAATAATTATCATAATTTACGTGAAAATTGAAAGTACTAAACGTAGTTCACACACGATGAAGACAGCGTTCCCGGCTAAGGAGCCTCGCCCATGTGAAGGGCCGAGGCGCAGAGGCGCAGCATGCCGATGGTCTCAAATAATTCTGAGGTACGCGGTCAACCCGATGGTTTTGTTAACGAGTCTGATGTAATTGATTGAGGTAAATATAACTTCTAAACCTGCCGTGGCCGAGGGTGAGGGAAGTCTGGTTGTATTCGACTGTCGATAACTGCTGCTGAGATCTGCTGAGGCAAATGTAATGCACAAGGAACTTATCGCCTCAAAACAGCTTGAATACATTTGTGAATTAAATACGTTACTGAAATACCTCCTCTGCCGCGAAATTCCTAAAATCTTACTAGAAACAGCTAAAATATCTAACGTAAATTTACAGCAAGACGTCTCACCTGCTCCACTCCTCTCAAATTAAACATATATTCTTAATGGTTGTTTTCCCAAGATTACTCATCAAAAACTTCTTCAAACTCAACTTTTTGAACATTGATATTAAATTTGAATGTGATGTGAGGAATAGTAATAAAGAAATACAAGCCATACTGCGCCTCATTTTCGCTAACAATTTCGAGTGACGGTCTGTACCTCGAAATTGTTAGCGAAAATGAGGCACAGTATGGCTTGTATTTCTTTATTACTATTCCTCAAATCACATTCAAATTTAGTATCAATGTTCAAAAAGTTGAGTTTGAAGAAGATTTTGATGAGTAATCTTGGAAAAACAAAAGTTCATAGAATCGTTCTCGCGACTTGGGAGAATAAGAATAGATTGACTACGTAGCTAAAAACGTGCACCACATATTCATATTTTATACAATTGAACACCATCGTGAAAATCCTAGGATCTAAATTCGTGGGAAGGGTGCCACCAGAGGAGCTGTAAGCGAGCATTTGTAGAAGTTATAAATCCTGCTTTGATTCTACGGGAAAGAGCTCAAGCTTCAATACTCAAGGTGCAGTAAATTTACGTGTTCTATTGAACGCTTGCGGAGGAATTGGAAGGAGTAAATAATTGTGGGGATAATAATTTTGATCTATTTTTTGTTCGCATTATCGAATTTTCCACACGAATATCTTAACAATTTCTTACGAAAGGGCTTTAATTTTTGGAAAACTTTTGGAAACGACTTTCTAGGTGTATAATTAAGTAGTAACAGTAATAAAGGAAGTTTAATAACATGAATCCACGTCTCCAGGTCTATTTTCTCCAAGTGCAATTCAAGTTCCGCAAAATGAAACTCACTGTTCTCCAACTGAAATCGTACTTTTCTAAATGAGTATCAATGAGAGAAATCAATCAATTAATCAGTCAGAGTTTCATTCATTAGTGAGGGATGTGAATACCAATTTCTACACAGTACATGATATTGTGCATACATCATGTACATTTAGTGTCTTTTTATTATAAAATTATTTTCTTCACTATTAACTTGAAAAATAACGGCTGAATGTACGAGGAGTTCGCGAACTCTCGATAACATCTGAATTCTCTTAAAATTTTCAAAAAACATTTCACTCCTCTGATTTGACGATGCTGACAAAAACCGTACATGTAGGCACAATACATACAAACTGAGGCTAATTCACTCAAGTCACGGAGTTCTAAGCGTGCCAAATGAATAAAGAGGGGCTGTAAATTTTATTTCACATGGCTCTAATACGCAGCTTGCCCGATTCTGAGAACGATGTCATTACCTCTGAATTGGTAAAAGGTAAAACTGCATTGGAAATACCCACGCCCAATGGAAGATATAACCAAACTAAACCGACGTTCGTAAGGATTTATGCCAGAGGGCTGATTAATGTCAATCAAAAGTTCTTTCACGCCGTTCTATGTTACGTATTAAACTTGAAACTGAACAGAGTTATGAAGTGATAAGTGACGAAATTTTTAAACTGCTTCGATTTGATATATATATTGTAAAGTACTTAATTGATATGGCGATCTGAAGGACATTGATAAATCGGTAAAACTGATGTCAAAGCCTCACTAAACAAAATTTACAAGCAAAATCGACCAAATTAGACAGATGACAACGTCTCGGTCAACTTTACGGAAGTTTTGTTCATTGACGAAACGCATATTACTCCTGATAGTCTTGATGGTCGGATCCAAGTATACATGGGTAGTATAAATGTATGAGTGTGATATCGCCATTATCGTTTGGGGCACCAACAAGAGGGTGGATAAATTATAATTTGGGATGGGATAATTGGAAGAGCCTTTGCTGGCCTTCTGCAAGTACTGGGTGAAATTGAAATGACTTCAAATGCATACATACCATTTCCACAGAAACCCCTAGAAATGTGGCTGAATATACAGAGGGTAACATTCAGAGGAAACATTATTTTCTTGCAAGGTAATGTTTCCTTGCATGCAGCTCATAAAACTATTGAGTATCTCCAAAAAAATGGGAATCTGTGGGCCTGAAAAAATAAAGTTGGCTTCAAATTTTCCAAATTTAAACCTGAATTCCTAGGGTCAATGATTTATTTGCTTAAATTTTAAGAAATGAATAAAAATTTCATGCTAATGCCCTACAGATATTCATTTAAATTAAAATTTTTGCACGTTGATTCAATTTTCTAATTTATACAACCCTTTGTACATAGTCTCATACGAGAAACAACATTTGAAGCAATAATTTTTCGGGTATAACAAGCTTTGAGAACCCTCGCGAATCATTTAACACACCAAGATCTCTAACTTTTGAAAATAAATGTTTTTATCCATTACGAACATCGCAATTAATTTTTTTGTTCACAGTGAGCGCATGTCAGAAGTGCTAAATTAACTTTAGATAATAAGTAAGTGTAAGCCTCCTTGACCACAAGAAAGGGTGTCCTCAGATGATAGAGATGCAGAATAAAGACATTATATATCACGTACATAGTTAAGGGAACGGGGAATGTAATGCATTACGTTCCAGATGATCCTCTCCCCATAGAAATTGCAAGTTAGGAAGGAAATTTATGAAACAATATAAAAGTTGAAGAAGAAGAGATAAATGCTGAAGAACAGGAAAGTGGTAAACAGAAAGAGATGGTCCGTGAAGAAAAATTGTATTTCAACAAAAGGATGGCGTGTTTAACCTTCAGTTCAGGACCTCACATTTTCTCCCGAGAGTGTCGATTCTTTAAGATACAACAGTTTTATTCCTCGGAAAGTGGTAGAAGTCATCATTTCCTAGAAATTTCATGTACATTCGGCGCCTGGTCTGTAGAATAATTGAGAAAATATTATCTCGTTAATAATTTATTTTCAGCGTATTTTCGCTCTTTTATCTAAAAAAATCTGTGAATGTATCTCATAAACATGTTTTTTTGAAATTCATTTTGAAAAAAGTAAACAAAATTTTACCATGAATTGAGTTACCCCATCCGGTGTAAAACTGGACAATAAGTTAATTTGAGCTTCCGTATCCACAAGATAGTTGTTCCTAAGAGAGGGAAGAGGACGGCACCAATAAGTGCTGATTTTAGGGAGCCGACAATCTACCCACGCACAAAGTGTGTTCCTACATCGTGCGCACAGAAACAGCAAGATTGACGGAAATCCAGAAACATCAAAAATGTTGAGTGAGAAAGTAATTAGTACTGAATAAGGACAAGAGTGAAGTGGAAAAGATGGTTTCCACATAATGATATAAAAACAACCTATTCTATTTCAACGCAAAGAAGATCTACTCAACTATCAGCTCGGGATCTTACCTTTGCCCTTTGGAGTGCTAATTCCCATAGATACAATAGTTTCCCCATCTTTGTTGTAATGTAAATATATTTCATTCTTTCTCACTGTCTGTAGAAATATCACCAATTTAAAAATTAAGATAAATTTAATAGAATAATTTTACAATGCCATTATTCTACTTGGCTACAACCGAGGGATGAAATAGGAGTGAAAATTATCCAATTGAAAAGTTTCACCTTGTTTTAATTATTGACTGTAAGCATTTACAACATACCTTCAACAATGTCGGTTTCTGAAGTATTTCTTTTAAATCAACACGTTTGGTTGGCACCTGGCATTATTTTCCCTTATCTTTGAGAAACGGAGTCTGAGCAATTGAAGTAAAAATAAGGTACAAGTAAAAAGGATTGAAATAGAGGAAAGAAATTTTTGGGAACTTGTTCTAAGTTTCTCTTTCTGAACCCCATTTTGACACCGAAGCTTCTCGTTCTATGTTTGATACATTTTCCATTTGCTCTTTTATCCCGCGTTTGATGTGACTTTTGAGAACGCTTCCATTCAATTCCGTCGGGTTCAGTAAATAAGAAAGTGGCTCTGTATATTCTAAGAACTTCAGTGAATGGAATTTCTGAAGAAAATTATCCGCTCTGCTATGAGCTGATGCATTATCATTAATGAAAGTAGGATTTTCAATACCTGGTTGGTCGCCGCACTTAAACTAAATTTTCGAATCTCTCGTTACAGTATTGAGATTTCAAAGCATCGCGATGTTTTGAGAAATACTCAACACATAGTGGCAGACATGGCACCAATGCAGTGCAGATTCGCTCTTTTACTTGTGGGTGGTAAAATTGACGCTCTTATCTTTTCCCAGTTCGCCTGTTCCAGACATAAAAGTTTGTTTCGTCTCTCCAGATAAATGAGCTACCTGTGTATCTTACCTCGAAAAATGTTGCCAATCTTTGTCATCTCGTTACTTTCTTTTCTACGATATCCATGTCATCAATTACAGTTCTTGTATCATTGACGCTGGACAACATTCAATCCAGCCAATTTTAAACTGTATTAAGACAAAGCATATAATGGAAAGCTATTTGAAAAGGCCATTTTCCGTGACTACAATGCAATGAAAAGGTTCACGTCGACAGCAGATGACAATTCTTTCTGGATGCTGCCAGACATCCTGTTTTTACGGCCTCCTCTCGTCTCGGATATGCGTCTGCTCTTCCTTACCCAGTCATGTGCTGTTTGAGTGTTGACTCTTCAAGTTCCTGCGACCGCCTCAGCGTCAGGGGCTCAAAAAATAATGTTTACATTTTTTATTTAACTTGTAGTTTTTCGTTTTGGAGATTACGAAGGTGATGCAGTTTTCTTAAATATAAAATGTGAAAGCACCGTATCTAACATGCACATAAAGAGATAAGATGTATAATTGAATAACACAAAATGATTACTATCATCCAAAAATATTGCATAAATCATCCCCAAATTTTAAAAACTTGTTCATGAGTAATTTAACATTAAATTTGAGGAACTTGATTTCATTACGAGGGTAAAAAAGTGAATTTCACTTTGAGGTGTCTCATTTTCAGTTGCATGAATTTTATATTTATTTTGTGGAACTCCAATTTCAGTCGGAGGGATTAGACTTGGGAATAGCACATTTGTTCTTAAATTCAAATATACCACGAAGATTTTTTTCATTCCTCATCAAATTCTGCTATCACCGTTATGAATCTGAGGAGTGGTATAACGGTATTTCTATTCATATTAGATATTGTTAATTGTTGCTGAAACTTGAGAAATATTACTGTAAAACTTATGAAAACTAATTCTTTCATAACAGCTATTTTACACGTCACCCACTTAAAGACAAGTTTTTTGCGTCACCTTGCACTGTTCAGTGTACCGTTGCTGCAATAAATGAAAATCTCCCACGAAATATTGTGAAACACAGATTATAATGTAGGAAAAATGGAGTAAAAAAATGAAAAATTGTTCGCAAATTCAATAGACAGCAATCGTCTCCATCAGCTACAAGTGCAGTCTCTGTAATCAAAATTCCTGGAGAAGACAAACGTGGATTTTCAATTGCGCACGTCATAAATTCGTTATTTAAATAACGGGGACGTTCTTTTATTATATTTTCACCCTCGTAAAATTTACGCCTACTGACTTGAATACCTCAACCTTTTCTTTGAATTAGATAATTCTGCCGGGCTTGCATTTTGTGCCATCTCTTGCAGGGAGGTTACGTATAGTGCGCTACGCAAGGAAGTAAAGTATTTCCTGGTGATGTAAATGTACCGTACTTGGTACAACGCGAGAGCTGTCAAATCTGCTATTCTAGACAGCTTTCTCAGTTCAAAATAACGTATGCAGTTTTCACGCTTCACAAAATGCATGAAAGTCTTCGCTTCTATTGTATGAGGTACGCGATAAAGATTCAGCCAGTGAGCCGGGTACCAAACAAGGCGATAGGTGGCATAAGCGTATATGTGTTGGCTTATAATATCGCTACAGTACGGGCTGTGGGAAGCTTGGAAATGCTTGTTCAAAAGAAAAATCATCTTAGAATGTGGGTTATGTAACCTCATAATTTTTTTTGTGGAAGGAACATAAACTAAAATGCTGAAAAAATCAGCGGAAACTTTAAGGTCATGATAAATAAATAGGAAATTAATCAGAGCGGCTACATAAAATTGAACGGTAATTCGGGTACAAGAAAACCTGGGGAGTAAACATAACTTTAAAAAGCAGATTTACCTTACAATTGCTAAATTAGTTTACCTAATATTTACAGAAATAACAAACCCGGTTCAGCACAAGTTGCCTGAAAGATGACAAGTTGCCTGAATTTGCAAGCGCGTGAGGCGCATGCTGAGCACCTCATATAGAACGTAAATTTTACGACCGCCAGCAAACGCTCCTCCTGCTCCGAATAGAGAAGTGTCACTTACTAGAGCCTCAAGACTAACGGAGGCTTGCAGTGTCTGCTGTTTCTGCGGTCAACGATGTGCTAACTCATCTTCAGTACGTCTAGACGCCGAGGTGCTGTATCTAATTGAACTTTTAAACAAATTTTGAAGCATGCAGGGCTGATAACTTTGTACAAGGGTTGTTCGAGATAAAAATTTGTAAAATAAATATGTCTGCAGGGGCTGGACAAAATAATGGAAACACTTAACATTTTGGCATCATAAGCCATGAACTTGTTTTAAACATTAAAAGGAACATATTTAAATGTTTATTTGTTCATTATTTTGTTATTTGATATGGCTGTTTAAAATGACTCTCTTTTACACAAATTTGAAAAAATGGTGGTTATACTTAATAAAAATGAAGGACCTCTCGGAATTCCAGGGAGGCCAAAATATTGGTGCTCGTATGGCAGGCGCTATTGTAACAATCTACCCTAATGCATGGCATTCCGACGGGTATTGTCTCAAAAGTGATGACTGCCTTTGAAAGAGAAGGAAAAGCGTCCTCAGTAAAGTACTGGTCCGGCCGAAGGGTGAAGTTGTCTGAGAGAGACCGTCAGACTGTAAATCGAATTGTCAGAGAGGATCGCAAGACCACGGCTCCTGAAATCACTGCAGAGCTCAATGAACACCTACAGAAGTCGGTTTCCACAAAAATATTCATCGGCAGCCGCAAAAGGTGGACCTACACCATATTAAAATATATTTTCTCGATTTGGCAAAGTGTTTCCATTATCTTCTGCAACCCCTGTATATGCCAGTGACGATTCCACTCACGTTGAGAACTGATTGTAAGCCTGCATCTTTTCTAGAAAGCCGTTAGCTGAAATTTCAAACAAGTCGAGTAAGTTTCGTTCCAGCTACCTTTCCCTATGCCTTAGTTTGACGAACTGTTCCTGCCGGGTCTACTGAAGATTGTCTCTGAAGCAGACTCTTTGCCTTCTCATCTCCTGAAGATTATAATTGTCCATGTTGTCTCGGTAAAGGTTTGCAGAAATCCCAAAAAGTAAACGTGGAAAAAATAACACTCATAAAAACAAATGTCAGTGAAGATAACAAGAAAACGTTTTAAAAACACTTGAAATTCTCGTCATTCAAGATTCATGAGCGTCAGGAACTCACAGACCTCTAATCGGAAATATAATCCGGTTAAGACGAATGTTTTTCGAACAAAATCAAGAAGTGTGCACTAATAGATGCCATGGCATTTTCACGGGAGAATCTTTTCATTATCGTTGCAACGTTCAACTTTTTGAAAGTAAGAAGCCCTGAAAATACATCTACTGACATTCGACTCCGAAATAATTGCTTTCAGGGATCAAACATTTTCATCAGTCGCAGTGTAAGCTGCAATTTCTCAAACGTTGATGTCTCTTAATTTCCTGAACAAGACGTCAACAAAAACACATATTCGTAAGTGAATGAATTCCTACTAATGGGCTTACAGAAGCGATAAAACGTTTCTACGACACCTCCTCTCTTGTTAAACGAGGTACAAAAGCATGATCAGGACCACTTTCTAATGTTTTGAAAGATGGAACTATACATATATATTTATGGCCCCTCTCGTCGCCTGATATCAAACGACCGATATTTGTACCTGATCCATTTTGGATTCTGTCGATGAAATTCCTTCGCTCACAAGCTGAAACTCTGAAGTGCTTCCTTATGAAAGTATAAAATAAAATATGTCATTACTTGTGCAATTGTGCCAGAAACTTTTCGCAGCGAAGTCGGAGAGAGAAGAAAAGACTTATCAGTGGTAATGCTCGTATGGAGCACTGGGGCGAAAGGTTTTAATTTCATTTCTGGTGAAGTAAAAAAGTCATTATCTTTTTTATTTAATATGAAATATCTATTAACTATTCTGTAGCAAAAAAATGAATTACAAACTGAATTGAAATTGAGAAGCACGTGTGAAATATAAAAAAGTAGCAAGCAAGTTTTCCTGACAGGAGAAATCACCGTTCTAAAATGTCCGGTGAAGTGAAGTCTTTCTTCTAAGAATAGAATCACTAATCTTGGCCTCTTTTGTTCCAATTGGTGATGGGAGTTTGTGGAAAATTACATGTAACGTTCAGTTCACGTAGTTTGATGATAATAGTGCCGGCAGCTTCTCTACCACTACTTCCAGGGGATCGCATTTGGAAACTCTATGGTAAGCCCGGTCTAAGCCAGCACAATAATTTCAGCGTTGTGTTTGCGCAACACTTATCTAAAGCCCCAGCGTTCAGAGCGGCAGTCTGACGTCTGAGCCTTTTGTGCCGCCGGGGCCTGCGCTGAAGTTCATGGCGAGGCAAATGACCTCAGGGGTTCAAATACAGGCTTATCAAATATGCAAAAGAGCAATAAACGCGAGTGACAGCTTCCGACCTGTCCTTTGGGAACTGAATAATTCACTATCGCTCATTCGGTGTTGGGGTCGAGCAGATGGTGCGCAGCATACGCTTCTCAGATGGTGCTCAGATTGAACTGCTCAGATGACGCTCTGACTAAGCCATGCTTAAATGGTGATTCTCGTACGCTGCTCAGATGGCTCTCTGACTGCTGTGTGGAGATGCAACTCTACTTACGCTGCTCAGACGTGTTTTCACTGCATGTATTCTCATGTGCTCAGCCTGCAAAGCTCAGCTGGGGCTCTGACTACTATATGCGGCAATAATGATCCACTTTTGAGCTGCTCAGCTCTTGTGTTGCTCATTCGCGCCAGGTTACTCAAACCAGGTATGCACATTGAATTTGATTAAAAAGCAAGTTCGCTCGAAACATAGCACTACCAATGGTATATCACAACCACTAACAAGAAGTGTATAAATTAGAGTTACATATTTCCTTGCATCCGCTTTATCCAATTTACGTGTCCTTTCGGAACTGAGTCTGTTATACATTAGTGAAAAGGTTATCAGATCAACTAATACAGGTTGCATTTCGTTTAATTTTGTTGACAACTGGTACAACTTCTTCCAACTCAAACTACAGCACTCTTGAAATATTAGACTTGAGCTCATCGTACGCTGACAATGAGTAAAATGTAGTTCCATCGCCTGCTTATATCGAAAAGGATTATCTCTCTCTTCAGGCCTCACTTCTTCTTTCGAAAATGTTGATACTCAACATTTTGACCAATTAATTTTATGCAGTGAGATGAAACAATAAATTAAACCGACAAAAATATACATTTAAAAAACTTATTGATGCTATGACAAAGCTGCAACAAAAATTAAATTACATTTAACGAGCAAAAATGCGAAACAGAATTGGAATATTTGTCGCGTAAATAAAATTAATCTACCATTTAGGAGACATGTAGTGAAAAAATAATTTAAGAACTGAAATATATGTGTCCAATATCTGGTTGTTTCATTTCCATTTCCAATCACAGCTCTCAGGCGGTTCCTGTGAATTTTTATAGAATCCTGGCAAGGTTTGAATGCCATCCATCAAGCCCATTCTTCTTTGGCAAACTCCTTCACTTTAATGAGGATAGTTGGTAGTCTTGCGCGGGCGTGGCTTATGGTTTGTTTTCAAAAATTTACTGTGCGTCCTATGTTGGGTAATATTATGTGTCGGAAAACAGCAAGAAATGGCAAGTGCGTCGCTCGTGAATTTCACTCTCCCCCAAAAAGTTAAAGTTCTTGTACCTCGGTCTTTACAGACATTCAGCGGAAAATAAATCACGCAACAGTGACATACACTACAAATTCCTGTAACATTTTAGGACGTACTGCAACTACACATTTATGAATGGATATTTTTCTCTTGTCTTTCGTGGATATCATTTTTGTGGAATCATAGGACAACTTTTAACGCTGACTTATATCTTGAATATTAAATTCGCATTCATGTGCGATGCCTGAAGGATCTACCTAGCCATAATGGAGATCGAATAGACCTCGAAAAAATTTGTGTACTCTGTACCAGTACGTCAGATCAGAACACGTCACGCAGAAATGTTAGTCGAATCCGTCTCATCGGTCCTTGCAAATGATTTTAAGGACGCGAAGCAAGTGCCAAGAGAGAATAAACAATTTCACAACCAATCGTTCTTAGACGCTTGCTCTACCCAGCAGAAAAAAAACATAAGGAAGGCAGGATTTTCTTTTTTAAGATGATCTCTTTCAAAAGCACTAGATACTAATAGGACAGTGTTTTGCAGAGTTAGTTCATTCTCAAAGCGAACTATAGCAACCGAACATCGGCGCACCGTTTGCTGGTTGTGGCGGGCTGGCCAAAAGTCTGCGGGATTTTATCGATCCCAAACAAACCTTGAAAAATGAAAGGACTCTTTTGTAACTCCCATTGTTTATTCCATATAAATGGCAAGTCTTACGGCCCTGAATCTCAGACCTGTATCCGGTTCAGAGGTTCAACCCCCAAAAATTTTCATTGCTCAAATGTAGATAGTTTGAAAATGGTTTGAATCGTTTTTAAAAGACTCACTTTGGAATTAATCCGTCGCGGGGAATATCTACGATTCAGTTGAACCTGAGACCGAATAATAGGGGAAAAGCCTTCGAATACATTCGTTAGCAATTGTGAATGCATCGTTTCTCGATTCAAGTGTTCGGCAACCGAATTTTTAACTGGTGCTAACATCGTACAATTAACTAAATTGTTTTACTGAATGTTATGGAGGTATTATATAATGATAAATGAAAAGGCCATGTATCTACTATAATGACAATTTTAAGTTCATTAAACATTATTACTTATATATTACAAACGCATTTCTACTCTCATCAATAACAGAATGCTCTTCCACACTGTTCATAGATAATTTAGGGATCTGTTAAGATCTTTCTGTATACCAGTTGAGCATTATCAATGAGAGAGGAAAACTCTTGGTCTCCTCGCACCCTATAATATGTCAGTGTTTAAATTTACCTCCAAACACAGAATAATATTTCGACCTTCTGAGCTCAGCTTGTGAATTCATGCACACCTCTTTACTCTTCAGCAGCTAACGGCCTTCACAATGAAGAACGAGAGCAAATAAGTGCGGCGTGAACCTCAAAGGATCTGTTTGCATTGCAGAAAGGTTCCGGATGTAAATGATCCGCTGTAGGCAGACGCCGGCTAATGTAAATTTATTTAGTCAAATCCCCAACACTCTGCTTCGTAGTGTTTAACCTTTATTACTTGAAGAACAAAGACTGAGATATCTGTCTTTACGCTCTTCAGTAGCAGGCATATGTTAAAGCAGAATACATCGTCTTCAAATAATAATGTAAGAGAAACGCTATTGTGTTTATCTTGCTCTGCTCAAAAGATGGGCGAGACAAAATATTGACAGCGCTGTAGCTGTGTGCTCGGGGGATGTTTTTAATTCACAGAAGTTATGTGCACGTGAATTACAAAGTTTTTTAGGCATGATCCATGTCTCTTAGTTCATTGTTTTAGCAAATACGCTCCGATTTCATGCCAAATTGATAGCAAATTGTATAGAATTCCACCAAGACTTTTTTTACTGAACTTTCTGGGAAATTAGGAGTTTTTTTATGTATAAATGATTTGGACGTGAAATTAAGGAAAAAATGTAAATAATATTGTTAACTGGAACTCATTTTTAAGGAAACTAATATGATTCATAAAATTCAAAAACTTTATTCAATATTTGAAGTGCCAAATCAAGTTTTCAATCCTAAACTGATGAGAACTTCTAAGCACGGGAGCACATGGAAGGGAATGAAGATAATACTACAATATTTCTTGCGCTGCAACTTCTTTGAATTTTTCATCGTAAATTCATTGAATTTTTGAATTGCAGCTCTTTCGCAGCGCTTGGACATGAGTATTTCAGAATTCTATTGTTGTTGTGATTTGAAAGCTGGAGCTCTAGTTTGAGGTAGTGAGTATATACATTTTATAGAACATATATTTTCCAAAATTTTTAAACAGAGAACAATAAAACATGAAGTCCCGCTGAAAATGGTTCAAAGAAATAAATGTTTTAGACGAAAGTATTAGTTTAAATCAATGCTATTTCACTGTACAATTTATAAAGTATTTTACAGCAAAAAATTTTCTCAAAACTTCTGAAAACTTTCAAAAGTACATGTAATGTAAACAAAATACGATTGGCACAATCATCACCTCGCCGTATTTTCTTGAAAACCGATGCTAAATAGATGTTGAATAGATAAAAAGGAATACAATTCTGAAAATCGAAGAAAAATCCGATGCTATTCAGAAGCAAAAAGTTTCACTTCGCATTGAAGGATTTACCAGAGGGTAAGTTGCTGAAAATGTTAAGGTTCCATTAACAATTATTCCTGGCTTACAGAGAAATTGAGGCAAGCACAGAAATAGCTAAAACCCCTATGTTTGACTTGCTGACCTAATTTGGGGGTGCTGATTTCAGATTCGAATTGCATTTTCACTCATCTCTAGTTTTTAGATATACGTACTGAACATTTTATTGACTAGTGAAGATGTCAAATCCCTCATTAATAAGTTTTCTCAGAACTCAAAATTCAAATAACTCTAGTGAATAATTTCACAGTTGGTTCTCAATTCCGTTTCAAAGACAAACTGCCACCCTAAATGTGCTCGTCTCCGGTGAACCAAAACAGTTGTTCACGTTGTGAATCGCGGTACGTTGGTTCTACCTGCCGTACCCTGATGACTAGAGATTCCGAGTACGCTGGGTGAAGTAGCAGAACTGGTCTTCCTCTAGGGTCCCCTCACAGTCTTCTGTTAGATCTCATGCAGAAGAGTGCAATGTTCCGGTCTCCCTAAACGATTTTAAAATCTTGACCGGTACCTCTTACACAACAGATCTGCGCATTCTCGAATTTTTGCATATTTACAAATGAAACCTACTCTGAATAATACCGAAAGTTTTTCTCCGCTTCATGTTGCTAACACCTAGTTTAGTTGTTCAGATTTTTCTTTACCTTTTATTTTTTTCACCGTTGTTGTTATGTCAAAATTTAAACTTTTTATAAATACTTCATTAGTAATTTAATTCCTCCTCTTTTGGTTATGTTTTACAGAGATTTTGCTGAAGATGGGCTGTTAGTCCGAAACATTCAGTTTTGTTTCATAATTTTTAATAAGAATGACTACCTGTGGCGATTTTCCCCTTGCTTTTTATTATGATCAATTTCATTTGTTTCCTAGTTGTATTTACAAGCTGATGCAAACCTCTCTAATGGCTTCAGGCTCATCAAACCACCTAGGATGCACCAACAAGGCCAATTCTTCATGCAATGTGTGTGGGGACTTCACGACAGCTGCGCAGCGCCGAAAAATTTCTTCCCTCTTCATAACTGCTTACTCTTAATATTCTGACTGTAAAACTGAAGACCAGGACAAATATTGAGATCCACTTATTTGTCATAAGCCTGCTACAATTGACTAATTGCATGATTTAACGGTAAGAAAAGGGCTTTCAACTTTGCTGTCCTGATGATCTGAAGAAAGTCACGAAACCATGCAGATGATGTCATTTCTTTAACGAATATAACTGGTTTCAATGTATTTTTTAGAAAAAATATCAAACATCCCAAAGTATTGTTTGCTATGAGACCTGCTCCCCATTCAAATGATCTTCCTGTCCCGACAACCCCAGTAAATAAGGATATTTTTTTTCTCATCAGATAAAGAAATGCCTTCAATGAAAGATTCTTCCATGTCGATCTCTTCTGAAGATTACGCCTCGGTTTATTCAGGAGCAAGTGGCAACGCGCTCCACTGGATCACGCAGGAATGCCTGAATGACTCTGCTGGTGATTTATGTCAGTCGAAACAGCAGTCATAGCTCCTGGCTTCTCGGCTTAATTAAGCAGTGGAACCTAGTACAGGAAGATGTAAGGATCCCCAGTTTCAGGACATAGAACAAAGACCTTGCAATTTGGAGCTTCTTTTGGAAGCTGCCAAGTAAAACCAGCACCAGTGGAGTCGCTGTGGGGGCATCAAGGTCAAAATTGGGCTACTTATCGGTATGCAAGCGGGATTCACGAAGTAATGGTACTTTCTCTGTCTCCGGGACACGATCGGGCTGTTCTGCCTTCGAACACTTGTGAACTCTGTTCCTAGGTCTCAGTGCTGCTCAGCTCAAGGAGGGTATCTTCATCGGACCTCAGATCCGAGAAGTGATGAAGGATGCTGACTATGAGAAGCTTCTTAAAAAATTAATTTAAAGGGACTGATAGCATGGGAAGCATTCAAGCCAGTCTGACTTGAATCAGTCTGACAGTCTAAATAGTCAGTCAGTCAGTCCAAGACTATATTGAGAAGTTGTTACAGACTTACGAGGATATGGAATGCCGAATATCTCTCTAAATTCCTTCTCTACTGCCACCTCACCTTGAAGCAGCGAGGGGTGAACTTGGAGAAAGATTCCACCAAGGCATTACAAAGAAAGAGAGCAACTACCAGAGCAAGTGGAACACCGGCATAATGGCAAAACTTGTGCTGGATGCTCTTGTGTGACATTCCGGAGGCAAAATACATCAGATCATCCAATAAAATACACACCTAACTGTCTCTTGTACCATAAATTGTGCGGATTGTATTATCCAACTACCTGCATGGATTCCGGCAATGTTTTTTACCTTTGCTGTTTTATCTGAAGTTAGTTGCTGTAACAGCTGAAATGAGCACGTTATATATACGACATGTACTGAAAAGAGGGTTCGTGGAAGCAAAAAAACTAGAGATGATAGAGCAAAACTGTTTGGAAATTTCATTTCGACAAATCTAAATTAGTAAAAACATCCATTCACATCTTTGCCTCAGACTAAATTTTTTGTAAACCAGTGAATGTCAGATTTTCCAAGAGTTGCAGCTCTTCGAAAAGTCACATGCTGCTCTCGATTTTGAACGGTGTGTTAAGTGACGAATGAAACCGTGACAATCCCTAAATCCATAGAAAGAGTTGGATCGAGTAGCAAGGAATTTATGTCAGTCAGAAAGAGGATACGAGAGAATTGTTTCGAAATAGGCTACGTGCATTCACTCCACGAAGAACTTCTCTTCTTACAGGAAAACGGGTGATAAAATTGGTTAACGTTTACCAAATAATATATTGATCAAAGAATAACGTTTTAGGAATGGTTTATGAGGTCTAATGGATGCAAAGTTGATCCTTTTGGTCGAAAAGAAGCTTACCGCATTTGGAGGAAAACAGGGTCTGTTCATGATCCATGATGATGACAAGCATGAAGATGATATCATCATGGTATGGGACTCTCTTAATTACTATCCATGTGTGGGAATTCCAATTCATTTACTCACAATTTGATGGTTCTACATGTAGGCAGTTACCGTTTTCTTTCCACGATATCGTAGAATTAACCACGAAACTCAGAACACCGGGTGACTAAAGTATTTGAAGCTTTATTAGGAATCCCATACAACATAATTTATTTGCATCAGCTTAGCAGGCCTGTAAGATGCTTCTAGAAGAACCTCCATAACTTTCCATGCCATTCTCAGTTGCAGTTAAACTGTCTCTCCAAACACCAAACAAGCAGCCAACGCCAAATCAACATTATCTACTGCTTTCTAGATACCGGAAGCCAAAGAGCACAGCATTCGAGGAATGACTTTGATTATTGGACAACCATTCCTATTAGCTCTGGTCAGACCATCATTGCGAAATTTAATCTGAGGAGCAGTGGCGAATAAAGTTAGGCCATATTCTCCTTTCAAAAGTTTAAGAATAGTTCCTCCATTCAATAGAATAAGACCAGACTCTTCACTCAATAGAATAAGACCAGACTCTTCACTCAATAGAATAAGACCAGACTCTTCACTCAATAGAATAAGACCAGACTCTTCACTTAATTGAATTAAGGCTATGAGATCGTTTCAGGCTTCCATTTATAGTGAAGGACGGTAAACTATCTTTCGAGAATTAGGCGAACGATCCTCAATAGGTGAGAACGTGACTAAAGAAATAACTGCTAAAAGTTTTTGTTGAGAAAATTTAAGGAGACACAATCCTAGAAGAGACGTGCTTCTGATAAGTAAAGAATTTACTGGTGGATTTTAATTCGATAAGGCTCTTTTTTAAAACGGGACATGACTACTTTGAAACATTCCACGGCCAGAAAAAAACGAAGGAGTTATTTTTGAAAACAGTTTCTCTAAGAATGTTTAGCTATGGCCGGATACTTCTACGCAACCGAACAACATCTTTCTCTTAAAGCATTGTGGTGAGATGAGTATTTTTTGGGGAGGGTTTTCATCCGTAGGCCTATATAACAACAGTGAGTGATAAAAAACGATGAGTTAGAATAATTATTGTTCGGGGTTATGCTTCAGAATGCTTCGTAGCTAGAGAATATGGGTTTCAGACTAGCCTTCACTATTTATAGATCTTAATTTGATTGGTAATATGTAAGAGTTGCTTAATATCGCAATATGTTAAAGGCAATCGTTTAATTTGACTGATTTAAAAAAAATCTGCGTAGGACGATAGCAAAATATCCCTGGACTTGTGAACGATTCTAATCTCCTTTTATCTACGTTGACTGTATAGGAGCTGTGGGCTTTGCAAAGAACTTTTAATTTATATGTTTGTATCTTTTTGCGATTATTTTTTGTCATGGAAGTTTACGAGTCTCGTTGACGGTAAGATTTGTAGTAATTGACTGATATAATCTATTGTTGAATGTTTTTAATTTTGATTTGTTGAAATAGAAGTTTCAAATCTTAATGGAATGTTTCTAGATGCGGAAAATGCAACATTTTGGTGTGTATAGAATACTTTTCAGCCCATAGCATGGATCAGCAGTCATAAGGCAACAAAGGTACGGAAAAGGAGCTCAGTCTCTAAAATCAAATTTTTAACGGATCCTGCAGTGATTGTTCAAGGCTTTGAATAGACAAACTCGTATGGAACTAAAAGGAACGCAATTTTCAACTTTTGTCTACGTCTAACCTACGGATAATGGCTCATACGCTCATTTCACTTCCCAGGTGCCCCTGTCTTACAAGAAATCAATTGCACAGACACTACTTCATCGCGCATTGAAATATTGCTCGACATGGGAGACTTGCACGCAAGAAATCAACCGCAATAAACAAGTATTAACTAACAACGGCTTCCCCTTAATAATTTTAGACATGATATTGAAAACACTTTTAAATAGATATTACGGTTGTAGTCAGAATCACCCAGCAGAAATAGTTGACCTCTACGTCGAACTCCATAACCTCGGAACTTACAAAAAGATGCAGATTTTCTCACGAATTCAGTTTTGTAACACACCTGTACAATTGATCCTTCTATGAAAATTGTTGTCAAGCCGTATTTCAAGCCACGAAAATTATCAACATTCTTCACTACCAGACTTCGAGAACCTGATCTTCAGCGCGCGGACGTGGTCTACAAGTTTACTTGGCCAGAGGAAAGCTGTCAGGCTTCCTATACGTAAGAAACACCACCTGCACGCTGGAGAGAACAGCAAAACAGCATCGTTATTCATCCAGCAACGTCTTCAAACACTTCAGAGATGATCACCAAAAAGAACCACCCAACTTGGATGCATTCCTTCCAGCTTTCATCATAATGCACATTTACTCTGACACAGCATCAATAAAAATTGCGGAAGCCTTAGAAATCAGAAAACATGCACCGATAATAAATGTAAATTACCATGAATTTTCCAAATACCTAAACTTGTTCACATAGAAAAAGCATGCCGAGTACAAGAGGTTTCTTAAGACATCGTCAAGAACTCATGCCTCCCGTCTCATGCCAAGCTTTGATCAATGCACTTCCCTATTCTTGTCTGCTTCGTTTATCAAACTAGATTCCTAAATTTGACCATGAGCTACTGGAAATTTTGTTTAGTATTATTAAGTCTAGCTGACAGATACTCAATGACTTTATACGCTCATTACAGTAAGATTTGTCTTTTGTTTTTGCAGATATACCTTGATGATGACCGCAGTAGAAGGTCGAAATGTTTTTTACTTAGCTTGCTCATATTTTTAGTCTAGAGTTGTTCTTTTTAAAATTTCCGATGAACTAAAATGTGATTTTAAAAAAGTGGAGAAATTGTCAAAAACTAATGTGAAATTAAACGCCGATTTAAAATCCTTGAAATATCATACTAGTCTATAGAAAATGGACAGAACTTATGGTACGACCTGATAAAAGAAAGTTGAAGTTCTCAAACTAAAAACAATGTTCCAATAGTTAACAATGATGTTAACAATTTTTTTGGGTGTTGTCTCAATTCTATGGAATTGCGAATTTCATTTAAATTAATGGATTCATGATCCAAGCTCGATACAATAAAACAGTTGCAGACAATATGAAATGGTCCGCTGAAACACTTGTTATCGGACATTATGGGATAATTCAACACGGATTCGATCAGAAATACGCAGCCAAATCTCAATTGAAATTGTTTCAGAAAATAAAAGTGTCTAGAATTCTATATATTTAATATAGAACCCAGATTTGAATAAAATCGAAAGTGCGTAAAACATTTAACAAATGCAAGAGAAGCAAAAATCTGATAGGACTTGAGGAAGTGCCGAAGAGGAGTAGCCGAATATTTCGGTGGATGTGTACAAGGGTCAAGTTGTAAACTGAAAGAAGCGTTTGAAGGAATACCTCACAGATAAAGGTTTTGTTATTATCTGTTGCAAAAGTAATAGCTAAATGTTTCATGAGGTTAATATGGTTTTAGTATAGTCTCGCATTACAAATTACATTAAAAACTTCTAAAATTAACATGCGTTGAAATAGTACCGTATATGACGAAATATTAAAATTTTACTCCAAAGGAAAAATTTTGGATCATTTTGGACATAACTTCACCTCTACGTTTGTATTTTCTAAGATTCAATCATGTCTACTTTTGCAACATTTGGTCGTAGATGCCTGGTTCCTTGTGGTCGACCTATTGTAGCCTCTCTATCCCAAGCCAAAAAACAAACGATAGCGCTTATATTAAAAAAATTATACTAAAAAAATTTTAGATAAAATTTGAAAATAAATATAGTAAAAGCCGTAGGCTTTTCACATGGTTTACAAGCAGTGTGTCGAGAGCTATCGACTGTGGACCAAAAGAACACGCAGTAAGTCGGCACTTGGAAATCTTATAGCATTTGGTAAGAAAAAAAAGGTGCATTGATTGGATTCTGATATTTTTCAGAATAAAATAGATATTCGTTTTCATCATCGTGTGCGCGCACGCACACATATGTCCCTTTTCCCTGTACGCCTCAGAGGCTTTATAAGCGGTTAGCCCCTCAGGCCCCGCGCATTTGGTCCGCATCCCATCCTGTAACAACATCGCTACCAGTAAACGTCGCAGTTCTCCAGCGTTTCCCTAACCTTGGTCCGTACAATCGGGTATTCGTTCCGTTCTTCATTTTCAGCTGAATTCCTACTGCCAGTTTTTTGTTCAAATCGCCTACCCTAGAAAATAAGTGATGCTCAAGTGACAGCAATGTTTCATTAATGTAAGTAGTACAAATTGATTTCTATATAGCTATTCACTCACAACAGCGAGGCAGATTTTAAAATAAAAGATAAGTACGCCTTGCAAAGGTGAATGATGTGACATGCGATTTGGGCCTACCGATATAGGCCACCTTCATTAACACTGGATTCGAATGACAGTCATGCTTAAGGGGGACGACCCAGAGGTTTTCTTTGATTGAAAGTAACTGTCATGTTTTCCAAAAAGAAAAAATATATTTCAGCCTCACCCACGAAACGAAAATAGCCCTACAACTTGTCCCTGTCCTGAATTTCTGGTTCACTCGAGAAATTTGTAATTCCGTTCTGCGTTCTCACTGAATAGCGGCGGTTCATTGATAGCTCAAAGCGAAGCTGAAAGTGTGTCCTCCTCCACAATGGCTATCTACGGTATTTGGTGCAGTCCCAATTGGGCATTCAATTTTTCTCTGTATGCACCATAGAAACAGGAAGAAAGACATTGAGTTGATGCTGCATAGCAGACGCAACGCAATTGAATCACCTGTGCTAACTTAAAATAAATATAGTATACTTTATTCCCGTTCTGCAACACGTTCGCACAAATTATTATTTCTTCCTGCTATCGAAAGACAGCAATACTCGGCAGAAGTATTGAGTTGAGATGTACGAGTATTTGTCTCCAAGATCTGACATCAAATCCGGCAATCATAACTTTCAACATGTTCTTTTAGTAGACAGGAAAAACGCATATAGTATTCCCATTAAACGAAAAAATTTTGGGGAAGTATGAACAAATACAAAAGATTAACGCTTACTGTGATGACCCGAATTCGCAACACAATGGAATGATGCATGATGAGAAAATAAATAGCATTCCAACTGAAAAAACAAGGTCGTCATGGAAAGCTGGTTCTCGCCCAGGCCAAAAGTGCTTTGGAGACGGCCCGAAGAATCTGAACCGCTGTCGTTGCCTCCAGGCGCAAACCCCGCTCCTTATGTTTAATGCATCTAGGAAGGAAAATTAGCAAAGTCGGAAATATTCAGTAAATTAGAAAGTCTTATGGAAATATGGAATACTGATATCTTGAATCACTCTCACGGTTCGTACACACACACTCAAAATTAACACCGATTTGATCTACACACACCCAAAACTAACACCGATCTTATGTGGAGATTTTTTTCACACAACTCTGGCTGGAGGGTCAAACAAAAAGGAATAATACAAATAAATTTGTTTGATCAAGCATGAAACAAGGCGCAAAACGAGGCGCAAAGCTCCAACGGGAGCCCAAGCTCAACGAAGTAACAAGAGCAGGCGTGAAGCCCTCCAGTTTGGTGACAAATTATTGTCAGTTAAATTAAGGCTGTTAAGAGTACCTCCAAGCACGGCAAAGAATAGGTTTACAAATTATTCAATGGAAAGTAGACGTTCTAGACAGCACTTCCGTTAACTTCAGCGATGAACAGATGTTTCAAGAACTTGAAGGTTAAAAATTCAATTGCAGAACCGCGGGGCATAAAAGAACGCAGCGGCATGCGCACCCCGCTATATAAGGCCGATCTCGCCAATCTAGAAAGGGAAATGAATTAGAAGCAATATAGGAAAGCTAGTGAATATGGAGCATAATTTTCATAACACTTAAGTTTTTAAAGGAGTTCAATATGGAAGTATTAACCTCAGAGTCAAGGACTGAGTGAAAGCTAAAGAATTTGCAAGAACTGGGCCAAGGTAGCCATTGCAGCGAGAGTTATACTGTAAAGAAAGATTAAGGGATTGATTAGCATACAGTCAGACAACACAAAAATAAAAAGGAGTTTATCAGGTTATACTGAGGTTAGATTAGATTAGATTAGATCACAGACAAGATTCCCCGTACCCGAACTTAATTTGGTCCATTGTGCGGCGACTTTCAGACGTAGACTCAGAAGAATGAGAAGAGATTTAAGGTTTCAGAAAGAAACATGGAGAAAGAAGGAAGAATTGCTCGAGAAAGAGTTTACTCTCTCTTGCTAGATGATCAAATCTTGGGTAAGGTAATTTTAGGCAACAGCCAAAGTAAGGTAATTTTAGGCAACAGCCAAGGGAAGGTAAATTTAGGCAACAGCCAGGGTAAGGTAATTTTAGGCAACAGCCAAGGTAAGGTAATTTTAGGCAACAGCCACGGTAAGGTAATTTTAGGCAGCAGCCAAGGTAAGGTAATGTTAGGCAACCGCCAAGGTAAGGTAATTTTAGGCAACAGCCAAGGCAAGGTAATATTGGGCAACAGCCAAGGTAAGGTAATTTTAGGAAACAGCCAAGGTAAGGTAATTTTAGGTAACACCCAAGGTAAGGTAATTTTAGGCAACAGCCAAGGTAAGATAATTTTAGGCAACTGTCATGCCTCTATACGTAACGGCACGCCATGCACGAACGACGTTTGCGCCAGCGAGGGAGAGCTTTGTGCCCAGTGCACCTATGACCGTTGCAAGATTCTGCGTGCATCAGCAAGAGCTGCATCAGCAGCTCGAGGCGACGCCAGCCTGGCAACGACGAGGGCTATGCCATAAAAAGTCACGAAAGTAAGCGAGCAGACCGTTGATGATGCCAACCGCCATGAAGAGTAGCCGCGGTTATTGCTTGTATAAAAGACCGGGTGTAAGATTAGGAGTATCTCATTCCCATACGTGTCATTATCGTCGAAGGTCCTCGTACACGCCGTCTTTGCTTGAGTCTTTGTGATAGAATCCAGTCCGGCGTGCTGGGTATTGTTATTGTATAATTTACGTTTGTGATTTCACGCTTAAAGCAACTGATTAACTACATAAAGTAAACGAGGCTACTTCGAACACAACGAAACCTGCACCTGCGCTTCACCTAAGATACGTGAGACTTTCTCTTTGTAGCTGTCAATGTTTGCGGGCTTTAATCAGTCCCCGATATATTGGTGATATCCGTTTATAACAGTAAATTGTGTGGCCACATATAACGTGTGTTTCAATGCCTGCTATAGTTGCGCCTTAATTAGGATGCCGACCATGAGATTTCGCTGAGATTGAGAAAAGAGATTTATTTCATTTGAACGATTTACCCGAAAAGAAAAATTTAATCACTTCGTTCGATCCTGGAAAAGGAGGATCGTAACACAACAGCCAAGGTAAGGTGAAGTAATTTGAGGCAACAGCCAAGGTAAGGTAATTTAGGAGAATATAGCTCCCTAGTAAAAGGGTTTAGAAATTTAGGCACGCACACAATTATACACACACACACACACAGTCACACTTAGGGTGCCTGCACACCAAAAGATTTGAGGCGAGAAAGCGAGCAAGCTTGAATCGATATACATGTATTCCTATGGGAGTGCGCACATCACAAGCATGCTAGCGAGCGAGTGAGAAAGATTGAAGATTGGCTGAAGCGAGAAAGCAACTCGTAGATGGTTTCACGCTTGAAAGCTGCAGCGGAAAACGTCTGGCAGAGCGTGGTGAGATGTCGACGAGGAAGGTGCGCTGCTCATTTCTTCCAGCATAGACTGAACTCCTTATATCCAAAGTTTATGCTGTACTGTGCCTTTGGAAGTCAAAAGATCCAAAGCACAGTGACAGATTACATGTTTCAAAGCAATGGGACGAAGTAGGAATGATTCTCAACGTTACAAAAATATGCTTGTTCCGCTTATTTTTGTTACAAACCTCTCTCCATGACATTCAGGAGCAAACTGGCTATCTTTTGGTGTGTGATAGATCTCGCCCAACATCTTTCTCTCTCGCTTGCTTTGTCGCTTGCCGTCTTTTGGTGTGCAGCTACCCTTAGCATTAGAGAGAAGTGCTGCGTAAGGCAGGTGAGGTGAAGGTGAGTTGAGGTGAGTTGAGTAATGGCGAGAAACGATTGCGAGAAGATTGACTCGTAGTTGCAGATCTTCAGCATAGTTAGGGTTAGGCTGATCTAGGCAAAAAAATGGTAACCTGCCAGACGAGAGCAAGCATGTTGGACGCAACTTGCTGCGCACACTTGAGGAACGTAAATGAGTTCGACACTGTAACTGAAGAAAATCAAAAGCTGGACGAGTTAGTCCAAATTAAAAAGGCTGGCCTGGAGATGACTGATCTCCATTGTTCGGCTAAATCCTACGTCCATTTTTTTTAGAGTTCGGCGCATAAATCCTACGTAAACATAGGAAAAAAACACAGACACCACAAAAGGTTGGCCTGCAATGTTACTGTCGGGTCCCCACTAGAAACTGTGAGGAAATTCTTCACACTTATCTTAACACCCAAAACCAGCTAACATATGTATCGATCCGATTACCCTAGGCGCTATTGTTTGACAGGAGGGAGCGGAACATTTCAGCGAGCTTCAACTGAACAATCTAATGCCTAACGTACGACAATACGACGAACACTGCGACTTACTGCTCTTTCGTGGAACAGTGTCTCCTTGCGGTGGTGAGGCGATGGTGACTGGCCAGCAATCGCGCTCGCCGAGTGCTTAGAATCCTGTTGCACCCCGGTAGCACAGGGTCCAATCTCGCGAATTTCTACACCGCCCAACCCTCTCCCTCCACCTCCGAGCAGCTACAGCACCACCTCCGAGCAGCTACAGAAATGTTAAGTTAAATTAATTTAGGTTAGGTTAAGTTAAGTTAGGTTAGGTTGGGTTAGGTTAGGCGAAGTTCAGTTTTAAGGTTAACTTAAAAAGGTTTAAAAATACCTGTTTTTGCGTGCCGAGATGGAGGGTCGAATAGCCTGGTAACTGGTGCCGCAACTTAGGCAAATGCGAATCTTCAAGTCGACGGACGGCCGAACTAGGCAGAACCAGAGGATGAGGCGTCGGAGAGTTCAATACTGGGATCATACGGTACGTTGCCGGTAAAGGCTTAAGATGGATTAAAAATTAATTATGGTTGAGAGAGGTCAGACGTTGGATCTGCAAAGAGTTGCGTGGAGAAAATTCAGTGGCTAGGAAGAAGACGTCGACAGTGCGATAGTGAAGAGTCGGTAAGCCGGTTGTAAGAATATCACGATTGTCAGCTGTAACTACTGAAGTGTTCATACCTATGAATGGAAGCTTCGCTCATATATTCCAATTTAAATAAAAATGACAGATTTTCGACACCATTAGAGTGAATGAAATTGAGTCCAAGAAATAATTTATTAAAAGTACTACCTCTCACTGGCGACTGTTCTACGCACGCCAACGTGTTATTTCTTTTGATGTACTCAACTTTATTTCAGATATTATTCTGCAAATAACTTTTTGAAACGTTCTAGGGAAAAAACACAAATCTGCAGAATGCATGATTTTTCCGGTTCATCCGGATTATTGATTCCCCCAAAAATGCGTGTGGAAAAGAACACAAAAATCTTTTTGGCAGGTTCAGCCTAGGAAAATTAATCGAAAATTGCTGTGAGACTTTTAAGAAAAACTGATTCATTTGTGAAGAACCCTGAGTAGAAGCAAATAAATCCTCCAAACGGTACAGTCAACCTGCATCCGCTATTTGCACCGATTAGATGTACCGGTAAGGAGTATCAGCAAATCCTATTTGAACTTAATTCGCAGTTGTTCATAGATTCGAGCGATCGTCGATATGACTGATTGTGCAGCAAACACGTGAGAAAATATTTACGTTAATCATCCTAAGCAGAGCTTAATTTCACTTATAAATAGATATTGTTTGTATTTTTTACTCTGCGTGGTAGATTTATCGGGACTAATCATTTTATTATTAGATACGCATTTAAATATAATAACTTTGCGTAAAATTTGTTTTAATTAAAGTAAATATTACAGCTTCCTTAGACACAATCGGTTTATATATGTAATATGCATATCATTCGTCTGCCGCATCTTCAACTGTGTTCTAATTAGTTGAGCAACACTTACTGAAAATGGGTGTACAGTACAGTTCCAGACATTCAGTAACTCGAAGCATAAATCATTGACACTCAAAAAAAAAAAATCGGAAAAATATTCTTGTGCGTATAGGGACTCGTAAAATTGTTATCAAATACTGGATTTTAAACTAAATACCCGATTCATTAACTTCGTTTTCAGGAGTGTTTGCTGGCTGTATTTATATTTAAAGAATCAAAGCTCGACATGCTTTGATTCCTCATCCATTCTATACTGGTCCACTGAGTTAATTCTAGTCAAAATCAGCTCTGAGTGCCAAATATTGGCGTTACTTCTTGAGTTGTTATGTTATTTAAATTTAAGTGACGCGATGAGATAAGTTTACGCTAAGTCAGTCGTAAACGCACGCTGTGTGCATTAGTTTTAGTTAGTCAGATCTGGCATCGAGGAAGCCAAGGTTCGCCTTAACAACATCACAGGACTTGATGCGATTTAGCTGCTGCTAATGAATCCAGACAGCGCCATGCAGATTTGATTCAACAATTAACTCGTAAGTAGCTGCATTAATCTGCAATAATGGACAGGAGGGCGTTTAGCAAGCGCATTAGAGAGCAGGGCCGCACTGGGCGCAGTCGTGTATATCATCTTCTGCGCGCCTTTCTAATGTAAGGCGTACAAACCCTGCTTGAATTACAGCTGCCTGCCAAACACTTAACGGTTAAACTTAATGCGTCTCGGCTTACAGTACCGCGGGATGCGGGTTGGGTAGGCGTGCAGGTTGGACGAAGGAGGGCGCCAGGAGTAGTTTGGCTAGCGCGGTGCTACAAATGAAATGCAATGATAACTCAACGATAACACTACCAATGGATGTTTTTTGCATTACATGCGCAATTTACATCAGAGATTGCGACGAATCTGAAAACACTTGCGTCGAAACGTATCTTCAAGGCAAATGTGAAAAATTGATGAAAAGATCTTGCTGACAAATTATATAAAAAATTGAAAGCCTTGTTATGGGTCTCCCTTTGTGCCCAACGTTCGCAAATACTTTCATGTGCCATTTGGAGCAAAATTAGCTTGCGTATTATCCCACAAGTTTTTAAGCCGAATTGTTTCGAAGATACATTGACGATTTTTTATTATGATTTCGAGATTCTAGTCATGCCACCATGGTGCAGAGAATATTTAAATTCTAAGCACTCTTCCAAAAAAATTAACCGTCGAAAGTGAATAATAGACAAATAATTGTCTATTATTTCCAGATTTCCAAATTACTAGAATAGGCCGCACTTTTTAACCCGCTGTTTTTCGGAAGCCTACTTTTATTGGATTGGGTTAAGTTTTTCCAGTATTTTCAACTATAGGTTCAAAATAAAAACTATCAAGACCTCATTGAATCGAGCATATAACATAATCATATAACATAATCGACTTACAAAGAGAATTTACTTTTCGGAAAAAAAATTTCTGTCAAAACGGGTTTCCTTCATCTGTAGTTCATGGTCAAACTAAAAAGTTTCTGGCTAAAAAATATTCAATAACTTGTACTTTCCTAGAACCAATACAACGTTTTTATTGTGTTTTCCCCTATTTTGGATGTTTTATGAGATGCCAAGAAATTTGGAGATCTTTGTCAAACGCCATTTTCCTGCCATGAAAAAATGTGTCGTTTCCGAGAATTCTTTGAAAGATGACTGATTTTTCCACAAGAGGGACGTGACTCCTAAGCGAATGGGGGCATCGCTTGTTTATAAGTTTAGTTGTGTACCGTGTTCATCTGGCTACATCGGCATGACGACTTTGCCATTCTACATTTGGATTGCCCAGCAGCGTGGAATCAACTACCGCATTGGAAGAATTTAACACAACCGCCTCACGCGTCTATTCGCCTTCACAGCGAACAGTGCTGCGGCCGCGTTGTAAATTTATAAGGTGATTTTAAAATTTTACCTACTGCGTCGAATGATTTATCAAGCATCACATGACCGTTGTAGCATTTGTGTCCTTTCATTAGCTCGTGGGGTTGAAAAATCTTCACAGGACAGCTTAATGACGTGGATCCGACACGCTATAAGATGGACTGTCATGTGTTAATGATTTGCTTGATGAACAGAAATGAGGAACTAACGAGCACAATCTCTGGTGTAAACGTTTGTAGAAATTCAATTTAGACAATTCATGCTAATTGCAATTCATTACTTTTTTAGTAAAGGAAAGTTCATACTTTTTGAGTTGTGAAGGTACAGAAATGTAGCACATGAAAACATGCTGAAGAAGCAGAATGTTTACAATCCTCAAATTACGATTGAATTTATAGAACAGTTTTGATATTAGTAGAGAAATTATGATACACCTTGGTGCGTCAAACCTTCAATTCAACCTATGTAAACATGTACTATTACAATAATATATTTATTATTTCACTACCTTTTTTACTACTATCAGAAGTTATAATAGTATGTTGCAATTTCATTTCATATTTTCTTAGAAAGGATAAATGAATACTCGTGCAGTAAAGTTTTCACCTCTGCTACTCACATCTTCACTTAACCAGGAGTCGCGGCCGTGCAATGGTAGTCAACGAGGTCAGAATTGTGGACACATCAGGGTCTGTTGCTCTTCAACCAAGGGATGAGGGTTTTCAAGTCGCTCATTCCCATTTCCGATAGAAATTTGACACAAAAATTGACTTCAATTAAGAAATAGACTTTGAGAATCTGTCAACATTCATTCCGGAACGTCAAGATATTCGCTTCCTCTGTAATTATTTGCAATTCTTAACCCATAAGGGGATCGGCCCTTAACTGAACAATCTTTAAAATAAGGTTGGGACAGTCGAAATAAAGGCTTTTTATTTAAAAACCGTGTAGTTATGAATGCTTTCCTAAAGAGTTTCAAGGGCTTGAAAATCGGATCCAGTATTTTGAGAGGTCAGTTTGGTCATAAATTAAAGTTAATTTGGTTTACCTTGAACATTTTTATTTTTTGCAAAGGAATAAACGGTAATAGAGCGAGTAGCTATTCAGTGCTGGATTAGCAGATAACCACCTAGCTTACGGTGCAGCAAATGATAATTCTACAGAAGCTGCCCGAATTCACGCAGCAAGATATCCCAACAGACTTGACCCATCGCATCAAACATTCGTAGTCACGCACCGGGGATTGTGTGAGGACGGAACATTTCGCTGAGCATAACCTGAAGGAGGAAACCTAGAAAAATTAAGAGGTCCAGACATTGAGGAAGAAAATAAATGGAGGAATATGAGTTTTAGGTACTCATGTTCAGAATCAATGCAAAACTTTCGAAAAATTCGATCATATTTGCTGTGTGACCTAATCGCATTGACAGTTTTAACAACTACTCTTAATGATTCATGAAGATCAGGAACAAGTGATTTGGCAGCTATATGATGACGATGTACCACACAATGAATTGCCAGGATTGAAGGACATAATTCCTCCATGTGAGCAATAAACCCTTTCTGTTTACCAACCATACCTGGAGCACCATCCGTTGAACTGGATAACAAGTTTTCTAATGGGATATCATTATAGCCAAAGCAAGATTTTGTAGCTTCAAAAATAAATAATACAGTTCTATTTGTCTCTAATAGTTTTGAAAACAAGATCTTTTCACAAAGTTTGCAGCTATCATCTATAACAGGAACATTCGCCATAGAATAGCTCTGTTGCCACTTACCGTTAAACTCATCAGGCTGAATCGAGAATTTGCTAGTTTTACCTTTTCAAATAGTTGACTTTGCACATTCAATGATATTTCATCAGTTCTTCGGCGGATTGAATCATTACTCAACAGAATTGTTTTTAATGTGTTCGCTGAATCTTGCTGTAACACAGTTTTCGTTAGAATTCCAAATGCAGGCTTAATGACATTTTCAGTAACTGTATGTGCAATCCCAGTGTATTGCGCATTCATACGATGCAGTCAAACTACGTTTATTTGTGTGTAACTTTTCTTCTTTTAATTCTCAAAATAAGCAATGGGTCTAGTGGCTTTCTGTGAATGATTTCTTATCAAATGTTCTTTACGCCTTGATGGTTTCATTGATTCATTAGAAAATATGCGGCTGAAAATAAGACACGTTGGTAATTTTTGATGATTAATGGTTTTCTAGAAAGCCATAAACCAAATATTCCTCCATATAGTGTCTACATTTCATTTTTTGTTGCCATAAAGGAGTGAATAATTGTATAATCTCCCAATTACACTTAGCACCGTTTATATGAATATACTAACTTGATACGCGAGGAACACGTAATCTACAATCCCCGCTCAAGCAACTGCACAAGCAAACTAAGCCAAAGTGCATAAGCGTCATCAACACATGTCACAGCAATAGCTGTGACGTTTTGTGCCCCCTGAGCTCAAAAATCGTCCCATATGGGGCGATATCGCCCCTGTTGAGAATGACGGAATTAGTTGATGGAGATTTCCAACGTTGTGCTCAATTTACGAGGTGGTTTTTACACCAAACAGCTGAAGAGCCTTTGTTTCCATCAAACGTCTTTTTCACACACGAAGCGTCATTCACGCAAAACGGAATAGTTGACGTTCGTGATCTGCATTTGTGGTCTGATGTTAACCCACATGTCACGTGATAAGGTAAGCATCAGGTTAGATTTTCCGTAAATTTTTGGGCTTGTATTCTTGGCGACTATCTGATTGCGCCATACCTAATACCGGAAACGATGAATGTTTGCAATTATTGGACTTTTTTAATATAATATTACCTGAAGTGTATGAAAATGTTCCATAAACCTACATTGGAAGAATGTGGTTCTAATTCAATGGTATTTCTGCACACTTCGCTCTTGCCGTTAGGCAGCTCATATATGCACGATATCAATATCGCTGGATTAGCCAAGGCGGCCTCGTCGTATAGCCATTTAAGGCCTCCTGATATTACTCCCCTAGAAATGTACTTCTGGGGACATTTGGAAAATTGGTACACGAAACACCGATACATTCCGAAGATACCTCATCGGTTGAATTTTGTATGCCTCCGCAAGGATTCGTGAAACTCCTGATGTCTTCGATAACGGCCAACACTCATTGCACCGACTTTTAAAGGCCTGCACCGCAGCAGATGGGCGTCATCTTATAGATTTATTTTTTTGAACATATTAATTTAATTATAAAATCTGTTTCCTGTTGTCACAATAATTTAGGTTGTTATTCTGTCTCATGTGTTCGTAATAAAAATGCTTTTCGGGTTTCAATATATTCTTTCCTTACCACTTACAGCGTGAGAAGTTTTCACCAATACGTGTCAAGTATGAAGACCTTGTGACTCTTTAATGAAGCATTTTTGACCACAAAGTTATTTACTAAAGATCCTTTATGTTAATAACCCAAACCTTATGTTAAAGTTTGTTCAACGAAGTGCCGGTCACCTTGCAAATTCTCAATGTGTTCTTACAAAATGCAACTTAATGAGAGAAATACTGCGAGAAATGCCACAGACTATTTGCATGAGTGGTGCCATTGAATAATTATTTCCTGCTATCGAGAAGTTTTCTTTTCAATGATAAGCTATACCTTTACCGATTATTTGGTTTGTAAAAGTTCGACTAGAATGAATTTATGGTCTGAACTTCAACAAACATTGAAATATGCCGTGCAAGATCCTCCAAATCTAAAATTACAGAGTATTAATTTAAGGGGGCAAAATCAACCGTTCGAAGCACACTCAAGAGGTATAAAGAGCCAGGATTTTATGAGGATCGACTTTGTAGTGTACGACCTAGGTCACGACATATCACATATTTTGTTAATGCCGTTTATTCGAGAGCAGATTCGGCAAAACCAGAAGAGGTCCTCGTGGAAGATGCCAAAAAAAAACGTGTAACCAGTCCCACAACAATGATGAGGATTGTCCACGATGGTATGTGAAGGTCTTTTCCACCGTGCAAAAAGTTTCCGACTTCTAGTAAGGTTCAAATGCATAAATTTGAACGAGACGGTAGAAGGAACGGTATAGGTGAAAACACCTGGGCTTCAGTAAAGTTTTTCATAGATGAAATGGCTTCCTATACGGGCGTATTGATCGCGTCATTGGGATATATGCATCAGTAATTGCCACTGAATAGAAGTGAATTTTTAACACAATGAAAGCGAGCTGATGTGATTTGGAAGGTCATTTCCCATCATGGAATGCCTTTATTATTTTTGTGGGACAAAATTATAAAATCAGTGCGAAAACATATAAGTGTTAAGGTATTGAAGTTTATTCGATCTTACTTCCAAGCATTTTTCCATCCTTTCAGCAAGACATCACCCTACGCATACCGTTCAATCTTGGGGGCGACTATAATTTGCCACTATTTGGATCGAGAGAAATGTGTCTTCCCTGTTTGCCAGATCTGAATCTTATGGACTTCTAAGTTTGATTGACTATTGAGACCAGAGCGAGTTCGAAAGCTCACTACTCTATTGAAAACCTCAAGTTTTAACTTCGAAGATATCATGGAGCGTACGTCGCACGAATGTTTATTTACCATGCTTTAAATAAATTTATTTTCCTCTTACAATGAGAATCATCAACATTATTAACAAAAGCGTCATCTTTATGGTATAAAATGTGTTTTAATTTACAAATACTCAGCGAGGCGATTAGAAGTTTCTGTCACGCGATGCGCATGACGCCCCGCAATGCCTAAGTTTGCAGAAATTCGAATCAAGCTATGAGTTTTTACAATGAAACTTCATCAGCCGACCACTGCATTCAGTGGAACATTAACACCAGCAGGAGCTCTACAGGGCGCTGTTGTTGATTTCAATTTTTAGTGCGCTCGATGAGAAAATGATTGACAATTATGGGTTCCCTGTAGCCTAAATTAAACAAGATCATGTACATTTGCTATTGTTAAATGAGTGAAATGAAATATCAGTAATTCAATCATTACATGGAAGAGTTGTAGTAATTCAAACAATGAGCTTCAGATACCTAACAGACGAAGATCGTTTGCCTGAAGCAAAAGCGATAGTTGTAGAAGATATGATGGAGCTGGTCTCTGGAATATTAGCAAGGATCAAAAGCCTCAAACTGATTTCATATTCCGCCCCCTCAAATTTATGAGTTGCATCTGAATCATGACTCACTTCAAAAAAATGTTCCCACTTTTATGTCTTTATCGATGACTGAACTAAAGCGATTTACCAACAATAGCAGCGTCGCTTGAAAGAATTCTTACGGTGAGAATACCATGGGAGAATGATGCCAAGCTTCAGTGTGTGACTGGAAGATGAAAGAGCTTGACTTGTGTCTTAAGTTTTTGTTAGGAAAAAACATCGAGTTTTTCAGCTCGAAAATTGATGATATTCATCCTGATTATCAATTAAATGTTTACGTAATTGGCTAACTCTTTTACTATGATTTTCATTCACAAATGCTGCAAACAATTCTTCATTTTTCGTGGTTAAATTCCATTCTTAGACCAATGTATTCAAAATTGAAGTTATTTCCTCATAAACTTAGATTTCTGTTAATATTCTGCGAAAACCTAATTATAATTGTGGAAACAACTCCCTGGAGATGACACATCTGACTCAATTAATTCTACTTCAGTTCTGCGTCAACTCCAGCGAAAGGAAGAGGCAATGAATAGAATGGGTGTGAGACTGGCAATCAAGTTCAGACACGTAGCACATGTCATATATTACATAATACAGTGATCAAAAAAGGAAACGTGCGATTGAGACTGAACGGAATTTTGGAAGGAAGTTAAGAACTTAGCGTGGGAAAAAATCAAAATTTTGAACAAAATTGGACTCGTCAAGTTCAATCCCAGGCTGTTCGCTCCTATGTAGGAAAATTCAAGTTAATGTAGGGTAATTCATCAAATATCGAACTGAACTGATTATCGAACAACTTTGGAAATATGCGCGTAATAAATTTAGTAAGCATTCAAACTTGCTCAGTGCCAGTGATCTTACATCTAAAACTCCTATTTTAGTGATAAAAACTCATTTCTGTGAGCTGCAAACTGCTACCAGCTGTTGCGAACGCATTTTCTGTACGACCCTTACAAATTGGTCGAATTTTTTCACTCGAAAAATCTTACGCACCTCGGGAAAATTGCGACGGTTTAATTGTTGTTGGGTCACCGTCAACCTCCCGTCATAACTAGAGAGTAGTGTTGTCATATGATGTTCTGTTACTGTATTTTTTTCTTTTCCGCCAAAAACTTGATAATTATTCCATGTTCGACATTCAGTTCCTTTTTCATGTCAGTATTAAATACTGAACAAAGGTGTTCGAATCAAAATTCCTTAAAAATCATGAATTTATGCCTCGAACAAAGCTTTTCGATTCTTAATTCTTTTAAATAACTGAATCGATCTATTGAACGCCTGTTTTATTTCATTAAAATATTGTATTAACGCTTGATAATAACATTGAATAGTTGAAGATGGGAATTCTGGTGAGGGGCTATCAATCATCTGCTGGTGTTCCAAAGCCTTCAAGATCATCAATGATTCGTCTGGCTACATTTACTGATGATCAATCCCTTGCCAAGAAAATTGATGCAAGCATCAATAATAATTCATTGACGAGTGCTTTACACTCTACTCCAAAAAAGGTCACACAGGTTGATGATCACAATGATGGTTCAACAAACACTGCAAATGAAACATCGACATCATGTTCAAATTTTGATAACTCTCCATTCAAATGCATCTTGAAAATAAGTAATGAGACAGTTATTTCAAACAAACAAACAAAACAAACATCGGCATCTTTGGGATGCTTTATTTCCAATCAAGCCTGATACAAATGATCTTAAGCATTGGTTTTTCAAATGTCTTATAACTAACACTATATATAGGACACCGTGACGGTTCCCCCGTAAAGCCGGTACCCATTTCCGACACCTGGGTCGAGTGGGGTATTGTGCTTGAGCTTTCCCTTATACCCAACGGGGAAAATCGCAGCGCCAGCGCCGGGATACGAACCCGCGACTCCAACATACAAGTCCGATCCCTTAACCGATGTGCCACCGCGAGCACTTCCAAGAAAATCCAGTGCACCAAAGAAAAAAAGAATGAAAGAAAAACGTTTATTTTCCAAGTGGCCACATGAGGTGTACAAATAGATAGACCATACGAGGCATATTAATGGACAAAATATACGAGGCGTACTAATAGACAAACCATACGTGGCGTGCTAATAGTCTAACAAAAGTTCCATACGAAGAGAACTAATTGACAAACCATCCTGTTCGAATCAAAATTCTTGTTCGATTCCTGTTCGATATTGATGAAATTATGTTACTAAAGAATTCGATTTTTAGAACAATAAATACATTTCAATAATCTACGTTGTCTTTCAAGCGACATCACAGAACAAGAAAGCAACTGTTCAAGAATAACCTTGAGGCCCGCAAGAGTTATTCAGAGCAAAAGTTACCGATTTATGAAGGTTGTTTCTAGACACACGTGATTTCTGTTCGATATTTGATGAATTACCCTAGAGGAGTAAATTAAAATAGACGAGCAAAATCAGATTCAGGTTGTAAAGTTCCATGTTCCTACTGTGCTTCGGTGCTCGAGCGAAAAGACGTCATCCAACGGGTGAAATCTTGCGACACCAGGAACTTTAACTTCAAATCTTGGAAGCGGGTACTTGTTCAGGAAAACTTTATCACATCAGAAAAAAGATTGCGACTGCTTAGCTTTAGCCTCTTGCTCTTTTGTAAGAAAAATTCTCAAAAGGACTAATCTGTAGGTCCCGGCAAAAATGACGGGATTCGATCATTTCCTTTAATAAGTCTTCCATATGTGGATGGCAAAAAAATATACCCATCCTAAAAGCACCCTCGATCAAAATATTATGGTATTTGTGCACTGGTGTAACTCGTATCACAGCTACGGTCATTAAGCATTATTCTTACGAGCGTGGCAGAGACAGACCATAATATCAACAATTTTAGCATAATTTCATAAATTTTACCTAATCACATTCAGGATTACACGTATGAAAAATGACACTCATTTACCCCATCATGTATCCCCAAAACAGTGTAGAACTGTTGACCATTTTACAGTAGGCACTCTGTTCACCGGGAAGAAGTCTACATTCCTGGCTTCAATTTTTATGCGTCGGTGTAGCCAAATGGGCAAATGTTTGTTGTATCACTGCACGGTACGGGTTTTTATAAGCAATTTACACGTTGAGAATTTTATTACAGATAATTTTAGTACTCTATTAATAGAGAATGTCCAACGAAATTAAGGTTTCGGTGGCGGAGTATGTCCATGGAAACCATTCCGATTTAAACTACGCTGTACTGTGAGAGTACACGATTGCGCTCACACCCTGCAGGTTGAAGTTTTCGATATATTCTTGTAGAAAATTCGAGGGCTTATTAAAATTTAACTAGAAAGTTTTCGGTGATACAGTTTGTGTGATCCAGGTAATGCCCTTCTACTCTCTCATGTGTATGTTTAAATTGGTTTTATAAAAATTATTCTGCCCCTTGAGTGATTGCCAATCGTTGCGAATAGTATCGTAAGTATTTCCTCACAATTGTGATATCTACACTATGTTGTCTTGCGTCAACTCTAAGTGCGTCATTTTTTCCATGGCGTCATCAGTGAGAGAATAACAATACAGAACTCTTTTGCTTCACTTGATTGCCTTTCCTGGAATATCCTGGCGAGTTCGGTATGTGGAATATTTCCCTCCTGCTGCAAAGTTGTGCCTGAGATCCTTGTATACGCATGAATTAAAACCTTAAAAGCAGTTTATGATATAGTGCAAATAATTTTATGTGGTTTCAAGTATAGTGTAGTATGCCCTTTCGTGAGAATAATTCAATATAACCTTCAGGTAGAAGAGTTTCACTACTGGAAGCTTGGCCCCGTTGGAGCAATATATTCTTGAGAATGAAAATTCATTATTAGATACATCCAAGCGTACCTCCCTGCGTACATTCGTGAGCCGAGCCGCGTAAAAGCGCTCGTCGTGTCTGGGCAATCGCATTTTGATTGAGCATTTCCCGCGCCGGTAGCACCTGACTAGCGAGCTCCGATCACCAGTAAACTGATAAAAACCTTCCAGCGTTTCCTTCCCTACCTGACGACAACGGCAACCCCTGTCTCGGGGCTTACACAAGTGCACGAATGATTTCGCCTCTAAACTTACACCACTCATTTTAAAAGGTATCGAAAGGAGCTTGAAATTACTCTTTTTTCATCCTTTATGACTTCACCATTTCTCATCGCAATCAGTGACATTTCTTCTGGTGTGTGAGCTGTAATTTATTAATATTCCACATTAAAATACGGAATTTGAGGCGCAATTCCTCTCATGAACTTTAATTAAAACTTATTAATGTTAAATGCGCATGGAACTTTTCATATTCATACCAGCGCAGCTCTGCTGCCATGAGAGTATAGCGCCATGCCCATACTTCAGTTCCAGAAATGCCAGGCGGGCAAGGCACGGTGAGATGAAGTTACTATCCCTGCTTTGCATCTCAACACCATCCTTGCTTTCCTGCATGTGTCATACATACTAACTAGCAAGCAACACTTATCAAAACACTGCGGCAGATTTTCTGGAGCAATTACGCTCGTATTCACCCTCAACTGAAATCTAGATTCAGTAAATGTTGAATTATGTCGTATATTTGTAGGTTCAATGCCGTTGTCAACATTTCTGTGAAAATCGAGAATAAATTCATTTTAAACGAATAGAACTTTTACCTAACACTTCAGATCCTCTTCACACTTTAGGCCTCGTGTCTCCTAAGTTTAGCAGCAATGAGAAAAACTTTCAAAATCTCTTGTGCTCGCCTGCAAACTTTCTTCAGTACTTAACTTGATGCTTACGAGAATATTATGCGCACGGAAAACGCTTATCGACTCGCAAGAAATGGGCAGAATATTCTGCGATAAATTTTCCTTCGGTAATACAGTGCTAGACTTATCTTTAGAAACACAAGACATGCTTAAATTTAGGCTATGTTTGAATTAAATTTAAATCCTAGTGTAATGAAATACGTTTTCTAAATACAGGTACGATTAATCCAGGAGTTATTTGAGTTTGAAGCTAATTTTAAATGAATATGGTTTTCTTTTCATTTCCTTGATAGGGTAATTCATCAAATATCGAACAGAAATCACGTGTGTCTAGAAACAACCTTCATAAATCGGTAACTTTTGCTCTGAATAACTCTTGCGGGCCTCAAGGTTATTCTTGAACAGTTGCTTTCTTGTTCTGTGATGTCGCTTGAAAGACAACGTAGATTATTGAAATGTATTTATTGTTCTAAAAATCGAATTCTTTAGTAACATAATTTCATCAATATCGAACAGGAATCGAACAAGAATTTTGATTCGAACAGGATGGTTTGTCAATTTGTTCTCTTCGTATGGAACTTTTGTTAGACTATTAGCACGCCACGTATGGTTTGTCTATTAGTACGCCTCGTATATTTTGTCCATTAATATGCCTCGTATGGTCTATCTATTTGTACACCTCATGTGGCCACTTGGAAAATAAACGTTTTTCTTTCATTCTTTTTTTCTTTGGTGCACTGGATTTTCTTGGAAGTGCTCGCGGTGGCACATCGGTTAAGGGATCGGACTTGTATGTTGGAGTCGCGGGTTCGTATCCCGGCGCTGGTGCTGCGATTTTCCCCGTTGGGTATAAGGGAAAGCTCAAGCACAATACCCCACTCGACCCATGTGTCGGAAATGGGTACCGGCTTTACGGGGGAACCGTCATGGTGTCCTATATATAGTGTTAGTTATAAGACATTTGAAAAACCAATGCTTAAGATCATTTGTATCAGGCTTGATTGGAAATAAAGCATCCCAAAGATGCCGATGTTTGTTTTGTTTGTTTGTTTGAAATAACTGTCTCATTACTTATTTTCAAGATGCATTTGAATGGAGAGTTATCAAAATTTGAATATGATGTCGATGTTTCATTTGCAGTGTTTGTTGAACCATCATTGTGATCATCAACCTGTGTGACCTTTTTTGGAGTAGAGTGTAAAGCACTCGTCAATGAATTATTATTGATGCTTGCATCAATTTTCTTGGCAAGGGATTGATCATCAGTAAATGTAGCCAGACGAATCATTGATGATCTTGAGGGCTTTGGAACACCAGCAGATGATTGATAGCCCCTCACCAGAATTCCCATCTTCAACTATTCAATGTTATTATCAAGCGTTAATACAATATTTTAATGAAATAAAACAGGCGTTCAATAGATCGATTCAGTTATTTAAAAGAATTAAGAATCGAAAAGCTTTGTTCGAGGCATAAATTCATGATTTTTAAGGAATTTTGATTCGAACACCTTTGTTCAGTATTTAATACTGACATGAAAAAGGAACTGAATGTCGAACATGGAATAATTATCAAGTTTTTGGCGGAAAAGAAAAAATACAGTAACAGAACATCATATGACAACACTACTCTCTAGTTATGACGGAAGGTTGACGGTGACCCAACAACAATTAAACCGTCGCAATTTTCCCGAGGTGCGTAAGATTTTTCGAGTGAAAAAATTCGACCAATTTGTAAGGGTCGTACAGAAAATGCGTTCGCAACAGCTGGTAGCAGTTTGCAGCTCACAGAAATGAGTTTTTATCACTAAAATAGGAGTTTTAGATGTAAGATCACTGGCACTGAGCAAGTTTGGATGCTTACTAAATTTATTACGCGCATATTTCCAAAGTTGTTCGATAATCAGTTCAGTTCGATATTTGATGAATTACCCTATCACCTTGACGAATTTTTAAAAGCATTAGTGAAAAATCAATTAATCAGATGCAAATTGAGATTAAAATTTTTCCTTTACCTTGCAGACTTACTGGATAATAAATCAAAATGTTAAAAAGTAACTTTTCATAAAAGGGAAAATTGATAAATAAACTGAAATTGAGTGTGAAAATATCATGGCTTTCAAGATAGAGACATTGCTGAAAACATTGGAAGAACTTCGAAGGTTGTGCATTCATACTTGAAAAATCCACATAACTATTTGAACAAAAATCCAGGAAGATGACCAATAATCATTAGTCCGGCAATGAGCAGAAGGATTATTTCAAGTCTGAATTCGAATACAGCGTTATTCTGTAGAAAATTGAAAGATGAAACCGACTGTGATGAGTTTCCTAGTTGCATCTGGGATGCAATAGCTGGATCTGGGATCGTGGTTACAGTGTCAAGGGCCGAATGAATGCAGCAGGATACGTTCAGATGTTAAAAGATGCTTCGGTGAAAAATGAAGGAGATTATAGACTGCGAACTAAACATTCCAGCAAGATAATGCTCCCATCCACCGTGGTCGAGTTCCTATGAAGTTTTTTGAAGATGAAGACATCATAGTACTGTCGTGGCCAGCAAATTCTCCTGACTAAAATGTCATTGAGAATGTACGGGAATGTCATTGAGAATGTATGGGAATATCTCGTTTGAAAGAGTCATGAAAATGGACAGGAAATTGAATCACTGCATGATCTCGTATGATCTTGAAAAATCAATCTTAAGGGCATTAATAAAATTCATCAGGAATACCTGGAACAGCTAGTTTCAAGTATGAGAGATAGGATCTGTGAAGTTTTGGTGGAGAAAGCTGGAGCTACACAATACAATAGCGAAAAAATATTATCATTTTTTTTAATTTTAGAGATGTTCTAAAATTTTGCTCACATTTTTCGCACTAATCTACCAAAACGAATTGATTAAATTTTTGAATGTAGTTTAATTTCTTGTGATGTACACTTTGAAAAGACCTCTTCTTTGCTTTCATATCTTTAATAAAAGCACTTAAATTGAACAGCGTCATGAAATACGTAAATTTTGCTTTGTTTCTGCAGGTTTGTCTAGCACTGTATGTATGTATTATTTAAATATGTGATTTATATGAATATTGTAAACATGTCTCAAGCCCGCATTGATCCCACATGTCACCAACATTTGTCCACATACTTTTGAGCTCCTGATTGCATTGATGAAACGACTCGTTTAATTGGCTGGCTACCATTTTTCAGTATATTGACGTCGTTTGTGCCTCTTTCTTTCAATTCTTCAGTATTTCGAAAAGAACTAGAATTTAATTTTGGCTTAGTGTAAAATAAGTGGTCTTATGTCTCAGACAATAGAAGCAAACGGTAATTATTTGCCACGGTAGAACCATTTTTCACGGTCTTACCACTCAGTTTCTTGATTTAATGCACCTATGCAGTCATTAAAACTTCTCCCAGTCGTATTCTCACATCCATCAGCCTATGAGTCGGGGCGCCATCCTGTTTAATTGCACCAAACATGCGTCATGGCTTCACCAAAACTGTCCTGTATTCACTAAACCAAACACCAAACATGTTCCGTATCTTCTAAGCACTATATATATATATATATATAGTGTTTATAACACTATATATATGTATAGTGGCAGCTATATAAATATATATATATATATACATAGTTTTCGCCAGTTTTCGTGAACACTGCTCAAATTTTTGAAACCACAAAATTTTCAAAACCACAAAATTTTCGAAACCACAAAAGTCCATCAATTTCTGAAATTTTACGTCATAGATATGGCCAAGATGGACTTTTGTGGTTTCGAAAATTTGAGCAGTGTTCACGAAAACTGGCGAAAACTAAGCAGGATCTGCACTATCTGGTGTGCTGCAAGGCGTACCAAGTCGTACCAAAATTTCTAGCCTTCAAGCTATATGTATAAGCAATATCTGCAACAAACTGAGGCATACCGGAAATTTCAGGAGCAGCTACTCGACCAGGAAATCCGACAGAAGGAGCGCAGACTTCAACAACTGGAAACCCAACTGTCATCTATTCAAAATTCTTTGTCAACCATAGTCAGCACATTAGATTTTTCTAGTCTTAAACTGTTTGTACAGCGTAAAACCACTAAATATATTGATACTGTGAAGCAGACTCACGATAGGAAATTGTCCCAGTTAGGCGTAAAATCCGAACTCTCTTCATGTAACCCTAATGAAGTAATTCTCAATTTTTCAAAACGTACTTTGTCGCGCAGAGAAAGATTTTTATTGTCATTTGGTTTATATTTCAATCTACCCGTGAGAAAGTTGATTTTTTTAAATATTTTTTGTCCATTGAGAAATTCATTAGAGTGCTTAAATCGTGTGCTATTATAGAAAACGGAAATTTTGACTTAGTTGCAAATTTGGTCAAACAGAAGGCATTCGCTGCATTTTTTGGTTTTACAGCGAATAGAGTTTTTCTCCAATTTTTAGTAGGGCTGATATTGCCACGCTAAAAAAACTTAGGTTCGGATGAATCCATAGTCGTATGTTCGCCGGATAAAGGTAGAGGCGTAGTACTATTGAATAAAATGGATTATGTGCAAAAAATGATGAATATATTGTCCGATGGAACTAAATTTCAATTCATGGCTAACTTAGATCCGTTAAATACAGTGGTGAGACTGGAAGATAAAATTAATAGATTCTTGAACAAAATTAAACATTTGGGCACAATCTCCGAGACTACTTATAAACAATTGTATGCCTCTGGCTCATCTCCTGGAATTCTGTACGGTCTGGCCAATGTTCTTAAAAATAATGTTCCTTTACGTCCAATTCTTGCAGCTTTCAATACCTCTATGTTCAAATTAGCAAAATATCTCATTCCTTTCATTGACTCGTATTCTACCAATCAATATACAGTAAAGAATTCATATACGTTCTTCAATGATATTGTGAAGTTTCCTTGCAAATCTAACCATTTCATGGCGAGCTTTGACGTTGAATCTTTGTATACAAACATCCCAGTCGTAGAAACTCTGCAATTGTTGTGCAACAAGTGTTTTTCATCTATGTAGTCAATTATTTTACGGGTTTGATAATGTGAATTTTATGCATTTCTTAAAACTTGCAGTTACTGAAACGTATTTCTTTTTTAATCAAAAGCTGTATAAACAAATAGATGGCTTATCGATGGGCAACCCAATCGCGCCTACTCTTGCTAACATTTTTTTATGCAATATGGAACAAAAGTACCTTGAGGAATGCCCTGATTATTTAAACCTGTGTTTTACAAAAGATACTTGGATGACACATTCGTAATTTTTGAAGATAAATCCCATGCTCCGTTATTTCTAAATCATATCAATAAGTATCATTCGAATATCAATTTTACTATGGAACCTGAACGAAACAATAGATTACCTTTTTTAGGTCTCAATATCAGTAGAACAGAGCAGGGTTTCGTTTCCAGTGTATACCGCAAACCAACTTTTACTGGGTTAGGCTGCAGTTTCTTCAGTTTCTGTCACTTCCGCTATAAAGTTAATTCAATACGGACCCTTCTCCATCGTGCATATCACCTATCCTCCTCGTACTCCAACTTTTCTTCCGAATTAGATTTTTTTTGAATTTTTTTCTGACAACGGCTATCCATACGGTTTATTTGACAGGCTTGTCCGTGATTTTTTATGCAATATATTTTCTCGTCAGAAACAAACCTTGTGCACAGTAAGTAAATGTAAGGTGTACATATCTCTTCCTTACATAGGCGCCTCATCTGAAGAAATGATTAGGTATTTCAGGAAATTACTTTCTAAGTTTTACCCCCAGATTGACTTTATTTTTGCTTTAAAGAATGACTTCCAAATTAAAAAATTCTTTAGGTATAAGGACAGGCTGCCCTCTGAGTTGCTTTCGAATATTGTCTATAAATTTACGTGCGGAACTTGCCAGAGTTCTTATATCGAAAGCACTCAGAAACAGTTGAAGATCAGATTTTTTCAACACATAGGCCGTTCCTTCAGAACAAACCGGCCTCTAGCATCCTTGACGCATTCTCCTCCCAGACATCATTGTGAACAGACCAATCATTCGTTCTCAATAGATAATTTTGAAATCATAGGATCAGCTCAGGAGTCAGATATTAGAATTTTAGAATCCCTTTATATAACCAAACATAGACCGCAGCTCAACACCGATCAAATTGCCGTGCCTCTGTATACCCAATGTTTTAGTTTAGTTTCCGTTTTTTTATATATTTTTATCAAGGACCCATCTAATTTCCTATAAAGTGTTACAAGTTTTTTTTTTCGAATACTTTGTAATTTTGATTGCATAAAATTTTTTGTCCTATTGTTTCAAAAGAATTCATTGAAAATGAAAAGTCGAAACCAGCTGGTCTGAGTGCAAATAGATGATTTTTATTGTGACCCTTGTGTTTCTTTTTATACTAAAAATTAGGTTTCCCCCGAATCGTCCAATTTCTGAAATTTTACGTCATAGATATGGCCAAGATGGACTTTTGTGGTTTTATATATACATACATTTACATATACATATTTATATAATATAGCGCACATATATATATGTATAATAACATATATATATCATCACTTTGATCATAGAAAGCAGTGTGTATGAAAAAGCGTACTTGAATATGTTAAAGAAGTACCATCTACAATTCTGTAGGTGATACATGCATAAAAATGTCCACTTTGTTATCAGCCAGCAAATACTTCACAAGAATCACTTCCAGATGTCCATACCGTGGAAAGGAGCCGAAAGCTTAGGCAAATAAAATTAGCATCTTACTGAATCTTGGAAACTCTTCCACAAAGAAAGCTTCGCCGTCTCGCGTTCCCTTTATATATGACAATTCTGAGAGCGCAGTTCAAGGCTGAAGAGTTGGGTCAACTCTTGTACTGCAAAAATACCCTCGAGGCAATCTAACTTTAAAAATTTTTGAAACATGTGATTATCTTTCACGTCTTCGCTGCTCGAGCTTGTGTCTGATACAATGGAGGAAAAAAATTAGTACATGGTTTTTATGTCTCAACAGGTGCAGGAATTCCAACAAGAATTTGACACTAAAAATAGCTCGCAAAATTTTTGAATAATGCAATCATTGAAAAGATTACGAGCTTATGCAACTGAAGTACAGAGCCACAGTTCTCATACGTGCGATAGCAGTGGCAATGGGTGCAACGTGCTAGAAAAATATTCATTCGACTTTGTTTTCATCAACGAACTGTAGCATCAACGAGGATTTTTCAACCATAGGTGCGTACCGACAGGAAAGGTAGGTTAAACAGTTCCTTGAAAGGAGTGATAGCAGTGGTTACTGAACAAACTCGTACTTTCCATTTACTTTCTACATGGGTGTCCTCCATGCTAGAAAAACTGCGCCTTGATTACACTTTTCATGCTGTGTTGAAATGTTTTGGTAAATTATAATTGCTATGTGTTTGTACAGACCAGCATATCTAGACGACGTTTGGTGAGAATTGAGAAAGTGTCAGTCAGGGAGCTCGTAAGGCATCGTTTTTGAGCTTGCGTTATGCAACGAGGTTGAAGCAAAATAGAATGTCGGCTAGATGGCTTTCAATTTTTTCCAACTATACAAACAGTTGACAAAGTCGTTAATATTACGTAGAGGTATTTATTAATTTCATCCATGTAGTTCAGAGGGCTTGACGTTTGTGAGATACCACTGCTGAATCGCGATGTAGATATAGACTCAATTGCGGTGAAAGTAATTTTAAAAATATATTTCTCAACTACAAACCACCGTAGGTGTGCGCAAACAGTAATTACCTCTACGTAGATTTGCTTGGACTGAGAAAAACTCTGCGGAAAAATTTACAGCTGCCACGGAAAGTTTTGACTCCCGTCGTCAGTCCTCATAGTAAAAGATAGACAAACCTCACTTACCTACAGTGTTATTGTCTGTTGGGCGAGTGAGGTGTGTCTATCCTATGCTATGAGGACTGACGACGGAAGTCATCACTTTCCGTGTCAGCTGTAAATGTTCGTGCAATTTTTCTCAGTCCAAGCAAATCTACGTAGAGGCATTACTGTTTGCGCACACTTTGGCAGGCAATGACACTAGTTAAGTGAAATTTGTCTATCTTATGGAATGAGGACTTGGACACCCACGAGAATACTAATAGATTATTTTCGTTAAGAAAGAGATAGGACTTCGCTACTTCTACCTTTCCCTCTTTGCTTGCCTAAGCGGTATAGTATCTTCTTCGATATCCCTTCTTTATCTTTTCTTCTTCTTCAGTCGCAATTCGCTCCTTCAACGAGCATGGTACAGTACAATGAAAAGAAACACAACATGTGTATTGACTCCCTGTTCCATAAATTCAATATTTGGTGTTCCTGTAATAGACCCGATTTTTCCAGCCTGTCTCTTATAGGTGCCTGCGATGCACATAGTGATAAGAACTTTAATTATGCCTTCGTTCCTATAACTTTGTCAATCAACTTATTTCATATTATTCCTTTTATGTATTATTGTTTGTGTTATTTTCTAAGACGTATTAATTTTAGTTGTTTTTTCAAGTATCTGTTTATGCGAACAGAGTCGCCGACTCTGCGTTTACATACGGAGGCCTGCCACCGCACCCTATTCCATGGTCTGTTGTGGGTTGTAGCTGTGTGCGGGTGTGCGGGGACTTCTCGGGCGGTCGTGTTATTGTTATTTTTAAAGTGTTATTCTAAGAATAACTGTTATTCATTTTTCATATTATCGATAGTGCTCGTTAGCCCAGTAATTATTAAAGACTTACCATTCCGAACACTTAAAGATTTCAGATTATCCATTGTATACGTTTTAAATTTTCTAAATTGCAGTGTACTTTCGATACTAAATATTTGTCGAGCTCTATGGATTCACGGTAGCTTTGGTGAAAGTGAAATGTTTTTCTGTCTGCCTAGTTTAATTTTGTTGCTACTGCTACTACAGAACCATGTTACCCAAGGGTAACTCAATAGACAGAGTTCTATTGTCTATAACTAAAGTTTTCTGAGCGAAAATTAAATAACAAATTTCTCTGTTTTTTCTGAAACTTTATACTGATCGTGTGTAACTTTAAATTTGATTATGTTTTTAGGCTCACTTACCGGACTTGTTGACTTAGTTTTTTCAATTTTATTCTTCCAGGCCAATAAAACTTGCATCCCATCATCTTTTCCTAATTTCCACTGAGTAACATAGTGATAACTGCGCTCAGTGGCTGGACCTATAACATTCCCATCTCTTATCTCTTTTGAGATCGTCTCTGATGTGGCTAAGGAATCTCAACTAATTTATAATAATTATGAAATAATGAAAAGCTTTTATGAATGATAAAACTGTTTTTTTCGCATGCAAACTTGACGTAAGATTGCAGAAGGGTTAAATCGGAGCACAACATATTCTCTAGCTGTTATACCTGAAATAAAAAAAACTAAAATTTGTGACTCACCGATATTTCTTGGCCATATTATCATTTATAACTATCGACCCATAATTCTTGGAGATTTATCGAGTGAGATATTTTTCCTCATCATAAGCTTTTGTTCTGCGTTCCAAGCCATAATCTTCGCATTTACTACTACACTCGGTAAGCGCATTAAAGAAGTCGAACGCAATAGGACTATCACACAAATTCGCCCACGATCGTCATTCAGCTTGTGTGTTTTGTCTGCTTCTGCACCAACAAAATAACTCCAATACGCAAGTACTCGTCATGTCTACTTAGTTTATCCCCAATCATGGAATTTTTGAGCGTTTCTGTCGAATAAATAATCGTTTTCGAACGCAAGAAACAACTTGTTCCTAAATTTTTAGAAGAACAGACTTTTGCGAACATGTTTTTCTTCGCAATGAAAACAACCAATAATTTATTCCATTTCTCAATCAATCACACTACAGATAACTTCACATCACCCCTTCAAATCCCATTTGGGTAATCCAAATTTTCATGGTTGGATGGGTGACCATCCAACTTGCTTTGCTAATCAGAACCAACTTGCTGCTCAATCGTAACCAATCATTTGAAAAATCATGTGTGTGGAATTTCGCCTATTTCAAAGAAAGATATTTAGCTTCCGAAAATTGGCGTCGTTAAATTGAAAGCTTAGAACTAGTTTTCCCATCCACCTCCGATTGAATACAAATAATAAATAAGTCCCAAAATTCAACTAAGATTACAAGTACTAAGCTTCTTTTTCTTACTTAATTCAATGCGCATCATATGAGTACAAAGACCAAATATAATACCTGAAAACTAAAACAAGTGCCTTAAATGCACTGCATATCGTAAGAGATGCTCTTGTGGGGGAACTTCGTTCAAAAATGTGGCGTGATAGAGGTCAATGTATCGAAACATATCTAGGAATCAACAATAAATTATTCCGAAAGTTATTATTGCAAAATTACTCTTCATACTATCAGCAGATAGGTGAGTTAACTCCTCAATAAATTATTGCTGCACAAACATGTGGATATTGTCCATCATAGTGCCTGTAGTACTCATAAAGCTTCATACATAAAGCTTCACGAATAATTCAAGACAGATTATCATGAAAGCTTCATACATAAAGCTTCACGAATAATTCAAGACAGATTATCCCCGGTTTTGTGCAATCGAAAAACCTTGATTTTACCTTCAGTTCCAATAGCACATTTCATGTATAACTATTTTATTCTACGGCATCTTTTTTTACTGAGTTACTTGGACACAGTTAGCACCAAGAGAAATGAATATCATTTGAAAACTATCGTTAAATTTCTTGGAAAACACCTGCTAAACGCGCCTTCGATAACCCTAATGTTTCATCTATTTATGTTCATTCTTTACCCATAACACGATCATTTTTCCAGCAGTCAATTGAATGTATAATATTTATATTTTTGAAACCTCAGACACAATCTTCATTGGTGATTGATGATCAGTAGAGTAATTTTTTTGTTAATAGTTAACATCTTCTCGTACTTGTAACGACTTGGAGTGAGCGTTCATCAATAAAGTTTTAACTAATGTGACTCCCAGAACGTGGAGGTTTTCCAACCTGACTGCGCTATCTCTTGCGTGGAACTGCCATGCCATTAGCTTGAAAAATCCTTGCTTTTGATTACACGCCTCTTCTCTCTAACGCACACAGCTTTCACTCCATCACTCATGTACCATACCCCATTTTCAGGAATTTTTCTCTTCATTTTTACGCCATTCTCTTCAAAACTGTTCTCTTATGTTATCAGTATCTCAGTTTCTATTATTTATGTAGTTACCATATGTTAAGGGGACCCATTCAAAGCATTTTCAACAATCCACAATTTACATCGCTTTTCCCAAGAGCTCTCGGGCTTCGGTAACTTTGCTCACCGTCCGACGTCTGGATATCTAACCTGTTCCAACATCTTAGGCTTACCACTGTACAGTTTTGGTTCTGACGTATTTCTTCCACAAGTTCGCGAACCTCAGAACACGCAACGCCTAGAGACTGACATGCATCTTCAAAATACAATCCCTGTTAAGTTTTGCAGCTCGGTCAACTATTTATGTCGATGAATGTTTGTGCGGCAATAATTTATTGGGGAGTTAATTCCCCTCTCTGTTGATATTGCGATTACTAATTTAACAATAATAACTTTTGGAAAGAATTTATAGTTGATTCATAGCTATATTTCCTTACATTTACCTCTATCACCACATTTTTGAACGATATTTCCCCACAAGCGCATTTCTCACGATATGCCGTACATTTAAGGCATTTTTCTTATGTTTTGCATGACACTCGTCATAATTTTTCCCAGTTATCTCGCACTCTAATCTCAGTTTCGACTGCTGCATGCCACTTCAGTTCTGAACTGGCTAATGTTGCAGTTTAATTCTGCAACGCATTTTTTTACTCTGTTTTGGTCGTGGGTACCATCGAGTTCTCTATTCTTGAAGATTTCCTTTTGATGCAGTGAGTCTCAGAGTTCAATTTGACTCTTACTTCGTAAATGACACATTTAAGCTCACACATAGTTGTGAGATCGAGGCTACATCGCTAGCTCCAGAAAGAATCTTTCAACAAACGAAAGTCAGCCGACCTAATTTACGTGTCCAGTTTCGGCTATTGGACTAAATCAAATGAGAAATTCAACTTTTAGTCACTGGCTCAATGAAATGAAAGAAGGGGAATAGATGAGTTGAAGGCCGATATCTGGGAAAATAATCTGAAATTTAAGGAGGTCATACACAAGCAAAATGAAAACGGATAGGATAAGAAGAAATGGGAGCTGTAAGAATAGCCAAGCGCTTAAAAAAAGATAAAAAATGCAAATGGAATGACAATGGCTTCATTTGACGTGCAAAATTTATTTACTAATATTCCATTAGCAGAAACTATAAATATAATTATAAATGCCCATTTTGTTACGTCAACCGACTCTGTTTTAGGTCTATGAAAAACTCATTTTAAAACCCTCCTTGTACTCTCCGTGTTGAATTCTGTGTTTATTTTTGCTGGGAAGATGTATAAGCAAGTTGAGGGTCTCGCTATGGGTCTTCCTTTAGGGCCTACGTTTGCCACTATTTTCATGAGCCATTGGGAAGAAAAAGGGTTGGCAGATTGTCCCGCAGAGTTTAAACCTGAATTCTACCGCACATATATTGACGATACATTTTTATTGTTCAGAGATCCTAGCATGCACCTTTGTTCAGGGATTACTTAAACTCCAAACACCCGTCAATAAAATTCACAATTGAAATTGAGACCAATAATAGTTTATCTTTTTTGGATTCTAAAATAACTAAAATCGGCCATATGTTCAGTTCATCTGTCTTTCGCAAACCTACATTCACTGGTTTGGGTTTGAGCTTTTTTAGTTTCTGTAACTATAGATTCAAGATTAATACCACAAAAACCTTGTTAAATCGTGCATTCAATATTTGTTCTAATTACGTCGATCTTCATATGGAGTTTCCTTTCTCAGAAATTTTTTTACGAAAAAATGGGTACCCTACGTCTATTGTCAATGTTCATATTAAAAAGTTGTTGGTTAAAAAATACTCTGTAACAAATACCGTGATAGAACCACTGCAACGTCTGTATTGCGTTTTCCCTTATTTCGGAGACAATACCGATAAAATGTCGCGAGATTTGGAAATTCATTTTAACGTCATTTTCCCGCTGTAAAACTATGTATAGTGTCTGTCAATTCACTCAAAGTTGGCTCCTTCTTTCGCTACAAGGACGTGATTCCTAAACGGATGCGGGCATCCATTGTGTATAAGTTTAGTGTGTACAGTGTAAATCTGGCTATGTCGGCATGACAACTTTGCCATTCTATATTAGGATTGACCAACACCGTGGAGTCAGCTACCGTAGCGGAAGACCTCTGACCCAACCGCCTCATTCATCTCTCCGCCTTCACAGCGAGCAGTGTTGTGACCGCATAGCAGAGGAAAATTTTTCTATTTTACGCACAACATCCAATGATTTAGATCTACGTATTTTAAAATCTCTTTTCATCTTAAAAGAAAAACCAGAGCTTAATAGCGCCAATAGTTCTTATCCATTGCAAATTCACTTGCAGATTTTATTGTAGGTACCCTTGTATTATGTATAGAAGACTGATTTTCTTTACTTTTTACTTGCAGACTGTTAACTGAAGATGGAGCTGGCCTCCGTAATGTTTTATAGAACTGACTTAGTTTTGAATATATAGTTAATGTAAAATCTTAATTAAATATGCTTTCAATACGTGGTGGTTTCTTTGTTTTTAAATTCCTAATGATTATTCGTCTTAAGAAAAGTAACTTCTCTGAGTATTAACTTTCTGTGGTAAAATAAATTAGGTTGTAAGGATGCAGAGGTGACAAGTTATGGTGGCAAGGATGCAGAGAGATGCAAAATAAGTAAATTATGCTTCCAAAATGACAAATAATATGCAAGCACAGTTCAGTAGCTTTGAAATAAAATCAAAGCTCGAGAAATCGATCAGTTACAGCTTGCGCTGAGTCATTAGACATAATTAGAAGGCATCAACATCACTAAAAATTTACCTAAGATAAACCTACTCATCAAGCAGTTGTATGTGAATGTATGCCAAAGACAACTATAATGCTTTCCTGGAGAAATGCTTTTATTAAAATTCTTTCTTCTTGCCAAACTGTGAAGAACCCACAGGTAATACTGCTTGCTACTAATTGTCATAATTTTCGATAAAGAAAATGAAGCCTTGAAGTCGTGTGCGGATATCACCGGAGTTCTTGATTTCAAATAATTTTTCTTCTCAGATTGTCTCCCATTTTAATCTGGAATATATTCGATAATAAAGCCTCATTTAAGCTGTCAGTCTGCCTGCACAGTAATAGGAGAGCAGTAGGTGTTCAAAATACATGTTGAAACTGTATTTATGAAAAGATTACGTAGAATTAAAAAAAAACACTATTGACGCACCTAGATAACATGTGTTTCAAACAAGACACGGACAGGAACAAGTGCGCCGTTTTTCATGAGGAAACTGCTGAAAATTTTATCGAGGCTATGTAAGGAGAAAAAATTTCAAATATTTTTTTATTGGTAAAATTTTACTACTTTGATGTTACAGAGACAATATACCCTGGTCTCAATTGCGGCTAAAATAACTGTGAAAGAGGAACATCACGCCTGAGGTTCCCACAAATCTAAAGATGAATGAGAGATGAGGATTTCTTACTTCAATTTTGTTTTTAATAGCAGTAAATCCACAAATGCAATGACCAATTTCAAGATCGCCTGGTGGTAAGCTAAATTTTTTTTCACTCTTTTAATATTCATTGTTGCTAGATGACGGCAATGCATATTTAAGTTTATTATTGCCTCTGCTTTTAGTCAACTATTGGTGGCTATATTTTGAAAATGGAGTGGCCCTTTTCAAATTGCTATAGATTAAAACTCATTGTATATTGCATGTATACGTAATAAACGAGGAAAAACTTGTAGCGTGATCAGCATGGCTTCAGCACAGGAGTCATTAGAACTACGAGTTGTAGTTCTGTTGGCAGTTCGCTTGTTTCAATTATTAATGAAGGTAATATAATGAAATACTATTCTCTATCGATAAATTAAGAAGTAAAATCACCATAGCATATTATTATTATAAATAAAAGTGCAAAGTAAGCCGATTTTAAATCCAACATTCTTATTATGACAGTCCAATACCAAACGAAGAACGTTTCGACCTGTAAGGTTATTTTCAACTTCAGTAAAATTGGTAACGGGAACTGTAAAATCCCTTTACCAATTTTACTGAAGTTGAAAATGACCTTACAGGTCGAAACGTTCTTCTTTTAGTATTGGACTGTCATAATAAGAATATTGAATTTAAATAGCGGCTTTCTTTGCTCTTTTATTTATAATTAGGATTTGCAAGAAGCAAAACATGAATATTTATCCAAATTATTATTAATTATAGCTTTCCTTGAATAGGCTACAATTTTCAATGGAAAGAGATTTTTAATAGCTCTATTTATTTTATGTACAAGGACGAGTTTAGTGCTTAGGCACTTTTTTCATAGTACCAGATACTATATTTTCAGGTCAGGTTTTGGTGAGCTGTGCATCCCTTCACTGCAAGCAAATGTACACGCTGTAATGGAAACCTTAACTTTATCATATGAAACCTACCGTGGGAGAACTTATGAGGTGTTGCACCTGAAGAAATGTCAAGACAAACAAAAGATCCACGTGAATATCCACAACATGTCGGCAAGTAAGCCCCAGGCTCACTTACAAACTACTACTGTAGCAGCTTGAATAGGGACGACTCAATAACCTTTGTCTTCAAGTTCTCCAGCTTGATATTAATCTATCACGCTGCATTACAGTCTGTCTCATGTGGGGATGAATGGAGGCCAGGGCACGGTCTAGAAAAGAAGTGAGGCCCTTGGAAGGTAGCTGGAACGGTACTGAAACGATTGATGAGTCGGATGTGATGGGGGTTTGATACATGCGAAATTAAATTGAAAAAGCTGGGGTCTTTAATTTTTCATATTGTTTGAGTGGGACCTAGATATTAAAGGGATTGTTTTTTTTGGAGAATCAAAAACTAATGAATGAGTTATGAGCTAAACAATGTAGAATGAAGTGCAAACCTAGTGAAATGAGTGCTCAGAAAGTGTTTATTTGAGTTCACCATCTCATTTTAATATACAGTATAGAAGTACGAGTCATTTGTTTTATTCATGGGTTTTATTCTGTGGGAAAAAAAGGTAAATTTATCAAGCGGAAAATTTCTGAAGAACGAAATCTCGCTTGTGGTAGTTATTAGGGCTGTCGCACAAGCCAAACGCCATGGAGAATGAAGCAAGTGAATAATAGTACATTTGCTCGTATTTAATAAAGCAACTTCTATACTTGCTTTATTATATATGTGTTAGGTGAGATTAAGTAGTAGCTGTTTCAAGAGGTTTCATTCAGAGAGGTATTAAAGAATTTAGTTTTAAACTTTTGCTCACAACTTAATATTACTTGGTCCGATTAGTCCAATGTTTAAGTTTTCACAGAGAAGGGTTATGTTAATAAACCAATCATAATGGACATTATTTCACTTCAAAACAAGGCTGGCTTAATCAGGAAGAGGAACAACCCGAGCTCCCCTCAGGGGGATACAATTACTGTATCTATGGGAACTAGCGCTCCCAGGGGGACAATGTCAGGGCCCGAGCTGAGAATTAGGTAGGCCTACTTTTTTTGTTGAAATAAAATGTTTTTGTTATGTTAAGGACCACCTTTTTCGGTTCACTGCTATCCTGTTCTTCATCACCTACTACTTTCTTCTTCAACTTTGGTCTTGTTTCATAATCTTCTTTCACAACTTACTGTTTCTATGCCTTTATTGCGTAGATTCCACGTTCCCTTAACTCCATACTGAATGGTGCCTTCCTCCTTCCTCCCTTTGGATCGCATTTGTTGCTGGGTAGGGAAGCTAAAACTAACGACTAATCTATTCTAACCGAACAACCCGAGCTCAGGCTCTAACCTCACGGAGTTTCCAGGGTGATTATGTCCGTGAATTATTGGAATTATTTCTTTGTTTTCTGACATCAAGGATGCTTCAGCATCATCATCTTGAACAATACCTTCACTTCTAGAAAATGAAGTATATTTATTAGAAATTAACTATTTATTTAAAGTAATGTTCCGGGGCTTGTCCGTTACGTTTGAGCACTTTGCAGTTCAATTCCTAAAGTTTCAAATGGATTTCATGGTTCAAAATACTGTTTTATTCACGTAAAGCAATTGATTTCAACCATCAACTTTTTCGCAAAGCATCAACTAAGTACTATTAGATAAAAAACAGAACGATTGATTGCCCAAATTTACATCGAAGTAAACCATTTATCTAACAAAACTTATTCAAGATTATGAATAATCACCAATTTACAACCACTTGGGAAAATAAAATACCAAGTGCTGGCAGATGTGGATCAAGAGCCATGCTATTTAAGTATGAGTTGTAGGAACTGACAACTGTTGCGTGGGCAACAGATTTCAAAATCTACACTACTGCTGGGACAATGGAAGCATGGAATAAGATGTTTATTTGAACACTGCCCTATTGAGTAATAACAATGTCACTTTTTACAGCTGACCCAAACTGTAGCTTCCAAACTAAAATACACAACATAAACGCACGAACAAAACGAACAACAGATGTGGAAAATGCTTAAAAACCCTAGGGTAAAACCGCAATTCGTTTAATTTGGCCTAGTCGATGTTTTTTTCCAATAAAAATGCAATTACGTTATTGAAATAATTTTGTTGAGTATTCAAATTCATTACGGAACAGTTTCGGGCTCCATTTTGATTGTAGACATGAGAAGTTTTGAATGTGTTAGTTAGATTACCATGGCTTTCAGTACGTACTAGAACCGAATTTTGGAGAAAATTTTCCGTCTGAAGAAATGTTTTAACTCATCCTGCATTTTTTGGAAACAAAACATTCTTAAAAGCTTATTACTGTTGAAGTTTCTTCCGGTATGATCATGCTGATTTTGCATAAGAATAAAATATATTTAATCTTGGTAAGGAAACCACTCAGTATCTTATTCGAACCTCGTACCTGCATCCCTCAGTTATTTCACTTTTTATGGTCCTAAATATGTCCTCTGCAATTTCACAGTCAAAAACACATGTTCATTAGAACCACTGTAAATTTAAAAAAAATACGTTAGTCAGAATACAGGTTGATTATTTTCGCAGCGAATTCTGCGAAAACTTTTTCTTCGAAATATCCTCGGCCCTTTAAATGACAGACAGCAGCTCCGGCAGCAAGCGAAATCAAAGCTCACCAGAAGTTCTCATTAGCCTATCGAAATAATTAGCTGAGGAGCGCTTCCACTTCTTTCAGCAGCAAGTTTATGATCGAAGGCTATATTTTTGAGAACTACGGCGGTAAACTGCTTTCATTATAACTCACTTTCGTTTGTGGTAGAGAATAAGCTGAGATTTAATGATTCCATCAGTCCGATAGATGGATTAAACTAAGAATTGGAGGTCCACAATCTGAACCAAGTTTTCAATACAATGGTTGCTTATGTAGCTTCAAAACTGAGGTAAGGTTAAAGGCACGTGAACCGTTTTTGTTGATTAGACTGAGCGGATGTTTGAGATTTGCGGTTAGTGTACACAGTAATACGGCATGGAAGACGGAGTCGCTCTACTGACATGCAGGCAGAGTGAGAATAAGTACGTATGTGAAGATGGATAGATAAAAAATTAGCCAAACTCATTGCAAGGACAAGCATACTTTTAAACGACATTTCCTCGATAATTTAACCAGTGGGAAAAACTCTTATATCAAATGACATCGAACATATTAAAATATAATTACTTTTTCAACACTGGCAGAAAATCTTTCAATGGAACTCAGCTATCCGGGCAATTGCTTCCAAGACTATCATGAATAAGTTATGAACAAGAAATGTATGACCCTCAAATTTACCTGTAAAGTGAATTTACATACCGTTCGTGAAAGCTGTTATCAGTACTGTTTTCTTAAACCAAAGAAGGAAAGAGATGAGTAAAAGCTTTGCCTACACTGATGTCGAAAAAAAGGAACAAAAATTGAACGAGCGATAAAACGCAAAAACTTAGCAATAGGTATTGTGTTCAACATGATAAGTGTGGCTGGACTTCAAGCGCTGGCAGATGAAACGTTCAACTATTATACAAAAACGGAAAATAAAACTTCTCTAACTGGGCAAAAAGTCACTCCATTTTATCCTTTCATTATATTTTGCATTTTTTATTGCAATGTTTATTTGCTTCTGTGAAACTGTGTTTATGACAACATTTTCCAAGTGTTAAAGTTTTATAAGCCTGCATTGAGTGCTGATAAAATGCTGAATTTTCATTTACAGGGGAGAAAATAAAGTCCATGGAAAGGGCCAGTCAGCAAATTACAAAGAATGCATTATTAGATTTCTTCAAAGTAGGAAATCAATTTGTGGCATTTGTACAGTAACCGGTATAAATATAATAATGATACAATGGACAATAGCACTCTAGAAACAAGATCATGAATCCGGTTTATATCGGGGAAAAAATGCACATTCTTAACATTTTGAATGACAAACAGGCGTTTTTTGACAAAAGTGGAGGAGTGCAAATTGGCGTTGATCAGCGAAAACGATCGCTCGAGAACTTGGAGAAGAAGTTAATATCATAAAACACTGTGCGTCGAGGGTTTTTGAAAAGTATTTGAGCAAAAGCAGATCACCCAGATAGTCGATCATTAGTGTTCGCAGCAAATCGAAAAAAACGTTTGTTATATGCTAGAAAACACCGAAATTGTACTGTTCAGGATTACACGCATATAATGTGGTCCGATGAGTTAAAATTCACCCTCTTTCAAAACGGTGAGTTGGGGTATGCCGACAGCCAAATAAAGCTATTGAACCTTCATAAATCGTCACACCTGATCAGGCATCAGGAAGCAGTGTAACGTTTTGGGGTCAAGTTTGCTGGGATGGTCAGGGACCTTCCATTCTTTGCTAATACAAAGTAAACTCCTAGTGCAATTTCCAGGTATACTTTCTGATCACGTTGATCCTTCCATGGAGTTGTATTTTATCTACGGCTCAGAGATCTTTCAGTCCAACAGTGCTCGCATCTTCAGGGCTAGGAATGTTCAGGATTGGCTTATGGGAATTGCGGAAGATTTAAGCCCCTTGACTGGGGATTAAAATTTCCTGATTGAACTTCATTAAAAATATACGGGATAAATTCAATAGAACGGAATAAACTTATCACCTCTTGATCCAGCATTGACTGCTTTGGGGGTACAAGTTTTCGCAATTATAGCCAAAAATAGAACTGCAGAGGACCTAGATCTTTTGAAATGAATTCGATGTAGAATGAGAGTTGTAATTCAAGCTAAAGGCGGTCCAATCGCTTAATAATTAATTTCTAAACCTCCTGCCTTTTTAACCACTTAGTCTATGATGAGAGTTGAACAATGCATGTTCCGTAAAGGTGTCCAGTGCACTTTTCTGTCATTGCCGAAATCATGGCTCACTATTTCATACCTGAATTTATCATTAAACGTCTCTGAACATTAAAAATCTCCAGGCTAATATTTGTTGCGTTAGTCATTTCTTTCCGACCATAAAATTTATGAACTAAAAATACTCCGCGTCATATCATATGCTATTCCTCAAATGATTGTTTCCCGGACTCGAAGCGTAAAATTGGTGGAAAGCTAAGGCTTAGCTCAGGCTCAGCAGAGAATGTTCGATTAAATTACTGATATTTTACTATTCTGTTCAAATAAGAAAACAATTCTAACTTCTGAGCGATCTGGGACTAACTTGACTAAATATTATAAGCCAACTGTTTTTCGAAGTTAAGAAGCACTAAGAAAATTAGGTCGATTTTGCAATAACCATCCATTGGAGTGAATTGTTTTTCTTTGTAACTGAATTTCATGAAAGTTTAAATGATAAATAGATAAATATATGTTTAGGGACTGTAGATACCCAAATTTTTTTACTAGTATATCAAGTAAATGCCATTGAGTAAAATAGTCAAAAACCAATTTAAAATATACGTCTCCAATATGAAATGACCCACCGATATTTTCGGTATTTACTTCTCTGGGTTTGTTCCTACTGACGCACCCAATCAGAAATTATCTTGGGAATCTTCGATGATTATGATGGGAAGGCCCACGATGTTACGTCATATTATTGTGGGACAAAACCACTTATTATGGTGGGCTTATCTTGGGCTTATGTCGCGTTTATTGAGGGATACTTCCCACAATATGGCCCATGATATATAACTGTATATACAGGGACAATCCCACGCAAGGCCGATTATTCTGAGCAGCTCTCATGCATTATCTTGGCCATTTCCCTCAATAAACCTGATAAACAACAGGGATTTTGGTGGGATGTTCCCGTACTAATTTTTGTTCGATTATTGTAGGGTAAACCCACTTGCTATATTCGGTCACTGTTATGATTGGTAATTTCTATTCTTTTCCCTGTTCGTCCAGTCTATTTTGAGTTGCTCACTAAATAAAGAGATTTGGCGCTATTTCAAACCATACAAGGAAAATGAAAATTTGTATACTACTTTATTGGTATATTATTACTCTATACTTCCTGCGCATCTTCAGTTGCGTCGGCCATCACGCTGGCACCTGGAAATAAAATACATTATATACAACAACGTAACTGATATGATACAGAAGCGTACGCATAATATCAACCACTACGAACCATGTTTGCCGAAATTTAATTATCTAGAACCATCCTATAAAAAAGCTAAGTGAAAAACGACAAGTAGGTGCGATGTATTACTTTTATTCTAAGAGTGTGTAACGCGCAAAAATTATGACCATGCGGCAGATGAACACATACCTAATGTAACCTATAGATTACACTAATTATTACACTTTCGTACGCTGTGGATAATTTAATAGCTGATATAGCAACATCGCATGGTCTCAGTATGAAAAACAATACTCTACTAACTGCGATATTTTACATCACAATTGAGCCAGATATTGTACGACGACCTGATGAAGAAAGAGAGGCTCATTAAGTAACTAAAATCCTAAAATAACAGTAATAATAATATACAATAGGCCTTTACCCCACAGGAGAGTGGCCGACCTCAGAGCCCATTCAATCTCCCCCACATATCACTCACACACACACACACACTTATATCCACATATCAACCCTCTGAGGTGAAGGGGGCCTCTCCGGTTTCCCGTGCTGCTTGGGTCAGAGCCACACGGATCTCCCTGTGACTTCTGCAGCCGAAGCCGTAACATGGTGGACCGCGGTGGACCCCTTCTCCCGTTCTCCAGCAGCTCAGAGCTGAGCTCAAGTGCGGGGGGAAAATCCAGCCAGAGCTGCGTCAAAAACATTCATCCTTCTACACTCCTCTCCACCTTGCTCTATTAAGGGCACACTCTTGCATCCTCTACTTTTCAACTCCTCTAGTACTAAAACAACTTTTCACACAGTTCACACATCCGGTTGGCAGTCTCCCCCTACTTCTGCATCCCATAGCCTCAAGCCATAATCTTCTTCACCAGCCTACCAACCCCAATCTTATCGTATGCCCAACCACCTTAACGTGCTTATCCACTCGCTCTTCGAGTAGTCAAATCACTCCTGCTCTCCACCTGACCTCATTTCTCACCTTATAAAACAAGCTTACACACACCATCCCACCTTTGTTCTCCCTTAAAATAATATACGTCCACTTCAATATCACTTACAAGCTCAATTAAGTGGGGGTTCTGAGTTTTTCTATGTCTCGTAGATTGAATTCATTACATAAGTTATCCCGTAAGCTAACTTGAAGAAATACCGAGAAAAACTGCTTAAAACTAGATAGTTTTCGTGATAAAAAGTATAGGAAATAATTACCAGGTTTAATACGACGCTTTGCCCTTCCGCCGTCCCAGTCACGGGTTCCTCGCAACACTGTTTTGCAGGCTGCCAACGCCTCTTCTGTCGTCACTTTATGAAAACTTGTTATGCGATCTGAAATAAAAAAAATCAGCTATAGCTATTTGGAAATATAAATAGTGATACTTTCACTAAACATGGCCATGTCCCAATCTTCAAATCTCAAATGAACCGACTTGGAAGAGGTGGAGGTGCCATCCCATGGTGATGCAAAGTGGAACGAATAAACCCTCCTCACTGAAGAGGAACCCTATCCCTCCGTTATTTAGAGCCTTGCAATATGATCATCCCTTCCGTCAAAAAAACCAACGTACGAAATGCAGACCGTACTAAATCGCACACGAACAGTTATCACTGGATGCGCACACGACAAGCCAACAGGATTTGCAAAGAGTGACATATACGCTCAATCCTTAACCATCTCAAGCACGTAGCCATCACATCAGAGGTAGTGAACACTGCGCACAAATAAGACACCACTCTTGAACGCATACTTGCAGAAAATTTCGCCGGAAATCCGCACGACACCACAATACCGCTATCACACACACGACACCGTACACGTATTCGAGGGCACAGAGATGTGAACTAGCCCGGTCCCCGAAGTCCTTTGGCGGTTGAGGCAGGCAATTGGTTGCTCAAAGGGAGCTGGTTAGGTGGTGGGGGAGCCTTCGTATCATTATCGAGGTGGGGTCATTAAACGGCTACAAACCATGCTCCAGTAATTATTTAATCGAATTATACACAATTGCTAGTGCAAGTTGTTAATACTAAATTTTGAAACGGGCTCAATAATTGACATGTTACGTAAATTTTAACAAGAACTTCTAATAAGATCTACCTTAGTCGAAGGTTTGAATGCATGTAGCAAAGGCGTGACTCTACGATTGGTCACGTAAAACTAAGTTACATTAATCTTGCACTTGAACACAACAGAGTGATAGAACTAAAACAAATTATCGTTTAGAAATGGGAAAATATTACTTACCAACAATTGGTTTGCATACAACGTGCGTCTTGAAGGAATGCTTTGTGTGCGCCCTCTTCTCTCCAAGCCCAGAAAAGGAAAATTGAACAGCCAAGTCCCGTGTCATCATTCTCTTCATGATAAGTCTGGCAGTATCACTTGGCTTAGCACCGATCACACTGTTTAGGGTTGGTTTCTGTGTGGAATAATTAAAAACATTGAAAACATTCCGCACAGATGAGATTCGAACGCATTGCGCACTGCTTATATCGCCGAATTAGGGAGTTTGCTTATAAACTGTAGTTTGCCACAGCTGGGTTAGTACACCGCTCGTGATTTTGAGTTAATTTCACGTCACTCTTCTATAATGTATTAAAAATAGCGTTCTTACATGAAAGCTGCTAGGAAACGGTGAAGTACATTGCGCTAAAGTTTCAAGTTGAGGGGAAGCTCATACCTTAACACATGTGGTAGCTACTTCAACGTTATCATAGAAAGGAATTTACTGAACATAAATGTTCCAGCAAATAAGTATGATACACACTACACAAGTGTCTGATAATTTTTCATGTCAATATCTTAGAAATGAAATTAAGATTGTATTGCTTTTAGCTTGCATGAACTTTTTTGTTTTCCACAAATACACGAAAAAGAAAATTGAAAACCTTCTGATGAAAATATACAAAATGATATGGGCTGTTCGCAGGGGTTTATAAAAAGAAACAGTGCCCATGCAAAGACAATGTTCGCTATGTTGTCCTCGCATCATGAGTTAGCTAGTTAGTTATATTAGTTTTTGAGCCAACCAATCCACAACAAAGGTGATCCAAAGAAGAATAATGATGATGAGATTATTTAGCATGGACCCGTAAATGAGATATCTATGTATGCACGAGGTGTGAACCTTCACAGGACATCCTTGTGAAGTAACACAAGTGTGTTGCCACTTAGGACACTAAGCGCATACACACAGCAAGCCAGAAAAAAAGTTTGAAGAAAAAAGTTCAAGTAGAGAGTAGAGGGTGTTAAGTAAAAGAATAGCAGTGAGCCGAAAAATTTGGTTCTTAACTCATCAATAACCTAATCTGTTTCAGCAAGAAAAGAAAAGCCTATCCAACCATCGCACCAAGAATATGGCATTCAATCTGAACGGAGCTAAGTCAAAATTGTAAAGCATTTATCACATGTTTATATCATATTTTTTTTGATTGATGTTCGAGGACCCAATAAGCATGCCACAGTACACACGTATGTGTTCACAGCAGGTTCACATCAAGAAGACATCTTGATGTGAAGATCTGCATTAACAGCAGGTTCACATCTACAAAACAAAGAAAATTCATTGGTCACATCTACCATTTTCTTCCGTTTCCAAATGTGAAAAAATCCATTATCAACCTGGATGTATTAACTATGAGCAATTTCCAAAGAATAAGAGTTACATCCCCCACAACGACAGGTGCAGAAATCATCCGTAAGTAACATGTATACAAACCCTAGGTTACAGAAATAATGCATCTTAAAACAAAAAAAAGGAAAACTGATGTCACAACTGATTCTGCATTGCTCATCTTAAATTTCCCCCTCATACAATTTCTTGTGGTCCTGGTTGCAAATTTGGCTCAAGCAATACTAAGCCATCTCATTTGACGTTTTTTAGAGTGGCTGAGCGTTTGATTGAAACTAAACGCTTCAGAGACGAGTACATATTTTTCGAAGTGTATTTTGGCATATTATGACCGATAGGGCCTGGACAACAGCTATCCCAAGTAAAAATTGTTTCTCATTGCCCTGTAACGTATGAAGCAATGCTAGCTATAAACTATCATTACTTCTTGAGCTTTTCATTTTACATACCAAAGACTCGTGCTCAAGAAGTTCACAGAGTCCATCCATTGACGATGCTGGAGGAGGAAATTGGGAGCCCGTACCACTGTTCTCCTGAATGGCCTGCATCATGAAGTCCACCTTCTTGTGCATTGTAGACATTTGTCCATTTAAAGCTTCCACTCTGTCCTCCAGTGCTTGAATTTTCAGTTGTGTAGCAGAGGCACAGCTGTAAATGTTTTCTTTTCATATTAAGAGTCAAAATTATGTTGGCAGCATGAACAGATTTATGCCTACTACAAAAAAAGCTACTAAACACTACTGTATTTTTTTGTGAGAAGCAGATTGCCGAAAGTTTATACCCCTCAAAATATACATCAAGGCTAGCCATAAATATATATTAGATAATTGATACAAGAACATCAAATTGGAGCAATATCTAGGTCATAAATAACAAAAAGTAAAAGTCAAAAGCTCAGATATAACAAGGGCTGTAATACATTTTCACCAGTCTCTTTCATCCTGCTATTTTTGAAAGCTATAATGTCATAGAATACATTGTGAATGTGAATGTTCCTTACCAAGCGCTCTTTGTAGCGATGATGTTAGGCGTAAAGCATGGAACCTCTTCAGTTCGGGCAGTGATAGATGATCCTGAACTGGTTGCCTCAATTGCTTCAGTTTCAACATTCGATTCTTCATTGGTGGAGTACAGCTTCCGGACACACCTTTCAAAGGAACCTGAAAGAAATTTTTCAGTTGTTAATTTTTTGAAACAATTTTTTAAACTTCTGGCATTTTGTACTAGAATGTGTTCTCAAAGTTTTTATTTTTTTATATAACCACATCCGGGTTCACACACAAACTGAATGCAGTGCACAGCCAATTTAAGCTATATCAGACTAAAACTCAAGGACAAACATATGTATATTGGTCTAATTATTATATCATACACTATTACCAGTAATATTTTGAAAAATATTGTATGCTTTTTACACAAAATTTTACTTCAATATCTGCTAATTAGCTAAGTGTTCAGGTAAAAATAAAAAAACCACATTAGCTAAATCTGGTTTTAAGTAGGTACTCTAACTATGCCAACTCTACTCTAAAAAAATGATGTTTAAGAATGTTAACTTTTTTTCACCAATTGGCAGTTAAAGAAGATGGGCAAGCATGTTAAATTAATATTGATGCATATAATAAGTGCTCAAATATAATTCAATATCAGGAGAAAACATTAAATAACCAAAGATTGAAGCCACATACTGATTCAAATAGAACATGAAGATGTTTTATATATGAGGAATGATAACCAGTCACACACAGATCACAAAATTACAATATTAAATTTAAGTAACAGCTATAGCTATTGGGAACACTTAATATAGCATTTACTGATAAGTACGAAACCATGAAATGAGTGCACTCTGTAATGCATAACTGTTGATGTTGTTTTGCAAACTTCAAATATAATCTTAGATCAAGAAGTAAGTGCAAAAAAATTCATGGAGACAATTTTTTTCCAAGGGCTATTCAAGGATGTGTTAACCCTACATTCTTTATTCTGATTAAAGAATGCTACTTACTTGAATGACAGAGAGGTAAAATCTTGTAGATTTTCCATTCTTCACAGACTTTGTAATTGGAAGATGCAAGTAATCTTGCGTTTTTTGTTGGGTATCTGCATTTCTTGCGTTTCTTATCCCAGCTGACTATCCACGCGGAGGGAATTACATCATTGGATTTTCCATATTCAATAAATCTGACTCCTACATATTTCTTGAGTTCATCGAGTTTTAAATGTTGTATCATGATCACACAAATTTTCTAGTCACTCCTAATATTGGAAAAAATAAAATAGTATTGTACATCACTTTCTTATATATTTAAAAAAAAAAGAGCACAAGCTAATTTTTAAATGAAGTAATTGAGTGCCACAGTACGATGCTCTTTTTCCAGGGGCAATACCATCACTTTTGCAAAAACATCAGAAATGTTGATCACTTGTTTCCTTAGGGTTGAAAACTTTACTTTATTTACTCCAAGCTCCGTGGAATCAATTAGAGAAAAGGAAAAAATTTTTTGGAGCAAATGAAAACTTCACAAAGGTATGTTCCATCATTGTGGTGAATAGAATTAATTTGAGCTACCTCTCCACTTTTGAGTTGAACATAACAGTCACATTTGCTGGAGTGAAGAGGCTTTAAGATACTGTTTTTGAAATTGAGTTTTTTCAAACAATTTCCTCCATAGCCATGTGTGCACTGTGATTCATAACAAGAAAATGTAACTTTAAAGAGAGGCAATGATGCGTCAGGATGACTATTAGAGTTCATATAATGAATGTGTTGTCCAATCTGTTGTAAAGGCTTGTAACCTGAACGCACAGCCCCTTTCACATGGGAACCTAGGTATGATTCAAAGCTGAATGCAGATATTTTATCCAGAACTCCAAAATTTGCATAATCTTGTGGAATGTGCTGGAGACTGTGCACATTGTATGACATGAGTTGCCAAATATTGTTTTGCAATTTTCATTGAAGTCATTAAGCAAATTTTGGATGAAGGTTAGATTAATGGCTTGATTTTCAGTGTTCAGTAGTCACTCTCAGTGCAATTGAAAATTTAAGAAAAGTGGAATATTAGTTAGAAACAAAAATGTTTTTCCACGAAAGCAAAACCAAGCCAACATATAATGCAAATAAGCGATATTGGCTAGCTTTCCGTTTGAGAATTGTAGATATTCCCCCTTCAAGTTTTCGAGGGAATTCAGAAGGGATATAAACTTGAAATGAGAGTAATCTTTCATCAAATAGATTCCTAGATGTGGAGTCAAGATGACAATTTTTTTCCTTCAATTTAAGATTCAACAATCTATTGAGGAATCTTTTCATTACCCCAAGGTAGCACAGATGCATAATATCTAAAACAAATGATGATACCATAGGAATTTTTTGAATTTCTAATTCATTGGCATCTTGTGATTTATGATGAGAGCTGTCCTTTCTTCTTGTAAAAGTATCATCTGTTCTCACAAGGCTGTTGGTAGTCAAAAAAACAACTGTACTGCTATGGTACTCTCCAACAACTTTACACCTTTCGCAGCTACTATAGCCTGAATGAAGCACTGTATTTTTGAGAGCAGCCCTGACTGGGGCATCACATACAAAAGCTCCAATTTTTAAAACAATTTTACTTCCATTCACAAGAATACCTTCACTGTTTGAGGAGCACACCTGTGCTTGGCATTTCTTTTGATTGATAGGAATTTGAGCAATAAATTCCCACACAGAACATTTTTTCCTTTTTCTCAACCTTAACCAATATTGGGGTAAGAAGAATATTTTGATGAAGAAAGTGCATTGTACAAATTAACCCCATCAACATTGACAATCAATCTAATTTCAGGTTCATCATAAGAATCAAGTTCAATGTAATGTTTAATATTCAGAAGCCAGTCACTGCAGTGAAGATATTCACCTTTTTCCATCGTCTTAATATTGAGCGAATTTTTATCAAGAAGTGTTGCAGTGGATTTAGGTACATTAAAAGCTCCTGATAAATCACTTAATAGCCTATCAATGCACACATGTTTATTGCTCTTTTTTCTGTTAAGCCATGTTGCCATAATACATGCAAGTTTTTCACTGCAATCACTGCTACAATTACGATTGAATTTGTTCAATGCACACTGTTGTCCTTCTGGCCTCTATTCCTCAACAGGAAACAACTTATCCGCACCATCATTGCAACTATCACTATTTGAAATTATTTCATCAACACTATCACGATCTAAATCAGTGCTACAGGGATGATTTTCATGGCGCCCTGGACTGTTTCCGCAGGTAGTAGGATCAGCTGCGCATGAAGTTGACGGATCATCTAATTCACTTGCTCCTACATTTACAAATTTCCACGTATTTTTTATTCGTAGTTGCTTTTGTCGCTTGCTCAACAGTTTAAAAGGCTTGTATTTACGTGTGAAATTCATTCTCCAATAATCGATGGAAAAAGAAACAAACCAGGCGAGTCAAGAAACACTTCGCGGGTCGCAAGGTGGTGGATTACGTCAGGTTTGGCAACTGCTTCCTGCAGAACCGTTGCATAAAGCATACAAACATGCTCTGCTGATAACCCATGCTAAAAGTATCTATATACGTACGCATAAAATTATTAGTTATGTGTTCAGAAATTACAATCCACAAATTATGAGAACATTTATGCGCATAAAAATGTTGAAAAACTAGCTTATTTATAATGTAAAACATCAAAACACGCGTGATCCCTTGCTTTATTTTTTATTTTCAACTTCAGATCACGCCCATGGCAGCAGCCAATGGTTGCTCAGCCTGTTCTGCGCTCATTGGCTAGCGCTGAAGATAATGGCTGGTGATGAATTTTCTGATGGTACTTAAAATGGAAATGAAAATTTATCAAGTAGGCCTGATCAACGAGAAATATTTTCGCATTAATCTAAGAGAAGGGGAAAAAAGTTATTACCAAGGATGTTTTCAGTGTCATGTACACAAAATATATTGAATAAGCGCAATTTTTTACGATTTAGCGCTTCTTGAGAGTAAAATAATATGTCACGAGAATATACCTGCATTATTTTCCTGCTGAGAATACATATACATTTAAAGTACAGGGTAGGATAATTTTTTTATGACGTTTATGGATAATTCAATAACAGGTTGTAATAGACAATTTTTAGAAACCTGCTAATCAATCTTTTATATCGATTTGATCTTTCCAATTTAGGAGTAAATTTGCTATTTGTTAAGTGATCAAATTTCACTGAATTTTTGTACATATTACCACCATGTAGGTGCTGAACACAGGCATAAATCATCAAGCCAAATATGTGCAGGGTATACCCACGAAAATCAAACATGTGCAGGGTATACAAACATGTGCAGGGTATACCCACGTAAAACATAGATGATTATTGCGGAGCCCACTACCTACCTAATTATGGGAGATACACCTACGAAAATCTTCGACCATTATGGTACGCATTGCCGCTCAGAAATATACCGGTAATACCCACTAAATTCTTCGATGATTATGGGGGTATTTCATCACATAATTCATTATGCTGGGAAGGCCCAATATAGTCTGAGATAATCTGACATGAGGCCCACAATAATTTCTGATTGGGCAGGACGAGCATTTGCTCTAAAATCAAGCCCTCGAGCGGAGTGGCCGTAGAGAATAACCGATTCTGTGTGTGCATCGAATATTTTCAAATTACCAAAGTAATCATCACGACGCTATTAATTTACGATCATTGAAAAACTTCCACCAGATCCATTCATGAACTGACAAGAGAGAAAATTAATTTAACGGATGTATTTCCACAAAAATATTATTAGACGACGTGCCTGTAAAGCACACCAACATACCCCTAGAATGGCACAGTTTCGTTGACAAGATTTAAAGGAGCGACCTGATGCTTTGCAGTGCACAATCAGACCCAAACGACACGAAAAGCAAGGGAAGGGGAGGGGAGGGGAAGGGACAAAGCGTCCTTAAGCGGTCCTGAGAACCAGGATCAAGGAGGATTTGGGGGATAACGCAAGGCCCCCTTCCCTTTCTTGCCGCGAGGTGGAGTGGGGGCAAAACTGCAATGCAACTGGAGGCCTCAGTTGGGACATGGTAAACAATTTATAATGATGTAGACGGAGCAGCTTGGGTGCCAAATCTTCACTAATGTATGCATTCGGGGAATCTAACATTATGCTGCTCAGTTCCAAAGAGGCTGCTAGATTTCCATGGGAAGACGCAATATTTGTTGAATTACGAGGATAACTCAAGTTGTAATGTAAGAGGGAGTGCGAACCTGAGCCAGGGACTAGGCTGCTGTGGGCCTAATTTGTTTGCTGCTATTACGGACTCACTGTAAAGGATATGAAGGGTTGTGGAGCATTGTATAAATACAAATGGATTTCATTGGTTTAATTTATAGCTATCATACGTAATTTTATCGCAAAAATATTGAAGGAAATTCAATGGGCAATGGTTATTGCATATAATAATTCTATTATTATTGGAAATATTTTTCTGAGGTGAAAAGGAACCGATCAAGTCATGGGATGATTTAAGCCAACAAGCCACGTGCAGTCATGGGCGTAATGCTGATTTAATATTTCTCCGAGAAATGTTCCATGAAATCGAATTGGATGAAGAACCAGGTTAAGCATCTCTCCATAAAATTGGTCATCTTCTTAACTTGAGTGGATTGATCTCTAAGAACTTAGTTCCTTGAACTAGAAGAAGTAGCATCTGTTGACCACTCATGAAAAATATTAGAGGATTATTTCCTGAATAGCGACGCCAGAGCTTTAAACTCGGAATTACCTGGAAACGGTGTTTTAAGATGTGTGCAGAAAAAACGTGCACAAATTTCAGTTCTTCATCAGCGAAATTTTGACCCTCCATCGAGTGCATGGGTCAGACGATATCATTTTAGTGGGTGTCACCGCGTAAGAGTTGATCGTCGTTGTACTGGGTAACCAATGTTTTTTATTCGCTTCGATTTCGAACGGAAAGCCGATGATTCACGATAGACTGAGCTTTATTTTCCAACACCTGTGGTTGTGTTTTTTACAGAGAAGGTTAAATTATTTCTACGTTTTTTAGCTTATTGCTGTTGTATGTTCAGAAAGAGTAGACTGTTGTACTTTTTTTTACAACTTTAGCTTTCCAAGATTTTTCCAGCTTAACTTACATGAAGTTCGTCGTTTGTTATGATATCCGAATAATTATTGTATTTTCGGTGTTAGTTAGATGCACTGAACTATATCTTGAAATACAGTCGTAACGAATTACGGCCGAGTTAATAGAATGGAGAGGTGTATTCAGATGATTCAAATGTAACTGTAAAATCTGAAAATTAATTTGAAATGAAAGGAACCCCGGAAAATTTTTTGGAGTTGCAACTGGAGTTAGCATCTGTTGTAATGGTAGTTTGAAATATCGACAAATGTATTGAATACTTTCATAGCACGAAATTACAATTTCCGCATAATTAAATTGCATAAATCTTTTGCTGCATTACACGTACATAGTATATTTTAATGGAAAATATCATATAATAACCCTTACGAAAAGAAAAGGTTTGATTAAGAAAATGTTTTGAAAATGTTGTGTGTATAGCATGTGTGGCACTCTAGGATTACTAGAACGATTACTCTCAGTCGAATTCGTGTTGCTATCATAAAAGAAGAGAACTCAATTTTTAATATTCCTAAAAAAAGATGTAATTACTATGACATACATTTTTTTAGATTCAAAGAATGTTGGAATCGTTGGAATATCATTTTCCCAGCAGCGTCTTATAATTTCCTGGGATTAAAACATGTTTCGAGTTCTTAACATACAAACATGTTCGAGAAGCTGAAGAAATTTGAGATTATACAGTGGCTTCAGTCTACAGTTATGGTTAAATGAATGGAATGATTTATCAAACGTTGCGTATGTTATTATCGACTCGAGGGTTCAGTCCAAATATGAGGAGGGTCTCTAGTGTGCTATGTAGTACCGCAAGGAGAAATAACGAAGCGTGAATGCCTAAAATGACACTTTGTGTAAATTTCTAAAAACATTTTCTAATCCTTAATAGTCATCAGATTAATGAATAGTTAAAAAACGATTGCTTAAATTCATTTCTACATTGCTTTCGTGCAGTCATAAACGATGTTGCATTATACCAGAGCAGGCACATGTCCGATTCAGATTTATAAAAGCTTGAAGCCCAACCCGAGCTCACTAGGTTATTATCAGATCATGAAATGACAGATGCAAAATCGTATTAATTGTCTCGAGGTGAGGACAAGGAAACGTCTGAAGAATGCCACGACAGAGTCATGAGAGTGCTTTAAAAATTGGGTCTGAATCAAAGATTAGTAGCGGAACGACAAGCAGAACGCCATCAAAAAAGCTAACGTATCCGCTCTAACGATGCAGAAATGTCTCTTCTTTATCATCCCATTGGAAAAAAGAGACTGGAGGTCAGGCAACTACTAAATGTTATTTAAAAAGGTAGGCAGAAACCGTTGTGCGGCTTGATCCCAATTGAAAATTATCGCCCTTTTCAGGCAGTAAATTAGTCGTAAAAAGTCAAAAACGGCACATAAGGGCCAAAAATCACGACTTCAAACCGACTCCTACCCATACTTGGCCTATTAGGGCTTGAAAAGGGCCCTTCATTCAAATGGCCTTTTATAGGTCAAGTCAATGACTGTTTTCGGGCTCATTCGGGTCGTTTAAAGTCGTTTTCAAGCATTTTTCGACAACCTCTAGCCTCGTTCAAGTAGTAGAGAAGCCCAAAATGGCCGAGCCGTAGCCGTTTCGAAGCCCAGAAATAGCCGTTCACCAGGGCTTAAAATAAGCGACATTTGCTCTTAAAAGGGCTAATTTACTGCTTGAAAACGACTATCTCTTGGCCTATAAATGCCTAAAAGCGCTCTTTAAAAGGCTCAGAATTTCAATAGGGATGTATATGAGAATACTCTCAGTGTTCAAAGTGAGCTGATTTCGATTTCAAATTATTTCGGTGAATAAATATAGAAAGTAGCGCAACGGGCATGAATCAGACGCTCAATTCTGTTATTTCCTGTGTTGAGGTCGCGCATTCTCTCCACTGTCTTCATTTATGAATGTAACATTGTCACGCTTGATGTGTAAAAATATTTCTTTTCTCGTTTTCGCTCAAATTTTTTTTCCGCAATCACGTTTTTGTTCATATCTGTGCTAAATTTCTCAAGAAAGCATCTATAATCTTCATTTCATATTAGAGTTATGGCGCAGGTGCACGTTTCAACTGTACGAGCCCATATTGCATCACCCGCGCATGAGCAGGAACTCCACGTACGGTTATGCTGTGCAATGGACCAATTTCAAGAGATAGTGTGGAAGCAAATGATGCAATCGGAGCTCCTCGATACCAAGTGAACAGTCTGTGAAATTTCGCCTGTTCTCATGAGCGAGGCTTGCTTTTGCTTTCGTCAAAATTTGCCTTCATTGACATTCTCATCGTTAAAAGGTTGGTGGAAGGATCTACCACAAATACTCAAGATAAGTGCTCAGTAGACATTTCAATACTAAGTTGTTAATTGTTTTAGTTTATAGTACATTTACCTAGTAAAGATTAGAGAATATATTAAATTTCACTGCTCTTTCAATGTATAATTATCATCATTAGATGACTCAATGGGGATAAATAATAAATTTGGTCAATTTATTCGTATATTTCACAATAGTTGACAGCAACCCGCAAATGTCTGATTTAGCTGGAACCCCTTCCTGCTCTTGCATAAAGTGAATTTAAGATGCTAAATGTAAAATTTGAAGTAAATCGATGAGACGCAGACAAACATTTTCAGCTGAGCTATGCTGAGCTGACACATCAATGAAATTCGAACCTAAAAATCAGGTGGAAATGAAATTCAACGAAATTTTTAGATTGCGTTGAAATTTGTAAAAAATAGTTTCTCCAGTGAACACTTCTCAGTTAGTGTCGAAATATCACATCCGAGCTATTAAATGAAGCTAATTTTCCTTAGAAGATGGATTAGGAAAAGAATGTTCACTGCAACGGCACGTCGGTTGAAATTTCTGGATAAGAATGAAAACAATTTTGTTCTCCGTTTGACTATTCCTTAACAGAGAATCAAACTCAATGTAAACTACGACTAACATCCTATAAGAGCAGTTTTTGGGGTAATAATTTGTCAAAATCGGAGAAAATAAACAAGCTTGCAGTAAATCCGTTCCTCCTTGAAAAAAAGAAACCAACAACGATCGCGAGGTTCGGTAAGAAAATGTGGGGCGATAAAAAGAATATTTTTCGATCGAGTGAATTGAGAGGGCAACAGCTGCAGGGCTGAGTCCCACGGCTCAGCCTTAAATGGAAGATTAGGTGAAGGTGTCATCAGATAGTTTGTTTTTGCTCATCACGGAGACCTGCACAAAAATAGGACGTGGGCGCGGGCATGATTTAAGGGATGCTGGGGAAAAGACTTCAAAACAAAGGTATGAGGGAAAGTGGAATTTGAAATACAGCCATGGTCTTCTTTTCCTGCTGGACATATTTTTAGCATCGTACTTTTGTATGTACTAGTTACTTGCTGCAATAATATTGAGAATAAATATCTACCAGCACATATTTATTTCATAAATTCCAGGCTCTGAGTACCATAAGCAAGGATATCTACAGTTGTTTTCTTAACTCTCTTAGCTAGCAAATGCAGGTGCTTTTCCAATCATGAAGTTCTTTTCAAGTAAATGTCATCACTTATGATGTCATGCATGTTATTGAGAACAATAATAAAGAAATAAGGATTACAAAGTTTGTTCCATTATGAATACATCAGAACAATCGGTAAAACTCCTATCAACGTACGAGCAAATACGCTCGTAAAATTCGCTGTACTGTTAAGAGTACCACGAAATTAGTAAAACAATGTTAACCCTGCGGATGAAAGACCCCAAAATCTAAGACAAGTTTCGTATTATGGAAACTTCAGTACGGCAGCAGAAAATGTGTCCGGCTAACATTAGACCGCAGAGTCTGGCAAGTAAGGTAATGCAACAAATACACTTTTATATTCAATACCATAACTGTGTGCTCAGGAAGTACAACATGTTATTGTTTCTTCAACCCTAAATAATTAAAAAATGAACTGCAGCTCGCTGAAGCAGTTAGGCACCACAGAGACCTACTCACAAAAATACCCAATTTCTAACCCCGATAACATTGCTGGTGGAAAACAATGTTAGACTTAAGGAAAGGAAAGCCTTAGAAGCGAAGAACCGAATTTTATTAACTTCGGCAACCTTCTGATGTGCCGGTACAAGGTTAAAATGCCACCAATGTCCGCGGGACCCACAATTGGCAGTCCAACACAACTGGAAAAGAGTATACAGGCTGTAAGGCTTTTCGTTACCAAATATTTATATGTTTATACGAGAAGAAATTTTATGATATATTTGATATTTCCAATAAAATTTCACATCTTTACACGCAACACACCTACGAAGCGGGCTGGCCTGGCCTCGAACCACTAAAACGGTGAAATAATTAATTAAACAGCACAGCTCAGCTCTGGCGACATGATAATCGTACAGGTGCGGCGGAGAACCGTAGGCGGAGACAATAGGGCAGGGTTAAAACGCGCAGTCTCGGGCAGACTTCAAAGTTATTTTAGAAGAAGAAAATTTACGTTAATTTTCTGAATTTAGCAATAGTTACTGTTTACTGGGCATAAATCTCATATCGTTCAAGTTATCACTTTTTTAAGTTCAATTAAGAGTTACAATGTTGCACCAACCTTGAAACTTTAATGGGCACATTTCAGGAGGCACATATAAACGGCCATTAGAGGAAAAATGGAAAGTTTAAGTAAGAGAAGACCTGGTACTTTTAAGTTATTAAGGTAATATTAGGGTAATAAGAAGATAACTTCTCATTAAGAGGTAAGTTGAAATTTTAAGTTAGGCGCTCTAGGCCAATTTCAAGGTTTTAAAGTTTTAAGGACTCCTAAATAGGAGAGTAAGTATATTCCCTAAGTAGGGCTTAAAGCGTACTAGGCCTCTCAGTAAGAGTTTCAAGGAGCTGAAACATGCAACGAGAACGTAAATTAAACTTAACGAAAATCAAAAGAGTGATCACTCGAAATAAAAAGGAACTACGAAGAATCGGCCATGATGTGTAAACGGTCTGCCCAGAAGCACTGAATTTCTACCGCTCCGCACAGCATACACGTAAATTTCCTAAGCTACTTCATCTTTTTCTCTACGGGAAAATTTAAGAAATACGTGATTTCTTACAACAACTGAATGGAAGATAGTCCAATGTATTATCACAAAAATTTAGTAGTTGCTTTGAAAAATGATAGTTATTATTATTAGTTAGTAAAGGACTTTTTAGCCACAGTAAACTAATGAAAACAACACTCCTAAACGTGTGCACACAGTGTGTCTCCTCCCCCACAGGAGACCCTGCGCTTTAAAACAATAAATTTCGAATGGAGATAACACAACGACATAGCAGAGATAGCGAGGATGGTGCGAGTTTTAAAAGAAGCTAATTGGGCATGAGAAATAGAAATCCCAAAGGTCAATCTATTGCTAAGATCCTAAATAACTCCACTGATAAGGTTACTAAAACTTTTTACCTACCTTCAATCCTAAACGAGCCTCAACAATGAATGAAAATATGTATTTATTATGATAAGGTACATAATCAAATTAAATTATTGAATAACCAAGCTGAACTAAACGAACACAACATCTTGCAACTATGTTTATTTCAAAGTAGTATGAAATGAATCATGCTGTATTTTTTTATGAGATTTAAAATAATAAATATTTGGCTATTTTTAAAACGTCGAGTTTACTACGCCAAAAACATTTATTTCACAAATGATAGTAGCACTTGCTCAATTTTGAATAAATCCCATTCAGAAAAATTGGAGCAAAATTATTTTTCATCGCCTCATCCTTATTGATTCATCAATGTAAAATTCATCAGTTATCACGTACACCGGAGTATCAACCCGGCGGAAATTTTCCATGAAGAAGTATACTAAAATTGAAATCATTGTAAACAGCCCTTCATTTTTGCTGAATGGCGCTGCTTCCATTCAATCCAAAGCTATGTGGGGCCAGAGGTCAAGTGACAAGAAGCCATGGGCCACTCATTTAATTTATTGTCAAGAAAAGTAATAACTGAGAATTGTAATCTTAATTTTTTAATTTTCTCAAGATATACACTTAATTGCTTGCTTCTCAGATTTGAATGGATATTTTTCCAATTTTCAGGACTGAGATTTCGAAATACGCACTCAACTATTTTGTTACTCCCTTAAGGACATCCTCATGACAACAGAGTAGTTACAGCTAGTTTAAGCTGGATCACACGCGAAGAAGTGCCTGATGCAGAGCGTAACAATAATTCGGTGTTCGCGTTAAAAAACTGGTAGAAAATTTTCAGACTAAAGTGGATAAATCATTCCGTATCTTTATTTGTGCAACTGCTCTAACGAAATAAAATTCGAACAATTTTTCATGACTGTCAACAAGCTCTCATGATTTAATTGGTGATTATCCACCTAAGAAACTAAAACACAGCCAGCATGTGCTGTTATTTTGCTTAAAGTTAAAACACACTTGAGTTTAATTACAAAAAGTAGATAATTATTATGAGCAATTTGTCAATGATTATGGTGTTCAAAATCTTCTCCAGAACTTTTGAACTCATTTATATACGTTCTTGCTTTTGTTATACTGTGGCAATGAGTTTTTTAACTTCCACGATTTTGAAGATAGCGTGCCAATAAGCCTGGTAGCTCAATAAGCAAACAGTGGTAACTAAAAAAATGCATGCCATGCAATAAAATTTGGCTACAAGTTGATATTTAATAATTAGGTAAATCAAGACGAGTTTCCCATAGGTTCTTATACGTATTCAGAATAAAAAAGATTTTGAGATGATTCTCTAGTCTTTAAGCAGTCAATTGTGAATTACATATTTTTTAATGTGTATCAGAAATTTTTCCTTAAAAATATGATGAACTGTGTTAGATAAACCAGGTAATAGGTGTGAATATCTTTTGTTATCATTCTTCTAAGCCACATGACGGATAGATGAAATAATTTGCTTTTTGAAGTATGCGCTACAACACTGAAAGGAAGACTTACTGTTGACCTGAATGGTTTTAGTGAACTATGAACATCTACTGATTTATAATCATAATGAGTAATAAGGTTGAAATGAGATAAAAGAGCTGAACAGTAAACGAAGAATTAAACTGTAAAAATTCTATTTTACATCTTCAACTACGATATAAAGGTACAAGTTTTCCAATAGTTCAGTTCTCGAACTTCAGTACCCTCACAATACCTCGCTAAAGTTAGAATGCGGTGAAATTTGACTAGTTAGTGACTTGTATCTAAAATTATGGGTCAATAAAGTCGCGCGCAAGAAAACAATAAGTGAGAGCCCAAAAATTAAAGAAATTCTCGATGCTACTACAATTTTTGCATCATATTTTCTTATGCTACAGTTTCCCTTTAGAACCTCACTTCTCGTTAGAAATGGCGGTAGAAGTTAATATTTATTGTACCCACATTTTGTTACCAGAAACTAATATGCTGCTGATAATTACTTTCGCGAAATAATATGGTAGAGCAAGACTTGAGGACTTGAGTTTCTGCCGGCTTGACTATGGCGATCCCCAGCTATAAAATGGTTAGATTTTATTTAAAAGCAAAAACTTTCCTTAGAAGGCTTAGAAGGCATGAAGGCTACCGTCATGAAGGCTTAACACTGGTAGATGCCGAGGAAAACAATATTACCTTTAAAACCTTACGTTTCATACAGTTCTCTCTATTAGAGCAGCCCTTGCCTTCCATGACGAAAAATTCCTAACCCCACCAAGCGTTTTTGAAACATTTTGCCAGATCTTTAGACGAATGAATGCCTCATCAGCACGGCAACCTCGCAAGCTCAGTCCTGAAATCCCCAATCAACATCCCCTCTTAACTCCTCAGATGAACAAGCTACATGCAGGTCCCAAGCGTTGGATTTTGAAGCATGCAATTACCCTGGAACCTCGAAAATAAATCTGAGTCACAACAACCAACTTATCTAGTGTGAGTATTTTCTCCAGTGTCATCTCTTTCGCAGTATAGTGAGAGATATTTAAGTTCAGTTCCTGCAAGATATGTGTATTCTCGTGTGTATATATTTGTATCGGCAAGCTCCAATTAGCATTATTCCCATTGTCTTTAATCGGATAGTTTACTTGCGAGGTCTCTAATTTCAGCAACGATCGTTTCTCTCGCGGGGTCTCCTTAAAGCATTCCTTAATTGCCGCAGCCGGGGCCATATGGACGAGGCGTGCTAATTGCGCAGGCCTATTTAATTACTTCGCACCTAAATTAGGCCTTGGTTAGACGGGCCTATTTCATGCGAGTGATGACAGCGCAGTTGAAGGCAAGGTTACAGATGCACTCCTTTCTGTTTACGTGAATTTTTTATCACTAGATGTAGACATTGAATCGTTATTCACATAAAATGGTAATTAAATGGGTGTTTAATATTTACTTCGTAACGGTATTTTCAACATTCCTTCTCATGTATTCCGAATCTAAACGTTCTTTTCAGCCTCAATTCCATATTTAGTTATGGCTGAAGGAAAAACACTAATAATATAACCTGTCACAGAATATGATTTTCATGCAGTACGCTGTACGCACGGATGAGAGGTGCTGCTACTCAGGTTGTCACTGCGTCTATGTCGTTTCATCTCAGTCTGACTGTTGTAGTTGAGCAAATGAGCAGCCGGCTCACCGCGAAGCGTACGGACACTTTACAAACTAAGCTCGGAAACAGGTAAATGAGGTGTGTGTTGAATCGTACAGGGATCATGTAATTAATAGAAAATGTTTACTCACTTGAGGAGTGTGTCATGAAATAATTGTAATGCCATTCTCACATAAGACTACCATTATGTTTAGTTCAATGGCGTTCTACGTTGTTGTCTTAGACGTTATGAAAGTTTATGCTTGAGAAATAGATTTTCCAATTCCTGCTTTGCACAAAAGAAAAAATCATCGTTTGCATTATTAACTATTCACTGCCTAAATTTGTACATATGTCTATCATTCATATATGCATAGCCATTGAAATTTCAAGCTTGGTCACACAGATAGCTTCTCTCGTTTCTCTTCTAGAATACCGATAAGAGTTTTACCAAAGTTAATTAGTGTTCAGAACAAGTTCCAAAGCAAAAGCAAAGAATATTATCATTCATTACAGTTCTCAGCGAAAGGAGCTTAATTCCCTGCTGGTGAACGCACTGCCAAACAAGAGACCTCATTGTTTAATATTTGGCTTCCATGGAGATATCCTAGCGTATCACAAGGAAGACTTGCATGCCAGTATGGTTTATAATTTCGTGTCAGAAATAGAACTTGTAATATGTGGTTAATTGTTTTAAAAACCTTGAACAATTGCTATACTCTCATGAGTAAGTAAAATGCAACAGAGGGAACGAAAAGAAGTGCAAACTGATAAACATTTTTACTTTTCATTACTAAATGATACACTTTTACCAAATAGTTGAAAGTAACTCTTGACCCTTCATGTCGAGGATATTACAAGCAGCATTCTATTTGAGTGATCATGACAAACAAAGAGGGAGTGGGGAATGGCAGAAACCTAAGTGGGGGGTGGTAGAAACTTTTCAGAGAGGTGAATCCTTTTTTTACTTATTTACAATACCAAGTTTTGATGCAGAAAAGTTGTTGGCATCTGAATGTCTTTACAAGTTAATTAGTGACACACCGTGATTTGCGCTTCCAATTCAGCACAATATTTTAATTTCTCATTTTAGAAACGCTTAAATAAATTTCACTTAAATTCTCAGTTGTACAGTTCGGCAGGAATATTAACGGCGTCTGGAAGAGGTTATAGAGTGTCCCTCCTATGTTGGCAATGCATTACAGGTGGTCAGCTGCTGCATCTCTACAGAGGGCCACGGGAAGGCTAAGCCGTGCGATCCTTGTTGTTCCTGAGCAGCAAATTGCGCGCAGAGGTGAGAGGGTGTCCTCACGGCCGATAGCTGAGTGTTGTGCTGTGCTGAGTGCAGTGCTGTGGAGAGCCACCGCATACTGTGCTGAGTGCATTGCTGTGGAGAGCCACCGCATGCTGTACTGAGTGCAGTGCTGTAGAGAGCCACCGCAGGCTGTGACTACAGTGCTGTACTGACTGCAGTACTATTGAGTCGTCGCATGCTTTGCTGACTGCAGTACTATTGAGTCGTCGCATGCTTTGCTGACTGCAGTACTATTGAGTCGTCGTATGCTGTGCTGACTGCAGTACTATTGAGCTGTCGCAAACTGTGCTGACTGCAGTGCTGTGCTGACTGCAGTACTATTGAGCCGTCGCAAACTGTGCTGACTGCAGTGCTGTGCTGACCGCAGTACTATTGAGCCGTGCATACTGTGCTGACTGCAGTACTATGCAGAAGTGCCGTATGAAGTGTTGTGTGGAACGAATAGCATTTGCCTGCAAAATGGTTTGCGAGTTGAGCAGAGGCAAACTAAATACGTATTATTGAAGAGATCTTGAAGAGAACAATCAGGTATTCTAGAGCACGTCATTCCTTTTTTGTTTTCAAACTGAAACGCGTCCTTGGCTTCCTCATACGTGGGAAGCATTCGTGTTAGTCAATACGTTTAAAATAAGATCATATTTCAATTATATAGATAAACTCTTAAAAGTATACTCTCATCTGTGGTTTACAAATATAGTTACGCAGACGCAGAGTGTGCGTCTGAGTACGTGGGCTCGACCACTAGAGCCCACAGTATTCGTATTGCAGAGTATGCCGGAAGAAGCTTTAGAACTAATCAGTTACTTTCCACACCTTCCCACTCTTCAGTCCGCTCTCACGCAGAGAAGTGCGACATTCCTGTTAGATTCGGCAATTTTAGAGTAATTTCCTCTGCATCAAACCAAATAAACCTCCGCATTTTAGAATCTCTCCATATTTTGAAAGAAAAACCGATTTTAAATGGTATGCAATCAGCCTTTCCTCAACAAATAACGCAATTTTAATACTGGACATTTATATTTTGTTCCTTTAATATTTTTTTACTTTCTTCTTCCATGATTGATGTAAATTTGACATTTGACTAGATTTTTCTACTTGTTTTCAGGTTGATAATGACCCTGGAGGTCGAAACGTTCGAGAAATTTTATTCATTGACTTTCCTAAATAAATAATGAGATTTAAGACGTGTATCATAGCACTTTCATTTGTAATTCAAATATGCAGAAAGCAAACCACTTATATACATCCATAATGCGAAGAGTGTGCACGATGAGACACTTAGTTGGATCCTTGAGAAGTGGGTTCCCAAGCGTGATGCAAATTGACAACTATTTTTAAAATTCGATTACAGTGCATACGGTATCAATAAACCAGTGAAAGTGACAGATCGACAAGAGTCGAATTCTTTTAAAGCCATAGCTAGAACACGACCAGTTCGGCACAGGTCAAGCTCAAAAATTTGACTCAGTAATATATATATATATAAATGTACAGGGAGTTCATGGGAATCGAACTCGTGACTTATAAGTTACCGCGCCAGCACGCTACCGACTGCGCCACCGATCACCCTAAAAAGGTGATCGAGGCGCAACGAAAGCAATGCATGGCACGGCGAAAGCGGGCTCTTCCGTCCACGCATATAATTCCCTTATGTATCAATAGCTCAAAGTCATATCACCCCCAGAAACAATTACTGAGTCTGGTAAAGCGGGCTCTCCGTCCACGCATAGGTTTTTTTCAAACGAAATAAATGTACAGGGAGTTCATGGGAATCGAACTCGTGACTTATAAGTTACCGCGCCAGCACGCTACTGCGTGGACGGAAGAGCCCGCTTTCGCCGTGCCATGCATTGCTTTCGTTGCGCCTCGATCATCTTTTTAGGGTGATCGGTATATATATATATATATATAAATATATATTAGTGTATGTTGGCAGCAGGTCATTTTGCAAACACACTTCGTTAAAAGTTAGATGGCACATATCCTTTATTTTCTTGATCACTAGTTTTTCAAGAGCGCGAAATTTTAAAAGTGTAGGAGCTGGTACTATTCTTAAAATACATTTCGAAAGCCATATATAAAGATGCAATAAAACTTGGAGTCATGACGAATTTCTTCTATTTTAAAATCGTACGAGTTAAAAGGACAACGTTTCGGATGTCACGCATCCATAATCATGCCTAATTAGAACTAGTCTGAACAAACAGGTCGCTGATACTTATAACCTAATGTAGGGTTGCCAAGTCGTAATTTGTATAACATTCTTGTAGAAATTTCCAGAAGGTAAAAGAAATCTCAGCGTCCTAAATTGCAACCTCTCATGATAAAAAATGTAGTATAAAGACTTGATGAATTGCTAAAACAAATGAATATAAGTTAAGACAATGGGTCAATCTTGATAAACTATCGTAAAATGAAATAAAATCTCTGAATAAATTCCTAGGGAATAACAGATATTCAAATAAAGACGAAAGAATTAATTCCAGAAAATACTAGGATACAAAGCGAAGCAAAATACAAAAAACAAAAAACGAAACAGAAAAAACAAAAAACAAAGAACGATAAACAATATTAATGACCAATAAAACTAAAAAACTAAAAAAAAAAATAGGCCTAAGAGGAATTGAAAAATCTTCAGTACTCTATCCCTCCCTTCATCTTGACTGTTAAGCTTCGGATTGTTTTCTGCGATGAGTAGTGCTTCCATTAAAATCAAATCTTGTTTGGATGATCCTCGGTATGAAATTTCAGTATTTTCGAGTAAGGTGCTGGGCCTGGTACGCAGAATATGATGAGCTTCTCGCTGGTGTTTTAAAATCGATAGATGTTGGCGGAATCTTTCTTTAATAGTTTGTTCTGTGTAACCAATATACTTTGAAGAATTACATTCATCCCGGTCGCAAGTATACTGGTATACCACATTGAACTCTGGTGTCGGAAGATTAGGTTTGTTCCTTATAACGAGGCTTTTCAATTTCTTGATTTTGTAGAAAATATTTAATTTAATGCGGTTGGAGACGTCTTTCGGTTCTATATTTCTTTCGATGATTTTTCTCAAGTGATGCTCTTCCATTTTGTAGTTTGCAGTCATTTGATTTTCAAAATAAAAATTAATAAATCTTGTGTGATTTTCTTCTTCGGTGTTAACGTTTTTCTTCTGTAAAAATTTGCTTACTTCATCATCAATGATGCTCATGGGGAAATTGTAATCGGTGAGACGCTGTTTAAGTTTATCGATTTCAGCGTGGAAGACGGCCCAATTGCTACTAATAATGTAGGCACGGTGTAGTAGCGTTTTTATAACCCCGGTTTTATATTTTTTAGGGCAAATACCTAAATAATTGATGCATTCTCCGTTGGATGTAGATTTGGTGTAAACAGAAGTTTGAAGGGCATCATTGTATCTCTTTATGAGTACGTCTAGAAATACTAGCTGGTTGTCTCGCTCTTCTTCGCAAGTAAACTTCAAAACCGAAGTTTCCTATTCCATATATATATATATATATATATATATATATATATATATATATATATATATATATATATGAGAGCTAATTTTATATGGAAGAACCAATTCATATGGTCTAATTTTATTCGTGGTCATTATTCTCGCGTTAATCAATGTTGACGAGTCAAGAAAAAGACAATAACTTATATTACAGTCCGTAATGAAGACTTTGACACCTCAGTCCCCTCCGATGCATAACATAGTGTTGGTCAAGGAATAAAATAATATCAAAAATATATATTAACTGGTAACATCTGCAAGTCAATCTTGTGTTGTCCGTATGGCGCTTCCCGGGAGTGGCTTTGACAAATATTCTTGACGTACAATTCTTTAGCAAGCCTCGTATTTTGATGGTTCGTAACATCAATAATCTGCTTCTTCCTGACTATAACGCTGAAAATAGGTGCTTGGAACTCGAGAAAATTTTTCATTAAATATTTCCTCAAGCTGATGCATCGGTTGTTCCCACATGGTTCCTATTCCAAGAACAACTTAAGATACATAATATAGCAGCCAACTTCGAGGCACTGTTGGCGGAGTCCGTCAATTGTCTTATTGTAAAGTTTTTAATTACATAAAAAGCATAAACGTTTAGTTCCTGAATGTCATACTGAGTAATATTCGAAATTAAGTACAGCATACAATATTATAAAACTTCCTAATTGGGGAAAAGTATCTCTGTTGTTTTTCGTAGTCCTGAATGGTTGAAGTATTGCGGCTCTGCTTCAACTGTCACTATGGCGATTGTGCACTTCAGCGACTGCTTGTGTTTATTGTGGCCCGTTTTCTTTGTTCAGTCATCAATCTAGGTGGAGTTGCGTGAGTTGCTATTCAGCCAAAGATGATTGATAATATATTATTGTAGTCCAAGAAGGCCATTGATCTTCCGGCATTCTAATGTCATGGTCATTCCATGTTTGACTGTCGATTAATTAAGCGTAACAAAGCTTTATTTTTGCTCCACATACTAAGTTAATATTTGAAAATAATTAGTGCAAGACACATACGTGTAAATGGTGAGTAAAATTATTTTACTCAAATTTTTATTTCAGTAATTTTCTATAATAACATCAGTGAAAAATATTCCACTGTAGTGGAGCACTTTCCGTAGATTATTTACTGAACTTTCTGTACTAGTGTTCCACCAATCTTTGTGCTAAACCAATTGGCATAGGTTTTTCATAGTGGAAAGTATGAAATAGGTTTGTAGATCAGAACAGATTTTATGAATACTCGACGCAAAGTATTTTTCTGCCGGACACATCCTGTCGGTGATTTGTACGATTGAAGTTCGTATCTTAAAACTATTGCACAACTTTTCTCCTTCAATTTGTGAAAAAGTCAGCAAAACAAGTGAATATTGTAAAACCAGTTGATGCCGCCACCTCCTCTATAATTGCGCGAAATAAAATTCCAGCCACGTTTTCTTTAATTGTCTATGAGAATAGATCGTACAATTCTTCACAAAAATATACCACCTGGTTTCAATTAGTTAATTTCAGCTCTACTGCAACGAGGAAAATCAAAAGAGAGGTAGTATGAATTCGCAATGCAATAAATAAACAAGACATATGGGTAAATTGACTACCAACATCAAGCGAAATTTAAGTTCACTAAAATTAGTCACAGGAGTTTGAAGATCTAGTTCGGTTCACGATTCACAGTACGACGAAAGAAAACTCATGCTCTTCGTGCTCCAGATATCACGTGTCGCTTCAAGAAGCGTTGTCACTTGTGTTCATCCACGCATGTTGAAAATTTTAACCATGACCAAATCCTGACTTTCACTCCAGAAACCAAATTTTGATTTCATTCCAGAAACCAAATTTTGACTTCATTCCAAAAACCCAAACTTTACAGAGTACCCAAAAATAACATCGTAAAAGGTCATTGAAATACACATTTCTATAAACGCTACGTATTAGCAAGAATTATGTTATTGTTTTTTTTATGGATAAATGATTAATATAATTATTTTTCTGTTGGTTCCAAAAATATAGTCATTCTTTACGTGGGATAGCCCCTGACTAAATCATTTCATTGTTTAATATTATTATACATTCGGAACGATTATATGCCTTGCGGTTAAATGCAATTCCAATTTTCACTGAGAGATTCATCGACCATTTATTTATTATAATTGCAATTTTGTTTCAGGGGAGTGAGAAACCTCTGTAGGTACACTTTGATGTATAGAATTTCAAAACCGCTTTCTGCTCCTTGCACACTCCACAAAGTAGGAGAAAAGTTACGATACTGTCGAACAATTTCTTGTCAATATGATCAATGCAGAATTCAAATGGGATGTGTGTAGTGATTTCTCTTTGGCTTGAGTTGTAAGAGTGATATACAATGCAAGTTTTCTACGCTTATGGGAGAACAAAGCTGATGGTGATTATTATGAAGAGGTATAAAGAGGTATATTAGTCCCTATGAATGGAACTGAAACCAGACATGTTAACTGTTCTCAGTTAACAACTAGTTTTTGTTTCTAGGAAAGTTTTGTCACTTCCACCTTCAAATTCCTGTTAAACCAAGATAAATAAGACAGTTTGTTAAAGCCATAAGTTGCGAATGAGAAGCTTTTTAAAAGATTTTTTTAGAGTTCCAATGCTATCTGCTATATAAGGCTTTTGCCTTAGATCGAGAATGACATATACCTATATTGGTTCCGAGGTAAACGCTATGTTGAAGTTGAGGAAGGGAAAGTGAGATCGAGCGAAGACATACCTGGAAAACGAAGCATGATGTATAATTTATTGAAAATACGATGTAAAATTTTGAAATCGATGGAAGCCACTCACCATCTTCTTTAACGCTCTAAACTCAAATGAAAAGTGACCGCAGCTGACCACAGCACAGAACAAGCCAGAGCGTCCGATTCTTAACCTGTTCACACTGATTGAATCAACGGGGCTGTTCGAGCGCAATAAGGATAACGTCTGGTGACGTAAACGGTAGTACTTCGGCCCAGGTTCGCGCGCTGTTCTACTAGTTGAGAGCTCTTGTCCTCTGCACAGGGTGACACGAACGTGGTGTCTGCAGTGTCGCGCTTGTGAGCGACACCGCCGCTTCAGTTGGCTGCCTGTCTAGAGGGGCCCGTGCATGCGAGGGACTGCATCGGACCGTCGCATGGATGGCCTAGATTGGGTGAGCGCGGAGTGTTTCAGGGCACTTGCGCTGATCAATTAAGAACCTGTAGGTCTATGGTCCCCTGATTCACTCCCCATCGCCGTATTTCTGTCTTGATAGAAATGTAAACCTTAATTGAATTTTTATTTAATTTCGAATGGTTTCAAGATTACTCCTACAATCTGTAACTTGGTGTAATTTGTTCTCCTTTAGGCACGAAAGTGTGCGCTGGATGGAAGGTACCTGGAGGGAGGAGTACAAGTGGATTATCATTCGATGTAAAATTAAGTGGAGCCGCATGATTTGCATTCATCTTTCATTTTTATGTTCATGACCAGCAAAGATGAGAGTATGCACTGTAGAAAATCTCAATCGACAAATCACTTCTAATCTAATCAAAGTGATCAAAGCATTTCAAAACAGAGTAACGCAATTTCTCCTGCTCTAATTATTATTTTTCTTCGTAAATAGTTTTCAATCCACAGAAGTAAAATAATGTTTAAAGATCTTTTTAAGATCTAATCCCTTGGACCTCCGAAGAGCTGTATAAAGACATTGTATACACTACGAAAATATATCCACGTACATATTTTGTATAATTCGAGAAAACTTCATGTTTTTCGTGACAAATTAAACTTTGTAGTTCAGAGGGACAAAATACATAGCTGATTACCATAAGAAACAAAAAACACACGTATTTTACAGTGGAACAATATGACAGGCTTTCACGCATCAGTTGTCACGATAAGTGAAGGCTACTGTGGTACTAGTATTTGATTATGCTATTCTATAATTATAAATTCTATGTAAATACATACTTTAAATACTTTTCTCCCTAACATCCAAGTGGTAAATAGTGTTGGTTTTTGACAAATGTAAAAACTCATGACCTTCGCTCTATGGGAAGAACTCAGCCACATGTCTTCCTAGCAGCAAGCCATGACCTATTCATAAATTCTCCAATGCTCGGTAAACAAGATACGCGAAAATGAACTTCTAATAATATAGCATTGAACACATTCGAAACATCTTTGCTTGGAGCTTCATTTACGAGCGCAGATGCATGTAGACACATTACCTGGTTCCAATTTTGTACAGGTAACGGAATTATGGTACCAAAGCTCTGTGGATTCACTAACGTCAGTAATTCAGAAGCAACTAGTACTAAATTTTATATTTTTAAATCGATATCCTATGTGAAATTTTATTTCTGTAATATCGTGTCATAAATTTTCAGAAGATCAAGTCAAATTACTAATTTCCGTATTGACCTTATATCGTCACAGGAAAATTGTTATCGGTGGTGTTGGACGATTATTTTTCCCCTTATTCGTTTGGTCCACAACCCTTAGTCAGAGTTTGTTTTCGACTCCCCTGATTTCAGAATTGCAAGATTCAAGTTGGAGATCAGAGCTCGGAGCTTCGTTATTTTAGAATCTGCATTTGTATACGTAACTCTGCTCTCGCAATGGCAACTGCAGAGGTTGCCAACATCGATTGACGTTGCCTTGTTTCTTTGATCACTTCATAATTTATAGATGCACTTTCGAAAACATCTTCGTTTTAAAAATCCCCTCCGGTTGATTATAATGTCTTGATTGATTACAAGCTCTAAACTCCTTAAATTTTGTATTGCAGCAAAACTATGGGAATTTCCGCTATTTTATACTACAGGAATTCTTTCCATTTCTTCATCATTTTTTATAAGACTTCGTCTTATCATCACGCCTTTCCGCCATTGCTCTCATTTTTCCTGAACTTCCCATCCGCCCACTTTATTTTAACAGACTTTGATTAAAAGATTGGGAGTAAGCATGATGGGCTCGTTTCAAACCATCGAACGCCAGCATTTTGTTGGGGGAATTTTTCTCTCGTGGCTTAACGCAATCTGTGTCCTATTAAAAATCTTCCCAAAATGCATTTTTTTCACCTTGCAAGTTTGTGAATTTGAAAAAATAGTGCTAGTTTCTAAATGAGTGATGAAAAGTACGTAAATTAGCAATGAAAAATTTAATTCTGAAGCAGCTCTAAGCTATTATTGGATATATTGGATCGGACTAGACTAGGTGACCTGACAAAAATATTATTTCAAAAGATCATGCCTATCATATCCGTGGAAAGTTATTCATCCTTTTTTATAATTTTTTACAACGCCATACATATCCTACCAGAATACTCACTTTACAGTACACTGAATGATCCATTCATTGAATTAAGCACTGAAGCCAGACACGGCAACCAATCAATGAAAATGACACTGTTTACCTTACAAAATAAAGCAATCAAGCTCATCTGCAGTTAGAAAACACCGTCGTCACTCACGTTTTTCTCTTAAGATGATGAAGTAAAAATTACATGAACGCACAGAAAATCTGATCTTTGGCCTCAAATTTTCCTCAAAATGACTTCAACTGACCTCTAAGATGATTTGACAAAAAATTAAACAAACTCTGAGTATCCTATACTTGAAGTCATCACTGAAATTTGCGTTCATTTTATTGGTTTCAAATTATTTTATTCAAAACTTTATGATATTTACGATACACCTACTTGTTCAGCGAGTAAAATGAAGTCTTAATCTTAAATGCCCTCTAATTACAAGACAAATGTGGGGTAGAAACCAAGAAATGAATAACAAAACTAAAAAAAGAATAATACAATCAAATGTTGTTCCGAACTGCGATTCCTTTCTATATATGATGAGTAAAAGCTCCAACTATTGAGTTTCTGGAATAAATCAGATTTCTGTAAATGAAGTACACTTTTTCAACTGACGAATTGTATATTCCCATATTTCTAAGTTAAGGTATCTGTCTTGCATGTACATATAAGCTTATGATGAGTTGGAAACATACGTCTATTTTCGTTTCATTACTCTAGGGTTTATTTTTTTCTGATATGTTGCACCAAGGGCCTCATGCCTTATTTGACTCACAATATTAGTATTCTTTGGCATCAGATATTGAGTTTAGTCTTTTGTATTACGTGTAACTATGCTTGCGCATGTTTGGCATAAAAATGTTTACAAATCTTCAAAATAAATTTTTTCAACTGAAACATTTCCTTGCAGAAAATCCCTCTGAAATGAAGGATCTAATCTTAACTATTACCTTCAAAGATGATGTAAATTTTTTCTATACTATTAATATTTCCGGGAATCATAATCATTACCGAAGAATAATTAGAGTATGTTTTCCAAAATCTGCGCCTATTGGGTGAAATTAAGGCTCTTATTCACACTGAAAGACCGGGCATTTTTCATTCAACAGTGCGTTGAGATCGTTGAGGGAATATCTCTCCAGCCCTTGAAAACAGCCAACGAATACTTAGTTTGATGCGTTTACTGTTAAATATAAGCGACTGTAAAGTAAGACAATAGCCTAATTTGATTCGGCAAGTGAGTGATGTAAGTGTATCCAAACGAGGAATGTGAGGCGTGCCAGTAGCATTCAGAAATGTAGAACTTGTAGGGTTGAAAAAGTGAAAGAACCCTAGAATGATCTAAGAAAAAAAATATATTCTCATGACGAACCAGTTACATCATTTTTTCATTAATAACACTAATTTCAGTATCGCACGTATGAATGTGATTAATCTAGGTTCTAAATTATATAGCGTTATTAAAGTTGTTTCGATGTAATCCTACGGAATAACACAGCTTTCGAACTCGAACAATAGAAAGCAAAACTGCCGTAAAATTATCACTCAGCATGCAGCTCTTATTACACCCACTTCACCTCTGAATCTAGCTGCACATAACTCTTGCAGCACAGCTCACAACAATACTATGTGATTGAAATGACACGGGGGAATATTTGAAGTCACTTGATGCAATTGTCTTATTTGTTTACCACACTATTAAGAATAGTCGAAAATAAAAGTAACAAAGAATCATTTCTCACACACTGAAAATCAAAAGCTTTCCTCGCATTCAACGTGATCAAATTTGGAAGAAAAAAATTTCTTGATGCACACGTGCTCTGCAATGTGACTATACTGTTCATGTGTAAAGCCCCGTACACACCTTGCAACTTCGCGTGCTTCATGCCGCATCGACGAGTTGCCCGGAGCTCTCTAACCGCGCGGCAGCATGATGCCGCATCAGGAACAGAAAGTCAAGCAAGCCCGATTGCTGTCGCAGGCCGACAGCGCGTACTCCAGAGGAAGTGTGAGACAAGCAGGCATTGAGCACGGTTAGGCTGCGTACACACGGAGCGTTTTTTCGACGCGCGTCATTTACGATGCGCGTCGAAAACGACGGTCAGTTTTAGATGACTGTGCTAGCAGATGCTGTCCTACACACGGGGCGTCAAGAAGACGACCGTCATTGTGACGCTGAAGCGTCGGGCGTCATCCTGCTAAGTTCAGACGTTGTTTTCGCTGCTCAGTAAAGCCCATATTAGACGGTGTCAAAAAGTGGCACTTTTGGGTGCGAGAGATGTGCTCTCTTCTCCGAAGTCATGGCAGCCGCCGTCACCAACACACTGCAATGTTATTACACGAGACGGTGTTGGCCGGCCACGGACACGACACTCAGTAGCGCACCAAAATCGGACATGGGTGGTTACGTCATAATGGTGCCCTCTAAAAATGCAAAGGACCTACAAAGCAAACGAATAAAACAGCATAAAGTCGGATTTGTTTTCATTATTGTATTTACCAATACTTGTCTTTCAAGTCATGTTCATTTTCTACGGTTAATTCTCTTCAAGTAATTCAAATTAAAAAATGATTAAATAAATGCGTTGATATTATTTTAGGGGTTCTGATACCAGCAAAATATATATATATCTAAAAAAATTATGAAATTAATATGGCTTAATATCAACGTCATATATATGATTAACAACTGGCTTGGAATGCGTTGCGCCCGTGAATGCATCTACGCTTGATTGCAATTATAGTTTTTTTTGCATGGTGGAATGCAGATTGATCATCATAAAAATGAAAAACATCCAATACTGGTAATACTGAGGCACTTGTACACTCAATTGCAGCATGTGCGTTGGCACAAATAACTCAAATTTTAAGAGCAGGTACCATCATAAATAATATTTTATTATACATTAAAATATCACTTATATTAGTGTAGGGATGTCTATCACGACATTATTATATATTTGGTTCGATTATTTAATGCTTGGATTAGTTATCAGGCTGACATACAAACAGTCACACTGTACTGATTGTATTTTGAACAATAACAAATATGAGTATTAGACAAACAAATTGAAAATTTTTACACATCGGTATAGTATAAATTTATACTGGAACACTTACTCTCCTGAAAAAGCATGAATAGTGTAAACCATGCTAATTTCCGTCATTTTTTACTTCTGCGGCTCAGGGCATTGCAAATTATTGTAACTGATGTCTGGCTACTGTGATTTCGAACTTCTGAAAAAATCATACTAGTAATTTTTATGCAGTAAACAAGAGAAGCAAATGATACATATGGAAGAATTAATTTGTGACCTACATCGGGCTGAAAATGAGGTATTTCATACAATGACGAAGAAGAGGCGCAATGAATGGTCACCTTCGTATAAAAATGGGAATACTGTTGGGAATGGGAATTACAATTTGGGAATACTATTTCGTCAGTTCCTGTACCTGATTTATGGGAATCTTTTTAGTTTTGTTTTACCTCCTGAACTGCGACTGAAGTGTATTTATTTATTCGTTTTTTATTCAGGAGTTAATTCAATCTCTGGCTTCATTTCTTTTTCGATCTTGTTCAGTGCTATTTTTCGTAGACATCTCTTTCTATACCCGCTTCTTATCTCTCTTGAACATGGGTGCGTTTTAAGAATTCTATGAATAATGTTGTCGACCGCCTACTGCAGTCAGCAAGCGACGGAGGTGAAAAGAGAGAAGAGCAGATCACAAACATGCTTCTTTTGCGAAGTCTGGTCGACTACTAAACAAAAGCTTCGGCGGGTCGGCATGCATGTTCACGTTTATCGCGCAGAGAGCGATCAGAAAAGTTGACACTTTTGTACGCTGCAACAACGCGAAATAGAGCGAAATGCAACAACGAAACAGAGTTGCGACAGAAAGAGAGCAAATGGGTGGAGCTAGCGATGCTGCGAGCAAATGTTCACACTTTTTGCCACCTTCTAATATGGGCTTTAAGTGGCGGGTGTGCATTTGCTCCGAGACCTACAGACGGAGCGTCGCGTTGTAATTTTGTACTCGCTCGTTTTCATTATCATAGGACTATTTTGTGTTCGAAAACATTTTGACTTGATTTTTATTTGGTGAAATATAGATCAAATTGCTGAAAAATTCATGTGTAGACACTATATAGAAGTGAATAGTATTATCAGTGTTTTAATTTATATTGATGATGCAACCTATTTTCAGATTTGCATCGTATCATATTCCTAGTTTTTCAGTAAATTAAGGTTGTCTTTATTATGGCTTTCGAACAATATTTTGAATTGCTTCTTGATTGAATTGATTATGAATCAGACCTTCTGTATTCGATTCGAAAAAACAAAGAGAGAAAAATACGCGAACGTGACATGGCAAGTCGTCAGTCAACTACATCAGGACACAGTACAATGTATGCATCACATGACATGATCCCTTACAATATTGTACAACCTGCTCAATCACAAATGGTGCAAGTTACTACTCCGATTGTGGCGCCGGGGCCTACGTCACCTCCTGATTCAATTATTTCTGAATCCTCAGAATTACTTGATGTCTTGAACTACCAGTAATATCTATATTTTGTTTCATTTTTTTATTCTAGTTTCAGGATTTCGGTGAACATATATAGTGTAAAAATGTCTTATACACTTAATTTATTCTTCAAGAAAATGGATATTGGTGAACAGATGCTTTGCCGTAATTTGATCACATTGCTACTCTCAACTAAATAAGTGTTGATGGAGTACATTTTTGGCATATTGTTATTACATATTTTTTCCCATGTAAATGGATATTGTCAAATATAAGCTTCAGCGCATTTTTCGTAATGTAGGTAAATGAATATTAGATAACTTATGCATTGCCGTGCATTGATTAGATTTTATTTTTCAAGTAAATGGACAAAGGCTAACACATTCTTTGTTTTCTTACCTTCAAGTCATTCCCAGTCTTTCAGTAGGTTTTATTGCTTGTCTCATGTTGGAGTCCTCTTTCTCCAACGATGGTTGTAGGTGATTCAGCAGTTCATCATACGAATCTTTGGACATTGGGAAATAGTTCGAAAACTTGTCTTCATCATTTTAAGTTCAGTAAATAAATTGGAGAAATATCTGACATTAAAACCTAGCAATGGGTGTATCCACATTCTCCTCTTCTTTCTCTTGTAGAGTGTTCTGTGCGCTGAGTATGCAATCAAAACATCTGTAATTTCCTCACGTATTTCAATTCTGTCAAATAATACACACGTTTTTCTTCCTCAACTGCTGTCGCTGCAGTACCAACTGAACCGAAAATAACGCCTCGTGTGTAGGTAGCGGCGTTTTTTATGACGTGCGTCGTAAAAGGCGCGCGTCGAAAAAAACGCTCCTTGTATAGGTAGCCCTTATAGTCTCGCAGACGCGCTCCGCAATGAGCCGAGCGCAGCTGCTTCGCACAGCACATTGTCACCTGACATTCTCCTCCTCTCAAAGCCCATCTGCAACTGACTGCAGCTGCACAGCCAGGGCTGCCACTTTTGTTTGACTAAAATAATCTAGTTTGACCTTAAAAAATATCTAGAAACATCTAGATTTTAAAAGAAAACATCCAAAAATATATCTAGAAATAAAAATAAATTAATTATATATGTATAATGATAAATTAGTTGAGAAATAGCACACAAGAATATTTATAGCATAAAGTGCTTTATGTTAGGCAATTTATCTTTATATAAATTATGTTGTATCCTGACATTTATCCTATTAAGGCTTGGTATCCAAATATTCTTCAATTTCACAAGTGTTGCGAGTAGGAAGGACTAATAAGTAGTCCTTCCAAGTAGTAGCAAGTAGTTATCAGCGTTTCAAGTAGGAAGGACTAATTTAGTGAAAACTGATTTAAGGAACATCAGCATTTCATCGAATAATTTCATCTTATCTACATTTTTACATTCAAATAACTCAATAATTCTTTGTACCTCTGTTAAGATTGGCTGCAAAAAAAGAATTTTAAGATTTTCTCATCAGAATATATTTTGAATAATACATCAGCAGGATAGCATTTCTTGCAATCTCAAAATGTGTTCTCAAATCCACCTATTGAGCAACAATTTTTTTTACAGCGGGCTGGATGGCCAACCATCGAGTTTTGCAAGCTGAAAGAATTTTCAATAGATGTGAACCAATATTAATTGTTTCATAAAGTTAATTGTATTGGCATGGTATAAGAAAATTTTGCAAACCAGTTATGAGTCTCTGCAATCAAAAATTCCACGTTCCTTGGTAAACATTCACCAGAAGTATAGGACATATCAAGCTGGAATGAGGGGCATAAACATCTCCTCAATGTTAAATATAAATTTTCTTCTTTGAACTTGGCATAAACTCCATTATTGATGCCAACAATGACACTTGCATTGTCAGTCTCTATTGCATTGCAATTATCAATGCTCAGATTCCTACTTATCAACAATTGTTATAAGGCTGTCACAACACTATCTGCATCACTTTTAATAAGTTTGCAATTACTAGGTAAGTTGATTCAACTTTATTAGATGCATTACTCTAGCATATAAATGATACACCAAGTATTTTCACTATTGAAATATCATTGCTTCCATCCAACAATAAACTGAATTCATTGTTGCCAATATCATTGGTCAGTCTGTCGTCGAAATGAGGCCACAATACATGTTTGATAATGTATGTGCATTTTATTCCATGATTTTTGACATCATCACTAGTTTTGCAATTGGAGATAGTGTGCTTTAGCTTATGAATCGTATGATAATAATTAGAAATTACTCTATGACAGCACTAAAACATTGAAATAGCCGTCTTAACATAACATAATATGAACATAATCTGAACATAACATGATCAGAATATGGTTGGTTCACTATACAGACAATTTGGTTAAGCAAATTAACAAATATAATTAGAATGAGGTAGTAACCAACCATTATAGTGAATTCCTAATTCGAATTCACAGAAATATACCATATACATAGCTTAATTGTAATTCTAGCTAGAAAATATCTAGCACGCTGAAAAAACTATCTAGATTTTATAGCTAATATCTAGGTTCCAAATTTTACATCTAGGCTTAAGCAAAAACATCTAGATCTAGCTATAAAATATCTAGAGCGACAGCCCTGTGCACAGCGCGCTTATCTACAAGCCGGTCTGTATAGCAGCGGTTGTTCTGTGACACCACTACGGCGACAAATCGCATTGACGTAATGCAAGGTGTGTACTGGGCTGTACGCAAGTGGTGCACGCGGTTACCAACAGGAAGGTATTACGCAAATTTGGCGCTGTACGATTGTGAGAATTGCGCGATAATGCTTGTAGTACAGAAGCCTATTACGAGCATTCTACGGCTCCTTTTTAAAATACGATTTAGACTGGTAACTTGAAGGTATGAAAAAAAAATTAATATAATAGAGAGACAAGTATGTGATCACTATTTTGTAATCGAGGTGCTGGTACTAACATTGCAGGTAATAAAGGCTTCAGAGCTTACTTTGTCTGAGCAGCCATTGGGATAAAATTTTTAATGTAGGCGCAGTTTGCAGGAGTTGAATCTTTAAATACGAATATGCATTTATAACGGGATATTAAAATACTCAATATCCTTAAATAAGTATTATATACTGGGTAATGTATATGTTAGGAGTAAGCACCCCTTACTCAAGAGCAGTGGTCCCTAACCTTCTGATCGCCTTGGGCCGTTCAATGTTTGACGATTTTACCACACTCCGGGACTGGGAGGAGTGGGCTGCGGTAATGGTGAGTCAGGTGGGTCAAACGATTTTAATTAAATTTAATCGTGTATTTAAAAATGTCTTCAAACTAAAATACAAATCTACCAGAAAAACAAATATAAAGTGTATGAACGTTTAAACTCATTAGAACGTTAAATCAAGATCCTGAGCTTGTATATCTGCAATGAGACGGTTCCATCATGGAGAAATAGAAAATAATGCACCCGATGTGTTTTGGCTACTGTCAGTTTATTTATTCCGTTGTTTTGTTTTAGTTTCTGTGGCAGTTGCAAACCCGCTTCACAGGGATAAGATGTCGGAAATGACAATAGGAATATAAGTATCGTAGTGGCATGGAAGGTATGCCGCCACGAGTTTGATCCAGAACACCGGCAGAGTTGTCGAAAACGTAGTTTTAAGGCCGCCGTCATTTGCTGTCATATCCATGGACAACCTTCTTCTTGGTCAACCATGTTCGATTTACCTGGATTGTTGACAAATGGGTCTTGGATCTATCCTTTAAAAGTTCGTGAGTCTTTTGTGGTTGGGAAGTAGCGCTCGAACTCTTTTTAAAACAAAGACTGATGCAGCTATCTTTTTTGTCAACTTGAAAACAGTTGTCATTGTCCCCTTAAGGAACAGATTGAGTTCGTTTTGCACTCTGAATATATCACACAGGTAAGCCAGTTTTGCCACTGAAATGTGCTGCCAGCGGTTACTTCTTTTCTGAGAGAAATCCTTGCAATGGTTTTCGTGATTCCAGCACTCAGGTTAGAGGTTTTCCTTGGAGTATTATCGTATATCGTCTGTACTCAAGAAGACGCCTTTACTCAAGTCCATCTCTCCTCGCAGCTGTTCAAACAAGCGTGTGTTAAGGACGTGTGCTTTGATGTGGTTAACAACTTCAACGACATCATTCAACACACTGTTAAATTCTGGTGCTTAGATTCACTCCAATCCTCATTTCTCTGTAAATGATACAGTGCTTAGATTCACTCTCAGGTACAACCTCCTTCATCCGAATTCCGAGCTGTTAAACCAGACAGTCGTCCGGTCGTGGCAGCAGCTCCGTTTGTGCATTTACCGACACCAAAGGGTCTGTTATTTCTCCTGATGCTCAATCATCCACTGACTTGAACAGTTCTGCTCCTGTGGTGTTGGTTACCATAGATTGTGCACATAAGAAATCCTCATGTACATTCTCCTGTCAAAGATATCGCATGTAAACATGTAGTACTGCCATGTTGTCAATATTTGTATTTTCGTCAACCTGGAGTGCGCACCACGGTGATGTACTAATCCTCTCCAACATTTGTGTTCTAATGTCTTTAGCTATTTCCTCGATGCGCATGGTCACAGTGCTAGCCAACAACGGCAAATGTGCAATATTTTCAACAGGAGCCTCGTTTTTTAAATTCTAGGCAAGTATCTGAAGTGCAAGGCAAGGTCATTTCTTCACCAATAGTGAATGGCTTTTTAGTCGTGGCAAAACGGTTAGCCACCGACTTTATGAGACATGAGGCTTAAAGTGCATTATCACTTAGAGACGTGGTGGCCCTCACAAATATTCTTCCGTTTGGGTTCCTATTTTCTTTCAAAATAGTCCAGTGGCTTGTCTTTTAATACAGGGTGTTTGGTGTTCATTGCCTCATTAGGTCGCCGCAGACTTTACTGAGTGGGGTTGATGTGTGGGAATCACCTGTCACGATAAATCCAAATTTCAAGTAAGTTTAGCTTGGTAGAGTCTGTTTCTTTGACGTCAAAGTGTCAACTTCAGTCTCTTCATTGGGCCTTTTCCTCTATGCAAGAAAACTTCCTAACGACGTCTGTTTGATACTAATTTTTGATAATTTCAGCGATCAAAAGACCGTGATGTATAGCGGAAAGTAGGTAGATAAAAATAGTCACACTCAAATAGTAAATAAAACGGAAAGAAGTAACCCTTTAAGGGGACCGTAAACCCAAAAAATGTACGTCATTTTCCGATGGATTTTCTTGAATATTCACCCGTGGTATAAAATGATGCAACGGATATTTTTGAAATCGTGTGTCATTTTCGTAATTTTAATGGATAAGTATTTTCTTACCCTAATCTGAGGAAGGTAGTTTGGGAAATTGTATCTCCTCCTTCCATTTTAAAGTTACAGAACCGGCAAGATGTTTTCTAGATAGCTAAATGAATTATCTAAAAACCGCTGTATGAGTTTTCTAATATTTCGATTCGTTGAATTTTAGAAATTTTTCCCAAAAAATGTCACTACTTAAATATTTTTTGCTTCTATTTCTTAAATAATTTAACACTATTTGTCCAAAAACGGCTTTTGCGTGTTTTAGCTCATTTTAAGTCCTGTCGATTGATATGTTTGCCATTCCTATACCTTCAAAGTTGTGGGAGGAGATACACTTCAAACGTCGATGATTGGAAGTTTTCACGACACGCCCAACTATATCGTGGTCGGTGGCAAGATATTTAAACGTAAAGCAATAAAAATGGGTTCCGAGTGTGTTAGAATGTTTTGTTTTCGTACCAAAGCATTTCGACCGTGATATGAATGGCTAACTCTCGGCTGCGGTACGCTCACACCTGCGTCATGGTGAGGGTGAGGGGGGCTCCGACGACCAATGGGGACCGTCTGACAAATTTGTCTGAAATTTCCATCAAACGAGTGAATTGATGCAACAATATTTTTTGGACTCGTGTGTTTTTTCTTAATTTTATTAGAGAATTCTTTTTTTCCGAAAAAACTTGAAAATAGTTTATCGGAAATTGTATCTCCGTCAATTTTGAGGAGACAGAAAAGGCAACATGTCTTTTATATACCCATAGCTATTATCTAAAGAAACATTTGATTGGAATTTTAATATTTTTATTCGTTGAATTTTTTCAAAAAACTTATACTACACTTTTCAGCTCTTTCCAAGTTCTATTAGTTAATATATTTGATATTCCTGTATCCATAAAACTGTGAGAGGAGTACCATTTCAAACTTAAACAAGCTCAGGTTTTCAGGAGAGCATGCCGAACTCGTCACCTAGCCGTAAAGTGACGCAAGTGACTAGCCTTTCGAAAGCTGAAACAGACGAACGAACTCACTTTTTTGGAGCATATCGTTATGTTCAGAATTTTTTTCTCTAACATGAGCTAAGAATCAGAAAATTTACAATTTCTGAATTTTGGGGTAAACTGTCACTTAAACTATTTTGATTTTTAAAGTTTTTTACAAAGTGTTTTAGGATTAAATTTAGTTATAGTTAGGCATTGATCTATATTAGATGTAATATTTTCATATTTCATAATTTTATGTATCTTCATTCTATCATAAAATATTTATTTGTTAGCTAATTTTTTGAGAATTTTTTTTTGCACCAACTCAGTATCATAATATCTTTTCATAATGATAAATGTTTAGTTTTCAAATAAACCCGCATAAACATTTAGAAAAATTCATGCACCATACCCATGACTGATCTAAACTCAATCATTATAATGTTGAATCAGCCTGTTTACAAACATGGAATGCAACAGCTTGGCGCTGCTTCCTACGAAACAGAACAGCAACTGAACATGTTAAAGTTCTCGTTTTCTTTGCCAATACACGTTCTGAAACTTGGCAAAAAATCTTTTTTAAAAGCGAACCGACTGGTGCTCTCGGGATCTAAAGGGTTGCATTTTTCTTTTGCAGCCCGGTACCACTGATCCACGGACCGGTGCCTGCTGGTGGCCTGGGGCTGGAGACCACTGCTCTAGAGGAAAAGTTTTGGCAAAAAGATATGAGCTGCTTATGCTGCGTGTTTGAACTAAACCCATTTCTCCAGAAACTTTTGGAAATAAAATAAGCTGCTGCTTAGTTGAATATCTGTATGCATATGGCTGAGCCCACATTAAATACTAACGCATTTACTCACGTTTATGTGAGCAGCTTTCTCCTCCAGCCACTCAATTTTATTAAAAATTGCTGGTAGTCATGAAACGAGGTGCGCGTAAGCCTTGTTCAAACTACTTGCTATTATACCAGTACTTGGAAACAAATCTATGTAGCATTTTAAGCATTGTTAAAGTAGTTGAATATCTGTCAGTATTGCGTTACCACGTGATAAAGTAGCAGGGCTTCAGTCTTTATGAAATCGACTCATCTAAATTTGGCCGAGGACTGATCCAGTTTTTTGTTACGTTAATAAATAGGTAGCAGTTCACAGGGTTATTCTCGATCAGAAAAGGATTTGAAACACCCCTGCATTGGGTATTTGAAGCTTTTCAAACATATCATTATTCTGTGGATGTGGGTAACTGATAAGCCTTTAATTTCGTCGAACCCAAAAATTTCGCAAATGTTTGCTCATAAAAAACATTTTTAGCACACACTTAAAAATTTCCAGCTTTCTTAATCATTGAGTTTTACCTGTTGCTCAGAAAACTGTAATAAATAGCATTTAATACCCGTACTGAGTTTGGCTGCTATAGCTTTTTAAATACAAGCAGTTTTCGGTCAAACATTTTAGATGCCAACAGCCTTGACAGATTTTTCCACAATTCGCACAATCGCACGTTAAAAAAAAAATTGGTGTAGGTGCGGACTTTTTGATTTAATGAGGATCTTAAGTCCTCTGGCAAACAGCGCAAATGGCATGAATGTATGAGTGCTTTCATTGACGTGTATGCTCAAAGTTAGCGAACATTTCCAACAAATTATTAAGCGTAAAACTATTACTTAATATTACGGGGTCCCAAACTAGTTAACCATGCTGAACTTATGGAAAATCGAGGCCAAAATGTGCAACGTTAGAAATTAGAGCTTCATAAACAATACAGTGTTTAACGAGATTATAATCACCGGATGTCGAATCATTGATATTGAACGCAAAGTCTTGATGATTCCTTGCGAGAAGTTCTGAATGGGACAGTAAATTCTTTACTACAGTGGCTTAACAATACAGTGGCTTAACAATACAGTGGCTTAACAGTGGCTTTACAGTGGCTTAACAATATTTTTCATAAAACATAGTTTAAACAAAGAAAGGCTGATAGAATGTTTTACTCTTTCGATTAGAGGGTTTGGCAGAACGGTTCATGCGAAGATATATTCATTTCTTGTCCTTGAATCGTAGCTGCATAATCACGCATGGTGATTTCTGTGTTGTATCTGTTCCACATGTGCGCAATAAGTGTAAATTATCACAGAATGAATGATAAATTTTGATGATAGTGTAAGGCCAATAGTATCAGAATTTAAGCCTGTAGATGGGTTCTAACATTATAGGGATAATTCTGCGGTACACAACGGAAGACGATGAATCAACTGTGAATAATTGTGTTAGTTGGTCAAGTCTGTATATTAATCCTAAAGATTTAAAATAAATAATTTATTTTAAAGCTCCGAAACTTTTCTCGCCCGACAAACAGCATTCTATTCTACGTCCAGCTATACCATACACCCAGTCCTGCATTCTACCGAGTGAGCGAGAGTTGAAGCCTAGTCTTCTTTGCAGCTGCCACTCGTGCCGTTACAACCATCCAGCAGGGTCCTACACCTTAGATTGCCAGGGCAAGTTTTGATCCTGAATATTATTGCATTACGCGAACAGATAGAATTCGTAGATCTGTTCTTAAAGATGTGTTCGTTAGTCAGCATTTCTATCGATAAACCATATTTGAGCTTCGTCATTCGAGCAACCTTGTATCTCCTTATGTGCAAAACGTGTAGAGCATTTCTTCTTGCTGGCTTCCAACTCAGCTATGCTCTGCTTCCCCAGTGATGTTTTTTCAACTTATTTAAATGATACACAGCATCAGCTGACAAAATTTCTTCGTTGTAATTTCATACCGCTAAACGATACGATAGTGTTAAATATTGACCGTTGTTCTAGTTTCTTGACGTTGTTCAATTGATCTAAATTGAGTCACTTGAGCTTAATTTTGCGCTATAAGATAACTGTTTACTTTTAAAAGTGTTCCTGTAACGACGTTTTCGCCCGTGGATATTTAGAGAGGATTTTCATATTTACGCTGTTATAATACAAGAAGATTTTTATGCTCAAGCTCGACATTCCTTCGCCTGTGCATCATTAAACTCATTGCTTCATTGAAGATCATTTTGGTATAAATTTTGTTTAGTTGTTTTTTGTGTTAAAACGGGGTCAGATAAGATAGCTCAATTTACCTTCTGTTTCCTCGATTAGTGTTATTGAACTGGTGTGCCGATAGCCATCGAATGAGTAGTATGGTCACTTGTTCAAATTTATGGCTAATGTTCTCGTTTCTCAACAGGTTTCACTTTTCGTAGCCACTGCAGCTTACAAATATACGATCCCACGAGATTAAATCATTCACTCCAGTTTCATGATCATCAAAGTATGGAGAGCGACAATGAACGCTCAGAAGCCGATGAACTACGTCCCAAATCCCCCATGATAACCTTAACCCAACATTCCACGTAATTAACCCAATCATTTTGTAAGCCCTCAAGTTATTCCCTCTCAGAGTCCTCGCAGCGAAATAAAACTGCCCTTTAATAGTAAACATTTCCTCTCCACGCGAACCTTTAGCACATATGAAGGGTGAAAATCTGTGCTCAATATTCATTCGTATCATCCACATCCGCTGGTTTGGGGGAATTCGTTTCATGGCATCAGGCTGAGAAACTGCGCCATGGTGGCTTCTAGGAACTGTTTTTACGTCCCAAGCCACGGCTCAAGCAATGAATTCAATATTGTGTTTGTTTTTTATGACTTTTGTACTGCGTTTAAGTAGCGTTCTTATCTGCACTGCAATGTTTTTAAAAGAAAAAACTGGGGATATCTTGTAATAATATCAGAGACCTGCTGTGACTAACTCAGCTGTTAGAAATTCCTGGTCGAGGACGTAATTTTTGAAAAAGAGGAATAACCTCGAACTAAAAGCTGAAATAAGCTAACAAGAATAAATGTTTTGAAATTTATTCTCAAAAATAATGCCTAATCCATTGAAATTTCAGAGTGAGTAAAAATTCTTGAATTTGATGATGTAGAGTACTAAATCATTTTCACATTAGCAAAAAATTGTTGAATAAAAGTGGAAAAAATTATAGTACATGCAGTATGACTCCCAGGCTCTGTCATTATAATGATGATCGAAGGTTTTTTATGTGCATCGCAAGCTAACTCCTTCCACGAACTTTCAATCAATCTGGCTATTGAACAGAGCGTTATTAGTCTTCACTATAGGAATTCTAAAGAGTATTTTTGTAGAATGATTCTGGAACTTACTTTACCTGAGGCATGGTTTGACTTTGGCGACCTACTGGATCAGTGTCATGTTTGTGAAAGATAACTTTATTTTTCACTGCATCTCGTAGATTTTGTACCATAAACGTATAGGATGTTACCGGATTTGTTTGTGTACGAATGTATTTCATATAAGTAAGAATTATTAATATAAAATAATTTTACTGAAGGGATTGAATACTTTTAGCATGTCATTCATTTTCGTTTCGAAAACTAATCCAAAAGTGTAAAAATTTGATGGTTTATTCTAAATCTTTAGTTTATTCAACAAAAACTATAATGTGTGAAAGTTTGACAAACGCAGTTTTACTAATAACTTAATTCACTTGAAAACTCAGAATGTGTTTATCTTTGTCCTTTAATTGAATGAAGTCCGTCGAGTGGTGAAGCCGATGTTCCATGGAGAGAGTCTTTTCCAACCTCAACACTCAAAGATACACTTAGCGTACATATTGTAACGTAGACATGCCATTTGGTACCTAGAGTTTGAACAAAATATAGAGCCTACATGTATTGTCTGCTGGAAAAAATTTTCAATGTTGGTACCTATAGTCCGAGGCTCCTCAAACGATGAGCCAAGTTTTACTTCGAGATGGCTAAATTTTTTGTGTAAGTTTTACAAGATTTTAAGTAAACTATCTGAAGTGTGGTGTATCAGGATAAATTGGGTCTCCTAGGACTCATCAAACCATCTCATTGTCTCAAAATGAACACCCAATAAGTTGAGGAAAACTATTGGACTTGGCTCGCTTCGGTTTTCTCCCGTCGAAAAAGTTAAGATGAATCAAAAGCTTTACAAAAGAAATTATACGAGTTCTTGTAGAAATCCGTCTGACGTACCCAAAGTGATACACTTCAAATTTCTTGAAACGGTGATCATTTTAGGCAGTGAGCTGCGAAGTTCTCTTGAAATCTCTTCAATATGCCTTCTCATGATGCCTCACTCGCTCAAAGGTCATGTGATGCCCCCTCACGAGAGTCACGTGATGCCTCCTCACGAGAGTCACGTGATGGCTCCTCACGAGAGTCACGTGATGCCTCCTCACGAGAGTCACGTGATGCCTCCCCACGAGAGTCAAGCGATGCCTCCTCACGAGGGTCACGTGATACCTCCTCACGAGGGTCACGTGATGCCTCCTCGCAAGAGTCACGTGATGCCTCCTCACAAGAGTTACGTGATGCCTCCTCGCGAGAGTCACGTGATGCCTCCTCACGAGAGTCACGTGATGCCTCCTCACGAGAGTCACGTGATGCCTCCTCACGAGAGTCACGTGATGCCTCCCCACGAGAGTCAAGCGATGGCTCCTCACGAGGGTCACGTGATACCTCCTCACGAGGGTCACGTGATGCCTCCTCACAAGAGTCACGTGATGCCTCCTCACAAGAGTTACGTGATGCCTCCTCGCGAGAGTCACGTGATGCCTCCTCACGAGAGTCACGTGATGACTCCTCACGAGGGTCACGTGGTGGCTCCTCACGAGGGTCACGTGATGCCTCCTCACGAGAGTCACGTGATGCCTCCTCACGAGGGTCACGTGATGCCTCCTCACGAGGGTCAAGTGATGCCTCCTCACGAGGGTCAAGTGATGCCTCCTCACGAGGGTTAAGTGATTCCTCCTCAAAAGAGTCACGTGATGCCTCCTCACGAGGGTCACGTGATGGCTCTTCACGAGAGTCATGTGATGCCTCCTCACGAGGGTCACGGGATGCCGCCTCCTAGAATTAGAACCACAGGTCACATTAAGGTTCTGCCAACAGTTTTCATGCCCTTGAGTGATGGAGTACGTACTCCAATGAAATTTAGCATCTTATGATAAACCCAAATGACTGAAGAATAATGAAAAAATTATCTGTCTGATCTTGTTTGGCAGAATAATTTATGTGGTCTCCAAACCCACCTAATTTGTACCTCCACACACTACGACACCTGCGACACTATTAAAGTATAGACCGATTTTTCGATGCTATCATTCAACCATAACTTCGATGAAGGCAGTCATTTTGTAGTGTTTATTCAAAATAAAAAATGTTACGTTATAGTATCAGCACGTTCGTCAGCGGGTGCGATCGGGTGTTGAAACAGCCATTGAAGCTGCGCAATTAAGAGGTTTCTTTAGATAATTTTCTCTATTTATTTTATGTTTATGGTGAAATATTTTAACGTTATGTATTCATGGTGAAATATTTTTCACCATATACTCGTTTTCAACGACTCTTAACGCCCCTTTATGTAAAAAGGGAGGTAGGCATACGTTCCGTGTAAAAAAAGGTAACATTTCGTTTGGTGTCTGAATACGTTTTGGACTCCTGAAAAAAGAGGTAGTTCAATTATAATTACACATCTTTTTAGGCGGAAGCAAACAAGTGAAAACTTGAAATATTTTCGGCTTCTCAAATTTAAAAAAAATAATTCACTGAGTAGAAATAAAGGACGATGCTTTCACCACATACGTAAATGAGCTCCCCCCGGCTGGCTTAATTCCAGGGCGCCATCTTTCGATGGGCAGTGTTTTGAGTGTGATCGTAATTTAGCAGACTTCTGCAAGGACACCGTGTCTTTAAGCTGAAATGAGTTCGCACCTCGTTCAATATCTTAGCAGCAGAAAGAAAAAAACGAGCAGAAAAGCCTTAATGAGGAAGCGGATTAGTTTCCCTTACTGATGTCCTGGTTATCTCAGACTTCATCTTACTTTACGGTAATTGAAAATTCCTTATGAACATTTTTCTAAAGGAAAAACATGTGGTGTATTAGCCCACATGTTTTGCTGAGTTTCATAGGAGGAGCCCTCAGCAGGCCTGCTTAATTATAATGCAAAAATAATGAGAACCTCAACGCAAGCTCAGCCGCAAATTGTGCGGTTTTTTAATGAAGGCGCTTGCTGGTCCTAATTATGCGCGTTTTCCAATACCTTTCTGGCAAAAATCGAGGACAGTAAAACTTTCGTGGAATTTGTACGAAAATTTTTCTTCATTCAATGAAAAAATTGCACGTATTTAATTATTTTATCCATATGATGAAATGGGCGACATTGTCTAGCATGGGGACCTGATGACACAAATTTCCTATCGCGATTTTTCATGTTACGAAAAAACTTTCAAAAATTTACAATAAATTCCAAATTTTAAGACTCTAGACATTATTAACATGAACTTTTGCACTCACAACTCAGCTGTTACGTGCTCTTATGTGTTCTGCGAAGAGAATGGAGTAGGAGAAATTTAGACGTGACGAGATATTATTGGGACACAAAATTTACCTCCATTGGTTGTTTCTTGATAGAGTGCACTTATGTGAAATCTACGCAAGAGCACCAGCATTCAGGGGTGGAAAAACCCTGGGTTTTTGAAAAAAAACCAACCCACCTGGGTTTTTTAGGGTTAAATTTTTTTGGGGGGTTTTATTGTTTTTTTGGGGGGGCTTTATTGGGTTTTTCGTAATACTTGTTTTTGTTTAATAAAGTTATTCACACAGCTCCAGTTACCTCTATTTCAAATTTATATATTTACACTAATTGAGTAAATATTGCTATTTGATTACTTTATTTCCATGACTATATTACACTATTATATGAATTATTACATTATGTGAACATTATCTGAATTAGATTTGTCCATCACTATTACCATTTAACAATTACCAATAAGCTTAAAAACAAGTAAAATTTAAATAACAATAATAAAACCTAAAAAAACACAAAACCCCACTATTTAGTGGGTTATTAGTGTGGGTTTTTTGTGGCTTTTTTGGGTGTTTTTTTTGGGTGGGTTTTTTGTGTGCCAACCCTGCCAGCATCAGATTTTTTATAATAAAAAGTACCAAATGAGATTCATTCCGCTATTTATAACATGAAGAGTTGCGTGATAGCAGTGTTCTATGGATATTTTTGGGTATTACACCAACATTACATCTTACTCTTTCATTATCTCATACTAATTGAGGATATTAACAGTTAAATCAAAGCACACAACAATGTTTCCGCACCATGTAACATTAAGTGAATCATAACCTTCCTGCCTCGATGTAGGACACTCCGTTTGAGGAGTCAGTTGTGCATGGCGAGCATATGAGTTTGCGACGGTAGCAGACGGATTCTCAATTTTAGATTCCGTTACAGAAGTGCTATCGCAGCAATTGTGTCAATGTATTTCACACAACTACTTTTAATTTACAATAATAACGTTGACCACGGTGATGTGTATTATTAAGTGCACGTACATCACACTGTACCGCTAAGCATAATAAGTTTTGAAGTCATTTTCAGCATGGTTCCATTCTTTTACAACTGAACCTATTTTCAAGCCAACCCTAAACTTTAAACGGTATTTTAAATCTTTATGGAGCTTTCTATTTCTTATTATTGTTACATAAAACTTTGATTTTTCAATTTCTCTTTGAAAATCTTTCCTGCTTCTTTATTTGCTTTTCGTATGACTCTTGTAACTGATGCATGGTGAAAAAACCGTCGAAACGCTCGTTGGATGATCGAGGAGATTCCTTCTTCGGTTTGAAGTAGAACAGGCAAGGCGCTTTCCCTGTGATTGTTGATCGTCTTGTTCGTACAATGTGAAACACGATGATGGCTCACCATTATCACTGCAGGAAAGTACTTTTCCCGGTTGAAACATCGATGGATTGAAGTTATGATAATAAAATTTTTATCAACGTATCATTTAGAATAAACATAAATTTTGGAAGTTTATTTTTATCAAGTAACCACTTAATATTCGATCCTTTAATTTTCAAATTCTTCCTACAAAATAAATTAACAAAACAATAATACAACATAATAATTAATTTTTTCTTCTCAGCATTGGGGAAATAGCACATGTTCCTGATAACCACTGAGTCAAATTTAGCTACATCGAGTTGGCCACAAATAAAAATCGCCGCCAGCATCATAGTATAATATCACAGTTGTGCCAGCACAGCGCAAATACCAGTTTAAAGAATGTCTGCGCCCTTGACCGCAGCAGGTCAAGTGCGCAGTTTTGAGCAGCTGCTATCGGACAAGCTGTTAAACGGCGGCTTGCCTCAATCAGAGCGGCGATTGCTTCTATGGGCGTTGAATAGTTGCGTACGATGACTGAAAACTTTGAGTAAAGCTAGAAATTCCAACAAAAAATTTAAGATGTAATTTTAGCTTTTTTTGTGTTCACACAGCTTGGTGCAAAAAATTTTCCGTCTAGGAATAAGATTCAGTATCTAAACAATAAGCTTAACTGTTCCACATGTATCTTTTAAATTTATTACAGGTCTTGTGAAATTATTCTGGTCTCTTATAAAATAAATGAGTTGCTAAGTAATGCACTAATTCTTTTAAAAAATAGTAATATAAGTTAGAATAAGACGAATTTCATTCGGATGACTCAGTTCTATAGCATAAGCAATAATTTGTTTTTAGAACTACTTTTAACAGTTGATCTTTACGATTTATTTGCAGTCAGATGCGCGGAGTCGATAAATGTTCAGACATCCCACAAATGTATGTAATTTATACAAAAAAAAATATAGCAGGAATTTTATTTTGAAAATATTTAGATCAGGAACTACACCAACTCGTTTCGCCCGAGTCTTTGACCGCGCCTTGCCTTTGCTGTGCTAGTGGCCCTCATGATACTCCGGAGGCGGACAATGAAGTCAAAGACCAGGAAGTTACTTGAAATTCTTAGGACACCTTCCCTCGGGGTAGCCGAGCTGAAGGCTTTCGGTTTGACAAACCTCATTTTCAAGAAAAATGTCAAAAATAGCTGACAGTCTTGTGAAAAAGTGGAGGGAGAGTGTACGTGTCATGGAAGATCTACTTTGTTAGATGAAAAGTCCGCTTATTAGTATGCTCTGCGATAAAGTTGCCCAGGCGGGAAGTGATCCTCCAGGCGAGCGAGTGGCTTTTCTTAGTTTCTTTCAGTCTTTTTTTCTTTTGAGTGACCACACATTGCAGCTGCACAAGAAATACGCCAAGTCGTAGCACAGTTACATCTTTTTTATAGACGAGCTTATTACAGGACTTGCAGTTTTTCAAACCGATTAGAAATAAAGTATGCAATGATGTAAATATATGTATATCCACATTGTGCGCTGTGGCCCTTCTCATACTGCATCCGAAATTAAGAATCTTGCCAAATTAAAGTGGCAGGAGTCACAGTAAGTACCTTTATTTTGGATTTTTTAATATGGTAAGCTTAAACTGGCTGTGCATTTTGCACTTTTCGAAACTTTGGTTCAGCTGCAATAAACGATTAGGACACTTGACACTAACTCTTCCTATAGCTTATTTCAAAATGTAATCGCATTCAGAGCAAGTTCACTAAAAACATTGAAATGTTATTATTGATATTATTAATAGTATTGAAATATTATTATTTAAATATAGTGTGGTCAAAGGGAATAAATTATTATATGGGTTAAATTTACCATTGTTAATTATGAATTGGAGTTACTTGAAGTGTGAGTTTGAACATATTTACACCTCAAAGTTTTAAGCAGTCAGAATCACTTATTGAGTGTAATTTTATTACTAAACCTCAAAAATTTTCGTCTCTGTTACTCGATGCGTTACGGTAATTTCAATTTTAAGACAATAAGTACCTCTTTTGAAGCTTATTTTTTCTCAAAACCCTAATTCTGTTCGTGAATCAATGACGCCTAAGAAAAGTAACAGTTGTGATTTTTTCGACTAGTCTCATAGTGCGTTCTGCTATTACATAAGTTTTACATACGCCGAATTAGGGTGAACAATTTTAGTATCACCTCTGGACCTCGCCCATTTTTTGCGAGTTTGTCTGCCTTGAAGAGGTTATGGACAATACAAAGCATCTGGTTCGTTACTCCCGTCTATACAGTTTTTGATAAAATTAGTGGGTTAAAACTTTCTAAAGCGTTCTCATTTAATAAGGGAGTTAATTGTAAGTAGCTTAGTGCCTTCATTCCCATGTATTGTGAAAAATAAACCTTAAAAATACGTAGAAAATAATTAACTCATTCATTTTTCATCGGTATCACACGATATCAAACTCCACATAAGGGAATGGACAAATAAATACGGACGTAAACGTACTGTACATTGTTCCGTGTTTCTACCTCAGCTGCAAGATCGCAGCGTAAAACTTTCCCACCAATAGCGGCAGTAATTGGAACCGAGAACATGAAAGAAATGAAAATTGTATCCTCTGGCCAAACTTGATACAGCAAAACACAAGCTGCCTGAGTAGAATAGATGAACATTCTTCTCGTGGCCAATATTGTAGATGATATACTATAACATGACGCACTTTGGCATCGCTCCCCTAGAGCAAGAAGATGCCAATTATTGGGAAGTTCGTTACAGGCAGGCAGCTCCGAATTCTTCCGGCATCACATAATTTTATTCCAGCCCACAATACTCGAACAGCAACGGGTCAAAGCCCGTTTTCAAAAAAATTGGCTTTGGTTTGAATAGCTTTAACACAGAACTACCATCTGAAGCCTGCTGTTATTGAGAGGATTAAGTTTAGACCATAGTAGACATGAATAGCAAAATAAAATTTTCACCAAGCTTTACAATTTTTAAATCGAAATTAAAAAATCAGAAACACCCCGTAGAAATTCACACTGTGCTCCTCATAAATTAGCTAACTCAGAGGACGGTATTTAACTGGAAACATTCAGCTTGAGGTTTTGGAAGAAAATTGAATTGTATTCACAAATTTCAAAGACTGTCCATTTTTCATACATGCTCAGTGCGAATAAAATAACTGAAACAACTAAAAACCACAAAAAAATCAAATGATCATCTGTTCTTATAGCCGCGCACCCAACTGCTACGAACTGCGTTGAATGTACTTAATCATTTCTGTTGTTCTAGCATTGGTCTCTCACAAGCACCATAATTCAATTTTTTCCGGCACTTTCGTTTTATCGATAACGTTTTCCCATGTCGTACCCTAAATTGAGATTAAATTATCTTGAGGTCCGGCTTTCCTGATGTGCATTTTCGGTGTTTTACATGCTCATATTCGTCTCAAAAGCAAACAAAAGCTTTGAACACTAGTGCAATATCACTTTTGAGATTTTGACCGTCAATCACTGGCTGCATACAACTCAGGATGTGCGCGTGACCGTTGTCGTAGGCGTTCCGATGCGCTGCAAAGATTGCACTCTCAGGTCTGTGCTATTGCTACCAATATTCCAGGCTTCCTCTGGGCTCCATCGAGATTTTTAGATTCATTTTGCTGTACTGCAACTTCGCTCTTCCTGTGATTACAAACGTGCGAATTACAAAAAAAAACACTTAGCTCTACTGACTAAATATTATTTCGTCCAAGCTACCCTCAAATTCAACAGCGAACGAACATTTGAAAATAACAACAGGGCTTCAAGATTTTTGATCTCCCTGGTTATTTTAATTTATGAAACCCAGTACAATTTCCCATCAGGCTCGATTATTCATTACCTTTTTTAACTATTTACTTCTATAGAGGATATCAAACTTAATATTTTTGCCACTGTACATTATACAACAATTCGTTGCTGTCAAATGCTTGGCTTTGCGGTTTTCTCATTCAATTCAATAGTGAGGATTGCACCGTTCTTCTGTAAGGGTAAATTTAGTGAAGAAGCCTTTGTAGAAATGAAATGTTAGATTGTTTCGAACAATGAATATTCTTCCAAGTAAACTCCAACATTCTATCTTTTTCCTAGTCTGTGACGCTTTGAGGTTAAGTAAAATAGTGTTGTATGCCGTACACAAGCAAAAACGATTTTTCGAAGACTCAAACTCATTCTTTCCATCAATTAATCCACTCTCTTCAGTTCAAATTTATTTATTCCCATAAAAATATATCTATGCAACCAATAAATGAAAAATTAGTGCTTCTGATTCCTAGCTCGAGCAAAAAAACCCGTAATTCGAACAGTCATATTTGCTATAAATGTGAAGCCAGGAGATAAATTAAAATTTTAGTCTTTCGTTTTTATCCTAGCATCTGAGTGCTACATGCAGGTGCGGTGTGCAGGTTGAGTGAATAAGTTGAGGTTCGGTCCCATTCGCTGGCTGGAAACTTCATCCTCAAAACCCGAGCAATACAAGCGAGTATGAGACGCCAAAATTATAACGAACGAGAGCACGCGGCCCGTCAAAAAAATGACAAGATTAGATATAGGACCAACTGAGCTTCAATATGTCTTTCCCATGACTTCCCATGCTATTTTATGGCTTTCCAATATTTTCCCAAGTCTCAACCGCTGATATTCTATTCAACCTAATCTAACCTACCAATACACGTGATGTTCATTCCGACTCTCAATCTGCTGGGCTTAAAAGCACCGAAAATAATTGTGGAGTTGATGATGCTTGTATCACAGATACGCTCATCTCACACTGCAGGCTGGTGGGTGTGACACACGGACGGACGGACGCGGCTCCTTTTATAATACAGATGATACGCAATTCTGGCGAATTGTATGGTACGTTTTTGTCTCAGTAGATCTTTCATTTTTGCATAGAGGTATTGTAATGTTTGAAGATAAAAAAGCCGTGTGTTATTTATATGGTTTTCTGAATTGATTTATTGTATTTAAAATGTACCACGTGGAATTCAATGCGTTGATGCTCTCATAAACAACAGTAGTGGCTAAGATGACTAGAATTGCATGCAGTGTTCTAGCTGATGTAGCGGCGAATGTGCAGTTGTGTACTATCAGAGCATTGAACAGTGAAAATCTAGAACTTTTCCTACTCCTTCTATGAACTCTTGTGATTGTTTCACCGACTCTGTATCCTAAATTGCACAAAAATGTTCGTATTCTATGTATTTAAGTAGAATTCAGCGTACTGCTCATATAACTAACTATAAAATTAGTGTCATTAGGTCTTATTTTGATTTCTTTTCAAACTCAATAATTTCTTCGGAGTCAAAATCACGGGATCATGAGATTATACTTGTATACTTAATTTTAGATGATTCATTGAAGAAAGTATGCTTTCAGTTGCGCGTTTTGTAGCTCACTTGCTCAAATGTCAGTGCTTTCTTCAGTACGAAACTCCATTCAGAAGAGATATTTTCACCAAGAAAATGGTTTATTTAGTAGGATTTTTGCTCCTGCGATGAATTAAGTTTATCAGTTATTCGTAACATTTAAACGTAACATTTAAAAGTTTGTTCTTACATCCTAGGCACTGAACGTTCCCTACACCTCAGGTACATGCAGAAGCCACGGATTGACGCGTTTTTGACCTGGACAGCGACCAAGACGAGTTACGCGTTGAGCCCCATTTTACTGAGCTTAGATTCAAAGCATGGCCATCCACGTCTGGTTTGAGGGACCGTTCATTTACCGAGGATTTCGTTCAAGGAAATCTCAGCGCTTTTCCCTCAGACGAAGCACCGTCGGTCGTTTGGGGGAACTTTAAATGCTAATCTTGCCGATTGCAGCATTGCCGTCCTCTGAAGCGCAATCAAACTTCGATTACTGGAATGAAGATGGAAACTCGGCCGGCTCAATACCGGTAGCCATTTTTGGTGCTTTTTAATCAGAAGAAAGGGCAACATCCTACCGAGAGTACTGAGTCCGACTCAAGCTCCATTATTGAAAACGAGAGGCGAACGCAAGACTTGTGGACCTTAAGCGCCAATCCCGAAGGAAACCCAAACCTATGCACAGATTTAAAAAGCTGACAACCTCGATGGAAATGAGCGCAGTAATAGGAAGTTGAATTGCCTCTCTGTGTTGGAGTTTTAATCCTATGTCTCTGGGATGTTTTATTTCAATAACAGTAATGTATTGCCTCTCTTGAGAAGTACGATAGAGATATCGAAGAGCAATGCTGGATGTTTCCTCTACTAATGTTATACTGCCTTCTTGTAGAAAAATATTTTACTAACTTTGTGAGCTTCCAAATGAAAAAACTGGATACAAATTAGAGAACAAGTCGGAAATCAGTTTACTTATTCTCATGTGATAAAACATATCATGAATTATTTGAGAAAGATAGTGCAAATGCCCTGGTAGTTGTGGTGAAAAACACTCATCAATAGGATAAATAGTCATGTATTACCACACTAGAATTTTGTTCGGCTGAACTAAATTTTTTGTATACTTTTTCGTCGAAAATAGACAAAAAGTCTGGAATAAAGTTAATGAACGTAGTTCTTGACCAACACTTAGACTTTCACTTCGAATTTTTTGCTCGATTTTCCGTTAGTCACAGGCATCAAGTTTTCCGTTATAACAATCACCGTTAAAGACAGGCATGAAGTTTTCCGTTATAACAATCACCGTTAAAGACAGGCATGAAGTTTTCCGTTATAACAATCACCGTTAAAGACAGGCATGAAGTTTTCCGTTATAACAATCACCGTTAAGGATACCGTCTGGGTAAAAAAAAAGTCCGTTATTTATGGATGGATTTCTCTGAAATTGTCACAGTAGGTGTGAAATGATGCATAGATCATTTGTTATTTCGACAAAATTTCTGTAGCTGCACTTTTTTTTTTTTTTGAAAAATATGATAAAATAAGGGGGTTATGTAAAATCTATCTCCTTCTACAATTTTGAAGTTACAGAACCAGTATTTCGTTTTTAGATTGCTTATATGTCTATATAACCATAAGCAATAGGGAATTTTGATAACTTCTTTTTGTGGATTTTGGGAATTGAAAATTTTTTTTTTTTTTTTTTTCATTTTTTTTTTCATGTGGTGTAATTTTCAAAACAATAAATGTATCAAAAAATGCTATTGCTTATGGATACACCTTGCTAAGCCCTATCGAATGGTATATAAACCATTCTTGTAGCTCAAAAATTGTGGAAGGAGATAGATTTGAGAAATCCAATATCAAGTTTCCAGAAAAACGTGTTTTTTCACAAAAAAAAAAAATTTTCTTTTTATCTTTTGAACTACAGGGTTTTCTACAATGAACTCTTGAGCGTTTGTAGCTCTTTTCAAGCCCTTTTGATTGATATAATTTACATTGCTGTAGCTCTGTAACTCTGGGGAAAAAAACAACAAAAGGGAATGGGTGTAATTCTTGACAAAAAAAAAATTTAATTTCTAATTTTTTTTCACCAAAATACGTTTTTTTGTCTATTCAACTCCTTTGTTTTATAGCTCTTTTCAAGCCCTTTGGATTGGTGTGCTCACCACTGCTGTAGCTATGATACTGCAGCTGTCATCGAGCTATGAAGGAAAGCTACGGTATCATAGATACGGCAGAACAGCTAAATTCTGAAATTGTCAAAATTTCATAAAAAATATTTATTCAGCCTTAGAATGTTTCGTTTGAATAATGGAACCACTTTGAGTAGCCCATGAACGAACTATAATGCCATTCCCGCAGAGAAACGCTCAATTGACTCCCAATAATGAGGGGGGGGAGGGTTCAAGGTCACTCCACCCCCATCGCTTTCCCCCCCTCTGGTGGGCGCACTATTCGGAGTAGACGTAAACGGAAAGTACCAATGGAAGCGCAAGAAAATCCTCTATAAGATGCATATAAAAACAGAAAATCAACACATATCCTGATTTCTACCCAGACGGTCTCCTTAAAGACAGGCATGAAGTTTTCCGTTATAACAATCACCGTTAAAGACAGGCATGAAGTTTTCCGTTATAACAATCACCGTTAAAGACAGGCATGAAGTTTTCCGTTATAACAATCACCGTTAAATACAGGCATGAAGTTTTCCGTTATAACAATCACTGTTATAAAGACAGGCATCGAGTTTACACTGTCGAGTGAGAAAGGAACTGACACTCGGCTTTGGGCTTCAAAACAATCGTTATTAGGAGAGAAATATGACAGGAACAAATTTGTGTTGAAGCTGTTTGTATAAATAATCTTCAGAATCTACTTGCAATGTGAATAGTGAATTATTCGATAAATGTTAAAAACATGGAAACCAATTCCATGACAAAGAAAACTCCGAACATGCCAAGCATGATGTGTAGGTGGGTTCTCTTGATTGCTTTGGAACCTTCAGAGGTTGCGATCCCTGACTGCGTTCCTTATCCTATACCGATACGAATTAAGGGAGAATTTTTAACTTTAACGTTTGCAGTTACATTTCTCGTTTATAGGAAATGCTTGAATGAATAGTGTCCTGTTAAAAGGTCGAGAGTATTGGTCATTGTAATATGTAGATCTGTACTTCAGATGTCATTGACTATATAGAAGTCAAAGCTAATTAGGAAATAAATGAGAAACTTTCTAGACCATTGAGAAAACAGGTTTATCTACTTCTCAAATCGAATCATTTGTTTCTTGGATTGTGAATTCGTGAAGAAACATTCCTCGAACAATCGACCTTTCGGTCGCATTTGAGATTTTTCCAACAATGCGTGTAGGAATAATTATCGCTTATGTGCATTCCGGTAAATTACACTGAATATCGAGTCAGTTTCAAAGCGCCAGGAATTACTGGAGACATTGAAAACATACGTGGAACGTCTGTTTGAATTCTCCTTGTCGCTGTATTATTAAGCATCAGTTCTATTTTCATTTATAAATCTTAACGCAAAATTAAATTAATCTTTAGGAAATTATGGTATAACTTTTATTTAAAAATTAGCTTTGAAATAGCTTTTTTTACATAACTGACGCGAAGCTAAACAAAGATTAAGTTGAAAAAAATATTCTGGAACAATAGTAACAACATACGCACAAATATTTTTATCATGCAATAACGGTAGTCAATGCACCGAATCACACTACTAAATCAAAACGTAATGGAAAACAAGCAAGCATTTCAATGATGATGTGGAAATTACATCGATTTCTAGCTCGACATCCTCTGCTCTCAGTGAATCTCACATGAACGGCTACGGTAATGGAAATGCTAATTTGAGCATCGCTTCGAAGTTTGCTTAATTCTTGAAAATCAAGAAAATTCCGGAGAATGAGTAGGGAACATTTGTCCGTAAATGTGATTAGTTCACATTGAATACGCTAACGTGCCATTCAGGTTGATTAGGTTGACATAAGTCTTTTTTCTTTTTGCCTTCGAACCACACACTCACTCCCACCTCCACGGATTGACGTGATCAGAATAGGGAATGAGCGTCACAGGATCCCATGCGGCACATTTTCGTCAGGCAGAATTAATGAATAAATTATTCTGATCTGCCTCGAAGAGATGGAAGTGACGGTCTTTTCATTTCAGTGCCGCACAAAAAATCTTGGGTGAAGAACACCTGACCAGGTTGACTTGATTCTCGTCTTTCGCGGTGGATGCCTGTTTTTTCCTCGAGGGAAGCTCAGTCTTTCTGAAAGCTAGCTATGTTTTGCGCTAAGAAGTCTGAGTCAAAGAGAAAATCTTAAAAACAACTCTGGTCACCGGCGGGAAAAAGGAAGGAGTACGAAAATCTGATGTTCTTCGCGTGAGCAACGTGAGCAAAATTCAAAAGGCTTGACAGAATTTTAAATAGTTTTTCTCAATTTTCCCATAACATTTTGAAAATTAGCAGCAAGTTGAGCGAAGAGGTAGGCTTCATTGAGAACAGTAGAAAGATTTGCAAGCAAAGTACAAAAACTTGATCAAACAAATTTAAGTTAAAGTAAAATACCCACATCCTGTGAGGAAAATAATTTCTGGGGAACTATTCGAAAATAATGCTGGTACAAAACTCAGAGTGATGATACACTGACTGATGAAAAACTGTCGTCTAATTAAATAAAAAAAAAGAGGAGAAAGAGTTTGATAATTTGGCGTTAAATAAAAACACCCTACTTTGCAATAGAGAAACTAAGCTTCGTATGCAAATATCATCTGACACGAGAGAAAAAGTGGAAGCCTAATGCTGCACAACAAAAAAAAAGACTCAACTTTTTCTTACTGCGCACATTATTAGCTACACTGTTGCTGTGTTCGCCCTCGGTCGGTGCAACTCAAGCAGTTCAACTTAGCTGAATATATGTACAAGGAGCTCGCGAGACTCGAACTCAGGACTATAAATTACCGCGCCAGCACACTATCGACTTCGCTATCGATCACCCTAAAATGATCGAAGCCCAACGAAAGCAATGCTTGGCACAGTGCACGCGCGTGCTGTCCCGACATATATTTATTCCCTAAAGTATCGAGAGTTCACAGTCTAGTAACCCCCAGAAACAGTTAATGAATCTGGTACGGGGAGCTGCTGCTTCCACAAGTTCAAATGAAATAAATGTACACGGAGCTCGCGAGACTCGAACTCAGGACTATAAATTACCGCGCCAGCACACTGCACTGTGCCAAGCATTGCTTTCGTTGGGCTTCGATCATCTTTATAGGGTGATCGATAGCGCAGTCGATAGTGTGCAGGCGCGGTAATTTATAGGCCTGAGTTCGAGTCTCGCGAGCTCCTTGCACATTTATTTCATTTGAACTTGTGGAAGCATCAGCTTCCCGTACCAGATTCTTTAACTGTTTCTGGGGGTTACTAGACTGTGAGCTCTCGATACTTTAGGGAATAAATATATGTCGGGACAGCTGAATATACAACACAACTTAGGCGAGCGCGTAACGAAATTCCAAGCATCGATCGAAGATGGGTAGCACGCAGAGATGTAAAGCTCAACAAAAAGTGACACGAATAAAACTTCTGCTTACGAGTAAGGAGCTAACGCAAAGCCACCAAGCAGAACATCGAAAGTTATCACAAAATGATGCTACTCGACAGGAAGTGATATAACTCAGAGCATCACTAATGTACAGCTTTAGATATTGATGCAACGCTACTCTCAGAAGTCAACGAGAAAGGTATATAAATGCACGTCTTACAGTAGCCTAATAAATGCTAAAATGGAATGGTATCATGATGTACGAATAGCTGAATAAATTTGACAAAATTGAGCTTCAGCTCAGGGGAAAACTAGGGTAGACTATCTTCAATTGTTGGATTCTGAAATTTCATGATTATACGTACATATTGCATCAAGATCGACCTAAAGTGAGCTATTTTCAACTAAACTACTCAAACGTTTAAACCATAGAGTGTAGCAAATTCTTTATAATAAATTTATAAATTAAAGAAAATGATTTTGGCGTTAGTGAAGGACCAACCTTTGTTCAGTTCCTTTTTACTGTACTTCCTTTATTACTCTCCCATCCATCTTTCCAAAAAATTAAATGCATTCAGATTCCAGAAACACAACTCTACGCTGAAAGTCCTTTAAACAACGTGGAACCGACGCATGACCAATATGGCCCCGATGTATAACATAAGTGAAATGTAATGCATTATATTTGGATGTACGAATACAGTCATAAAATTTTCGAAACTCACTCAGCAGTTTGGAAATGATAAAATCAAGCCCGAATAAATCTAAATCTCTATGTATTTGGTTCGGCAGAAAATTGCCTAACAAATCAAATAAATGATATACAACAAAATTGAGAAACCTTATTTTTTCGTCGAATTAAGAGCACACTTGACGAAAGGGTTAAGTCAATGCACATTCAGTCTTTAGTTTTACTGCGTTTTGATGACTGCCGCCAAGCCTGGGGTTTGACCTCAATATCTTCAAAAAGAATTACACAAAAGCATGAACTTTACAGCCAATGTCGTTTGCAATGGCAGATTCCAAGAAAGGGACCGTGCAGGTAGCAACTCTCTGTGACCCCGATACCAAAAGTGTTTCTAATGCTCAGAGCCCAACTCGTGTTCTTCTCTTTCTGCCTTCCTCAAAGTAATGTCTACGTTGCCATTTTTCTTCAACCCATTTTTCCGCTAAATGAAAGAAGGAATGAAGATTTCGCGAACAACCGTTTAATTGACCTTGGTTAAAAAGCTTTCTCAGTTACAGGTCCTCCGGAGAGGAAAACGCTTTCCCTCCAATAAAAGTCAAAAGCAGTGAAAAAATTTAAGACGAATGTGTTACGCAGTTTCGTTTCCCTGCAATAATGAATGATTGATTTTAATACAAAGTAGTTAATGAGAATACACTACATCGTTCCTCTACACTGACCGCAACCGTCGTACTAAACAATTCGTCATAATTCATAAAACCTCTCATTTTTACTATATAAATTAGGTCAGTAGGATAAACTCTGCAAAACTGAACGTTCTACGTTTGAGTTAGTTATTATTTTAGTTACATATTTATATAAACGTGTTTCCTTCGTTAGCATTTTCGGTTAGCATCTTCAGATCGTATTAATTTTTGCATGTTCTGCAAAGGACCGTTAATTAAGACCTGTAGCATTATACGTTCTGTATCCTTATATATGAATAAAATAAATAGATAAATAAAAACTTACACCTTGTGAACTATTTACACCATTTATTTTCATACATGATAATATTCGTAAATATCAAAATTTATTTCAATTTTAACAGTTTTTGGTTTTTAGCCGTGCGTGTTATGCAATGATTTTTAAAGTTTTGTTGACCAACCCTTTTCATCACTCGGAAACCATTTGTGCGAATGGTAGTTGAGAATTGTAATTCGAAATTAGTCATGCTGTGACCATGTTCACCCCCGTTAGTGCTCGTTACATTCCTAGGATATAAAAAAACAGGGCAGTCAACGATTTGTTTTAAAAAGCAATAAGATTTAATTTCCACTCCTGACGTCAACAACATTGGCCATTATACCGCCATTGTGCCGGTGCATGAGTCATTGCAAAGTTTATGTCTTCTCGTTCGAAAGGGTCAGTTTTTTCAACTTATAACAAAGTAGAGAGTCCATTCTTACCGTTTCGCTCTCAGTTGATCCGGCCATTATCGCAAATATTAGAATTATTATTGCGGTTTTTTCAACGATGAGAAATACTAACTTTTTCATGAACAAAGTTTTGAAATCCAACATATCGAATCAACTCTTTCAGACAATACTGTTTTTCATTTTCTTTATCCTTTTGTTCTATTTCTAGCACAGACATCTTTAAAAGAAATTAAATGGTTCTCGAATTTGAAATTAAACTTTCTGGCGAAAAAAACATTAACGTGTTTTTTTCAGTTAAATTTCTGTGAAGAAGGCGGGAATCAACCATATTAGATATATTTAGTTAGGTGAGCTTCAGTTTAAGGTATTTAGTTTCCAAAGATTTATTTAAATTTCTATAAGTCCATTTTGCGCAATGCATGCGTCCACTTATTGCACGCTATGAGACTACTACGATAATGATATATGCACTCATACAAGGTGATGTTCCTGGATTGAAAAGTTCCTGGATTTGTTTCAATAATATTTTTCTTATTTGATAGCTACCATTTTTTCAAAATAGTTTATGTAAGAATCTTTATAGTGAATTCACCGTTTCTTCCAGCCCCTGGGAAATGTTGAGAACATTTTTCGTAAAGGTGGCGAAGCGCATCATGTAGGCTTTCTGAGCGTCTCCTAGAGTCAAAACGACGATCTTTCATGCTAACTCCTATTTTCAAGAAAAGAAAAAGTCACAGGGAGCTAAATCAGGTGAATATGGAGAGCATTGGAGGGCAGCAGTATTATTTTGAGTTAAAAACTGTGTTGTTTTCCTTAAAACACGAGGTAGATTGCCGTGGTCTAGCAACCAGTATAGGTTTTTATGCCGTTTTTTTTTCGGTCCCAGAGTTTTTCACAACTTCTGTAACTTTTCACTGCTTCGCGATGCAGTGCAAAAGTTTTTCAGAAGCCAACTCACAAAATTATGAGCCGAACTTAAGTGAAACCCTAAGTTCGCAATCATCGGTTATCATAGAATTTGAAAATACACGTTATCACACGATTAATATAAATAACTCGAAACGAGCACAAGCTCACAATGCAAAAATAAACTCAGCACAAGGACTCATCAGATTTTCCATAATCGGACGCTAACACGTCAGCTTCTTCAGTCACGTCTGTCATCTGAGACGAATGCATTCATGAAACTGTATTGATAGGCCCTCATATCCTGAATATTTATATGCACGATGATAAATTTTCCGACATAGCAAAGAAGCCATATTTACTAAACGCTTTAGAATCACTTCATGAGCAGCTGGTTCCTTAACTCCTGTGGCGTTCACTCATCCATGGGACGACCGAAACGTTTTGGACTGCGATTCTACGTGTTTGCTTTGAACTTCGTACGTGTTTGTTTTGAAGTGCGGACTTTAGATTAGCTGATAGTGAAATGATAAATTTAATGCGTGAAAAATGCAGGAGTTGAATGAAATTATTACAAGCTTCATTTTTGAAAACTTTTTTGTATAAATTGAAGGAAACTTTGGGACTAATCATTTTCTCATCTCAAACAGCGGCGTTAAATGCTATTTTCATGGTAAACTGTTGCCATCAGCTGCCAAAAAATTAATATTTTACGACATCTTGTAACTTTCGTCGGGTATATCTACCAGCTATCGCTCACTCGAAGAAAATTTCACTCAAAGGCCGGGATTTTGATACACAGTCGGTGATAACATTATTTCATTTAATTGATTGCAGTAGTTTCCACGAATCAACATTTTATCTCTATTTTCATAAAATTGATGTCCAAGCCCAGTAATTTGCTCAACAAATCACTGCGCTCTAATTGGCTGTTCTGTATAGGCGGCGTGAATGCTGTCGACAATATCTCACGTGACTTTAGGTTTCTTTTGTGAATAAAAAAAAACGTTACAGGGTACAAAATGCCACTTTTTCACGAAAGCCACGCAAATAATTGTCGAGTAAATTCGGTCTCAGGTGTGGACAGTCTCAGGCGGGACAATTATAAGACCCGTATTAGAAAGAACGCACTACGACTTGGAAGCAGAACAATAACGTGGCTGCATGCAAATTCGCATGGTTAGTTCACTCTGAGTAACAATAAACACACAGTAAAATAAACACTAACAGTGAAATAAAATAAACTCACTTTAGTGAAATAAACACATAGTAAAATAAACAAGAGGTGAAACACAGGGTGTAGTAAGTTTTAAATGCCTTTAAATTTCTTGTTGAATAAATTATTGTCCAACAAAATAGTCTTCTTTGTACTGTACCGTACGGTGGCGTACGGTTTTACCGTACGGAACCAGTTTTAATGCTTGGACAGAAAATGCACACCATTTAAAATAATTACTAGTAAATTAATCGTTAAACAATTGTCCTGTAGCTTACGATTCATACTCAAAGTTACACATATATGTCATCAATACCTAGCAATTATTTTATCAAACATTTAAAACCTGTTTTATTGATGAGTTTAAAGCATGGTTTCTAGGATTGTTGAAATATTAACCTCTAGTTCTACGAATTTAGGATCGTTATTGCAATTCAGTGGAATATGATTTTGGAGCCTCCTTTTCTCATCAGCGAAATGATACCTACATTTATTTTATTTCTGTTCATTGTGAAAGTGAATTCAACGCTTCGTGAAGTCTTCGTATGTGTGTGTGTTGATGAACAGGAGCGAGTGCAACTGTAACGAATACTTTTCTAACGTAGCTCGTCTTGATCATTAAGGTTTACGCCAAATTCTAATGAGGTGAAGGTTAAAAAAATAATTAAGCCCAATTTTTCAGAACTTCGGCATAGAACATTCATTTCTTAATTCCACATTCAATTCATGTTCCATTTTTTGGTGATGCCTTTTTTTAATATTTAAAGAAAGAAAAAATTTCAGGCCGTATGAAGCCTTTGGGATTGTAGAACATTTTTTTCACCGATGCTGAAAACCATTGCTAAAATGAGAAAACTCGGAAAGTCTTCGGAGGTTTGAAAAAAGTTGAACAGTTCAACACGTCAAAAAATTTAACGACGAGCTGTGTAGCTGAAAAAATCAAGTGATCTCTAAAACATTGATATTTACGTCAGTCGAAATGTAAGACGCATATCGCAAGCAAATACAATGCTCTCTACAATTGATACAAATATCAATAAAGAATTGTAAAAAATCTGAAGTCTGAACCTGCTTGGACACCTGGCTGAGAAATGTGGACGTGAGACAGACTATACTATTTGATAGTAGAATTGTACATGATAAAGCTGTAGACCCTGGAAATTAAGGAAGAAAACCAAAATTTCATTTAATATTCGTCAATAAACAGTACAGCAATAAAGTTGGAGTGAAGAAATATTGCTTCATATATTTTGCGTAAATGGTGGGTTCTATTTTCCAAACGATTTCTACATTTGGAATCGATCAGAAATGATTAGGACGTGATATGCTTAAAATAAAATCATTAACACACTCGTTACTGTGCCTGTATCGAACACTGGATTCAATTCATTAAAACAAGTAGTGCACTTTTGCATTTTCTGTTATCAACTTACGAGGTACTAAAACGGTTTGCTAAATCTCTTTATCAGACTGTAAAACCTGGAGAACGGCGGTATTATGTTTGAGAAGGGCTTCCTCTTTTTTTTTGTCATGGTTCGAGTTGGTGCAATAGATAATGTTCTTTCGTCGCTTTAAACAAATTATACAGCCTTGCACGACCAAGAGATATGTGGACAATTACCTTTAAAATGAAGAGAAAATAAGTTTCACGCATAGATTGGGAATGTATGCAAAATTTCTCAAAAACGACCGATTGCAATCAATTAATCGGTGTTTACTGAACAGTATTCATGGAGTATGCTAATAATGTTATGAAATCGGAGAGATGTTAGCAGTAAACACTAAACAACTGAACGCTTCATAGATAAGAGCGCCTAAACATATTCATTCGCAGTATTTGTTCATGTTAAAAAATACTGATGAATTCGTAACGCATTAGTCACTTCTAAACGAAAAGCAATAGAATATTTCATCGAGGAATGAAACGTTGTGTCAACTTGTCTCTCAAAATGGCTACTGAATTCTATAGAGAGGGAAGTCAATATTCCTTCGTCTCCGTTGTGCATGGAAAATTTGAATATTTTCGGCAGATATTCTTCAAAGATGGGTTCAAGCGTTAGACAGCCTTTGAAAGCACATTTTTACACTACGCAATATTTTTCACAAGCCCTGACAGGGGAAATCTTAGTGGCTTGAGGTATGCGCTCGCTCGGTGATATTCTCGAGTGGCATGAAGCTTGACACTGTCTTAAAGGCCGCTACTTAGAAGATGGGAGCTATCGCATTTTCTATGAATAGTTCCTTAACTGCATTTCTTAAGTTTTTGGAATATACCACATTTTTCACCTTGCTCTCAGTGCCAAAAAATAGCAACACATTTGTCAAGCATATGTTTTTCCAGGGATTTAATCTCCCTAAACAGAGTTTGCTGATCTCGTATTTTTACTGTTGGGACTACGACGCGAGCGATTGATTTGTTGTTCATGGCGCCTCTAGCTATCGGTATCGGTTCGATTTTGTGAGTAATCGTGCAAAACCGAATATTTCGAAACTCTAGTTGTCTACGGATCAGAATATTCTACATTCACTCATGCACCCACCGTATCTAAAGCTTGGCGTAAATTTTTTTTCGGAAAATGATTAGTCGCCCGAATACTCAGATTCTCCTACAATGGTTTTACAAGTGCCTCACAGGTGGAACTCCTCAACAAGTAAGTTTTTCAATAAGTAAAAGTTTACTGTTGATGTCTCGGTGTCTGTGCGGGATTCTGGAGTGATGTACGACGTCTTACTCATGTAAGACGTCTTACATGAGTACTCAAGTTATTACGAGCGGGGTGAGCAATAACGTTGACGAGGTTAGATAATATCAGGAGTAAGAAAACGCAAAAATGTGGTTGAAAACTACAACCTTGTTGACCACCGGTGTCAAAAGGAAGACAACAATGATGAAAGAATAATTCTTAAAAAATGGGCTAGAAAGATTAAATCTAGGGCATTCAAGACTAGTTTCTGGAGCGTGACTGTGAACATTGCGACCTAAGTCTAAGGAAACAACAGCAACTTCACTCTTAAGAGTATAGCGGGCAGGCGGGTAGGGTAAGAACACTTGCGCAACCGCGGATGGATGTAATACCAATATTCCCTATCTAATGCTCCTTATTTAAAACTGTAAACGACAGCTGATAGATTTGCATAGATGAAAGTAATTTTTTCTTGCACACATCCGCCCGTTGTTGGTTCCCCAGATCAAAAACCATTTTCCTATTCGCTTGCAAAATCCAGGTCGCAAGAACCTCATTCCGATGTACAATGGAATAATATTTAAACTCCTGCTTGTTCATTGTATTGCTCTGTCCCTAACGTTATTTTTATTTCTGTACTCCTGTTATAAGCACGTAACGTTTCGTACGTAAGATGCATGGCATGGCGACTTCCAGTGAAAGGCTTGCTTTTCTAGGTGTCGCGTCTTACAAGACGCGAATTTCAGAGAACACTGTGGCAACATTGCTGCGGACCTTCCGCGCTGGTCCGCAAGCCCGGCGTACCGGTTTTGTTTGGCTGCAGTGCTCAAGTTGAAACGTTCTTAGAGGAGTGAGACAGGGCTGTACTCTGTCTCCCCTGTTGTTTGGATTGTACACAGAAGAATTAGCAGTTCGACTGAGAAGGAGTGGCTTAGGACTGAAAGTTGGTAATGAGAGACTGAGCTGTTTGTTGTATGCTGATGATGTGGTTGTGGTTAGTGGATGTGGACATGAACTGCAAAGGATGCTTGACATTGTGAACGGATATAGTACAGATTTCAAGATGAACTTCGGTGCCGACAAAAGCAAGGTTATGGTTATAAATAGTGATGAGACTGATAGAGACAGACTGTGGAATATTGGAGAAATCAGAATAGGTAGAACAAAAGAATACAAATATCTAGGTTGTATGATAAGTGAAGATGGATGCACTAGAACTAAGGGTGAGAAAGTGGCAAAAGCTATGCAGTGGAGTGGACGATTAAGTAGCGTGGCCAGATACAGAGCAAACAAGTATGAATGTGTGAGAGGAATGTGGAAGTATGTTGCTGTACCTAGTGTCATGTATGGTATGAGTGCTCTTGCCTGGAATGGAAGTGATCTTGAAAAGCTGGATGTAATACAAAATAAGGTAGGACGGTTAGCATTGGGTGCTCCAAAATGGACAGCTACAGAAGCCATTAGAGGTGACCTTGGGTGGAGCCTATTTTCAGAAAGAATGATGAAGGCGGTGCTGAATTATAAGGTGAGAATTGAAAGAATGCAGAATAGCAGATGGGTGAAGCGAATTTTTGAATGGAATCTGAGTGTAAGCTATTGGGAGAAAGTGTGTTGGGGGCATGCAAGGAAGCTTAGTATGCAAAAGATTATTCATGTTAGAATTGGGAGACCTGTGGATGACTGGAGTTTAATAAATCCTGGAGGTGTAGGGCCTGAGTGGGACTGCAAGAGGTGGAAGAAAGAGATTGAGAGGAAAACAAAAGAGTATGGATTGAATAAGTGGAGGCTTAGCATGGTGCGGAAGCCTACACTTGACTGGTATATGAAAAAAGAAGCACCTCAGTTTGAGATGTTCTATGATGGTAGTTTTGGAAGTCAACTCTTGTTTGCTGTGAGATGTAAGTCATTGAGTGTGAACAGACGTACATGGAGGTGGAATGAGAATAATAACAGATTATGTCGGCAGTGTATTAGTGGAGTGGAGGAAACAATTGAGCATTTTGTGCTGGAATGTAGTAAGTATGAGCAAGAGAGAGAAAGTTTTATGAATGTGGTGCTTGAGCAGTATGGAGAGAATGAGTGGTATGCCAGATGTGCTGAAGATGATTGCGGTATAAGCTGTCTTGCTGGATTGGATCAGGAGTGCAATTTGAGTATCATTGAAGCTATGAAATTGTTTCTTGTGCGTGCCTGGAGTAAGAGACAGTGACTGGAATGAGCCAGTCAGGTAGAATGGTCAGTAATGACCCAATATGCCTGGGGATGGTGTTTTGACGCACTGGCTATCCCAGTGACGCCATCCAATGGCAGCTTGTGACAAGGATTGGTAAATCCTGAGTAGTTTAGTGGACAAGTCTGGTACCAGGCGCTGAATTCTTTGTGTGATAACTGTGGAGGGAATTGTAGGCCGTTACAAAGGCCCCGACGCTGTCGGCCCTCAATTTCAAGTTCAAGTTCAAGTCCCACTATTTTACCTTAAGTTATAGTGTCTCAGCGTGATTATGGGTTAGAAAAAATTACTAGTCTTCGATTCTTTGTGTTCTCGATTAGATATACTTGTTTTCTTTTTGCGTCTGTGTCTTTGTGTGTTTAATAGTGGTGAACAGCCGGTCCTTAGAGCATTCAAGGATGCCTCCTGCAACCGGAGAACCACCTATATCGAGTCAGGCTAGCGTTAGCGAATTTCCTGGTGTTCCTTCCAGCTAGTATGCTACTAAAGTGATGCTTTATGAGATGTAAATAGCTGGTTAGCACTAATAGCTTATGTTTATTGATTGTACTAGGCTAAGATTAAAATTAGTTCACTCCTATTTGCCAAGAAAATTTCTGAATGAATATTTAGTGTTGGCACCTCACCCATGAGCTGGGCTGAACAAGTTGCGTCAGTCAGCAAGTGTGAAAGTCTAGAGCTAAAGCGAATTTAAAACAGATTAGAAATCTTTCTGTAGAATTTTTTTTTGCTGTGACCATTGAGCGCCTAGGTCGATACCAGCATCCATGTGCTTGTTGTTCGGGGACAGTTCATCTTACAATTTAAAGTAAGTAATTCAAACAGTTTATGTGGCACGAGCGATAGAAGTACGATGTTTTCTTGAATCTAGTGCAATGGTCAAATCTGAAGTGTAGCTACCTGTGAGCCCAAATGAGTTCAGCAAATCCTGAGGCATTCCCCTCAATGTTATTCTAAGATGCGACTCTTTTAACCTAGTTAGCACTAGACTGATCAATGAGTTAATTATTTGACATTGAATGCTTATGTCAAATTGCTATTCAAGTATATTAATTTTAAGCCATGACTGTCCTATATCTGAAACAGCCGTCGTGCTTGCCTGTGAAATTTAGTGGAAATGATAGTTTGCCGTTATGCTGTAGCGTTGCCTCTGCATCAGAGACCTAATCGATGTCGTGTCCCCCCACAGGTAGAGCAAAAAGAACGAGATAGTCTCATTATCTATGTTGTAGGTTAAAAATAGAAGACTTATATGGAAACGGAAATACAGTCCCCCAATCCTTGTAAGTATTAAAAAATAAGATGTTGTCAGGCTATATTCCCGAAGCGATAAACCCGTGCCCACATCAGCACTCAATTGTGTGAACTGCTGGGCCTCTTGCCCAGTCCCTGTAACGAACCCAGTGTGCGAGTGTACTGTCCTCCTTTGACCACGGTACACATATTTAATAGTTTAGAAATTATAATGGGAAGTTAAAGAAGTAACTTCCATGTGTATGTTTATGAAATGGGATTTTACATTACTGTGTGCTAAAAACAAAGTATAAAAATGTATATGCTATTTAGAAAGTTAAACCTTCCTTAATATTTCTGCCCCAGAGATTCCAATAGTTGTTTCATTGTGTTATGCATTTGGCTTGACCATTATTGATCCCTGTCCATGTATTGATTTGTGCATGAGTTGCCATGAGTTGTTCCGAGTGTGGAGTACTATCCGTATTGCTATTCTCCGGAACTGGAATTCTTGCCAACATGAATCGACACGTGAGCTGCCAGACTCTTGTGACTGGCGTGATAGATCACTGTCATTGGGATATCTTACTTAGTTCTAGCATTATTTAATTGCTCTTCGTACCTTTGTCAGTTACTCCTCATTTATATTTTTGAACTAGGAATGTCCTCATTGTGCGGTTATTTCTCGTCTTGTTCTTAAACCTAAAAATGTCCTTATTGTGCGGTTATTTCTCGTCTTGTTCTTAAACCTAAAAATGTCCTTATTGTACGGTCATATTACATTTTTGTTCCTGAACCTAAAAATGTCCTTGTTGTGCAGTTTACGGCGTCAGCGGTGCTGAAATAAAAACGAAAGAGTGCATCTACCTTTTTTGTCCCCGTTGCCACCCGTTACTCTGACTCACGAAGCGAAGATAGCCAATCCGCGATTGAGTCAAGACACTAGGAAAAATAGGAAAACGTTTTAAAACCTTCAACGAAGGGATATTTAAGAAAAATTTTCCATTGTAGCTCGCGAATTAATGAAATATGTTGACCGTGAAAAAGAATGGTTCAAGAAATGCAAAACACAAGTCTTTCCTTCTTATGTATACATACGACATATAATATACATCTATAAAAACCTTCTTTTTATGGAAAAATAGCTATATTTTTGAAGTGCAGAAGACAGAATATAAAAACTGAAATCACACTTGTGACCGTAAACGCAGTGCAAGTCGAAGTGAGAGCGATCGTGAAAGGCATTTTGACACGTTTCTGACAGAAATGATTACAATAATCGAATTATTTTTTACAAATAATCATTTGCTCATTATAATACAGAAGAAGGACATGTCACTACTCCTTCTGGTCGAAAAGAGTTGCTTGATAAGTCGACAAACAGTCTGGCTTTAGTTTTTTCATCACAGCTGTTTTCGAGTCAGTCATAAAACTTTGTCTAGAGAAAGCTTACCCCAAGGAATGTTCAGCGTTTGTTTATAATACAATCATAAACAAAAACATGGCTATTTCTACCCCTGAAAATTCAAGCATTTATAAAAGATCACCCGCAGAGACAAAATAAACATAGTAAACGATGAAAAGAATCGACTATGAAAAGCTCGAATTAACTAAACGAGATCAAACAGACGTCTAGAAGCATAACACGAGAAAGATTCAAAAATCAATGCTCTACCTCAGCATACAAACCAGAGAAGAGCTTCAATGTTACCCAGTTCAGTGCAAACCTAAGACAAAATTGTCAGTAGGCTGTGAGTTAAATCCCTTCTACAGTAATACGGCATTGTCTGCTGGACTTTTTATAAGAAATGATAGCAAAGAAGTGTCAGGCGAACATCTTATACTTTGAGAATGACGTGCTAAAACGCTACAAATAAAGTGTATCCAACTTTTGAGCAAAAGTTTCTATCTAGGTCTGTGGAAATAGGTTTTCATTGAAAAAGAGTCCCCTCCTCAGCTCAATCAACAGCGAATACGATTAATATAGCTGGAACTTACATGCATACTTGGATGTTTCTAGGATACTAACAACATTCGACATAATAAATATCGGATGCTCTAGAAAAAAAACATGCAGCAGAGAGGCCCCAGGGTTGATGGGCGCTAGGCAGTCCTACAGCATCCAAGGCATGACAGAGAGCATAATTGGCTGAGTAGGACTGCAGCCTCCTCTCCAAAATTCATGCGAGTCAAGAAAGCGAAGTCGAGGAGAAGTACGCAGTGCCCTGGGATGACTCAACGCAGCAGTGGCAGGCATGTGAATGGTTTTGGAGAAACGTGAATTCCATCAATCAAGAAAACGAAATTAAAAAGTTGTGATTATAGTCATTCAAACTCAAAATATTATTTAATTCCCCGTTCGAATGTCTGTACATAAGCAATCAAGAGCAAACCTGAAGAAGAATGACCAAAACTGGCTCAACAGCCGAGAAAAGAATAAAACCCAGAATAGCTCCACATGCAGTTCCAATTTTTGTATAAGCCAACCAGTGGTTATAATGAGAAAAATAGGCGCACTTTTTCCTAGTTTGTCAGCATACTGCAATTTGATTTCCTCAAAATTTTATGTTATGTTAATTATAAAAGCGAGGTGCTACTAGCAAATTCCCGAGCTAGGCCCAGTAATTTGATTTCCTCACCACAGCCCAATAATGGCTTCCCTCGCTTTCGAAATAGTTTTCCTGCTAATCGAAACTAGATATTCAGGGTTTTTATTTATACCCTAGAAGAGTAAAAAATCTTATTCATGGAAGCTGTGAAGCACCTTCTGAACTTTTTCTGAATGTCTGCTACAGTTTTCATCACGGTGACCTTTCATGAGTGTTTGCTTTGCAGAAACCGCAAAATCATAGGGTTCTTAGTCTGACGAAAGTGAAGGGTGAGGACGGCAGTCGTATTGTTAGAAGTCAAAAAGTGTACTTTTTCATTTGAGGGTGAGGAGGTGCGTTGCGGGATGTAGCAGCCAGTAATGCTATACGCTCAAAACGGACCTTTTCTGTCGCTCATTTTCTCTCAGCTTCTCAAAACGTCAAAATAAAATTCGAGTTCACAGCAACACGGTACAAACTCAGGATGGATTATTCTTTCCAAGTCGAAAAACACCATGAACTTGATTTTTGTCACATTTCTGATGAGCCATCTCGTGATCGCAGTCTTTTACTTGGTGACGATTACTGTCTTTTTCCAGGATCATCACCATGATAAGAGCTATCATCTTCGGTTATGACTCTGAAGTTGAAATCAGGGCCATTTTAAGACGTTTGATGCAAGCCCATTTCTGAATTTATATGCCATCAATAACAGTAGAAAACGAACGATAACTCAAGACAACAAAACATTACTCGTTGACAGTGCACAACCTATCAGAGGTCAGCACACTGACTCGTTAAATATCAAGTGATCGGACGCTACCTCAACCACTGCATCGGCTTGAGTCCGGAAAATTTTTGACGACAGTTCATTTAATTGGTGCGGCCAAGTTTGATTAATATTTGCTTGGACGTTAGTCGTGGCAATCAATTATATACATAAACCGAAAAAATTGAATTGCCAATTGTCGCGAGACTTTCCCTCTTGTTAATTTGCATTTACATGAGAATCTCGGATTCGAGGAAGTGCAAACCTCCACAAAAAGCCACGAATGATAGTGCATTTTGCACAAGTAAATCATAAACACGGTATAACATGACAATACGCCACAATTAATGAGCCAACAAAAATTGAAGTTATTATGGGTAATCCCCAAGTTCGGGTTGACGGACCGACTTACATCTCCATGAACCACTTTTCTTAGACGCTTCTCTGTGTTCTTGAGTGTGGACCTGTACTGTGGATCTGTACCTGTAAGTGTACTCACATAAGACCAAAATACACGATTGCTATACAGAGAACAAACAATTACAAATTAGGATATCATAATTAGAAAACATTTGAAATCCTAACATTGGCCGGCCTATTTACTTCCCCGACTACAGATGTTAACTATTGAAAAATAAAATTTAAGGAGAACAGACTTTAAACGCAATTATTGCAGTATTCGTTAACACGAATGACAAACATGTTTAGAGAACCAAGCATACAATGATTACATCACATACATACTATTCTTAACTTTCCAATGCCATGTTGAATGTTCATTCTGTTCATTTGTCAGTCCGACATCAGTTCTCGAATTTGACTACAGGAAAACAATTTTTTCAAGACGATATTTTTTTTCACAAAAACGAAAGTAAAGCAAAGGCGCCGAAAGGAGATACAACACGGAATGACCCTCCACCTGCATGCAAGAATGCATTATATATACTATCCTTGAATTAGTAACGTTTTACACATATTTTGACTTGCAGATTCAAACGAATCTACATATTATCTTTTTTATGTCATTTTTCAGGCTGCATATCTTTATCTTATGTAGACTTTTAACTTGTGTAACATATTCAGGATAATGTTTATTCAGACATTTTCATCTAACTCACCTGACCGATGTCAACGTGGAAAAATTTCCGCCATCAATTTACCTGATAAGTCATGATATTTTAGCATGTCATGACGTATTTTGTTGGAAAAATGTTTAGACTGGTTAATTTTCGATTTTAGACTGGTTAATTTTCTATACTTCTTTGTCAACCTATAACTATTTCATTGATAGTAAATCTATGTACTTATACAAATTAACACTGTGCATCTCTTATTTGTGCATCTCTTCTTCACATAAATCGGAAAACGCCCAATCTGTGAGCCTAAATTAATTTACATTTAGTCTACATATCCTTACACACCGTACTTGTAATTTTTCATCAGTCTCACTATCATAACACGTTCTGATGAAAACCATACGAAGAAACGAACAGCGTCTTCCACATAAAACCATAAAAATTAGAAAAAGATGGTACACTTCATTTCTCTAAAGGTTGGCAACACTGACGTGAATGATTTTTGCTTCGTTTTCTATGGAGCCAGAAATTAACATTTAAAATTCGTCGCATAAATATTACACAATAAATTTGTCGAAAAGTTGAGCCATCTGTGAACTTCGTCGCTCGGGCCGAAAACTAGCCTATATTGGAAAATTCTTTCAGTATCCTATTCAGACAATTTGGGGTGTTTATAAGAGTTTTGGTGAATCTGGCCAAGATTTCATAGACAACCAAACACACAAAAAAAATCGCTAGCCTCGCTTTCAAGCCGCCCTCACACGAAGCCAATCCAACTGTACCATTTTCAACACTGGCTAAGAAGATGCTCGTCAACATCAATATGATTCACAAAGCGATTAAAGACTTTGGCATAACTTCTTATGCATTAGGTTAGAAACATCTAACTAATAAGATGAAAGTGAATTTGCATTGATGTAAGATTTTTTGGACTGGTGAAAGACCAAAGGATCAAGCCCTTGATATAAAGATTTGTAACATTGATACGGCTTGTGATAGACGTACCAGTCGCTGAATTGCCTTTTGGAACTCTGACGTTCAACTCCCGAGGACCACGAAGAAATCTACCAGCGTCATGACCCTTTTCGGGGTTTCAATGGAGCGTGACGTCTTTACTCACTTCTGTACTGACTTCAAAAAAGTAATCGCTGAATCCTCCTTTAACGTCTTGCGCCCGGAAATCATTGAATGGATAAAGGCCAAGGCTTTAAATAAGAAGGTTCATGTTCCAAAATGACTCTGCTCGAGCTCACACGCAAAGCAAAACCGTTGACTTGCTTTAAAACTCTAGTGCGTGAGTCTGAGAGAAAGACTTTTGACTACGCAACTCGCCTGACCTGAACTCATGCGAGTGCTATTTTTGGTCGTAAATTAAGTCCAAAGCCGATGTGAAGCCTCAAAACCGCGTCGCTTCTCTAAAAATTGATATCAAAAGTGCCGTGGAGTGGCTTTAAATGGCAAAAGGACTCCGTGACTCCAACACGTCCTGTCCAGCTTTCGAAAGTGTATTGAAGCCGTCATCGCGGTCGAAGAGAGTCATTTTGAAAACAGCTTGTTCTCTTGTGTTGCTAAATAAACTGTGAAAATTTTGTACTATGATGTTACTTTTTCACTAAGTTATAAGGATTTATACATAGAATGGGAAATTTTTGAGATTTACATACATGATAGACCCTATCTTTTCCACCATTGGATTCTAATCCCAACTGGCACCACTTTCCGATCATTAATGTGACGTCATTGCTAAGATGCCAAGTCTACGAGTTTAAGCCTAGAAGTATAGGAGGCACTGCTATTGGAGCAACGTTATTGCTATGGTGTCACGTCTAGGAGCAGCATAAATAAGAGATTCTAGCATGCGCGGTTCACAAAAATTTGAAGCATAGTCTAAAATTTTAAATTGCTCGTTACTGATAATTTGTTCGCATTGACCCATACAGTGCTGCCTTATGTTAGAATGGGAAGGTTACAGGACGCCCGTTAGGGGCACCTTCCCATTCTAAGGCAGCACTGTATGGGTCAATTCGAACAAATTATCAGTAACGAGCAATTTAAAATTTTAGACTATGCTTCGAATTCTTGTGAACTGCGCATGCTAGAATCTCTGTATATACACAAATTGAAACCGGCTCTGAATGATATGCAGAGTGCTTATCCTTTAAAAATTATAGGTTCTTAGTGAGCAATATTCAATGTACATATTATTTTTTTCTATTTTATTCTGACCTTGTGAGCGTTCCGCATTTTAGTTGTACTCTTGCATTCTTATTTTCCGTTTTAACTCACATTCACGATTCTAGTTAGTGAAGTTTTGATATTTAGATTTAATCAGTTTTTATGTCATGTCTTTTTTATCTAGACACTTGTTTGAATGCACGAAGGATGAGCAATTTTATGATTTTGTCGAGTTTTTATTCAATGCATGTATATTTTGTACTTGCAGATAAGACTGATGATGAACTGAGGCTTGAAACGTTTCATTAAAATGATTTTAAAGTTCGTCTTTGCTATAAATTTCATAGTTAAACTGCTTAGCAGAAAAGATATTCCTATTATTAGCTAAGGATGTAGATGTTGAAGTATTTTAAAAATAATGGGATGAATTTTATCTGTCGAATTTATTGAGCTTAAATTGCCTTCGATTTCTTTGAATTATTTGATTTTAGGTGAACTTTGTCATTTATCATGTATTTCAAGCTGAAGATCGCAGAATTTTTGGTACGCAGCATCCAAAAGGAAAGCTCATAGCAAAATGAATCGATGACTCTGAAAATTGTCAGGAAGAAAAAAGAAATGATAAATAATTTATTTCCAATGAAGTTAATACAGGAAATGTATAACATTAGGGCTACCATTTAAGAAGACAAGGGCTTTGAAACGATTTGAATGTAACTTTGTCTCAATACTTGAAAACTTTCTACAACAGACGCAAAAATTACACGTGCATAGCGCTATTACAAATAGAGAATCAATAATTGAATTAAAACGCCAGTCAGTTTTTAAACTTTGTTCGTGTACGTTAATGAAGGTTACGTCGAGTATTTTTCATAGCGGGAATTTTCGTTATAAGAAAAACACTAAATTTGTAACAATTGTGACCTCTGACACGAAAATAACAACGTTGTTTTGTTTTCGACGACAGCAGTCAAAGCAAAACTTTAAAGTGGATGCCTCGCAGGACGAGGCTCGCCAGCGTTCGTGTCACAGACCCAGTTGGCCTCAATCTCCGAAGCTAGAAAATATTCGTCTCTGAAGCCAACGCCTTTTAAAAGGTAGATAGAATCGACATCCTTCAAAGGGCGTCGCTCGCAGCAGGGCGATTGTTTTCAGGATCAACAGCTTTGACTTAGCACCACGGCCTCCGGCAAAGAAAAATCCTTCCTAAAAGAGCTTGCGGAAGCATCAAAGGCCCTGAGATTCACAGACCAAAGGAGGACCCTCTAAAAAATTCTACGTAGTTCTCGTCTTCTTCCGGCGATACTGTTTTTATTTTCGCCTTCCATGAAAGAAAAGATATTCGTGTTCGTCTCTGCCTTGCAGAGTGGTTCCCGACCGGGGACTCACGGGTCCCGGATGTTTATGTTGGTCACCTCTTGAAGTGAACTAAGAAGGAAAAAATTACTTATATTTAGAATTTACATTCAGGTAAAGTCTAACATCTACCCGTATGTTGTCCGAAGACGGAATTATGCCCATCCGAACTTACGAGTAATATAGTTCGAAAGTGAAAGCTTCATTAGGTCATTTTTAAATTCTCACTTGATATATTGAAGCTTTTTATTACGACGCAAAGTATTGATATGCAAGGCAGAAATATGTTATTGAAGCTTATTTCTTATTCTTTGGGACATCTTTCGAGGATAAAAGACCTTCACCTCTTCTCTTCAGTGACAATTCAGGAGTATACTAGACCTTTTACATAAGAAATTAAAAGTTCCCAGTATGTGCACGATGAGCATTCTGCATAGCACGATGAGAATTCGATGAAAATTCTGTATGCCAGGATCAATCAAATCCCCAGACTGCATTTCTATCTTTTCGACCGAAGAGGCAAAAAATGCTCCAGTATGATATCGATAAACCAAAGAAATAAACAGGCGTTTTATTTTATAATAATTAAAATTTTCGCACTGACGCATTTTGTGATCTATTGGATTTAAAACAAATATCGTGCGATGATAATGTCAGTATTGCAGTAGATGAGAGGGAAAATTGGTCCCAGAGTTGAAATCGTTTTGAAATCCGAGAAATAAATATCCTCCTACTTGAAACGCAACTATCGTTACTTGACATCAACCTGCAAACTTATTTTCTGTTCTCAACGTATCCATGCCGAACATTTTTGCTGCAGTGAGACTTTCTTCTTCAAGTGGGAAAAGAATAGTCGACGCAAATAAGGGGAGCGCTTAACGAATTTTTTAAAACTAAAAATATGATATGTCGAAACCTGCAACGAACGGTTGGCATAAACACTTCCATATTTGAATGATGCCTTTATTTTTTATGCCGAATGATTATGAATGTATTGTGTGCTAACCACTAAAGTGACATAGCACAGAGCTCCAGCGTCATGTGGGCTGCTGATCCAATGATATCTACCCAGAAAGAACTGAATTTTTGGTCTCTGTATCCCCTACAATACCCAATGCTCTCGCTGGTCCTCAAAATTTGTACATTAATTACTCATGTTAAAACGCAGCAGGACGCGCTAATCAACAGTTGAATTCAAAACCGAAAATTTGAGCAAGCTTGCGTTAGATATTAGGTGTTCTGTAAAGGGGCTACTGGATAATGATTTCAAGAAAAGCGTACCCAGAAGTATTTGCGCACACGAATCATGTGCTATCATGAAAACACGGGAGTGATTTAAAGTTAATTAACTTTCATCAAGTAATCACACTTTAGAGGTTCAGAACGTTAGAACAATCATTTCGTCGTTCTGTTTTATTTGCAATCGAATATTCTGCCGAAACTCAACGGCTAAAAAGGATATAAGTGAGCCTCTCTAAAGACCATCTATTGAGAAATGAAATGAACTTCCTATTGTACCTGCTATTTTGAAAGTATAAATCATTTCAATCATGTAAAGTTCTTAGGCCTTCAGTAGTGGAGCATTGTGGTTTAGCTAAGTCAATCAAGCTAAATTCAAAGTCTCGTTTGAAATTTTGCTTGTTTGTTAGTCGTAAAACGAAATTTTTGGGAAAACTGGAATAACTCATTGAGGGCTACTATCAAGTTTACTTCATCAAAATGTTTCAGAAAAACGACCTGCATGCAGCATTAAATTAATTTGTCGAACAGGAGTCGAGAGAAACTATGAATTTACATCATTTTCTTAGAATAACTTAGATAGATAACAATCAACTTACAAAATTGTCGTTTTCAATTACCTAACACACGTTAGCAAAACTTGACTGTTCCGTGATGGTGAGCAAGTAACATTAGAGAATGCTCGCTTGCACATCGGTGACGAAGGTTAATGAAATACAGTAGTTCGTTTAATTTTTGACACAAGATCACAAAATATAGGTAAATGAGTATTAGGAGATTAATCGACATATATTTTCAGTGTTCATGCAGAAGGTACACACATTTGGACGATAATTTCCTGAGTTTTCAATGCTATTGTTCAGTTTTTACGTGCAAAATACTACAAAAAAAATAGTGAGGCAAAAACAATGGCGCGCTCTGTCATTTCCTTTAATTTTTCTGCCTTAAAGAACTGTCAAAATTCAATTGAACACATTGTCGGTGGACATTTATTCTAGCGTGTTTTTAACACAATTTTAAGGGAAGAATGATAGTGCAGGTGTGGTTTTCTCTTAATTCAAACGAGTGACTACCGAAACTGTTAAAAAACCGTGCTTGAATGAAAGAAAACAGAAGTAATTTGCTGTATTTCTAGTTCAGTGGTTCTTAACCTTGTTGGAGGTACTGAACCCCTCAAGTTTCATCCATGCATTCATCGAACCCCTCGTAGTTGGGAAAATAAAACATGTTTTTTTCTCTTCAAATTCAAAACATATGTGTATAACCATATACTGTATTAGTGCACAAACTGTACTATGCAGAAGCACAGAAACTGACTCACCGAACCCCTGGGGTTCGATCGAACCCAGGTTAAGAACCACTGTTCTATAGTTGCTTCCTGGCACAATGGTCTTAACCACGAGTATTTTAGCGTTCAGTACCATTAAGATTCGCTTTCAAGATGTTGATGTACTTTCGATTATTGTTCACAATACTCATTTTATTTCCAGATGTTTCTTTCGTCTCGGTGTTATTGTTCATAGGTCATACACAATAAATGCTGATAACAGTAACATAGACATTCGTGCAGGCACTGGTCGCATTTTGTCAGTCAGTCATAACCGTGCTACTTGAAATATTGTATTTGTGCAACTTCCGAGTTTTCCATAAAAGTATTCAATTATGTGCAATGTCGGTGTTTCCTAATTATTGATCTTCACCTGTTCTCAGCGTCAGACGTCGACAACCTGAGGAAAAACGCTGAGACTGTTTGACTTAGAGGCTGAATCTTGCTTTAAAATTAATCAAAATATCTTTAGATCACAACGCTTCCAAAGACACAGTAACTCAATGAGAGTGTCTAAAGCAAGCAAGGTAAACTAATATTTAACGAAAAACTACCTACATATAGTCTTTCGTTACAAATAGAAAGTAATCCAAGTACTGTGAAGGTAAGTTACTTTGAAATTAATCTGGACTGTGACAGAAGAATGAAATGTTAAGCCTCAAGTTATGTACATATATTTTGTAAAATTATTTTGGGTTTTGGGGGTATTTCATGTAGTCAGTTTACATATTTTTAGACTGGAAAGTTTCTCTCCATTATTTGAAGTCATTAATATATAAAAACTGACTCTAAAAAGTTTCAAATAACATTTCATTCCTGGAACTAGTTCGAGAGGCAGGCGTTTCAAAACCAGTAAAAGTTCTAGGTGTTGTATTTGAAGACCATTGAAAGTTGAAAGTGTGCAAGCACTAAAGTTTAGAGTGCAGTGGAATAGAATGGATTTTGATAGCAAACACGTGCCCACCAGCCCATTTTCTGGTGTTGCTTGCAGCTTGCTGTCGCGTGAAGAACTGCTCGTTTGAATAGTGATGGAATTTATTTACCTACAAAAACTGTAACTTTTAAATTAGCTTGAGAGAAAGTGTAGGAGTTCATGGTGGTTAAATTAAAATTTTGAATTGTGTACAGAATTTTGATCAAATGCTTTGTGCTACAACAACAATAAGAGATACATTTCTACGATTGTTGAAACAAATATTGCACACAATTAAGATGAGAACACGTGAAATCAACATGCTCAGGAAAAATTATATTTATCGTAAAATTTGTCCAGGGACTGGAAGGAAATATTTGAAAAATTTAAAATATATGCTTGAAATGTTAGAAATGAGCTTGAAAAGTAGCAAAACTAACATTGCAATGGGTAGCAGATGAGTAACCGTCAGACTGTTTAGTGCAGGATGAGGTTGCGAGGTTACTTTTTGGTCAAGAATAGTCGCTCGGCAATTCAAGTAAGGCATGATACGATGCTAAATGTATATTGCATAAATTAAACTTACGTATATATATCATAAAAGTATATCGTATACGATGCTGAAAGTATATTGTATATATAAAGGTATATTTACGATGCATGATAAACGCTTTCATTCAAGGCGTTTATCTTTAATTGGCGAATAAAAAGTAATGAAAAACTATATTATGTCTTACAGTAGGTGGTTAAAATGCCTTAAATTTATTTTTATTTTTTATGGGATAGAAAAAGGACTTCTAAATGTAACTCGCAATCAACTGTTAGTTGCAACTAATTTGTAACCATGATTAGGAAAACTTGGTTTTGCAACGTTTGTATTCATAAACATATTTTAGGAACGCTTTTGAAGCCAAAAATTTTTCTAACTGATTTCAAGGCCCCAGTTTCTCTGAACACTGAAGTCTAATTATCATCTATTCGCTCACATCAAAGAGTGTTTGCTCTGTTAAAAATTGGGAAAGAATTTACTGACTTACTGGAAAATGTATTGAGTAAATATTGTAGAAAACGTTCTAACTATCAAATTTGGGGCCTATATTGATTTTTTTTCGTGTATGATCATGGTTGCTGCACACAAAAGTTTTGAAAATCTTAATTGGGAAAGTGGATAATCGTATGTACGTTTGCTTCGTGGCTTATGTTTTAGAACGCAGTTCTTAAATTCACATCACAAAATAAGGCGTATAGTTTTTAGAAACTGTTAGTTTTCAGAGTAGGAGATATGCTTAGATTTCTGTCAACAGTAGAACTTAAAGTCTCAGAAATTATTCCGCTAATCTTCACAGTTCATCCGTATCCATTGAGTTCAAACGTTGCATACATTCGAGTTTAATTAATACTTTGAATTTGAATTCATGGCTAACCGTAAAAAATCTGCACAGTTGTAACGGAGCCACGTTTACACTGGTGATGCTATGTCTTGTAAGGAATAAAATAAATTACTACACAACATAAGGGTGAGAAATGGAGCCCTGGCTTTAATTTCAGAATTAAGATTTATCCCACAGAGATAAGTGGTTTTTTCACGGTTTTTATATGATAATGATTACACTTATGAAGACTATTTAAAATTTACAGACCTTATAACATCCAAAGTTGGTTGCTAATGTACTCATTCACCTTAAATTTGAAATTTGATCGTATTATATTTTATTTCAATTAAACTTTTTGTCAAAACTATAATGAATTAATATGTTACGCTCTTAGTTTGATAGCGTAAAAATTGAAAAACCTGAGTGGGTGTCGAGAAGAAGAGTCGAAGGTATAATTTTTAGGACTTGAAAAAAGGAAATTTTGAAGGTTCCTTAACAACAATCAAATGTAGTATCAAAATCAAAATAGGCGGACAAAAATAAATGAAATAATCCCCATACTTTTCACAATTAGTCACTAAATATTTCATTTTAACTACAGCATTTTGATTACGAGTGAATCACGAGAAAGTAGAAGACTTCTTCAGGTAATTCAAATTTCTTATACTGTTCAATTATGTTGAAACAGTCTCACAATCTTCGTTATCATAAAAATTATAATTTGTCTATCATGTACGACACTCTCAGAACGCATCTAATCATCATTTATATTTTTTACACTTCAATTTAACAAGTATTGATGATAATGGACTCTTAAGCTTCATTTGAGTGGGCTCTCATCCTGTGTTGAAAAATGCAAGCATTTCATTCTGAGATACATAGGCTAACCACTTTCACCCAATGTGTCAAGCAAAATAAGTGTTTTCATGGTACCCTTAATTCAGCGTCGTTTGAGTCTAACATCAATATTACGCGCGGCGAAGTACCGATAATATCGAGCACTACATATACTTGCTACTTCTATTTTCTGATTGTTGGGAGATGCTGTCAGACCTTATGTTATAATCCAATCCAAATTTGACTATTTTTGGTATAATTTGGTGTACTAAGTGGATTTTTTCAAGCATCGAAAATTAAACTTTAGTTACTCCCAGGCATGTGCATTAGTCTGTGGAGTGAACTTCTGCCCGTGGCTTAGCTGAGAAGTTTACTGTTTAGGAAGCCTATGGGTAATCGAAACACAAAACCTGTACTGTTTTCCACATGAGATAAATAGTTCTGGTGACTAACTCACTATGTACTTTGATTAAAATATTTCAACTATTTATATTTATATGGTGTTGATCTATGAATATGGATTTTCATTTATCTACTATATGATACGTCAGCAAAAGAACAAGAATAAAAGCACGTACCCAGTGGGAGCTAAATCCTATCACAGCAAGTTTTTGAAAAGAGTATTCAAGAAGCGTAAAAATTGAAACGATATGTGTCGTTGTATTCTTACAATTTAAACAAAAAACGCTTACAAAGCTCAGTTTCATTAGTCGACTGCACAACCCGAGAGGAAACTAGCTATCCAAGTAAGTATTTTACCATGTGAAATTCATTAAACACTTGAACTGTTCTGATGTGAAATACGTTCTAATTCAAGGATTTTTTGTTAAGCGAAGCATGCCACAAATATAGTTAAAATGAAGATAATTATAATATTAATTATTATAATCCGTAAAATACTCATTTACGACGGAAAGTGTATAGAAGAAAACTTGTTTATTTCGATCTAATTAACTATATTTAGGATTCGAAAAGTGGAAAATCGATTCCCGGTAAATCCTCAACATTTACCTACCTCCCTACCTTTGTTAACTAACTAAACTACCTGTCTGTCTACCTACCTTTCTACCTACCCACCTATCTACCTACCTACCTATCTACCTATCTACCTATCTACTACCTACCTCCTTACGCCTGAACACCTTTCTACCACTCTTTTCGTCTTTTTTCTTTTCCTTGATAAACCTCTTACAGTGGCTTATTGACCTACCGATAGGAAACTAACTCGGGTTAGTGGAGCTCACTATTTTGACTATGAAATCAGTGCTCTGAAATTCTCCCTCAATTCTTTGCCGTGTCGGTACCCCAAGTTAATTCGTATTTTTTTTTTTGCTCCCAGTATCTTCTGCTGTTGGTATAATTGTGCTACGTACCTGGGAGGCTGCGGTCGGCTGCTTTCCCCGTAACGCTGCTGCGAGGTTTTTGTCTGGCACTACTGTGGAGTGCGTTCTTGTAGCTTAATGTCTATATTCGTGCACAGTTTGAGTTGCTAACTTTCTACGGTGTTTATTCATTCATTTACTTACAGTATTATTTTGTTCTTGCTGATCAGACTGGTTCCTGCTGCTCTTTCTTAACCGTGTCAACCTACTTACCTACAACTGCGGCTGCAGCGGTTGCTGCTGAAAAATGTATTTCAACCTATGGAGCACCCATGTCAACAATGTCACTTTTTGAGTTAGAGCGAAAGCTATCCTACGAGCGCTCTTTGCGTTAATCTACCATATAAAAAATAATAAAATAGTAAAAAATAATATAAATAAAAATTTCTTCGATAAAAACTTATTAAACTATTTTCGGTCTTTGCGGCTCTTTTAAAATCGTTCAATTAAACGTGAATGAAACCTTTAATTTTTTTTTTAATTTCTGCACGTTTGGAAACCTTACACTGAAGGGAAAGGATAAGCTCTAGGACTATTTTAAAAGACGGTATTGTTGAAATCACGAGAGCATCTTGCAAACCATACAACGGTTGGCAATCTCGGCAAATCAACTTATTACGAAGATCAGGCTTCGAATGGTCCTTGTGCAGGTGTACAGGATCCATATTGAGAGGCTTGACTGTCGGGACTTCGATCCACGCGTAGAATGGATGGAGGAGTTTGTATTCCTCAAGGCCTCACTGCAATGCGCTTCATGGAGGAAGGAAAGGTTCCCGAGATCGAGCGACATGGTAATCTGCGAAACGGCGATATCATACAGTTATCTCTAGTGCACGAGGTAATGGACTCACCCAGCTAAGATGATAGAGACTCTGGTCTCTAGAAGTAAGATGCTTCTCGTGTGTCAAAGACCAAGCTATTGGAATCGATCGATAGCACTGGGCTAGCACAGGCTGCAGAATACTTCGCCGCCCGTAGCTAGGTTACAGCTAAGTTGGGAGCCGCGAGGGTGGTACATGTACTGAGCTTCAAGCTGTCGCGCTGAACGTTGGTTCCCTCCTTACACCAGCTCGTAAGTCAAGTGGAACCGGGCTGTCCCCTAATTGTGATGCACGTTATGAGGTGGGCAGTCTAGGTCACATCTTGCAGACTTGCCCTAAAACCCACGGGCTAGATTGGGGAGGCACAGCGACCTTGTCAGGCTGATGGCGAACCACATGCGGGCTCGTGGGCTAGAGGAACTGCAGGAGCATAGGGTTCTAATTGTTCTAATGGTTGGAGGTTTTTCTGAACCAGATCTTGTTGCGACCTTTAACTACCTCTCGGTTGTAATTGATGGATAAGTTGTGTCGTATAAGTTCTCCCTATGCCACCAATGTACGTGAAAGATGGAACATACAACGCTTCGAAGGTTGCCTACAAAGGGCTTTAATGGGTTGCCCGTTCAGACTAGTGGCCTCATCTACTAGGAGTTTGAAGAACTGAATGTCTACTGATTCAGCTTCCGATCTGATGGCTCTTGGAATCAGCCGGTGGGAGATTGCGATGCTAGCTCTGAAATGCCTCTCCCAACCCTACAGGATGTTTCACTTAAGGAGAGCACGGCTCGGTAACCGTTGTAATCGACACAAAGGATTAGAGAGCATACATTGTGAAAAAGTGTTCAGAGAATACTCATTGGGGGCGGTTTAGGGATAATGAAAGGATAGTTGATCGAAATTAAAGGTCCTGGTTGTATTGGCTGTAATTGGTTGTGTGGGCTCAGCTTGAGTTGTGTTGAATCCCCTTTTTTCCTCAGGGATGGGCACCGCACTCAAGCTGGTCGCAGCACGCGCGCGAGTATATTGTCTATCAAACATTCTCCTCCCTTATCTGACGCCTCCTTCATACAGAGCATTGGTGTTCGGATGTTGTCCCTGTCCGTCTTCATTAGGAACAACAGTACCAGCATAGCTGGATCTTTGGTCTTTGTTGTAAGCGAGCCTACACAGCAAACAGTGTAAAAGAGTTGAATGCGAAGCAATGTTCAGTATGTATGCAAACGATGGTGGAACTTTGGTCTGGCGTTAGGATGGATTAGACGGGTGTATCTATGATTTGTGGTGGCCTAAAGATTAGACGGGTTGTGAGCATTTTTCAGCAATATGCTAGTCACTGTAAGGTTGATCTGTGACTGGCGTTAGCGGTATTAATTTCCCTAAGGATCAGTTCTAATCAGAAGACGGGGTTAGCTCATGTGCCTCCGAGCAATCGATGAGCTTTAAATAACTCCTTCTATCCTTTAGTTGGAGTTTCAAGCGAACTAGAGGTTGCCATGTTCACAGGTTGTCTCAGCCGAGCGACATTACAGAGTCCCGACTCGGCGTCGGTAGGAGGCATACGATGGTTGACAGCCGTTTTGTCTCGCTGGCACCAAGTAGAGTTTGGCTCTCTCATGGTCCTTTCGCGGTTGGTTTGGCCTTTTGTGACTGGTGACCTTTGTACGTCTCAGAATCCCTCACTCATAAGTGGCTGGAGGGAGGTAGAGGCTTCGAGCCTATATCCTATTCACGGCATCCAATCGTGACGAACTGAAAGTAAGAGCTGGATTGGTTTGTCTTTTGGATCTCCGAACCGAGTTGTCCCCTTACCAGCTTGCCTCACTGTGTTCGTTGTGTTGAGCAAAGATTCGGCTGTCGACTGGGGAATGTATCCTAACGAGTCCTCGTGAAATTAAAATAAGTACTTTTGTCAGTATCTTATAATTAAAAGTAGCTCATAATAAACACAGGATGACTAATAATCCGCATAGAAATTTATTTCTGCGTGTGGAAAAAATGAATTGAAACGGTATATTATTTGAATACGAAAGCATTACCTCTCGCCGGACTGGCACAAGCTGTCCTCATCCCCTGCTATTGTGAAATGAGCGAATAATATTCCATTTGAATCATTTTTGTGTGCTTGGGCACAATGAAAACGGTGATGCATTCCTGAATGAGATACAATAAGACGTTGAGAAAACCTGCTATCAAAAACCCTACCCCCGCAACAGATTCATGTGAGAGGTGATTCTAACTCGCTGAGACCAACTAGGGTATTCACCGAGGAGCACATGTTTTGTAAGGGGAAATGAGCGTTAAGAGTTTCGCATGTTGGGTGAAGTGGAAACAATATACTGTAATCCCCCGAAAAGATTTACGTCCGGGGAACCTAGTTCTTATCGAAAACCACACTGTGATCCTAGGCAGGAAGTTAATCGTCATGAAAATATTTTTATTCGAGCTTTCGAGCACCCTACAGGTTATCGCACTTTCCATTATCTGTGAAACAATGAACATCTGGAAAATGTAAGAACTGTTCAAAACGTAAAAATATAATTTGATTATGGGCAAGATTTAATCACAAGTATAAAAGCTAAAAAAAAGATTCAATGTGTGTTGTGCACTAGAACACATTGAACAATAACTGCACTCGCAAATCAAAACACTCGCTAGTATGCACACGAAACGATATATTTGTGCATTTTTTACAGTATAGTGACTGCACAATTACACTTCACTGTTTAGCCGACTGCAATTAACGCGTTCATTTCATTCGGAAAAGAAATTTCTGACTCCAAAATTTCAAGAACTATCAGTCACAGGTGTGAAAGTGTTGGCGCCCTTGCCAATCTCGGGACACCGCAGCGATGAGAGCGTCTCGTGTACGAACACCGCAGAGACAGGGAGGGGTGGAGTAACTCAACGCGCATGAGGAATGGTAGGAGGAATGAAAGCTTCTTGATGCAAATGCATGAATATATTTATAACAGCGATTCATTCAACAAGTATTAGTATGAATGTGATTCTTTTCAAATCTTCTTATTTTTTCTTTCACTCAGTTACCCTTCGGATGATTACTTGCTCCTCCCAAGTTGCGGCAAGGTTACGATATGACATTGTTAATTTTAGGTAACGAAGATAAATATTTAGGCATGTTAGTACGAACTTGAATGCTTCACCAATTTTTTATTTTTTCGCTCTAGAGTGAGCGGCATTTCTTTCATGGTAACTTTTTTGCCAATCCAGTAAAACGAATTGCGTATTTATTCAACGAAAACAATCCTAAAAGCTCACATACGCTGAGTCCTCTAAACAATTCTTTTAATCTCAGAACGCAAGTGAAAATTTCCTTGCTTGTCCACGAAAAACACAGTGATCCTTGTTGAAAATATCATTGTTGGAGCAGTTTTTAGTTTGATAAATTGAAGAGACAGAGCAAATTTGAAGAATTTGAGTTGTTAGATCAGGCGAGCAACTGCTCGCTCATCCTCGAGGAAAAAGCACGTGCGCGAGATTTGGAGGCTCGATAGTGAGATCAGGGCGTTGTTTCCTAGCTGGAACTCGGAACAATTTTTCTATTTTAGTTCCTCAGTCCGCTTAAGCGTTTACATGGTAGCTCTTGGAAGTACTGATTGAATTCTGATCCACAATATCAACGTATGAATCAATATCAACGTATGAATCTGTAAATTGCAAGATGTGACAATTTAAAAAAACTCCAAGGCTCTCATATTTTTATGGATAGGAAATGAAAAAAATTCTATAACGATACCTCGGAAAATAAAAACTTTAACCTTAACGACTACATAGGGCTCCAAAATAAAGTACATGCGCAGCTATATCTTAAAACTTTTCAAACTAGCAACCGATGGCGAAACGATTCAACAATACTTCTAATGGAATTGAGCATCCATTAAAGAATCATTTGCACTTCGAACAAACCGTTGGATGGGAAAACTAGTTCATATCTAAACCATACGTCCGCGTTTTTCAGTGACACGTAGTTTTTAATTTCTCTCCGAATGAAAGTCGTTGGGGGGTAATTAAACCAATTGCAAAATTGTGTGGAGCAATACAGCGCACATGATGAAACACTATGGAGTGAAGGGAAAATTTGGCCAAAAAAATCTCATTTAAGGGATTTACTGAAGGCACGGAACTTGTACAGCTGTTCAAAGTATTTCATGCTAACAATCATAAATGAAGAACACAAAATTGAACGAGTAATCATAGGCAATTATCATGATGAGTGATGTACGCTTGATTGAAATTAAATGTACGCTTGAAGAAAGTCTACTCAATATTTAGTTGCATCTTCATTCTCAACTCCTGCTTTATGCAGGTGCTGTAAGTTTTAAAAAACCTTAGCGAGGTATGAATTGAAACTTAGGCTTTTCTTCTATAGCAACGCCTTCGATTCATCAAGTATTGTCGTTCGTTTTTTGTGGACCTTGTTTATGAGTTTTCTTCGTATATTTTCTTTCAGATGTAAATCCGGTGATTGACCAAGCCATTCAAATATATTGATATTTTTGCCTCCGAGCTATTCACAAATTATCTTGGTTGTACAGGTAAGATAATTTTCCGGTTGAAAAAACTTTTCTGATTCAAGATCCAGTTCACCAGCAGACTTTTTTGCGAGTCATCAACCAAATTTTACAATGTTCAACAAAATCGTTAGCCCCTTGAAATTTTTCTAATTGTCCTGTGCACATAAATGTAAAACAACCACCTACTAGTAAACCCCGACGGCAATTTTCACAGTTGACATGGCGTGATCGTGGGTTGATTTCTACGTTTTTCTTCAAACATGAGAGGCATCACAATGGCCTTAAAGCTATTTCTTGCTTTCACAAAACTACAAAATTCATGTGAAAATTCATCACGTTCATTTCCTTCTGTAATCTACAATCATGACCTTTCACCACGTCTTTTTCAGCAATGGGGCTTGGGAGGAAAATGCGGATTTGAGTTCATGCTTCTGAAATTCATTAGTAATGGTTTTCTAACTGACAAGTGTTTCAGCAGCACGAAGAGCTAAGTTGTATCTCGTTTTGTCTCCTTGGGACGTCTTGCCTGAAGCCTCACTCCGAAGAGTGCTGTTATAACGTTCGCTGCTATGGAGATCTTCCGACTGAGTGATGTAATTACACATTTTGAGGTATTATTACTGCCAAACATGTTTGCTGCATTGAAACAGGCCGCTGTCAGTTAGTGCAGCATTTACGTCCGTGGCAGCACCTGCCAAGTGGCTGATCGGCGCAGAAATATTCAATTTAGGGCAGGTAGTGACAGTGCCGTCTAGAACTCGAGCAGGGCTTTCGCAGGGTACGCTGCGCATGTCGGCCCTAAAATGCGTCGGCCGGAACCTAACGGCCTAATTATTTTTCGAACAAGTGTGAAATGGGAACCGTGACAAGAGCAACTGCTCGAAAACTGCGGTTTAAATTCTGGCGTTACTACAATTACCAGAAAAATTCGATTCTGCCTTGGACGCAACAATATTATTATTCTACTAATCAGTACACCATTTACTAGAGTAATTAGTACCCTGTGTACCTCGAGCACTGCTACGCCAAGAAGAGGACACTGCAATAGCGACTATGAGTGCTCTATAAGGTTGGGAAAGGTAACTGCGAGGCCAAGATTGAGACTCTGCAACTTAGACTAAGATACTGCAACTGTGGGTGGCACTAAGACACTGTAATTTTACACGGATCCCAGCACATACTACACAATAACAACAGAAAAAACTTGAGCATTGCAAATGTGGCTTGGATTATGGCAATACTTTAAGACTAGAACCCTTGCGTTTGAACACTACGGTACTGAAATTGCGACTAGATGATGGGACATATCTGAAAAAAGACCAACTGTGTCCCAGCATTGCAAGTGTATCTGGAGAGGCGTGTATGTAGATGTAGATTCATCACCTTACATTTACATGCAAAGTAATTACAGACAGATGAGATAGCGAATGAGGAAATTTAAGCATCTATTGTTGTACAAAATTCTGGTGGGGAAATAATAAATGGCCCGATCATCCACTTTTCTGGCTGGCAAGTGAGCCACACAGAAGATAAAGTAAAGCCCTGGCTGGGCCTTGTTAACCAGTTCGTCAACTTGTCCTGCCGCCACCACTAATCTTGGCCCGAGCTTTCCTGTGCACAGAGGAGGCCTGCGTTGCACGCGCATCTTTACTGCCACTGCCATTGGAGTCCCTGCGTCGAGAGGTGGGAAGGAGTGTTTCCCATACTTGGGGGCTCAACGTCACTCTTCGCGGCTTTTCGCTTCTGCTGCTGCGGCGCCGTGTTGTGGGGCGAGGTGAGGCTCACGGTCAGCCAGACGTTTCCCTCGCCCCTTGCTCACTTAGAGCTTGATTCTCATACTCTTATTCTTGAATTCTTATTCTCATAAACTTATTCTGACATTAATGCTACAACTTATTCTGACATTAATGCTACACCTTATTCTCAAATTCTTATTCTCTGACTTATTCTCGCATTAATATTCATGCTTATTCATATATAATAATATTCAAACTTCTCTTGTCCTGTGTGCAGGTGCCTGTGTGAGGTTCCGGCTCTGAGTAAGAGAGTAGAGACTGTGTAGTTGCTTTTCAATAAAGAAAATATTGTGCTTTAGAAAGGGACAACTTTCCAGTTACTTAGCGGAAATTTTTATTTTCCTTCGGCCTATTAACCGTAGACGGAAAGTATAGTTGAAAACTTCAATTTCTTATAAATCCTTCCGATTTTTTGTTTAATTGTAAGCACCTTTCAAAATTTGTCCACGACTCAAATTTCAAGGCTCATTAGCTGGTAATGCGTATTTAAAACTTATTTTTATATTTGAAGACTAAATGAACAATTTTTTGAGTGTTATCAGACATATATGGACTGCAGATTTGCACCTTTGCTGCTAGGTAGCACTTCTAATGATCTTCCTCCAATAATTCTACGTCTTCCTTATTTCCGACGACAATACTGGTTGAAATTTGTTTCATCCATCCAAATTAATGTTCTTCGATTTGTTCGAACTTTAATAAATTTTTCAAGTATTGTGTTCTTTAAATTTTGTTATCATGAGCATTAACATTGTAAATCATAAGACGCACATTTTTCCAAGAAATCATTTGATCATCCAACCAGTTTTTTATCGTGACAACACATACAGATACACTGAATCTACTCATAACAATTGTGATGATTCCCACAAGAGTGGTCAACAGATTTCTACCTATATATGATCAACGATGCAGTTTATCATTTCTTCTGTTCTTTTGGTCTGTGGTCTTCCTTTTTTCTTTAAATCAGGTTATTCATTTCGTATCCTATCATAACCTGTTGCGAACATTAATCCCCAATTTTTTACGAAGTTATCTCTAATTTTTTCTCCAATGATGGCCTTAAAATTTTTTCTTCTTTCGTTCACAAATATTTTGTTATAATTTCCTATAAAATTTTCTCGCTGGCTATTAGGACGGGAAGTTTTCTGCCCGGGCCTGGTCGATCACATGTTTTATAAGAATTTTTTGAACATTTTTTCGTTTTTCAGGCTGTTTTAATACTAATAAGTAAGAGACCAGTCAGCCGACTGGGAAGACTTTGTAACACCTGGTCTTGTGGTATGTATGTAAGTGAATACTCATTTTAAATCAAATGGAACTAATAAACAGCCATGTGGAATGATATGCCCCAGAGATCTGGAATGATCATGTCTCGAGCATGGCAGAATTTTTCTCGTTTTATGGAGCCAAATTCGCCAACGGCTGAAGGATCTTAGATAGTTCAGGATCTACCACGATTAGGACGACAAACATTTTATCATGTTTCTCAATAAAAAACTGGGGACATTGACAATTTACCAACTAACCACAAACTTCAAAGACTCTTTAATAATAATCAAAATAATTTATTCGAAATGGTGTCCTTTATTTTTTATGACAATCTTCAATTTAGTCCGGAAGGCTTCACAGGAGGCACGAAACCCTTCGTGCAAAAACAAAGCTAATTCTCAACGTGGATTAACCTTCAAGCTACCAAAAGAACCAAGAAAAATTCTACAGACCTTACTTATTGTCTAAGATGGACTAGCAGAAAAGTCTAGCGCGCTTAAATCTGGGCTGGTCGAGGGTCACTCTTCTTTGCTAATGAATGCTGGAATGTGTACCTGAATTCAGCGTTAAGTTATTTTAGGGCAATGTGATGGAGCAGAATCTTATTGAAGGGTACAAGGTGTGCCACCGAAATGTTCAAGAGTTCAAGGAATGAGTTCTGCTTCCACTATGTCAGAAATGTAACGCAATATCTTAAGTTAGACACCTAAACGAACAAAAACAAGTGTAGACATCCCAGTGGGAATGTTTACAGCCCAGACCACCACAGATAATGCGTTCTGGCATCGCTTCACTTCTCTGCCTCTCACTGGTCCGTCTTAAACTCCAACTGTATGATTCTGGATATTTAGATTTTGATGAAAGTCGAATTTCTTTTCGTTTGTAAAAACCAAATTAGGCAGCGTGTTATCTCCTCAGAAGTTGAGTCGTTCTGTGTCGACTTCTGTTGAATCTCACACGTTCATGAGTGGTGAATAATTCATGTCTTTCTTGCACTTTGCAAGAATTTACCTTAGGATCTTCATTTAGGAGTCGACGCAACGAAGTCTGACTTACTCCTGTTTTTGTGACCAATTCTGTGGCAGAGCGAAGCGGATTTTTTCTAATTTTTTTCATGCGTTTTTGATGAGACGTTGTGATCGGGCGGACAGCTTTCTGCCCTGGCCTGGTCGATTTCATGTTTTACCAGCTTCCTTTAACTTTTTACGACTTGAAACTATTTTACTACAAATAAGCAGCTTTTTACCAATGCACGAACTACTCTCACCGTTTTCATGAAAGGAAACTGTTGTGTTACTATCAATATCCATTGGGAATTTGTGTTTGATAATTTTCTCTCACGTAATATAAAAGCCGCATAAATAGGTTCAAAATAAGGTCAACTCTTCTAAAGACATGGCTTGGAAATATACCTCTTTTAATATCCTGGTAACAATTATTATAGCGGAACCTGTAATTTTGTATTGTGATAGCTTGGCGCGTCGATAAGTTACTGCTGAACAAATTGAATTTCTAACTTCATAAATCGTAATTAAGGTGCAGAATAGAGTAGAAGCACATTTCTTCATGTATAGAATTCATTTTGTTTCTTTAATGATTCCACATTAATCGCCTAGTTATGTCAAAGGTATTAGAATTTTGTTTGCCTCAGAAGTAACATTTGCAGCAGTGGGGGCTGCTTTATCACGGTCATTTGATTTTGTATTATTTTATTCTAACAGTCTTTTAAAACCTAACACCACCAATGCATTTCCTCTATCGCCGGAGGTTATCACAAGAGCATTATCGCTTGTAAACTCTTATATCCTGCAGTTCTTTGTAGGAGATATTTTGTTTTTTTTTTACTGCTCGGCTTGGCAGAGACAACTCTATGTCTTAAAATTACCTTTTCATCTACGGTGATATTACTGAGTTGCTAGAGGATAGCCTCCGTTGTTCCGGGAAATTCAATTTAATTTTTTCTACTCTCGCAAAAAAATAACTTTTCCAGTGATAAAAGACGAACTTGAGTGACTGGTAATTCTTTTCAGTTTAATTTTGCTCAATGTAAAGAAGTTTTAGCCCTGCTTTGCCGAACAGCTCATCATATTTTGATAATAATCGAAAATTCTTATTATGTTGAATTCTTTCTTGTTTTCTTCTGCAGCATTTTTTAGATGTTCGAAAAGATCAAAATTCAATTGTTCCTGAGGCTCGTTTTCTAGTTTGGTTACCATTTCACGGTTCTAATTTATCCTTCTACTTTCATCATTTGTGGGAAATTTCTTCAAAACCGTGTCATGAAGATAATTAGGTGCTTTACACAACACCAGAAAGAAGGACGAATCCTCAGCGATTCGGAAATTATCTCATTTCGCTTACAACGCAGGTCAAATTCCAGCTATTCGCGAGCGGTAGTCCCGTGACACTCGCATACCTCGCGCGCCTCTCTGTGTGCATTGTGACTACTGCGTTCTATAAATTGCTACACAAAACGGTTAGGATGTCGATTTTTTATTTTTACTCGTCAGAGGAACCCTCACGATCACCATATAGTTTCATTGCAGTGGCCTATGACTATGAACTAATTCAACTGGCATTACTAAATATTTTCCGATAAATGGTGAATTTTCTTATCATATTCTTCATTATAAAAGTGTTAATGAATTTCTGACAGAAGTAAAATAGCTTATGAAGGCAGCGCTCAGTTTTGCCGTCTTCAGTGTGGGAATAAGGACGTAAAAATCAACTAAGCCGGGAAGTAAGGCACGAGCTGTACTGTTATTCAGTATGTATTGAGGAAAGGTACTTCCGGATGTATAAACATATGCTCAGACATTGCGACCTGCTCAGTTCGGTTATAAGTCTTCTATAGCTTGGAAATGATGACTGGCGCACCCAGTCAGTACAGCCCATGGCCTCAATATGAACATAGCATAAATACGGACTGGATTCGCGAGTAGAATAAAACGAAATATTGTTTGTCACAGCTGTTGCCATAGAGATCCTCAATATGCAATTTCTTTTTACCAATAGTGAAGAGTTACCATTTGCACATAACTAACTCAATTTGTGTGTTGTGCGAATAAATGTTAGCAGAAGAGAAATATCCCAACCACCTTGCTGAAGGCATTCTAAATATTGAATTCAATCCAGCTTTTTCGTGGAAAAAGAATTTGACTTGAAAATAATACTGGGAACTGGTAATTCTAGCATCGGATATTTTAATCTGCGACTATTTAAAACCTCAAATGCGCAGTTACATTCGTATTTAAACTTTTAGGCATTACGAGATAGGTGCAACAAGCCGCTGTGGATCATTCTCGCTTGATACAGTTAATTCCATGGCGCATCTTCTCCTATTTGAAAAGCCCTCGGTAAAACACCATTCATAACGTGCACTAAATTAGACGTCGCAATGCTCCTAGTTTTTAGAGTATTAATATTCAAACGAAATTCGGCTTTAGATGAAATGTTTATTGAAGACGAGTGTATCATTTACGGATTTACGATACCATGGCTTAAGAAAATTAAGTCCGTAAAATATTACAGAAGGCTGACCGAGTCATGCATAAAATGATTTCGAGTCAAAATGTCATAACCGGCTTTGCATAGACTGAAAGAAAAATCTTAACCTATCTTTCGAAGAGTATCAATATACCAAAGGAAATAGAGGAAAAAGGTACCGCTCCAGAGGGCTGTGTGTACAACTACGGATGAGAGAATGTGCTCCCAGCTCTTCATCGGCACTCTAGCCATGGTGAGGCTAGCGCCAAGTGTTGTGGGGGAACGAACGAGTTTACGCATAAGAAGTGCAGTTACTTCACATCTCATCGGCTTTAAAGGCAATGCTAGCTTTTTGATAGAAAATACCTCAAATGTTCAGTCGAGGGAAAACAATCTCAAATGTGAGAACATTTCACATACGGCTTTTAATGTTCATTTCACCTACGTTACGTTGGAGTTAACACCGATGAAGAATGCATTATGAAACATCAAGGGATGTGATTAAGGGTTTTCAATCACTTCTCATCTTAGGTTAAAGTTCATGAATCGCTTAATGTTTTTTTACGTTATAACGATATACGAATTTTTAATACCACGCTATACGAATAACGCTAAGAATTAATGTTTTGCCATCGAACGTGAATAGTTGCTAAGTTTTACCGCAAAGGTTCTTCTTCTAAGTCGAGGAATAAATTTTTTACATCTCTACGCCATTTTTCCTACGCTCTTACTTACGTTTACGGTCAAACAAAAATATATTTTCCAGGCATAACGTACTGTTCAATTGAATCTCATTAATTGAGCGAAACATTTTTGCAAACATATTTACATGCATGCAAATACGCGTCCAATGTGAAGGTAAAATGTCAGGTTATATGTTTTGGACTAAATATGTAAGTAATGAATCATTTTGATACAGTATGCCTTTTCACGACTATTTTTCTTTTTTGAAATTATCCTGCTGAACTTCTTCCTGCGTCTGTAGGTAATCGAAAAACTGTCAATGACGTTTTACTGCGCGTAATCAATGAATCAAAGCATTATCACGAGTTCATTAAGTAACTCTAATTATTGTTTGCTGAAAAGTTTCACTGGGTATCAGATTCAAAGCCAAAACGGATTAGAGTGAGCTGCGTTCCAGGTCTATGGCACAAATTATCTCGCATCATGAATTTAGAAACTTGGCCTCTGAAGCATTCCCTTTGATGCGTCTTGTTTATTACGTGATACAAGGCAGGCGATAATATTGCTAACATGGGCGAGATATTTGCTCTTAAGAAATCATTATGGTTGGAGTTAATTATCCAATGTTGTTGACTGTTTACGGAATTACTACGAGCGTCAGCAATTTAGCAGATGTTAGGGAGTATAGTACGCTACAATGCCAAACTGAGCAGTTTCTGAAGGAATATAGTACGCTACAATGAGAACTGAGCAGTTTCTGAAGGAATATAGTACGCTACTATGCCAAACTGAGCAGATTTTGAAGGAATATAGTACGCTACAATGCCAAACAGAGCAGTTTCTGAAGGAATATAGTACGCTACAATGAGAACTGAGCAGTTTCTGAAGGAATATAGTACGCTACTATGCTAAACTGAGCAGATTTTGAAGGAATATAGTACGCTACAATGCCAAACTGAGCAGTTTCTGAAGGAATATAGTACGCTACAATGCCAAACTGAGCAGATTTTGAAGGAATATAGTACGCTACAATGCCAAACTGAGCAGATTTTGAAGGAATATAGTACGCTACAATGCCAAACTGAGCAGTTTCTGAAGGAATATAGTACGCTACAATGCCAAACTGAGCAGATTTTGAAGGAATATAGTACGCTACAATGCCAAACTGAGCAGTTTCTGAAGGAATATAGTACGCTACTATGCCAAACTGAGCAGATTTTGAAGGAATATAGTACGCTACAATGCCAAACTGAGCAGTTTCTGAAGGAATAAAGTACGCTACAATGCCAAACTGAGCAGATTTTGAAGGAATATAGTACGCTACAATGCCAAACTGAGCAGATTTTGAAGGAATATAGTACGCTACAATGCCAAACTGAGCAGTTTCTGAAGGAATAAAGTACGCTACAATGCCAAACTGAGCAGATTTTGAAGGAATATAGTACGCTACAATGCCAAACTGAGCAGATTTTGAAGGAATATAGTACGCTACAATGCCAAACTGAGCAGTTTCTGAAGGAATAAAGTACGCTACAATGCCAAACTGAGCAGATTTTGAAGGAATATAGAACGCTACTATGCCAAACTGAGCAGATTTTGAAGGAATATAGTACGCTAAAATGCCAAACTGAGCAGTTTCTGAAGGAATATAGTACGCTACAATGCCAAACTGAGCAGATTTTGAAGGAATATAGTACGCTACAATGCCAAACTGAGCAGTTTCTGAAGGAATATAGTACGCTACAATGCCAAACTGAGCAGATTTTGAAGGAATATAGTACGCTACAATGCCAAACTGAGCAGTTTCTGAAGGAATATAGTACGCTACAATGCCAAACTGAGCAGTTTCTGAAGGAATATAGTACGCTACAATGACAAACTGAGCAGTTTCTGAAGGAATATAGTACGCTACAATGAAACTGAGCAGTTTATGAAGGAATATAGTACGCCAAAATGCCAAACTGAGCAGTTTCTGAAGGAATATAGTACGCTACAATGTCAAACTGAGCAGTTTCTGAAGGAATATAGTACGCTACAATGAAACTGAGCAGCTTCTGAAGGAATATAGTACGCTACAATGCCAAACTGAGCAGTTTCTGAAGGAATATAGTACGCTACAATGCCAAACTGAGCAGTTTCTGAAGGAATATAGTACGCTACAATGCCAAACTGAGCAGATTTTGAAGGAATATAGTACGCTACAATGCCAAACTGAGCAGTTTCTGAAGGAATATAGTACGCTACAATGCCAAACTGAGCAGATTTAGAAGGAATATAGTACGTTACAATGCCAAACTGAGCAGATTTTGAAGGAATATAGTACGCTACAATGCCAAACTGAGCAGTTTCTGAAGGAATATAGTACGCTACAATGCCAAACTGAGCAGTTTCTGAAGGAATATAGTACGCTACAATGCCAAACTGAGCAGATTTTGAAGGAATATAGTACGCTACAATGCCAAACTGAGCAGTTTCTGAAGGAATATAGTACGCTACAATGCCAAACTGAGCAGATTTTGAAGGAATATAGTACGCTACAATGCCAAACTGAGCAGTTTCTGAAGGAATATAGTACGCTACAATGCCAAACTGAGCAGATTTTGAAGGAGTATAGTACGCTACAATGCCAAACTGAGCAGTTTCTGAAGGAATTTAGTACGCTACAATGCCAAACTGAGCAGATTTTGAAGGAATATAGTACGCTACAATGCCAAACTGAGCAGATTTTGAAGGAATATAGTACGCTACAATGCCAAACTGAGCAGTTTCTGAAGGAATATAGTACGCTACAATGCCAAACTGAGCAGTTTCTGAAGGAATATAGTACGCTACAATGACAAACTGAGCAGTTTCTGAAGGAATATAGTACGCTACAATGAAACTGAGCAGTTTATGAAGGAATATAGTACGCCAAAATGCCAAACTGAGCAGTTTCTGAAGGAATATAGTACGCTACAATGTCAAACTGAGCAGTTTCTGAAGGAATATAGTACGCTACAATGAAACTGAGCAGCTTCTGAAGGAATATAGTACGCTACAATGCCAAACTGAGCAGTTTCTGAAGGAATATAGTACGCTACAATGCCAAACTGAGCAGTTTCTGAAGGAATATAGTACGCTACAATGCCAAACTGAGCAGATTTTGAAGGAATATAGTACGCTACAATGCCAAACTGAGCAGTTTCTGAAGGAATATAGTACGCTACAATGCCAAACTGAGCAGATTTAGAAGGAATATAGTACGTTACAATGCCAAACTGAGCAGATTTTGAAGGAATATAGTACGCTACAATGCCAAACTGAGCAGTTTCTGAAGGAATATAGTACGCTACAATGCCAAACTGAGCAGTTTCTGAAGGAATATAGTACGCTACAATGCCAAACTGAGCAGATTTTGAAGGAATATAGTACGCTACAATGCCAAACTGAGCAGTTTCTGAAGGAATATAGTACGCTACAATGCCAAACTGAGCAGATTTTGAAGGAATATAGTACGCTACAATGCCAAACTGAGCAGTTTCTGAAGGAATATAGTACGCTACAATGCCAAACTGAGCAGATTTTGAAGGAGTATAGTACGCTACAATGCCAAACTGAGCAGTTTCTGAAGGAATTTAGTACGCTACAATGCCAAACTGAGCAGATTTTGAAGGAATATAGTACGCTACAATGCCAAACTGAGCAGATTTTGAAGGAATATAGTACGCTACAATGCCAAACTGAGCAGTTTATGAAGGAATATAGTACGCTACTATGCCAAACTGAGCAGATTTTGAAGGAATATAGTACGCTACAATGCCAAACTGAGCAGTTTCTGAAGCGATATAGTACGCTACAATGCCAAACTGAGCAGATTTTGAAGGAATATAGTACGCTACAATGCCAAACTGAGCAGATTTTGAAGGAATATAGTACGCTACAATGCCAAACTGAGCAGTTTCTGAAGGAATATAGTACGCTACAATGCCAAACTGAGCAGTTTCTGAAGGAATATAGTACGCTACAATGCCAAACTGAGCAGATTTTGAAGGAATATAGTACGCTACAATGCCAAACTGAGCAGTTTCTGAAGGAATATAGTACGCTACTATGCCAAACTGAGCAGATTTTGAAGGAATATAGTACGCTACAATGCCAAACTGAGCAGTTTCTGAAGGAATTTAGTACGCTACAATGCCAAACTGAGCAGATTTTGAAGGAATATAGTACGCTAAAATGCCAAACTGAGCAGTTTCTGAAGGAATATAGTACGCTACTATGCCAAACTGAGCAGATTTTGAAGGAATATAGTACGCTACAATGCCAAACTGAGCAGATTTTGAAGGAATATAGTACGCTACAATGCCAAACTGAGCAGATTTTGAAGGAATATAGTACGCCAAAATGCCAAACTGAGCAGTTTCTGAAGGAATATAGTACGCTACAATGTCAAACTGAGCAGTTTCTGAAGGAATATAGTACGCTACAATGAAACTGAGCAGTTTCTGAAGGAATATAGTACGCTACAATGCCAAACTGAGCAGATTTTGAAGGAATATAGTACGCTACAATGCCAAACTGAGCAGTTTCTGAAGGAATTTAGTACGCTACAATGCCAAACTGAGCAGATTTTGAAGGAATATAGTACGCTACAATGCCAAACTGAGCAGATTTTGAAGGAATATAGTACGCTACAATGCCAAACTGAGCAGTTTATGAAGGAATATAGTACGCTACTATGCCAAACTGAGCAGATTTTGAAGGAATATAGTACGCTACAATGCCAAACTGAGCAGTTTCTGAAGCGATATAGTACGCTACAATGCCAAACTGAGCAGATTTTGAAGGAATATAGTACGCTACAATGCCAAACTGAGCAGATTTTGAAGGAATATAGTACGCTACAATGCCAAACTGAGCAGTTTCTGAAGGAATATAGTACGCTACAATGCCAAACTGAGCAGTTTCTGAAGGAATATAGTACGCTACAATGCCAAACTGAGCAGATTTTGAAGGAATATAGTACGCTACAATGCCAAACTGAGCAGTTTCTGAAGGAATATAGTACGCTACTATGCCAAACTGAGCAGATTTTGAAGGAATATAGTACGCTACAATGCCAAACTGAGCAGTTTCTGAAGGAATTTAGTACGCTACAATGCCAAACTGAGCAGATTTTGAAGGAATATAGTACGCTACAATGCCAAACTGAGCAGTTTCTGAAGGAATATAGTACGCTACTATGCCAAACTGAGCAGATTTTGAAGGAATATAGTACGCTACAATGCCAAACTGAGCAGATTTTGAAGGAATATAGTACGCTACAATGCCAAACTGAGCAGATTTTGAAGGAATATAGTACGCTACAATGCCAAACTGAGCAGTTTCTGAAGGAATATAGTACGCTACAATGCCAAACTGAGCAGTTTCTGAAGGAATATAGTACGCTACAATGCCAAACTGAGCAGTTTCTGAAGGAATAAAGTACGCTACAATGCCAAACTGAGCAGTTTCTGAAGGAATATAGTACGCTACAATGCCAAACTGAGCAGTTTCTGAAGGAATTTAGTACGCTACAATGCCAAACTGAGCAGATTTTGAAGGAATATAGTACGCTACAATGCCAAACTGAGCAGTTTCTGAAGGAATATAGTACGCTACAATGCCAAACTGAGCAGATTTTGAAGGAATATAGTACGCTACAATGCCAAACTGAGCAGTTTCTGAAGGAATATAGTACGCTACAATGCCAAACTGAGCAGTTTCTGAAGGAATATAGTACGCTACAATGCCAAACTGAGCAGTTTCTGAAGGAATAAAGTACGCTACAATGCCAAACTGAGCAGTTTCTGAAGGAATATAGTACGCTACAATGCCAAACTGAGCAGTTTCTGAAGGAATTTAGTACGCTACAATGCCAAACTGAGCAGATTTTGAAGGAATATAGTACGCTACAATGCCAAACTGAGCAGTTTCTGAAGGAATATAGTACGCTACTATGCCAAACTGAGCAGATTTTGAAGGAATATAGTACGCTACAATGCCAAACTGAGCAGATTTTGAAGGAATATAGTACGCTACAATGCCAAACTGAGCAGATTTTGAAGGAATATAGTACGCTACAATGCCAAACTGAGCAGTTTCTGAAGGAATATAGTACGCTACAATGCCAAACTGAGCAGTTTCTGAAGGAATATAGTACGCTACAATGCCAAACTGAGCAGTTTCTGAAGGAATATAGTACGCTACTATGCCAAACTGAGCAGATTTTGAAGGAATATAGTACACTACGATGTGAAATTGAGCCAAATTTTGAGGAAATATGGTAAGCTACAACGCCAAGTTGAGCGGATGTGAGAGAATGTACTAAGCTACAATGCTGTATTGAGTTGATGTTTCTATAACTGAAAACAGTGTTCTTTCCTCTTTAATACATAGAGCGACCGGACTTAATGTCAACTATTCAATTCCAGACGTTTTTTTTTTCATTTTTATTCGGATAATTAAGTACGTACCCCGTAGACTGAGAAACAGACGTTCACGGCGCATCATAATCTTTCTGAAAACATAAACGCCGAAAAATGAATAAGTGTCTAAAATAATTTATAATCTGTGATAGATTCGAGTGACTAATATTGTTATATATTTGATTTTGTTCAGTGTAAATATTTTTTGATGAGGGTAAAAGTGAATATACTCGAAAACGAATTGCCTTTCTGACCCTTAGGTGTAAGATTAATTCTAGAATGAAATTATTTTGAAAGAAATTGACACTACAAATACTATAGCACGAGTCACGATACTTAATGAAATGTATCGCATCCGTTAAATTAAAATTAGTCTTGAATCTGATGTATAGGAATTCTGTTATTTACTTTCCTAACCTCTTAGACGCGATTGTATCAGGATTGGACCAAATTTTTATTCCGTTAAACTTTTTGTAGAAACGGTGCCATCGAATGCCTCCGCTGTTTAATTTATTTCTGTTTCAGCACTGACAGACAGGGAAATTCTACAGTCACGCTTTTGAGGTCATCTAGAGTTAAGACAATGACGATGAGAAATAGCTTTCATCCCTTTTATTGTTTAGTATTTTTTATTTTGACCTAAATATTGACAGCGCACAAATGCTGATTTAATTTTATTTTTGGCTATACGTAGAAAATAAATGTACGACTGACATAGTGAGGCCAAATGCCAAATAAATAGCTTTAAAATGGAGTGTTAGACTGTAAAGAAAACTGAAAAAATTGTCTCTTATTCTTTAACGGGTAATTGCTAATAATTGCAATGAATAAACGTTCTTCAAATCCTTTTTATCTTATTTTGAAGACCTATAGCGGAATATTAGCTTAATTAGGGTGGGTGTGTATAAGCTTTTCATGATGAAACTTTTGGTGCTGTGTAAAATATATGGCAAAGACGCGTCTAAAATAAATTCTGTTGTGCTGGATGGAGGTGTTCGTTTGGACGACAAATGCATGAAGACTTTTCAGGTTTTATACACTGAGAGCTATACATAGAATGTGATTTACAGCTTGTATAATTTGTGTGAGTATCGAATTTCAAACACAAGAATATTGCAGAAGTCGTTTAATGACTACTAGCTTACAAGAGGCGACTCAGCATTCTCAGTAAAAAAAACGCAGATTCTGAGGAACATTACTTTAATCGGCTTCTTCATTTCACTCTGATGCCACTCGAGAAAATTTTTCATGAAGGCAGAAGTCAAACTTGAACAGAAATCAAACACCGACTGTAGTAAAACTTGTATACAGAACCACATTCTTCGACGACCCTTTTTAGAATAGTCTCATTCAATTTCCCTACAAATGTGCCATTTCGCAATTGGTATCGAAACATCAATATTTGTAATATTATTTCCTTCATGATAACTGAAAGACTAGTGGCAGAATGCGGGGCAATGCATACAATGATGGGCTTAAATCATTGATAAAAATGAGTGAAACGATTTTTCGATCACATTTTGTGGCCTCTCATCCATTGGGCAATGATTTTGTCTCTCAGTTGACCACGCTATCTGCTTATTATCTATATCTATACGCTATCTATAAAAAGTACGAAAAAAACGTCTCCAGCCCCATTTGTGAACGCATGAATTCCACAATGGATGAATTGAAACGATCATGGAACATAAAACTGATTCCCACCAAAGCCGATGGACACTGCCTCCTCCATGCAGTAGCTCATCTACTTACAAAACAACCAGCATCAAATTGGAATTACAATTCCCTAAAGGCTGCAATCAAAACAGAGAGTAAAGCAAACAACAGCACACACGCTAAGTTTGTTGACAAGAACAGTGGAGACATGCAAAACCTCATAGATAATTACATTGACGACAAACATTTTGATCAAGCTGCTGTAGACCTTATACCACTAATCATTTCAAATGTGACAGGCCAAAAACTTCTCGTCCTGGATGAACAGGATCATTGTGTTTTGAAAATATCAGTCAATCCCTTTTCAGAGTTATCAAATAATAACCCTCCACTACTGCTCCATCGTAGAAGCGATCACTACAGTGCTCTTGTCACACAAGGCAAAAATCAGACCGGGATCACCTCATTTTGACAGAGTGCCGCTGCCCAGCCAAATAGTAGACTTACTTACATAGCAGATGCTGGGCCAAACACCCTGGGCAACTTAGACAAAATCGATAAATCCCCTGAACGATCCCATCGAAATAGTAACTTTGCTACCTTCAAAAAGAGTGCTAATATAGGTGAAATCAAAATTAAGCATGTAAATGCTCGAAGCCTGAATGGTAAATTGGATGAAATCAGAGTAATGTTGGTCACTGAAAAAATTGACATTTTGTGTGTCTCAGAAACATGGTTTGATTCACGAACCCAAAGTTCATTTTTTAACATTCCTGATTACGTGTTGTACCGCTACGATGGCGCTAAAACCAGCCGAGGTAGTGGATCTTGTATTTTTGTGAAAGAAATGTACTCAACATCTTCACTATTAGCGAATAAAGTTTGCGAAGCCATTGAAATGGTTTGGTTAGAAGCGCAAATAAATAAACACAAATCAATCATCATTGGCAGCCTTTACCGGCACCCATCGTCTCCCCTAAATCTAACACTAGATTTCATTGAGGAAACCTTCAAAGAAATCCTTCAGGCAAAAAAAATCATTCTTTGCTTTCGGAGATTTTAACGTTGACCTAACGGACAAAAGCAATCAGCTAAGCAAACTATTGTATAAACTAAGCCTATCACAAATGGTCAAAGAACCGACTCGCATCACTAAAGTCTCTGCAACTCTCCTCGATCTAGCAATCACAAATAATCCCACCGCAATACTTAGTACAGTAATATCACCTTCTATTTCCGATCACCACTCTATAGAATGTGAAATTAATATTGCAAAGGAAAGACAAAAATACCGCTTAATGACCTATCGCTCGAAAAGGCACTATTCAGCAGAACTATTTCAAGAAAAACTTCTCGATAGGTCCACCGAATTCCAGAAAATGAAGCAATCTGACGATGTTGACATTCAAGTGTCAATCTTCAACGAGAACTTCACAGCAGCTCTCGACGAATGTGCACCTTACGTTACCAAAAAAACCAAGCCAAAACGGATTGTTTAAATTACTGACGAAGTGAAAGAGATGAGCAGAATAAAGAAAGCTAACTTGCGAGAGTACAAAAAAATAGATCAAACAGTACTTTATGCAAGAGATATAAAAAACATGAGAAAATTCTTCGAAAGAAAATCACTGAAGCGAAACAAACTCACTTCCACCAGGCACTGATAACGGCTAAAAATAACCCGAAACGAACTTGGGAAATCATTAGTGAGGTAGCCCCATATAAAAATTTAGATCGCAGAAGTAATTTTGAAAATCCCTTGGCAACAGCCACAGATTTCAACACATTTTTTTCAAAAGTAGGGGCTCAAGTTTTCAGTGAGGTGTGTACCAATCCAGATGAAACGACGATTGAAAATTCATGCCCCACTGCACCCTCGAGAACTGATGTCAAGTGGAGACCACGCCCTGTCGATTTACCGGAGTTACAAAATATCTTATACTCACTAAAAAACACAAAGGCAATTGGACATGATGGTATCAGTCTTCAATATATCAAAGACAGTTTCCCTGTTACAGCACCATGGATTCGTCTGATAATTAATACATCAATAGTAACCAACATGTTTCCAAACCAATGGAAACACTCCATTATTAGATCGTTGCATAAAAGTGGTGACCTAAATACAGCATCAAACTACAGGCCCAACTTTAATGTTTTTTCATCGTATAAAAAGTATGCTAGACGAAAAATCCAGATTATTGGCAATTCAATCCCTTGTGTTATCGCGCATTGACTACTGCAGCCTAGTATGGGGAGACTTACCTAAATACCTTCAAAGGGACTTACAAAAGTGCATGAATTTTCCAGCGAAGGTGCAACGGTAATTTCAAAAGAAGTGATCACGTAACCCCTCTCCTCAATAAACTCGGCTGGATCCCTATCCAAGAAAGGCTCCTCATGCAGAAGGCCCAATACGTATACTCCTCGTTATATCTTCCTCAGAGCAATGCTGAGATAGTGCGTTTCCATCCACCCACTGTAACCGATCAAAAACCGAATAGAAACAATAATGTCTTAGTCAACTATCGTTCATCTCACTTAGGGCAGAAGGCTCTGTCCATATCTGGCGCCTTACTGTGGAACAAACTTCCACTGAGTATTAAAGTCCCTCAAAGACCGAGAGAATTTAAAGCCAAAATAACTCTTCATCTTGTGTCTCAAGAATAATTCTTAGTTACAGAACATACAAAATAAGTACTGTCGAATCTCATTTGCCTGGTATCTCCATTGCTCAAAAATCTCCCTCGCTTATTGTTTTATAATACAAGATATCACACAACAGTTTTAAAGTATGCGTAGGTATTGTGATTTGATCGCCTATACGCTGCCATTTGCAAACATGCTTACTTGAATATGTGTGTACGTATATAGGTGTATGTGGGCATATGGGTGTGCATATGTGCACGTACACCTGTGTGCACTAGAGTAGATAAACCAGTCGAAGGTTGCATTTCATGTCATTTCTCTCCATTTCTGTGCATGCATCAAACTAGACCGTCATGGTACCTATGTGTGTGTGTGTGTTTATCAATTGCAGACATTCTGCACCATATTACAAAGATAATGTGATTTTTTTTTCTAATATGAAATTGTAAAGCATCCATGTAAAAAAAGCAATAAATTCGTTGTGTGATCATCCATTTATACTGCAGTATTATTATGCTTATAGTTACATGCTTATTATAATGTGATACCTATGTTTGTTTATCAATTGCCGACAATTTGCGCCATATTTCAAAGATAATGCCATTTTTTTTCTAATATGAAACCTTTATAGGACATTAATGTTTTCTTTCTTATTCACATCCCACAATCGTTTTCATGTTCCAGACTTAGGTAGACTGTTTTGTGCCACTATTTTTAGTACGAAATTTTATAAAATTCATGCCATAATAAAAAATATTTTCTCCGTTTCCCTCGATTGGAATTTCTGGTTTATACTGACTGGTTTACGCTGATATTCGCGCACATGCTTACTTGTATATGTGTGTACGTGTGCACGCTATGCGTATGACACTAAATAGAATGCGTATGTATTGCCTCGATGCATGGAAATGCATTTGTATATCCTTACGAGTTTGGTGTAAGTATATGCGTGCATGTGTATGTGTATATATTTACATGTATATGTGCACGCATGTGTGTACTAGACTGACAACTAGCATTTTACTAGAGATAGTGGTCTTTTTTCTGTTCACTCTCAACTTGTAACAATACCTAACTCGTCATCTCTTTAATATTGTAAAGCATTCATGTAAAAACTATAGATTTGTTGTGCGATCATCCATTTTTTGTTTAAATAAAATGCTTATTAACTAATGACCGCTATGTTAAAACTTTTGGATTAGAAATACAAAACTTGTAATCTTCTTGGTCCTCATGCTTATGTGTACGTGTATACATGTATATGTATGTGTGTATGTATGCATGTATATATATGTATGAATATATATATATTGATGTATATATATACGGATGTATATTTATATACATATTTTTTTCATGCTTCCTTAAAATGACATTTTTGAACATTAGCCGAAACAAGCGATTCATGCATTATTTCCTGGCGTCAAGAATTGCGAAGTTTTATGTCATGTACATGTAAACTGTCAAGTGTTTTCACCTCACAATGAAAATGCATCGTCCATGAAATTGTGTTGTCTCTTATAATTATCATTACATGTATTATCAAATGTAGATTAAGCAAGAATAGGAGTACATTGCCCTCAATCATTTCTTTTCGACTAGTGACACGAGTTTTACAATACTCGTGTGTGTGTATCATCTAAGTGTATTAATTGTAAGAGATTTTAAAAACCAATGATGGTACTTTTGTACCATCTATATTGGAAATATACTGTTTTTCTTTTTTCTTTCTTTTTTTTCTTTCTTATTCCATTGAGTGTCTTGGTAGCTGCAGGTGTTACGTTGTAAAAAGGGCTCTATTGTTTCGCTATCGGATGGAAAATCAGCCGATATCGATACATAGCCCAAATTTTGGGATGCACATTTATTTCCTGGACTTACGGAACTAATGGCATTTCCAGTGCTGCTCTGGAAGTGGAGGCAACTTTTTTTTATATGTATATTTGCTGTTAACCAGGTCGATAGACCTTGACTCGCGTCCTATGAATTCTATATCATCTACACATCAACGCCTTTAACTTGAGTGTCTAGGAAACTTTAGGCTGAAGAAATACGTCGCAAAGCATCATATTCAATGAGAAATACCGATTTCTAAAGCATGCTAGCTAAAAGTCGCAGATGGTGATTACAAGTTAATTAATTCCTGGTGGACCTGAGAGACATGTTGTGTCAATGGTGGAGGCGCCTAAATATGGTGTGAAACGAGAGATTTTAAACTTTCATCTCACATCAGAGCTGTTTTTGCTCATGTATTAATTTATTGAAACGTGAAAGCTAATAGATAACAACTGTAATCCTTTTTTTCAGACGTGAAATTTCCCTCAGCTTCATTCATAATCAATTGAAGGCAGAAATGATTCCAGACAATCGGTAGCGTAAAATGATGAATCACCGATTAATATTGAAAAAATGTACGAAGTTTATTTTTGGTACTCCATATCATGTTTCCCTACGTCAACGGATGATGTATGGTCATCGCTCAGAAAATTTTCATAATGGAATTGAATCATTATTTTGCAATACTGGGTCCGCAAGGGTTAATTCAATAATTAATTACTGTGCTTCAATGTTTTTCAATACAAAATTAAGTTCGATGTTCTCACCAGGATCACCAAAACGTTTTATTTTGTGGGCCCTCGATGTGATAGAAATTTCAGTTCAAAGATTGGAAAAGGAAGCAAGACGTGATCGTTAAGCGTCGAATTCAGGGAGGCACAAAGAGTAAAGCCTTATGTCACCGAATTTTGGGGCTGCACAGCGACGCAGTTGACGAGTGCTTTTGCTCGGCTCAATTTGAACAATAAGATTTTATCGTTCACAGCGGCGCTCATTTGTTGCAAATGGCTCACGAATATTTGCGAACACCAGCCGAATTAGAGGTTCGATGGCAGAAGTGAGCAGAACTAATTTGTACCAGAACTAGCGAAAGGGTCAACTATATCAAACGACGTGCGTTTCTCATTTTTCCAAGCCTACTTGGAAACAAGAATACAATGCTGAGTGAATTAATAGAAATCAAAAGTTTGATTATAAAGCAGCTACTTGCGTTTGAAGTTGACGAGTAAATCCGAGTGTTAGAGTTGTACGGAAGTAAAAAAAGGAAGTAAATCCCAGCGTTTACTGTGGCTATCACGAGCAGAACTACAGTATGAAATGAGTCATTTATAAGAAAAAAAGACAGCATAGCAGCACTTAAGCAACGATTTTCGTATGTATTTCTTTTAATTCAATTTAAATAAGAATTATTGTTGCTGCAGGTGTATTTAGGGTTTTTAAATTGACTCGTTGAATTGAGATACCGATTCACAAACTTCAAGAATTATAAGCTGACGATTTTTTTCTGCATGATGCCGATATGCCATCAGTATTAATTTAGATCGAGATTTCGGTTGCCAGTTTGAAAAAACACATATTTTATGGGTCGCACGGTATTAGAGAATTTTCCAAAAAATATTTCATTCTGTTGACGAACTCCAATGCCAGGAAAAGACAGTTAATTTCATCTGAACTCTCGTTTGCCGCTGCCATAACGAGATACTAATGATCATTATACAAGTGAATTGCGCAATACGTAAATAAGTTTTACTCATTGTCAATATTCAAACTCACAAAATTTCATCGTCATTCATATAATCAAAAATGCAATATGCTTTGCTCTCTTTTAAGGAAAGGAAAGAAAGTATATGGAATGATATAAAGTTCTCAAATATCCACTGAAAAATAAAAGAAATACATGAAACTCGTCCGAGGAAATCAGGTACCGATTTGGTTAGATAATCATTTTAAGGGTGTGAATGTCCTACATGTCAAATATTGTGAAATGTGGAGATAGTGAGAACTTTCCTCAAATTCGAGTTTTTAAGTTAAGGGAAGAGTGAGCAATTTAACAGCAATTTACAGCCTGAATAGCTACTACTAATCGAAGCGAAAAAGGATAATTGGACAAATTGGAAGTCATCACCTATACGAGTTTCAAAATAGTAAATTTTAACGAGTCTAACAAACTGAGAAATATGCAGGGAAACATAAAGATTGACTTATCTAACTTTTTCACGAAGAAATTGACATTTAATCAAAAATAATTATGTGCGTGTAATCTATCATATTCTTTTAGGTTATTTTATTGGAATAACTTGTCCACAAGCCGAGTTGAATGGATCTCAACTCCAAAGTTGCATCCGGGAGGCGTAGCATGAGAGGAGAGTGCGCATGTTCTACACGTGGTCAAACTGCTCAAATGAGAAAATTTACACGCCGGACTTCATTATTTTCAAAGTCCTCTGAATTTAGACAAAGATGGTCCGAAAAATTTGATGCATATACATTGCGAACTAGAACTCTGTGCAAGAGAAACAATTTGTTAAAACTACACGAAAAGTGACAATTTCCTAACAATTTTTTCTGTGTAATTGAGAGGCAAATGGGACATTCCATTTGCGATTGAAAAAAAGAGTTTACAATTCATTTTGCAAAAATGTTGCACATTATATTTTTTCTGCATGATTCATAGCTGAATAGAATGTACAAAAAAAATCACGAACATAAATTATCAACTAGCATCAAATAATAGGTTATTCAATGAGTGGACCTGATTCAGGAACTTTTAAACATTAAGTGGCAATAATTTCCCAGCACAAAAAGTAGAGTTGAAATAACTACACATCAATTTTCCCTGTTCTTCTCTAATAACTTGAATACTTCTTCTATCAATCGAATCGAGCAATTTTCTAGCGAGACACGTTGAAACGTTGTATTTTACATGCATTTTATAAGGCGTTTTGAATTTCATCAACTCATGTTCTGCCCTCCGTTAGCGTAGATTGTTACCTGACCATATACAGTATTTTTACTGGATTTATATTATAGGGCTGCGTAGGCGGCCCATCAGTGAGGCTTCGTCGATCGAGTTTATTTTCTTCTAACAACAGTTTAGCGAGCTTTGTAAATTTTCAATGCATGCGAGGGAGCGTTGCTCTTCCTTCGGTAAATTGTTCATTGAACAAATGAGAAATATTTTTTGAAACAATTGTCAATAGAATTCGTGTTGACGCCAGGTTCAACCTCAAATAGCTCATTATCCTGATTCTGGGCAAGGTAACGAAAAAATTACCTCAACACCTGCATGATGTCTCGAAAAGTGATACATGAAATTTTATCCTTGCGAGAAACAGCCTTTTGCCCACCCATGAGCCCTTCCATAGGGAATCACCATTCATCTACCCATATAACTTGACGGCAGTCCTGCTTCACCTATCAACTGTTATGGGTGCAATAAAACTGCGACATCATATGTTGCGTAGCACTTTTTGGGGGCGTTGGGATGTTTACGCAGTGCTGACCAAAGTGGCTCCGGCCACCGAGTGGCGATGCCCTGTTAATTTGTTCCATTTCAATCTTCACATGAAGCCTTGTGCGGTCTTTTCATGCAGAGTACATTTAACACTCGTCTCACGACATAACTCTGCACGTGAACCGATGGTGGTCGTTAACAAAATAAAATACAGCTAAGTTCATCCAAGTTTCATTGACATTTTTGAGTCGGGATGACGGCCGGTATTTCCTTCTTGTTTACTGCTAATTTTTAACCAATAATAATTTTGAAGTGATTATAACATATTTGCGACACGAAAACTTTCACTAGCGGCCAAAAAAGTAACCGAACGAACCTTTGCAAAAAAAATTCTTTAATTTTTCGTCTTTGTCTTATGTGAAAAAGTTCTTGACAAAGTTGTTTTTTGATTTTTCCTTGCTTTTCTGCCCCATAATCAAATATTTTAATAATGAAATGCTCTCTCTGCTCATGTGTTCACCAATTCCAGCAAAACTCCTACATTTTGAATAAAACCAATGATTTATCCATTATCCAATAGAAATAAGTTTCTCCTCCTTCTTTGTTTTCCAAAAATTATTTGTTTTTTGAAAATGCATGTAAAATTTTAGCAATTGTATAAAAATGATAACTTTTTTCAAATAAAAGTTCAAGTAATGCATGTTTTACAAGAATAAACGTTCAGATTTTCCCAAAATCTAGCAACCGGAGCCGATGAAATAAATTAACTAATTATTGAAATGTTCATTCACTCAGTGGAGCAAATCGACAAAATTACTGAATGGCCTATGCTCGCAGAATTTGATGTGGATGCAACTGATCACCTGATCGAGTAACTTGACAGCGCGTACGGTGCTCCTTTATAGATCACGGAAACTTAATTCAAGGAAGCTTTTATCTCAGTCACCTGGTCTGGCCGTCGCCCAAGTTTCTAAAGCGTGTATTTCACGTTATAACGTTTTTCTGTTGAAATAAATTCCTTGCCACAAGTCACCGTACTTTTTCGAGCATGCGCATTTTTATTATTAATAAGCACACCGAGACATTGATGATTGTGTCAGATTAAGATAGATTTTTTAAATTACCCCTGAAATTCTAGACTACATTAACATACACATACTATAACACAATGAAGAATAATATAATAATTGCAAAGAATAGACCCGTGTTTGGAACAACATCGTTTCCTGCACTTACGGCCAGTACAAATAAATGTGTCATTCTGATCACTAACAAATAACTTCTAACTGATTTCCTTACAATTTGTTGATAACTTTACTCAAATTCATTAGCGTGTTTAGGATTAAATTGTACGCAATTTCTATAATTTGTAAAGCCAGAACGTGAAGATTAGAAATAAGTTTATCAGATGAAATGTGATTTCAAAAAATAGTGGTTTCAAAGAGAATAGTGGCGAGCTTAAGGAATAAAAGGCCTTGCCAGAATGCGTTGTCTAAAATAGTCCGAAGAGGGAGCAAGGAAGTAGAAATGACAACGAGGACGCTGATTTCACGGAATGGAAGAAGAAGGATTGGAAAAATGAAGGGTGTAATGAACTTTAGTAAACGCGCGATGAGGATAATGGAAATAGGGGTGCGGATGAGGTGAGCTGTTACGTGGGATTTAGATTAAATTCAATGTATACTCTTAAGCCTGAGGATCAATTAATAATTCTGAGAGTGAAAAATGTCTGCTTCGCAAACATAAGTATGATGCGCTAATTAGAGATGATAGTGGAGAGATGGGAGAGATGATGTAAGAGGATGGGACAACTAATGCGCTTGTCGAAACTGACGCTTTTCAAAAACTTCCAGAAAGAAGAACAACATTTGGTTTTGAAATTAAGAATTTCCGAGCTTCAGTTTCACATCAGAACAGCATTTCTACACTAATATGCTCTTGCTGATTTTCAGAACGTAATTGAACGCAACATAGCCCGCACGAAGAGAAAACAATAATTTCTTTGCACTAAGCTCAGAGAAAAATAATCAAAATGATTAGAATCAAATAGAATTAAAGTGTGACACTAATTTTTCGATGAATATCATCTAGGGCACTCTTAATTGTAGGGCGGTGAAAGTAAGATTGTAAGTTACTCATAAATACCTGAACGGAATAAGAATGAAATAACTCACACTCTCACCCCTAAGCAAAAAAAGTATACACTCTGTAAATTACAATATTCTACTCGCTTTTTCAGGTAGGAAATAAGTACAGCCACCATCGGATTGCTGAGAAAATTTCGATTCAGAGTATGAATCTTTTACACCGGCCTCTTAAACAGAAATAATACCACCAATTAAAATTTGATGCTCTATTTTGCAATAATCTCACTTTTCAGTTTAAGACGGACCAAAGAATGAAATGCACCAAGTCATTAAGGAAACATTAAGGAGGTTCTTCAGGTTGTATTGATTCGCTCAGACTCGAATGACTGTTTGCAAGATTCTCGACAAGCGGACAGCGAAAGGAACTCTAAAAAGCTGCAACTGAGGAGGATCTGGGCGACCTCAAGCAGGAAGAAGTGAAACTAACGTTAGGATTGAGAAAATTATGGTAGATGATAACATTCGTTCCACCAGAAAGATCTCAGTTTGATGATGGTGTTCGTATTTATTCCCTCAGCACAATATTGAATGAATTATTTCAGCTCAATGAGTGTAAAGTATTTTGCCTGCAATGTATATTTACTTGAAGTTTTACTGCTTTGCTAAAGTCGACAGTTCCATGAAAATTACTGTAAAGTTGAAATTCAATATGTTTATTAATTCAAGCGTTAGGTTCGTGGAAAAATTGTGATGAGGTTGTGGTGCATACAATGTACAGTACAAATTTTAACGTGCAAATTCTGTGCAAAACTTGAACTAACATTCACATGCAAGGTTCATGAAATCTGGATAAATGTAAGCCACTGGAATAACATTAGCTAGTTTTAGAGACATAGACCATGGTTTATGTATACATATATACTAAATGATAGACGCTGAACCAATTTTAAAATGCTTTCTGCATATTTGCTTACTAATTTATTTCCATGAATGCGTGCTTTCATATTTCGAGCCATCCTGTTGATGTTGCGAATTATTGGGGGAACATTTTGCAAATTTTGGGAGCTGCTTACAGGTGATTCAAAACTTTTGAAATGTTTTCAAAACGCATGGAGGAAAGCATAAACAAAGTCTAGAATAAAAACTTCTCGATTAGTTACGATTCACGGATTTCAGTACTTCAATTTGAATATTTATATTGATTCGTATTCGTTTGGGCCGTTGTCGCTGAAATTTTTCTCAGCCAGTTCATAGCCAAATATCGTAAATCACAAGCATTATTTTGTCAGCCACAGAGGTAATTCTGATTCTTTAATACGCCTTTTACCACATGACCCCAATATATTTTGATAAAAGCCTTTGTTTACTCCATTCACATCTCTTCTGGCTCGATTACATCCTCAATGAGCTTATAACATAAACTTCATCAGTCCATTCACTTCAGCGCATTCTTTGATTCTTGCAATCTGATGGCAATCATAACAACTTACACGACGTCAGCGAAGGTAATCATATTCAAGTGTTCGGAGGGAAATCAATGATCAGAATACAACATAGATTAGAGCCGTACGCCATTCTTCAGAATGAGCAAGGTCGTGTATGGAGGATAGCGCTGTAAGGTTGTTTAGGGGCCTAGCTACATATGATCGGCTTGACAGCCGTCCAAACACTGTGCGGTTTTTGTAAGTTAGATTTTCGGCACAAGTTTTCTGTGCTCTGCTGCATAGGCTGTAGACCTAGCTATGAGCCCCGGCAGTTGTTTCCGGTCAGTAAAACTTGTAAGCAAGCCCAGCTGAGCGCTTTCAAGATCGCAACGGTACTCTCAACTTTCCTAAGATTAAATCGTTTTAGTAAGAACTGATACAGAGTTAAATTTTGTAACATGGACTTGATAAGTGTTAAGAAACTAAAGTATGAATGTTCAACAAGTTACAAGAATTTGTTCCTTTTTCTTTTAAAATTAAAATTGTTAAAGAACAACTCGGGCACGTTTTCGCAAAAGTGACTATAAGATCGTGCTAAAACAAAGACTGTAAACTTTATAACACATGTCCTCTGCTGAAATTTGCTTGTTACACATTAGCCTTTTCAAATGTAAAATAAATTTAGTTAAGTGTTGCTTGTCCATAAAAATTAGAAATGGGGAACTTAAAAAACATTCAGAAATGAATAAATTAAGAACAGTACCAGGACAAATTGACAACACTCAACTTACGATGTATGTCTGTCGTACTAAAATACCACCCACAAGCTGCGGAAGGATACGAACTTTTGAATAAAACAATTATAATTATAGAATAGAATGGTTTGTTTTTGCTGTCTAGCTCTGCACACGACAGTGGGTCTGCACGAAGAAGTTTGACGCCACACTGCTGGGAGCTGTCAAGGCGCTTTCAAGGCGCCACGTCAAATCGCTGTATCACTACTCAAAAGACTGTCATAACTCAAAAATTGCAATTGAAGAGTTACTATGTTTATAAGAATGCTGAATTAATCCTTCGTCTTTTGGCAGTAAAGTCCTACCTCTACGTGCATTTTTTGGCGGAGAGATGACGTTGGTTGATTTGTGTAAAATTTGTGAAGTTATATGACTTAAAGACTTAAAATGTTTTCCTAAAAAATAACGAAATTTGAATTACGACAGTTTTAGAATAATGCAGCAAAATGAGGGCATGCTAATGAAGGAACTCTGGTTAAAGCCTACCGAGGTATACTCCAATCCCAGTGATAATTACGGTCAGAGTTCAACTCATACAAAAACGCTGTTTTGTGTTGATCTATAAACGAACTTTCATGTGGGATATAATTCTATAAATTTCGAAAGGCCAGATTAACTGCGTTCAGTCTCCGTTTTTACCACCATCTGTAATTTAATCTTGGGTTGGACGAGGCTATGTCACAGATTGTTACGTCTACTTTACTGATGTTGTTATCTGTAGTTTTACTGGTAAATCTCGTCAGCTTATCACATACCCTAGTCTAGATTCAGTAATCAGACCTGTTGGCCATTCAGATGATGCTCCAAAACCAATCTTCACTTAACTTGCTTCTCTTAACTCTGACAGCGAAAATGACACTGGGTTGACAGAGAAGTCAACTAAAAGAAACAGTGACTCAGATTTTGCAGGCGTATCAACAGAACTGCAACATTTACTCATGCAGAATTGAATGATTTAGTTGGAGATCTGGCTTTGTCTAAAAAGCTGTCAGAATTGATGGCTTAATGATTAAAAGATAAAAACTTGCTTAGAATGGACGCAGAGGTAACATTCTATCACAAACCGCGAAGAAAACCTCTTACTGTTTTTTTCATTCTAAATTCAACTTTGTCTATTGTTCTGATACTCTTGGATTAGTAACCGCGACGGGAGCTACAGAGTATGATCCGAAAGAGTGGGGTCTCTTTCTAGATAGCTCTATAAGCTAAGTCTGAAATGTGTTTCATCACATATAGGCGAAATATTTACCGCAATACCCTATAGGAAACTCAGTACACCAGAAATAAAAATATGAACTCATCGAAACAATTTTAGAGCTACTCAAATATGAAGAACACAAATGGATCATTTATGCTGATATAAAGATGGTGATTTTTTGTAAGGGCAGCAAAGTCGCTAAACAAAATTCCCTTGTTTTTTTTTGTACCTGTGGGAGAGCAGAGCCTAAGACCAAAACTGGATTCAGAAGAAATGGCCAGTTAGGGAAAGCTACAATTTTAGGGAGGAGGACATTATTCATGAACCCCTTGTAGAATGTGAAGAAATTGTTTTCCCGCCCTTCATATCAAGCTAGGCAATAACAGTTCGTCAAGGCGTTCAAAACTGACAGTGACTGTTCCAGGTATTAGTGTTAAGTTCCCGGTATAACGGCAGAAAAACTCAAAGCAGGTATGTTCGACGGCTCTTAAATTAGGAAGCTGATGAAAGATCAACCTTTCACTCAATCCATGACTGATGTTAAGAAAAATGCAGGGGGATCGTTCGTTTCGGTTACAAGAAACTTTCTTGGAAACAAGAAATGAAAGTTTTATAAAGAGCCAGTAAAATTACAAGGTGTTCGTTGCAAAATGAGTATTAAGATACATTTTTTCAACAGCCATATTGAATCATTCTCTTCAAACTTGGGGACGTGAGTTATGAGCAGAGTGAACGCTTTCAACAGGATGTCAAAATTATGGAAGATCGACATCAAGGTTCGCTGGGACGGCCACATGATGGCCGACTATTGCTGGAGCACTCAGCGAAAATACACAGGGAAGCTACATTCTAGACAGTCCATTAAAACGCAAGCTTCTGCCTGAATAAATCTGTCATTCGCAAAACAACTGATGAATCTACAAAGTGTTTGCCAAGGTAAGTAGAAGTAATTTTAAATTAATTTTGCGTGTTCGTAATGTCTTTGAATTACATTAATTTGTTTGTACTGTTTTAGAATTTTATCAGTAGTGTCAGGTGGTCTATCTATATAGAACCAGTTGTAAATGGGAGGTAATTCATTGTGAGGAAACTTGACTTGATAGAAAATAATTTATTCGTATATGAAGTTAGTGACCACAATTTACCCAGGAACTGGTTTCATATTGTATGCAACCCACAAAGAGTAGTATTTTGTTCCCCAGTGTTATAAGTGGTAAATGTAACATTTTACGACGATATTCGAAATGACGCTGGTCTGACTCAGCGAAATATCAGCGTTTTCGAGCACTGCTTGCAGCAATAATGCATCGCAATGCCGGCATGAGGTGAAAACAATTTCGTCATCTTATACGCTTCAGGAAAACGGATCCTTCGAACATTGTCTCATCAATTCAGTAGATGCGAAAACTCGCTGCTTAGCTCACGCTTTTTGTACAAGAAATTGGGACTCTGTGATACAGCTTGAACTCAAAGGAGCTCAATTGAGTGACAGGTTCCTTGCGAATTGGCACTTTTAAGCTCATCAGGATATTTTAGCACATAACTTATATCAAATGGACAGCGAAGTTACTTAAAATTTTATCTCTTAGCTGGTTGCTGCAAAAATACCCTTATTTATAGCAATGATAACTCTGAGCTTGCCCTCTTTTTTACAAATTGTTGATTTATTCAAAGTGTAGCCTATACGTTTCATCTTCATTACGGACCAGAGTTAAATCACACAAAGACAATTCAAACACTAGAGGCAAGCATTAGCAATGGATAATCATGAAGTTTGACTGCGATTGGTTTGTGATATCTTGTTTGTGACGCTCAAAGGGGTTTCTCGAAAATTCAATGGTTATATAAGTTCATATGGTATCGTGGAAATGCAAAATATAGATGTCTTGCTTGCTACCGCCCGCTGTGCTGACAAAAGAAGGAATGAGCATCTCCATGAGAGTAGACGGGGAAGGAGAACCGAGAATAAAACCTGGATAAACCCGCTCTAAAGGTCGGTTGTACGTCAAAAAAAAAGTTTCCTCTACGCACAGGAAAGATAACTAATAAATAAAAGTTAAGTTTTACCTAACTATAAATTGGAACCCTCAACTATCTCGCCCTTCAAGTTTGCTAAGTTTGTGAGGGTAGCTGAGGTTACCACTCAGGAGCGCTAGTTGCCGTAGTTGCACCGCTGTGAGGACAGACGCTACCAGTGCACCTACTTGGGCGCAGCTCTGGCATTCCTCGCGTCCTCAGGACCTCTCAAGTCCAAAAGATGTTCTGAAGGTGCTCCCTTTCACCACACACACCTGGTGACTTTTTTTGAAAATAATTTATCTCTAGAAGTGCGTACGGAATCTTAACAACAAACCCCCGCGATAATGGAATATAGCCGTATTCTGAAATAAGTGCATCGTTCAAAATAAGAGAGGCGATTATCACCTTGAGTGATTGTGTCTTAGATATGAAGGCGTGCAAGCAATGTCTATTTTAACGTGGGTGTCATAGTCATGGAAATCAGGTTATTATAAGTTCATGTTTAATTTGGTGGGTGGCTATATACTCTTTACATTTCCCTACTACATCATGAGAATTTCGCAAAAATGTCAGACTATTGTAATAAATATAGGTGAGAATATCAAATTTAGCAGTTAAGTAGATCGTGAAAAGTTTTGGCAAAAATTATAAAGATGAGTATGAAAGGGAATGAAGGTCACAGACAGAACTTCAGGACAAATAACCTTTCTTCAGCTCCAAGTACATAAACCATCATTTGAGATGAATCGAACAGGCGTACATTCTATCTAGGCTCAATTCGCAAATAGCTGTACATTTTTCTGTCGTGGAAAACATGTTCTACTCAACACTAAATTATAGATAAATAATAGGAAAATGGTGATCATAATGATCATTGCAACAACTATTATTAGTTCAACAAATAACGACAATAAGTTCTGAAAAAACAGCAACATACTTATTTACTTCTGCACTATGATGATTTATTACTTTTCTCTACGATTGTTTTGGAGAATATCCTCTTCAAAGTTTGTGGCAGAGAAGCTTCCTCTGCAAACTTTCCTAAGAGGATTAAAGTGCAAAATGAAATGTCAACGGAAGATGTTGATGGACACTTCATAGATGTTAGCGCATTGCAGGAAGGTCTTATGTACTCCTAAAAGGACATGAATATTGAGCGGACATGCAAACGCTAAAATACAGAGAACATTCCTGTCAACTTTTAATAAAATGAAGGAGACAGATCGTAACACGTGATGATATTTTGTCTCATCTTGGGAGCTCGAAAATAAATTGTCAGCCAGCTTATCTTGTAGCCTTATAGCGGCACATGAGGAATGTTGTATCATTCCTGAGCTACGCAATCACGGGAACACGTTGAGAGTATTTGTTCTCCTGACGCAGCCTCAGGAAAATGCTACATACTGAACAATCAGTAACACATGATGCAGGATGCTTTTGAATGCTTATTTTAGATTTTAATCCTAATTTACATGCCGTGTCGACTTCCGACATATATGCCGTCAATTTGAATATTTATTTCGTTAACTGCATGGAAATGAAGAACCTCTACTAGTTTTTTTATATTTATTGGGTTATGATGCTCCTTTAAATACAAAATCGTATAAAACAAATATTATTGATACTTGTAAAATACTCAACTTTGTCGATACGATATCTAAAGTAATACGAAATAACACTCAACGTAATTTTTTCTATTCGGATTTGATTTATCGTTGCAAAACCTTCGCAGTCAGAAGCACATATATTTGTATAAGTTTTATTCATTTTTGAGAGGGGCCGTGTGGAAATGCAATGAAATAAGAATTCAAGTATATCAATTCCGGTATACTTCGTTGGAAAATGTAAACTTTCAAAAAAAGGTACGACGTTACATATATAGTATGCTGAACACTAACCTATAGTAATAAAATACATTCAAAATAAACGCCACAAAAAAAAAATGAATAAGAAAATTTGGGTAAATACCACCCCAAATTTCCCGATTTATTCAAATACAGGAACACTAATGATAAAAATTTGACTGAAGTTGCTCTTTGGATTCAGTGCAACTGGTTAATACGTAACAAAGCTTGTTATATGGAACGGAGCTAACAAAGCATTGCAAAATATAGAGAATAATGCAGAAATAATCTCCTGTCAATAGTGTGGATAAAAAAGATAAGGTTCCTATTTTTGTTCCCGTATGACAGACCGCCTAGTCCAGCTTGTTTGAGTCCGACTTACGCATGTGTGGAAAGATTAGACAATTTAAACAAGGGAGAAATGAACTCACGCACTTTTTGTAATACCGACTGGGCAAGAGTTTTTCTTTCGTTAAAAAGCATAGGAGTGACATAGAGCACGGCTATTCCACACAAACTTCCTTCCATATTGAGCCAATCTAACTCGTGATCGTCAAAAATCGTCGATTACATCTAAAGTCTGGCGTAGTTCAACAGAGGGAAATGCGAAAATTTTGGTATCGTGACGTTGGAAACTACCTTGGCTACAAATTCGTTCTTTAAAACGCTGCATAGCTCCACATTACGACTGCGGCTCCCTCATTTCATAACAATAAATAGGAATACAGAATGCATGAAACTCATATGAACGCAGAAAAATGAATTTGCTTCAAATGATGTGGAAACGTTATTTACTAATACTTCATTGGTATAAACTGCATATTTAATTAAAATCTTTTTTTGGGGGTGCCTAGTCAGAGGATGGGTTTTTAGGGCTTGGAAGAACTAATTTCAAAACGCTGATTGAACTTTCCATTTTGAACTCCGTGTTTATTTTTGCAGGCGAAATGAACATATAAGTCATTTGAAGGTTTTGGTATGAATCGCCCTTTGAGGCTTACGTTTGCAAATTTTTTGATATGCGATTGGAGGAATACTGGCCAGCAGATTGTCCTACAGATCTCAAACCTGAACTTTACCGTAAATATATTGACAATACTTTTCTATTGTTTCAAGAGCTCAGGCATGCCCCCTTGTTCAGAGACTGTTTGAATACTACACCTTTATAAATAAACCATTGTCATTGAGCCAATTTTTTCGATTAAAAAATAACCAAAATAGGCCCTGCGTATCATTCATGTGTTTTCCCAAAAGTTACCTTCATCCCATACAGACTTTATTGAATCGTGCATACAAGATATGTTTCAGTCTATGTCGATTTGCATGTTAAGTTTACTTCCATCTAACATTTTCTTCGTATAAAAAGTTTCTTTCTTCCATTGTCAATGTTCAAACAAAAACATTCATGGCTTAAAAAACTACAATTACTGTTATTGTTACAGAGTCAATGCAGAGTCTCCATTGCGTTTTCCTATGTTTTGGTGATTTCTCATGTACAGTACAATGTTGCAAGATCTGGAAATCTTTTTAAACCTCATTTTTGTATCGTCAAACTAAGTTCATATTGTGCCCTTTTATTCACTTAGAGTTGGCTCATTTTTCCGCTACTAAAACATGATTCATAAATGGATGCTGGCATTCCTTATGTATAAAATGAATTGTGTAAAGTATACATTTGATTGTGTCGGCATGACGATTTTACGATTCTATCATGTTATATTATATAATATTATATTATGTTATATTATATATTGTAATATTAAATTTTATTATATTGTATTATATTATATTATATTATAATAAATTATATTATATTATATTATATTATATTATATTATATTATATAATATTATATTATATTATATTATATTATATTATATTATATTATATTATATTATATTATATTATATTATATTATATTATATTATATTATATTATATTATATTATATTATATTAAATTGTATTATATTATATTATATTATAATAATATTATACTAGGATTGCTCAACAACGTGAAGCCAGATACCGTAGAGGAAGACCATTTACCCAAACACCTCATATGACCGCATAGCAGAAGATAATTTTTCTTTCTTAAGCGTTTCGTCAAATAATTCAGACTTACGCATTTATAATCCCTTCACAAACCTGAAGAAAAACTGGTCAACATTAGTTCAAATAGTTCATATCCTTTGTATTTTTTTATGTAATTTTTAATGTATACATGTTTTTTTCAGGATATCTGATTTTATAAATTTTTCAGGCTACTTACTGAAGATGGAGCACGTCGAAATGTTTTTTTAAAACTGATACATTGTCATTATTTTTTATTCAGGCCCTGTAGAGGTTTGATAAATATGATTTCGATGCGTAGTATATTCTCCGTCTTTAAGGGTTATAAAATTATGTATGTATAAATAATTTTTGTTCATTTGCACAAATTTTATGCCCTTTTTGCTCACTAAAAAACATTATCGCAAACGTTTTTATGGAGATTGTACCGGGAAACGCATTTACCACGATCACAATTAATCCAAAAGTGCTGCCACCTTCGTACCAAAAGTGTGACATCATTGCTATGGTGCTACGTCTTAATAAATTTGAGCAACCGTGGAGATTCATAAGGTTTTTGGCAATGCCTCCTGTTTGTAAAGGCTCTCTCAGTCGTGGGAATGAGCTGTTCAGCCTTAACGTCAACGTGACGACTTGGCAATCATTGCTTAGCCTGGTGCGTTGTTGTTTCTGTATTCATACTTTTAACATCAAAATCCTGTCCTATGACCCTTTATCGTGCCATGTACAGAAGGTTTGGATGTTGAAATTTCCAAGCGGGCAATTGCACATTTATTTAGCTGTTAGCGGACCAACATACACTAAAGTCTGACCGAATGTAGTTGTCAATGGATAATCTTAAGTTGAAAAAATAAAGATTACTTTAATTTAGTATACGGACCCAAACAACAGAAACGTGTTTGTTATATGACAAGAGTACAATCAAAATATTTTGTCTTGATAATTTTTAGTTTCAAAGCCACTGCTCTTTGTTACTGCTTGGAGACAGCGACGATATGATGAAGCTAGGCAATGTACAAAAACATTGTACGTAGTAATACAAAACTTCAACAAATTATTAGACACAAGCAACATTCAGGAATTTCTCATATAACTGATCGCACATTTTCCCCTCCTTCCCGTTCAGCAATTCGAGATTATTGTCAGGAATTTAATCATCCTCTCAAAATAAATAGTATCCCTGCCCTGTGTACCGCAAATAATTAACAATATATTCGTATTGCGGAATCTTCATTCATTTCCCCTTATAGGTCTAACCTAAATAAAGATTTCTGTGCAATCAACCTGAACATTGCCTCAATGTACCAACATATTTTTGTGTGTGTTTGCGAGCGTGTACATTTGAGGTCCTCATGTGTAAGCGTAGGATTGCATGTGCTTGTGCATGGTTATGTAAATGAGCAAGTGAGGGTGGTTGTTATTTCTACTGCTTGTAAATGAGGATTAGGATCTAAGTTTTTATGGATGTTTGTTTACTTTTTATTTACTTTTTGTATTTTCTAAGTTTGACCTTTCTTTATGTTTTAGCACTGAAGTTGGAATTCTAAAATTCGGAAACCTTCGTCATGAAAAATAATAAAAATGTTCTTTTTTACATCTCTTCTCCTTTTTTATCCTAATGGGAATTACGATAGAATGTGGCACATTTAATTGGGCATAAGTCTTTATTATGGATGAAATTTACTCTCGATGACCTTCAATGAATTCTTTCTGTAAAGATAATGCATAGTTAAAGCGAACTCCTGGATCGGTGTCATACTTGTCTGAGCGTGTAATTTTTGCCAAATCACGTTGATGCTTATTCTACAAACGTTTAGACTGTGAGAGGATTTGTTTTTCATTGTACGCTTTTCAAACCATAATAATTGATATTTTTAAATCATTTCACTACAATAGTTTAGTGCTTTTGTCATTCACCGTACATATTTTTTAATGAATGAGAATCCGTATGCTTGAAAAATCAATTGTTTAATTTAAAATATTTGTTTAAAAATTAATGCCTATAATCTGTGAGAATTTTGTGTTCGCTGGCCTACGGACAGGTAAAGAAAAATAAAATATGAGTATTATTATTTTTGCTCCCTAATTCCGGTATCTCTCATCTATTGACGGTTCGCTGCGCCTCGAGGTCATTTGCCTGCAGCCATCCCAGCTCGAAAAGAAGACGCACACTCAAGCTCCACAGGAGGATCGAGATTGACATTGAGGATCAAAGCTATGATAATACTAGCTTCATGTTTGGCATACTCCACTCTGATCAAATTATTCAGATGTTACTTCAATATGTCGCTCCATACAGCCCAATTTTATTCTGCTAACGTCCAGTTAGCTAACAGCTCACTCAGCTGTTTTGCCTAACACACTGTGCACGAATGCATAGGCTCTAGTCAGAAATCAGGAGTTTCTTTCCGGATCTCTTAAAAAAACCGCACTGCGTAGCCCATCTACCTTACTCAGGTTACTCAAGATTTGTTTACATAGACAGCAGTTAAACAGGATTTGAACTAAACTGCAGTTAAGGACAGCGTCCCCCATAGGAATCCATGCTTCTGAGACCATTTGAGAAGCTGGGATTTTTGCTGCTATAAGAAGTGTAGGAGGTCAGGTACATCCTGTGGAAAAATGAGACTCGTACGTTCACTCGTTCGCCCGCTACCGGCGTTTGAGGGAGGGAATTGGAAGCAGTATTTTATCATGCTACACCTCCTCCATGGCACTTTCTTCACGGTGCGACGTTGCTATATCATCTCCTATGTCTATGTAATACTGTATAATGATTTCTGGGGTCTAACCTGAACAAAAAATTAAAATTGTTTACATGTCTTTGTTTTGCCTATAATCAAAACTTCGGACTTTAGGGTTTCAAAATCCTTCTTCTCCGACAGCTTTTGAGCTTCAGTGATGATTTTAGTATCATTGGATGTAGAAAGACAAGGGCTTTTATAGATATTACAATATTTTTCACGAGTACTTTTGTTCATAAGTTATGACGTCATAAATCAGCATTTTTTCGAGAACAGAATTTGCTCTCAATTTTTTTCATTTTTTCATTTAAAACTGAAAATTTTGGAAAAAGCATAGAGTATCTATAAAAGCCCTTGTCTTTCGCATCCAATGATACCAAAATCATCACTGTAGCTCAAAAACTGTCGGACAAGAAGCATTTTGAACCTCCCCCCCCCCCCTAAAACGTCATTTTCTTTTATTTCCCATTTTCTTTTCAAGAAAATCGCACTTTTTCATTGAAGATAAACGATTCTCAATTGCATTTCCTATCAGCATACTAAATTTTATTGATCTAGGCCCAATAACATAAAAAAGGTCCGTATGGGGGACGCTCTCCATAACACGAAGAGCATACTTTACGAATGCATCTTCCGAAGAAATATTTTGAAGCTAAGAAATTGATGAATGTTTGGGAATGGCTTGACACTCATATGTTCGAGCAGAACAAAGTTCTTGTTAGTAACATGCATGAAATGTGCATAAGCTTGAACAATTTAGAAACATTTTTGAGGGTGAACACTCCTTTGAAGTGTTTAGCAATTAACGTAAGATTGAAATTCTGTTTTCCGAAGAAACTGGTGCACTTATAAAAAAGAACTGTGATATCACTTTGGTTTTCCTCATTTTATTTCACTCATTCAGTCTGTTTGAATTTGCAAACTACGAAAAAAGTTCGAATGGGCGCAAACCTCGTATCAAACTGTACATGAAAATTTTATTATTATATAGTGAAAAAGAAATTTGGAAGGAAAAATCATGGAAATCAGGCCTATGTTTGAGCATGAGTTCGTTGCATTTAAAAGAAGGGAACAGTGAATTCAAAAAATTATTGCTGAGATCATTTAGCAGCGAATTACTAAGACACGTGCACTTATTGAGGCATAAATGCTCAAAAGGCATAAAAATGTTGTTTGAAAATTGCATGTGAGTTCAGGCAACGCAACTTACAGTTGTATTGAAACCGTTTGAATATTGAAACCAAAATAAAGCCTGGTAGGAATACTCAGCTAAAATTATAATTACCATGTTCGACTCTCAAACGACAATATTAGGAATGTGCAGATTTGCTATGTTTTTTCCACAAGAACTGTAAGAATGCTAATTTTACTTACTTTCGAGCTAGAAAAACTTAAGCAGTGCGAGGAACTGAGAACAGCTCTGCAGCCATAACGAACAAAAGCCTATTTTTGCTCTACATTGGTAGGAGATCGGTGCATTTTTACGGGTGAATTGCTCAGTGCCTGAGGATATCATATTGAGATTCGCAATAACAGTGGGTAATTTCCAACCGATTTTCTAAATGCTTTCCGACAAAAATTGCGTATCTCCACCGGCCTATTTTTTCCGGAATGCAAAGCTGGCGTTAAGCTCATTTCTTCGAGGCAGTGCGAGAGAATTCAAAACTAGAGGCTTGCGGCCGTGGAGAAATTTTAGAAGCAGCCACTTTCTTATTTCAACTTTGTGTTCTGAATAAAATTCAAAACGATAGTAAGTAAATTTAAATTATTTTCTAATGTCTACTTTAATTTAGCAGTGGGAAACACTGCTTTTAGGAACATCCTCTACCGAGGCTACAATTGCGATGGAAGCTGGTAAACCTAAAGAAAGAAAAGTTAATTCAGAGGATGTCGTAAAAGTACTGATGGGAATACAGATGTTAATAACATCATTGACTACACTAGGGAACAATTTAAGAACAGTATTCTGTTGAGTTACATTTTTGAACTTATTTACACTAAAATTGGCATGCTGATATCTAATCTGCCGTTAGTTTTTTTAACACGTCAAGTTCTTTTTCCACAGCTTACTCACCCGATAAGAAAATTCTAACTACAGTAAACTTGCCAGCTGATCATGATTTGACTCATCTAGATCACCAATGCTTCATTCAGCTGAAATTCAAGTGCCAGTTTTCGAACAACTACCTCTCCTAGAAGATCTGAGTGATGTTAAAGAACGTAGTGACAGCAATGATGTTAAGTTTAACATTCACGAGGATCCAGTTCGTAGGGGATTTGATCAGCACGAGTTAAATGATTCAGCACTCGGTTTGGGCCTATCAAAAAAGCTTCAGAAATTCTTGCCTCAAGACTGAAAGAGAAAAACATACCTAAAAAGAGCGTGAAGGTATCATTATTTCAAGCCAGGGAAAATGCGTTCCTGTAGTACTTTTGAAATGACAGCGGTTTTGCGTTTTTTCATAACATTCCTGGATTATTGAAAGAATCAGGGTTTTCAATCTACAGTCTAAATCAATGGAGGCTATTGATAGCTCAAAGCGGAGCTCGGAGTGCGTCATTCTACAAAAATGGCAATCTGTTTGGCTCAGTTCCTATTGGGTATTCGGTGTACCTTCAGGAAAAATATGGAGATGTAAAAAGAGTTATTGCAATACGATATACAATTTGATCATTTGTGTTGACCTTAAGATGGTGTCTTTCTTTCTCGGTCAGTAACGTGGATACATAATGTATCCCTGCTTCCTCTGTACGTGGGGTAGCAGAGCTCAAGAGAAGCATTATTGAATTGAGACGAGTTTGCCTCCGAGATCTGATCTTAAGCCTTGAGATCCTAACATTGCATATGAGTCACTTGTTGACAAGAAGATTATAATATTCCCACCTCTTCACATAAAAGTAGGTCTCATGAAACAATTGGTTACGACACTGGCAACTGATGGCGATTATTTAGAGTACATCATCTTGGCATTTCCTAGCGTGCCAATCGAAAAAATCAAGACCGATGTGTTTGATGGGTCACGAAATAGAAGCTCATCAAAGGTGAACAGCTGTTCATCGAAACTATGTGAGACGTTGCAAAGAATTCTTGGCTATCATTGAAAGACGTCGAAAAGAACTTTCTTGGAAATAAACTTACAAGTAATTACACAAAAATACTATTTTTCAGAAATAATTGGAGAACTAAATAACGCTTGCTTGCAACTCTGAATATTAAATTGCATTTTTTGAATTGCCATCTTGCCAGCTATCCGGAAAATATTAGTGCTGCTAGTGACGAGCAAGATAAACGATTTCACCTAGATTTGAAGGTTATGGAAGAATTTTACCAGATTAGATGGGATGTTTATAGGGTGGCTGACTATTATTGGAGCATCAAACGCGACAGTCCTCAAATTGAATCGCTCGGCCAAGTGTTGGTGGGTTGCTGCCTTGCTGGAACCCCCGCATGGGGGTACCAGCTACCACTACTGAAACTCAATCCTTACAGGACCTGATCAGTAATTGCTAGCTTTATCGAAAAGGTCCCCACCTCTATAGGTTGTGTACTTAGTTTATTTGCGAGCGGGCACGCGGTGGCAGAGGCATGCGACACGCAGCGTAGGCTGACAGGTGAGAGGCGTGATGGTCTTTTGCCTGGTCCGAGCGAACTGAACGGCACGCCATGCCAGCGCTAAATAGAACGTTGTATGCCTCAAAATTGCAACTTCACGGAGATAACAGAAATGATATTTGCCCTATATATAGAAATGAAAAACTAGGGAATATCGAATACACCGATGAATCGTCTTTGTAGCGTCTTCGGTGATGAAACGTCCTGTATAATATTAATAAGTCCTCAAATTGTAGACTTCAGAAAAAAACTACAAACATATGTTTTTACCTTAACCTGCGCAAAATTATAGCCTTATCCCTTGTAAAAACATGATAGCGCTCAAAAAAACATACCATTCGTGCCTATTTTTTATTTGTCATTGTATGCTAATATTTGCAAAATTTTATAAAACAAGGACTGAAACTGTGTTGTACTGAGTGATGCACATTTTAAAAGAAAATAAAAATATTATATAGAATTCAAAAACTTGACTAGATAGAGGAAAACCGAGATCAGTTTTAGATTCAGCCCCCAAATTTACCTACGAAACACTGTCAAACCTAACTTAATCAAATTAAGTTCCCAATATTATCATAATTTTTCCATTCATGATTCACAGCCTATTTTTATAATTTTTCCAGAAGTGGCTGAATTATTTGGCAACAGTCCATATCCGACATTGTCCAATCTATTCCCACTCATAACACAGCGTAAGATTAATTTCTATCTAGTTCTGACTACTTCATTCCTAACGTTTAACACTCAAAAAATATACTTTTCGTTTAAATGAACATCACCTAACTTATCCTAACCTATAAAGCCTGTTAGAACTTAACACTTTGACTGCGACGTGCGCCGCCGGTGGTACACGGAGGTAATTTTTATAACGCTGTTGACCAACCAGCAGTCGCAAATTCAATTTTCATAAATACTTAATCAAAGCTAAATGAAGGCACAATCCAGTTCATGTTTGGTATTTTCAAAATACTATACTACAATTGACTTTAAATTTGAGTTTGGCATTGAACTTAATATTTAGTAGTTGCAGTCAAAGTGTTAAAAAACCACAAAAATAATTTCGGCGAGATGCCGGAAAGTTCACTTCAAATTAATTCTTGCATTTCATTTGAAGTGATGCTCCGCCAATCCCATGTGGGGGTTAAGTCCGTTTAATGACTAGATAGGCAGGATAAGAATTAAATCCAATTTCGTTCGCACACCGAAACCTGAAAAGATCAAGTCCGATCTTTTACTTCAAATATTCCCAGCGGTTATAATTCAATATAAACAAAATAAATCATGTTACACAAGCGTGAAATAACAGAAGAAGGTGATACCGGACATTGATATTCAGAGAGTTTGAATAACGTGAAATTATGAACAATCAAACTCACCCTAAAACAGTGGTTCTGACGGGTTGGAACTGTACATACTAAACTAGAATTAAGTGGAATTTCAATGGCTAATTTACCTAGTCTGGAACAGAAAAAAACAATGAAATGAATTATGAATCCATTTCTAATTATTCATTTGAAACAAAGTTTAAAATTTTAACCAAGACTCTACAATAAACAACCTACTGATAGTATTAAGCGCACACGCTGCTTCCATGAATTCAACTGAGAAGTTGAAATCGATTTAGCTTACGCTCAAATGAGAAGTGTTGCCATACACTAAGGTATAAGAGGTTTTTTTATTAGGCAAAAATAATACATCTCGCTGAAGGAGCGCCACACCCACCGAAAAGCCAGGCAGTTTTGCTCTGATAAAATACTCTTAATAAAGGTTAACTTGAAGATCCTAAAGAGGAAGGTAAATTTCATTATCACCATCTTTAATGAGATTAAGCATGTTGGTTTAATTTCCAAGAGGTTAAATCCAGATTTAGCATGTCGGTTGAATTTCCCGCACAAAATGACACTTGGACCCAATTTTTAATTTTTTTAATTTAATCATCTACCAGTGAATTTAGTCATTTTATATTTTAACAAGCTAACCATTTCAAGTTCAAACCAACGCAATTTACCACAACCTAACAGCTCCATCTGCTTTGCTCGAGTTTCAAAACAATTGTTTAAAATAAACTTGCTGAAACTCTGGGAGCCTACGATATTTAACGTATAATTTTGGGATTGCCAATGTAGTGTGCCACGATATTTGATTTAACGGAAATGCGATATCTGAGAATCATTAAAACTTTTGAGTTTAACCATATTTGCAGTGCCTCACGTAACATTTTTTACGACCTTTGCTTCTTTATGCCTTAAGCTGCTGACGCGTCTGATTGCCCGAGACAATCGTTCCGCCGTCATGTGGACCTCCGCTTTGTTGCGGCTGTGTTTTTACGATGACTATTATATTACTTTTAGGAAGTGCTATCTAATGAAGAATAAATAGATCTTTGTCTACACCTCAAAAATCCTAAACATCAGATAAGGTTTTTAAGGAATTAAAAGCATGTATGCGTTCAGTAAATTAACGTATGCAGACGACCATCTGAACAAGTCAGCAGTGTTTTGGAACTCAGTACTGTGGTTAGATAAAACCCAAATCGAGCTATTTGGCAGAAACAGCACAAACAATTTTTGGAGGAAACAAAACGAAGAGTATTATCAAACACAGTGCACTACGCCCACTGTTAAGCTTGGCGGGGGCTCAATAATGGTGTGGGGATGTTTTAGCTCGTCAGGGGTAGTTAACCAAATCAATGAAGGAACCATGAATGGCAGGAAACATCGTTAAGTATTGGAAGAGCAACTCCCACCCTCATCCCGTTTGTTAAAATTGTAACGTGAATGGACCTTCCAACAAGACAACGATCCAATGCGTACTGCAGATGAAACCAAGGAATGGTTGAGGATGAAGGAGATAAACGCTTAAGAATGGCCAAGTCAATCCCCGGACATGAATCCGATCGAAAACTTGTGGAGGGAATAGAAATTGAAGATTCAGATGAATTCACAATAACATCACTGCACTCAAAGAAATTTACGTGAAAGACGGAATGAGATTACACCTGAAACTTCTAAAATGCTAGCAGTAAACCACTCTAAACGTCTCGATGGAATAGTTAACAATACCGGCTATGCAACGAAGTATTCATTTATGTATATCTGGAAGTGTGTTGTAAGCTTTTGTTCATGTATTTATTATACATGTTCCTATATAATTAGTTGTAATAAATATTTGTGGATTTTAGATACATTGTTAACTCTTTTATAATTTTGTTCATATATAGTTCAAATTTTGGAAATGTACGTGGTTTAGAAATGTGGAATCTGGCAATTTAATCAATGAGTTGTATTATTTTGCCCCACTGTACAAGTTTTGCCACTCAGGCTTCCGAAGTACGGTTGTCGAGCCAATGTACTGTGATTCTTCTTTTTTCGTTTAGTTTTTCTTAAGTAATTGTTGCTCCAATGTTCGGATTATCATGTATAATTTTCTTTTCTGCTTTCATTGAATTTACTTTCTGATAGACTGATGTCCGAAGCGTTATTTTTCAAGTAGCGCTATCTCTTTACGTTCCAAAGTTTTTGCAATCTTTTCATTCTGATAGAAGAATAGGAGTTTTTGTGCATTTCATTTCAAAGGTTTTCTACATGTATCATTTTAATTAAAATAAATTGCATTATGCTTACCTTTCATTTCAAAATTGCTGAACATTTAGAGTCTAAAGCCTTCAAAGTTCCTAATTTTAGGAACCTTGGAAAGATTAGGCTTAGATGATTATTTTACAATTGCACTGTAGTGTAAGCTAATGAGGTAAAATAAATTTTACAATTGCACTGTAGTGTAAGCTAATGAGGTAAAATAAAGTTTTTTAAGATTCGTCGACTAATAACGTATATCAAAGAAGCGTAGCTTAAAGGCTGTGAAAATTGTTGACGTTTAGAATGAGAATAGTTTTTCTCTTCTAACTCCACGGTTTATTTAAAAAGTGACTTAAAATTACTGTTATCTCAAACGAGTTACTGGAGCTACTGTGAATTGTGCAGTTATCCTCAGCTGAAATATTAAGTTTCCTAGTTCATAATTAGGTCATAAACATTACTGTAGTATCGATGTGTACGGCAACTTTCACTGTACTTGCCCGTAAGAATATCGCTCTAATGAGCCTGCTTTCATTTGTAGACGTGAGCCCAGTTTCTCCCGCCTAATTATGGTTCATTGCCGGCTGCCGTATTGTGATAGACGCAACCCACGCTGTTTTTATTCCAGAATCCCGGAAGAAGTTCATGTCTAGATTTGTAACAAAATTGAAAGTTTGGTCATTGATATTGGCCTGTGTTATAATTCTTTTACGCTTTGCTGAAAATAACCAAAACTGAATGACATTTGGAATGCTGCCAGTTTTCTTTAGGTGACGTGAGCACTATGCCTGCACCAAGAATTCTACCTTTTACGGTTAGTTTAAAAATTCCTGAAGCGATCTATGGCTGTGAATACTTTCCTGAGTTTGAAAGCAATAAAGTCCAAACGAAAACATTAATGTTACGAGCCATTGCACGGAAATTAAGGAAAAGGCTGTTGAAAAGAAACAGCATAAATTTGCGATCGTCTTTCCAGAATGAGGCGGCTTTGGAAAATCGCAACAGGAACAATTAGCAGCTGACATTTGACTATCTTTCGAGCCTGTTACTCGCTTTTTTCCAATGCTCCCGGGACAAAATTTCCTCAAACCGCAAAAACATGATAAAATTGAGTGAATCAACAACATTTTACAGTCATCAGCTAATGGTAAAAGACTAAATTACGTTAAGAAGTAAATCAAACTTACGGAATTGACGTTTCACAAAAAGGTATTAAAAATGATTTATTCTTTGTTTGCTATTGATACGGCAATGTAAATAAGTGGTCAAATTAGCTGTCGGGCTCAGCAATCAAAATGAGTCTTACGTTGCGATGAACATAAACAAATAAATGGATCAACTCTGAGAGACCCTTTCGATGTGCTGCAAAAGTTAACAAAAAATAACTTGAAAACAAAAGTAATCGCAACAATTTCAATTTACGCGAAATTGTGCTGAAACTCTTTTGAACGCATCATCAAAGTTGAGGAACTGTCAATCGGCTGCATGGTTGTTAAGTGCCGAGTTGCATGTCATCCTGTGTCGCCTCTCAGCAGCTCTGATGTGTCGCCTCTCAGCAGCTCTGATGTGTCGCCTCTCATCAGCTCTGATGTGACACCTCTCATCAGCTCTGATGTGTCGCCTCTCAGCAGCTCTGATGTGTCGCCTCTCAGCAGCTCTGATGTGTCGCCTCTCAGCAGCTCTGATGTGTCGCCTCTCATCAGCTCTGATGTGACACCTCTCATCAGCTCTGATGTGTCGCCTCTCATCAGCTCTGATGTGTCGCCTCTCATCAGCTCTGATGTGTCGCCTCTCAGCAGCTCTGATGTGTCGCCTCTCATCAGCTCTGATGTGTCGCCTCTCATCAGCTCTGATGTGTCGCCTCTCATCAGCTCTGATGTGTCGCCTCTCATCAGCTCTGATGTGTCGCCTCTCAGCAGCTCTGATGTGTCGCCTCTCATCAGCTCTGATGTGTCGCCTCTCATCAGCTCTGATGTGTCGCCTCTCATCAGCTCTGATGTGTCGCCTCTCATCAGCTCTGATGTGTCGCCTCTCATCAGCTCTGATGTGTCGCCTCTCAGCAGCTCTGATGTGTCGCCTCTCAGCAGCTCTGATGTGTCGCCTCTCAGCAGCTCTGATGTGTCGCCTCTCAGCAGCTCTGATGTGTCGCCTCTCAGCAGCTCTGATGTATCGCCTCTCAGCAGCTCTGATGTGTCGCCTCTCAGCAGCTCTGATGTATCGCCTCTCAGCAGCTCTGATGTGTCGCCTCTCAGCAGCTCTGATGTGTCGCCTCTCAGCAGCTCTGATGTGTCGCCTCTCAGCTGCTCTGATGTATCGCCTCTCAGCAGCTCTGATGTGTCGCCTCTCAGCAGCTCTGATGTGTCGCCTCTCAGCAGCTCTGATGTGACGGCTCTCAGCAGCTCTGATGTGACGCCTCTCAGCAGCTCTGATGTATCGCCTCTCAGCAGCTCTGATGTGTCGCCTCTCAGCAGCTCTGATGTGACGCCTCTCAGCAGCTCTGATGTGTCGCCTCTCAGCAGCTCTGATGTGACGCCTCTCAGCAGCTCTGGTGTGACACCTCTCAGCAGCTCTGATGTGTCACCTCTCATCAGCTCTGATGTGTCGCCTCTCAGCAGCTCTGATGTGACGCCTCTCAGCAGCTCTGATGTGACACCTCTCAGCAGCTCTGATGTATCGCCTCTCAGCAGCTCTGATGTGACGCCTCTCAGCAGCTCTGATGTATCGCCTCTCAGCAGCTCTGATGTGACACCTCTCAGCAGCTCTGATGCATCGCCTCTCAGCAGCTCTGATGTGTCGCCTCTCAGCAGCTCTGATTTGTCGCCTCTCAGCAGCTCTGATGTGTCGCCTCTCAGCAGCTCTGATGTGACGCCTCTCAGCAGCTCTGATGTATCGCCTCTCAGCAGCTCTGATGTGTCGCTTCTTAGCAGCTCTGATGTGACACCTCTCAGCAGCTCTGATGTGACACCTCTCAGCAGCTCTGATGTATCGCATCTCAGCAGCTCTGATGTGTCGCTTCTTAGCAGCTCTGATGTGACACCTCTCAGCAGCTCTGATGTGACGCCTCTCAGCAGCTCTGATGTGACGCCTCTCAGCAGCTCTGATGTATCGCCTCTCAGCAGCTCTGATGTGTCGCTTCTTAGCAGCTCTGATGTGACACCTCTCAGCAGCTCTGATGTGACACCTCTCAGCAGCTCTGATGTATCGCCTCTCAGCAGCTCTGATGTGTCGCTTCTTAGCAGCTCTGATGTGACACCTCTCAGCAGCTCTGATGTGACACCTCTCAGCAGCTCTGATGTGACGCCTCTCAGCAGCTCTGATGTGACACCTCTCAGCAGCTCTGATGTGACACCTCTCAGCAGCTCTGATGTGACACCTCTCAGCAGCTCTGATGTGACACCTCTCAGCAGCTCTGATGTATCGCCTCTCAGCAGCTCTGATGTGTCGCTTCTTAGCAGCTCTGATGTGACACCTCTCAGCAGCTCTGATGTGACACCTCTCAGCAGCTCTGATGTGACGCCTCTCAGAAACGCACGCAAGGATGTGGTCAACTCAGATTCTTCTCCTGTGCCAAATATTCCCTCGCTGTTTATTTCATTTGCTGCCTATATTTCAATAGCACTTTTTTACAATAATGTTAGTCAATGATTTGTTCTCAATTTATGTTATTTAAAAGCTTTGATGAGCAATCCAAGAAATATGTCACTGAATGCAATATTGCATTCCTCTTAATTAAAGTATTTCATATTGATGGCTTTTCAACTCTAATAATGATTTAATAAACGAACAAATGTGAATTAAATTTATTGAATGTTTTAAAATTGAAGTCATATCATTTTAGACAAGATCCGAGTCATGCATGAGACGTTGAAAGGCGTCCATGCCTGAACGTCCATGCAGTAAGTGAAGAACTGGACGTTGTTCACCAAAAGGAGTATATTTCAGATGTAATCAATAAACCTTAGGAAATTTGATAATTTGAGTGTTTACTTGCTTGCTTGGTTGATAGGCTGTCCTCGCCTACACTCGGTGTTTTAGTCTTCATCAATGATGCGGTTAAATCTACTTTTTTTTCAAATTCCTAATTATTTTGCACGACAGCATGGCTCTTCCTAATCAAGTGGTTCTTTCTAATGAAAATCCGGTTTTAATTGCAGAGAGTATAAATAACGTCAAAAGTGTTAATGTAGCTCAAAGCAAATGAAAGATGAATCAAAATCGATAAGGCAAATTATATTATTTTTTCTTACAATCGGTAAACGTTTATTCCATGCATCAAGATTGGTGAAGGTCAGATTAAAAAAAAACTTTCTCATTAAGCTCCCGGGCATTATGAGAGATACAAAATCCGGCCTTCAAATAGTATATTGCATAAATCAATCCTAAACTGTTAATTAAGTAGCTTTGAAAAGATTTTATGGAACGCTTATTTTACCATGTATACAATCCGAAATTGAAGCATGACATGCAACGGATGAAAATAAAACCAATTTGATCTTCACCCTGCTAAAAACCTTAGAGGGGTGATGAAATTAGAATAAAATTCTCACAATGATATTTCATAGAAATGGTTGAATTATTTTCAGCATTTTTATCTCCAGAGTCACTCCACACGTATAGCTTCATACGCAAGACGTTGACTAATGAGAGAGACAAAGACCGTAAACAATTATTATCCGCACGAACTGGTCAACATGATCATACTAGTATAACTAGAAATAGAACTAAGTTCATTCATCCTCTTTATTTAGAAGCACGGTCAAAACACGATATCATCTTCTTTTCAACCGAGACCGAGAATCCAATCCCTGATGAAATCCGTGAAATCAGATCATACAAAGTTTTCAAAACGGACCTCGATTCTCTATTTCTATAGAAGTATTTATGACACTGGGTAACAAAGTGATATTTATTCTTTTACATGATTCAACTTGAAAAGGAAATTTACTATGTTAAACAGCATAGCTCTTTAGTCTTTTTAGAATATACTGTTCTGATCTTGTTCATGTTAACTATTGCTGTAAACCTATTAATAGAATTATCAGCGGACCCATTCATTGATCAGTCTAGTGTGGGACTAGGTGGTGTACTAGGTTGAACATAATAGTAAACCTTACAGTAAAATAGGGTTGATGATAGGGAGTCCTTGAAGTTGATAAACTTATTCAGGCCCACAAGTACCTATAATAAAATTTGTCCATTGTAAAAGCCATATGAAACAATCTATTCAATGTATTACATTGTGGTAAATAAATTGTTTCGAATTTTTTTTGTTTTTAGTTACAATATGGGGGAAACTTAGCTCTCCAATTCAAATGATAACTCGAGGCAAAATAAAAATCTTTAAACGCTGTATTTTGAATACTTTTTGTTATGAATACCAAACTTAAAAATTAGTAGTATAGTTCACCTGACTTAAAAAATAACGAGTGGCCTGGATCAGTCATAAAAATTTTTTCCGTGTTTTTCTATAGTGTAACCACTTCTGTCATCGGTACCATACATAAGCAGCCGAAGCAGTGTACTGCACAACGCAGTGATTTCCTGCCGGGAAATATCAGAATGACACCAATCAATCAATTCTCCATCATTATCGTACATAAATCGGCGAATACTAACTGAGTACGCTTCCTATTTTTAACTTCTTTCTAGGCCTGTAAACAAATGCAAAATATTTATTCTAGATGGAAAATGTGTTTTTAAGTCCAAGTTCGATGAATACAATGAAGGGAGTGGAAACTTAAAGCTGGTATAACAAGCTTAAATCTAAACCAACATTGGTGAGCAAGTACTTTAGTCGTCGTTCGAATTCTGTTCGTAGACATTTTTAATTCACTGCTCAACTGGAGGCGCACTGCGTCAGAGGAGCTGTGCTCGATCGATCAAGCAGCATTTTGCTTCTAAACAAATGTTGATGATCCAGTACGGCAACTGAGTTGCTTAAATTACCGCGCTAAATACGTCTTAGAGGCAGAAAAATTACGTTTTTTTCATTCGTAACGTCTTAACCAAAAATACGTATTTCATTAGCGTGGCTATTCTGCAAATCCAGAGCTATTTTTCCTTCGATTCTTCCTGAGAAGCGACTTCTCTAAAGTTCTCTTTCGCCTTTTCATTCTTTCTCCCAACTGTCTTTCCCTCCCTCGGCATTCAGATCACGAAGACCTGTCCAAAAATCAACTTTTTTTCAGCCGCTGCGCGCCTTAAATCTGCCGTGTTTTTCCCAGTTGCTTTTCATTCATTTCTAAGAGCGGACACAGAAGGTTTAATTGACTGGAAGCTCGTAGATTATCGAGTCTGAGAGTTCAATGGAGGACTGGAAAACTTTCTAAATTAGTGGAGGGAGCGAGTAATTATCCACTGAAGAAAGATGGTGTTTGCTACGCGCATCTCGAGAGCCCATGAAGGTGCGGAAATCTACGGTATGGACGACCTCACCTCCTCTCATTTGCTGAGTTTGGCCGCTCCAGGTCACTCGCCTTCGCTTCTTATCAAAGTTTCGGAAAACTCACTCAAGATTTGTGAGGAAGCTAATTGAAAATATACTATTCTCTGCGAGCTGAAGGATCAGTTCTCCGAGCGATAACACTGCAGGGTAGTTCGTAAAGAGTTATGAAATGTTTTATTTTTGTTACACGATATGATTGCTGACATGTCACAATCGCTAACGAGAATTGTGAAATTATTATTCTCGTTCATTGTTATTCCCAACACACCTGCAATAGTTTTTCAATAGTCATGAATATCGTTTATGTTGAACTTCATATAACATTCATGTGAAGATTTCTGAATTTTCTTTTAATATTAACAACAGTAAAGCTTAACTTTGTTTATGACTGTTCAAGGAACTTCATGATTCATTATAAGAATTTCTGCTCATACGCGAGAAATTTTCGCACGGTGATATTCTGTGAAGTGATCTTGTTTATTTTCATGATTGAGACTGAAAAATACCTCGCAACGATGAATTCGTACGCTTCAGGACCAAATGGTAAAAATATCACAGTTAATGTCACTAACCTTTTCTATCAATTTTATTGTAATGCTAGGCATTTAAATATTTAAAAATGCTTAGAAAGAAAAATAAAAATGAAGTATTAAATGTGCAAAACTTCGAATGCATGAATATTTTTCCATTAATCAATTTTGATACTGATGAAGTACTATCAGAAAAAGATTAGTTTAATGTAAAGTGGCCATTAGAATTTGGTTCTATAACTTTAGCATCATCCTAGAAATTGACTATTTAATGGAACTGCACACCTCTTAAAGGACGAACCAGAACCAAAGTCTCGCCAAATGGAGACAAAATATTGACACAACTCGTTGCGGTGACGGCCCAACCCTGTTCGAACATGGATCAAGAAAACGTTAAATTCTGTGGCTTTTCATAACAAGTTTCTACAGAAAATCCATCTTGCAAAGTGAGTATCTTTGAATTAAATCTATTTTCCAATTGATATTATCAATTCCTTGGGATTCTTCTCGTAAACATTTTGCCTTCATACCTTTACGTGAAACAATCAAGGAACAGGAAAAAGAATGGATTTGGTCACAAATGACTATTTCTATCGTTTTGAGTCCCTATAAATCTAGGCCAAATGAAGCAAGTGCATATAGTGCGCGGAAGGACGCTATGTATAATTTTCCTCCTCCAAAAAAAATCTCTCCTCACCTGGAAAAATGAGTTAATGGAAAGAATCACTTTTTCTTAGGTTTCCACGAAAGAACTTAAATTCGGACATGAAGTTAAAATTGTGAGAAACACGAAACCTGTCTTTAATATCAGCCTACAAAAATAAGCCAAGGAACTTAATCTGACATAAATTTTAATTAGTTTGTATATATCAAGGACTGAAAAATGTTGGCTTCGCAGAAGCCTGGTAAATACGACAGAGAATTGGCAAAAATATTATAGCTGTAGACCTTTAGTTTGAGAAAAAGACAAGTCTTTTCGAGAAGAGTGGGTGAAGTCAAGTCGTTCAATTAGAATAATCCACGCATAAATTTTTCATTCTAAATGACAGGTGGTCTTCCGTTCTCCTGAAGCAATTAGTGGGATCTAGCTGGCGAAAATGAGTTCCTGCATGAGCTGACCCGTAAGCCATCCTCATCCAATTCTCCAGAAGGGAATTTTTTCTTTGAATCGTCAGCTGAAGAGGATGTGCCTTGAGAGATTCGGTGAGTCAATTAGATCATACTGATGCCTCTGAAGTTTATTAACGGATCACAGCGACTGAGGCCCAAAACAGTCAAAATTACTGGTGTAGTTACGGTGCCCGCAGAAAGTGCCCAGACGCTCGATAAATATTTTTTTGTCATAATTTCCCAACAATAAAAAAGTGTAATGAAATTTGACGAATAGATGTATAATGTAATCACATAGATGTATGTACATTTTTAATAACATGTTTGTAGCAAACAGGGTTGTGGAGTCGGAGGAAAAAATTTGCGACTCCGACTCCACCTTTCAGAATTTGGCAACTCCGACTCCGACTCCACTTTTCCAGAATTTTACGACTCCAAGACCGACTCACCAATTCACAACTTTGTGACTCCAAATCCACCTATTCACAATTTATAAGATGAATATTTTATTACTTAATGGGTGCAGGTGTTGCCACCTGTACATTTGTTTTTTACATTCTTTATTTACGAACGACTTTTAAATTTGCAACAGAATGTTAAAAATCAAGTTTTACTATTATGTATACTTACTAGCGTACATGATCCATCAAAAACGAAGGGATTCTATAGTTTTCTTTAAAAAAGTCTCAAGGTATAGATGATAAACAAATAGATCCATCCTAATGGTACCCGTGATTAAAATATTCTTGTACTTATGCACTGGTGAAACTCGTACCCCAGATACGGTCATAAAGCATCCTTAAGAACGTCACAGACGCACACACCAACCAAGCAAGTAACAACTGTGTATTACAATTTAAATTGTTATTAACCAAGAAGTTTTTAAAAAGTTACCATACCTTTTCACCTTGATAAGCTGCATTTTCTTAACAATAGATTCAATTTTCATGCAATATTTTTTACTTATAAATAAAAGTGAGCAGATGAAGGGTTTTCATATTATAATTATTTGAATGGTATTTGTGATACCATCCAAGAAAGCAGATTCCCATGGTAATAACATACGAAAAATTATGCACAAAAACATGAACATATATTTTTATAAAGAGATAGAGACACCTGGCGTTTTATTATACAGTGTTGATTGTTCTTATACAATAAAATACCAAGTGTCTCCTTAAATCAATAAGTTGGTAGATTTAGGTATTTCCTGTGCATGATTTCTCTTGTGTTATTACGATGGAAATTTCATTCAACAAATAAAACTGGTTGGTCCTTCTTGGTTGGTTGGTCTGACTCCCTATTACACGATTAAAAGGATGCTAAATGATCGGATCTGTTATACGGGTTTCACCAGTGCACACGTACAAGAATATTTTACTTGCAGGTACTATTAGGATGGATTTATTTCTTTATGATGAACATCTGCAAGATTTGTATCAAGACAATATCGTATCCCGTCATTTATGACGGTTCATGTACACTAATATAAACACGGTGTTGGAGAATTCAGTGCAAACATTCTAACCACCAGTAGAGTCATCATAGCAGTACATTGTGGTGTATTTTTTAAGCAAAATTCAGTTTTAAAAAAAGTTACAGTTTTTTGATTTGCATTCTGATCAACAATTTTCGCCGTAAAATGTTCATTTTTCAACCGATTTTGATGAAAATTGGTCACAAAGTAAATCTTTTAATACTTTGTACGGACATGCTGTCAAAATTTGAAAAACGTCTAAAATAAGTAGGAAAATGACGGTCAAATTCAAAATAGGCTAACCAAATTATTGGTTTCAATTGTAAAAAACGATATGCCGCCGTTGAATGGCGACTGCGGATCGAGGTTAGCGAAGCGCTGGGCAGAAGACGGAGCTTCACCGGCGGTTAGTGCTTTTGCGGTCAGAGGGAGGGAAACGTGTAAAATGCGCCACTCAGAACGCGGCGTTCTTATTTATAGTCGGTGTAAGTGGGTCAAAACGCACCAAAACGCGCTGACAACTAGATGCCTACGATGAATGCCCATTTCAAGACCTTTCGGGAGATGTAATTTATGACGAAAAATAATCAGATAAAGTGCATTTGCTAGGAGGAATATTGATATGAGTTCACCAGTATTGACGCGCACCCACATGTTGCCATGTCACTGCACCAGATAGGCATGGCTAGACGAACGTGAGCGTTGCGGCAAGTTGGTTTTACTACGTTTGATAAAAATGTTTGGATGAAGCACAAGCTGTACTATTTAGAGTTATTAAGCATAGGGAAATTTACACACATTATGTATGCAGATTAAAATTAAATAATTAGAAAACTTCAGCTTGCATCTTGTCTAGGTACGTATTCTCTCATTCCGCACTTCATTGAGTAATCACGGTTTTAAAACCCTAATAAGGCTCGTTGCATTTTCAACCGTGTCACTAACATTCAAAAGAATTTATGTTTTTAAGTAAATAGTAAATTTTGAGGCAACACCTGCATATGACAAAAAGTTTCTAAAAAGAAATTGTGAGAACAATTTCACACGACAAAATTCAAACTTTTAAGGTTTACTGACCACATCAAATTTTTAGCTTAGAAGAAATATTTTTCTGCTAGACGATTGGTTGCTTATCATTTCGTTTCTGGACTTCGTTGCATTAAGAGTAGCACTGCCAACTGCCCTGTCATGCAACGATTTACAAATGAAGAAATGGCTGACATTCATTTGACTTACGGAGAAGCACAAGGAAACTCGAGGCAAGCAGCAATTCTGTACAGAAATAAGTTCCCAAACAAGAATGTGCCTAATCTCAGGACCTTCACTACTATTTGTAGGAGGCTTCGAGAAACTTGTTCTTTTGAGGTAACGCGACCTGATGCATGGAGAGAAAGATCAACTCTTGAACGGGAGCGAGAGGTTCTAGAGTACACTCAGGATCATCCTAATTCAAGTTGTCATTGTGTTGCTGATGCACTGGGGATCAGAGATCATGCTGAAGTGCGAAACGTTTTGCGTGGGAGTGATCTTCATCCCTACAGATATGAAAGAGTTTTAGGATTGCTACCAGCAGATTACCAACTCCAGGTTGTCTTTTCAAGATAGTGCCTCAATAAGGTACGCTACAATTGGAATTTTTCTTCATCCATTCTTTTTACAGATCAAGCAAATTTTTCAAGAGAAGGTGTTTTTAGCCATTAAAACCGGCACCACTGGGCGGAAGAATATCCCCACAACATTATTGAACACAAGCATCAACATCGGTACAGTTTCAATGTTTGGGTAGGTATTGTAGGGAGTCACTTGATCGGTCCATACATTTTCCCTGCTACACTCACAGCAGATACTTACAATGTTTTCCTGCAAAGGACTATTCCCGTATTACTTGAAAATGTTCCTTTTGATATTCGCCGCAGAATGTTGTTTCAATGAGATGGTGCCCCGCCTCATTTTTCAAGAGCACCAGAGACACACCATTCATTAACTTCCCAAACAGATGGATAGGATGTGGAGGACCAGTTAACTGTCCTTGTAGGTCTCCAGATCTGAACCCATTAAACTTTTTTCTGTGGGGACATGAAGAGCCTCGTGCATGAGATGCCCGTGGAATCAGAGGAAAATTTGATTGCCGGGATTGCAGTGGCTGCTGGAGACATAGCAGAAAAGAGGGGAGTGTTCGAACGAGTACGGCAGTCTTCTAAGAATCGGTACAGGTTGTGCATAGAAGTAACTGGGAAACATTTTGAACATCTGTTGTAACTTGAATCCTAATCCTGAATGATGATACATCATGTACTAAAATAAGATAACATGCTGTGAGCTCGAGTAGCCTGATGATTTTGTGGTGAAAAATTGAATTTCAGTTTTTTTTTTCATATCTACGTTTATGGGAACCTGTTTTTCATTTACTTAAAGCTAAAATAATGAGATTCAAGATGTTCACGGTACCATAGTCAATACCGTAAAACAGGTTAAAGCTGTTAAATTCGAATCTTTTTCCCAGCATTCTCCTCAGACGTAGTAAAACCCACTTACCGCAGCACTGACGTTCGTCTAGCCATGCCTATCTGGTGCAGTGACAGGGCAACATGTGGGTGCGCGTCAATACTGGTGAACTTATATCAGTTTTCCTCCTGGCAAATGCACTTAATATGATTATTTTTTGTCTTGCATTGCATTATCTAAAAGGTCTTGAAATAGGCTTTCATCGTAGGCTTTTTGTTTTTTTACAATTGTGTCTATAAATTTGTGTAGCCTATTTTAAATTTACACTTCATTTTCTAGTTATTTACACTTCCTACAAATTTTTACCAACATTTCCGTATAGAGCATTGGAAGATCCACAGTGAGCAATTTTCATCACATCGTTTGGAAAATGATTTTTTTTACAGAGAAAACTTTTTTCCGGAATAAAAATTAAAGACACTGTAACTAATTTAAAAAATGAATTTTCCCGAAAAAATACACCACAGTGTACAGCGATGATGACTCAACTAGTGGTTAAAATATTTGCACTGAATTTTCCAGCACCCTGCATATACATTGACAGGTGTCTTCTGAGTAGGTAAAGTAGGCAGTGCCTACCTTGAGAAGCATAGAAAACTATCAACAGTTTTTTTTATTGCTGAGTGTGCATCAATTCAACGAAATTATAATAGTTGATTCATTTACTATGCTCAAAATCCCAAAAATTATAATATCCATATAGGATAAGGTAGGTAAATTTGCACATTGCCTTTTCTTCTCTGTATCTTCACTATGCATTGTAACAATGCAGAAAAGGTGTCCTATTATTGCTCAATACTCTGTTACATCTCGGCTATAATACGCAAAAGTTGTCCTGCTTACGTCGCAGGGGCCTGACGTTTTCGGAACGTTTTCTTTAACGATAAAAGCCACTTATAGCTTTTTATTCTCGTCTGACTATTTACTATGTATTTGACATTTTCTTATTCTAATATGCGCCCACGTTCTTTTTATTTTCTATTTTTGGTGCAATATGGAACGTTTTCGTAAGAAAATTTGTACCATCGCATAACTGCATCAATCTTTGCAGCAGAGATAGTGCATTGCTTTTAGTTACAATTTGTGTGTGACTAAGTGAAGCTTTCTCTAGTGTTGTGTGATTATTTTCACTGCAACTCGTTTACATTGTAAACGAGTCCTAATACCGATATTCGAGTCATTTGTCCTAATACCGATATTCTTTACCTTAACATTTCCAAATCTTCCTCAAGAAAAGAAATCAATTATATAATGCCGAGAGACAGATACTATTTCAGTTTTTAAAATTGTAATATCATAAGCCCAAAAAATTCCATATCAGCGTATGCTTACTTAGAGACTGAGGAGTGATCAGAAGATAAAAATTGAACATGATAATGATATAGTGAAATACAGTATAAATCACTGATTTTGCGGTTTTTATAATATACACAAAATTTAATTGACATATCAGGATCTGTTGGCTTAACAAAGGTTTTAACAATGTTCTTAAAGACTCGTTCATCAATTTTGTAATTCTTGTGCATTTGGTTTTCATAAACGATATTAACATTGCGAAAAATAAGTTCAGGATTATTTTTATTGCCCAAGGTTCGGTTCAAAAAATTACCAATGGTTCTATCAATGAGATTATTAGGAAAGTTGTTGTTAACCAGCAATTGTTTAATTCTAAGCACTTCTGAATGAAAGCTTGACCAGCTGCTACACACCTTATACGCTCTATTTTTTAAAGTGTGTATAACACCCTCTTTGTACATTTGTGGAGCATATATTAACAGAAATATATGATACGTTCATCTGATGAGTTAGTTGCCATGTTGCGCAGCAAAGCCCCGAGTGGCATCGTAAAGCTTCGTTAGACGTCAAATCCTTGTTTACAAATGCACCCGTTGCAGAAACCATTGAGATAATTTCAGATTGCGTACATAATAATGACAACCTAATTTGTTTCCTCGTCATATTTTGAGGGAACTCCTTACAATGTGCACGACTGAAGCCCCTTTTCGGCATATTGATGGTAGCTTGTCCCGTCAGGTGGATGGCGTTGCCATGGGTTCCCCGTTAGGGCCCACCTTTGCCAACTTCTACATGTCGAACGTGGAAAATCTCGTTATGAACACTTTGCCTACTAAGCCGTCATTGTACTGTAGATACGAAGATGACATTTTTGTTGAAGTAGATGGCCTGGCGCAGTTGGAGATGTTGATAAATTTGATGTCTGAAAAATCTGTGTTGAATTTTACGTTTGAGTTGGGCGTGCACGGGAAGCTGCCATTTTTAGATGCTTTGATTGAGGCGTCTCATGGTACTTTTCATAGATCAGTTTACGTTAAGCAATCTCATGCAGGTGAAACTATAAATTATGACTGTGATGCTCCGCAAATGTACAAAGAGGGTGTTATACACACTTTAATACAATTTTCCTAATACTCTCACTGATAGAACAATTGGTAATTTTTTGAACCGAACCTTGAGCAATAAAAATAACCCTGAACTTATTTCTCGCAATGTTAAAATCTTTTATGAAAACCAAATGCACAAGAATTACAAAATTGATGAACGAGTCTTTAAGAACATTGTTGAAACCTTTGTTAAGCCAACAGATCCTGATATGTCAATTAAATTTTGTGTATATTATAAAAACCGCAAAATCAGTAACCTCTGAGTGAAAAAAATATGACTGCATCTAGGGTTATTAAGCTGGAGAGGGCCAATGTAATTTACCAATATAAGTGTGACAGAAGAGAATGTAAGTCTCTTAATAAATGTTACATTGGCTTGACTAGGATGACCCTGAGGCAAAGATTAACCGCCCATAAATACCACGGTTCTATTTTCAACCATTTTCGCATTGACCATAGTTGCTAACCATCAAATGAAGATCTATACCTTAACGCAAAAATCTTATATAACGTGGCTAAAAAAGAGCATATTCAAATTAGAGATGCGTTACACATCCATAAACTTAAACCTGTCCTCAACGAAAACACTAATGACTTTTTTGCTCTAAAATTATTTACTATAAAACCGCATCTTAGTAGTCCGAGGCAACTGCTTGTCCGGTCATTTCGCCCCTATCGCTCGTCCAGTGAGCATCTATAAAGTGTGCAATAATATTATTACTGTACCTGGTCTTGTACAAATTTTATATCTAGTCACTTGTAAAATATTTTTGCGCTGTGATTTCATTTTTCATTCTAGTCTCGTATAGCTTAAGAATTAGATTTGCATTTTACCAATGTGACTGATCAATTTTTCTGTACATTTTCAGCCTGATGATGATGTTTGCACATCGAAACGTTGCATTTTATAGACTTCATAGGTAGTACTTTTTAGCGTTTGACAGTGTTCTAATAAAATGTTGAGTGAATTTCTTCGAACTTTATCACGTGATGAACTTCAACTGTTTCGCAAAGTTGAGAAATTAGAAAAGTAATCCTGAAGATGTTAACTCATGCTATGGGGGCCAATTAGTTCAACCGGTATTTTTAGAGTGAAGATCACCTCGAGATTCTCCGAGTTTATCAGTAAGGCGATGCTAGAAAGCAGCGTCTAGGATACATTTGGATCTTTCAGCGTTATCGAGATCCCAAATAAACGACAAAGATTGTGAACGTCTGGTTTCAAAACGCTGTTGTTGTGTTGTTCTGGTCATCTCAACCATCGGATATCAAACCGATAAAGAATCTTTGGTGTTACTTTAAAACTTAAATTTACCAGAGGAAAAAAATGACTTAGAAGAAATGAAAGCTGTCTGCCATGAAGAGTGGGTCAACATTTTTCCAAATATTGCTTCATTGCTTCTACTTGGTTTAGAATTCTGACAATAAGTATATTGCAAAGTTTTTTTTGTTTTTTGTTTCGGGATTTTGTTAGTTTGCTTGCATTCACATGAGTTTTCCAAAATTGAAATTAATGCATTTGGTTACACTAGATTTTCTTGTTGAATTTCATTATCCTATCTTTTATAACTAAGTGATGAGGATAAACATTTTTTTTAGAGGTGTTGATACTTTCGGACGACACTGTAAGTTGCGCAAACTTCACATTGTTTTAGCATGATCGCTTAAAGGCAACATCTATAATTTTAAGGTTTTGATAGTTCTACACGAATATGAAAGAAGAATTGAACAATCTTGGCTCACATACTACGCTTAATTCTAGTATCAAGTTAGTGTAACAAATCAATTACCTCATTTGAATTTATAAAAGTATTAGGCGACTTTTATCCGGTATCCAGAGATTTTTATCCTACTAGATCGCCCTACTTCAACTAGTGCTTTTGTAGGGTTCATGCAGTAAACCAACATTTCAGGAAATGTGGAGCATTATTCTTTCGGGAAGAATAGCGCTGCATTCTTCAGATTTGATTCAATTTCTACTTAAATCATAAAACTCATGAAATTTGCAGGAATAAAAATGTTGAAATTTTGTTCGCAGTAGTCGTCAGCAGTTCCTCTTGGTTGAAAAATTTTTGTCAGTAATTCCTTGCATCTTAGGTAAAGCATTCACTTCAAATGCCTGCACAAAATTTTAGAAGAATTATGTGTGAGAAAAAGGAAGATACCATTCAGCCTTAATGAACATGTAAGAATCTAAATTCTTCGATTATATTTTTCACCTGTTACTCGTTTCACGACAGTAGTTTGCGAGCGTCTGAACGCACCCTGAACTTGTCTCTTGTTGACCAAATTTGAGGACACTGATAAATTTCAGAGGCAACGATGAACAGCTGATAGTCATACACATCGTATCATTTCTAAAATTAAAAAATTATGTTCCTATAAACGAGCTAAATAGGATAATCGTGTTGAATCCCAGTTTTAGCAAAAATTTTAAATTAAATAAATTCTAAGATATGAAAAGTAATTGCACCCGGCCTTGAATCTTCACATTCAGCAAATCTAACCAATATTCAAATTGATCAAACAAACCCCATCCTTGACTTAGTCTGGCTTTGACGTCGATGGTTCGGTGACATTTTACTTCGGTGTTTAATGGTCTCATGGAAGCTATTTTTTCTTATACGTAGCTCAGTTTTAACCTCTGAATCTTGTCTATTGGTGCCATGGTAAAGCTGTAATCGAGGCATTTGAGTACTGATTACAGTAAGTGTTTCAATAAAATGTTTAAGGCTTCTCATAACCTAAATTTTCTTCGCCTTTTCAATCTGATAAATGTGGAAAAAATGTTATTCTTCATTCCTTATGAAACATCCTGGTAAATATGTCGCGATATCCTGACACCCTTTTCAGCTTTGATGACTCGGTTTTCAAAATATTTTCTCCTAATTTTCCAACGATTTCCTGCCAATGCCGTGAATCCATTATCAACGGCTAAAGCAGAACCGCTGAGACCTCTGCATTGTCCAGCAGAGCTAGGCTATCACTAAATTATGGCTGTTTCACCACTTAGCGCAACAATTTTCTCTCGTGAAGAATTAGTCCTTTACACCCAATTAAATAACTATAACACACCGTTTGGGGTGCCTCTCTCAACAGCCGGAGCTCGATTAGTGGCCTATCTAAATACAAGGTAAATTAGACCTAGTCCGGAAATTTTCCGTTAGTACCTTGTATTTGCTCTCCAATGCTGCGTGAGGCTTTCTCAGCTGCTGATGATATCCAGCAGTAAAACCTCTCTGAGGAGAACTGAGCACCTGAGGGTGAGGCAGACGGTAAGCCTTCCTTTTGCTCCCAAGTTCTCACTGCACCCGGGGTTTTCATTTGTATCAACTGATGTACTTCTTCTCTGTATTCACTGAAATAACCCTGAAAATAATACATTTTTCTCTCCTGAGTGCTTGTACAGTATTAAGGAAAACTTCGTTAAATAACTCTTCAGTCACAACCTTTCTCTTTGATTATAATTAGACAGAATTTGTCCTCTCTCTAGTTGGGTGTAGCGTATTTTTAAACTAATACTCCTTCAACAACTACATTATTACTATGGTTTGATTACCCATAAAATAGGATTTTCGGATGTTGATATCCGCTTCAGAGAAAATATGAAATCTCTACCTGTAATTATGTTCAATCAGCGAAAAAATATTTAACTACGAAGCAAAAGTCCTGACTCAATAATCATACAATTTTTTACAGAATTTGTTTGCATCAGCATAATGCCATTTACAAGTTTATCCTACTTTCTTGTGCCATTTGGCCTTCCTATAAAAGATCTATCACATCATCACAAGGTGGGTAAAAATATAATGCAGGCTCTGTAGACTGTGCTATTGAATACTACAATATAATATAATTTGTTTGTTTTTCAAGGGGAGACAGAGCGGCTTGTCTAATGTAGTGTGTGAATTGCATTGAAATGCGTAGCATTACACCACATTGTGAAGTATTGGCTTGTGATTCTGTGCATCGTTGTGTTGCAGACCGCTGTTTAGTGGAGTAACGTTCATTGCGGTAGGTCAGTGTGTACTACAACTCGGAAGGAGGCAATTCTAATTGCGTACATCTGCTCACTATATTGCGTAGCGTTGCATTGTGGTGACTGGAATTAATCTTGAAAATTCGCGTAACGATCTAGTGTGACGATATGCCCCACGATGCTGTGATGAGACCTATTTTATGATACTGTGGTGTGAGCTATCTAATGGTATTATGAAGTGATCTATCTTACGGTATGATATTGAGTATTCACTGCATTACTATGCTGCAGTCACTGTGGCACGATACTGAGTATTTACTGCGGCACCGTACTGTGTAGTCACTGCAGCACGATACTAAGCGACGGTCTGCGTTAAATGTTACCTCGTATAAAATGATCTAATGGAAACGTTAATCTGCGTATGAGCACAATAATATTGGGCATTTTCGTTAGAATTGGTCACACGTGGAAACATAGTAGCAAACTCTCGAAAATAAAACAAGGCCGCTGCTTCTGCCTGGTCGCGATGATTATGCACTTGTTCACCAAATGCGGTAAATCAATTCTACCGTGCATAAGTTATTTTTTGGAGAAAGCTGCTTTTCATCCGTGACTCATTATTGTTTTTCAAATTCAAGTTTACTACATTGGATGAAACAACTAACCGCTTCTCAGATGAGAATAACTAAAACATTGAACAATAAATAAAAGTATTGGGTTATGCATTTAATTTATCTCCTCATGAAAGTGTGCACCCGATCAAAATATATATCAGTCAGCTAGCTTTCTTTCACAAAGAAGCTTTGGTTTATCTTCTTTTGCATTAAGTTAAATATGAAGATTTTCTTTGCAGTTCAGAAGGTATTTCTTTGGAGTCTTCCCTCCCCAGTTAGATGTGGGGCTTGGAAATGGCTTGCAGAAAATCGAAGTTCCGACACTGAATTCATAGTGCTACTACATTCAGTCTAAATTGAGCAAACTTCTATTAAATAAAAGTTACTTTTAAGCGCTGTACACCGCCAGAATATTTTATGAAACTTTCGCTGAGAAGAAACCTACATGGTCTGTTTTATGGAGGCTGCTGACTCAAGAAACGTCTAGCCGAAGTGCATCGGAGCTTCTTTTCTTCTGCAAGGACCGATATAAAAGTTACAGTAAAATATTGCGCTACTCGTAATTCGACAAGAACATCGCAGGTGTTGAGGAAGACCGAACGTTTCCAGAATATTCCATGAAGGAAAAAGCGTACAAGGCTAATAAAATTCACAGAATGACCAGTTTCGACGGAAGGAGTTTGATAGAATTTGTTTTAGCTTCGGGCCGAGTCGGTTGAACTTTCAAAAAAACATGTTTCGGTAAAAATAAAACTCACAAAAAGCGGGTCGCTCGTAGGGAGAAGTTTGAAAGTTCTCGCCACTGTGTATACTATTGTTTATTTGCATGTGGCTACAATAGTTTAGAAGAAATGCGTTTTGAAAACTACATATGCTGCAGCTCTATAAATTATTTGAGAGCTATACACCCACGAGCAAGAGCACGGGAGATTAAGAAAGCTAAATTCAATATTCCTTTTCATGTGCTCAAAATAACTTAACTCAACAATTGAAATTAATAAATTTAATATAATGCCTGCTAACCACGTCGAGTCTTTACATATTTGTTTATATTTTGAAACATTTTATTTAATTCGTAATTCAAGTGCATAAGCAATAATCATTTGCCATGAAATACTGCAGGCTCACGCTAGGAGCGTTGTGGTCAGGACACTTATATACGCATGTGTTATGCCGTCACATGACGCGAGCAAGTGCTACATAACACATAGTTACACAAAACACAGTCATGCTCACTTATGTTTATATTTTGAATAATTTTTTACGCGTACAAATAGGTTTAATCATTGATTTTTTTTTAATTTACACTGAGATTGTTTTTTCATTTTGTCTATGTAATATTTTTGATGAAATTGTTTCTCAAATTCACAATGTTCTTGTGTGATGCATTTGTAAAATTGAAAAAAAAATCAGTGAAACAAGAAGCAAGTGTGGATTCAACTCGGCGACAATAAAGACCTCATGAAAATATTTGTATTTCTTCATATTAATAAATTGGAACAACGTTGGTTCGTTTGCTAGAGCTGAACTGTGTTTTCGATGCAGTGAACCAGTCCCGATATTATCAGAGTCAAGAGTTTCTTCGTAGCATCGCTTTTGTACGTTATGGTTTTAAGATTTCATTCACTTAAATGACGAAAAATATATGCTAATTGTTGAACGCACAATATGAATCAAAGTATCTCAGAATAGTATTTGAAATAGTATTTCAGGAAAGCGCATTCTTATTAGTACTTGTAGAAGTCAATTTGTTTCATATAAAATAATTTTATGCATTCCGAATTTACGATCGCAGATAAAGGCCATTTTGTATTTAAATTCGTATGAAGTTGTGCACGTGAGGTAGCATGAACTGCAATTTTCGATGAGTTTTATCTCCAACTTTTGAGCTTCGTTGCTGGCGCTTACGATGCTGCCCATGCATTCCTCGTCCGATGCGCTGGAATGTTGCAATCTCTGCCCAGCCGTCAATGACAATCGAATTTCATTTGAATAATTGATTTCCCGGCTGCTGAATTCGAAGAGCTTTCCCGGAACTGCGAGCAAAATTAAACGTTACCTGAAGCATCCTACAAACTTGCTGAACATTCTTCACGACTTCCTTGCTCCTCGGATTGCCATGGTTCATTTTGATCACCAGGCAATTACAATTTCTTATCATTTACATCACGTCAAATTGCCCTCAAATCGCCATAATTCTACACCAGGGCAAAGTTATCGATGCGCGTATAATTGGATCAATCAAGCACAACAATTTGAACAATCAACCCAATTAAGGGAGAGGGAGAAATGCTGGCCTTCAAATAGTGGTCTTCTTCCATACATTGATTTATATTGTCTCTTATATAACGGGAGTGATGAGAGGTTTTCCGTTTCTCTTGGTATCACTTCGTCCAATCATTCTTTTCAGTTTTGTTTGTGTGATGAAGAAGAGATTTAACTATGACGTTCACCATACCTTCAAAATAGGAACAAGATTATTTGTGGAATGAATTTCTGCAGGAAAGTAACTTCGTCGTTTGTGAAATATTTGACAGAACGCACCGTTTTCAATTCAACGTACGTAAGTCTTAATCCGACATACCTTCAAGCAGGTGCAGCAAGCATTCTTGCAAGTGTAATCGAGGACGACTATCGAAGTTTGGGATTAGAACCCAGTTCGTGGGAGTTGATGTTTTGAATTTTATACTTCTTTGTCAGCAGGACGCCTCCGTGAATGCCTTCATTATGCTCCAGATTACCGGCACCAGTTTGTTTCAGGTCGATTCATTCTTACTCATCAAATTCGTTGTTGATCACACTTTTTAGGAATCAAAAATAGCTCAATATCGCTTGAAATAATTTAATTCAAATTACTTGATAAAGAAACAAAAGTAAATACATAAAACTGTAGAATCGACACTAAAAGTCGGACTAAAAATTATGTGAATTTCTTAAAATAATTTTTGAAAGACTCATTATTTTTAAAACGAAAAAGGGAATTTAATTTATTCTTACATAACAGCTGCAAGCCGAAAACTAAGTCTGCTGAAGTTTACTCTAGTTAGCACTGAACGCAGAGCGTGGGAGGTGACCACCAAGAAATCAATCATTTCAACATGACGATCAGAGTTTCACAAGTACAATTACGACTCATTTATAATAAAAACTTATCCTCCTCTAAGGCTCTAAGTATACCTACGATCTCGAGAAATAACTTCAAATCACAGTGGAAGTTGCTCGTGGTGTTGAGCTTTCCAAATACAGTCGGGTCGTGAAGTTACCTATGGATTCACGGGGTCGCCTACAATACATAGAGACACTCGGTTCTATTCATCTTGAAATTATCTCCAATTTCATTTGCAGTAAATATTAATACGCTTGTACCTTCATGTCTGCTGATTTACTATAGGTGCCAGCACACCTTCCATAGTTAATAATACACAGAAATTTTTCAAGTTCAAATTATAGTCCCGCATGAATTGATGGTAGTAAAAATTCCTCGATGTATAGGTATGTAAATGATTATAAATTTTTTGGAACACATCATTGCATGAACACTCACTCGTATGAGTACGTCAAGGGAAGTACTGTATGTTGCCTGGAGAAGGCCTCTTATATCGGATAGGAGAGTTGATAAATGAAGAAATATATATAATTTTCTCAAAGAAACGAAGAATTCAAGTTGCTAGGCTTATAAAGACAAAAGATTTTTCCACGGGTTCCTTATGTGTGTGTCCCGATTTTTAACGATTTGGCAAAACTTGTGCAGTAACAGCTGAGAGAAAAAAAACCTATCATATGAACGATTTTCAATCTATCAGGTAGGAATGAAAGTTTTGTCCACTTTTTTCAAATAAAAATTAAATGAAACGCAATGTAGAGCCATCTAATCATCCACATAATCACCATTCTTACCGATGACATCTTTCAATCTTTCTGTGAGCGTTTGGATACCTCCTTCGACCTTCGTAGAAGACTCGCTTCAGCAACATTTACTTTTGGTACTGTACAACGATTGGAGTTGTAATTACGCTTGAAATTTCACTCAAGGCTAACCAGAACAAGATGTCTTTGTGTCAACGACCTAGGTTTCCCCATGATTCGCTGAGAGGCATGTTTTGCGTTTAAAGGTTAAATTGTTTTAAAATAAATGTGTTTAGTTTTTACGATTACTTGGTAGAGTATTGACTTTAATTTAGATAGTTATCTTGCACTTCTGCCTAATCTCCACCCTCTTAACAGAATGGTAAGCACTGCAAATTGTACCTGTATTGCTTTCTCAACTTCAACTAATTTATGTTTTATTAAATTCATCCTGATGTAATCTCTATTCATAAATAGAGGATTCATGAGAAGAAATGTTGACAATTGAAATTTTTTACTTGAAAACTGTTTTCACAATTACATTCTAGCTTCAACTCAAAAAACGCTGTTGTTTTTGGAGGCCAAAGCGCTCAAAACGAATTTAGGGCAAAAAATTCAATGTTGGTTCATTTCGTCATGACATCGTCGGACTATTAAGTTATGCCTAGCATTAGCGCTGCATACAATCTTCTTCGCAAATTTATTTATTTATAGACTTATTTTAGGGCTCCTAGCTCATCTCCGAGGCACAAATACACGATTCCACTATTTTACTTCATTGATGCTATAATATTCAACTTATTTTATTCTGTCACATATGTCTTCAAATAAGCCCCTTAATATATCACACCTATGTGAAGCAGACCTAATCAGATAGTTATCAACCAACTTAATTATTGGACAACCAATTCAATTAAATGGCCTGCTGGTTTTTCTCGTTGGATATCAGTTTTGAAACCTTTTGTTGAATGCAGTACCTCAGCACAAAATTCGTGTTCACGTTTGCATAAAGGAAATAGGCCTTTTGATTTTTCACACATATACATTGATTGAATGATTGATGCCGTTAGGGTGCAGTTGTCGTCATCATTTTGTCGGGTAGGAGACAACAGTATGATAAATAATAGCAGGGGTTTATTCGTCCTTGTGAAATTGATTCATTCAGATGAATCCGGTTTTATAAATACAAATTCTTCATGAGTTTATATGAACGAACGATTACTCGAAGAAATAGGTTAATATGAGTCAAATTTATTTTCATTACTTGCATTGTCTGCGTATTGATCCTTCGTTTCGTATTTTGCCGAAGTACGAAAACTGCACTGCTTAGACCCGTCTTATTTTTTAATTTAGTTTAAAAACGGATATCATTTTCATGAAATAAAACTAGATGCGTATGCTGCGTACACGAAACGTCAAAAATCAACGATTGGGAAAAGGCGTTCAAAGATTTTCGTAGCGCTTGACAAAGGGATGGAACTTTTTCTTTTGCTTGTCGGAGCGCTACCAAACACAATTCCAAAACCGAACAAACTTATCAGCAGCTTGTCAAAACTTTGGAAATTTTGAAATCCAACCAGCCTTGTCGAAGGCGCTTGAGATCGCTTTCTGCCTCGAAGTAGCCTCTGTAGTGAATGTCATCAGTCGGTGCAGCACAAAGATTGTCAAACTTCTTCCAAGTGCCATCACACGGCCTGTAGAACTGCTAAGAGATGCTGAGACATGTTTTAGTGCTGCAAAAATGGCCCTTCTAGTCCCGACCAATGAGCAGTCACTCTCCTAGTGTTCCAGTAACTCCAAAAATTGTGTTTATCTTCACTGAAAATTGGGCTCCGGTGGTAGTTAAATTTACCGCTTTCTAATATAGGTCAATTCCGTGTTATGTTACAAAATAGGTGGCATTTTCAGAGCATCGAGCGTTTTCATCTGCAGGCGTTACAATTATTCACCATCTTGCCACAGAATTCAATGTTTTACATCGCTTTTTTAGCTATTTTGAAATTCCTGTAGATATAACGCCGGAAAATTTGTCTGAGGAATTTCGATGGGTATAAAGATATTAAATTTTCAATTTTCTTACCTCAACCTCACGTCAACATTTTCAACTACTCAAAAGCCACCAAAACAACTTCATGTGACCCAAACGAAAGTACTCCAGAAATCCGAGTTTTTCCCTGAAATCGTTGGCATGTTCGAGTTCAATTCGGTGCAGATTTGGTGGCAGAGCCATCAATTTTGCGGCGGACTGCCTTCAATAGTTTGTGTGGTCGTTTGCCAAGGAACTTTGCCGATTGTCACTTCGTAGATGCTCCTGCTCGAGCTCAGTAAAATAAGGTCGACTTGCTCCGCATCTTGAAGTTCGATGAGCCATCAATTTAGACAAACTTGTAGCCATGATTTTCAAAAGAAAATGGAAGAAGTAAGTGTATTTTAGTTAATGAAATGAGAGGAATTTCGTGCGTTGAAAAGAGTATTAGGAGTTTAATGCCACTTATGTGGTCACTTGAATGTGAGTGGAAGAGCAGCGAGCCTCAGTTTCTGCTACCGAAATGTTGAGACTAGCCTCAAAAATGATGGAGTAAGGAAAGACGCAGCGTCAAATGGTCAATTAATAAGAAAGCGTGATAAGAAACATAGATCATATTGTTTCGTGGGGAAAAAATACAATTTCTCACAATCACTCCCCCGACTCCCCGACGTATAAACATTATATGGTCTCACAGTTTCAACAGCAGTCAGCACCTCGAAACGATATGAGGCGCAACGCTCCGTCCGCCCCTCAGCCAGCGCGAGGGAACGACCGTAGGAGATGGACGCGGGAATCATGATCTGAGTGCTGATGGCCGGGCTAGACAAGGGTGAGCAGCGGGCTCCATAATCGAGATGGAGATCGATAAAGCGCGCCTCTAGAACGTGAGCAAATCTGAGCCTTGGATTACGTCTTTCATATGTATTTCGGCTGTACTTGAACGTTCCACTCTGAACGCTCAAGGTTTTGAAGGCTTGGCTTACAAATTCATTAACATTACGGTGACTAAAACGCAGATCGAAAAAGTTCTCCCCAGTAAATGTTGATGGGAATTATTATTTTATTTTACTTTACTAATTAATATTTTTAGTACAAACCGGCTTGTAGAAAGTGCAATATGTAGGATATCAAGAAATTCTCTATAATTTTTCTACCATTTCCCCTTTTTACTCAAGGCTGGAAAAAACACGTTTTAAAAAAAATCAGCTCACTGATTTTTTGTTTTTTTATTGGGTTTTAAAGGGTTTAATTGGGTGTTACTGGGTTATATTAGGTTATATCGGTTTGTATTAGATTTTTGTTCTTGTTATTGGATTTCGGCATCTTTAATTCTACTCATAAGTAACTTTTTAAATGCACACATATATGATTTGTGAGCGCAGTTTGAAAACAGCCTAAAAGCTGCTCCAGTCAACAGCAGGAGCTACCAGCCTATCATGAGTATTGTTTGATAACTTATAAATTTCTGATTTTCAGGCGCTATCAGTTTATAGGCATATGAAGTCAAGTGTAACATGATACTACAGGCTCGACACTTGCATTAGCCTTGTAGGCCTACTATTTTCCTGTCTACAATATCTTTTTCTTCTGCATTAGCTCCAACTACAGTGAAATCAACTGCTCACCACCATGAAAAACAGAGTAGAACTTTTGAATTCCTTTGCACTTCTCCAGAAGACAAAGACAAAATAGACGTTCAACTGGGAAAAGGTTTCTTTAGTTCAAATATTAATGCTGATGCGACACAAAATAAAGAGTTCCACTAGTTCTTTTCTGTGATGCGAACTGGGGACATACTGCCAGACAATACCGCCAATCGGCATTGTTCTGAGACAATGTTTGGTGTAGGAGGTAAGATAGGGCTATTAAGACCTATCACTGTCAGGAGAGATTTCCACACGATAGTACAGATTGTGTTACAAAACCCATAGGAAGTAATTACGGTTCAAATTAGATTCAATATGTTAAGTTTGAAAATGGTGCCTATAAAAATACAATGAAACCTGCAACTTGCCTTTCTTAAAGGTTTGTGCATTCATATGTGACTAAATTAAAAAAACACAAGACGAGTGTTTTTTTTGGGGTTGGTGTTTTAATACCAATGCTTGTTTTATTAGGCAGGAAATGAATAGAAAACCTGATCGAGAAGAAACGTTGTGCAAGTTAACTCAACATTTCAAACACAGGCTTCCTTACAACACAAGAATGTGGATTGAGCAAATTTGAGAACAGTTTATTCCACTGAAGTTGTAAAATAAATTCTATCAATAGCTCATTCGGTATTTCGTAATTTTTTAACTGATTGATACTTAATCATTTAGTTTCGAAGGGTGAGTACTTTGCATATCTGTTAGAGAGATGTGCTCAAGTTTACGATGGCAAATTGTGAAGGAAATAATAAGGGAAAGAACCCGCATCGATGTCATCCGTGGGAATGACATACCGTGAAAAGATGGCTTGAAGTAATTTCTTGCTTTATGGGAGGAACTTTTCAACACCCAAATATGGTATGCAGTGACAACAATCACAAATTATTTTCAAACGAAGAGCTGCTTGTGCAAGATGGTTCAAATGGGTTGCGCATTTTACCATCGGATTCATTGCATTCTGTCGCGCATTTTAACTATAAAATTATTATTCCTAACTAGTAGCACTCGCTGTGGGTGCACCATTTATCATGTACATGGTCTAGAGTTTATTTACCTTACTTCTCTTCATCGAAGTAATCGGAAATTGAACATGTTGTGTATCATTATACGACGAATACAAATTCGAATCAGAATACACAAATAATAGAACAATACAATGGGTATGATGAAAATATCCTGCGGAAGTCCCAAGAAGGATTCAGTACCTTTAAGAAACAATTAGTTTTTGGAGGTTTGACCCTTTGCCGATAGTGCAGCTTCCAACTGTTTGAGGTATTTACTTAATATCATGTTATTGCAAGTAGTTGTATCTTGACCCATATCAATTGGAATATTCTCTTCAAATTTATTGTAATATTGGTGTTTATTTTCTGAATCCTTAATTTCAATTTTTGCCTCAGTTTTCGGGTTCCCCAATTGATTTGAGGTAAAATTCACACTACCTATGCCGTCAAATAGTTCCAATCAAAATGTCTCTCTTGTTGAGCCAGATCGGAATCGCTCATTCCCAAGAACATCTTCTAATGTTTTTTACACACATTTTTCTCCAAAGATCGCTAATTATTTTGTAGTACAGATCAAGTCACCCCAAGGATTCATCTTTGTTTGACGGAGCGGATTTTTAGCTTTCTTGTTTTGAAAGTTAGCTAGGGACTCTGAACGTGGTAAATTTGCAGTGAACGGTTAAGACGAACGAGGGCCTCTATCTCATGCTGCTCTAACACTTTCGTAGGCCCACTGAGGGGTTGGAGAAAAGATTTGATTTCGCTGAAAAGTTATACAACATTCCTGTCCCCCAAACCATGTTAGAATGTTCGAGGTCTAATTTTTACGACCTTAAAACTATTTTTAGAGGCCGTGATGGACACTGTTCGAGGCGATAATCTAACACTTATGACGATCTCATTGCTATGCTTTACCATTCGTGTATTCTAACCCTGAATTTTAATTCAGCGTAGAAAAAATCATTAGAAATTATACTTTTGATTAGTTTGCTGCTGTTTAACTAGAAAATCAACTTTCGACGATGCACATTCCTACATTCTGTTAGAGAAATGAGCTTTCAAGTTTATTTTGCGACATTTTAAAGCTATCAATAGTTTCGGCTGAGGGCGTCTTGTAGCTCGTTATTCGTTTATTTAATTGGGTAATTTGGTTTTGAGTTCAAGATCGATGTCGAAAATCTGTGGATCTACTTAAAAGAGAAAACAAGCAAAAGAAAAACGATCACAACACGAAACTCCCTGCTATCCTCGTACGGTGAAAATGATATTCCCTCGTCTCTAAGGGTCTATAGCTGCTCACGCTATGTTCAAGGAGCTTATCACACTAAGTGCTCATTTAATTTGTGTTTTAGTTCTACGAATGCTTTTATTGAGGTGTCAATTTTTAATTAGTCAACGTTTGATAAGACAGAAACTAGTATAGCTTCGTAATTTACATCTTGATCAATTCTTCCACACGGTTTCACATGTAAACCTGTGAGAAAACAAATCTAACTAACTCGACTTCAATTTTCTGTGATTGTTTAATTCCTCAATCACTAATGGGGCAAAAAAACACTCTCCTCCCAAGAAAATATTTTTTTGCTATTTCTACGTTGCTTCGAGCAGCTGAAGAAGACTACGTAGATTGCATTTCTGAGAATAATTCTTTGGATAATGCCCAAACTGATTCCAGAGTAGAATACGACAAAAAATTTTCGCAGAGAGAAGCTGTCTGTGCATGTACGGCGTGTGCGAATCTGGAATACCGATCAATCGTTCGCCGTATCAAACTGAGCAAACATCGCTGGGCTGTGCAAACTGCGTATGTTGAAGGTAAACGAATTTGTTCGTAAAACTGTAGCACGTGAATGAGTTCAAAACCTTGTATTGTTTTCGCTAGTAAGCGTGTATAATTTTTATAACCTTGACAAAATGATCACTTTAGAGTTTAAAATTAAAAAAAAACATGTTTGTAACCTTTTATCATACCACAAGGCTAAAGTTAATTGCCTATCACAACGTCGGCCGATATTTTCCTTGTGCACAAGGTCGATCGAGAAATAAGTACAAGCTCAAGAATGCTCGGATATGCTCATATTTTCATTCTGCGATGGTTTTGGCTGTCATTACGCACATAAGGAGAATTTAATCGCTCATTTAATACGTCTCTCACAGAAAAATAATTCGGCCAGCGCGTGGAACTGAACCTTACATTTCTCAGGTCAATGACCAGATAGGCATATTTCCTTACTGCGCAACTTATCACGGGTCATCCATAATGTTTTCAAGTTGAAGAAATACTTAAATATTTTAAAAATTTCTTCAATTTTATTTTTTACGGTCCTGATGGTATCATTTGAAGCTGAAAAAGTGGATGAAATATTTGCTACTCACTTCACCCAGTTCAATTAATTTTCGTTTTACAGGCTATCTCAGCTACTTTGTCTCGGAAAGTACTACGTTGGGAATAATATTTTTCATTATCGTCAACTCCAAACATTTTTCAAGCCTCGATATATTTCAATAAATAATTTATGGGAGTATTTGAGCCGGAGGTTCGCTCGCCCAAAAGGCTTTTGCAGCCTAGGGCCTTCACCGCGGTTGCCCCATCAGGATCTATTAGTCGAACTGAAGTAATTGCGTTCATTACAAAGCCGACTCGATCAGCTCCAATTTATTGCAAGGACAGCCATTGCAAATAACCCATCGTTTTTGATTATTCTTAAAATAACATCCGTTCAATTTGCTAAAGGGCTTCTGACAGAAAAAAATTCGTCGACAAAATCCACGTCATTTGCAATACGGCGCTTAATTCCCTCTAATGCAATTCCGATCAGGTTCACCCCCGGTGTATTTCACCAAAAAACAAGTAATGGGATGAGCTGTACAGGATCATAGAGGTAAACTTGATGCTGTTTGTGTGCAACTGCATGGGAGGATGTGCATTGATCTGCATTATATTCAATTTCGTGGAGTTTGGAAAATTCAAGAAAGATTACGAGGCACCATGGTTTGAAGTGAGATATTCCAGTTTGCATTTTCTTTCAAAATCATTAGTTGCCGATGGATTTTGTTGCATAGTAAATTTCCTCCGGCAATTAGCATCTTTTGCTCTATTGAATTACTGATGCATTGTGAGAATGTCAATGAAAACGAGAAATAGTTGATATAAATTATTTGAATGAAAGTTTTTCAGTCGAGGATGTGAAACTTTAGAATTATTCACCTCATAAAATGACTATTATTTGAATATAATGTTAGGTTACATCTAACGAAAAAAGCGAGCGGGGAGAATGTGAAATACAGACAGTAGAAGTAAAGTTTAATAATACCACCCGAATATTTAACAATGCCGGTATAAGAAATAAATAATTGTGCAATGAAAAATATATTAGGCGATGGTGAACGATGGTTCTCGTTCGATGAGAGAGCTGCGTCGGAGACTCGGCCCGATGTATCAGAGCCGCTGTCGTCTCTCCAGGCGTAATCCCCGCGCCTTCCGTTAGTGCACTTAGGCAAGACAATGAACAAAAGTTAAAGCAAAGGAGTAAATACGAAGTATGATCTGAATTGCTTGGTGAATAAATTCGTTAAGCACACCCAAAACTAACCATGATCAGATACCTATAAACACCGAAACTAAATTTACACCCACCGATCTGATCTCAAACACCTCAACTAAATTTACACCCACCGATCTGATCTCACCTATCTAACGTAACACCCACCGATCTGATCTACACTTAAACTTACGTAACACCCACCGATCTGATCTGCACCTAAACCCGTAAATAAACACACCCCGATCTGATCTGCACCTAAACCCGTAAATAAACACACCCCGATCTGATCTGCACCTAAACCCGTAAATAAACACACCCCGATCTGATCTGCACCTAAACCCGTAAATAAACGCACCCCGATCTGATCTACACCACCGATCTACTTCTAACTAGTTAATATAGAGATTGATTACCCTAGGCACTATTATTTAACAGGAGGGAACGGAACACTTCAATGAGCTTCAGCCGAACAATCTAATGCTTACGCATTACACACGACAGCACTGCGACTTTCTGCTCTAATGACGAAGCGAAGTGTCTTCATGCGGTGGTGAGGCGATGAGGTGATGATGACGGGTGCGCACTCGCGCTCACAGGGTGCTTAGCCGCCTCCTCCCATGCCGACCGTAGTGCGTAAACAAGACCAGAGCACAATGAATGGACGAACGGCGGAAGAAGCCGTGACAGATGGTGAGGTAGCGGAGCGTCAGAAATCCAGGAGTTGATGTGCTGTCGGTGAAGGCTGAAGAGGGTCTGACGATTTTGGGCGCAACAGATCTGAGGTTGGATCTGCCGACAGTGCTTTGAGAAAAAGTCAGTTGGCAGTGAATGAAATGTCGACAGCGTAAATCGCTATGCCGGTTGTAAGATATAGAATTGTCAACTGTACTATTGAAGTGTTCGTAATTAAATTGTAAGGCTCTGTTCCCATATATCCGTTCACATAAAAAAAGGCACTTTTTCGACAACATCTAACCTTAAATCCAAAATTTCACTTAATTTATTTTGCTTATGCACTTTTCTTTAATTTTTTGCAGCTATAATGACAGCAATTTCTAAGAACTCTATGATCCCGTATCACATGATCTATAGTGATGCTTTAAATTTCTACCTCGGTGAAACAAATATTTACAACGGACAGAATAAGAAATGTAGGCATTCAGTTGAAGTTGGAGACAATTTTCTCATTTCCACGCAGATCTCGGCAAGAAAACACTTGAGTTACACTCGAATATAGGACTAGCACTTGAATAAATCAGAACCTAATCGGAAAGCCTGCGTCGTCGATTCCATACCCGTAATCAGATTCATTTAGCAAAGTGACGGTGTTCTTAGATGACAGAACCATTTCCCAGGCATCAATAGAGGCAATGTTCTCGCCGCCGGAATGGCTTCCAGTTCAGCGCACCCCAATGGCGCCGCACGCCTGCCTAACGACTTCGCTACCCTCCGTTGCGCGCCGCAGACTATGGCAAACTTTCCCTCGGTTTGTGCTTTTGTTGCCCGCCATTTATAACACATTGTTTTACTTTCTGGGCCACTCAGCGAAATTGTGGCCCAAAGTGTGGATTTCTTTGAGATCATGCTTTCTTTACACACCAAATGTTATTGCAACGGGGTTATCTTTCAGTTTTAATAAATGTTATCGTTTAAGAATATTGCGTTTATTGTAGTAGTGTGCCATCTCAGAAAGAATAGAAAATAATCTCTCAAAAACGAATGCATCGCATCTGCAGGCCTTTGTGATGAATGATGGCAGTCAAATCAACTGATGGAAATAAATAATTGTACTTAGCGTAACAAATTTTTCTAAAAATACGTTCAGAATCTAAGTGCAGTCTTAAAGCACTCCTTCTATTAAGCAATAATGCTTAAAATTGTGAGGTGTCTCAGCTTTACATTTCGCTTGTAGTTCGCTTCTCCAATACTGAACGTTCCTTAATTATGGTGTTGAGGTTGCCGCATGCAACATTCAGGTTTGTTAGCTTTTAGGTGAGGTTGTTACTATTGTTTTCAGGCTCTCGGATTAGAATTTGTATCGCTTGAAAGCAGGTATTTTTGTACTTATTGCTGAGCTCCTGAGTCATTTATAAATTAAACTTACTTTTTGCGCACTTTCACTTCACTACGAGTGACATTTTACTATTTTACTCTGGCCACAGACGTGGGGTCACCGTAGCCTAGTGGTTACGAGCGCGTGCCTTTACGGGATGGGAAGCCAGTTCGATTCCTGGCTATGCCAGCCCGGTGATTCTCCGTGTAGAAACAAGGGGGAATTTATCAGCAATCATTTCTTATTCCACCCAGGTGTCGGAAATAGGTAACGGGTCGACTGGGAGTATCCGTCATTGCGTCCTGGGGTAAGTTGTAGGACACATCAAAAGCAATGCACAACATAATACGTAGCAGGCTAATTGGATGGATCATGTTTCTACTTTGATCGCCATATAGAGTATCAATGAATTTTGGATCCGCTGGATATATTACAAACAGTGAGAAATGACTAAAACTTCAAAATAGGGTTTTAGTTGTGTTCAAAATATGGAGGAATATCGCTTTCAGTATTCTCCCACTATCAAATATGTATTTGTTACGGCTCCTTGTAGTTATAGTTCTCAATAATGGATCCTAAAAATGTCGACGTGAAAAATCGAGAATATGATCATATAGTTCTTCCTCACATATAATTCTCCCTCACGGTTTTTTGGCGTGGACTTTTTGTTATTCATTTATCCATGTTTGTATCGTGGAATTTGTTTGCTCTAGTAATTTAATTCAATTTTTGTATGAATTTACGGTCCTAAGAGTTTTTTTTATCGGAAAATGCGACAGTTCTCCCATGAATCAGCGGATGGACAAATTTAACTCGGTATTTATTTATTCCTTCTAGACACCTGAGTATTTTTCGAGCAATGCTATTTTAAAAACGGCCAAATCAGTTAGTATTTGTTTTTGATTTTCTTTCCCATTAATCACTTGTACTTTCGAAGTTTATTCACGTCCGCAATGAGATAGAAGTGTTATTTCAATATGACGAACACTTTCAACTAAATTTTCTCTAGTACACTGCAATCATTGCTAGTGTACTGTGAAGCAAGTACGAGGAGTTTTTTCAATGGCCCATTTTTCAATCATAATGAATTAATCCATTTTCCTGCACACAGGAATTATCTGTTGAGCAGTGACATCAATGCAGTTGTTAACTTCGATCACTTAGCTACCTTATTTTAAAAAATCAAATCTAAGAAATGAGTGAAGGAAATTAATATTTTAATTAATTTACTTTTTTCCATTGTTTTATACCTCTTCGTTGCACACAAAGGAAATTTAGTCTCAACGTTAATGTTTTTGTCATGCAAAATATCGTTTATAGCTCTCCACTATCATGAATCCCAATTATAAAGGGGAAGAAAAATTTTATCAACATATGACAATTGAGCCGCCTAATTTTCAGAATCACATGAATGAATTGCAAGTCAATTATTCCAGTAACAGCTGCTGACTTCTGACATTAGCTCAAGAAGCTGAGTTAACTCTGTATCATACGATCTGGAAAGAGCCTTAGTTTATATGGTAAGCATCACGGATTTACTGCCAACATGATTAAGCTAATGGTGAGCTTTTCCTGTCGTAAATTTCTTCTTAAACGGTGGAGATGAATCTTCAACTTTTTGTCAACGAAATCATGTGAACCACATAAAAATAATTTTAATGAATCTGTAAAGGTAAAACTTTTGATACAAAAAAGAAGGGTTAACACCGTTGCATGATGAAATGTGGCCATTGAGTCAAATATTATTTACATATATTTAAAGAGACGTACATGTGCCTGTAACTCTGTCGAATGCATCGCGGAGTTGAAGCAAGGAAACTCAGAGGTAATGTGCTCACTAAAGACGCTAGATTTCATTTAAAAGCACAGAAACTTCCTTTATAGATTATTCTGTATAATCAAAATTTCACCAAAATATCGCTGATTCTTTTATCATCTTGTGTCCCGAAATCTGTGAAATATCCTGAAATAAACCTGCTGAATTTCTTCATTCTCTTTAATGAAACAAAATATGTCGCGTATACTTTTCGCCGGTATAAAAATTACATTGTGACGCTGTGTACAGTATAGTCATGCATATTTAAATATAAATACGACTGCAAAGCTGCGAGAAAAAACCTTGAACTCAGTTTTGTTGTTGCCGTCCTCTCAATGTTATGTGGGTAAACATAAGCATACTGAAATTATTCGAACTCTGAGGAAACTTTCATGGAATATTATTCTTCCGTTCATTGATAGATTTGATGCATAAATTACTACTGAAAATTGGCAAAGGTATTGAATTGCGGTAAGGTAACATCACACGAGTTTACCTTGTACTTTTGCTTCCTTTACCTTCCTCTCAGATTAAAGTTATATATATTCCACTAATACTTAAAATTTCCTCACGCGGATCCAAGAAGTAAACTCATTTTATCGAGCTCGAAAAATCTGAAATGCAGGAAAATCTGAGGGTGTTTGCATTGAAATTGGTGCTCAGGCTGCAGATTTCAGGCTTTTGCACTCGCATGGCTTCAGCTGTTGCAGTTGCCTTGGATTTTGCAACAACTCAACACTCTCGCTGCCTCCAAAGTGCATCTGCAGGAGCCCTTGCTGCCGAGACCCAATCTGCATGAGAATGGTGTGTCGCACACCGCCGGCCCCACCGCCGCGATGTGCCGCGCATGCGCTCCGCCAACGCCGCTCTTTCTGCCTCAGATTTGGTCGCTGTTGCGAGCTCCATCGTTCCGAATGAAGCTCGCGAAATTTCTTAGGTATGCTGTTGATGAGAGGAACTTGAAGGAAGTACTAGACCAGAAGGGAACTTGATACTGACTAAATAGACAGGGAGCATGAGCACTGAGCCTGGAAAAAATGCGAAAACATCGAAATTCTATATTAGCATTGCGGGCAAAATTTCTCCTATCAATGTCTTACGAAAATGTCGCATTATTAAATTTTCAGGTTAAACACGAATGTTTAGCGACGTTCGAACATCTGAAATGATGTTGTTTCTTTATACGCTGTGAATTGAGAAAATTAATCGTAAATTTAAAAACACTGGAAGCTGATACGTCAATAATCACTTAATATGATTAAATTCATCACGGTTGCGATACCGTATATGAAGGATGTAAAATTATCACTCTGTGCTTGAAAAACTGCGCACATTCTCAACGCTAACCCTGCCGCCATTCTTCTCGTTGGTATCGCTCCACTTTGAGATAAATTTGACGTGCTGCGGTGCAGAGGGCAGGAGGTATGCATTTGAATGTATCTGGCAGCGCGTCACATGCCGTGCCCTCTATCCGTCGTTGTTGCTGGAATGAAGAGTTTATATCACGGCCCGGGATACACGGCGGGGAGATTTGAGCTCCCGCAGAGCGGGTTCACTCGTAGCAGATGACAGGGCCTGTCGGAAACGCTAGAACAGATATGGATTTGAACGTCGTTTCGCGTCTCACGTGATGGATCGAAATGTTTTAGAAATTTTGAAATATACATAAATACAATGCTTATGCGCTCCAGCGATAAACCTTGAAGTGGAACCGCAAGACCTGTGGTTTAAATTTTGACGCTGATAAATGAGTGACCTTTTTAGAACTGTTGTGCATCTAGATTCTGAGTGTCAATGGACTCTATTGTTTTAAATGAGCCTCCTTACTTTTAAGATCACAATTTTAGTTATAAGTGATGCCAGCAACGAACAAAAAACCATACTTATCTTCAATTGTTTGAGGATTCTGCAAGCACAAAAGAATCAAGAGAAAATCGAAGTTGAACACTAAGCCCTCAAGGTGGGGCTTATCCTAAATCAGGTTAACACGACGATTTGACAGAAATTTCACGCAGTTAAAAACTAAACACGAAGCGTGTTTTAGAGCGGCTAATTTTGACTGTTTGTACGTTAAGCTTTTACCTTGTTAACTAAAAGGACTGAAAGGTTATTGTAAATTTAAGTTTATTGATTTCGAAGGATTTGTGAAATCACGCAATATTCATCAGACGCAAGTTTCTGCTTCAATTTGACTCAACCGTCGTCAACGCACGAATTTTTCGTGTGTTTAGAGAAATCCTTTACTTACGCTTACGGTAGAAGAAAATCCAACGAAAAATCTGGCCTGGAACATTATTACTTCTTTGGTGAATTTTAAGAAAAAAATTTAAAAATCAGTTCAATTTCTCCCTCTTTCAGGGTAAATTAGCGTAAATTATTGTTGGAATGCTTGAATTTTAAAAAGTCAACGTCATCTGTGTATTTTTGTCCTACTTATTCGATTTAATATCTTCCAACGTAACATCAACATGTCAAGGCGCAGGGCAAAAGAACTTCATGTCTTATGTTGATCAAAACCTAACGCTTCTTGGAGAACCTTGTTTGCATATGAATACGGAGTCTTTTTCGTTTTATATTCATGTTAAATTCGAGGTCTCACTGCTCAGCACAAAAAAGGAGTAAAACTGCCAAAAAAAGCGACGCAGAGAATGTTGCTGCTTATTTATTTTAATATATTTGAAACTATCATGCTAAGTCTACACACATGCATGCACACAAACATTGTTGGTATAATCGGCGAGCTTTAAGTAGTACCTTCGCTGTGGATTTGCCCATTGTCTCTGATAGGAGTTTTATTGCGGGACAACGAACTTCATTCTGTACTCGCGTTATATCTTACTACAGAGTTTTACTTGGAATAAAACTGCTTCTCTGAGTAATCAGTTTCAAAACGGACTTTGAATCTATTTTATGAAATATTTCAACTCGAGTTCTGAGCTTAGAATGCTCAAGTCCTGAGCGAGCAAAAATGTAATCTCTAATTTATGCAAAAATAATTAACGTCAGGAGCCGCACTTTCCACGCCGAAGTTATTTGATTTCCACCAGAAACCTCGCACGCAAGCGGCGCTACGGCCGTTTCTAAACTAGCCCATGTTTTATTGCTATTTTAGCGTCAAATAATTTAAGATAAAACTGGGATTGAATTTTAGAAGTTTTGCGTTAATTTAATTTGCCTCTAACTGATAAAATAAATGTCTTTCAAGGCATTCAAAGAGGACATTGGAGAACAGTGAGTTGGTGTAAACAGTGGATGCTAACTGTTTATTGATGTCAGCTATTGAAACGTCGAATTTTTTGAGAATTTTTATAATCTTATTTGATATTAATCCACTCAAATTACATGTAGAAGCCCATTAAAGGGCTGAAAACAATCGCTCGGCTTTATGTAAATTAGGTTTATTTGCGGGTGCTATATTCATCATGTTCAACACTGGCAATTTTTTGATAACATTGTATTTTCTAATTCATGACTTGGAATAAACCGTGCAGAATCATTTTCAAACAAATATCTAACAAACATGTCCACTTCTTTCTCTGAATGTCTCCAATACCAGTTTGAAGTCAACTGCAGCAAAATTTTAGGACGTCTGTTCATTTATTTTGGTGAATGTTGATTGACGTGAATTACCGTAAAACATTCGCTAATTGTGTGAAATGATCATGATTGTAACGACAAAGTTGTAATAGAATGAGAATAGAATTAAGAAACCCAAAAAATTGCATTTTAAAATGATTTCAATACTAAGCTGTGTTGTGTAATACAGCTTTGATACAAAAGAAGTTGTTCGTCTACTGAAGTGTTCTGGTTGCGTGAACAATGAAGTGTTCTCATTATTTCTCGACGTAATGAGTACTATATGTATAATGCTTTGAAAAAACCAATTCTGAAACAAAGTGAAGTCATAACATGAAAAAGCTATGGTACTGATGACATCATAATTAAGTTATGAAAGTATTACTTTCCACTTTAGAGTTAGAAAAGTAATCCTACCTTACTCGCATTTTCAACATAGTTCCAATAGTAAGAAATCTGCCTTTAATAAGCCTTGTAATAAGTGCACGTACTGTGATGCAAGTTTTTAAATAAGGCAACTTTACCAACTCTACTTATCCTATTCCAAATTTCTATCATTATGACATAATGGTGATCAATAATTAGAGAACTGGTAAAATTCAAGCCAATTTTTTTACTAATATAAATTCATCAAAATCAATTCCAAAATGAGACGATCCAAACGTTTTTTAAGGCAACTCACATCATGTTCCATTAGAATTACCTGCAATTACTTCGCTGGACACATCATACTATTTAGTGCTTGAATGAATATTGACTAAAAACCTTCTACTGGGCGAGTATTACAAATTCTTTTAAATCGGGTGACACACTGCAACGAAGCAATTCATGAGTTACTTCTTTTGAACCAAAAAATAAATACCACTACAGCATTTAAAGAAAATTATACCTCTATCTAAAAAGCCCCGTGTGTTTCTCGAATGAAATTTTCTTCATATATATACGTAAAAAAATCGCAATAGATTAACCCTATCTAAATTTTTGAGAATACCAGTAAAACATTGCACACAATTGTTTTTGGCGTCCCAAAGCCTAAGATCTTAATTAAGCAGATGCGAAGTACTCGTATTTTGACATGTAGTTTTTTCGTTCACAGTGCGGTAATTGTCTATACCACAGCATCATCTTGAGTCTCGCTGACCCATTTCGTTCACACCTGCACTGTTTTCAATGTCTTTTAATGTTCTATAAACAGATTTAAACGAAATAAATTAATCATCCAGGCGTGTGTAAGTAATAAGCCATGCAAATACGAGTACAATAGCCAACTGCTATCTTCGGAAAAGCGAATAAAATGTGCATCAATGTTGATAAAATAAATTACTTTGCTTTTTCTAAAAACGAAATACATTAATTTCACATTATGAATAGAAGCCATGCAGGAACGTGACCAAAATAGAGCCAATATACTTTGTTAGGCTTCAAAAATGCCATTTGAGATGAGAGATCCTTAGGCTTCAATGCTCACTCAAAGGATTTTCCACATGTTTGAAAATGCTAAACTTTTTGTTATTTATATGCTTTCTTAATGCAATACCGCGAACAAAACTGGGAAGAATGAATACACCAAAAATGTTGTACCATTAGTATCTGCACAAATTGGGTACCACGATATAGAAATAGAAAACTTTTTAAAAGTCTTCCGTGCTATTCAAACACAGTATTTTAACGCACTTGCCACTTTACTGGAACTGTTATAAGCCTCGGAACTCGATTCCAGCTAAAATCCGAAAATAATCTCAATAGGCACTCAAATCGTATCTCGAATTTTAATTCCTATCAAAGTATTGACTGCACTAGTTGACAACATAAGCTCTATTCTACACGGTGATTCGAATTGATAAGGCAATTTGCCACAGAATGAAATTGATACTAGATATGTTACCGAATGTAGCCTTCGTGCTTGCATCACTTGAAATAAAAATGCTAAAACCATCACTGAATTCTGTGCCAATCCATTATTTGATCAATATGGCGGGCGACTAGATTAACTGCACGCGGTTAAACATATTTGTGTACCTTAGAATTGACGTTTCTGCTAAGATGCGCTAAAAGCCACTGAACTTTTTTGGGTCTACAACTAGCTGTGTTCAAATGTGTTTGTCGTGAAAATCACAACTGATATTTTCTTGATGTATCATTCGGGGTAACTTAGTTATTTTGAATAGCTTTATCCATTCGAATTACTCAGTAAACAAAAACAGTGTGTACAATTCTCAAGGCTTTTATTTTTCCTTCATCAGTGAGCAACCGATTATTGTACAGGACTGAATGCCCTTCGGTTACGGCCGAACCAACCTAGTGGCGGAGGCATGAAGGAGAGAATCCCAATTCGATGTTTCATCATTAACTTACAGGAGGAATGCTCGTCTCCTCTTTACCTCTTAAGCTGGTCTGGTATGTATAATCCTTTTCTGATAATAGCATTTCATATTACTGACCAGCCTTAATACTTATATTCAGGTCATTTAATTTAAATCGAATTTGACGGCCAAACGTTCAACCGTTGCTAGAAGTTCAAAGTCATTCTTTGAATAAAGGTTTAATAAGCCGAGTAAAGAAAATGCGGGTGCCTTCCAATTATTGTATAAAAATGCTAGTAACTTGGCGGGAACCAAGGTTTACCAATTGGGAGGCCGACTATCTTTCAACTTCTTTTCAGAGGCGGATGGCGACCTAACATGAGCAACAAATTTAATAAGTTCCGAATAACAGTTTCATGGGCAAACAATATCTGAGAAACTGAAGTTTAAGGGTGTTGATCATATAAATGAAATCATGCGGTTACGTTTTCCTTCAGCACTAAATAATCAAGTGTTTTACGGAATATACGGTCATCGGTCGTAAAGGCTTCCTCCTTCTCTTCTTCTTGTGTGGTAATCGTTCAAAAAAATGAATATAAATAAAAATTAAGTAAACAAATGAAAATTACGTAATGAGTGCCTGCACCGTATATTCGAAGAAAATCATCGATCTTACTAAACCTGGAAAATCGGAAAGATGGAATAACCCAACTGCAGTTCACTTTTTACCTTGTATAAACAGTTTCAATCAAGGTGATAATGGTCGCAGTAAATCCAGCATCAAATTTTTTCAATTGCACTGCCAGAGTTTGATCAAGGTGAAGTGACTTCGTCTCGGCCTCAATGTGTTGTTTAGCGAAAAAAAGGTAAGCAAATATAATCAGGACAACAGTAACAATTCCGTCTTGGTTAACGTCTGAAGCCGTCTTGCTTCGGCTTGAAGTTTATTCGAAAAGTGTAGGGTAATTGGAGAGGAAAATTAATACAGAAAAGCTAATCTAAGCAAGGAGGTCACTGCAGTGCAAGTGATTATTATGACTTCTGGAGTCGAAGAGGTCAATCAGAAGAGGTCTGTGAGGATTTGTTAACGAAAAAGGAAGAGTGTCATATACTTTGAGTCGCTAAAGGTGAATCCCTTGCTCATTTTATATTTTGTTTGTGGCCGAGGAGCTTATGACTCTCACTCTGCTTGTTCCTCTGTACCTGTGATGTCCTTGCTGGTGGTAAGCGTTACTCTTGACGATAATTTCCACATTATTTTGGTGTAAAAACTTTGATTAATGTGTCAATATAACACTGAATGTTCGAAGCAATAATTCATTTGTTTGTGAATTCCTTTGTTGTTTTAGGTATCCTTCATTTATTCGCTTCTCCTTACCCCTTACTCGAACGTTTCGATTCAATGATATTCAAAATTGTTAACTTGAACACGTTGATAGCGCATTGGAACGTTTGTGTACCACTAGGTAAATTGTGCATTTGCGTTACGGCACAGTTGAATAGCATTTCAATTATTTCACTACCTTTTTCAAAATTGATTTTAGCCTATGAGGTAAAATAGTATCGTGGAATTATATTTTTCACACTTTTAGAAAGGATAAGAATGAGTTTTACTAGTACAGTCGGTTTTCCAATTTTGTTACAACCTAACCGAACCAACCATAGCAACCGCCAAAACGTAATCAACATGTTAAGTAATTTCTTGCGATTTTTACGAGACTTACGGAAGTCTTAATGGCTCATGTATTCACAAGTATTTGAATAGTAATTTTATTGGAACCCTGTTAACGTTAATATTTAATTAGTTTTCTCTCCATTCATTTTCCTAACGGAGGAGCGAATCCTGCCAACGAACTGAAGACAAGGGAAGTCTACGGTCCAACACAATCCATAATTAAATCGCACGGAATGCGGAAGTGGAGTTCCAGACTTCACAGTCCAAGGAATGGCGATAGAGAAAACCAGAAAGTGAAGTCATACGTAAGGTGAAGCTATCCTAAATCTCTGCTACCATGATGATGCCATTTCAAAGTTTCTCCATGTTCACCTGAACTGACGTCAGTTGGAAGACTTGTACTGTACCTGTAACGATACTTACAAACGCAAGCTTTTAAGCAATGAACTACGAGTTGAAGCATGCAGCTTGAGAAATTTTCAACATCTTCAAGACACTAGTTTAGAGAATTTCACTGTGAGTTTTTTGATTACAGATTTTCCATGTTTGAAATAGGGGTTATCTCGTAAGCAGTTACGATATGTAATTGAGACAAAAAATAAAAATAAAACAAAAAACGAGTCAAACGTGGAATTTCTTCTTTGCTTTATAATTATGATCTAGTTTAGTGATTATTCATTATTCTAGCAAGAATCTCTCGTCTAAGCTAAGCAGAATAAGACCCCCAACCTCAAACTGAATTGACAAACATATTTTTCGCATTTTAAACACGTGTTCGATCGACTTCTCAAACTTTGCATTCATACCTCTATTCATACTGTCAAAGATAGGCTTCGTATTAAGTTTGTAACCGTTAAAGAAATAAATAAAAATAAGTTTGACAGATTTATAAATGCAGGTGCCCTATCTAGTCCTAAAGATTTCTCGATGCTGAAGAATTAGGCTCTGATTAAAAACAATTACGCCACAAAACCAGAGAAAATTAACGTCGTAGTTCTAAAAATATGATTATATTTCAAATGTCGCATTAATATTGTAATTCTCCAGCAACAACAAATTTTCTAAAGTTCTACGAGATCCCGGAACTCTTTTTTGGAAACTTGACAATTCAAAGACGCTGGAATTAGAAGAATAGAGACGCTGGAATTTTATCAGATGAACTTAATGGAAATAGTTGGTCCAGTGGCTCTAAACTGGTGGTGCTTTATGGATTACCTAAGGTGCATAAGTCTGATGAACCCTTTCAACCTACTCTCCCTGCCTGCAACACTCATAATTTCAAGTTACGTGTAAATCCAGTCTTCCTTCTACTGTAGTCAGTAATAGCGATGGTACGGTGGAGAATTCTTTTCGTTTCCTTTGTGAACTTTCCACAATAGATAATAAGGATAATTTTTTCATGTTTTGATATTGAATAGCTGCACACTAACGCAACTTAGATAAATCCAGAGAAATTGAGTTTGACGAAATTTTTTCGACGATGCTAATTATCGACAATGCTAATTTCACTAATTGTGATTGCAATTTAAGCAACTTTTGGAAATTTCCATAAAAATTAGGATCAAGTGTTATGTAATACTTATTCGGTTATTGTAAATACTTTTCACACACCATATTTATAACATTTTTTAAATTTCTTGCCTCTTAAATTGAAACCTACCTATGTTCTACCTACGAGACGTCAATGTGAGACATTTTTAATGTTCCGATCACCAGGCCGGGCAAATGGGTTTTAGCCATATGCCAATAATATTCATCCATCCTGGCAATAGTTTTACGGTATAAAATGAATAAAATAGTAAAAAAGCTTTCACAAGGCTTTTGGTACGAAAGTCAAACTTTCATTTTACGTATTCAGTTTACAGGAAACTCACTTCCGCCTCTCTCCGTATCGATCAATTCATCCGTATTCAGATAGATTATGCCAAGTCATGTGTTAAGGCATTCCTATACAGAGCTTATTGCACTTCGAGTTCGAATAAAATGTTCCCCGAAGAAATACACTACCGGCAAAAAATAATCCGGACAAAATGATTACCCAAAATTTTTTAGCCATCGAATAATTGAGAAATTTCTTGTCGACAAATTGTTGCTCCTCCCACAACTTCGGGCGTAACAATGTATTATAGAAGATATTCAAGATATTCAAGTCCGTCGTTCCTGCTTTACTTGGCTGCTGAGCAAGATTTTTAATGCCATGGCTAGCTTTTTTGAAACAACTGTTAAGAGCAAAAAGTTTTACCGCTGCCTTCTGTTTTATGGCACGCAGTCGTATTCGTTCTGTTTTATGGCTCCATGTACGTACATCGGTTTTTCTCCTTGACGGGGTCGAAGACGCGCACTATAGCGTGACCTTGACGCGCTCCGACGCGCTCCCCCTATATTACGAGTCAGCTTTGAGCGTTCTTCTGCGTGAATAGTAAAAGAGTTCGTTCATGGCTTTGCTCGAAATGCTCTCGTAGTCAAACAAAACATTCTAACACTCATTGATAAATTATGATGATGTAACTGATCGTTTGTTTTGAATCCGGTTCCTCTGAATCATCAGCTAATTAGCTTGTTGTGTAAGCATCTAATCTGTATCCCGCTGTTTTGGCGAAACAGAACTAGCAAATATATCAATTAAAAGGGCTTAAAATAGAGCTACAAAAGCTTTGGAGTCTATTTAAAAAAAGACTTAGTATGAGAAAAAGAAGAGAAATTTATAGAAAACGCTGCCGCGAAAAATTGCCCTATTTGACCTTTTACGTAGATCTTCTACAGTTTTGAAGGTACGGGAATGGTAAACATATCAATCGATATCGGTTAAACAATCTAGAGAGGCATTGAAATGTTTAGAAATAATTTACATTAGGCATATATAAGCAGCACAGGCACGAGGCAGCCGGCAGGACGCTGTGCGGGCCGAGGGAGCTTGGAAAGCAGGATAGGAGGAGAAGGGAGGAGTACGTAGGGGGTAGCGGCTGTGTAAAGAGCTAGCTCGAAAACTACACATAGTATCCCACGAGGGCAATTTGATTGTGTAGTAGAGAAAAACAATAGGTTAAAAGTAACTACCAACGAGTAGGGGAACTATGGAAAATATGCATCTCAGAAGAATATGTTAGAGGGAAATGCGCGTAGCAATACCAAGTTTCGTGACGCAGGGAACACGTCAGAGGTGACGCGTGAGAAGCACCCAATCGCGAGATGCCACGTCACTAACAATTTTAGCGGGCATCCCGCACCACCCACGATATGCGTCCTTTGTGCGGCGGGGGTATATGAGCATAGCAACGCGGGTACCCGGTTTATTTCTGCGTGCTTCTGACTAAGTGAAGATGTAGGCCTGCATGTGCCAATCTGGGAGGTGGAATGATATTCCGTGTTCTGTGCTAGGAGCGTCTTTGTATTTGTTCAAATACCATATTACAACCGGGGCGTGTAAGCTTTATTGGCTTAGGCGGGGTGATTTCATTTTATAGTTAAAATTCTGGAACAAATGAGTTCTGTGGGTTTATTTATGATTCTCAGGCGGGAATTGTATTGCCCATTAGTTCTTTGCATTTTTATTCACTCATTCGAGCTTGTTATCAAACAGGACGCTTTGTAATTTGTTTCTTGTAAAAGATAAGGAAAAATTATCTCTCATGGAATTCATTTTGAATAGTATTCTGTGGTTAACGTAGTGAAATCAAGATGTTTGGTGGGTAAAATTCAAGAGGGGTTATTATCTTGCAAAAGGGGATTCATATTGAATGGGAGAAAGTTAATTCATCGTGTCGGGAATAGCCTTATTGTCGGTGGAAGCTTCGTGTAAATTCTTAAAGGTGAATTAATAACGATCATATCTCAGGGCATAGATAATATAAAACTGTGCATTGTTCACAGGCGGGTGGGCCGTAGCACCGCGACCGGGGTTGCTCTACACAACCGTGGTGCAGTAGCTGATGCCGGGCGTTCTCAATCGCGCAGCGGTTCCCCACCAGCCTGGTATCAGCACTAGAAGGAACCATGGATGCTAGGCTTCGTGCCTCAAAAGGCCGCCGACAGTGAATTAACTAGGGAGCGCTCGCAAGTAGTGATTGTGGAGAAGGCAAAGATGAAAGGCACGCTGAAACAGTGCAAATCCATTTTTGGCGCGCAGTGTGTAATATGAATTAGGCAGCCGGTGAAGTTTGATGGCAGAGAAATTTGAAACCGAGATGAGGGCGGGATACTTGAAATCTGAGTGGCAAACCGACACCTGCTATGAGTCGAGGTACTAACCTATGTTTGACACAACTATTCTTTCTATGTATGTGCTAATTAGAATATTTATTTCATGTGTCTAATTTTTTTTTGTGCGAAATTCGTTGTTTGTACGTTGCCCAAAAAAATTCTATGCAACGGATGGAAGTGTTGGTTCGCAGATCTTGCGCATCTTGCCTGAGGGCATTGGTGTGCAATTGTTGTGGCGATATATGTTTCCCTGTGTCATAATCCACGTGTTCAGTTTAATAATAAAGTGCTTTATCTTTAATGCTCATTATTCTCCATCCTTATTTATGTGGGTAACGTGCGAGCACAAGGTGTACATTATATTTATTTGTGGGGTTGAAAGTCCCCCTGCGTGCGTGTTTAGGAAGCCCCTTTTCACGTATCGCGACAGAAATTGGTTTTTGAAATTCAATTCACGTTGAGAATTATACGCAAAATAATTGAAAAAAGAGAAAAAAAGGGTGGGTTTTTCGGAAAAAATTCTTAAACTTCAAAAAATAAAATTATCGAACAACTGTTCCAGTTGATCTCTAGACAAGACATTTAGCTATCTTGAAAATATTTTGCCAGTTTTATAACTTCAACACTGTACGAGGAGAGACCTTTTCCGCAACATCCATTCTTTCCGTGTTTTCAAAAAACTCATATATCAGATAAATTTACGAAAACACACATGAGTTCAGAAACAAAAATCGCATAATTTTACACCTATTGTGAAAATATCTGAAACAACCATCGAAAACCCACGTTTTTTATATTCGATGCGTCCCCTTAAGAAACAATCCATAGTTCTATATCGCTAATGGTAAATAATTTGTTAAATTGTTTATTCTTTCTGTTTCTACAGCTGTTGATAACGGCCTTAGATTAAACTTAAATGTTTATGTTCATCAAACAACGTTTCCAAAATTTACTAAATTGACAGTCATGTTCATTTAAGCATTGTCTAAAAAATTTCAACTGAACTTGATAAAATTCATCTATTCATTTGTGCGTACGAAAACAAGAGCAATTTTGACTCCACATACGTACGGATGTACGCGCAACTCAACTTGGTTGAAAAAATGCACTTAAAAATATGGTACTGAAATTACTCGTATTTATAAAAACTTATTAATAATTCTTGACTGTGACGTAACGCGTAAGTAACTTCTTTCAAAAACTGCAGTCAGGCTTGTTGCATCTCCCATCACGCTGCGTTGTGAATGATTGAGTGAAATGAATCATTTTCTCTCGTTAAGTTTGTCAGAAACCTCAGCTATGATTAAGCAGCACTGTGAAGCGCACAGCTATTGCCGAATGCTATTTTTTCGTTATTTTATTCTAAGTAATGTAGTTTTGAAAGAAATGAAACTTGTGATAAAGTTTCAGTGAGACGCCAATATCTCATGAAGATCTATCAATGCGCATGAAACTTCGGTTGTACCTTGAGTTTTCTCACCATGAGTTTCGTACCATGAGTACCATGAGATTTGTACCATCAGTTTTCGAAAGCTGTGTATATCACTTAGCGCTGCTCATGTCAAATCTGCTCTGGATCTTTTCAGTAGACGCTCGAAGCAGTCCATTTCGTCACGATGATACCGTCTAATTACAGTATAATAAAGGGTCGTCTAATTGTTCAAGAAACATCATTGCTCAGACACTTCCGGATGAAGAGACATTCATTGCTGTAAAGTATCCACTATAAATGTTCACCAGGTAACATTTGCTCTATATTCTAACTTATCATATTAAGTATTCTTTCGAATCATTCCACCATGAGTACTATAGATAACTAGCACGTATTGTGTGCATGGCTGTCTCGACACTCCTACTTCACTGCTTCTACAAAAGCACGAATGCGCTTCCTTTTTGCATTTCTTTTGTCAAGCCTGACAACCATATGCAGTAAGTATACTGCTTACATCATCTGACAGCTAGGCTCACGTATCCTTGCAATGCGTTTTCCAATATTTTTGGATCTCATTCCGTATATTTTTGAGTGCAAACAATCATGAGTGCGAGATAAATTTTGCTTGGGAGCTGATCTTTATCAAGATAATTACAAACATCTCCAGTTTATCGAATTCAGATGACAGTACTCACAGGGCCTCATGAGTGAAACATTCTTACTTTCGGAAATATACAGTAATATTACATTTGCATTCATTTCATGAACGGCAGAATATTTCTAAAACATGTAAAATATTTATCTTTTAAGTTTGGAGCTTCAGTTTCTGTCGACTCGGCGTTGACAAACTCAGCTCAAGTAAAGTATTTCTTTTCTGAATAGGTTTCCTGAAAATTTTCTCCGACAAGTCTAATGAATGTCCAGGAATTCTCAGCAACGTATCTGCTTTCCGACGAGTTGTCGAAAAATTGATGCAAGCGAACGAGTAAGACGAGTGGGAGAAAGAAAGAGAGCGAGCACCTACGTATCGGAAACTGTTCCCTCGAAGAAGAGAGTGTCTGGTCCCCTCGCAGAGTGGCACTCGAGGTGCGTGGCGCTATTGGACAGCGGTGAGTGGGAGGGGTTGCGAACACTCACAGTGTGAGTTCCGTAGAACCGTCATGTTGGCGGTAATCAATGGTGGTCACCGGCGAAACAAAGTGCTCCCTCTCCTCGGATGGTGGGCAAAAACTCGCTCGATGGATCAATAACGTCTTCTTGTGCGGTAAAATCTTTTGCCGAGAAAGGTAAATGTAGGGGAAAACCTTGAGCAGCACAGCGATATGCATTCAACGCAAGCGAAGTAAAGTCAGCGTTGTGAGTAATAAAAAGGAGTCAAACATGGAGAGTGTGAAAGAATTATTTTTGCGTTGTTAACAAAACAATGTTTTTCACAAGGATGGAAATATTTATAAACTCATTGTTTTGAAGTGTCCTATACTCTTGGGTCAAATTGCCAAGAATGCAAGCGTGCATCGCTGACAGTGGTTTCGATTTAGTTTCAGCTGTGGATGTTCTGAAGCACGTTCGTAGACAAGGCGTAATAGGCGGAAAAACTAAGATCAGAAGAAATCGAGAAAAAACATTTTTTCCCATGATGTTCGTAAAATACACCTTTCAGAAGAAAATTCTTCCTTGTCATAAGGAAATCGTCAGTGCTATAACTTATCAGTGCTCAAAATTATATGTGACAGGCACAATAACTTATGCTTGGAAGTCGCATTATACTGTTTCCCGTGTTACCTAAGAAAATAGGTCATTCTATGAAACATGAGCTCGAACATTCAATGCCTTGTCATTTAGGGATGGCTTCCCACAGTCAGAACACCGGCGAGGGGACTGGGAACTCTCACTATGGAAGCCTAATCAATTTCTCATAAAAAAGGCATCCTGTCTCACATGACGTTGAAATTCAATAATGTACCATACTATAAATAATTTCCATGTGGGAGCGGTGCTCAGAAATTAGACGATATGAAGTCTCAGGCTGTGGTTAAAATGTATAAATATTTATAAAATACATGAAAATATAAAATTTAATTTTCCGCATGCGATCAAATTATTGAAGGTACCCAAAGAGGGCCTAAGAAAACTAAAGAAAATAAAAGAAAAAGAAAAGCAGTTTATTTCCTGCAGAGGTGATACATTTAATGTTTCACGTTTGTTTCTGAAATATTTTATTCCTTTTCGTAACCAGAGGTATTTTAATAAATATCTAAGTTGATGGTCGAACAAAAGATCAACAGAACAGCATCCAGTGTTTGAGTTTTTCTAAGTTTGGGAACGCTTAGAAATGATGTAATACTGATGAAGAGTGGTTTGGAGGACAGTCTTCACTCACATTTATGCATGAACTGAGGCTGTTGCGGTAGCTGCGAATGTTTTTTGAAATTAGGATGGGAGGAAAGAACCGATTCTGTTTCTAAAAACTATAGAATAACATATAAGAAATTTGAAATGAGTTTTTCGCGCACATATTCCTATAAATAACTCGTAACTACCTCATGACGTTTTCTCTATTTCACATTAAAAAACTTTAACTTCCTCCCAAAACGATACGGGTAAAGAAAAGAGTGTTGGAACGAAAAAGATTTGGCGTATATTTCAAACAAATCATCGCACAAAACGAATAGAAAAAATGAATAGACATGTAAGATGATGAGACATATTTCGATACTATTTATTGTACACTAATGTTTTTGATTTTCACCCTAACGCTTGTTAATTGGGTACCGTCACAAGATTTAGTCAAAACATGCAGAAATACTCTGCTTCAATTGAGAGACAGAGACTGTAAACAAAGAAATCTATTATAGTTTAGTAAGCGATGAAAACGTCCAAGTGTGAAAAAATAGTAGTTAAAGTACATGTCTCAGTGCACTTCTGCATGGTACTACGGATCTACGTACTTATTATTTGTGAAATATTCACAGACGTGCATTTCACTTAAGCCTAGCAACAAAAATATAGCGAAATGGTGTTTTACATAAATTAAGAAGTTGTTGGTTGATCAAAAAGTACGAGATTTAGAGTGAAAATGAAATTAACTGGTTTAGCAATTTGGCATAATTTCTCCAATTTAGGTTTTGGTTCGTAACAATAAGTGGAAGGAATTGAACATCATCATTGCTCAGAAGAAGGCATATAGAGGAAAATGGACATTGTGTTTTATGAGAGAGGAACCTCTCTTAAAAGAGGTCCATCCGTGTTTATTTAGGAGACAAGCTACTTGATCACTCTTCTTGAATTTGCATTTGCTTACCACCTTGGCCATAAAATTTATTAACATTTATGTTCACCATGAGAGAATGTTAGGTCTCCTCAGTTTCTGTCGCAAGTTTTGCTGAGACTTGAAGCACAAATTCGATCGTAGGAAGTGAATTTTTCACTTATTTTGATGAATTGATTTTATCATTTTTTAATGTCAAAATTATTTTTGTTAAGTTTTGACTGCGTCTTTGAATCGGAAATTAATTCGATGGGCTTTGCTTTTGTAGAGTTCGAGACTTATTATGCTCATTTCATGATTTCAGGCTGCTCAAGAGACTCTCTGGTTGTATTCGCACCTGGGTAATTCAGCCACAGAACCTATCGTCACAACTGGAAAATCATCTGCTTACCTAGATACTTTTGCGTTTAAGGTACTTAAAGGATACAATGAAAATAGATAAAAGCAGTGAGGCTAAGATAGGTCTTTGAAAGACACCAAAAAGTATTTTGAAGGAATGAACTAAACTTGTTATTTAAGCGGATAGAGTAAAGTCGGTTTGATAAGTAACTTTCAAAACGCTACGCGTCTAATCTTAAGTTTGACATTTCCTGTTAAATTCTCGTGTATTCGACACTGTAGAACGCATTGGTGAAATTGATCTACAGAAGTGTTACTCCCTTCTGATCAATATTACTGTATACCCTTTCAATGACGTTAAGCAGAGCGTCGTGAGTCCTAGTGTTTTTCCCTAATTCATGTTAATTTGATGATTTCAATTTGATTCCTTTAAGTGAGATGTGAGCTGATTTACTGTTAATTTCTCTAATATTTCTGACATGGCAGGTGAAAGACTTATAGGCCTTCTATTAGATGCTTTTATAGCGTCACCAGGCCCATGTAACGATCTAATTATTTAGTGGTTCCGTTTATAGGGAATGTATTAATCATTAATAATAATATATTAATTATTATGTTAATCATTGGTGTGGCAGCAGAAAAATTATTTTTAATATTTCAGAGGCTAATACTTTCATGATTTTTTTCATCGGGTATAAAAAATTTTCTATTTGCCGAAAATTGACAGGACGTGGTCTTCAAAATATCGTGGCCCCAGCAAATGAAGTAGGGCACGTATTCACATTTACAAAGTAATTAAACTGAGTGAATTTTCGTATCGTTCTACACCTCATAAATAATTTCGAACAATGGTTTTGGATTTCTGTTTCTTTCAGTTTGTAGTTGGTGGAAATGTGTTTATTTTTCTCATTGATTATATTCCAAACAATATTAAAATGTTTAAGATAGTTTTGTATATTAGTGTACGATCTATCATTTTGATTCTGAACGCAGATAAGTTCTTGTTATTCTATTCAGCTTTTGAATTCCTGCTACCTAAATAGCTTGTTTTGAAATATTTTTTTGCCAATATAATCCACAATTATTTAGATCCGATGTAAAATTTTCATTTGAATTTAAAACTCGACGGTCAACATCATCACGTTTCGTTATGCTTTGAAATTCGGCTGACCTGTGCACAAATTTTTCATGAAATAGTTCCAGCGAAGAATAACTCGATAAACGATTGATCATGCAACTGTATTTCCATGTCTCTTGTGTTATATTGGTTTGATATTCTACACAATGGTTATCGGTAAAGAACAGTGATACTTCTATGCTTTATTTTGCTTCCGTGCTATTTGTGATGGCCAAATTGAGAGGAGTCTTAAACATTTTAGTAATGCGAGTTGGGTCTAGAAGCATTTGGGATACGTCGAATTTATCCACAACGTTGTTTTACTGATTGTTTTCATTCATTAAGCTTACGTTAAATACCCTGAAAGTGAAAACAAAGACTTATTAGTGAGGGAATTTTTTAGGGGCTTTCTAAATATGTTAATTTTGAACATAAAATATGCGATAGCTGCCAGTAAAAGCTCACGATGACGATATCATTATGTGTACTTATTTGTACTTTGAGCCAGACAATTTTGATGCCCTCACGAAGTTAATTTGACAGAATTTAAAATATTGAATACATTTTTTTTGCGAAAACACAAGATCCACCCACTACCTTTATTATTTTTCACACCATTAACGATACAGCGCGTGATCTGAAATAATAAAGAACGAGCTTCGGGTTTGTGAATCGAACCATGTTTGGATGCATATAAAATGGCAATTTTTTCAGCGACTTGCATTGCTCTGATGTCATCTAGTTTATCATTGATGTTACGTCCGTCCTCAGATATGTTTAATTTTGATATCTGTACAACTAGGATTATCAGAGATGGTGAAATGCATCTGACATAAGAAGCGCTTTGTGATTTCATCGATTGTGTCAGCGTCGCAAAGGTTGTTAGTTGCCGTACCGGTAATATTAGATCTTATTTTTAGATGAACAATATTATTTCGTCACGAAAGTGATGCAAGTCCACCATGATTTCGGCGTAGTGCAAAAAACTACACTATTGTGGTCGTTATATGAAGGAACGTAATTGGAAGGTTATTTATCGAGAAATTATGAGTTGGGTTAGCTATTCTCTTCCAAATTTCACATTCTTTTCAAACGTAAATATTATTTTTTTTTTGTCTGTCACATGTGGTATGATTTGTGGGATGAAGTCCCCAGCAACATGATTGAAATGTTAGTCGTCGATGTTACTTTCCAGGAGCATATAAATATCGCCTCTGTTTTTGTCAGTAAATCTTGTGCAATGATTTTTGTTTACCTTGCTCTCAATTGATATTCTAAACCATGGTTATCGGAAAAGTACATTGATATTTCTATGTTTTATTTTGCTTCAGAATCATTTGTGATGTCCCAATTGAGAGAAATCCTAAAAATTTTAGTGGCGCGAGTTAGCAAATAAAATGGGATCGCAAATACAAAGGATCAAGGAAAAGAACCGTTTCAGAAATAGATTTGCTTTCAGCAAGCAAGTTATCAAGAACTATAGATTGAGTTGGAGCTTTACGCTTGGCGGCAAATGGTACGAGTTGGGGGCAGGCTACACTAGCAGCCACCTCACTGCCCAGGTCAGCCGCTCGCCGCTCCTTCCTCGAGTCTCCAAGCTGGAAACAAAGAATGATAATTAACATACATGCACTTATCCTTAATTTACTTAAAAAAGAATTAACGTTATTTATTTTAATTTGTTTGAAGAGCCACCATCAAACATGCGACCCATCAATATATTGCTCATAAAATGAATAACAGTGGTTCGAGCTTAAGAAATCTCCATAATATAAATGGCAGGGGTTCGGAAACTTTTAGAGGTTTGGCATGTCCGGCAAGCTTCCTCACCTCAAGGCAGAACACCTCAAATAGTAGATCCCCTGGTAGTGGATTTACGTCCGCCTGCCCCAGTCTGGTAAGAGGAGCAGCGTGGAAGTCGAACGCCTCCAGCAGGTAAGTACGGAGCAGCGTGGAAGTCATATACCTCCAGCAGGTATGTACGGAGCAGCGTGGAAGTCGAACACCTCCAGCAGGTAAGTACGGAGCAGCGTGAAAGTCGAACGCCTCGAGCAGGTAAGTACGGAGCAGCGTGAAAGTCATATACCTCCAGCAGGTAAGTAATACCTATGGTGCTCCCAGTAGATTACGTAGAATGGAGTAATAATTTAATTGCGCAGTTGACGCTGATGGAAGTACACGATTGTAAGGCTGCACAAAGTCTGGCTATTCGGTGCTAACGCATGCTAGAGTATACTTCCCATCAATCGTCAGTCGTTAAGAAGAACGGAAACTGCCGGGCCAAGAAATTGTTTCCTTCATCCTGCCCTTTATATCATGAACCTAAAATATATATTGGGTATAGGTATATGCCAAGCCTTTTCCTCTTTTCACGTAGAGGGTGGCTAGCATCATTTACATGATACTTTACAGGGAACCTAAAGTAACCTAAACCTAAAGTAACTAACCTTAAATGTTCTTAAATCTAGCTTAAGTCTAATAGGCGAGCTGGCAGAATAAAATAAACAAGGCAGCACGCCGAACTAAGGCTAGAAATTTGTACACGAGTTGGAATCAGAAAAATAAGATAGCTGATTTTTAAGAATAGTGACTATATTCAAGTTTGAGTTAAGCTGGCATGCATTCGTCTCTATACAGGAAAAGCGCTCATTGGTTTCATTGCGAACTGGCTCTATGTTTAATGACCGTTTTACTTCATTAGTTGTTATGACAACGCCTGCACGAGTGGGGCTTGATGGCTTGAGTGGGGCTTGATGATCATCATAGTTTGGAGGTCGAGATAGAGATAGGAATATCAGAATATTTAGCTTTTCAAGACAACACTTGCTCCCGTGGTTGCGATACATGATGGAGAAAGTGATGGGGAAATGCTGTTTATTTTTTAGTTTTTGGCGATGCTTGATCATGTCGTTTCATAGATAATTTGTCATTGAATATCTTACAAAGTTTTAAGATAGTTTCTCTTTAATGCACATTTGGCTGTGCCCTCGTAGATGACTGTATGTCAATGGTTTATAGATGAAAGGTACATGTCACCCTCTGCAATTGCAATATAAAATAGCAATAAAAACGCTTCTATTCTGAGTTTATAGTGAGAAGAGATCGATGGAGAATAATGCTTATGATTATCAGGTGTACAATGGTTACGTCCCTTGCTAGAAATGTTTTTTTTGATTTAAATGATTTTAAAGATCTTCTTTGATTCCTAGTATTACCTTTATTTACATGTACATACATTCAATATACTTACCATAATAAGTTCTTTCATCTCTTTGAGGCTAATGGGATGAGACATACATGCCGGTAGTAGATAATGTAATTTCTGAACAGGGGCATCAGGCTAATGGTGTCAAGGAGGTCATCGAAAGGCCCGAGTGGTATGGTTTGGATTTGACCCGAACGATCGTTGTATTTTATATCTGCAGTGAAAAGATTGTTTCCTATGAGAAAAGTGTCGTGGGTTCTAGATGATTTGACTTGAATATTTGAAATGTATTAGCTGGGATCTGTGGAATAAGATCAAATGAACCTAAATGCGACTACAATATGAAAAGTTGCTTAAATATAAGCTTAACATGTTAAGCGTCAAGAAGTACAGACGATTGGCTGAAGGTACCGACGGTTTTGATAGTCTATTCAAGTGGGACGCAGTGAAGAGAAGGTCACTATTCTCAATATAAATGGTCTGCAATCTTTTAATTTGAAGTGCTTGCAGTTATACATTAGAAGTAACATTCCTGCTCGTACTGTTTTGCACTCAGAAACTAAGCTTTCTTTGGCTCGTTATCTGAAAGGCTTTACGCCCTAATGTCGCATGATGTGTTATTACGGGAAAAGAAACTGGGTTTTGAGGGTTTTGTTTTCTGAATGCTAGGGATAGAAATAAAAATAATTTTATTTTAAAGGAATGCTTAGCACTGATCTCATTTTTCCATCGGCTCTGAACGAAATATTTACGTTTCTGCTATCCGCAGGCGATGAGCTATTCTTGACATTTATTTTTTTCTTTGACTGTGGAGCATTTCGAGCGTAATTGGAAACGGGGAGTTGTTTTTCGAGTGCTGCTTCCGCTGGCGTATCATGCTCTGCTGCGGGTGAGGACGTTGCTGTCGGTGTCGGAGCTTGATTGCTTGAAGCGTATCCTGAATCCTTGCAAGTTGTGCCCGGGAGGTTTTACCCGGAGATAACGGATCTATTTTTGCTGTCCGTATTGATGATGCTTTGAGGAGCGTGATGCTCTAATAGTTTTCAAAATTCTTGACTGTCTGAATCGCTACTGCAATTTTGAGTTGTAAAAGATTTTCAACTAGTGATTTTACTCTTCAGGCTTTCGGCTTTCCAAAGTTGCGCGTTACGTTTGAAGCGTTGGTATTTCAATTTTTACGCAAGCCCACATGCCAAGATGTGCTGGAAGACGTTATTTTTTCAGATGAAGAAGCTTTCCGAGTAGTTGAGCGAGTTGCATATGAATGCATTGAATATCCATATTTCATAATTGATGGATACAGGGGAAGAAAATTCAGGGGAGAGAGTGGATGGGTGTTTCAACAAACGTTTTCATGACAGAGGTTAATCGTCCTTCATATATTTGATATTCCTATTGCAATTCTTAAAATTGGTAAAACAGGGCAGGTAGACATGTTGATTCACGATTAATGCAATATTTACATTGAGGGCACAAATTTTACCTGAATGATATGTTCTCTCGATGGACGTGAACAGGGCTAAGAAAGATGAATAAACTAAAACAGAAATTGCAAGATGTAGCAAGCAAGGAATGAACGCAGTGAAGCGAGCCACGTGTACGAAGCAGCTGAGGTGTGCCTGGACTGTTTGGCGCACAGGCTGACGCTGTCGTCTCGGGCTCGAATTTCTTTCCAATCTGCTTGGGAAACATACGTTTCACTTCTTCTATATTGGTAATGTAGCTAGCTTAGTCAGTCGTTCATGAGACGTTATAGAGGTAAAGTTTAATTTAAACTGCTAAGCCATTTCCTGTCCTTTAAAATATATTCTTACCCTCAATAGCCCATGACACAGCAATTATTAATGTTGCAGTGCCTTTTTCATTAAAATTATTTCACTAAGGGGAAAATTCGTTTTACCAATTTTGTTCGTTCTCAAATTTTAATTATCTCTCAAGCTTACCATATTTTTCAATCAAAAGAACTAAAGCATTTGATGAAAAGATCTTAAAAGTCTATCATTTGTTCCAGAAATCGATTATGTATGGGAGAATATTCCATAATGAAATTCCAAAAAATTGTAACATCGTTCTCCAAATCTATCATTTTCATTTTATTTCTCATAAGTTGCTAGATTTTAAAGGAATGATTTATTCTGAGATGACACTGATCATCGCGAGACACTCTGTTCTCACAATTAATGGGGAGAGGGAACCGTAAGGGGCACGTGAACGAAGCATTATTTATTCATGGACTATGAAGAGAGGAAGATCATTTTCAAGATGAAATATGAAATGAGCTTCGGCATTTCAACACGGTGGTACAGACGATTTACTCTTACTAAGCAAAGTATCCTACACTCTGACCAGTAATCAAATGATAATGCGACGTGTGAATAACGGAAATGAAATAACAAGTTTATATGTTGAAAGTAATTTACACTAATTCAGGAGCTACTTTTTTTCAATACGTAGATATTATAAAATTATTGAATTTTCATATGTTTGTACCAATCAGAAAATGACTGAAAGTGAGACATGGTTTAGCAGTTCGTGAGCTTTTTTCCTTGAAATTGTTTCACCTAAATTATCATTTAAAAAGTACCACATTAAGTGGTTCGCTACTCGCGATACACGGACGAAAAATTTTCTCTTTCCGTTCAGCCATGGATTAAATGTTTTCAAAGTAGAATTCTTTACCATGGTTTAAATGTTTTCAAAGTAGAATTCTTTATTCTGTATAATAAAGCGCTTCAGTGCTCAAATAAACCATCTATTCTCTCACACCGGAGAATTATCTAACTGTTTTAGGAAATTTTGGATAAAACTTTTCTCGCTTGCTTCATCCACAAGACAAGATCTTTCGGAAATGATCAGTTAATGTAACGCACACTTTCTGTTTTCTCGTCTGACATCTGGTTGACAAAAATTTCCATCTGAAGATCCATGAAATTGTTTTCATCCAGTTTCGAATTTGATTAATTGAACGTTTCATTACTAAATCGGGGCAATATAGAACACCAAAAGCTCTACGGGTTAGATCTAATTAATTTATTTCAAAACTAAGTTCTATCATTTCTGCCAGAAGCAGTTTTTACGAAACAGGACATGGTAATTTCAAATTCCTTTGTTTTTTTCAAGCTGAGAAAAATTACCATAGGGTAAGTTTTAGTGTGTAATAAGTATATTCAGTTGTGTACAATGTTATGAACACTAAGAGAATTTTACTCCAATGGTCGCGTTATACCAATACTTTAGATCATCGAGTTTTCAGATTAGGGTATAGCCTTGTTTGTCCTCTACACATAAATATGGAATAACTCGATGATAAGTTCATACTGCAGGCAAGAAAAATTTTGATTCATGATTCCTCACATAGTTTATTGGATATATTGGGGCAATCAATATAAATTCGAAGTTAATAGTTATATCCCAGCGGTTCGATACTGAATGGTGAATTTCTGGTTCGACTATATCGTATGGACGATAAAACGTAAACACAACTTTAAATGTTTACAACATTGGATTAATATATTTCAGTTTCATTTCTTGCCTTACACACAGAGGTAGGTATCCTGATTGCAAAGCTTTAGGCCTGAGGAAAAAAGCGTCCAAGTCGTCTGAAAATTTACTATTAAATTTAAATTTTCAAGTGACTAAACCCATCGTTGGGCAACTAATAATGAAGCAAAGCATTTGCATCAACAACGTCAACGCGGGAACAGAGAGCTTAAAGGAAGTTCGAAATAGATTCGAACAGAGATTTCCTGAAAGAAGCCCTCCTTATAAATCGTTATAACTCGTTTTTAGAATATTGTGGCAATTAGCCTTAAACTTTTATCTCGTTCATGACATCATTAAATTATCATGTGCGACTCTAATTTTTACAACTATTAGTTATCTCATTATTGATAATATCAATTTTAATATGACCTAACGTTTTTAGGGAAAACATTTTTCTCCGCGTAATACAAAATCAGAATTAAATTATCGTCACTCACTGTGAAGTTTTTAACATTTAAAGTTCGGTTTACTTTTTATGGTCCATACGGTACGTGTTACACTATGATAGTCTTCTACAATTCAATGTGCAATTCATTTGAATAATGTAGCTCCCCTTAGTTTGTCTGAAATAGATTTTTGGGCATGTGTAGAACTGCAACATGTTCCACTTTCTTTTGGTATTGAGATAAAGTCAATACTCTCAGATATGGGGCATTCAAAAAATAAAACGCTTGATACAACTGCTTGTAGGTATTTTAGTCAAGCTTGATTTTTCTGATTTCTATCAACTGTTATCTAAACGATTTCATATATCTTCCGTGTATATTTTAGTACATGAATTAATTACGCAAACAGATGAACATATATCGTTGCTAGTGGAATGACAGTGAATCATTAAGAGTACATTTTTTTCGATTTGAACATGCTTATCTGTTTACTTGCAAATGGCATGATTGTTTCGAGAAGTACGATTATTAATTTTATGAATTGTTTTTCATGCTCTCCAGTTTTTAACAAAGTTGGCTACCGTCTGAGCGTTCATTGAGAGTAGTAGTAAAATCAGGTTTCTAGCGCTTCAGTAACAAAGACTATAACGCGCGCGTTCATTGAGAGCATTATAACTTAATAATCTTGATGACAGATAAACAAAAGCCTAATCTTCCAAGAGATTTCATATAAGTTTCTACTTCAACAAATAATCTTTCCCTAATTTCAGGTATAAAACTCGTTCAATTGTCTTCATACAAAATCTCATATTCGCTAAAAGCTACGATTTTACTGAGAAATACGGAAGCAAGGAAGTGTCCCGTGATCATCATTCAAATTAGGCGCCTTCCCTTAGAAGAAAATACCTCAAAGTACTAAGTGAACTTCACGGGCTCATGATGAAGAAGAATTACGGTCCGTGCACCGGACGTAAACTTGAGGTAAGCAGTCTCTGCAGAGGAAGCGAAATGGGCTCTTACGCATGAAGGTTAAAACTAGTGCTCAACTCTTAGACAGAATTTTAAAAAAGCGTCACCTTTATATGAGGATCTTTCATATTTTTGTCCGTGAATTACAACAATAAATTACATTTGTTTCGAGGGTGGCGTACATCTCAGCTAGGTAAAGCGATAATTTTAAAGCGAAGTAATAATTTTACACAATAGTAAATAGTGTAGTCTTTGTACTAATGTGAGAAAACGGTTGCTGTTATTCAAAACAAAAAGTTTGTATTTATTTCAACTGCCCACACGAATTTTATTCTTGTAACTAGGGCAAGAACTTTTTCCGTTACTGATAGAATATCTATTGAAATGTACTTGCAATTGAATACAGCTGAAAATACTCAATGTCATTCAATACAAACAATCAAACCCTTACACTTCCTTCTATTAGATGTTGGCACATTTGAAACAAACCCCACGATATTTTTCGAACAATTTTCGTCATATTTAAATTGCATCGTTTTTTCTTTCCATTGCCCAATTTTAGATGCATTTGACGTGATATCATATCAGTGAAATAAATGTTCACGGCGGTCACCAATGATTCGCTTCTGAGGAGCGCATTACCTCTCGGATCATCAAAAAGATGCACTGTGCCCTCGCTGGATTGCAATTGCGAATAAAGTTGTACACGTCCAATAAAAGTAGAATGAATTCTGCTGACATCGTTTATGTGTATCATCCAGAATGTTTGGTAGAATTATTTGTAAAGTATGCCATTACACACAGATAAAATTTGTATTTAATAAATTTTTGTCGAGCCGAAACTGAAGTTATTGACAAATTAATGTTTAATGAAATACATGGAAACAGAACATTTAATAAAAAAAAAGAATAAAATGTTAAAACTCTATTATCAGTTTTGTTTATTTTATGGGGGTAAAAAGTAATCGAAAATTTTGAAACTAATATCCAACCATGTATCATTATTTTGTTGAATACCCCATATCCACTTCCACAGCAATCAACCTATAACATACCATCTACTTAAATATTTTCAGGTTTCTTTAGGAAGGTTATGTTGTTGTTCTATAGGCATTCTCCTCAGATTATGGATGCATTAGGGAGTTCATAATGACATATTAACTTTCATATAACGGAACCAATTTCTATCGGGGTTAAGTCTGGGTGATAGTGTGAGCGTTTGCTTTGCTTTATATTGATAGCAGAAAGTCATTCATAAATTTTGAAGATTTTGCTGCATGCTTAGAGTTATTTTTTCACAGGAAGGTTCACTAATGAAAGCTCAAGTTCTGTTTCGGAAACATACGAGTTTGTGTTCAAAGCATTTTTATATAACAAAAATACATAAATATTTGTGTATTTTTATAAACATTTTACCTCTGTATCACCTGTTGTAAAAAATAAATAGTTCTTTATTCATTTCACTATCTATTATTCGTATATTGACACTCCCGTTTGTGGAAAAACATCCCCAGAGTGATGCTGCCTCCGACTAACTTAGCAGTGGGAATTGAGTTTATCTGTGCAAAAGTAGTACCTTCTTACTCCTCAGCGAGGTGAATAATTCCGTTCATAAAACGCTTTCCTCTGATATATAGGATTTTGTCTTACATTCAGAGCAAATTTAAACTAGGCATTCCTATGCCGTTTCAATAACAATGGCGTTTTCCTTGAAGAGCACGTTTTCAGTTGATCTCGAAGGAGTTCATTGTTGTTCGTGCAAAGTGAAACACTTGAGACTGATGTTGATGAGTCTTCTTACAGTGGTTTGATCATAATCATTTGGTCGTTTTGAGCATTTCGAAGCATTTTTTAAAGATTTTGTAGATGTGATGCTTGGTGCACCAGACCTTCAACGGAATTTGGTTAATTTTTTTTACCTTCATACCTAGTAACAACTAGAACAAAAATCCCAAACGGTATTTTATACTTCTCTGATATTTCTCTGCCAGTTGTACCTGCATTCCATTTCTTAAATAACTTTTTACGGAAGTATTTAGATATTGCATGTATCAGTTAATCTGGAAAGTTCGGCGTTAAACGTTTTCGCTGAGAGGTAATTTAAGCCATTTAAAAAGTGGAAACATAATTTTTACTAATATTTTTCTCTTTCAAATAAAAAAAATTTCATTTGATTGAAATTTTTTTTTTGATATTTTAACATGTTCTACTTTTATGCATTTTGTAGGGTGTGTTTTACCATCTAGTGTCCTTTCAGTTAGTAAATAATTTTATCAATGAGGAATACCTCAGAGTTCGAATATTTGTTTCCTCCCACTGTATATATTATTTCCTTTCTGTATTCAAGGGCATTTAGGCGTGCAAACTGCAGCATTTGGGGCCGTCACGACATGAGGGCTATGTTAGGCCACCATCTCCTTTCACCGATATTTATGTGAAAAATACCGATCAAATTTAATTCATTTTTTGACATACGCGTCGTATAAATAAGTTCCGTGTGCCAATTTCTGAAAACCTGAAACGTCAGAAAAAAATTAATTCATACGAAAGAGAAAAACCCAGCACAGTTGGCTGTGATAAGTATGTGCACACGTTCGATTTTACGTTCTATAAAATATCCGTTGGCCAACAAACACAAAAGCTAAGAGAGATTATGATTTTGATGGTTAAACTAACGTCCCAAAATAAAGCATTTTATCTATAAGGTATATGGAGTTTTATGCAACAAAAATAAGGTTGGTTTATGATAAAAGTTTGTAACTTTATAAGTGGAAAAATTTTAAAATAATAATTTCACTTAATGAAAATATATTCCATACAACCCAATCCTCGTACATTTCAGACCTTTGTAGAATAAGGATCTATTTTATTCTATTACACTGTTAGTTTTGACTAATCTATAGTATCAGATAGCCACCTAAAGACAAGTAATGCTTGACGTAAAAGTCTTTAGAATCTTCTCTTAATTCTTAAGAAAGCAAATTATTTTTGCAACTTCTGTCAGAAGGAATTTCCTACACAAAAATTTTTGACTATTAGCATGCCCTGAATTTTGCCTTAGGTTCAAGCGTTCGTTGATTCAATGAGTGTTATGCGACCATCTACTCGTCTTAGTGAAGTTAAACTCTGGAAAGCTTGTGAAAATCGGAACATATCAATGACATTTTACAAATGAGTCAAAGATTATTTGATTAGGGTCAGAATTGTAATTGAAGGTTATAATACGAATTCAAGAGACCGATTCATTAGTATGGAGCTATACGGAAACAACACCAAAAGTTAAACACCTCGTAGGACTTCCTTTTAGCGGGAAATCATTATATACGTAATTTAAAATTTCGACAACAGCTAACTTCAAGGAAATAATTTTTAGACGACTTGCCTGCGGTTTATTGAGACCAAAATTATATTGTTACCGAAGAGACAGCCTAAGTGCGAATCAAAACACAATGCCAACTGAGGAGAACAGAGGTGGTAGCATAATGTTTTGAAGTGGCCATAATTTTTTTTGCAAGTTATTTTCCCATTAAAATTCATAATTAGAGCCTGGGAAACTAGGTGTAAAAGTAGTTCTTCACGGAGCATTGCATCACATCGTGAATTTCTTCTAATTGATTCAAATAACGAAGGCAGATGGATGATACACTCAAAGGAGAAATGATCCTAGTGATTGTACAGTAGAGACATGGTTCATTTTAAAGAAGAAGGAGGAGTGACTGACCATCCATGAAATAAGAAAACGCACTTGCAGGGTGAGCTGCTTAGACAAGAGACTAGATTCGATTATAAGTTAGTTGCAGCCTCTCTCCAACAATGATGTTCATAGATAGGAAAGATGAAGGCCCCATTTAATATGGAGCTAAGGGAACGCGGAATTTTCACACAAGGTGTGTTCCCACACGAGATCCCGAGCGCAATAGGAGCAGCGAGTTGAGAAGTAAGGTTATGAAACCAAATAAAAGGGGAAGCAGAAAGTCAGAAGTGCTGAGCAACATGACAGAAGTGAACGAAATAAATCATGGTCCTCAACAATGCAAAAAAATATATTCTACGTCAACAAAAAAAAGGCCTACCTGACTTGCAGCTCGAGACCTCAAACATATTTTTCCCCTGCGAGCACTAAATCAAATAAACACCACAGTTGCATGCCTCTGCGGGGCTGAAACAAAGGAGTTAGTTCAAGAAAGTGTCAAGGAAAAATCCGCACACATTGCCTCCAAGGTGCTTTCATAGAAGTCGGAATTTCACGAAATTCAATGAAAAACATTCACTTGATCATTCACGAGTCGTAACAACTAGGGAGAATGCTTTTCCATATTAAGTTTAATTTCGATTGAAATTTATGCAGGTATTGAGTTCTCTCAGGTGTAAGTTTGTCGGTCAAAAAAGGCGTGAAACACAAAATAGAGTACTTCTAAAATAACAGAAAACGCTTACGGGTTGAGACTTGGCCTTTCTTTGCCCGTATGACAATTTGCATTCGAGTTGGGAGCGAATAAATGTACATGAATTTAGAGTCAATTCACTATCGTTCTTCCTATAAATCGCTCTCGATTTCAGGTAGTGTGCGCGGAGGAAGAAGCCAAGCACCAGAATATGTTCCATAAAACATAGCACAAAGTATCAATGTTTGTGAGATCAGGGATTGTGGAACAAGCACAAGTTATGGATAACAAGCACAGGTTATGCTACACTATGTTCATATTACCGTGTCTGACCAGTGTTGTATGAATAGAGGTGATGCCAATTTAGTATACAGGACGTTCTTCAGCGTCTCAAGCATGAGGTAAAAATACTGTGGAATTCTGCGATGATGCTCTTGTAATCTTCCTTCACAGACCACGAGCGCCACCAAGCAACCTCATACTATTGCTCCTTACTCCATCTCGGAGCGCTTTTTGTGCTTTACGGTACTAACCAAACAATTGGCACAAAATGCTGGAACGAGTGTTTGTCAGTTGACACACGTTCAGCAATCTTATATAAAAAATAATTGTTTGTTGCAGATTATATGTTTCTATTGCTTTGTATATAGTTTTGATAGTTTAGGCGCCAATGTTGTTGTCTCAATGCATTTCGCGACCACACTATTGGCTTTAAGAGGATCACACGACCATGAATGGACTCTGAATGAAGCCCTCAATGAATTCGCATGTTGGAGACCCAGTTTTTTTCTGTGAATTAATGTTCTTTTCAAGAGGTTGTCTGCAGGAGTGAGGTCTGGCTATTTTGGCGACTAACCTTCATAACAATAATTGTTGTCTATGAAGGTCATTCAGCGTCGACTTTTACCGAATGATATTTTTCGCATAAGCTTTTTTCCCCGGTTTGCGTAGGCTGAATGTAAAAACCTGCAAAACAGGGGTAAGTGAAACATCCTGTAGGTTGCTACTTGACACGAATGCTGTTGCTAGACGAGCTCTGATGAATGTGCTTCTTCTCTAGCCGGAGAGGTCTGGTATGATGAAGTTTTTCATGGAGCAGAATTGTCTCCTTCAACACTCTAAACGACAGATGCTCATCTGCACGATGCCTATGATCAAGTTATCACTTTGCTTCGAGTTAACAAAAGCTGTACAAATGTTACGATTGTCTTCCAGGAATGGTTGACATGGCTGAGCTGGTGGATAGTTAAACGTAAAATCCCTCGGATAGAATATATGAAGATGACGAGGGCGATGTTTCTACGGAAATGCAGCAACAGAAGAGGTGAATCACAACTGAATGGATGGTGGAGGCCTACTGATAATTCTCTAAATTACGGGACTTGCTTTGACTACGATTTAGAGGAGTGAAATACTTGTATTAGCAAATTTTCAACGTATAGACACACCCTATAGTTTCTAGTTCTGAAATCAATAGGAAAATTTCCGGAAACGTTGAAAACCCTATTCACAGGTTTAATAACGGGATACGATCAAGATCAAAATTTCCCTCGAATTTTTAATTGCGTTGGACAGTTTTCTGTCCAAAGTGGATGCATTGAAATTTCAAACTCCAGTAAAAAAATCTCCAAATGATGGATATCATGAGTAATGATGTTCTTTTTTGCTAGTAGATGAGTACTCTTCATCCTTGAATGATGAGTAATTTCATCCAAATAATCTCTCCTTTGACGGCCATGACGTCTATCTCTTCTTTATAAAACCTTCAACTGATTGTTATAGAGGCTAATGTTCGACACGAAGACCTGGTGGAGAATGCGTTCCGTCTTGTGACGAAAATCGTCATTCTATCCTCCAGATCTTGTAAGTCTTCAAACGAGGGTTCGACGCGGAAAAGACTCGGCACGCAAGTGACAAAGCGATGCAAAGCAAGAGAAAAAAGGGTCACAGCTCACATCACTACCACGTGAGGTGTTCCCTCTCCCAGATCACATTAATATTCATGTCGAGGGAAGCAGTACTATTTTATTTAGAGGTCTTCGAGCTGCATTCGTTGAGCTTCTTTGCATCTGTAGGAAGTGAGAGCACGACAGCACAAGAGCATTTGGTGTTCTTATTTTATCTATTGGAGTACCAATCAACAGAAAGCGTTCCCTGACTCGTAGAAAAAAGCACAAAATAAGTATGACGGCTTCCACTATACATGGCATGCCTGTGGTTTAGTTTACAGAGTTTTCTAGGACATGCACCACACGGTAAATCGGTTAACTGAAGCTCCATACAAAGGAATTACACACAGACTTTCAATAAAGCCGGGCCTTTATTTTCAAATATTTCACAGCCTAGTAGCTGTACTGCCCGCAGTAAAAATTTACTTGACGACCTGCAGGGTTACTCGACTTTCACTTTTTTTACTGATCAAAATTCCAGTCTCTTAAATAAAATTTAGGCAAACAGCATCTGTCAATTTTGTAAGGTCGCCATATATTTTATTTTTACGATAGCCAATAAAACAAACAGCGTGTTCGCATAAAAAACACAGCAAGTAGGGTGTCCAAGTTTGCAGGCGAAATTATACTGCCGGCTGTGGTACTGCGAAAACGTAAAACATTTGAAAATCTGGCCCCAGGCTGACCTTTGCCTTATCAGCCTATTATCTCATTTTTTTGTTGGAACAGTATAAGAATAATGAACATAGAATCCGAATTAGTTTATTAGAACCATTCTTCGGCAATACGACGCGTTGCAGTTCTCCAAGAAAATGGGAAACGGAAACAAACGAACTTGAGAGCGCGAACGCTTCAACACAACTAAAATAAAACATTAACACTAGAATAAAGATCTTCCAATTAACTTACTTTTATATAGTATTGAAAGTATACCAACAGAATAACATTAAATTCAAAACCGAAACTCTTACCAAACAGAACGAGAACAATGGATTAAACTTTATTTTGTTCGCGCTTCTTGAGGAGACGGTGGCGTTTAAAAAACGAGCCAGTAACCTATACGCTGGTGCAGCAGTTGGGGTATTGTTTGACGATTGATTCTTCCCAAGGAAGAGAAAACAGTTTTAGTTCAAGAAAGTCAACGAGTAGGTCACACTTAATTGTTTTCGTTTATGGCGCAAAATTCATCACGTACTCAATTTTATGACAAAGAAGTGCCCTACGGCTTTTATAGAGTCTTTAAGGGAAATTAGTAAGAGGTGCCAGTCCAGCGTAGGCATGCGACTATTAGGATTAAAGATTGCCCTAATTTGCTTAAGCTGTTAAATGGCCCCAAGGCAAAGTTAAGGATTAAGATTAAATGGCCCCAAGGCACGGTTACGGTTCAATGTTAAATGGCCCTTAGGCACGTTAAGATTTATGTTTAACAGGCCCTCGGGCACGTTAAGGTTTAAGGTTAATTGACCCTCGGGCACGTGGTTCAAGGTTAATTGGCTGTTGGGCACGGTTAAGTCTTAAGGTTAAGATTAATTGTTACAACACCAGCAGGGTAAAATCCTGAAGGCCCTCTATCGGGAAGTACTAGAGCTATCAACTGGACTGGTTAGAAGCTCAAACATGCATTACAATAGATTATTAAAATGAATAAATAAAAGCATCAATAACCCTAAGTGAAAGCAAAGGAAAAAAGGCCTAATGACATACAGTAGGTGTGCAACGGCGTTTGCTGCTGAGCTTTGCCTGACTGTCTTGTTGATGAAAACCATGTTTGAAGTATAAACCATGATACTGACACGTCTTCATTAGGCGTTCTACATTTTCACACATTTTCGTCTTAACTCCTTATTTCTCCGATGTCATCGTAGCTTAAAAGTTTTTGGCGACTAGGTAGAGACTACATCTGCTTCAGCTAAGGGCGGTTATTTTAGCGTCCCGTTTCATCAATTCACATCCGACTCTATAGGAATATTCATCTTTTATCTCTTTATTATTATGTACTGTGAATTTTTCTCTACATTCTCGAAATTTGCACTGCCCACGACTTGGCTAGCACTTCTTGAGATAGCGGTTTTCAAGACGTTTATTTATTTTTCCCATCCCTTGACACATTTGAAAGTCTTGCACATAGTTTACTATGAGCAGTTAGATTCTTCTTTAATGTAGCATATCGCACTCATGTGAGGAATTCACGGAATGTGAGGGGAGGCTTTCTATTCTCCTAAAATATTTACACGAGTGTACATCCACGAATAATAGTTTGATAGCTTCTCTCAACTACATAATTTAGCTCAGACTCGGCTATTGTCCACCTCGTATAGTTTGGCTATCAATTAAGGATCTTATAATAAGAAATTATTAAAAACCAGCATCTTATTATAAATTTCAGTATCAATTTTCTAGAAAATAAACGGTTTTCGTTTCTTTATTTCTAATAGGTCACCATATGATGAGAACCAAAATACTGCGCAGCCTTTCATCTTCTAGATCACATGTTTGAAGCAAATTGAAAAATATTATGTCGCATGGATAGACTTAGAAATTTTTTTAATTAGAGTTTACTCATTAGCGACGATAAAAAATGACAAAGACAAATTAAATACGCCAAATGTAAACTACTTGAAAATCAGCCGATTACAAGTTCAAATCCAGTTAATCAAAAATTAGACAACTTTAAAAACGGAGTTGAAGTTAAGAAAATAAGGACTCAGAAATGATTCATGCATTCATTTCATTACCATTGTAAAATATTCTTAGTGGCATGCTTGAAATGAGGGATTTCCAATAAGGATGAGGGAGGCTTATTCCAAGCGGTGAAAATGGCATCACGAAAATCCTTTAGTGACTCAAATTCTAGTTCATTTCTATAAATAAACCTTATCATCCGTCCCCAAATGTTTTGTATTAGATTCAAATGTGGGAAACACATTCGATGATAGAAAAGAGGGATAGCGTTTTCCAAGAAGATAGTCATCGTCAAACGGTCATTGGGATTCGCTGTTCATCTTCTTGAAAGAACCATCCATCATCACAAAAATAAAGATCTTCCGCCGTATAAGTTGTTCTCTGTAGCATGTTAACAACCGCTGCAGTGAGACGTCATAGCACTACGTACTTGAAGTTCAATAACAACTCTGATAGAAAAGGCATCACACACCATTACAGAAGCACTACAGTCATGTTCAAAATGCTTTCGAGGGTAACTATGTCGCCATCTTTCTCAAAGATCATCCCCTTTCCTCACGGACACCCGTACAGAATCTCGTACTCTAAGTCAGTAAAATTTGTATAGGCATACCACTATGCTTCGCGATTTCAATTTGGCAGGGTCTTTCATGAAGTTCCACTATTTTCGAGCGTTAGCTGCAGTTCGGATAACATGCTGTAACAAACCCTGCATGTGCAGCTCAACGATCTGTCTTATTTCAATCTTCTAACCTAAGAGAATTCTATGAATTTGCCTACGTTCCGACTTTTGGGCGACATTGTCTTAAATATTTGATGAGCTGCCAAGCGGCTGCCATCGCATTTCATTTTACAGTTGATATGATTAACAAAAATGTTATGTTTTCTTCGTCCCTCTTCGTCAGTTATGAGTCAAATTTATTAAACAACGTTTTGAGTTCATTCATCATAAATGCATAGTACTTTTGTAGTTATTGAATTTTACCGAAGCTTACGATCAGGAGTATATCAAGATTACCAAAGTCAAATAATTTTCCGGTACAAATGCTTCTTGTCTAGAACTAAAAAAGCCAGCGATCGAAATCTCACAGAAGGAATTTCTGTGTAACCTATAAATTTAATTCACACTCCATTTAGCGTTGGAACCATAGTGAGGGTAAAACTCGAAGCGAAAATGCATAACGAGTCGGGGAGGGACAGCAAAAAATACTTCGAAAAACTGGTTTTCCTAGACCATGAAATTATTGTGAAAATAGCAACAGTAACTTGCATATGAAAAACTCTAAAAGGTCGCTAAACGACGCGGCAGGAGGGCGATTAGAGCACACGTTCGGCTTTTGCGATGTTGAGGGCAGACAACATTACACTGCGCCCCATATGACATTAGCATAGAAACCGTGTTGCACGCGATACCCTCACAAAGTTCCAGCAATAGTTTGTTTGTTCAGGGTAAGTACTTGTTTTGTTCATGCAGTTGACAGAAAAATTTATAATTACCGGCATAGCTCACCTTCACTAGCAAATTCGTTCCTATAATTATGGGTTGTGTGTAGAGCGGGACTTCGTAAAGCGAAGTTTAATTATCCACTGAAAATTATGTATTAAATAAATTCATGTTTCTTCATAGAAAAATTTCCTTAATTAAATAAAAAAGTACAAAACTGGAAAACAAATGCATTGAAATAATTTTTATTTATGTAAAACAGATATATCTTCCATTTTAAAATCAAATGTTCTATGATTTAAATTTTGGAATTTCCAAAACATCATCCAATGCTTACAACGTTATAATTTTAAGTGCGCACAATCTCGTCTGTCTCTTCAAAACATATACAATCATAGAAAAATTGAGGGTAAAGTCTCTTCCGAACACCTGTGAACGACTTTTCCCCATGCTTTCCTTTTAATCAATTTTAAAAATTCAAAATATTATTGATTGTCCTCCTTCAATATCAACTGCTTCGATTAATTTTTCAAATATAAAGCGCAGGTAGCAGGCATTGAAAGACACAATCACACCCTAATCCTTTGACTGTAATAGAGATGTCGTATTAGGTGGCAGCCATATCACTTTGAAATTTGGACTTTGATGTTTACGTGCGTGAACTAGCATTATCTAGAGCCAAGAAATTGACTAAAAGGAATTTCTATTCTTTGGCTATATTCTTTCACTTCAAGAATGAAATTTAGGGAAAACCATTCTTCAAATAAAGCGTCAGCTAGAAGCCCAGGCCTATTTAAAGGAATTATTCGTAAATAAGAGGTTTCGTAAAGCGTGGAGTTTGTGAATCGAGCTATGCCTGTACTACCATCATTTTCAGAAATTAGCACGAAAATACTCCCACTCTGAACATCGACTTAAATTTTAACCTTGATTCAAATTACATTTACTTTAACTCTTTAACTAATCATGCTCAGTTTAGTGCATAATGTTACTTGCTCTTTCTTCTATGCATGGTAAACTAAACACTTTAGATTTAAATTCTATGCTTCACTCACCTATTTTTTGGAGCTTTAAAAGGTTGCAGCCAGTATTCATCTGTCTGAATGACTTCCTTCAACGGTATCTAAAGCTCTAGCAAAGCAATACTTTGCTTCATCACATTTTTTGCAGTCGAAGGTCATCAGGTCTTCGCAAGCTGAATTTATTATCGGAATGCGCTGTCCGTACTACGGAAAATACTTTCAGTTTGCTTCATAATGTAGAATTCTACTTTCTGAACTTGCCAAAATTCGCTACACAAGTAGTGAGTAGCCAAACGAATCTTACATGATGAAGACAAAATCAATCGAATAACAAATATTGCAAAATAACCGTTTAATTGTGCTTCAATAGCTATTCGCTTTCCGTATAGCTCAGATTTCTACAGAAATTGTATCATTTCCGAAGAATGAATTTCACGTTTCCTGGTACAGAAAAATAAACACCTGAGGAAGGATGGGAATTGAAAAGCCTGCTGTGATTATTTGCTCTAGCGCTGATGAAAATTCAAATCGTGAGCTTCACGTCCTAAGAATCTTTTCCCCTCAACCAGTGTAATTTTACCTTGTACTGTCGATTGCTTTGTATTTTCTTTGCGAATGACGTTGAGCGATCTTACTTAAAATTCTTGTTAGTATGCGAAAGATTTTATTCATTCAAGTCTTAAATATGAAACTTCAGTATTTCCCAATATGCCATATTTTTATGATGTAATCAATTCGATTGATAGCGGCCGAAACTCTGTCAACTTTTCTGTATAATTTTCTTATAGAATTATTGTATATATAATCAAGAAAATCACCACGTTGAAAAACTTCCAAAGAAAACAGTAAGTTCCTAAAGTCTATCAATTGTAGAAGCCTATTTCTGCAGCTGGCGGAGAAGAAAAAGGGCCAATTGCGAGCAGAAACACAGACTGAATTTTCTGATTTGTAACGTCAACATTTGTATGGAAAAATGAGCTGCGAACTCACCTTCACTCGTTTCATTTTGTTCTCATTGAAACAATTTCAAATACTTACCGGAAATTACATTCGAGTTTATAGAAGCACTAGAGGTAGTAATTACGATTTATGTTTGATCAGCAAAAATTTTGATTTGGACCTATTAGAATTTGGAGTCACTTAGGCGCAAGATTGATGGTTAAGTTTCAAAGACGCATGTCACAAAACCGACTCACAATAGTGAGCCCAGGAGGTTATATGGCACGCAAAAAGTGCTTAATTCATATGAAGCACTATTAAATAGTCAAATCTTACTATTCGCGCAAAGTTTACAAAAATACGTTCAGCCTTTGTTTTGTTGAAAGAAAACTAAAATGTTTTTACTTGTATACTGTGCTAGGCGGTTAGACGCATTTTTATGTTAAAAGAGCCTGATTACTACAGACATAATATAGTTGAAAGAACACGAACGTACCAAGGATTGAAGGAAGCGCCAAGAGTGAGTTCTTAGTCCCATGTATGACGTAAAAATTCTTAAGTAACGAACCAATCAAGGGTAAAAAGCTTAGATACTTGACCCTAAATGATCTGATGCTCTACTCAAAGGGACAGAGTAACCAATTTGTAATGTATAATTTAAATTCTACGAAGACAAGTCAGTATCTTCTGCGCGTATATTCCTTGAATGATTATTCAGAATGTCATAATTCTAATGCAAACAAGTTTTCTCCTTTCGTAGAAACTTTACCAACCGAAAAGATATCGATTTCATTTCGAAACTACTCGAAAAAAGTTACTTTGCGACTTATAATTCACTCTAAAACTTATTATACCACCACCAGAGTACTGAATTCACGCAGTTCTGTTTACCTTCTTTGCATGAAATCTAGAGAAAATGCGAACTTCACCGAACCTCTTAATAGCAATAATTGAATATTATTAACCTTTAATTTGAAATGGTCAACCAAATACAGAAAAGTTTATTAGCAACGGTGTCTATTAGCACGTTATTTAAAAAGGTAAAAACTTAGGGAAGGCTTCATCACATTTTTTGCACTCGAATGTCATCACGCCTTCGCATGCTGAAATTATTGTAATTGAAATGCGCTGTCCGTACTTCGGAAAAAACTTTCAGTTTGCCAAAGTTGGCTCATTTCGCACGATTTTATTGAATTCATTTTTGGCGCTAATTTATGAACTTGGGACTGGCTCACGTATATCACTGATGCAAACGGACGCTCCTAACAAGAAAGTTACCCACACTCCTTCAGCCATTATTATTCGAATGCTGCAATTATTGTTGAAAGCAAACGTAAAAAACACTAGCCGTTCCGGCATTCTAACTATCCAATGAGTCTCACTGAACGTTGATCACATTCTAACTCGGGGAAAACTCCGGTTGGTAACTGGAACACAAGCCCATGTTCTTAAGGAGCGAAAATTGATGTTTCATATAAATCACAATCTTCAGAATGAAATTTCTCCAGAAAGTTATTCGTGACAGTGATGAAAGCGAATATATTTTATTTCAGCCGGCTAATCCAGAAGAAAAATAAAATTGAAAGCTTACAGAGAAATTAGGTTATTCTTTAACAATGAACGCTATGCCAGTAGATACATAGGAAACCTTTCTCACTGAGCTAAGACAGCTCACTGAAGTGTAGTGTGTTCGAGCAAAGCAAACCAAAGAGGGCTCCATTGCACACTACGTCACCGCTGGCTCCTCTAACTTTCCACTGATGAAACCACAAATAAAATTTGTAAATTAAATTGCTAGTTTAGAATAGGGCGTTCATTATGTGTGGATTGTTTGTGGTTAATGCAAAATTCCTCTGTCGAAACACGCGGCCATGTCTAACTATGAATTTAATCCGAGCAAAAAATATCTACAAAAACTTACTGGAATCAAATCCAGACGGGAGTGGTAAATTTAGCTTATGAATTCTCATGGAATTATCGCTGATTTTTTCATCAATAAACAGGTGAAATATTATATGTTAACCGATGAGACATCGAACATTATCCCTGCTGGAAAGTTTTTCAGTTTTCAATATTTTATAACTGTTTCTTATCTTCCGAAGAAGAGGATAGGATGCATGAGCAAAACCACTAGTCACGCATTGATTTAAAAGCCAATTACAATTAGTTCATGCCACTTTTAGTTCATCTCTGGCGATTTTTTCCACCTCTTCTTTATTAAGAAGTAAATTCTCTTAAAGCTTCGATTCCCAACAAACTACATTAAGGTGAGGATAATCTCGCAATCATATTAACTTTATTTTGTATTCAAATTGATTTGTATCCATGCTTGTTACTCAACCTGTTCTGTCATACCTTCACTTGCCGAATTACACACACTGAATATTCTCAAATGTTCAGAGTTGAACGTCTCACGAAGAAAATCTATCTTCTTTCATAATCACTCCATTCCAGCCAGTCTTTATCCATATAACGCCATAATTCTGTGCACCCTTTGTAAATGGTTTTCATCTTATTTCTTTCTTATATCCTCTAAAAATGCGGGTATACGTTGGTTCAGTTTTCAGACAGTCTTCATTGGCATTTTTTCTTACTGGACACTCACTGCTATCTTATTTTTTCTCTTAAGTCTGTATAGTATCTTAGTGTTTCTATCTCCAGCAAGACGATAGTTACTAACTCCACAGCGAATGATTAATTTTCTTACGACCGCGTTGCAGACAACTCCTGCAAGTAAGAAGCATATCGGGAGTATTCAGCAATACTGCGGTGCAATCAAGGAGTAAAGTGGCTATTATGATATTTAGAATAATAACAACATAAAATTGCTGCTTAAGCCCTCACTACCTGCATCCATTTTATTCTCACTGAAATGAAGCAAATCTAACTTACGGAACCTAATGCAAACCATCCCAACCTAAACTCAACTAACCTAACATAACGTCCTGAACCTACAATCAATCTTATGGTTTTGATCAAACCTTGAAAAGTCGTACAGTTCGTAACCTGGAACACAACGAACATAGTTGAATTTTGGTGCTGTGTTTTGGGACGCCAGCGCCTAATTAGCGGAGTGAGAGAGGGCTGGGTGTCGGTGGTGCTCATTCAAGAAATTTTAATACATAAGAAGTCTACATTAGCTACTGCAGAGATTAAGCTTTTTTTTCAAGACCTAATAAATATACAGTGCCTGGACATCTGTATCTGCCCAACTCAATTTAAGAAATGAGAAAATTTGAGCTCTGGTTTGGTGTAATGAGTACACGTAGTACAGAGGACGTATATTTTTAGCAGAATATTTAGAAAGAACTAACAAAGTTTTTGACGACCAGAAAATCGACTGAGCAAGAAAATATGTGGTTGGAAAGTACTTGGCTAAAAGTGATGCATTAAATAATTGCTAATACATTGTATTGCGCAATTTGCATATAGAATTTAATAAAATATTTAAAAGGCTTCGCGAAACTTTCACAACCATATTTAAGGCCGACAAACAACGATCGGCACAATCATTCCCTTTCCAGATTTTGTTGGAAATGAATGCTCAGTGAAAACTATGTTCAAAGTCTATAAAATGGCCGAAGCTATTCGGGAGCAAATAGTTCGACTTCGTATTGAAGTATTAACCTACAAGCAAATGATTATTGCTAAACGTTCGCAGCTTCCAAGCTTAACTGCGGGTGAGATGGCTCGGAAGCATCGAGAGACTGGAGCTATATATCTCTAATCTGGCAAGAGTCGGAGTTTCTCGCAGAATCACAAGCCTCTAACGACATTATGTACTGATGAATGAGCTCATGACAGCCCATGTATGTCTACAGAAATAACTGAGTTACAAGAAGTTCACGTCAGTCAAAAAACGGTGAGTAAAGCATTCCATCGAAGTAGTCAGCAGACCATCACTCCTCCCAAACTCCTTTTTCACAGCAAAACATGTGAAGAACCGCTTAAAATTTACTTAATATCATCTTGACTATGGAATTGAGTTTTAGGTATTGGTTGTAAGGTCTGATAATGCAAAATTGAACGTTTCAACCGAAACGTTCGGAAGCTCAGCCGCAGAAACGTTTCTGGGCTGGTTTACTGGCCACAGTATACAGGGACTCACATCAGTGTGCAAAGGTTGATATTTCCGTGTACTGACAGTTACTAAAGGAGACGTTGATTCAGAGAACAAAAAAATTTATGGTCGGCTTAAGCAGACCTTCCAGCAAGCCAATGACTCTGAACATACGGCAAAATAAACCAAAGAATGGTTCTCAATTTGGAACGTAGGAGTGATTCTGCGCCCTAGCCAATCGCCTAACATCAATTAAGTTGCATACTTAAGGTGGAGATTCTTATCTGCTTTTCCCAAAAGAAACCATAAAAACCTGCTGAAACTATTATCTGCAATGAAAGAATTGAACAAAATACCACAAGGTGAGGGTAATAAGTAAGTTTCAGCTTGGAACACAGGTCTTTTTGTTGTAACTGAAAGTGAACGACCCGATACAAAAGCCTAAAAACTGTGTTTTTAGTAATTTTGTCACAAATTTTATTCAAATGGTTTTCTGGTGGCCGTAAATATGGTTCTGTCCTGCTTAAATATTCTAGTGAATATATGTTCTCCGACATACCTGTCCTTTTTACACCAGGTAAGAGTTAGTTGCCCCTGTGGGGGGGGGGGGGGGGTTAGAATTCTCCCACCGTGGTCCGCTGCGTGTCGTAAGAGGCGACTATAGTGGACGGAGCGAGGGGACTGGGGATCCCCTTCTCTGTAATGTTTTTCCCGAGAGGCAGCAGGCCAATGAAGGGGGTGAGAGAGGTCGAAAGACCACTCAAACCCTAGTACTAGGATCTTTGAATGTAAGGGGGTGTGGAAGTAGAGCAACTGTGAGTAAGAAGGAGGAGATCGGAAGAATGATGTTAAACCGGAAGATGGATGTATTGGCCTTGAGTGAGACGAAATTAAAGGGTAGTGGTGAGTTGATGTTTGGGAGTGTGGGAGGGAGAGTGTCTGGAGTACGTGGGGGACATGCAAGAGAGGGTGTGGCTATATTATTGAGTGTAAGAATCAGAGAGAAAGTAGTTGAATGGGGTGAGGTGTGATCAAGAATAATGTGGGTGCGAGTGAAATGGGGGGAAGAGGCATGGGTGTTTGTGAGCGCGTACGGACCGGGATCGGAGAGGAGTGGGGAAGAGAGAGAGGAGTTTGGGAGAAATTATCCGAGTGTGTGGCTAGAGTGGGGAGTGGTTGTAGAGTTGTGGTGATGGGGGACCTGAATGCAAGAGTGGGTGATGAGGTGGTGGATGGTGTTGTTGGTAAGTACGGAGTAGCTGGGATGAATGAGAGTGGGGATTTCTTGGTGGGGTTATGTGTGGAGAGTGAGTTAGTGGTTGGGAATAGTTTGTTTCAGAAAAAAAGTATAAACAAGTATACATATGTGAGGACGAATGGAGGTGTGATAGAGGAGAGAGCATTGATGGATTATATTTTGGTTAGCAGGGGAGTGATGGGTCGTTTGCTCGATGTGCATGTGTTCCGTGGTGAGATGAATGGGATTTCGGATCATTTTTTGGTGGAAGGAAAGCTGAGAGTTAGTGGAATGTGGGGAGGTAAAAAAAGGAGGAGTGGAAGGGAGGTATTAAATGTAAGCAAGTTACATGATCCTGAGCGTGAGTGTGAGTATCAGGAGAAGATGAAAGTGGAGTATGGGAGGGTGAAGGAAAGTGAGGTGGGTGGAGTGGAAGGGGAATGGAAGGTGTTTAAAGATGCGGTGGAAAAATGTGCAAGGGAAGTGTGTGGGGTAAGGAAGGTTGGAGGGGGGATTAGAAAGGGGAGTGAATGGTGGAACGGAGAAGTAGGAGCGGCTGTGAAAAGAAAGCGGGGGGCGTTCGAAAGGTGGCTGCAACGAGGCAACCAGCAAAATTTTGAAGAGTATAAGGAGAGGAAGAAAGAGGTACAAAGAATGGTAAGGAGAGCGAAGAGGGCGGCGGATGAGGAATAGGGGAGGAAGTTGGGAGGGGATTTCATGGAGAGAAGGAAGGTTTTCTGGAAGGAAGTGAAGAGAATTAGGAAGGGTCAGGTGGAGAATGAGGCAAGAGTGAAGGATGCAAATGGTAGGCTGCTAGTGGAGAGTTGTGATGTGAGAAAGAGATGGGCGGAGTATTTTGAGGAACTGCTGAACGTGAGGGATGATAGGATTGCGAGAGTAGTAGCTGTTGGAAGTGATGTTAGAATGCCTGTGTTTGGTGAAGTGAATAAAAGTCGAATAAGATGTGCAGAGGTGAGATGTGCGTTGGATGAAATGAAAAATAGGAAAGCTCCAGGTTTGGATGGCTGCACGGTTGAATGTCTAAAGAAAGGAGGAAATGTGGTTATAGAATGGTTGGTGCGTTTATTAAATGTTTGTTTCGAGGCTAGTAAAGTGCCGGTTGATTGGAGTAGCGCGTGCGTAGTTCCGTTGTACAAGGGGAAAGGTGACAGGTATGAGTGCAGTAATTCTAGGGGTATAAGTCTACTGAGTGTCGTTGGGAAGCTGTATGGAAGAGTGTTAATTGGAAGAGTGAGAGTGTTGACGGATCGTGTGCTTGCTGAAGAACAGTGTGGTTTTAGGTGAGGTAGAGGTTGTGTGGATCAAATGTTTGCTGTGAGGCAGGTGAATGAAAAATACTTATTAAAGGGAAAGGATGTATATTGGGCATTTATGGATTTAGAGAAGGCGTATGACAGAGTGGATCGCGAGGCTCTATGGCAAGTGGTAAGTTTGTATGGAGTGGGTGGGAGACTGTTGAATGCGATCTAGAGTTTCTACATTGATAGCAGAGCATGTGTGAGAGTAGGGAATGAGGTGAGTGAATGGTTCCCAGTTGTGACAGGTGTGAGACAGGGATGTGTGATGTCGCCGTGGTTGTTTAATTTGTTTATGGATGGTGTGGTGAGAGAAGTGAATGCCAGAGTGTTGGGAAAAGGTGCGCAGTTGGTGGGACGAAATGGTATGTATTGGGAAGTGTGTCAGCTGTTGTTTGCAGATGATACAGCGCTTGTGGCTGATTCAGAGGAAAAACTGAGGAGACTGGTTGCAGAGTTTGGTAGAGTGTGCGAAAGGCGGAAATTGAGGGTAAATGTAAATAAAAGTAAGGTGATGAGATGTTCAAGAGGTGGAGTGTTTGGAACTTTGGATGTGAGGTTGAATGGGGAAGTTTTAGAGGAGGTAGAGCATTTTAGGTACCTCGGGTCGGATGTGACTGTTAAGGATAGTATGGAAGTAGAAGTGAAGCATCGAGTGAGTGAAGGTTGTAAGACATTGGGTGCAATGAGGAAAGTTTTTGAAAAAGAAAAAAAAAAAAAGAAAAAAAAAATGTTTATTTCCAAATTGTCACATGATGTACATGCCAACATGTTGGCTTTTAAAAGTTTCTTAAATATGGGGCATCCTAAAACAAATGTTCCATACGAGGAGTACTAATTGACAAACCATCCGAGGTGTACAATTAGATGAGCCATACGAGGCATAATAATAGACAAACTAAACGAGGTGTACTAATAGACAAACTGTCAGAGGTGTACAAGTAGATAGACCATACGAGGCATAATAATTGACAAAATATACGAGGCGTACTAATAGACAAACCATTCGTGGTGTGCTAGTAGTCTAACAAAAGTTCTATACTAGGAGTACTAATTGACAAACCATCCGAGGTGTACAAATAGATAAGCCATACGAGGCATAATAATAATAGGCAAACTATACGAGGTGTACTAATAGACAAGCTATCAGAGGTGTACAAAATAGATAGACCGTACGAAGCATATTAATAGACAAAATATACGAGGCGTACTAATAGACAAACCACACGTGGCTTGCCAATAGTCTATCTCTGTCAAGGGTAGTTGAATGAGAAATGAAAAATATGCCCTAAAAATATGCAAAGCCCTATCACCACCAAAAACATATTTCGTATCTTCTCGATATTTACCACATCATGCGGACATGGGTACACGGGATAAAACAGAGATACAGTGTAAGCCGCTTACCACTCATGATTGACAAATATCTACAAAATATTGATAGAAATGGGTAAACAAACTTATATTCAATATCAAAATTCATAACTTGTACAACATACGGACAGAAAGATAATTTTACTACGATTCATATGCTCAAATTGCACTTTATTTCAATAATTATATATGACATTAATCCGATTCACAGAAACGCCCTCTGGGGAAGTGCTAGATCTATTTTTAAATCATTTCGCTATTGCAATTAAATTTATTAACCGAATGGTTTTTGCGTAAAGAAATGAAATAAAAACATGTATATCTATTTATGTAGATACATATATATACCTACACACGTACACACACATATTAATTTATATACTTATTGAAAATAAAATATTAGAAAAAATGCATATATAAGATAAAAGATAGAAGCAACCTACCATCTACTACACAGAAAATGACAGCTGAGCTCACTGTAATCCTTAGAAATTTTTTGCAAAAAAATAGCTAAAAGGAAGAGAAGACTTCGAAAAACATAAAAATGAGCTGTTTTTTAATTTCTTCACAGAAATTTTTAAGAAAAATCAGGTTATAGTCAAGAAGCAACACAACTCTTCAGCATTATACGGACATGTGTACGTGGGATAAAGTGGAGTAACATTGTGGCCGGATGACACATCTGAGTGGAGAATATTCACAAAATTGGCACATATAGGAAGATTAGGCCTTGATCCAAAATGATAATTTTGATTACAGAAATTTAGAGTTTTTTCCGATTTGAAAGTTCAGTGCTCGTGTGCGATGAACGCACGAAAAAAAAAAAATAAAAAGACTAAATGCAATGCCTAAATTACCCCTTTCCCTCCAGCTCAGCCGAAAATCGATTGAAAACATCTTCGAGAATGATTTTGAAATAGCGAGACAACGTTAGCCAAAAATTTAACTCATTATAAACTTTGCACAACCCTCACATCTATAAACCTGTTTATTGGTGTACACACAAAATGTATTTCATGGTATATTTGTCATACGGACGTTAAATATTAATACAGAAAAGAGAAAGAAATAACAAAATAAAGATGAGGAAATACTCCTAATTATGGAAAGAACGTTCGTTCTGCTGCACTGAACTGACGGCTGTGGTGCTCATTGTTGTCGACAGAAGTAAGTAAGATGAATATACGAATCGCTTAGCAAACGTAAAATGAAATAGTTTCTAAATTTCTAAAAGAAATTTCAGGAAAAATTAAAATTTCTGATAGATGGGAAGTTCACACCGAGATGCTGCAGGCCCTATGACAGAGATGCAAAATGACGTGACACATTTACTTTAAATTCTTTTCCAGTTTTAGAGTTTTTGATATGCTGGGGAAGCTTGTTCCACAAAAAAGCTCCAGAAACTGAAAGAGCTTTTTGACCCACGTTAGATGAACGGTAACTGACTAAAACATCGTTCCTCCGGTTTGGTCTTTCGTTTGGGATATTAGATGGAAAAAATTTTACCACCTCTGCATTACTTTGGGGGAGGTACAGAGAGGAGAATACTCGTCGAGCTTTCTGGATCATGAATCTGTTCGGTATTGGGATCCAGTCGAGTTTTCTTAAAAGAGGGGTGACATGATCGTATTTATTGAAATTTCCTTTGCATACCACTTTGGCGGCGAAGTTTACACATTTTTGCAACTCTTCCTGACGACATTTAGGTAAGTCTCCCCACACAAGACTGCAGTAGTCCAGACGCGATAAAACTAAAGACTGAATCACTAATAATCTAGATTTTTCGTCAAGTGTGTTCTTTATACGATGAAAGAACATTAAGGTTCCGTTAATTTTGTTGCACATTGTTTCGACGTGTGAATTGAAAGTCATATTTTTGTCAAACCAAACACCCAGATTTTTAACCTTATCGACTGGTTTAATTGTATCGTCTCCAAATGTTAGCTTGAATGGTCGTAAATTTTCAGTCGCATTCTGTGATCCAAAAATAATGCATTGCGTTTTACTTGCGTTAAGTTTGAGGCCATTATGGTCATACCACAATTTCAGATTTCTCAGAAGGTTTTCAGCGTTGGCTTGTGTTTCTGTTAAATCCGCCGTTGAGCTTGTCATGGCAATTTGTACGTCATCAGCATACATTGAGATTTTTGTGTTTGCCGGCATGGTGGGGAAATCGTTGATGAAAATTGAAAATAGGAGTGGGCCGATGATTGAACCTTGAGGAACGCCAAAGTTATTTGGTATGAATGATGACATTTTGTTATTCAAGCACACTGCATGAGAGCGGTTTCGTAGGTAGCTTTCAAACCACTGAGTGTCTATTCTGAGGTTTGAAATTTTTTGTAGAAGTTTCTTATGCTCAACACTGTCGAAAGCTTTGGAGAGATCAAGCAATAGTAAGAGAGTTAATTTTTTTTGGTCAATATCATTGTATATTTTTTCTGTTATGTTTAACAGGGCGTCCTGAGTACTGGTATTCCTCCTGTAAGCATATTGATTGCGATGCAGTAGATGTGACTCGTCTATGTAAGACGAGAGCTGGTTTGTTATTACTTTTTCTAATATTTTGGACATAACAGGCAGGAGACTGATTGGTCTGTAGTTTGACGCTATGTCGATATCACCAGATTTATGTAATGGCTTAATTATGGATAGTTTCCATTGATCGGGAAACTTGTTTGTGACTATAGATGTATTTATTATCAAGCGAATAAAGGGTGCTGTGACAGGGAAGCTGTCTTTAATATGTTGGAGGCTTATGCCATCATGTCCAGTCGCTTTAGTATTCTTTAGTGAGTATAAGATTTTTCGTATCTCTATGACGCTAACTGGCTTTGGTCTCCACTTGTTGCTTCTATTTGGGGATGAAACATCGCTCAGATTTGCCTCTGTAGATGTGTCTGAAACTGTCCTGGATACTTCATTGAAAACATCTTCGCCAACTTTTGAGAAGAAAGTGTTCAAGTCATTCGCCATTTCTGAGGGGTTGTCAAAAGTGCTTTTGCAGTCTGAATTTTTATACTGAGCAGCTTCTCTAATGATTTCCCAAGTTCTTTCAGGGTTTTGTTTTGCCGCCAAGAGTTCTTTGTGGAAGTAGTCCCGTTTTGCTTCCTTAACTTTTCTTCGTAGGATCTTCTCATGATCTTTATATAATTTTCGACGCGTACTGTCTGACTTATTCAGTTTGTACTCACGCTGCAAATTTCTTTTAGCTCTGCTCAAATTTTTTATCTCATCTGTTATCCATTTAGAAATTCTTGGCTTAACTTTCTTCGTAGTGAAAGGTGCGCATTCGTTAAGAGCTGATACGAAATTTTCGTTGAAAAGCGAAACTTGTAGATTGACATCATCGGTGTTTTCCATGCCTTGAAATTCACTCCATCTGTCTAATAGCTTTTCTTGAAATATTTCAGGGGAGTAGTGGTTTTTAATGCGATATGTAATGTAACTAGATTTCTGTTTCTCTTTTGCAATATTGATTTGGCATTCTACCGAATGGTGATCAGAAAAGGACGGTAAGATTTCTGTGCTGAGTACTGCTTGGGGATTGTTGGTAATTGCTAGGTCAAGAAGAGTTTTAGAAGTGTTGGTAATTCGCGTTGGTTCTTGGACCATTTGAGAAAGATTAAGTCTGTGCAGCATCTTGCTTAGCTGATTGTTTTTATTTGTCAGATCCACGTTAAAATCTCCGAAAACATAGAAAGACTTTTTGGCTGCAGAGATTGATCTAAGCGTATTTTCAATGAAATCTAATGTTGGACGAAGAGATGCTGACAGATGTCTGTAAAGACTGCCGATAATGAAAGACTTGTGTTTGTTTACTTGAACATTGAGCCAAACCATTTCTATGTCTTCGCATTTTTCTTTTATCGGAACTAAGGATGTAGAGTAGACATCTTTGATGAAAATGCATGAACCGCTACCTCTCTTACTCTTGACTCCGTCATAACGGTACAATTTGTACCCGGTAATGCCGAGATATGAGCTTTCGACTCGTGAATCGAACCATGTTTCAGATACGCAAAAAATATCGATATCGTGATTTATCAACATTACTCGTACGTCATCCATTTTACCATTGAGGCTGCGAGCATTTATATGCAATATTTTGATATTATTTACCTCAATAGGCAGATCTTTAGTGGAGTTATTGCATTTTTTAGGTCTAGCAGGGCATTTAGTACTCGTCTCTAGGTCTTTATTGCCGCGTTCATTGTTTGTGATTTCAGCTTCATATTCAATTTGATCACTGTTATTTAGTCACAAAATGGGGGAGGGAGCAACACGATTTTCATCACGCATTTTCAAGAGGGCGCTATAGTGGTCCTGTTTCCGGTGTATGTTTACCGGAGGACAGTTTATCAGAGCATTTGATGTAGGGGAGATTGTCGTCTTCCAAATCCCATTGTCTCTTTCATCAAATACGTGAATTGGTGTTCTCGTTACATTAGAAAGCATTTGGGGTATGAGGTCTCCAACTGCGTGATCGAAGACTTTTCTATCGATGTATTTATCGATGAGTTGTTCGAAACTGCCACTGTTCTTGTCAACGAATTTTGCATACTGGTCCTTGTTTCTGGAGCTCTCAGTTTTGATGGCTTTTTTCAGAGATATATAATTCCATTTCGATTTTTGTTGTGAAGCAAGCTGCGTCGTTACGGCGTGGAGGAGACAGTGTCCGTCACCTACAGTGTAAGCAGGCTCCAATTTGAGCGATCGTTTCAAGTCGTCCAGTGTGTGTGCAACGCGTGTGCAGATATGATTCACTGTTGATTTTTCGGTAACAGTATTAGTTTGGTGGTTCGACGGAGGCCCGGCAGAGGCATCAGATTTTTTTCGAATAATTTGATTTTCTTTGGAATAGTTTTGAATATCGGTATTCGCTTGACTTTCCTTGGTTCCTGCGTACTCACTGGAAAGTTGAGAATTGGTTGAAAAGGAGGGCATGTCGCAATCACTATTTGTGTCTGTTGCAAGTAACGCAAATTTATTTTTCGTACTGACATTATATTTGTCTGAGATCGAATCAGGGAAAGGCTCAGGCTTATTTACGTTCCTCATGCTGTGGGTGAGTGAGTTACTCAGACCTCTGCTTGATGACGCAATCAATTTTGAAGGATTTGGTGTACCATGTGCAGTGATGTGCATAGGCTTATATTCTTTTTGAAAGTCTAATGTGAGACTATTCGTCTCATTCCGTGAATTTTTCGATTCATTTGAATGATCTACAATTCCATTTATTGCTTGACATTTGTTGAAACGAGGACAATACGGCACGGTGATTCGCAATGTTGATTTCATTGCAAGTTGTTGAAGAAAACAGAAGTTCTCTTCCTGGGTCCGAGGCCATTGAAAGTTATTGAGTGCGTCACCATTTTCATTTTCTGGGTAAGTTTAAAATTGAATCAAGTTTAAACCCAGGTTTTTGCAAAAATGCCTCGCTTTGTTGAATTCGTTTGCACTGCAAGCATTGGCAATATAAATACGAGAAAGTGCGTACTTTCTTACAATTTGTTGTTTGATTCGAGCAAGGTTTGAGGGCGAGTGGCAGAGACCATCAAAACTTAGTATATAATTTTTAAATCTAGGCATGCAATTTACAGTATGGAGAAGGTCATCGAAGCGCCCTGATGGAACAGTTTTGATCCAGCACGAGCGATCGATGTCCTTTCTTCTGATCGTGCTTAGGATATTATCACCTAGCAGCAAAGTGTCGTAAGGTTCTCGACAATTGGAGTCGATTTCACAAGAGATACTAGCAGGTACCACAGGTGCAAGGTCTTGAGAACTTATATGTGAATTTAAAGCAAAAAGCTGTTCGGTTAGGTTCTGAATGTTTGATACTGTAGAGAAAATCGACGACGGGCTAGGAGGCTCACGTTGTCTTAGGGATTTATTGAAAAACGCTGTTGTTAGAGACAAATTGTGAATAATTTCATGAATTTTTTGAGAGCTTGTTATTTGAAGCGGGTGCAAGTAGCCATTAAAAGAAGCAACAATGTTATTTTTATTGCTCCGTACTGGAAATTTTATTTTGTTTTCACAGCTTGCGCTCTGGGGTAATTTACTGCCAGTATCGGTTTGTGCGCGAAAATTATCGAACATATTATCTGGAGAATGAGAAAAGTCTACCACGCTTGAAATGTCCTTATTAGTAAAAACTATTTTTTCTTGTACCACTGATGAGGATGGTGTTTGTGTCCCCGCCGCTGACGGACAGTTCGGAGCGTTGTTGTTGACGCAGAGCTGGGGAGCTGGCACGCTGTTTTGCTTGTTCAGATGAGGAGCAGGTGGTTGTGGTGCTGCGGCTGAGATTTCGCTTCTTCGAACCTTCAAATGATTGCTGGAGGTTTGGCAGATATGTTTTCCCTCATCCGGCGATATTGGTACATAGTCTTCACTGACGTTGCTTCGGAAGGTGACACACATTCTTTGACGGGGTTACTGGCAGCTGTTAACAAGTCTCCCGTCTTTTGTGCATTAGAATCTTGTGCGTGAGAGGATGTAGGTCCCCTACTTGCAGGCACTTTGCTTGGTAAAGTCGTATTTTTGCTCCTGAGAGAACCATTTTTTCGGGATGTTGTGTAGGGCAACATTTGTGCAGAGAACGGCACTTTCCGGCCTGCGAAGCGAGTCTCGTAGTGATGCATCGTGCGTTGTAATTGTATAGCTATGATGTTTTAAACTATTCGGTGTCAGTAGGGAAACGGAGGTACGAAACACAATAATTCTTCCGTGCACATTTTTCGTCTTGGCCACGTAGGAAGTGAACAAAAACTTCACTAAGATGTTAGACATTGCCAAAAATTTATCAAATCAAACGTAATTTCTCTGGTTGCTTGGAGCGAAAAAGTTCATCAGGATTTGCCATGCTCTGAACAGTCAGAGAGACGGGAGGCAGGGGTACGGGAAGAGGGGGTGGGTGTGAACGGGTTCGGTGAGGGGTAATTGAGGGGACAAGGACACTTCAGACAGACAGGCCCATAGGTCGAGACTGGGCTGAGCACACCATTTCCTTCGTGTTGCTAGCACTGCTTTGTTAGCTTCGTATTTAAATTGCACTGTTTTAAGCAGAAATAAGACAAAAGTTATTTTTTTTTTCTTTTCGCAGTTCCACAGGTAGCGTCATATACACTCAATGTGATGTTTTTTTTGCAATAACAGATGAGAGAAACCGAAGATGAAAAGTTTTTTATCCTTCTCAGGTTTTACGTCACTAGTTAACCAACATTTTCCATAAAAAAAAAACAAGATAATAATGTAAGCCAATTTGGTGAATCAGAAATTGATTGTGTGCGTTAGAGATTTTTCAACATTCATGCTCTATTGTAACATAGAAATAGTTCACGAATGATGGTCACTGTTATTTTCCCAAAAGATGCGAAATTACCAGAGTACACTTTCTATTTTTTTCTATTTTTTTTAACATGGCAAATTATTTTCGAAAGTTGCTGGATCAAGTTTTTTCAATTTTTAAATTTAAAAGTTCTTTCAGAGAAGAAGTTTTTTACCCTTCTCACATTTAACGTCACTAGTTAACCAAAACTGTCCATCAAAAGAACATGATAATAATGTAAGCTAATTTGGTGAATCAATAATTGATTGTGTGCATTAGAAATTTTTCAACATCCATGTTCTATTGTAACAAACGAAACACAATAATTCTTTCGTGCACATTTGCCGTCTCGGCCACGTAGGAAGTGAACAAAAAATGAAACTGAGAGGTTTGACATTGCCAAAAATTGATCAAAACAAACGTAATTTCTTTGGTTGCTTGAAGCGGAAAAAGTTCAGGATTTGCCATGCTATGCTCTGAACGGTCAGAAGACGGGAAGCAGGTGTACGGGAAAGGGGGGGGAGGTGCGGGCTCGGAAAGGGGGGGGGTGCGGGCTCGGCGAGGGGAGACTGAGGGAACAAGGCCACTTCACACTTCACTCAGGCCTATCGTTCGAGACCGGGCTAAGCACACCATTTCACAACTCTTGCCAGCACTGCTTTGTTGGCTTTTCATTTAAAGTGCACTGATTTAAGCAGAAATACGACAAAAGTTATTTTTTCCCTTTCGCAGTTCCACAGGTAACAAACACATTCACTGATAGTATAATTTTTACGCATGGCTAAGTTATTTCCCCCTTTCATTTTCAACAATTACCGCCCCATTTCCCCGCACGTCCGACCGCGACCGAGTCTGACAGTAATAACGAGTTTGAATGCAGGAGTTTGAGTATGAATGCTAAGAGGGGACTGTATGAAAGTTTGATTGTGCCAGTTTTGTTGTATGGAGCAGAGTCCTGGGGGTTGAGAGCAGCTGAGAGGAGGAAGTTGGATGTGTTTGAGATGAAGTGTTTGAGGAGCATGTATGGAGTAACTAGAAGAGATAGGATCAGGAATGAGTTGGTTAGGGGGCAGACGGGTGTTATCAAAAAGTTGAGCAGGCGAGTGGATGAAAAAGTGCTTGGATGGTTTGGGCATGTAGAAAGAATGAATGCTGAGCGGCTGGTGAAAAAGATATATATGTCGGAAGTGAGTGGTCTTCGAGCGCGAGGTAGACCACGGATGAGTTGGATGGATGGGGTGCGACGTGCTTTGTATGAGAGGGGTCTGACTGTGGACGTGGCGAGAGGGATGGCTGCGCACAGAGGTGAGTGGGGGCAGTGTATAAGGAGGTAATTTTATTTTTGACGCGTTACTGGAAGCTGCCCGCGTGTGATGGGGTTGACCTGTCATGTGCGGGGGGAGGGGCTGCACTCAATGAAGCGGTCGGGGTAAACCAGCTGTGGCTGTCGGGCCTGACTGTGGAAGGTGGTTGTGCTGGGCTGCTGCTGATCCTGGCAGTTCAGGTGCGGCCAGTGCTGCCTCTCTCGCCTCCTAGTGACTAAGTGTGGTGATTATGGCCTGCTGTCGGCTACCCTCCCATAGGGAGGATAAGCCCGGTATATGTATGTGTAAGAGTTAGTAATTTTTAATATACGTCAAAATAAAGTTTAAACTATCTTAATGTCCACACAATGCAGGTACATTCTTTTTGCAGTTTTCATTCAAATAAGAATTTAGGCCATAATTGAAATTTTTTTCTTCAGTATTTGGTTGTATGTTTCGATGTTTCGGCTCATGGTTGCACGCATTTTCTGTTCAACTAACCAAATTCACAGGTCATAGATGCGCGTCTGTAGCATGGGGCACTTAAACTGACATTATATACTGCACTCACTCCGTTCATTGCAGGTGGCTGCTCTCAAAGGTGGACCGGTTTTGATTTACCAACATAACTTTCATCATCAGCAGTGAGGACAACAGCTGTACAAAGTGAAATCAGTACTTTTACCTTGTATGTACAATTGTACATGGCATATGGGGATGGCCGAGAAAAGGAACGTAAGTAGTTCGCTGTGTTATCAGTATACGCTTTTAGTATACGCAATCAGCAATTTTTGAGATTCATTAACACCGGAAGAAATTTAAAAATTGTTCAAGCCATGTTCCAATTAAGGAAAAAGTTTTAACAATTTTCAGAAAGTCCGACTTTCTTCATCCATACAGTATGTTGAAAACGATTCAGCAAATACAGTAGGATATTGAATGCTGTACTTGCATGTGTTGAGCAGCAGCATACCTCGTAGATGAGGCAATGTCAAAGATTGTGAAATTGTTACAGGTAGAAATACCTGCTGTTTACCTCGAGCTGCTCTGGTAAGAAAAAAATGGCGCTACATATCATGCTCGAAACGTCCCCTCCGAGCTTCGTGCATCTCTACAAACATTCAAGTTGTCAACTAAAGAGACCGATGAAACGCAAAAATGAGTTTCGAAACGAAAAGACGTGAGTTTGTGAGAGAAATAAATGAGGTGAATCTAAAATGTGGGAAATTTTAAGAATGAAGAGTCGAAATTACAAGCAATCGAGAAATAAAAGCATCAGCAATACACTGACCTCAAAAAAATGGCTACGGCCGTAATACTTTTGGATAAATTCAACGAAAGAACACGCAAAAATATCACCGAATTTTTAGATCAGAAACAGGCCAAAGTTAATGAAAAATAAGGTGTTAGAATGACGGAGAAAAGGAAAAGTGTCATACAGGCATCCCATTAACCCAAATAACAGTTTTCTAATATAGGCAAATCTCCCCAGGTATGATCCGCGTTCTTATTTGCAAACCATGACAATTTTTCTTGACATCCATTCGCTAACCTGTATATGTATTTAAATATATATATGGAAAAGAATGGAAATCCTTCTGAAAAACAAATTGCTAATCTCGAAGTTAAATGAACTGAGTATGTTTTAGTACAGCGAATTAAGTTTCACTCCTCACATTCTAAAAATTTTCTTAACCCTTAATCTTGACACAAAAGCGCTCCTAGTTACTCGTCAATCATAGCTCGTACTCACCCCTATAGAGGTACACAATAGAATTGAATAACCAGAAGAATTATCTTCAGTATGAAAAAACAAAATAACTTACTTTCACTCAGTAACAGGAAACATTCTTTTGAAATGCACTGGTTATTCAGAAATTACGAAAACTAGCCCAATTAAGGCTTCCTGAACAATTATTTCAGCGAAAAAATTCATCCAGATCAAAAGTGGCACAAAAAAGACGTGTAAGCTTATGAATTCAGCGCGCAGATCGAACAAAATTCGAAAAAAACGCTTTAAAAACAGGGGTTTGTGATACTGAAATTTTTCAGAATGCGAAAGATATAGCAGATATCTTGAAAAATTACTTATTCAGTTCAATATTAATTCCCTCAAATATCGCTGAAATTGTAAATAAGGATTCCTGCACTCGATAAAGCTACCTTGCAGACCTAAATCCAAATAACTCTTTTTACCTTACGCTTCAAAGGTTTACAACTGCAATGAAGGACTAAAAAACACATTAACTAAAAAATTCATTTCCAATTAGAGTTATTAAATTCATTCACTAAATGGCCAGAAAGAGAGAAAATTTTGTCAGCGACTGAATAGCCTTAAGCTCGAATTACAGCTTTCATTATTCCAGACATAGATAAGTACAAGATTTTGGACTCACTGCAGCGTCATTTTTGAAGTCTCCTGTCCCCCCGAAGCTGTCAATCGTGTAGGAAGCGGCGATGAGGCACGCAGGTTCTTCGCAAACTAATCCCTTGAATTTTCAATCAGGTTCAGCTCAGGAGATTGTGATGGCTGGTCTGTGGGCTCAAACGCTATAAACCAATCTTGAATATTTCTAACCCGCTGCATGCAAACATTGTCGTCCTGAAAGGTTGCATTGCCGTAAGGAAAACAAAACTCTTTGGTAGGATGAACTACGTCAGAAAGTACTTGTATGATAATTAGCGCTGGGATTGAGTTATTACATAAAATAACAGATCCATGCTCATGCATCCCGATAAAAATAGCTTCACGGGGCTGCCGCTGAGCCCTAACACACCCATCGTTCTGAAAAAGGGTGAATCTGAACTCACTGGACCACATTGCATGCTTCAATCCCTCAATAGACCAATTTTGGTGTTCCCGAGTAAATAACTAAAGTTTTTTAGATTTGTTACTGACTATAATAGCTTAATGATTTGCATTCGCCTAAATTTATTTCTTTAACTGTCGGTGCAATGTCCTTTAAGATATTAGTTTATGGACATTGACCAAACTTGCTAGTAATCATTTCTGAAAATGAACACCGATTTTTCAGCACCGGTCTTGTCAAGGAGCATCTCTCTCTGTCATCGAGAATATTTGGTCTTCCACAATTTCCGCGAGAAGAGCTGAGTTGTCCTTCTTGTGTCCAAGTGGGTGTTGTTTTTTGCATCGTTTTGATATCTACACCCCTTACTGTACAGATCTCCCGGGGGGGGAAAATCCACTTTGAAGAAACCCTATGATGTGTCTTATATCAGATATTAATAGGTTCTTTCCACAGACCTACAATACTCCGATATGAAAGATGATTTAGAATTTTATTTGCACGAAAAATCAGTCTTGAGTACTTGATAAACACTTCAAGAATTTGGACCTATTAAGTTTTACTAGAACAAATGCTCTCTGATATAAATTAATGCAAAATTCACAGAACTGGCAAAACTGCGGCGAGCGCCTTGTTTTGGCCACTTATTGTTGTGTTTCTCCTAGTGTTTCCTAGTGTTAGTGTTTCATATATTCCTTTCGGCATTATTATTCCTTTAAAGCTCCTGCTCAATTTCTTCAGAGTTTCAAAATTAACACCGATTTTTAAGAAAGGTGATAAAATTTACATTAATAACTTTAGACGATTTCTACCTTGCTGATATTCTACCTTGCCGTCTAATCGATTGAATTAAGCAATTAAATGGCTTAGGCGGCGAAAAACATGGATGCAGGCAGCGAAATAGTTAGACTTGGTTCTCATAGCAAAAATTGATGAGGAATATCTATAGTACTTTTCATTTGCTTTGATTTAAAAAACGAATTTAACTGAGTAAATCACAGCACAGTGTCGACTTAGCTATACCGCTATGGCATATAAGGTCTTCCTCACGAACGGATGAAATCTTATCTCTAAACCCGTAAACAGTAAATAGTAGTTAATATTTCAACCTTAGAGCTGCAAAACATAAACCATGAAGTGTCTCACGGGTCTGTTATCGGACTGATTTCCATTTTTCATCTTCCTTATTGATATCGTGAAATCAGTATCTTTTTTGGATTCATACATACTGTCAAGTTTCCTTCCCAAAAATACTGTGAACATCGCAAACAAAATAAATCAGGGATCAAGCAATGCCGTGGAGACTCTGTCCAAATGATTGGACTCGACATCGTGCCGTCTCCAGGCGCCACCCCCGCGCCATCCCGTAGCGCACCTATATAGGTAGAGTCAAGTGAAAATTAGGTATATCCAATACAGTAAGTATTAGATGAAATACAAACTTCTCAATCTCACCAGGATCTGATTCACACTCATACAACCCACCGATCTGATCTACCCTCACACCACTGCACACCCACCTGATCTACTCTCGTACCACAACACACCGATTTGACCCACACTCCACAACAAACACCGATCTGATCTACACTCCAGAACTGACACCGATCTGATCTACACTACAGAACTGACATCGATCTGATCTACACTCCAGAACTGACACCGATCTGACCGACACTTACAATCAGCACCGATTTCTACTACCATAACCGTAGACGCTTATTTTCAATCACGAAGGAGTGGAGCACTTTTCTTTGGCTTAAACAGAGCAATCGCGGATGCTAAGGCACGACACGTGAATGAGCACCGCCGACATGTTCATTCTTCAGTGAAAAGAAGCTTCTCTGTTCCATGCCGCCGTGACGACCAGAGGCGCAGGCTCGCCTCTCACGTGGATGCTCACTTCAATCTTCCCATCGCTGTTACGGAAGCCAAAACTTGGAATGTGCTCATCCCAATAATGTAATCGGAATTGCCGAGATCTTCAGTAACTACTGACGGGCAGAGGCGCGTGCGTTGCAGCTTAATACCGAAAAAGGTCAATCAGTTTTTGGAGAGTTGGGTCCGAGGTTGCCTCAGAAAATATTTAGAGGCTTGATTAAAGGTTGACAGTGTTTGCTTCTTCTGCCAATTTCAGAACATCTTGGTTGCTAGTTGAAGCGCTATTGTGTGCTGCAGAAGTTTAGAACTAATCTACTGCCTCCTAATTTTTAAAACGGGAAGAAAAGGCACAGTTTCGACCGCTACTAATTCATTTCGATGTGATTTTATTTAATTTTAACCGATTATGAATTAGTATCATTCATTAGTAATTTAATGAATGATAGGTGGATTTGAAACATCTAGATGAGCTAATTTCACTTCTTTTTCTGTGCCCTCTGCTGTGCTGGTGTTACATTTTGCATCCGAATTCATCTGTTCTGCCGAATATTGCGCATAGAAGGGAAACATTTCAAATATTTTCGTGTCCCAGAATACATATCATATTTCAATCTTCCTGTCTTGATCAAAATTATGGAGTCATAGCATAATCTTTCAGGAAATAAGCACACTGACTTAGAGTGATGACGTTCGTGATATATTTTAAAGGTTTTTCGAATTAAATGTCTGACAGATTGCGATTCGTTATTGATTTTTAAATTGCTGGTAATAACAAATTGATTGTGTTGTGAACTTCTTCTCGAGAGGATGAAGCATTCAGTAAATATTCACGGGATCAAAATGTACAGTAAATTTATTTTGTTTACCTTAAGATACTGTAGTGGTGATGGTGAAATACAGAAACAACAGTTTGTTGAAAAAATTAAAAATTAGTCACCGTACATTTAAAAAACCACTACATCCTATCCACAACAGAAGACGCAGGCAGAATTACTAGAGACCGTCAGGTAATAAATAAAATATCACGTTTCTCGAAACCCATCTTCACGCATTCATCTTAAAAATAATTCAATGCACTTTCCGTTGATTTAGCGTGAAAATTACGTTTAGCATACTAATTGGTTTTTTAAACTCCAGTACTGTGAGTGAGAATGATAACATTCTACATATAATATTTTCTATCCCGTTCAATGTCTTAAAATAAATCAGAATAACATTCATGGACTAATAGCTAAGGTAATCCGTGAGTTTTTGATAGAAATACAAACTTTCGAAAAAAATGTAATTTGGTGGCCTCCGTTGGCAACACATACAAATAAGCGGTGCGTGCGATTCCTTTTGCAGTTCTGGATTCAGAAAAAACAAACAGCGGTATCTGAAAAATCAATGAGGGAGGCTCACTCCAGGAAAACAAGTCGACAAGAATTCTATAACAGGAGAGATAGAATTTGGTAAACTGAACCATCGTGAAGTTGAAAAAGCTAAATGAAATATACGAATGAAGTATAAAATTAAACGCTATGTTATAAACCGTCTCGTTTTGAATGATTTGAGAGTGTATCATATGACTCTGAACGTGAATTCTTCAATCATGAATGCCATGAGTTGTGCAAATTAAATTAGTATGAATTAATAAATTCAAAGAAACATTTAGCTCTATCATAGAAAAAGCACGGTTGTTTCAACAATATTATAAAAATAGTGAGTAAAACATTTAAATACTTTTTATGCATCACAAACTATATAAAAAAGTATTACAGGAAGTAAAATTTTCAATAATTTAGAACAACCTTCAAAGCCGAAAAAGCGCGTATTAACAACCTCAAAAAAAAAATTTGATGTTAGAAATCTGGTATTTTGAAGACAAAAACGCTTTTAAATCAAATATCTATCAATAATTTAAAAGGGGAAAGTTGATGGACTCTCACCAAGTCAGATGTGCAGCGGGGGATGTTCTGGTATTTAAATTTTATCGATGCGTGTGCAATTATTTCTCACCATTTCACGGTATTTCCAGAATAAACTATCGAGGGCATCCTATTAGTGGGTGATGTTGTTTTTTAAGTTTGAATCCAGCGTGGAAAGTGATTTACCGATAAATTTTACAATGAATTACGTAACGAATGCTGAAATTTTTACACAGAGGCATTTCTTATTGTGGTGGTGGACAGTGCTGTGGGTAACTATGCACAAGGATAGTTCAAAACAGAATTACTTGAACATTACCTCAATACGCTACACAGGTGAGCTGCATCAACGTTTTGGCGCGTATCTGCATGCGCTCCACCTGAGTCGTAGCTCGAGCATGTGGCAGTGCATGGGTGCACGTTAAATTCTTTTCGTGCAGCATCTGATTGGATTCACACCAGCCTGGAGTAAGTGAGGCTGAGGAACGACTGTGTATCATGAATGGCTCGATGAGCTGCCTGTGTCATGTTTTCGGTTTTAAATAGTAAACTGGTGTTGGTCAAAAGACGACGGACGTCAGTTTTGCAGGTCCGTAGTCGGTGGACTTCCGTCAAAGAAGACCGGAGTCGGACCACGCTAGCATTTTGGTGAGGACATACTTTTCTTATTCCTTAAAGTATCATTGAAGTATGTAAGTATGGCGCATGTTTCCTTGATGCGCATAGTTTTTGTAGGTTATTTTTTGTTTTTTACTAGTGTACACGACCCGTTAAAAATGACGCGATTTGACATTTTCTCTAGACAAATCTTGCAGATGTGGATGACAGACAAATATATCCATCCTAATAGCAGCTACGATTAAATATTCTGTTCGTGTGCACCTGTGAAACTCGTTTCACAGATACCGTCATTTAAGCATCTTAAGAGCGTGAAAGAGGGACGGACCAACAACCAACCAAGAAGTACCAACCAATTTAATGTGTATTATGAGATTACCAGGGTAATAATATGGGAGAAATTAGGCACAAAACATATATACAAATATTTATTAACTCATAAATTTAGTGAGACACCTTTCGTTTAATTATATAGTATTGATGCGATTATCGTCCATATTACTTATGTTATTTTCACTGTCGAACATTATGGGTTGGCCCCATTTCACGTTATTTGCATACATTTGTTCATTTAACTGCTCGTGGTGGTTTAAATTCTTCCAATTGCCCATTTACGCAAGTCGCTCGGAACTTAATTAAAATTTAGGAGTAGAGATAAGGATCACAATTTAACGACTCATAATTATTCGAATATTTTATCACCGTAATGTTTAATCTCCTCACGAGGCATTACCTCAATATTATCGGAGTCGCGCAGTAACCTCACACTGAGAAAAATTTTGTCGCAAAAGCGGCACACTTTTGTGTGTCAAGTTGTCGCAAAACCGGCACACAAAAGTGTGTCAACAAAATACTTGATTAGCCTATGAATTTTGACACACTTTTGTGAGTCATGGGCTTTTACGACACACTTAAGTGTGCCAAACATGACACACTTAACGAAAGTCGATTTTATTTCTCATAAATATTTCACTTTCTTAGACCAGCAACTAATTACACTGATGTACAGACAATGTCCATGAATTAGAAGAAAAATTAGCGAAGATGTAAAGTTTTTTGGGGTTGAATTGTACTCCAATTACAAAATTTAAACACAGTTCGGCTTTCTACAAAAAATATTGAGCCATTTGAAACGTGAATAAGTGTTTCAAGTTTCTCTACCGCTTTAATATGTGGTCAAAAGAAATACTTCAATGTTTATCAAAATATTTCTGAATAACCGTTTGACACACCTAGGTGTGTCAAAATTTCTCTCAGTGCAGCAGCAGAGCCCCGTGGCGCCGCACTCGAACGTGTTCTGCATGCTCGAGAGCGAGGTAATTTAAGGACTCAGTAGCGCTTATTAGTGGGCTGCCACTTAAAACTGTCTCATACGATCTTAGCTGGATGTTCTAGCAGCGGTGAGATTATCACATGCCATTCTCAATTTGAGAATAAGAAGAATTTTGGGAGGTTTTAATATTTTTGCCTATTTGAAACTCGTGATCCGAGCTGCAACTTTTGAAAACTAAGGAGGTTGGGGACTTTTTTGTTGAATTATTGGGTCAAACGTGGCCCGCATTGCTGCACATAGATATTTCAATCATCTCTGTGATGTACTCAGACAGCTACCAAACATAGCTTTATATGAAGATTATGTTCTCGTACTTTAAGCAGACGAATAATTTGATTTCCACTAACTCGAGAGCATCATGAAACGCTGTTTTTAGCTTGCAGGAAAAAATGACAGCATAATGCAATGTTTCTGTTATGCCGTTACAGTACTTGAAATAATGAAATAGCATTCATATGGAAATTACTTACCTGGTTGGGGAATCTACTCCTGTTTACGTTAAACGAAATCTAAGGAACAACTCTTTGATACTGTGCAGGAGAGTCCTTTTATGATTTCTTCATCTACTGCACAACTTTGTAGTAAAATCTTCGCGCGTGTGAGAAATTTTCTTAAGTAAAAGCCGGTAAAACAGCTTAAAAGGGACTCTGAGAGCTTGCTTATACTTCAGCGGGCCAAAAATTTCAAAAAATGACCCTAACTCCGCGACAGCCTGCTAAAAGCCGGGTGGTTTCCCTCGAGAGATAAGCCGTACTTTAGTCTCCTAAATACAGTCTAGTCTTCTAACTTTCACCGGACAACAGCTTAGGAAACGCAACATTAGTTCTCCTGCTAAAACACTTACGCTATTTTCTTCTAAAACCTTTTGAAGATTTGATTCAAATAATATTTAAAGTCTATACGCTTGATGATCGTATATGTGTAAAGCATGGTAAACATCGTTTTTACGCATGCAATATTTTAACTAAAATAAGCTTGGACAACACGGTATAATTTGCTACGTTTTGAATCTTGTAGTTTGATGGTAATAAAATTATTTTTTGCATAAATCAAAATTAAAAAAGATAAAATTAGGAAGATCCCAGAAACCAGTTCCTGTAGGTTAGGTCACCGTTAAGTTAAAGTTCCATTTACTGTGGGAAATGCTTGGCAAGTTCTGACAACACTCCTGAGGAGACCAGGTCGAGTGCAGAATGGCTACAGGAAAGTAGCTGTCTCATAAACAATGGTCTAGCAGGTAACGATTTAGTTGTCTAACCTGGGAGAAAGGATACATGGTTCCTACTAGAGTGAGAGCCGACTTTGGATTTTAGTCTGCTTACTGAGCATCCGGATCCTTGTTCTCTTGCAATGAAAAGGGCCTGAAGCGTACTTCCCTACAAATGCTGATGCAAAAAAATGAGATGAAACAAAAGTTTACATTCCATCTGTGACTAATGTTCTGCCGAACTGTAGAATTTCAGAAATTTTTAGATGCACACAATAATAGAATAAAAACAGAAAAGCAATGCAGACTAAGAAGTAGATGGAAATGGAGGAGAATTGCATTTGTACAGAGAAAATGAGCATTAAATCATGAAATTGAAAGATGGTGCAGCAATTAAACTTTTCCTTTTCCTTTTTCCTCACCGACTTTAGCTACATTATAATTCATGCTCAATCGTTTTTTAAATTGAAAAATGGTGCCTTTAAAAGCTACACAACTCACTCTAAAAATTATTCCATGAGTTCATAATTTTTTTTTCAAAAATAGTGAGCAATATGGACTTGGAAAGTTACTGGGCGGAATATTTTCTATTGATATAACTTGATATTTCAATTGCATGTATTTGTTTGTAAAAACATATTTATTCAGCATAAAATTTACAATTCCTTTGCATGACTGAAAAAGACAGTGAAACTTGTATCCAGCACAATTAGAGCTAGATTTTGCTCTGAGTGCGATAGAACAAACAGAATAGAAAACTAAGCTGTCTGTTTTCATTAATCTCTCCTAGCTTGAATTTTTCACAATGGAGCATAGAAAGAGATTTTATTGAGTCTAAAATGTTTCCCAGGAACATGTGTTCCGAATAAAAGCACATTTAATACATACCAAAGTAAATGTAGGGGACGCACTCGATCTGATGGCAGTTACAATTTTCGCATGCACGCTGAGTTTACGCTGATCACATGGTGTTTGTGTGCGGCATGTAATTTGCCCATATTCAAATTTCAATGAATATGTTACAAGTTGGACTGTAATCAAAACATATGTGCTATTCAAAATTTATTTTTCAACCAAAATACAATAATTTTTGCGTTCAACAGAGAATGCCCGTACGCAAAAATTGAAGTTGAATCTAATGTTAATATACAGTGCTAGAGCGAATTCCAAGTGATTCGAAGTTATTATCCAATTCGAAAACTGCTAATTGTTGCTCTAACTTCTCGGTCTGAATAATTGCGTATGGTTTGCCCACGCACTAGCCATGTTGCCGAGAGATTTCCATAAAGTTTGTTGTTACCAATTGTTGTGCTCGAATCCTTTTGTCAGTTTTGTTTGTTGCATTCGGTTAAGGTTCTGTCTGTTCAATGCTCTCTTTCCTTTGCCAACATTGAAATCCTGTGTAGGATTTTTTCCACACAATATACATATTTATCAAGCCCTTGAATGCGACTGCAACTTACGACTACTTCAAATTTTTGTTGCGTTTTAGAATTAATTTACTTCGTGGGGAACAAAGAGAATGATGAAAAATTATGGCACCGATTCATTTCAAATATTGTTGCATACGTATCGATTTGAATAGTAATGAATGGCCTTCAGTGCGCCTAGTATCTGATGAGGGATTTTTTAAATATCAAATGCAATACAAAATTGGAGGAATATAGAATATTTAGCAAAATTAAAGTGATCGTTCCATCCGATGAGTTGATACAAGTTTCTTTGAAAAATTTTCGGGAAGATACAGAGAACTCATTTCTGTCGCCTACCTGAGTTACTATTTCAAGAGTAAACGACTAATCGTCTCTCGGTACAAGTGTACAAATTTCTAGCCTTAGTTTCGGCGAGCTGCCTTGTTTATTTTCTTCTGCCAGCTCGCCTATTAGATTTAAGCTAGATTTAAGAACATCAGGTTAGTAAAATTATTTTCATGGTTTAAAGGGCAGGATGTAGGGAACAAATTCTTGGCCCGGCAGTTTCCATTCTTCTTAGCGACTGACGATCGATAAGAAGTATACTTAAGCGTGCATTAGCACCGAATAACCAGACTTTTCACAGACCTCCAATCGGGCACCACCATCGGCGTAAACTGCTCATTTAATGCCATATCCTACGTAATCTACGGGGAGCACTCTGCTCCACACTTACCTGCTGGAGGCGCTTGACTTCCACGCTGCTCCGCACTTACCTGCTGGAGGCGCTGGACTTCCACGCTGCGTCCACTTACCAGACTGGGGACAGGCGGACGTAAATCCACTACCAGGGGATCTACATCTCGTGGCGTTATGCCTTGAGGTGAGGAAGCTTGCCGGACTTGCCAAACCCCTAAAGTTTCCGAACCCCTGCCATTTATATCATGGAGATTTCCTTTAGGACTCGAACCATTATCACGCATTATTCTGAGCAATATATTGATGGATCGCGTTTGATGGTGGCTCATCAAACAAACTAAAATTAATTACGTAAATTCTTTTCAGGCAATTAAGGATCAAGTACCTGTATGTTCACTCTCATTCTTTACTTCCAGTGCTTGGAGACTCAAGGAGGGAACGGCGAGCGGCGGGCCTGGGGGGTGAGGTGGCTGCTCATGTAGCCTGCCCCCAACTCGTACCATTGCTGCCAAGCGCAAAGCTTCCACACAATTTAAAATTCTTGATAACTTGCTCGCAGAAGCAAATAGATTTCTGAAACGGTACTTTTTCTTGATCCTTTACACTGCGATCCCATTTAATTTGCTAACAAGTTCTAAATATTATTTTTAGAGACATACAGAGATATCAGTGTTAAACACTTAGTAGAAGTGCTGAAAAATGTATTTTTCATTGATTAATGCAGCTTGACTTAAGTGTGTTATAGGAACTTTGATGGATAAGTTAATCTTGTGTTTTGCATTCACTTCTACCAACGCATAAATGTTATTTGACCAAATGAATAATTCAAATTTTTATGACAATGACCTAAAGTTGAAACCGAAAGACCTTCATGATCCTTGAAGAATTTCGAAATATTTTTGTATACGTATTTTAATCACTCTCTGTTTGCAGTATAGTTCTCCCGTCTCAAATTGAAACATATGCGCAATTATGACAACGAAAAATGCGCAGAGGAATCACACGGTAGATTATTCAAAAACAAGCGTTCTCAGATAGAAATAAAATTCAGGGAACAACATTTTTTTTCTTTTGCACTACCGCTAATGGTTGCGAGTCACTGATCTAGAGATCTTTGTACAAAAACCGTTTAGTTCTGAAAAAATTCCTTCTCTATTCGTCCTCACAAAAAAGTCACTGCTAATCAAGATTGAAATCAGTCAACGTCCATGTTTGCTAATGCCACTTCATTCACTGTCCCTAACTAAAAAAAACTCGTAATATGTCATATGCTTTGAGAAAGGACGATTGCATCTCTATTTATTCTTTTTTCCACGTGGGATAATTTTTTAAAACCGATTGTTCCCAGAAAAGAGCTTATTGAGTCAACATTTTTCCCATACAGAAATTGAGCACAAACGAAGATCGCTGTAAGTCACTAGTTACTGGAGTGTTTGAGGTTTGAAAATTACAGACAGCATTCGGGTAAATTCAAACACCATATTGGAAAGACTTTGGAAGATGTCTTTCAGCAGCTTTTAGCATTAATTGTGAGTGTTTGATTTCGGCTCATATTATTTCTTGAATTTATATTTACCACTGAACGAAAGCTAAATATTTTTAAACAGTGCATCACTTCAATTACACGACGTATAAACTAGGCTATACCAGCCTGGAAAACCCTCTGCTTTGTCAATGTGAATTGGAAAGCACATGAGTGTTTGTTATGTCACAGAAGTCACTGGTAAAACTAAAAATTCGAAGCACTGCTGTGCTGCAGGACTCTATCCTCACATTGAGCCTTGCACACAATTTAGTAACAACGTTTCTGGCCTATTGCGGCTCTTAAAAAAAGATTATAATATTGCTCTGACGTAATCCTTTAGTCGAAGCAAAATGCACTTTAATTTATAGAGAAAATTTTGATCACGCAACCAATACGTTTTCGAAGTGTTAGACGTCATCATTAGACACTCTCCAGAACAAATCTCTGCATAAAATTTTTGTTAACAGTTAGCTAGATTACCATGCCTTTAAAACCATTGAAATGCTCCAATAACGGGAACAAAAATTTATCAAAGTACCCCATCAAGAAATTGTTAACATTCTTGACACCAATATCTGTGGTCGATCAATCGATTCAGCAAGGCAAGCCAACGCCCGACTCGCAACATGAGGTTCGTTACATGATTGATCCAAGGCACTGCATTCTTCATTGAAATTCGCGTGGCGATAAGTGAGCTCCTTCGTGTTTTTTTCTAAACATATTTCGCATCATTAATAGCCATAATCACATTTTCTTAGAGACTGTCTGCACCATACGCCTTCAAAAAGGACGTTGATGCTTGTGTAAAGTCCTCTAGTGCCTTCAGGCTTGACCTGGCGAATAAAACATTTTTATTTTGCTAAGATCCTTTCTTAAATAAATATTTGATCTTTAGAACACTTAGAACAAATGAACGCCGCCTATTGCTGGTAATTGCTCTTGAATAACATTCATCAAGCATCAAAAGCTCTTTGAAGTGAGGGATTAAAAAGTCTGCCGTGAGCGACAGAGGGGATACTTCATGATCGATCTAGCTGAATTGTGTAAAGCAAGGCATGAGCTATTTTTTCAAATATAAATTCAAACCCTTAATTATTCTTTCAAATGATGCAAAAAATATTATCCAAGGGCTATTAAACTAGGTTTTTAAAAAATATATATTCATAAATTATCATTTTTGCTATATATAAGTCGGTCAGGGAGTTATTAAATGAATTCCTCAATGTATTCAATTCAACGTCTCCAATCCGGAATTTCAGGCTAGATTGTGTCGACTGGCAAGAAGTGCGTCCAAGACGGTGTTGATTATTTGCCTTGTCGCAGATGGAAGCACCTAAAATATTAAACAATACTTCTCAGTCACATCAGCGTGATCTGAAACTTCCGACCTAACGAATCACGATATGCTACCGCTTGCCTGCCATGTGTACGCGTTGCCACATTAACAATTTAACCGGAATTAGTTAAAATGAAGTTCAATACTCAACTCAAATAGAAAAATAATTGCAGTAAGAAATTTTGAAAACATTGAACATTAGTTGGATCACTCCTTCATTTAGTTTTAATTGGGTATTTATGAAATTTGAGTTTGTGACTACTGGACGGTCAGCAGCATTATAAAAATCCCTCCGTCGCCGCCGGTGGTGCATGTTGCGGTCAAAGTGTTGAGCATACTCAGCGATGTCAGGTATAGAGGCCGGACGCAGCGATGTCAGGTATAGAGGCCGGACGCAGCGATGTCAGGTATAGAGGCCGGACGCAGCGATGTCAGGTATAGAGGCCGGACGCAGCAATGTCAGGTCTAGAGGCCGGACGCAGCGATTTCAGGTATAGAGGCCGGACGCAGCGATTTCAGGTATAGAGGCCGGACGCAGCGATGTCAGGTATAGAGGCCGGACGCAGCGATGTCAGGTCTAGAGGCCGGACGCAGCGATTTCAGGTATAGAGGCCGGACGCAGCGATGTCAGGTATAGAGGCCGGACGCAGCGATGTCAGGTATAGAGGCCGGACGCAGCGATGTCAGGTATAGAGGCCGGGCGCAGCGATGTCAGGTATAGAGGTCGGACGCAGCGATGTCAGGTATAGAGGCCGGACGCAGCGATGTCAGGTATAGAGGCCGGACGCAGCGATGTCAGGTATAGAGGCCAGACGCAGCGATGTCAGGTATAGAGGCCGGACGCAGCGATGTCAGGTATAGAGGCCGGACGCAGCGATGTCAGGTATAGAGGTCGGACGCAGCGATGTCAGGTATAGAGGCCGGACGCAGCGATGTCAGGTATAGAGGCCGGACGCAGCGATGTCAGGTCTAGAGGCCGGACGCAGCGATGTCAGGTATAGAGGCCGGACGCAGCGATGTCAGGTATAGAGGTCGGACGCAGCGATGTCAGGTCTAGAGGCCGGACGCAGCGATGTCAGGTATAGAGGCCGGACGCAGCGATGTCAGGTATAGAGGCCGGACGCAGCGATGTCAGGTATAGAGGCTGGACGCAGCGATGTCAGGTATAGAGGCCGGACGCAGCGATGTCAGGTATAGAGGCTGGACGCAGCGATGTCAGGTCTAGAGGCCGGACGCAGCGATGTCAGGTATAGAGGCCGGACGCAGCGATGTCAGGTATAGAGGCCGGACGCAGCGATGTCAGGTATAGAGGCTGGACGCAGCGATGTCAGGTATAGAGGCCGGACGCAGCGATGTCAGGTATAGAGGCTGGACGCAGCGATGTCAGGTATAGAGGCTGGACGCAGCGATGTCAGGTAAAGAGGCCGGACGCAGCGATGTCAGGTATAGAGGCTGGACGCAGCGATGTCAGGTATAGAGGCTGGACGCAGCGATGTCAGGTATAGAGGCCGGACGCAGCGATGTCAGGTATAGAGGCCGGACGCAGCGATGTCAGGTATAGAGGCCGGACGCAGCGATGTCAGGTATAGAGGCCGGACGCAGCGATGTCAGGTATAGAGGCCGGACGCAGCGATGTCAGGTATAGAGGCCGGACGCAGCGATGTCAGGTATAGAGGCCGGACACAGCGATGTCAGGTATAGAGGCCGAACGCAGCGATGTCAGGTATAGAGGCCGGACGCAGCGATGTCAGGTATAGAGGCCGAACGCAGCGATGTCAGGTATAGAGGCCGGACGCAGCGATGTCAGGTATAGAGGCCGGACGCAGCGATGTCAGGTATAGAGGTCGGACGCAGCGATGTCAGGTATAGAGGCCGGACGCAGCGATGTCAGGTATAGAGGCCGGACGCAGCGATGTCAGGTATAGAGGTCGGACGCAGCGATGTCAGGTATAGAGGTCGGACGCAGCGATGTCAGGTATAGAGGCAACGCAGCGATGTCAGGTATAGAGGCCGGACGCAGCGATGTCAGGTATAGAGGTCGGACGCAGCGATGTCAGGTATAGAGGCCGGACGCAGCGATGTCAGGTGTAGAGGCCGGACGCAGCGATGTCAGGTATAGAGGTCGGACGCAGCGATGTCAGGTATAGAGGCCGGACGCAGCGATGTCAGGTATAGAGGCAACGCAGCGATGCCAGGTATAGAGGCCGGACGCAGCGATGTCAGGTATAGAGGCCGGACGCAGCGATGTCAGGTATAGAGGCCGGACGCAGCGATGTCAGGTATAGAGGCCGGACGCAGCGATTTCAGGTATAGAGGCCGGACGCAGCGATGTCAGGTATAGAGGCTGGACGCAGCGATGTCAGGTATAGAGGCCGGACGCAGCGATGTCAGGTATAGAGGCTGGACGCAGCGATGTCAGGTATAGAGGCCGGACGCAGCGATGTCAGCTATAGAGGCCGGACGCAGCGATGTCAGGTATAGAGGCCGGACGCAGCGATGTCAGGTATAGAGGCTGGACGCAGCGATGTCAGGTATAGAGGCCGGACGCAGCGATGTCAGGTATAGAGGCCGGACGCAGCGATGTCAGGTATAGAGGCCGGACGCAGCGATGTCAGGTATAGAGGCCGGACACAGCGATGTCAGGTATAGAGGCCGGACGCAGCGATGTCAGGTATAGAGGCCGGACGCAGCGATGTCAGGTATAGAGGCCGGACGCAGCGATGTCAGGTATAGAGGCCGGACGCAGCGATGTCAGGTATAGAGGCCGGACGCAGCGATGTCAGGTATAGAGGCCGGACGCAGCGATGTCAGGTAGAGAGGCCGGACGCAGCGATGTCAGGTATAGAGGCTGGACACAGCGATGTCAGGTATAGAGGCCGGACGCAGCGATGTCAGGTATAGAGGTCGGACGCAGCGATGTCAGGTATAGAGGTCGGACGCAGCGATGTCAGGTATAGAGGCCGGACGCAGCGATGTCAGGTATAGAGGCCGGACGCAGCGATGTCAGGTATAGAGGCCGGACGCAGCGATGCCAGGTATAGAGGCCGGACGCAGCGATGTCAGGTATAGAGGCCGGACGCAGCGATGTCAGGTATAGAGGCCGGACGCAGCGATGTCAGGTATAGAGGCCGGACGCAGCGATGTCAGGTCTAGAGGCCGGACGCAGCGATGTCAGGTATAGAGGTCGGACGCAGCGATGTCAGGTATAGAGGTCGGACGCAGCGATGTCAGGTATTGAGGCCGGACGCAGCGATGTCAGGTATAGAGGCCGGACGCAGCGATGTCAGGTATAGAGGCCGGACGCAGCGATGTCAGGTATAGAGGCCGGACGCAGCGATGTCAGGTATAGAGGCCGGACGCAGCGATGTCAGGTATAGAGGCCGGACGCAGCGATGTCAGGTATAGAGGCCAGACGCAGCGATGTCAGGTATAGAGGCCGGACGCAGCGATGTCAGGTATAGAGGCCGGACGCAGCGATGTCAGGTATAGAGGCCGGACGCAGCGATGTCAGGTATAGAGGCCAGGCGCAGCGATGTCAGGTATAGAGGCCGGACGCAGCGATGTCAGGTAAAGAGGCCGGACGCAGCGATGTCAGGTATAGAGGCCGGACGCAGCGATGTCAGGTATAGAGGCCGGACGCAGCGATGTCAGGTATAGAGGCTGGACGCAGCGATGTCAGGTATAGAGGCCGGACGCAGCGATGTCAGGTATAGAGGCCGGAATCAGCGATGTCAGGTATAGAGGCCGGACGCAGCGATGTCGGGTATAGAGGCCGGACGCAGCGATGTCAGGTATAGAGGCCGGACGCAGTCGTGATCCGCTCCAGCTCAGGCGGGAGACCGTGAAACTGAGCGCTGCTCCCCTGTTAGGTTTGCGTACACGACCTAACTGTGATATATGGTAGCACCTTCCCTATTCATTTGCCAACTACGCTACGTAGTAAGATATTAACAAAACCCCACCACGAATGTCTCTCTCGGTAATAAGAGGAAGTAAAGTCGTAAGATCTTTGTTGGATGGTTGCTTGAGAACTCTGGGCCCATAAATGAATAACAACTGGTGTCCTGTACGGCCTATTACGTTAGTGGAAAACTTCAAACATGAGTAAGGAATGTAAAACTTCGAAGCGAAATTATTTAAAATACTCTTTGCACTATTTGAGATGGTCGTTATTACTATTTGTTAAATATAATTATTTGTCTCACAGTTTCTATTGGGTTTTTGAAATTTTCAAATTTCCACAACGAATTTTTCCATACATTTGAATACGTTCTTCTCGTAATTTTAAAAATGCTTATTTCCACGCAAGTTGAAGCTCTTATTTTCTCTGTTAGAGTAACGCTTTTTCTCCTCTAATTAGGGTTATTTTTGTGCTTCAACATCGCGTAAATTTCAAGTAACTTTAGTTATTTTCAACGTAGTTTATCCTTTTCAGAAGAATAAGTTTATATACATGCAGGGTCTTCTACGAAAGCGGAAGCCAAAATGAAAATAACATAATCAAAAAACTATTCGCGCTGAATATTTATTCGGTTTCGACCATAGTATCGTTAAAAGGGTGTCAGCAAATGCTGTACATAATGATAGAATATTTTCAGAAAAATTTACCTACCTATAATTACTTTACTTAAGGTTGACAGAAACATGTTCACATGAGAAAGTCAAACAATTTAACTTCAGTTTAAGTTTTAGCAAAATTTGCAATATCATCTGTTTACCGAACCTTAGCATGCATCTCAATATCTGACGTAAAGAACGTGCTATTTATGTAAATCCCAATATCTATCTAATATCACCAAACTGTTTTAACCTCCAAGCTACAGTTCAACCTCCCCAAAAAAATGAAGCTATTAAAGAAGGAGCAACGAGTATTCGTGGTCACGAAATACATTGTCACTGAAAGTATTAAAGAAATAAAAGATTCGTTTATAATACATTTCCTAAGGAGGCCATCTCTTAGTTTATTTTCGATTTCAAATTCATTGAGGAAGGAACTGTGCTGAATCTTAAACAGAGGTCGTTCAGGACCGATGTGAGAAGTACGAGTTGAAGACAATATTGAAAATATTAGAAATGTTGGTGTAAAATACATAGGTGCCACGCAGAAAGAATGTACTGCTACTCTCAAAATCATCAATTATTGTAACTGTACCTATGACAAGAAATGACATTCTTATAAGATGCCATTAAGGTATCAACTTCTTCAAATTGGTTTCGCTCGGTGCTAAAGGTTTTCTCGATGGCTTCTCCATGAAACGGGACGTTTCTCAAAAAATATTATAATAGGTGATGGAGCGGCTTTCTTCATGAATGGTATTGTCAATAACAAACGCACGACATTATGCGCCTATTAATAAATAACCATCCTGCATTCAACTTTGAGATACCTATTCGTAAAGAGAAGGTGTCTATTTGGGTCAGAATTTTCGGTACCGGGCATCGAATTGGATCTTGGTTTTCTAACAATAATTTAAATAGTTTAGGGTACTTATATCCTATGAATGAACAAGAAATCCCAGAAATCGAGAACATTTATGAGAATCGAGATCAGAGTTTGATGGATACAGGACGGAGCACAGGCTCATAGACTGATAACAGTGAGAACACGACTCAAAAAAGTTTTTAATAACCGAATAGTTGTTTTATCATGAAATTGAGTGGCCTTCAAGATCCTTAGATATTACACTGTGTGACTATTTTCTACGGTGCCGCTTAAAGATGAAAGTATCAATATATTCTAGTCCCCCTCAAAACACTGAAGATTTGAAGGAAAAAATCACTAAAAAATTCAATGTACTAAAAAATGGTCGAGGATGAATCAACAGAGTTGTTTTATCGAGGCGATTATGAGCTCAAAAGTACGAGGAGAGAAATGGACGACATGTGAAAGGAATTCGAGCTTACAACTTGTTCATATTATCTTAATTGAAATGATTTACTGCAGAGTAGTTGTAAGGACTTCTCGCCTAGAACTTAAAATTAAGTAAAATATTACTGTGGCGCGGATATATTAGATGGACTTTCCTGAGCCAACACGTTTCTGGCTTCCTTCAGTAAAGTAATTGCAGCTAAATATTTTTGAAGTTATTTTATCCAAACGTTGAACATTTCTTGAAAAACGGTCAGCAAAGAATATGGTCAAGACGAAATAAAACTGAAGACAACAGTTTCGAATTATGCTTTTTCATTTCAGGTTCCGTATTTTGTGGGACACCCTGTATATGCATCTTAGGGAGGAGGCTATTTTAGATCAAAAATTCCTTTTACTGTATTATTAGTATTTGGACTCAGGGGAGTAAAAGTGACTCGTATTAAGAGAAGAATTCTGATGCGGTAAAATTCTGATTGAAATTCTAATGAGAACCGAATTCTGATGCAACATCTAAACAACTTTACACGCAGACTGTTCATGATTTAGCGTCCTTTAATTCATGCTTTGGTCTGCCCTTCATTGATCTCAGTGCTGAGACATCACATAAATATTTGAATAATTTTTTTCTTATTTTTGATTTATTTCCGCAGTCTTCATTAGAAGCTTAGTTATCAAGACCAATTATGTAACCTACGATAATAAGTATGATAATATTTCCAACACTCGTATTGGATCGCAAAGCTATTCAATTTGCAGTTACAGATGTAAAAATTCCATTCGAATTCTTTTAGCGCTATTTTTAAACAAATATGAATATGATATTTACCTAAAATAACCATACGTTAATGCGTTTCACGAGTTAGAAAAAACAATCCACGTAGCAATACTTTCTTTTGTTCTAGATTAAAATGCATAAATTTTCGCTTCTATTTCGTGTGAACTGTATTTCCCATCTGATCGAAGTGAGCTGAGTTCTTGTGGAAGATTCCAGCACGTCGCACACAGCGACCATAATCTCGTGTATATTCCAGCGGCACTCATGACCTCAGCGCCTGAGTTAGCGTTAATGAAGTGAGATCTCCAAGTGTGACAGAACTAATGTTCCTGTCGTGGAGATCTCTCAGGTCATCCGAGCGTAGCCCATCCAGAGCTTCGGAAATGCCAGAGAGCCCTCAGAATCTCATGCAGTGCCATCACTAAATGAGTTTCCAATAATAATTGGGAGGTGGTGTGGTGCTGGTGCAGAGGTACCTATCATACCTTCGTTAGCTTTATCAAAGGATAAAGGACGAAGGTATGATAGGATCAAAGGATATTAGACATTGTCCCTAGCTCAATGACAATGTTGAATCATAGTTAATTTTACTTGAATAATATCACTGAATCACAATAAGTTTTTATATCGATATTTACAGCAGCTCTAACCAGGAGCCAAATGAAGCTGTCGTTTTTATAAATTTCTAATATTGGGAGTTTAGACTTGTTTGCAGCAAATGTTTCAGGCTTAACGTTCAAGGAACTTCGAGCCATTTACTGCCACTGAAAGAACTGGATAGGTTATTTCTATCTAGGCGATAATGAATTTTATGGAGGTTTGTCATTAGTTTATTCCAATGTTGACTAAACCCTTTGACATTTTTGAGCACATAAATGGCAGCACTGTATTTATTTCCATTCAGAAGAATTTTTTTCTACATTTTTCTGTGGAATAATATAGCATTCAAAAATACCAGGTTATGAGTGATTATATTCCTATTGATAGCAATTTGCTAGTTGAGTTAAAAACAGTGCAATAAACATTTTATTCCGATAAAGAGAACTAACCAGAATATTAAACTCTTCAAACTTTTAGTCAATTTAACGTATGAACTTGATAATTAATAATATTGGAAAATTCAGAACTAAATTTGTTAAAACTTTTTCGTTTCTCAATTGAAACGTATTATTTAGAAAGAAAAAAAAGAACGAAAGTCACTTTTTCGAAGAAAAAAGTTAGTTAGGCATGAACATTGTGAAACATTGTTCCGCATCCATCTCATTTTGCCTGCCTGTACGTATTACTGATATAATGCAATTTGTATATTTAGTTGCTAATGTGAATGTTTTGAAGTAAACATCGGAAATTATGCTCGTTGGTGATGCATATTTTTCTATACGTGTGTCGGTTTACTTCATTTGTCACACAGCTGTTGAAACAGCATGGGTTAAAAATTAACTAGTGTAAGCTATCAAATTTTGAGGCTCCATATAATTCCCTTCTTTTGTTAGAGTCGAGATAATATTTTTAGCTAGAAAACCAAGATCATTTTCTTGGATGGAAAAGTTAGTTAAATCCATGTTTTGTTTTCCGTGGAGTTTTTGGCCATGGTAATACCAGGTCATCTGTAACATGTTTATCGAAATATATTATAACAAGTAACGCACCGGGTGTTGAGCACGCTTGAAAGCTTCTGCTTCAGCCTCGGTGCACACGAAGAGACAGAATTGCACATGGGAAAGGCAGAATTTGCGCAGCCAAAATAAGCGAAATGCATTTAGAGATCCATCCGACGATCTCAGTGGGCTGCTCTCACGGCGAGATCTCTATATAAGCATCAGCATCCGATAGGCCGCTCCAGTGTGCCAGGGCCAGTCAGCCTGGCTGCAGCGTGTGAGTCTGTATTGATTTTGGCCTCGGCACTGCCAATCTTTCTCTTTCTCTCACTTGCGTTGAGCTACGATGCTCTTTTGTCTTGCTTATGGACAAAATTTCGCTTCGTTTACAACGAGGACGCTCAAACTCTTTGTTTCTGCAGATTTATGTATTTTGTCTGGTGTTTTTAGATGAAGAATCTGGATAATTGATGATATTTAACGATAAAAACTCAGCACGGAATAAAAAACAACAAACTGTGCACATAGCGCGTGAGCGAATGAAAACTCGCACCCTGGTGTACCTAGAGTTATTTCCTAATACGCTCTAGAGGTGAGAAACATTAATGCCTTGCCTTCCTTGTGCTTGTTTACGTGCGATAAACTTAGGCAGTGCTGAGATGTGACAGGAGAGTAAATTTGTTCTGACCTGACCAGTCACGCTGTTGCCGGGCTGTGCGGGCACAGGTTCGCAACGCCGCGGAAAACCAAGTGTTTGGCAAATAAAATTTGGTATTGATTTTCGTGTCTACCATTCGTGTATAAAATTCATTTTTAGCAATTTTCAGATGTTAAATAACGGCATTAGTTTTACTTCGTGGAGTGAGGACGGTGAAACTATGATTATTGCAAAAACAATACTAATCTTTTGAACGAAACCAAAGTTAAAAAAAAAATTCAATGTACATGGAGTAGAAGTTACTTAAACCGCTTAATTTGAAGCAAATCACTAAATCTTAGTCCGTGTAAGCATCACAATTAAAAACCCATATTTTGTAAGACCCGTATTTCACTGCGGTGGCAGCCACTCTCCCCACGCAGCAGCGGCGTGTGCGCCAGGCCCCACCCTGCCTCCATATGGCCGTGTGGACCGCAGGAACTATTTAGACCACCAGCGCACCGTAGCTGGATTTTATTCTCCCTATAATCTAAGTAACTCGTTCTTACCTGAAGTTTGGGGGGAAATGCTCCTGGTGCTTGGAAAAACATCCAAGTTTTGCCAACGTTAGCGGAATGCAATAATAGGGGGTAATATGCCGGTGCGGTGGGTCTAAAAAATTATATGAAAATATTTTCCAACAGCTCAGTGATTGACTCGTCACAGGTCATAATTTTCATTCTAGTTTTAAAGTATATTTTTTAGTCGCAAACACTGTATGAATGAAGCCTTTATCTCGATACTTAAACGCGACGATTAAACACCGTGGACTACATGACGTTCTACTCATTAAAGCCTGAATTCAATGAGGGCCACACCCAAAACCCCGTATCAATTACCTGGTGAAAAATTGTTGCTAGGTGCAACTGCTTCTAATATCTTAATGAATTTTACTCGGTTTCGACCATACTCGGTTAACTTAAATGTAAAAATGTCAGTGCTATCTTTGCGGGATGGATCCCCAAATTTATTTTGCTTATTTTAATGGAAAAAATTGGCCTTTATTCTCTCACGAACAGTTTAAAATCAATTTACACAGTTCAACCTGTAATCAACTATTAATTCTATGAAATTTGATACTCAATAATCAAAAATATTAGTTTCAAAAGAATTTACAAGTTTACTCAGAATGAAACCTCGAACGTTTTCATTTAGACTGCTTATGAGTCTCTGAGCTGCAGTCTTGCACGCTGTGTCCAGTTTACCCATCCAACTGTGCTTTGCTAAGCCAAACAAGATGAATTTCGATTCATAGTCCGTGAAGGTCATGTTGCAACACGTATCTAAGACAGCGGTTGTGCACGACCTTGTACCGAATGCCGCGCGGGAATATCCAGCCGACAATCAGAACAGATGTAATCTAATAATTGCATGCTTTAGACAACTCTCGTGAAATCAAAACTTCAGTAATTGTGAATGAATATAACTAGATTAGTCAATGTGTACTGGATCAATAGGGCAGAAGAACAGAATGTCTGTACAGCGCGCAAGATCTTTCTCGGGCGCGTTTTTTTCAGAGTGCTGGAAAAATCTATTTGCTGAAGTCAGAAACATATCTAAAACAAACATTACAGTTTAAATTGGCGCGCTTGTTTCATAAGCCGTATTACTAAAAAATCTTCACGTAGTCTCAAATTTTTCTCCTAAGATTGATTCATTTGGTATTTTTTCTAGACATAGTTTTTTCTATGTATTTTTTTCTTTGCAGCCAGCAAACTACACGTAGCTTTCACTGATGTGAAAGGATGAATATTTCAAAACTTCAAGGTTAGTTAGGTAATTAGTATTTAAATCTAGAAGGGAGCATCACAGATATTCTTACAAAGTATGCCTGCTTGATCATCTTCATCCGAAGCTCACGAGTTGGCGGCACTTGCAAGCTTGGTGATATTTCATGGTCGCCGTTGTTAGGTTCAGTTACCTTTACTGACCGTAGAGTGACCTTGAATGGAAAATTTTGCTCATGCGTGATGTTTTTGTGAACCTACAGAAAATTATGTATGCAATTTTAAATAATCCTAAATTATTGTGACTCATATATGCACAGTTTTTGGAGTTTGTGAATCGTGTTCTAGTATTCTATAATGGCGAACGTTCATTCAATATTTTGAGGAGGTCGGGGAAAATTTTGCAGTAGAAGTCTATGTCGCTGTAATAATGGATTGAATGTAATCATCGAGCCCGCCTGTGGGGGTTGCCATACAATATTTTCATTATGCTATCGTACATCTACGCAAAACAGCGTGCTTCTCAAAACATGATATGTTTATGATAATAAATGCATGAAGTAATATATTTTCGCTTAAACTAGAATTGCTCCAATCAATTGAGACTCCTTCCGGATTATTTCATGTCTCACAGGGCACTTACGACAACTATGAGTTTTTTTGCCAAATTATTTTTCTGACGGCGAAAAATAATGTTGCAATTCAAAGTAAATTTCGGGTGAATGTATTTGTAAACACATGCTTCACTGGAAAAAACACGCTTTGGGGCATTGTTGCTAGTTTTAACTAAAGTTTTTCAATCAATGCACCCACCTTGGATTAAAGGATCATTCTGGCTGAACAATTTTCTTTTTGTTGAAAGAATCATAATGCTTACGTTCGGTATTTGAAGCCAGAGCACTAAAATCATGAAACTAAGCTAAAGTTCCTTTATTTTAGCCAATGCAAGTATACAGTTGGGGGGCGCTTAATTTTTTGCATGAAATTAGTTTGAACATGGAAGCGACCAAGCCTCCATCTGGACTGCGATCGATGGATCCTGGCACAGTGTAGATATTCAGTATTTCATTGCCGGGAACGCTAGCAGCAACGTTTTGATCCCATCAATAAGGGCGTTAAGCACATTCAGCGTCACTGTGTTTACAACATGATAACGAGCGATAGGCTGCTACAGTTTGTAATGAGCATGAACTGGAATTGGGCACAGGATTTATCATGTTAAGATATTCAACATGACATATGGAGGTGAAAATGATACACCATGCATAACTAGAAATGATATAGGAATCAAGGTAGATGTTAGTTAGAAAAATTTTGTCGGTAATCTGGGCGTATCTTGAAATAGGAGCTTCAGAATCACTTTGAAATGGGGTTAATCTATATCCAATGCAAGTAAGAAAAGGATTTTTTAACAGATTGTAGCAGTTGCTATGGACATGAAAGCTCCATCTAGTGTTTTTTCAAATTTTCTTTTGAACAAATTTAACATACCATACTTTTAAAAATATCAATACTTAACACCTCTTGCAGGGTATATAAATACTGGTGAACTTTAGTTTCTGCAACCCTATGGCATGATTTGTTTTACAACTCTTCGCCACTGATTAACACTCTCGAAAGAAAAAGTTTTATTATACATGATATTATAAATTTATCTTCATTTTAAGGTTTTATCAGCTAGAGCATTTAAAATGAAGCTGATAACATCAAAATAAATCAGGCACAGCTTGGAAAACATTCAATGCGGAACGTGAGTTGAAGATTTAGATATTCGTATTACACTGCCCTAAGCAGTGCTATCATTTATCGGTTCTAGAATACATTAATTACTAAGTTTATATATGAATACAGAGCAATGATTGATGTGCTTAATTGACGTACCCTCCGGAGAGTTGCTTTATGAAAGAAGATTCTTTCGGTTCAATTCCTCGTTTATGACGCTCGTGAGAATATTATGACTGCATTATTTACATAAGTACGAATGGCTCCTACTGTGATGCAAAATGTTTTAGTTAGCATTATGTAGCTATTAACTTCATGTTTCTGACTCCTGTAAACTCTTTCTGTCAGAATTATTCGCTTAAGAAATGTCATGAATTTGTTTTGGGGTAAAATATATTTTTTTCAAGCTAGTTATTTCGCATGCTTGTTGATACGTAAGACCGAAATGAGAGTTCCAAACTCTTAGCGTTAGATGCAGAGTTGCTTAAATCCATCCATTTCATGTCCAACATACTAATCCCTGACATCGCTAGCTTCTAAGCTCGTATTTCAACGCAAGTGCGCACTAACAAGAGAGTTGTTCATCAATGCATCAGTAGTATTATGTTCTGTTTTTGTTTTTTACTTCATGTATTTACATGAATTATCGAACTTAGTTAATTAACGTAATATAGGGGTGCATTTTTTCATGTTTGGCTTCCAATCATTTGTTTCGAAAATTGTTACGAGCGTAACGATATACATTTGTTAATCAACTGAAGATCTTCATGCTTAAATAATTCTACAACCAATGACGTTTTTCATCATCTTTATTGAAAATAAATTATTTTTCAATTTTTTCTTGCATAGTACGCAGACCTCAAGTGCGAATATGTTGAGCAACAACAAAAGCCGTATTTACCATCATTGACACCCCGTTATTGTGAATGTAAATTGAGTATTTGCAATCGAGGTTAAAGAAAGCTCACAGGTGAACTTTTGAATCCATACCGTCACCTGCTTCATCTCTCACAATCTTCCGGCCTCAATCTGGGGCAGGCGCGAGGGAATTGAAATGTAGAGTTTACGCTGCGCTCCGCGTATGCAACCGGTGGAATATTGATTCAGATGTTTTTTCCTTTCGTATGTCATTGTGGTCGTTAAGTCTAACACTGAAATTCTCCTGTTTCTGTGGTTATGAAATATAAATGTGGTATGAGTAGACGGAACCTAGAAGTTCGACTACGAGACTCCTGACTGACATAGTGCTCATTTATGACCAAAGCTAGATGACGTGCGAGGCATAGTCAAACGGCATAATCAATTTACAAGCATAGAAATCAAATTCAGTTATTACTGGTATTATGTCGAATTTAGTGCTAAATAGTACACCAGCAAAAGAATATTAGAAATTGGTAATAATTAATGTCCACTGACATTATAGTTGACCAGGTCTTTGTTTGAGTAGAAAACATTTACTTACTACGATATTACCAAGTTTTTCATAACTTATGAAAGAAAAATAGATACTTTCCCATATTATTTGAATAATACTCACTGTAAGTCAGACTTTTACTTTCAACTATTATTTCAAGGATTTCCATCACAGACTAAATCATAAAAGCAGGAAAAATTTTAATTGACTGAAAACTACTACAGAGAAACACATAATTTGCCATAAAATAAAGCCATAATTCGAAGCAGACGAGTAATTTCCTGAATTTGTAAATAGCACGGAAGCGGAATAACGCTCTCACATAATCTCGTTGCCTTGGCTCACAGAGCGCCACCAGGGGCGCTCGCATGGCTAGTATTCAAGATCTAAGATCCACTGAGAAAATAGCTCAAGATCGATTATAATCGATAATCATTATTAAAAAAAGTTCCCTGAAAATAATTAAATTGAAAACAGCATTCACCCAAAACGTACAAAAATACTCTTCTAGAGGTATATTTGAAAGGTAAAGAAAATAGTGGGAGGAACAAGTAATTATTTGTTCCTCCTACCTTATTCTTTCTCCTTAATTTCTTATCATCTTATAATGAGTAATTGCATACGGTTGGCTTGAATGCTGTTTTAAATTTAAAATTTTCTTAGGAAAGCAGAACTGGTATTCAATTAAAACGTGGAATACAGTATGTGTGCAGGGTGTCCAAAACTGACCGAACTTTAAATTATTTTAGCTCTTAGGTTATTGTTGATAATTCAGTTCTGTAACGACCAGAGTGTTAACTAAATATTTCTCTCATGTCCCAAAAAAATTGTATTTGGCTAGCATGCACAGAATTGTTACAGTATAAGTTTCAAGAAAGTAACTGACACTACATTTGCTTCTGTAGCGAACATTCTGTACCGAATCGTGAATCAAAAAAATATCCATTGGAATTAAAATGAAACAATTCATTTTTAATTCCATTGGAATTAAAATGAAACAATTCATTTTAATTCCAATGTATCTATGATTCGACTTTCACTTCTGTTCATTTCCATTTCCGTGTTCATTTCCATGTTTTGAAGAACTATTTCTTTCTTAACCACCTCAAGATGGGAGGGTTTTTGCTATGCTTTTGATATGCACTTTTGATAAATGATATGTACTGTTTGATAATTAATACGTACTTTACAGGCGTATAAATACGCAGAATAGAAGGTTACGTCTGCCTGCAGACATCGTCAGACGTCTGACTCTGGCGAAGTTTACGCATGAAAGCCTCAGGGTTTCCTTCCTCAAATTGCCCTTAATTGCTGAAATTATTGTCAGCATGCTATTAAGGGGAGAAATGTTAAGGGAAGTATTCAAATACGCAACGTGTTTCAGAATTTTACCCCAGATGTTGTACAAACAATATAGCTTCACCCACCGATATTTTTTTTCAGGTTGTTAGAGTGATTGTAAGCAAAAATGTTTTTTCGTCTCACAGGGCTGAAATTTTCCCCTTCAATATTCTTTGCATGTAGTGAGGAATATAACTGCATCTCGTCGGATATTGCGCATCGGTGTAAAAGGATAATATCAATCTCGAAGTTGTAAAAGGAACGGTCGTAAAGGAACCCCTAATGTTTCTTGTAGGTCGTTGGGCATTCCTTGTCGCGCTGTACAAAGCTGCCCAAATGCAGAGCAGGAACATCGAAGTGGTCAAGTTTGGTCATAAATAATTTTAATAGTGATAATTCGAAGCTAAACTGCCGTGCTGCGCCAAGCACGTGCGCCATACGTTCAAATGACACCCCGTAAATTTTAGGGTCATTCTTACTGCCTGTACAAATTGCTTCGACAGGATCTACTCACTCGTTTTCCTGATAGCCTGACGTCATCAGTTATCTGGTTTGGCTTTCAGTTGAACGTCAACCGAGAATATTGCGTTGATTATCGAAATTTTATGAACATACTTTACTTACTATAACTACTTACTTCACTTTATTTCACAACCTTTAAGTAGAGCACAATCATGTTCCAGTTGTTAAGAATAGTTCGCTAAAAGTTTTGAGCTAATATTTCGCTTTACATTTTTATTCTATGTTATTTGAAGTAAAATTTAAATAATGGTATATCTGTGCAAATAAGTGAAAAATTACTGCTAAATTTACCTTTTATCCATTTCTGTAGCGAGTTTTCCTAGTCGTAGTTAATCAGTTTTGTTCAATCATGTACTCATATAATTTCAATTCAATTATATTTTATACTGGTCACAAATTTCCATCACCAAAATATAATAGGTGTGATCATATTACTTATTTCGCACGAGTCAAACGAATGTTTTCAAGATCGGCCTGATTTTTACTTACAGAGTCTTTTACTTTGATTTCGCTTTCCAACTGATCTCTCGAACGTCGGCTTGAACAAAAGGGAGTGATGCTCAAAAATACCATCGCTAATTTTTTTTAAATATCCACAAAGCTTCGTGAATCGAGGGGATTTTTTATTCCATCCCAGAAAAACTATTCAGGATGCAGAATTTCATCCGAGCTTTGTGCTGATGGAAGAATTTTGTATCTGGGCCGTCTAAGCGCATCGAAGTGAGCAGGGCTTTGTGCAGAATAAAACTTATATGCGGGAGAACTCGTTGGAGTGAAAATGGCAGCATTGGAGAGGGACACGAAGTATCCATTAAGAATTCAGCTAATCCTTTTGACGCGCGTTACCCAACCGGATCCGTACGCGACATTGTTTTTGAGCTTAGGTTCTAGTGAGTGATCTCGGAAGGGGAGGCGCAGGACTCACAAAATTGGGTTCCGGTTAATTTTTTTTTCGCAAATCTGGTGACGGAACACTTAAAATTGAGTGACGTTAATTGCCCATGCAGAAAATGCAGCAATGAGGATTCTGGGATAATTTTTTTCGAATTAATTGCGCCCAGTAATGCTTCTGATACGTATGTACTCTGGAGTATAAGTTATTCCCAAGAATCCAAGTACCAATTGCCAAATTCTATGAATGATTTTGGAGGGATGTGGTGACGAAAGTTTACCCGAAAATTCAGCTGGGCTGAACAATTTTTACGCTGACTCTGGCTGATTATAATTCCACTCCATGATTTTTTACGCTGATTATAATCCCACGTCGTTGGTCAAAATAATTACGTGAATTTTTTATTGAGGAAAATGCAAACGGTGGCCCAGTATCCTATGAAGTGTGAAACGCAATACCGCACACTTGCATTGTATCACAGAATTGTCAAACTGTAGCCTGCGTTTTTGATATCGTATTGTATTCCTGCATCGGCTGGGAAAGTTTCTTAATATTTCATTCAAGAACAAGTAACACTAACACCTGCGGTTATATTTGCCTAGATATATCTTTTTAAATAAAAACTGTTTAGCCAAACTATGTGAAATTATTGTAAACTTTGAACTGAAAACCCGCAGTATAAATATGATTTTTGTTTACAAGGCCATTTGTACTTTCGCAAAAACTCATTCAAAGATCATCTATGGAAGTATATTAGGGGTGCCGGGTAGGTGTTTCTTCTTTTCTTTAACCGAACTAAAACACAGGAATAAGTTCAAACAGCTGTTCTCAACGTCAAATCAGTTAAACTTCATATTTAATTGAATCCTCTCCACTAGATATTTTAAACACATCTATAGCCCATGGAAGAGAAAAGTTTCATAGTGAATTGTATGCGTCATTGCAAGTTGTATGAATTCCACAAAGGTAGCGATCCAACAACAGTCGTGAAAAACATAAACAATGTCTGTCAAATTCAAAATTCATATTCAAATATCTGTTTGAAATTCAAAGAAGGCAATTTCGATTGTTCCCCGCATTGCTTTGTTGTTTGGAGAGAGTTAAATCTTTCCAATCATTTTCAGTGGCTCCTGAACGGTAGACCAGCGTGCATCAAGTCCTTGAGACAACGTTCTGATAGTTTGTCGAGGATCTTCTTCCACTGCAGGTTTCAAAAGTTTATCATCAAAAAGACAGGGTCTCCTCTTTCGAATCTCATCAGTAAGACAGAAATTACCTTCATTTCTCTTTAAATTTCACAAACCATCTACGACGTTTTTCTACTCTCATACCTTATGAATAGACAGCATTTATGTTTTTCACTGCTGTTGAAGGATTACTACCACTGTGGAATTCGTACAACATGCAATGACGCACATGATTCACTTTGAACTTTTCTCTTCCATGGGCTATAGATGTGTTTAAAATGTCAACGGGAGTAGATTCAATTAAATGTGAAGTTTAACTGAATATCTGGCTTCTGATCTGGTCTTGAAAACAGCTGTTTGAACTTATTCATCTATCTTTTAGAGTTTGGTTTAAGAAAAAGGACAGCACATTCTGGTGCTCCTAATAATAACTTTTTGTTCTTCAGGTGAACCTGCAATATCGTTTCAGGTATCAGGTATCAATATCAGGAAGCTGCAGCTAGAAATAGATATACTCGTATTTCATTACAAGTTTTTCACAACTATTGCTCCCACTATTTTAAGAGGAAGAAATGATGAAAGAACGCCGAAAACCTTTCCTAGGTAGTTCACAGAAATAGCTATAAAAGGTTAAGACGATGGATAATCGTGCGTCATAAAATTTCCTGAGAATATTTTTCCTCGTATTAAACTCCATGTGGGAACCGGTGAATTTGATTAGTGCTATTAACACTCACACAGGCTTAGTGAGTGTTGAAATTCGTTAAAATAACGAATGAGATACTTTCGCTGCTTTTAATATTTATTTCATGATAGCCCGTTGCGTTGAGCATAAAGACTAGAAAAAATATCTTTTTCTGAAATATTATTCCGTAGAAATATTCGTTAAACTAATTTGAAAAGCTAACATAAGAATATTTTTCAATCAAGATATTTGTTACCTTAACGCTCAGTGAATTGATGTATCAAATTTTATACAGAGTTCATCTTTTTTTAATGAAATTTAAAATTGATTCTCAATGTTATGCCTTTAAAAGCATTGCACTTAGGTTCTTGAGTTGAACAGTTTTCTTGCGTTAGTAAAATTTCAGTGTCATCTCTTGTTCGACCGTTTTGTACCTGAAAATTATTTTACGCGAGCCCTTTCCTCTCTCAGCCCAAAAAGTATTTTCACCTATTCAGCCTTACGGAGAGCATGGAGGTGTCCTACAGAAGGTAGTATTTCCCGAGCTCTTACAGTTCCCACCGCATTATGGTCCTCCTAGGAAGGACTTTTCTAGAGTTATTAGGGAAAATTTAGCTCCTGTAGTGCTGACCCAAAAGCTTCCGCCCTTTATTTACGAACGTGCTAAAGAAAACTTTGATAGATTGAGGGACAACACATTAGAACTATCAGAGTCTTAGATTTCCGAGATCTCAACTGCATTTTATCAGTTTTCTGGCAGCGTTATGAGGCAATTTTTAAAAACGTTATTGTCATTGAAGCTCTAAATTATGCTCTTTATTTTTAAACTAATGTTTTGCAATTGATGAATGCCCATTGAATTAGAACATGCGGGTGAAATACAGAAAAGAATTAAAGAAAAGACACATATGTACAGAATTACATTCAGTTTCGATATCTCATTTTACGAAGCTTTCATCATTTTCGTGCAGCATCGAGTCGTATATCACATGAGGTAATCCCTACTGCGCTGAAATTATCAAATTATTTAGGAATTAGAAGTGCTACTCTCAGGATCCGCCCACTTACTTTCACTTTTCGTTTATATTTCATGAAAAATGATGTTTTTCGTGGTCCTAGTACAACAAGTATCAATTAAAAGGAATTCATGTTTTTCGCTAGTGTTATAATACTTTTTATCTCTTGTATTTACATGCATCGTCGAACAGTAACACAGCAAAAGGAATGCATTTTTCCAGCCTTTTATTTTAATCATTTGTTCGACAATAATTGCCATGGGTATTACGATACCCATGTGTGCATATCAGCTAAAGATCTTAACGTTGCGACATTTTAAAAACAAATGCTATACATTTCACTTATCAACGCATTTAGAGATAAACTATTTTCTTTCTTTTATTTCTTTCATAGGTGATACTCTAAGCAATTAAATCGTGTCTATGTTTCCCATACCAATGAATATATTTCTACACATTCAGCCACAATGTTTCCGAATTTTGGCATGAGTTAAAATTTTCAGCATTTTTAGTTGTTGTCATTGAGTGCATCTTAATCACTCTGGAAATCTACGGAACAAACGACCGAGTTTGTTTGAATTTCCTGAATGAATAATTCATAATTGCCTTTCATTTCCTCCAGCACCATTGGATTACTGCTCCAATTTACAGCTACATAGAAATTGTTTGAATATTACGAGGAGCATTGATCTGGTGTGGATTACTTTTGTATTATACCATGCAAAAGAAAACAAATTGATCTACTCTATTGTTATCGTTATTAATTAACTGGAGTATTTCCTTACAACTCAGTAATTTCAGACAAATTTTGAGCTGCGTCTTTAGGTTGAAGGCCGCTGATAGAATAAGATATTCTACTCGACATCAATATCCTATTTATGAAGAAGTTTTTGCCTTGAACGCCAGCCTCCTAGCCGGAGTCTATGTAAAGAAGGATTAATTATTGAGAATTGTCAACGATATTATTTTATTCATAATCGAATGTCACTACGTTTTAAGTATTTAAGAAAATCTTGAGCATATTCTAGCCAGCTTTCCACACTTCTTATCAAATTTGTTAGTTATGTCAATTCACGCCGCTAGTTTTTTCAAAATAAACAAAATGAATGAACAACTGAGTCGCTAGACACGCTTATTTCCATCGTTAGTGAAAAAACATCCACTACCTTAGTTTAAATTCGGTTTTAGTTTTATATCCACACAATAACATCCAGCAGCCAGATACTCAGGAGTAGACATTAAAATTTCCTCCACGCCACTCAGCTGGCGGCGACTGCGGGCCTGTGGGGAAATAAGCGGCGCAGCTGATGCCAAGCTCTCCTGACGTGCCAAGTGCCACCAATCATGGCTCCTACAACTGACACCTCCCATATTTTCCCACATTCTTTCTAATTCGATTTTCCTAGAGCACTTGCATTTCAGTCACTGTAAACAATTCCAAAATGTGGTACAAATATGCTTGAATATTTCGTTCAGTGATGTCTCCGACTCATGTTGATAAACATTTTCAATGTTCATTCTGAATACGCAATTTACTCTCATATAAAACTAAATTAACTACTGAACCATGAAAAATTACCCATTTTTTCAATGTGGAAAGAGTGAATACGAACATGTGAGCAAGAATAACAGGTCTGTCCAGCAAGTAATGTCCAGAGTAAGCTCCCTGGTTAATTTGCGTCGACGCGTGCACCGTAGGGAGAAATTGCACACTTCCACAAAAAATGAATAGTATTATAAGAGTACGAAATATAGTACAGACTTGACTCTAGCATGAAATTTTTACATCAACCTTCAGGTATACTTTATCAATATGTACTCAACAAGTAGCAGCAGCAAGGCTCACAATTGAAATCATGTTTTCTTGCGTGCTATTCTAATTTTCTCCAACGACAGACCTGTTATTTTAGAACAAATTGGTAACCCCCACTTAGATGTTTTAAAAATATGCTCACACAAATTGCGCCCAGATGCTCAAAAGCTAAACAAAAAGACATGTTGTTACCATTTCAATTCAACGTTTGTTGCCAAGTACAACGTTTTATTACCGAATAGTTGATATTATAGTTAACACTCTGTGGACTCGCCGGCCAGTATTTATTTTGGTAATTAATAGCACAATTTTTAAAACTCTAAACTGAAGGACAATAAAGTTTTACTCAGTAAATACTCGTACAATAATTATGGTACGTAGGGCACACAATTTCGACTGTCGTGTACAAAATGTTTTCATTCGTTCTGCGGATGATTTCGTAATGTTCCTAGTGCTCGTTTCTGATGTTCATGCATGTTAGTTTATGATAGATATTAGTTTTGGGATGACCACTTGCTTCCAGTTCGCTGAATCATTGTGATGTTCGAGGACTGTAAAATTTGCAGTGGACGTTCCCAAATTACGGTGCGTCTCCTTACTCTGTAGTAAATGAAAATATTTTCGGAATACCTGTAAGTTAGAATGTAGTTGAGTAAAATTCCTCTTCCGCTTCGGAAAATTATCTCGTTGTTTTACACTGCTCCCATATGTGTACATTTATGTACTTAATTTTTTGTATTAATAATTTCAGAGAAACTACCTACTATGCTTTAAAAATAACAAAATCAAAACAATTGAGATATAGCAACTTGTTTCCAAATTCGCTCGAGCCCGTTCAAAGATGTCCATTTTCATCCAAAAATGTAAGATCATCATTAGCGAACATCCTGATGAGCTTGTTCTGTAAACAAAGTTATGTATGTACACACATTTGGTAAATTCGCGAAGACTTTTCATGGTCGTGATCAATTCATGGTAGAATATTATCATACATTTTGCCCTTAATTTATTTTTAATTGTTAAGACGACACATTTTTAATATGTTTAAATTTTTCAAATTTCCTGGCTAACAAGATTTAACATAAAATTTTCCCCCAGCGAATTATATCATTACCTATGACGTGTTGTTGCCGGTTCATTAATGTGTCTACTAATGAAAGACAACTCCTTTAATTTGAAAATACATTGTGTACGACGCTGATTTCACTTCCGTTCGCTAGGTTTCATACTGAACTTTTTACGCACACACACATCGCACTACGTCCAGCCACCATTTTCAATGGCTTTGTTGTAATTGTCTGAACTTTCACAAGATTAATCATATATATTCTAATCATTAGTGTCGTAGGACATGGTATTATTTCAGCCAACATTGTTCCTTCTTCCCTACAGCAGAGCAATGAATTTGCGTTCAGGGAAATTTTCCACTTATTCCAAACATGGATGCTTTTATTGGCTTATTTTTGAAGTATTTTCTTACGAAACTTTAAGATACGTTTTCTACCCATTTTGATAACGTGTAGTTGTTTCGGAGTCCATCCGTGTAACTATCGACAGATCCGCTATTAGGTATTGTGGCCGCAAAATTGCGGGAGCTTGTCAAGTGAAGGTAAAGTTCTCACGACCAACGCTCCTTTCTTCACACCAGATAACGCTCTGCTTTCTGTCCCATGTTTTCCATTCCAGTTTGTCTTATTTTTTAATGTATTTTGCAGTGTTTCGAATATCAAGAAAATTTATTACCTCGCCTGAATCATTCTGGAAATGTTTCACCAATTTTTGTTCCAACAATGTATTTGTTTAAAAATATTCATTCAAATATATTACAATTACATTGCATCACAAATTAAAAACGAAATAATCAATACGCAATGGAGGACTAGGTTTATTTCACACCATTATTGATAATTCCAGCTTCTAGTTAAGGGTTAAATTCAATCCCAATCGTGTATCAGCTAACATTGTGTATCAACTGTGTTTTATGAAAGGGAACCCACAAAGCAGACAGAAAACTTGTGCTATATTTCTTTGATGTTTTTTGGTGTTGGTATGAATCGTCTCCATGACCATTTATTGATGTGATTATGTGATTGTGTGCATTTTCGTACAATGTGTCTTTTATCTGTTAACGATCTTAAAGACACATTCATCTTTAACGATCACATTAACGATCTTCAATGATTGTCCATTAGTATCAATTGTAATTCATATACCTAAGCTATATCTCCATATTTTTGTTGTTTAACATTGGAACAAATGTAAGATCCAGATGAAAGTCTCTAGCATGTGTGTCTTTAAAGAAGTGGGCAATTATTTCGGTGGAAATTACTTGGAAGCTCTCACAAGGCAACCATCGAATTAAATAAAAGTCCTAATTGTCAATGTACTTTTAAAAATAAATCCCTCCGACCTTCGCTTATATTTGCAAGGGTTTAAAGTGCACTTTTCTCGATCAATGAAATACTTTTCGTTCCGTAAAATATTCCCTCTCTACAAGCTCAAATTTCCATCGGAGGAATATTTTCTCTTTCTCTCATCTCCTTGTTAGATGCTCATATATTTCTAAAAGGGTGAAAATCACATCGGAGAAGTGTTGCTACGAGATGTTCACTTCGTTAAAGCAGCACCATTGCAGCTCAAACAGCTAATTTAGCGCCGTGCTGAGTCAGCGCTATCGAGCGCGATGTCCGAGGCAGACTCTGAGAAGCGTCAGGAGAGGCTGTCGATGCAGCGGTTACTTCTGGACGCAACATGCCGTGAATGCTCCGGGTGGACAGCTGGGGGAAGGAAGTTATAGGAAGTAAATGAACTAAAGTAAAAGGAACTCAGGGAGAGAAGTAGAGGAAAAGGCGAGAAGAAACACTAACGAAAACAGAAATTCTGACAAAAATTTGTACTGAATCTTCAGCGCGTGTGTCGCACCTGTCTTCACTATATAAGCGTAAAATAATCCGATGTTCGCTGTTGTACGATCTAATGAAGACCTGTGAAGTGAGCGTAGCACGTAAGTGGGACAAATCACACTCTACTTTCTTGCAGTGCGTTCTCGATAGATGAAGAGCCTAACAAGGCAGGATAATAAATCGAGGGAGTTATTGATTTTAACGAAGAGGATGATTTGAGACTGCATTGACAACTACTCAAGTAAACTTTCTAGGGAAGGTACGAAGTACAAATTTAAACTAGTGACAATATATATATATATATATATATAATTTGAGCGAAATTCACTGCATGATTTAAGCGTGGTGATGATGAGTATAAGTATTGAAACCTTAAACAATTGGTTACAAGCTCTGAAAAATTGAGATTCAATGATAGTTCGTAGCGAGCGTAAAAACAGAAGTACCGTTGATGTACAATGAAAGTCTAACAAATAATAGTAATATACATTACACTTGATATTATCTCAGATATCAAAACTTTAGCCATTATCTTCAGGGAATATATATTATTGCAATACAATGGGAACTTTTTCAATATTTTCGCACCCAGGAGGAAGCTGTTCCTCAATGAGAACGTTCGGTCCAAACGCATAAAGCATGTTTTGTGTGCTCAAAAGGAGTCATTTTAGTGTGTTTTGTGTTACATAACTTTGTACGTGTTTTGTTGCAATCGGCGTATTCGACTGCCCCAGTAAACGTAGAAAGCAAGTAGAGATGTAGAGAATGATGAAAGAGTGAATGGGAATGGTGCTAGAACAAAAAAAGGACAGCTGGGAAAAATAAAATTTAAATATAACTGGCCATGAGATTGAAATAAAAGGTACATGTCGGGCGAAAAGTCTGAGAAAACTTTGATAAAAACTAAACGTTTATTGTGAAAGATGCAATATACAACAAAAATTACATTTGTGATCAAATTGTGAGGCACAGAATACACTGTAAAGCAAACAGTTAATGTCGAATAAACTTTTCAAGGAATGATTACAATCAATGAAGTATTGCTGTTTAATCCAGAATTTATTCTTTCCTTGATAATTTTTCTCATGACGTTATAGAAGGAGTGAGTTCACATGAGCAAATTGTTCTCGCCACTTCGACTGACTGGAAGCTTTATATATGACTCGGTAATACGCATAATTCAGTGTTAAAGCTAAATTAAAGTTGTGTCCAAAAAATTAAAATGGTTTTGTAAGAAAAGTTACGTGTGAACACATTTTATAAAAGAATTTACGGCTACTCTGACAAAGAACTAAAATAATCGAGCTTTCTGTATTCAATTTAAGGAGTTTCAAATAAATGTTGAAAAAATATTATGCCTACAAATGATTAAATACGCAATAGGTTTTATGCTTGCTATATGGACGCCGACCGACGAGTAGAAGTATATCTCAGTAGCTCTTAAATAGAAGAGCCTCTTTTTCAATATTGCAGAAAATCTTTCAGAACACGTAAGAAAAAGAGAAAATATGAGAGAGGAAAAAAAGACGACAGTCTCCGCTTTAATGCCATATGAACCCCGGTCATTTCTCAGCAGCTTTCTCACGTGGCCGTGACCAAATTTCAAATTGTACTGGGCCTTTTTTTCCTCTCTTACTTGCCCCTTATCAACATAAGCTCTGCCCTCTGTTGGAGATCGTCCAAATCTTGTGATATCTCGAGGAAGTTCTAATGTTTTTTATGATATTTATGGAGCGGACATGAGTGCTGCAGATGTAAATGGCACGAGTTCGCTGCACTTCTTTCGAAATTCCGGCCTATTTGTATTACTTAATACTGCTCCAGAAAGAAGAGATGAGGCTCAGAATTATCATATTTTTTTGCAGAGTCTCCTGATTATTATTCGCAGACTGCAGGGATTTCTAGTTTATGTCATTATTAAATAGTTAACAAAGAATACTCAGAGAATACTGTCCAACATCTTATCTAAGTTAGTATGTTTTGAAACCTCTGCTTGTAGAAATTCAAATTAGTGAAATTATAGAAGTGCCGGGGGATGATTTTTACTGGTCAATTTTATCCCAGTTACTTCTAGGTACATGTTTCATTTTTTGTTCAAAAGTAAAACAGTTTCTTGGCGTGCTACTCACACAACCGTTCCTCATGTCGCCAGTGGTTATGTTTTATTTTCGAAGATGAACTACAACAATTTTACGAAGGAATTTTATTATATTATATTTATGTCATTTTTCATCGTGTGCCTAATACTCACTGGAAAAATGCACTGAACTGAGAAACACTTCATTTTGAGCTTCAAACCATATGATGCTTTGCATCCAGTGGATCTTCTGTGAAAAACATTCACATCCCTATGACGCTATCTATGAGACAATATACGACATCATAATTTAAAGATCAAACTAAGACATACTTTGGCGCGTGCGGGATCTCGTTGATGATGGCTCACCCTCGTAACGGCGGCGACAAAAAGCAAGTTTTGTGCGTGAAGATCCAGTGCGCGGCGCTGCTGCTCTCGGTGGCCGTATATCTGAACGGAATATTCGGCGATTATGTGCACGACGACCTGAGCGTCGTGGTGCAGAACAGGGACGTCCAGGGGGCGACGCCCCTCACTCAAGTGTTCCTTAACGACTTCTGGGGGAGACGGCTCGACCATCCGCTCTCTCATAAAAGCTATCGGCCTATCGTCATCCTCAGCTTCAGGTCGGTCATTGCTACTGGAATTATAATTTGCACTTTATGATTCGCTCTAAACTTTTTACGGAATTTGGCTAGGTCATAATTTCTTTATATATTTTGGTGACTAAATATGCATTCATGTGATAGAAGTGCTATGAAATTATAACATTCGTTGTCCTGTTCTCCTCTGATGGGTGATGGTTGTAAATATCTAGGTCAATCAGTCACCGTTTACATATAGTTTGATCTATCATTGGTCCCGAGAAAAAAGTTTTCCTTTTATTTTACGTTAAAACTGATTAGTTGTGTTAGCGACATGACGCGCTTATGGTAATGAGGCAATCATAGACTGCAGATGATGCTATTAGTTAGTGACCCGATCATTTCACTCGACCATATTGATATTGATGCACGTACAGTTCCAGAAAAATATCAAAGTCCTGAGATATTGACGTGGGTTGACGTACGACATGATTTGTTACTTTTTCATGTTTAAATTCAGTAATTACTGAAGACATTGGAAGATTGTTTTTCTTTCGTTCTTCCAATAGTGATTTATCGCTAATGAGTGATGATTTTTTTACGTAAATGCTTGTCTACTCTTTACAGGTTAATCATAAATTATTTGAATACCTCTCGCACTTTAACATTTGATTGTTTAGGGCTGACGTAGAGTGATATATCCAGTCTAACACGTTATATGAATAGAACGTAACGCATGCAACCAAATCATGATCGAGTGTACCAAGTATTTTTATATTTATGTTGAATTCATGTTTATATTCTCGAGATAAATTCAATAACCGCAAAAATGAATTGCTAAATAATTATTCTAAAGACAACGATAACAACATGTTTTGACACGATTGCTGGGTAAAAGAACCCATATTGTTCTTTTACGAACGAGGTTATCTTCCCCGTCATTGAATTTGTAAATAATTTGGTGTAACGTCATTGCAATCATACTCAGAATCAAACCGAGTACTATATTGTCATGGGCGTTGGAGCGCTTCAACTCTATCATCCCCAAATATGCTCATAAAAACATTTTGTTAGTATAATTTCTGTAATTATTTTGATAACTTTTCATTTATGTCTGGAAATAATTCTGAGCAATTCAAGATAACCTTTCGTTAGGATTTTTTCAATCATAGAGAATGAAATTTAATTTTTTTATGAGATAAATCTACATTAGTTTTCAGCAAGGCTTCGAGTTTCTTCCAGAGTATGAGAGTTGGTTACACTATCTTGCCTTCAAGCTAAACGGGTGTTGTTCGTCTTCAATCCCTAGCTTCCTTTTCTTATATTCAACGTTAAATATCATCACTCTGAAATCCTTATTCTTTATTATACTCAACTCTTACTGCGAGTACAAATCTTTGAAACTCATGAAAGAATTAAACTTTCACTCTGGTGCTTGTACAGCTATTTGCTCAGCATGTACGAAGTAGCCCTTATTCTACGAAACTCAGAATTGAGAGTTTTGCTCAGTGAGAGTTTTGCTGGTGCGCAGTGACCCCTCGTCCACAAGCCTGCAAGTCTAAATAATTTTTATGGCCAATTTTTTTTTGGATTACAAATTTTAACACCTTAAAATTGTATAAAATGGCATTTTTTCAGTTCTTCAATGTTGTTGGTATTAGGGAAATTAAATGTTCCAACTTACGTCTCTTTGATGAACAATGATATTAAATAATAATATTCATTCCGCATTTCTTAGCTTGAAAATTTACCAAATTTTTCAACAGACGGCAGTAAAGCATTGTACCTATCATAGGCATGTAATAATTAAAGCGTGTTAAGCAGAGTTATTTTCGGATCCATTCTCACGTACGAGTACGCAGCGCTTTAGGTCCGTTTGCTTCAAGGCTAAATGCTCCAGAGTGTTTTGAATCATCTTCAGGTAATTTAGGCGAGTGATCATTATCGGAGAAAAAGTAACGGTCACAAAGTTATCATTTAGAGGTAATTTTTATGATCTGAAACCTCAACCCTCTGTATGGAAAACTTTTGAAATTCAGTTTTATGTAAATGCAACGATCATTGCAGAATCACTTCATAATTGTGAGCACAATACTGTTGAATAATTTTGTGATATTTCGAAGATAGATTATACATGTGATACTAAGTTATTTTTGTGATTGTTTAATTTGCAGTAGAATAAAATTTTGAAGTTGACACATATTTTGAAGAGTAGTTTCTGGTTGTTCCAAGGATCAGCCTACTCATGTCAAATGCTTGAGACAGGATCTTTTCATAGCTGCATTTTATTAGAGCACAACACTAGTTTGATTAAGAAATTTTGGCAAAATTTTCGATTTTCTAGAGCAATATTAGAAGAAAAATGTTTAAAGCCACCGTCATCAACAGAGATATGAAATCAATTATGACATGTTATCGCTAGCTAACTCTGATCTATAGTTCTTCAAATCATAAAATTGAGACATCAGAGTTGTTCAGTTAAACACGTTCCTGTTCAGGACGTAGCGCTCTGTCCTACCAAAGACCATCAACAAAGCAATTTTGCTGCTTAGATAGGGAAACCGAGAAAAATTTTGAGCTATTTCGAGATAAATTTTCATGTCACTTTAATAATTTCTATGCTTTAAGTGAGTTTTCCAGAACGCAGTCAGAATGAAGCTTAGCTTCTAGTGAACATTAATGGACATTGTTTTAGGTGGCGTGTATATTGTGAACACTTTTGTCGTCTATTGCAATTGAATAAAATGTAACCAAACATTGCACGCTATTTCAGAGCATAGTTGTTTCATGTTTTGAAATCCTGAGCATTGCACAGGTTAAGGTAGCAAGTTGGTGAACTTTAAGTCATCGATGTGGGTAACAGTAATACCCCATTACTCCTTAATTCGACTGTCAATTTGGTTTTCGTTGTTGAATGTTTAAAAACATAGTATGATTTTTCCAACATCCTTCTAAAGTTTTATAAGGTCTAATTACAATATGTTTAAGTTTGTGGTGGTATTTCCTAGCAATCAAAAGTAAAAATAGAGTCACTAGAAATTTTACAGATGCAAGAAAAAGATTATTTTAGCTAGAATGGAATTAACTACTACAAAACGCTCACACCTGTCGTAGAATTCCCTTGTTTTTTACAGGTAAATTAGAAATGTGAAATAATCATTAATAATTTAGTTTAATAACAATTGAAGTTTCAAAATTGCAACACATGTAATCATAAATTGTTGCTGAGCGACGATAGAATATCGTCAGAGTAATAATTGCAAGAAGTTAAGCGTGAGCCAGCCAGACTATAAGTTGCCGGGCTATCAGCAACTTCCTGCAGCCCTTTCCAGATGTCAGAATTCCAGTGTAATTTGAGAGACTTTAGAACCTCGCATTTAGTTTGCGAGGCTTGGCAAATTGAACTTCATAATAATAAAGCGCCATAACGTATTGAGAGCAGAAAACGGTTTTTAAGTACACATTCTGTAGGAAACGTCACTCTGCGCAGTAACTTAAATTCGGCCTTTGACGCAAACTTCGTGATGCTCGTCTTTATTGCCTAGCTGCCAAAGCTGCTGCTCTAGTAGAAATGGGCAATATATTGACACAAACATCTATATAGTAACGATAACTCCAGACCATATTTTTACCATGTAGGATTGCATCACAGTTTATTAAAAATTCTTTGTAAATATTTAGTCCGGTTGAAAGCTGTCGAGCAACATGGATAATTGTACTCTTATGTTTAGGATAATGTACATAGTACTTTAGTTAGGCGAAAGATTGCCGTCGAATTCGAGTTTATTTTGCATTCTCTCTATCATTTTCTGCCCTATGTCTAAATGGAATAGTGCCCTTGAATGTGAGCTATTACATTGTAAAATAGGTTTGGATACGTGTGTTCCAAGCAGAGTTCAATTAAGAAGGACGCTAGGACTGAACTTAATTTACCTGAGGCAACATTTTGTAGAACTTGTTACTCGGAGCGCCAGCATCTTGAGCGCACCATGTTTGAGTATTCGAGGTAACTTGAAACATGAGCATGCGTGAAGTAAAGAAAATCTGGTTATGGTTTGCAATAAATATTAAGTCGGTTATCTTTCAACATGAGAAAGTTTATAGCAACGACGAAATCTAATGTGCTTGAAATAGAGCTTATTGAAAAATTTACTATATCTTTAATGTATATCTTTCTTGTACCAGAAGACAGATCTTACTTTACGTTGAAACAGAAAGTTCATATTCCTAATTCGGAGAATTCTGTGGTGTACGATCCATTTTTGTGCACTGCGAATGTCGTTTTTCTAAAAATGAAATAGAATTTAATTATCTATATCGCAAGTGTTATTATTTTCATTTTTTGCAAAGGCGATGTGACATCAAACTGAAAAAACAACAATTAGCTATTTATGTCTCATCCATAGTAAAAAGGACAATGAAGTTCGTATAGCTAATTATACCAATAATTCAAATTCATGAATTCGACTGAAAAGTAATCAAGCATTCAAGATTCTGCTGGAAATTAAGGTCTACCTTACACCAAGCAATTAAAATCAATAGGGCCTATTAATAACGGGTTGATTGACACATATTGCAGTGCTTTCATTGTCGTACAGTGGCAAATGCGCCCATCAGTACATTGTTCTTTGAGCTATTGCTAGCCGCTGCTGCGCAGTCGCGTGCGCTCCTGCTCCGAAATGAGTATGGAGACCAATCACCCTAATGAATTGCTTCCTGTTAGCAAGTCCTTGAACAATTAATGGCACGGCAGAGGCATAAATTCTATCAACTTGGTCCATCAAACAACTCTCGTCATTCATCATTCCCGAAAATTACTTCAAGGACCGAATGTTATCGTGTATTTCATTCCTGTATATTGAACATTTTCACTCAGGGACAATATTGTAATTCAAGCAAAAAATATACACAGATATTCACTCATGTCATGCACCTATGGTTTGTGAACACATTGCGGAACTTTGGCGAGTATTTCTAACAGACTCATAGCAGGTTTTACTTTAGAAATTAAAATTCCAATAGTTCAAGTTGTCTCATGCACGCAATCATTTGATATAATTTTGAACTAAACTATATCCTAAATGTGCGCCTCACACATCACTTAATATCAATATTTATTCAGAGATGTAATGGTTTGCAGCCATTGCAGGATATTATTCTTGGTTAGACCGCAGTGCCTACACGATTGTGCTGCAAGTTGCTACATCAAACAATGGTGGCCGAGCATCAAACAATGCAGGAGGGGACGTGTCCTTTAGACAACGGGCCTCTTCGCCTGTACAAGACTTGACTGTGTCTCGACTCAGTAATTTAGCGTGAAATACTCTCATGGGAGGGACACCGTAAATACGAAACTGAAGGAGAAACTTTTACTGCGTTCAAGTGTTCTATTTTTTTCTGCACAAAAAACTATGACATTTGATGTATTAAGCCCTGAGCGCTACTTTGATCACTTTTGGAGCCAAAGATGCTCCTGGAAAACGAAGCAGAATCATTTGAGAGAGCATCAAACAATGTGAGAGTGGCACCAAACAAATCGAGAGAGTCGCGAGGCCTTTGGACAGAGGAGCTCGACGCCAGCGCACGGCTTGTTAACTTTGGCCTGACTCAGCAAGTTGGAAGCGCCTCTCCGCATAATCATACGGTCTCTGGACGTACCAGTTCCTGCACGAGATGGCCGCTTGGTCACAGGCGTAATAGGCCAAGAAAATCTTATTAGAAAACTTTCAGGATGAGCTCCAGTCTCAAGTGATCGGTTCAGTTTGTTATGAGAACAAAATGCCCTATCAGGTTAACCGGGTAACCTCTCCAAGAACAGCCATTTCCTACAATAAAATCATGGATTCTTTCTGCATTTACGCCTCTTTCTTATCAGAATATTTCATCCAACTTCTAATACGTGACAAAGTTCAATTTAAGAAACCAGTAGTTTTCCTATTAGCAGTGAGAATTTTCTTTAATAACTGAACATAAGATAGCAATATTTTGAAATTTATTTTAAATTCTGTTTAACCTGTAGTCACAATTTTTCTTTTCTAAATTGTAATAATTCTAGTTGCACAACCCAGAAGCCGTCAATACGAATACAATTTCTGGAAAAAATGTGAAAACTTTTTTGCATGCTTCCGCAAGTGACGGATGAAAAAAATAGTCAAATGATGTAAAAATATCCTTCTTTCTTCCCCGACCGCAAAAAAACGAAGAAAAGTTGAACTTTCAGGAATCCATGGACGATGTTACAGGCATGTCAATTTATAATTAATTTTATACGCAGAAAGTTGAGCGTAAAGATTAAATAAATAGTCGTCTTTAGAGAAGTTTTTTACAACCTATTGAGATTCTGAAAACCATTCAAGATTCGCCGACATCCTTTCACGACATATTTAACCTTCATATATAGAAAATATGAATTACAAAAAATTTGAACCTACTTTAGAAGCGATGCGACCTTCCTTCAATCATAGATTCACGCCATCTAAAAATCAATTGAAAAAGTGAACAATTTTTACCCGATGAAATACTTTTAATATTCAACAAATTATTTGATGCCTGTCTTCACTATTTTGAGTAGGTGCTCATGACGAAAATAATCTGTTCAAAGCACAGTTTTCACTAGGGGCATTCTATAAAAAATATAGCAGCTTCATATTTCTACGCCTTACAAATGACTTCGAAATTGATGGTGTTGTGCGCAACCAAAGTTTTGGGGTGAATTCCTTAATTTAATTGGTCAGTTGTCTTCTGAATATTCAGTGAAGTGCGCCAAAAATTCTACGAGCAGAAATTGAAACAAATTTATTCACTCCTGAACCGTAATTGCGCATCGGTTTCTTGATCTTGAACTCATAATACATGGTACTTGAAATCATTATACAGTAATAAATAGACATAGAAGATGACATAGAAAAGTATTTTCTGCGAAACCCGAAATCACAAAATCAAAATATTTTAATTGGAATCCCACAGACCAACAATTCTTAGAATATTCTTTCAATGCTCGGATAAGTTCTTTTGAGTTGGAAGAAAAAAAACGAACTTTGACCGTAAGTAAAAAAGTAAAAAATAGCAATCATACGGTCGTTGCTTTTTAACAATAACCTTGTTATCGAAAACAGCAATTAAAAATAAGAAGCTCACATCACTTTCATAACTTTCTGCACACATTTCTCACTTCAAATTTGCACATTTGTTCATGTGTGCAACATGAGTTTCCATGCGCCCAATTAAGAGGTGGAAAGAGGAACACTTATAAACATTTTATAGGGAATAATTTTGTTAGGTTATCGCATCAAAATACACGTTCACTGCACAACATTGACAGAGAAAGTGCGAGCAATCGACAAAAAATAATCGCAAAGAGACAAATTGCTTATTCATTGAGCTTCGCATGGTCCAGGTCGACACAAATCAAATAGATATCCAAAAAATGTTTCGTTTCAGACCCCATACTCGAAAGTTGTGAGATTCGCAATATTTCCAAAGGCTTGTGTTGGTTCCCCTCGATAAATTTTTGATAACATGGCAACGCAGCACGAATGGTGGCAGTTAGTCCGAGGCTGGAGCGGCACTGACCCGAATTCCAGCTGAACTTTTAGCGCTGCTCAATCCTTTGAAATTTGATTTTGATTTTTCAACCTAGAAGTTTTCGAAACACATAACACTGTGCATAGGTTGTTTTACAGAAAGGAACACTTAAGCGTAATTCGAATTGAGTTCACCATGTTGGTTGGGAAGCCTTTCATACTTATCGTAAGAAAGTATTACTAAAAAACATGAAAATGCGAAAATTATCTTCACTACATCAACGACAATCATTTTGTATTTATTTTAATTCTCTTTATCATGAGTACAAGAGACTAAGGATTTAAATACATCCAGCTGAGAAAAATGTTTTTTTTGTTTTTTCCGTGCTTCTTGACTTACGCAAAGCATATGACTGCGTCATTGTAGCAAACTGTTCACAAAGTTTCCATGATATAACATTAGAAGGGTTATTCACAGATGGCTTAAATCGTACCTGCACAATTAAAGTAACTTGTTGTAATTGGTAACTCAAAATTGGAAATTTTTGATATTAACCAGTGCGTTTCAGAAGTATATGTTTTGGGACCTTATCTGTTTTTTTAAATTCGAAATTTACTCATGGTACCGTTATAAATGGTTCCGTACCTTACTCCAATCACTCCAACTATGGTACCGTGATCCAATAACCAAATTCATATTACTTTCTGATGATCGTGCCTCTCTCCAGCTATTCAACGCGATGACCATGGCAAAGAGAATAAAATGTGAGCCAGAAAAGTCTCGATGTGATTCAATGTAAATAAAATATGCATCTATGTCAATAAAAATAAGAACACTTTATTTTCCTAAAAGCGAAATGATTCTCGTACACTCGTCATATGGGTGATGTTGAGACTGAGAAAGCCAGTTTTTTCAGATTCATATGAATTAGTGAAAATTCAACTTCAATAGAGCAAACTATTAGAATTAAAATATCTTAATCAATTCGAATTCTTATAGGAGTTAACAATGTCTGAAAAGCTGCAAAAAAATATTGTATAAAATATTAGTCTGCCCACTTCTTTATTGTGGAATAGAAGCCAGGCGTGGCCCTGGCTTCCCTGATTTTGAGAAACTCTAGCTGCATTGCCTATACAAATGATTCGTTCAAATACCTCGAAATATGCTCTCACATCTTTATCCTTTTCTGTTGTTCAAATATATGCCTGGAAATTTGAATGATATGGACAATAAAGATCTTAAACGATAAGCATACACTCAAACTTGCCCTCGCTATTTTTGAAATAAAATCTCATTCTCTACTATTGAAAAACCCTATCTGAATACAGTTTATACCTAAATAAAATTAGCTTGGAATTCGATGCCGTCTAACACCCGTGAGAAGAATTATTTCAAAGAATCTAAAAAAGTTATAAGCGTTATTTCTTGTGCAAGTGTTTGATGTATTGAACCCATTAGAAATAACTGTCTAGTTTCTATAACGTGTTTCAAATTGTCTGGCCCTAATGTTCAGAAATGAAACTCGGTGAACACCCGTCTATGGCAGGAGATGGGTTCCAAGGGCGGCTGCGATAACTGAATTTCTACAAAGTACAGGCACCATAGTAATTTATTCATTTAACGTGTATTTGGACTTTTTAAAAACCTCCCTGCACTATTAAGAACCCACCCCTTGTGCTACTAATGACAGGGACAACTATTAAGCAACAGGGAATCGGTGGGTAAGGTATTACGTGTAATATAGTTCATAGAATAACGTTTGATAAAAAAGGTATATATACATATACACTTAATTCATTATATTAGATGGTAAATTAATTTAATAAACACATTTCTGTTCCCTCACTCTAAACAACTATTTTATCAGTCTAATGTGAGTTTAAGATAAAGTGGTCTAAATTAAATTAGATTCTATTCATCGGATAAGGTTTCAGTACGAGGCTTTCGAAGTCATTGTACCTAGTCATGCCCACAAGTATTGTTATATCTCAACTTGCCAATATTAATAATTTTAGGTGTTGATTTATCACATTTATTCATTGAAAAACTTTTTTGCTGAAATTTTGTACTCGAACAAAATTTGAAAGAGTACTTTCTCCAGAAAAAAATATAAAGATATCAGTTACTTTGGGTTTCAGCTCGAGCCCGTTTTTGTAACAGCAAAGTTTTGAGGGATGGAGAAGAAATCAAGCTTGAGCTAGCGCCGCGCTACTGAAACATGAGAAATTGAGTTTTTCCTCCTTTATTATCTTTTTTTTGCAAATTTTCATTTCAAAAACCTTTAAATGGTTTCATTTTGAAATTTAGCAAGTTGAAAGTCTAATGAGGTACACAATGATAGATAAATTATACATAATTATAAATTAATGTAATTATAAATTAATAATTATAAATTAATGTAATTATAAATTAATAATTATAAATTAATGATAGATAAATTATAAGATCATATAAAAAGTTATAATGCAACATTATTGGGCATTTAAAACAGCGTTTCTTCCCAGATCCATTAGGAATTTTCGTCCAATTTAGTAAATTATCTCCTTTAACTTGATGCTTTCAGTGACAGGGTAAACTGGTTTCAGAATTGTTTCCAGTCAGTAGAGAAAGTGACTTTCAACATGCTATTTGATATAAGGAAGGAAATTTTCGGTTCATATACAGCTTTTTCTAAGGAGTCTCAAATTTACTTGCCCTTTAGACAAACTGCGCAAATTAAAGATATTTTCTAGAAATACATCACATTTCTATGCGAACTAAATGACTTGCATATAGTTTCGGGTATTTCTGTGTAGTTGGTCCTCACACGGGGATGAAATTACAGCACCCTACATATTCGTGTAGTCTATGTACAGTCCATTCTTCCGAGCTGCGATCTCGATAAGCATTAGTACACCTATATGATGCTCACTTCAAATTGTCTTCATGTTTTAAGGAATGATTTTTAAGCGATTTTGTTTGAAAATATTTTTTCCCTAAAATAGAAGACTATTTCTTCTGGGGCTCATCAGCTGTCGCTGAGTGCTCATCTTGACGCTCCATTCACAGACTGGGATAAGGGCTATAGGAAATTCAAGGTTCACCAGTTATCAAAACCTATCACTGTACAGAGAATACCCTGGTCTGCCCGAAAAATACATGAACACCATGTTGCAGTTTGGGAAGAACAGCATATCGTCCGAATTCGCGGGTGTTTTTTTCTCAAAGAACTTTGGCATTGTCTTCATGTTGGTTAATGAAATGTGGATTCAGTCAATCATATGCGTGGCCTACACACGAATCGATAAAATGGCATCAGCAACTAATACATCAGTGCGTATGTGTAGACTGCTCTACACTGCTTTAAGTTCTTGATTTTAATGGAAAAAATGACTCATCTAATGTAAATCTAGAAATTGCGTAAGGGTATTTTAAACACATGCCAGGAATGATTCCAGGCAAGTGTTCCAGGATTCCAGGATTCGTTGCTCTAATGTAACTTCATTCTATGTTCTTTGGCAGTTTTTTAATTATGATACCATTAATATCCTAATTAAATGCAAAATGGTTCGTAATTTTTCCGACATTCTAACACTGAATTGACTTATATCCCATTTCTGAATATAATATTCATGTGAAGTAGTTTCATTCCCGCACGAGTTGAGGTAATATTTCCTAACGCAACGAATGACATTCGTCAATAATATTTTGGCTCGCGAACTACTGTAACACTACAGTCACTTCGAGAGACAGCGAAAAAATAAGCATCAATTTTCACTACAAGTAAATGTCAACTATATACAGCTTTGTCTTTCATTGAAATTGTAAAAAAAAGTATGGACATGAAAAACTTAGAAGTTTTACGGTAACATTTTTACGTTTGAAAAATGATGCGGACAGTTTTTTTTGTAGATTTAAGTTTTCGGGTTATGAATTTCCATACATATTTCCTGATGGTGAGCCGCCAACCACGAGCTGCACGCAGCTCTCGATAGCTGCAATGTAAATACCAATACCCTAACACAGTGGTATTCACCGCACGGCTTACGATGACTCATTTCACGGCTCTCGAACAATACATAAATTAATTAATTAATATATAATTAATATAATATAGGCTAACTTGCAGTTGCTGCGGCTCTCTCAATCAACGCTATCAACCGAAGTGGCTCGCTTGCAAAAATTAGTGAAAACACATCTCCAATCTAACTTGTGCGCAGGTTCGAGAGGTGGCTGCTGGGGCGCAGCGTGGCGAGCGTGTCCCATGTGGTGAACGTCCTCCTGCACTGCGTCGTGGTGGGCCTCTACACGCACGTGCTGCTCCACGTGCTGCTGCTGCCCACCGCTGCCGTGCTGCTCAGCGCGGCGCTCTTTGCTGTACATCCTGTGCACACCGAGGCTGTGAGTGGCATATCAGATCATTCGTATGTGTATTTCAAATAAAAGTATTTTATTTGTATGTGTATTTCGGTTTAAATTTATATTTACTCACTCAGAAAGTATTTTCAGGTATTACGTATTGAGTTATTCAACTCCGCCTTCTAGCTCTAGTGCTTGTTATACTACAGCTCTAGTCATAGTACGTATAACTAGAGCCGGGCCTACCAGTCCGTCCGTCTCACTTCTGCAACACTTTATGTACTCGTTCCTTGCACAATTATACGACTGATAGACTATACGATTTTATGGGTATGCTGGGTCGTGCAATCTGAAATGTAATAGTGAATTAATTATTCACATACTTTTTAGAAAATCCCTGCTATGGTACTTATCATTTTGACCTGCTGCTTACGCAGGCTTATGTATTTTTCATCTCTTACAGTTGAATGTACTCGTTCATTACGTCCGTAGCTCTAATGCACGGTTTGAATACTCATTGGGAACCTTTCCTTTGCATGCAGCATTTCCTTTAAATTCATTAACAACCATCACAGAAGAAACGTTTGAGTTGACCTAGTACTGTCCTTGTTTTTGCGATTGGCTTCAAAAAGAAAAGGTTCATCTTCCAAGTTTATATCAGGTAGTCAATTTTTTATTTTTAGTTAGTTGAATGGAAAATTAACGGTTAGGTTGAGTTGGGCTAGGTAGGGTTAGATTATGATCGGAAAAGTTAGTTGAAGATGTGAAAGGTTTAGTTTGGATAGATTAGCTTCCGTTGGATAAAATAGTGTTGGTTGGCATAAGTTTTAAGGGAATAGGGGAAGCTTGGTAGGTATAGGTTTGCTTGGGACAAAATGGGTTAGCACAAGTTTGGTTAATACATGATCATAAACGACATGTTTGATCTTAGATTTGTTTAGAAAGGCTTAGTGTGGATGGGTTCGGTAATGATATCTTTGGTTTACAAAGTTTGTTAGGGACAAGTTCGTTGAATTCGTTGTATCAAGTGTAGTTTATAAAGGTTTGATTAGCCCAGGCATAGTTGAAATAGGATTAGTTAGGTTTGGTTTGACTATGTTTGGTAAAGTTTGATGGGTTACGTAAGGATAGGTTTGGGTATGTTAGGTTCTGGTAAGATTCGGTTTATTGGAATAGGTTCGGTTGAGATCGGTTTGGTAATTATAGCTTTCGTTAGGTTAGTTTTAGCTGTGATACGCTTGATTAGGATAGGTTTGGTTACGTTAGGTTTGGTTAGGATGGATTAGGTTAGGATCGGTTGTGACGGGCTTGAATAGGTTAAATTAAGAAATGCTAATAAATTACCCAGCCTTCACTTCTGCATGTAGCGAGTCAAAAAAAATTGCATTTCATGACCCCGGTGGGCTAGTAAATATGAAAAAAATTAGATTAAGTAGCCATTTCTCAGCTATGAGAAATTGGGGAAGAAGGGAACAGTTCTCTAGCCCCAAAGAGCTCTAAGCCGTCCTCAAGCATGGAGAGGTGGCAAGGTGTCATTACCCTCTCCGAGCTCTTCAGAAGGTACAAGAGCATTGCCACCATGAAAATCTTCCAGTGCCCGCGTGTGGGTTAGTTAGAAATATGAATGCGTTCCAGGAAGGCCGACTTAGTTGCTCAATTTAGGCGCATTGTGAGTAATTTCAAAATATTCGCTGAAATGATGCTTCGGTTTAGAAAATTCCTTGCCTTTCAAATTTTTAGAAATGATATTCACTAGTCAATTTTCTCAAAGTTTTACTCCCATGTGGTATTAAGAAAATTACTCGTGAATGTCTTAAAATTTTAGGAGGCGAAAATTTCTCTAATACAATAATAAGTTGAACACTGATGTGTAATTTTTTTAAATTATCCTATAAAACAGTACAAAAACACATCTGCGCATCAGTAAAAACTACACGAAAAGACCACCAAACCGAATTTTGAAGCTCCTAATACTGCCTAACATGGCCCATGGTACGACGTTGTTTAACAAATTTGTTATTTACCTGACAATGACCTGCTTTTCTTCCTTTTCTGAGGATGAAATTTATCTGCATATTTCATTAAATTCAAAAGCTCTGGTATCCATAAGTTCAATGTACTCTCATTGAAAGGTGTGTGACATATACTGTATAATATCTTTCAAAGAGTGTCAAAATGTGTTACTATTTTGAAACGAGAATTTCAGTATTGCGCGAGAACGGAAGATATTGATTAATAATACATAACAATCGTAAAAATTATTTCACAATTGACTAAATCCGTAAATTCGTGAACATAAATGTTTCAAATAAACGTTATAAATAAAAATGTATTTGAGATACACTTCAAATAGTATATGTACAAATATATGCATGTACATTTGCATTAAAATCATTTCCTGTTTATTCTTTATTATTCCCGTCACTGACTTGCAAATGAAAATCTCAAATGATGAACACTTTTTATTTCATTTCAATTCTGTTGCTGAACTTTGATGAACTGTCACTTTTGAATATTAGAAGCCTTGGGGACCTTTATCTTCACTTGTCATCTTCAAGGCATTGACTTTCATAATGAAAAACTTAAATTTCAATGAGATAAATAGATTTTTACTCTCTGTAAATTAAGATGCTTCTGAATGAGCTTGATTATCATTTGAAACTCGTTGATTTTTAGTTTTGGCAATTGGAATTTCACTTAGAGAAAATATACCTGGGAATAGCACAAAGAGAACTAAATCCAGTAAATCAAAGAAAACGTTTCATTCTTTTCGAATATGTTGTTCCATGTGACTCATCTTGAATAAGACCTCACTCATTTTGTACCTACAAATTCAGTCTGCAGGAGGTAGTTCCAGTCCCAAGACGAGAATACTATTCCCGTACTTAAAAATTCTATTATTCCCGCTTCCTGCGCACGCTCCAGGCCAAGTTCCCTAATTCAACTCAAGTTACACACTCCGCAGAAGTTAGAGTCGTTAGGTCCTTCTGTGCGCTTCGATCTGTGTGCCACTAGATGAAACTTTCGAAAAATCGTCTCTGTACCTGTCCTGTTTCGTTCATTGATTTGTCATCCATCTCAGCAGGAAAAGAACAGGCTAAGCAGAGAGGGTGAACATGGTTACCCTTGGAAATCAATTCTTTGCTAAATGAAATTGATTTCTTAATTGTAATTCTATGTTATTGAGGTCACTGTGGTTTTTCATCAAACATGTTGCTTGTAAATAACGGCCATGTAAAGAATGATTTTGTAGGTAATGCGCTATTTGTGAGCCAGCTTTGGTTATTTTGAAGTATTCGTTAGATTTCAGGACTATGTGTTTTCTTCCATCGTGCGATTTAGAGTCTCTGTAAGAGTTTGAATGCTAAATTCCAGATCTTTTGCAATCACACCTGTTGAATGAAAGTTGAAAGAAAAGTGTCATTTTTTATTGTCATTTTAAACTACCATAAAACATAATTAATGACAACTGGTAATAAATCAGTATTCTACTATACACTCGCCGTACTTATCGTGCGTTACATATCCGAATAAATGTTTAATCTTTGATTTTAAATTTGCTGCGCAGCGGTCGCAGATTACAAATCACAACGACACCCATTCATTGTTACTCTCATTTATGAGCAAGATGGAGCGCAGGAGAAGTTGCGCTAAGTTTTTACTAAGCTAAGTAACATTCACCCGCCGTATTAATATTACCGCAGAAATCAAATTTAGGGGCGTACTGCACGGATGCGGCGCCGCCAGCCCTCTTAATTAAGGGGATCGATAGCCCAGATGAAAGCGCAATGGCGTCCTCGATACTCGATACATGAATGCCAGCACTCTCCATATTATTTATTTCATTCTCAATGCAACTTTGGGAGTCTCCGATAACTTTCGGGTATTCGATATTCTCATATTATAAAACTGACTCAACTTCGGCGATAAGTTCCGTCACATTTTTTGAGGAGCCGGTGAGCTAACGGAACGTAACAGGTGCAAAATAATTTCGCTAAAGAAAATGCAAAAAATGCTATTAAACTCAAAGGAAACTCTTGAAAATTGATAATGTATTGTTCGAAGAACATTCAACTTCATTGAAAACTATTCATCGTTTCTTTTCTTCTCCCTTCAAGCCCTAGTAAAAAGCACTAATGAGTAATCAAATACGACAGCATGCGAATAAACTCGTGGGCGCAATTCACAATTTAATGAGAAGTTGCGCCAGTGCTTACAGCTAATGATCAACTTTTCGCAGCTTATTACAAAAACTTCGTTTTCGGAACCAAACAAGAAATACTGCATGTGGAAACAAATTTTGACCGAAAGATTTAGCAAAGCTAATCGGCACACTTTCTCTCCTGAGCTTTCACTGGTACAGGAATAAGCAGCACAATACTATGTTTATTTTCTATAATGAAAATGCCTTACTCAGCAAACGAAAAAAAAATTATTTTAAAAATTATTATACCGTGAGTTTTTTCACGAAGATTAAATGCTTATGCATTTGAGTACATTTTTTGTAAAAATCATCACCATCGCGGTTAAAATTGGAAAATATCCTACGATATTTTGAAGTGAAGTAAATAAGTTAAGTAAGTAAAGTTTAGTAAAGTAAATAAGTAAGTTAATAAGTAGAAGTTTAGCCCACCAGAACTGTTTGTAGAGAAAGAAGCATTCAGAAATAAGGAACTGCCAGAGTATGACATTCCGATGTTATCAATTTTCGAAACTACACTACATTGTTTGTAAACATTGAAAATCATACATTTCTTCATTCTGCTTCAGCAAAATAACATTTTTATGCAAAAAAAAGACTGAGCAAAGCCAATCGCACCCTCCCAGCAAATTTCTGCCGGCATCAAATTGCCTAACTTTTTAGTTCGTGCCTTTGAAGGCATCGAAAGATGTAAATGAGTTGCTAATCAGAAGTGACCACCCTGTTACATGATTGACAAAGTAAACTAAATATCTCAGAGTGAACAACCTCGTTTTGAATCAGCAACGAACTTTCAATGGGATCCGATTAGAAGAGGAACGAGCTCTAAAATGAAGAGTTATTATTTCAAAACTTTATAGGTCGTCAATTGAAAGGCGGAAGAGAAGTTGAGGATCTGAATAGTTATGCGCTGCGTGCATTATTCAAGTTGGGTCACTTGAACTTAAATTGTGCTCCTGAGTAGCGGAGCGGACTCGATTGCCTGCTGGCGCGTTCGTTTGAGGTCATGCAGGATGCTGCGCAGATCGAGAGGCCACTTTAGTCCATTTTTAGACATTTGATGGAAGTTTTGCTCCCTCGAGTTGATTCTTTGCAAAATTCAGCAGAACGACTGATATCTGCATGACCTTGAGTCTTATTTGTGCACTGGTTGATATGCTGGATGGCGAACAGCCATGCAGCACATCAACCAGTGCACAATCATATAAATAACGTTTGACAATTAAAGAATTAAGCACCTTCATATCCTTTGAATTCGAGGTGCGAAGTATATTAAGGAATTTCTATTTGCATATCATTACAAATTGAAATTAAATGACGTACTACATTTTTAATACGTAGATGGCACTTAAAAATGACATTTTTAGAAGTCTTGTTCAACGAATGAGAAAACATACTGTCATAGTGCCTTCCTGACTTCCAAGGTACTAATAGGTTATTGGCACACGCATTTCAGATGGGTTCGTGGCATTTTTGCTAATGGTTCCCACCCTGACGTACCACGAGTGGTGTCGAATTTCAGGCAGCTGAGGTGGTTTTTAGGTGCTGGGTGTGAAAGGTGCTATGCTTTACCACTTTTTTTCCCCCGTAACGTAGAATTATTGTTGCTGAACGTATTGAAGTACAGGGAATAGTTATTTACCCTACGATTGCTAACGTACGTAATGGAAGGACGTGTGATTTTCATCAAAACCAAAACATAGCACCTACTTATAAATCCATAGCAAACCAAGAATGGTTGTCAGTCAATTTATCCAATATGTGGCCACCGAATTCGCTTCGTTTCAACCCGATGAGCTAACCCTAGTGGAGTGTTCATAACGAGAAAGCTGATCGCTACCCTCATTAGTTTGCTATCGAGAAGTTCACGCGCAATAATGACCGGTACAATCCCAAAATTTTCCGAAAGCTCATATTCATGACTTCATTGAAGGTTGCGATTGCCCACGTTGCGTTCGAAAGTAATATAGACCTCATAGTTTCAGATTGGTTGAAATTTTGATCCCGATGTGTAGTCGTCTCCAAAGCTGGAGACGGTTCAAGGAAATGATGCTTAAACAAGAATAATTAAAAAGTTATAAAAAAGTATTTTTAAAGTGATAATACTTATGTATTCAACAACATATTTACCCTTCACACTCTCTAAAACAATTCACGGTTTGTAAATTCAAATTCTACAGGCTCATCAACTTGTCGCGAACAATATTTCGCTTTTTTGATCAGGGTTTGAGCATGAAGGGCATTGAAGACTTGAAAGAAACATCAGGAATGGAAGATGGTGTGGTTCTCAGTCCGATCCATTGGCACCTCGTTTACTGCTTCCTTATGAGCATTTGTTCATTTGAGGAATTATTATTAACTCGAATGTCATTTTAGCTATTTCAAACATGCTAAAATACAGGACTTGCTCTACATAATCATACGTTCTCAAATCGTAGTTCAAGGTAAATTCCTTAAATTAATCTGTTCTTTGACTTATTTGGATAACAATGAAATTTTTAGGTCATTCCGAAACAGTTGATAAAATTATATAATGCATAATAACACATAGACAAAAGACAAGATATCGATTAATTCTGCAGTCTATAAGGGACGTTTGCGGAGATATCCGTACACTCACATTCTCAGTAGTTGTTTCATTTCAATCATTGAATTCAAAATGCGTTACATTTTACAAGCGTCTCGGAATAGGCTTGCTACAATTCACTGATCATGGCCTTTTATTAGCGGGCAAATGTCTTTCTTCCCGAGCGTAAACCTGAAGTTTTTCAATGAAGTTTATATTTTTATAGATGAAGTTCAGATGGCATTAGAAGCCAATTTCAATGAATTGTTTACGGAATTCTAAACGCGAAAATAGGTATACATGAACTCTTTTTATCTACAATTCTTGATGTCTCGCAAAATTTCCCTAATTGTCAGTTGATAAAAAATTTATCTGAAATTACGGAGGAAAATCACTGCATCTTTTCTTAGGAATGAACTTACTGAGAGTTAAAGTAACTAAAAATTGAATGAGCGGCGGTGAGTTTTGAAAAAACTCGAGGCGATGCGGTGCTGCTGCAGGAGCTAGCTATACGAGAGCCACTCGACACGCTTCAGGCAAAATGACGGAGCGATGTGCAGGGCGGACAGGTGAGGGGAACTGGATGTGGCGGCCTATGATGATGGTTGATCTTGACTCGAGAATATTAAAAACAAAATGATCTATAAACCCAAAAACTCCAATAGCTTTGCTTCTCTGTATACTCGTCAGCTTATGAGCTTGTTTCTTTGGCTCCAAGCTCTGCTTTCAGAGATAAAATTCTACATCCTGCTATGAGGAAAAGAAATAGGGAAATATTCAACTTCGTTTAGGTGCTGTGGATAATCAAAATTCTGCACTAGTACGTAGAGTGAAGTCCTCGTTTTTCTTGGTCTAAGTCATCATGTTAATCTCACCCATCGTTGCGAGGATACAGTCTGCTGCAAGCGTTCCGTTTATGGAAAATATTCTCCGTCATTCATTCAGCGCGCCATGCCTAAAAGTATTTACATCGATGTTAATTAATCTCCGAGAAAACGCTATCAAGAACCAATTTTAGAATTACTAATACGTTGCAAAAACAACCTGACGCAACGGGACATTGTTGGTCTAGCGAGTTGAAAGTTTTTAGATTATTCGCTTATTAAAATGTTTTGGTGATGTATTTTCTACAAAATTAAACGGGCTGAAATTTGAGTGTGTTGTGTAAATCTGGAAAAAGTGATACACGAACGAACAATTTCGTTCAATTTGTTCAAAACAATTGGCATTAGGAACACAATTGGCTACCTATCACTTGCGATGCGCCTGTTCAACGACAATGTGCACCGATGATGCGGCACTCGCTCGCCGCGCTGGAGGTCGTGAGTTTGACCTCGAGGCGAGAACTGTGTTTATCCTCTCAGGGGAAGGGAGTTGGTTCCTAAGCTTTGTTTGTAGACATGAAAACTTTATTTTGGCCTACAATACACCACTCGATCTAGATGTATAAATATAGGGAAGAGCTCGAACGGAAATATCAGTGACCGGGGTTGCGTCAGACCCGTAAAAAGTAATTTAGATCTATTAAAATAAAATTTATTAACTGAAAAACTCTTTATTGATGGCGTCATCATGACAATCGCGTAGCACAAGTGGCTTTTGAGCTACGAGGCCTACTGGAGGAAAGGAATTGAACGCTTAAAGAAAAGAACAATGCATTCTTCAATAATCTCATCTAACCATCTTCTTTTTTATACTCGCTAGAGGCGTTCCTTTTACTTTGGTGAACTATGAACTAAACCAATAAATTCAAATTGTTGAAAAATTTATTTTCTCATCCACTGCGTTAGTAAACTTATCACTCATTGGGATTATCATCAACAAGGTGAGGAGTAATTACTTTTAGACCCCCCTATGTCCGGTGACTTCAAGGTATCTTAACAACATTTCCCACCACTCTCATTATTCATTCATAGAATTATAATTATATTCCTAGATTTTACCACCGCAGTCAGACAAGCATACAATATTTCATCAGAAAATGTATACAGAAAATTTCTATTTTCAACAACACCTCACTAGACGGTTGTTCATCATTAATGCATTCGTATTTTTCGCATTAAATACTTGCGAGATTGTAGACAAAACAAGTAAGGACAATTATGTATAATTTAGTTTTTTCTTTTTTTTTCACAATGGTAATAACATCTTTTAAAATACTATAAAATTAAATACCGAAAATACTAAATACTAACTATTAACAAACTACTAAATGTTGAAATAGTGTATATGAAGTTATGGCTCGTAACATAAATTTAATAAATCTTTACAAATGAATGGGCTACGGTCATCATATGATATTTAGACTAAATTCTAAAATAAAAGTTGCACAATCAATCGCTTTCGAGACGACCGACCAGCTAAAGCTGAAGCAAGGCTTAGCAGAAAAGTTGCCAGACAATTTCTTGAAACCCTGAATTTACTTGGAAGAATATTCAAATTAGCCCGCACGGGTCAGGGATGAATATCATTTTTTCCCTAGTGTCGAACAACTTTGTTAAAGAACGCCGTCCACGCACGACGTCCTTGAAACCTTTTCAGTTAAAAGTCGTTTGAAGTTTGCATAAGAAGAAGTGTAGAAACTTTCTTATCATTGAAATACTGTAGCTTACATAGTCAGGCGAAACAAACGCAGGAATTATCGTCTAAAATTAAACAAACACATTTTCCGCAAAACGAGTGAAATAAATAGCCCTAAGAACATCGACAAGCAAGGAGAAGGTTTATTCTCTCTCTGAGGGGCTCAAGTACATAGTGCAGTTTGTGTTGGTAGTCTTCATACTGTAGAATTAAAGGAACCAGGTAGAAAGATGATAATTTGAAGAGTGTAAGTATATGTTTGCAGTGAAATGCTAGGAGACTAAGGGTTGTCATTAAAAACTCACCCAAAAAACATAAAACAACGCCCAAAAACACGAACCAGTCTAGGGTTTTTTTTAAATTTAAAGTTTGAATGCACAACTCTGTAAAAACGGCACCATGCAGGTTTTATTGTTTCTGCTTTTATTGGGTACATTTTCAAACCTAATATATTAATTCTAATTTGAACCTTAATTGCTTCTTATGGGTCGTACAACACAATTTGTACCCTCATGTGGAAGTCTCAGCTGGCATTGGTAAGTCCTAATTTCAACATCTTTGAGATCAGCATTAGGCCTCAAATGTTCCAATATTTTAAGGAGCATTTGAGCTCACCCAGCCCGAAGCCTACATCAAACTTTTTCAAAAGCAACACCGACTGGCGGTATAGTCTGGCTGTGTGTATCCAGATTACATCACTGAACAAAATTTGTAGAACTCTTTATTTTCTGTAGCATTAAAATGAATATTAAAACTAAAGAAAATTGTTCTCAATTGAACATTTATTTCTTTTGTGTTCTTAAAGAGTGCAAAGGAACTCAAAAGTCCTACTTCTTTTTACTGGTGGTAGTGCAATTGACTTCACTGCAGTTGGTGCTAATGCAGAAGAAAAGGAAACTGATGGCTAACTGATGTCACTAACATCGGTCATTGCAGAGCTTGCTGTTTTGTGCCTTCTTCCTGCTTTGCTGTTTGTTCTTACTTTTTTCTCCTTACATTTTTCCAAATGATTTCGTACCCATTCTATCTTGTAGCTTATTTTGTCATCGAAAAAGTGACAACTAACTTTAGTTGTGTCTCCTTCTATTTCGGCTACATGACTCCAGTGCTCTGCTTTTTTCCTACCACAACCTAAAGACATTGCTGATGTATTAATCAATCCCGAGCAGTGTAAGAGCTGTAGGCAAAGGAACACATCAATTTGGGGTTATTTAGATATAGGTCTACGGTCATCCAACTTTAATAATATAAGTACAAAAAATACAGCTTAAAGGAACTACTTAATTATAATTATTTAATAATAGAAATTACAAAGACTCTAAGTACAAACTGATCAGCAAACACTCGCACTCACACACACGTCCAAAACTTCTGAAATGTGGCATACAACTAACTGCCTTTCATTCACGGCGTCACCATCTATCTTAAACAGAAACACGTCTACCATGACAGAAAACCAGCAGGCCTAAAGAGTTAGGGCAGGTGTAGACCCTACTATCTTACATTGTAGACAGGAAACTAGTAGGCCTAAAATGCAATGCAGATGCCTAGCCTGTGGTATCATGTTACACTTGACGACACTGACGGCAAGGCAAGACTGAGAGAACCTGAAAATCAGAAATTTGTGAGTTATCAAATCATACTCCTGATAGGTTGGCAGCTACAGCTTTTGACCGGAGTTGCTCAAGTTTTGTTCACACTACACACGAATCATTAATGTATGCATCAGAAAAATGACTCATGAAAAGAATTTACGATACCGTAATCCAATGAAAAACAAAAAATCAAAACAACCCAATAAAACTTAATAAAACTGAATAAGCTCCTCACCCACCCCATGCTCCCCCCTCCCCCATCCATAAAAATAACAGTTGGCTGTTTTTTCTAAATAAAATCTTTTTTCAACCATGAAAAAACTGGTTCTAGCTAGGACGCCATAGGATCTTTCAGCACAATCGCGATAAAGCTTGCGACCAACTAACTGCCTTCAAAATACTGAAATTAGTGAGGCAAAGTTTTCAATCTCAATCACCGGATCTCAATCCTATTGAGAATCACTGGGGTTGTTTTAAAAATCTGAACCAGATAAATTGAAAGGACATGAAAGAATTAAAAGCTGTCTGCCATGAAATTGAGAGCAGTGTGCCATGAGATTGAGAGCTGTCTGCCATGAATTTGTTTCTGAATATTGCTTCATTTTGGCTAAAACATTATTATCAATAGATTTACATTTTTGATTTGTCTGAGAGGTCACATTAATGACTATTGAGAGGAAGTTCTAAACTAACCGGTTATTTTTTTACTTTGTTGCTGTGGAGACTTTCATGTTGTTGCCACACATGCTCTTCAAAATTCTAATGCATGTATATGATTATATTATATAAATTTTCCTAGAATTGGAAAAACTAATTTTATATAGATAGTTCGTGAATTATTTTGAATGAAAATCCAAAATTTATCGAGGTGTCTGGACACTTTGTGAGAGCAATGTATAAGACCATATCGTTCCGATAGTTTAATTTATGAGAAATATTGTGTTTTAATTTTGATTGAAAAACAATAAAAGATGAGACAAGATCTGAAAGTGACAGAAATATCTTTGAAGCTTTTTTTGAGATGACTGTTTCAGGGCAGAGATATTTAATTTAATAGTGGCGTATGACATATTCGACAGACTTGCTTTACTCTTAACATCGATGTTAGGTTGTTTATACAACCGAAAAATTACACAAAGCATCACGCCATTGCAGTGACTGAAACCTTGAAGTAAAACCTTGCAATGTTTCATGAATCAAATAATTTTGTTACTCATTAAATTGATCCTACCCTTCTCGCGAAATTTTATTGTAAGGGTAAACGCAGTGCATTACGATCGGGCATGGACTTTTTCCGGTTGGTGGAACGAATGATGCTACTTTCGGTATCCCGGAAGCATTTGGTCCTCTGCAGTAAGGTCAGGAATTTTTCACCAATGACTAAGGCTTATTCAACTGTTTACTGGTACTGGTGGAAACGACGACTGAGGCCATACTGAAATTTGGGAGACTTGGATTCCTGATTTATGCACGTAATTATTTAACATGAAAATTTATCAAGTCTATAATTTCCAAGGAATATTTCTCAACATTGCTATTTGGTATTTTTATGGTAAACAGTCACTCGCAAATATCCATTTTTAATTTGCAATTCTTATAAAGTTCTTGGAGACAATCATGCATCCCGTCTACGACAAGAAAATGTATTCTATTGGAGAGAAATAATAAGAGCAGCTTTAGGTCTCATTCCTGCAACATTTCGTCACCTGCGACTTTTGGAAATTTTTTTAAGATCTTTGGCTCGACGAATAATTTTCCTATTTATTATACCTGGCGCCTTCCTTACTCCTTTTATACGTGGATTTGATTACTTGGGTATACCGAAAAGTTTCATGTGTACCTTGGTAATAAGCATAAGAAACTACAGCTTTTCAACTTTAATTCAAAAAAGCTTAAGATCAATTTAAAAAAGCTCCAGTTCAATTTTAAAAAATTCGGGTTCAATTTGAAAAAGATGAAGTTTAATTTAAAATGTCTCAAGTAGGCTATATAAAAAAATCAAGTTCAATTTTGAAAAGCTTATGTTTCTGAAATTGCAAACCGATGTAATAACAATAATAATAATAATAGTAATATAATTAAAGTTTATTTGTGAGAATGCATATTTATTCAAAAATACTGTAACAAAAATGGAATAAATCAAATATCAGACAAACCAAGCTGCGGTGATTTTGTACATAATTTGACTTTTTACCTATGATTCATTTGCTAAACAGATCATTGGTACTTCACATCTATTGACAAAAATGACCCAAATAAACTGTATGTAATACGTAACTGTGTGACAATTAGCAAGCTGCACTGGGTGAAAAGTTAAACATTACATAGCTTCAAAATTATATATGCTTAAAGAATAAGGCTGCTACAATAGTGGCCTATTATATCATGTTATATTCTATAGTATTATACATAAAATATAATACCAAACTAGAGGCCAATTTCTTAACTAATAAGTCCATTTTTACGCATTTATACTATAGCTAAGCGCATTTATACGTTATCGCCATCTTTAAATCTTTTAACGCAAGTATTCCATCAAAATGCGTCTGTTTTGATGGTAGGAGCGTAGACATAGCTTGGGTGTTATGGCATTAATGGATTCATCGATTTTATCTTCAAGGAATAGCATTCGGTGCTCAGTGATGGTCATTCCTTCCGGCGTGGAGTTCAGCATCTCTGTCATTCTGGTTGCTAATAAGCGCTTTATTTTTGTTCTGAATGCACTCCAGCTTTCTTCTATGTGATTAATTGGTGCACTGTGAGGACTTGCTAGAAGTAACATAGGACCAGAAAATTCTTCTTCATCAAAAACTGTTTCAAGACCTACATGTACTGGGGCGTTATCACATAATACGATAACATTATTAAGAGGCTCTGTTACTGCATGCAGTATTCCGCGAAGCCATTCTTGACGGTCTTCTTTTTGGTAACTTCCTCTCCGCCTCTGCAGAGACACGAGACCCTGTAGTGATATCCCTGCGATAACATGTACATATATTCTTTCCTCTTGAGGTCGGACACTTGTCCGAACAGCGAGTTCCTTTACGAGAACAACCTTCACTACGCTGTAAGAAAAGATTAAAATTGGGCTCGTCAATGAACATTATTAATTTGCCATCGCCCATCTTGTCCATCAGTCCCTGTACGTAACATTTTCCTTTTTTTTTGTTGCTTTCGGAGTTCATGGTAAAAGGTTCTGGAAGCACTTTTTTTGTTGTGAATAATTTGCAATCTAAATATTTATGAATAGTAGTTGTGCTGACTGAGATCCCAACTTCAATGTAAATTTTCGATTTAGTCTCTTGAAGTGTAATAAGTGGATTTTTTCCACGCATGTGAGCATTAGTTCGATGTTTTCCTCTGTTCATTTTTGACAGCGGTAACCTCCGCTCTTTGTGACAGGGTTTTCGGATCGACGAAGCCATCCATATGCAGTTTGAACAGCTACACCGTTGGCACGGGCTATTGCCTCCCGATCATCATTATTTTCAGTGGATGTGATAATGCGAAGTTTGGTATCTTGCCGGGATCCTTTTTTATTCGCTCCTCGTCTCGAGCCGAGTTTTGTGCCACATTTTTCCATGATTTCTTCTCCGACTTTTTCTGAATATGTTTCACTTCGGCTGCTGTTGAAGGAAGACATCATGAAGGGTTGACATGATTTTAAATTAAAATGACACATGAAATACTCAATAACCATAACCGCATGATTTGCAAGTGATACAGTGGAAAATTTTCAGGCAAAACAAAATGTACATAAGCTTTTCAAAATCGAACTTGATCTTTTTAAAAATATAACATACTTGATACTTTTTAATTAAACTTGACCTTTTTTAAATTGAAATTGACCTATTTTAAATTAAACTTGAGCTTTTTTGAACTGAGCTTGAACTCTTCTAAATTGAACTTGTGTATTTTTGAATTGAACTTGAGTTTTTTTAAATTAAAGTTAAAAAGATGTTGTCTGACTCCCTTCGAATTGACAAGGAAACAATTTGATATGGACGCATTTCCTACTGAATGAGCAACGTACAACTTCACTCTTTAACTGATACTACTGGTATAACTGAAATTATTACGAAACGCTTCTGTTTAATTAACAGGGGTTGGAACGAAGAATCACCACAACCATTTACTTCTACTTGAAACTACTAACTGCCTCAGAACGCACTCGTACTGCTCCTAGTGTATGAAGGTAACATTCCTCTGACAACATTTTGGGCGTACAAACATTGTTGTATAGAACAATTTGAGGCGATAACACACTAGAGTTTAATTGATGAGTTAAAACATTTTTTCTCAGTACATCGCGCCTATTCATTTTCAATGTATAAATACTCGGTAGTTAATTCTATTTTTAGGGTACACAATTTTTCAATTTTGCTTTTATTTTCCATGCCATAGCTATTCGCTATAGGTACAATTGGATTACCTAATCCATATACTGGAAGTTTTCGTCGCTCTCCACCAGCTCGCCAACGTAGTCTCTTTACCCACATTCATGTGTCACCAGGACGGTTGTGCGGCTAAAAATCATAACAAACAAATTTTATGACTTCATTATTCCACGGATAATCTAAACAAGTGGGTATACAGTGAAATTATCGTTTTTCGTGGCAGAAAACTCAGTGAGTATTACACTGAAGGATACATGATAAGTGTTCATTTACGTTATCGAACATTTTCAGAGAGATAATAGTTTTTTTACGGATAACTTCCCGAGTTCCGGCTATGAAAATAGAAATTTCGATACAGTTATCCAGCCTCACAATATTGCACATAACACACAGAAGGTAATTCGATTTTAGAAGGGAGAATCCGTTCCTATCCTCACGAGATGACTGAGTAGAAGGTGATTGGAGGAGCCTTCATGACAGAGTTGAAGGACAGTCGCTCGATCTGCCGGCTGCATCTTGAAGAGCCGCTTTCAGTCTCTATTCCCGCAACATTTCGCCAGTAGCAACTTTCTGAGGTTATGATTACGATCTGCTGCTCGACGAATAATGTTCCATAACCCTAGCCGTGCCTTTCCAAACACCTTTGATACGTTTTTTTGATTACTTGCGTGTATCGAAAAGTTTTTCAACTTTCCTAAGAATAGTTCTTGTTAACTATTGCAAAGTGATCAGATCTTGTCAAGTGCTGATTGATGAACAACACTTGTAAACAGTTCTGGATGACCAGCTAAGCAAAAAGGTCCATTGATGCTACTTACAAGTAAAAATCGGTGCAGTTCTACAGCACTTAGGTTCCATAATTATGAAGCAGCGATACAGACGTCACGTCTGTTCGCTAGTACAGCAATTTCATTGCAATGTGACTGACAGTGTTAATGAAGAAATTCGGTTTGTTAACTCTTCTAACCGGAAATGAACCGCAGTCCGCGGCTATATGGTAGTTTTCACTACTGAGCTATTGGGTCTTATCACATTAAGTACAGCTGTAACGCGTGAATTTGATTTTATGGCACTGAAATCTAGCAGCTGCAAGCGACCATTGCAACCATAACTCGTAACGCAACGCATTGCTTTGAACTGGCCTTGAAATACCTTACTGCACGGAACTGCAGGAAGCTATTTGAAACATTGCACTCGGCATAAAAGGACTCCAGAAGTGATCGACTGTGGATAGGAACAACTTTGATCAACCGATGCCAAATGAACAGCTCACGACTATATGGATGTATTTCGCCTTGTACTGCTGTAAGGTGCTATATCTATCGAATGGCTTCTGCGACCTGTTCATGTAAAACTGTTCATCTTTGCCCTGCAGATTACTCTTTACAATTGTTGTTCATGGAGAAGCAATTACCTGCTTTACCACCAGTTTTTGTGTACTCTAAAGGTAAGACCAAAAACTGACAGCTGACTTGTGTGCCGCAGGTGACGGGCGTGGTGGGCAGGGCTGATTTGGCCGCAGCGCTCAGCTTCCTCGCCAGTTTTCTCGCCTATCACAGGTGATTTTTATCATTTTCTCTGTAACTTTGAAATCAAAGTAGTCATCATTCATTAAATCTTGATTCCTCAACGATATTCCATAGCGCCAAATTCAATTAACATTAGTTCAGCATAATTTACTTTGAGCCATAAAGTTCAGAATAATTTATTTCCAATTCAGTCGGTATAGATATGAGGCTTAATTTTATTTCCCACTGTGAAAACTTCTGTTAATATAAAGATTATCATATTAATTAGATTGTCCTGAAATTTCGTGGAACGCAGAATTTATTAGAGGGAAATTCTGTCTCCAAAATCAAAATTCTTAAAATGTTACCATCTATTAACAACTCATTATTAATCGAGGTTTCAGAATAACTACGATGATTACACTAATTACACACTACAGGATATTTTCATCTACTATCACCCTATTGGTTCGAAAGTGTAAAACAATTAATTACTTGGATTACTTAATGGTTTATCTTTAACCTTTCGGTTCAAGCAGAAAATTGCAAAAATTTTGAAAAACTCTAAACACTTCGCTTTCAAAGTTTAGTTCCACCCCAGCACTGTCTGTGGGGGGAACAACGTCACTGATTGATGCAGGTGAATCGTGAAAAGTTATAGAAACTACTCATAAAACAGTTCCACATCATAAATGTCAGAGATTTCTCGCTCGGTTCCATAATACAACGAAAACATGCACTGAGCAAAGAAACTACTGGTAAATAATTCTCATATTCAATAATTTCGTTCAGTGAACACGATAAATCTATATTTTCTCTAACCCTGATAATTTTCATAAACCTCTTTCGTTATGTGGTCCTCATATCTACTAAAATGACAAAATGTTTTCATGGTAATAAATTTTGATATTGGTCAATTGAGATACTGCTACAGTAGCTGTTTTTATTTGTTTGAATAATTGGTACACCTGATGAAAATAAAAACGAATAGCTTATGGAAGCAGTAGTTAAAAATCTGTATTAATTGGTGGTCCTTGCATGTAAAATGCGGTAAATAAAATTATCTAGTTCCCATTGTGACACTATAAAACAAATTTTCTTTAATTAGCATCATTAATATAATTCAAATGACAAGAATCCAATAAGCATCTCTAATGTCTATGAGAGTATTTATTGAGAGACGCTTGATGTCAAATCGACGTTTGATGTCGTTGTCACCGTGTAAAATATTAGGACGACTAGCAGAACACATAACTTGGTTGGCTTGCTCATCTGAGTAGTACACTCAGGAGAGACTCCATCACTGGTATTTAAGTAGTGAGGAGCACTTACTCTCTGGACACGTTGAGTTGAGTTATGTTATGTTATGTTATGTTAACTCATCCAGCTATGTAGAAGTCACTTTCTTGGGTCTGAAATTCACTTCCAAGTTACCCGGTAATACGAACAATCCGAATGGAATATATTTATCACGTGTAACCATCAGAGACGGTCAAATGCCGTTATTAACGGATGCTTGATGTTGTAAATATGCAGCCATTGAGAGGGTGTCGAATAATGAAGAAATAAGTTTTGGGAAAAATCTACGAGCTGCTCGAGCAGATTTTTTTGAAGTAATTTTTGAAATAGTCCATTGCCGATGTAATATTCCGATAAAAAAATGAGACTGACTTTTAGCAACGGACAGCTAGTTTCCGAGATAAGGGAAACTTTGTTCCATTGACACCTACTTTGTACAATGGAACAAATTAATATGCATTGGAGAATCATTCGTGACTTCAAATAAGTGAACCATAACGTCATAGTAAACAAAATAATGCAATCATTGGATAGATTTGCTAACAAACTTACTTCGAGATTGCACTGAATCATAAATAGTTTTAACATGAATGTCAATCCATCTGACCATGATGACAGGATTTGTATTTTTAAAAAAGCGTTTCCATACTTTACACAAATAGATCTTATTTCCTTACTACCGTACTGCATTGAAGCTTTAGTTTCTTAGTGTTTTATTGCATTTCCTTTTTATATTTATACCTGTATGTTATGTCTGAAAATGCGCTTAATCATTTTCAAAATTTGAATACAATATCCAATGACAAGTTGGAAGATCATTTCAGGATTTTCAGCCACATCATTACGATAAAAATCATACCTCATCTGGGCGTTGGCAGAACTGGGTAATTCACTCAATTTCAAACACTGTCATACAACATTAATTTATTTATAACAGCTTCATGGAACAACTAATTAAATTAATGCGCTTCCATTACGCAACTCAACATTGCTATAACTATTTAATGCTATTTTCATCTGATTTGATAAGATGTTTTTTGATTTTTCGGGTAATGTTTTGTAACGACATTGTCCATAGGGAATCATTTTTTATCATTTACTTCAATTATTCTTGTTGAAAGCCTAATGGTGCGCAAGACGAAAACTACAATATCGCAGATACGTTTTGCGTGCTGGCCTTCTTCTACAGTTCTTCCTTTGAAAACAACTTTAAGAATTCTGTACTTTTATAGCACTTCAACCGAAATTTTTCAAGTTTATCTCACCATAAGTGCATCTAAAGCTTGGTTATATCCCATCCTCTTCCTCGTTTTACGCCTATTTTCGCACGTATGGCAGCCTTGTGATAAAAATTGGCATATGCAATTTCTTGTTGGCTAGAGCGACCGAGAGCAGACACCGCCTGGCAGATCAGAGAAGGGAGGAAGCACTCCAGAGGAGTCGGTCGACGTCAGCCTTCACAGGATCAGGGCCTTTGAGCCAGGATTTTCAAAGAACACAAGCAGGAAATTATAGCGCATCCGAAAACTACGCTACCGCTAGAAAGCCGATCAAGAAGAATCGTAAATTCAAGATCAGCGACAGACCCCGGAAGAAAGGAAATGGGCTTTGCCTTTACAAAGGCTCTCAAGACGCTTTCGACACGAAACTCGTAGAGCATAAAACAGGATTTCACTTTTTCCTAGGGCTCAAATATTTTTCTAGAACTCTTTTAAGTATTTTAGGATATTCTTGCCTGAAGTGTTTCACTAACACTCGCCATTCGTCCCCAATACTGAAAAACATGGACGAAAGACATCGACTGAAGAGCATCCAACCCTACCAAAATAGTTGCCTAAACCTGGGGAAAGACGTCCCTTTTATAGCTTACACGAAGCGCTCTCTGAGAGCGATATTTTGTCGATCTTCACGCACTGCTTCGCGCGATGTTTCTTTGCGACGAGTGCCGCTTTGGTGGTGCTACTCTTGGGCAGTTCTAGGAGTGCTTTGCAAAGAACAAGCTGTCACCGTGCTCGCGCTCTGCATTCTTTGGGACGCCCTTCAAACTTATGGCCGATCGCTGAGGTATGTCGAAACTTTCTCTCGCCATTAAGGCTGAAACTTTTTCTCTGAAAATATATGTCAAAGAGATTTGCAGCACTGCAGCACACAATGAGAGTTGTACGGAGATGGAGTTAGTTTGAATTGTGAGTTAGAGAGAATGCGTGATTCCCTATACGAAATTTCAAGAGACTGACAGTCATTCGTCTCTTTCTTAAATAATTGTCTTAGGATTTCGAAAGTCTTTTCTTCACTATATGTAGAGTAGATGTTTGCTCACAGCTATTGTAGAAGTAATCCTGGCGAAGAGAACAGTGGCAATATTGAGTCGGGTGGACTGAAAATTACGCATTTCTACCTGATTACATCAGTTCTTTAACAATTGATCTCTTTTGTCCTATTTAAGAAGCTTTACCACGGTTTACTGTTGGAGTCGTCTAAAATGTCGGTAACTCTTGCCAATGTCTTACACGGTGCACCATCGAATAATTTTCGATGGAAAATCACAAAGTGAAAATAAAGTGGTTGTTCATTGTTTATAATGATGTAATTATCTTCTTTGAAAACAGAAGTCTGTCTGATTTTTATGACGCGGCTTGTAAACTGTTCCTTTTAAACTTCGATTTCTACGAATGTTGAACAAATATTTTAGCTGCAGTTTTAGATACTGCTTTGGTTTTGAACAGTAAACAGCAAAGGAACTATCGGAAGTTAAGTGTTTGTGTATATGATGAACAACTCTGATGATACAAAGAACTAAGCCTGGTCTAATCATACGAGGTCTGTGTCAGGTGCTTCAAATGCAAACATTTTCCGGAAATCGAAGTTTTCAAATTAAATTTTTGCACAACGAGGATTTGCAAATAAATTATGTAGAAAATTTAACTGAATAATGCCCACGGAAACAAGAAAATTTCTACTTTGAAACCTTTCATTAAAAAAGAGTTCAAAATACTGTGCACCTCACCAAGGAAGCTTGCTTCTGGAAGTTATGTTTAAATGCAAAATTTCAATGCAGCTCTTTGAGCATTTTCTAGTAATCCAAATAATTTTCTGTTTTCAAACGACAGCCCAAATTATGCGCATTTTACAAGTAAACTTTTTATGTATTTGTGCAGAGAAAAGGTGCCTTCCGCAGAAATTCGCCTACTGCTGACAAGGTCCACACAAACTTTCGTCCTGGTGAGTGATGGAAGACTCCTGGCAATAAAACTGCCATCTTTAGCCACATTTGCATATGCCTCGTCGAAACCACAGGCAGCGGTTCGCTGTGTTCCCAAAATGAAAGATTAATCGAACTTTTTTCACTAAGTTGAACGCGCGTACCACTCGAAATTCCAATCGATAACAAGACGTCGGTGTTTGTTTGAGGGCCTATGAAAATATTTTTTTTTACCTAGAATACTAACGAGCATACTGACCTGAACAGTTATTCATAAATATTTAGTTCATGCATGTTTACCAAGAATAGATATCCTGTATAATCTATTAAGAATAAATAAAAAATTGAATGCCAGATCGGGCGAACTTCAAAGACTTTTGCAGCTTTGAAACTTCAGGGGATCTCCTACCCTGAAATCACCTAATTCATTTAATTTTTCAAATTTCACTGTACGCATTTCTATTCCACATTTCTATTGCAATTATGTAAAATTGAATTTTGGGCATTTTTGCGCTAATAAAGTTTTTCGATTTTCGTAGAAAAAAGTTATTACGCATCATAAAATATACATGAATATACTCGCAAAACGCTACTCCTTCTACTATTTTCAACTTAGAAGCTTGATTTTGGTTTCATTTGACGCGGAAGGCTTGTGACAACTGGGAAATGCTCCCTTTTTTGAATTTCGAACTAGAAAAAGAGTTACGGATGCATTTGTCAAAAATGTTTTATATTTTTTAAATCTTAAATTTTTCACCATAAAATCTAATTTGGAATTCAAATAGAATTCTGCCTCGCTACACTGCTCCCACTGTTGTACCCCGTCCAACGAGACCGAAATCACGTTTCTATGTTGAAAATTGTAGAAAGGGTAGTGTTTTGCGCATATATATATATACAATTTTATAGGTTCGCACAATAACTTTTATTCTTTTGCGATAATCTGAAAGTTATATAGAAGCAGATGTGTTCAGAATTCAATTTTATACATCGGCTTTCATTTTAGTAAGCCTAATTGCAATAGATATTCAAAATCCATGATATTTGATAAATTAGGAAAATTGAGAAATTTTAAATAAGTAACTAATTTATAGCTGTTGTCTAATTCTAAATTCAAAAAAGGGGACATTTTCCAGTTCCCACAGCCTTTTCGCGTCAAATGAGAGCGAAATCAAGCTTCAACGTTTAAAATTGTAGGAGTAAGGCTTTGCACTTGCAAATATAGAATTTTATATGTTCACACAATAACTTTTTTTATTACGAAATCGAAAACTTTTATGAAAGCAAACGTGTTCTGAATTCGATTTTACCAATCTGCATTCATTTTCACAGTGAAATTTGAAGAAATGAGGTCAAGTCCAGAGTAGCAGATCCCCTTCAGTTGATGACTTTTAATTTTGGTTATGACTCATATTTAACATTTAAACTAATATATCAACTTTGCAAAATAAACAGTGAAAGACTCAGCAGTGGAACAGATTTACAGGGTGTTTCAAAAAGTATGTCTTACTTTTACATACTACCAAATTGAAGAGTGAATCGATTTTAGTACACTGGGTCTTATTGGATACAGAAATTAATTTTCTTTCACATCCTTGTAAAACTTTTCCAAATGAATAAAAATTTTTGTTTTCAAAAAAACAATAATGAAAACTAATAGTCAAAAAAGTTGTGTTCAGTTAGGTGATATCGAAATTGGATTTTGTAGCGGTAAAAGTTCAAAATTTTTCCTATGATACGACTGAGGGTCGCAAGGGACATATTCAAATTATTTCTTCGGCATGAAAATCATTGATTATCTTGAGTCATCGTGGAAATCAAATTAATAATTTTTTTAATTCCTTTTGCCTTTTTCTGCCCCTTTTAGCCTTGTTCAAATTGATCGCAGATGCTTCATTATTAAATTTGCGCACGTACATTGTGATTTATTGTAAATTTAGTTGGAGATGGTCTGCAAGGATGAACTTCAGGAAATAACTAGGTTACTTGTATGTGGCTTTTTGTTTTAATGTAGCTATTCATGATAAAAAATTGCTGCTTCATTGCCAGTTGCATCTTGAAGTAATTGAATTATTATTTTTTGAATTTTATAGCAGATTACTCTGTATTTCTAATGACAACTGTATCATGTTTGCAGCTGAGGATGTGGTAGAAATTATTTACTGCATCCATCGAAATCAGGTATGTTAAAATCGGTCCAATATTCGCAATTTTGTAAGCATTTAGAAGTGAGGTACACATTTTTTTAAACACCCTGTAAAAGAATGGTAAAAAGATTTAGTTGTGACATTATTTGAACAGTAAGATAAAAAAGAGAACCAATGTAAAAATATACATTTTCTTTATATCTTATATCACGGTAAACGTTTCGGAATGTTTAAATTCCTTCTTCATTACTGAAAAACACACAAAAAGGTCGAAAAGATCAAAAAACTTGAAAATATAAAAAGTTCATGTAAGTTTAAAAAAATCCTAGCAAACAAACAACTATAAAAATTAAATCCTACTGATAAATAAACTACAGTAAATACGATCATTCTCATTGGCTCATTCACCCACCCTTTTACCAGTACATAAATTTTTACATTTACACATGGGAACCTAACAAACAGACGAGCGCAAACACACTCTACATACATACGAGTACATACATACATACAGAAATATGTAAGTAGGTTGACGTAATGTTCAGTTTCACGGCACTCTAGTCTATATTTAAGTCAGGTTTATGAGTAGATATGAACAAAGATTCTAAAATGCGAAGATCTTGTTCGTTGTTGGTGGTACACAGAGTGTAAAAATTTTTTGTTCTGAAAGGATGATTAAATTGTTGAAAATGATCTCGGATTGCTGAATGACAATGAGAGGAAAGTATGCGACCGGTTCTATGGGAAATGCCTGAATGTTGGCTGTGTCTAATAAATTGTTGAAGTTTAGTACTACCAACATAGTCTGCATGCAGCAGTCACACCTATAAAAATAAACACATCCACTCCACAGGCACTCCACCAGACGTTCTTTCCTCTTAAAATATGAACCGGTTTTAAAACTATTTTTATAAAAAACTCTGACGTCAACTGAAGGGAAATCCTACTAACCAGTGCTACAACTTCTCTTTTCAGCTCCGAGTTCAAATAGCCCAAAAAAGGTAGATCTACGTACAATTTCTGTTTTGCTATGCTCAAAGTGACAGAAGAGGGAGAGTATATTTTATCTAGAATTTTTCTGACAGAATTATCAATGAGAAATTCAGGATACATATTCTTAATCAATAATGTCGTAATAAAATCTATTTCACGGTGGACTATTTCAAAACTGCTAGTTATACGATGGAACCGGTCGCATACTTTCCTCTCCTTCTCATTCAGCAATCCGAGATAATTGTCAACAATTTAATCATCCTTTCAGAACAAAAAATTTCTCCACTCTGTGTACCACCAACAACGAAGAAGATCTTCGCATTTTAGAATCTTTGTTCATATCTACTCATAAACCTGACTTAAATAAAGACTTGAGTGCCGTGAAACTGAACATTGCGTCAACCTACTGACATATTTCTGTGTGTATGTGTGTATGTATGTGGAGTGTGTTTGCGCGCGTCTGTTTGTTAGGTTCTCATGTGTAAATGTTTGAATGTTTGTACTGGTAATAGGGTGGGTGAATGAGCCAATGAGAATGATCGTATTTACTGTAGTTGAATTATCAGTAGGATTTAAGTTTTATGGATGTTTGTTTGCTAAGTATTTTTTTGAACTTCTATGTACTTTTTGTACTTTAAGTTTTTTGATCTTTTTGACCTTTTTGTATGTTTTTCAGCACTGAAGATGGAATTGAAACATTCCGAAACGTTTACCATAAAAAGAAATAAATTAAATGTATGTTTTTACGTTGGTTCTCCATTTTATCTTATGCGTGAGATTCCCTAAGAATCGACCTATTGGAAATATAATTCAACAGTGTTCCAGATTGGACACTGACGTGCACCTAACAAAATAGAGACGTTACAGTGAATCAGTTCACAAAAGTGAGCGGAGGAACCTTCTGGTAGAGAAGAATCATCCTTTTTAAATCACTGGTTTTCTTTAGGATGCGATCCAAGCAAGAGATAAGAAAATGTTTTTAAGAATATCTGTTACATTTGGAAATATATAAAAAATAAAGCCAAACACTGATAAGAAGCAGTTCCTCGTTTGTAAAAGAGCTTATGCACAAATTCCGAATCATTAATTGTGACTAATGGCGTTAGGAACGTCTAAAACTGAATGAAAATATTCAAGCCTTCAATCGGTTTACTTAATTTACCCCCTAAGCAGCTTTCATTCAGCGTGGAATATTACTTAGAGAAAAAGCTATTTGAAGAAACAGATTCGACGAGGTCATAATGCTGTAATTAAGTGCTGGTCGGACAATAAAATGCAAAATCAGAACTTCAGTATTGACCTTCCATTGAAGTTCTCCTATCGAAAAGTAATTGATAACCAAGTTTGTCTATCGCAGAAATTAGGAAGCTTCAAATCTTGAGACAAAAAATAAATTAATGCTCAAATTTTTTGTACGAGTACGATTTGTTCAAATGAGATAGATGCTGAACGCAATCAAAACGAGCAATTATAATTTCTTCATGAATTCTCCTAAAATTGTAACGACAGCTAGTGAGCGAACATGTCTAAATTTAGTTGCTGCAGCATTTAAATGTCATTAGATGAGAAAAAGGAGTCGTAATCGTGCTCCAGGTCCCCCAGAAATTGCAATTGCAGGTTGTTGTGTACGCTGGCCTCTAATTATTCTATGTAATCACCGTCAAAATTGCCCTCATTACACTAGTGAGTCAAGAGCGACTGCGCATCCCGAGCTCCAGCGCAAGTGATATGCGCAAGCTCATCAAATCTTCATTGCAAAAATGATGTTCTTTTAGGAACGCAAATCAGCCGTTAGAGTACGAAACTTTGCACGTGCCACACGAGAGCATTGAAACTGAAATATACTCACAAATTCTTTTTCAAATTGTTGACTTTAGACAAAAAAATATGTTTTCCTAATAACGAATTTGTGATGTATTACTTGTTCGATCAAGAACTGAAATTGAACGTTTCCTACATCAGCAGTCATTTAAATTACACAGTAATTCCAGTGCCCTATTCAATTAGCATTAGTTGCATAATTTCTCTTTAAAGCCAAGCTTCTCTTTAAAAAATGATGAATCAGCTTATATAATTGAGGTATTTCAAAATTGTGATTCTCTGGTCTAAATTTGGTGCAGGGAGGAAGTGTGGTTTTGTTGCGCGTGTTGCTGATGGGATCCCCGCCTCTCTTCTCCGAGCAGGACAACCCTGCTTCATTCAACCCTAACGTCAGCACTAGGTGGGTCATGCCTGGATAATACCTTTATGTACCTTCAAACTTTATATTTTCCTATGAAGTTCGGAAGAAAAGTGTATTAGCATCGCATTTTAAAAGTGTTTGTTCCTTTTACGTGTAGGTTCTCTTGTGATACAGACGCAAGATACTCTGCATGGAATATCAAACTCGCGCGTTGATGGAAATATGTGTTTTGAATGGGGGAGTGATACGTTTGTGATTCCATAAAATCATTTATTCTGCTAATGTATCTAACTTGATATTCATCCTTTTTGGCATCTTCAGCATAACTCGTTAAGCTTGCATTCCTATTAAAAAAACAGAACTCTTTTAAATTAATCAAAATTTAATTTAAAATATAAGTTCTAAACAGAAAACGGTTGAGTTGGGTTCATGAATTGATCAACACATTCGGATTTACAAAACATGTGAAACGTTTTAGCATCATAGGGGAAACTTCAATACTGATTATTTTAATGTTGAAGTGTCAAGGAAACTCTAAAGCTTCTATTAACTTCATAATTGAAATTTTTTATCTTATATGCCAGTTCAAAACGAGAAAGGGAGAGCTTTCTTGCACACGGGAAAGAGTGGAGAACCCACATTCAAATCTGTAGTCACTTCGTTCTCAATATAAGGCTCAAATGGTCTATGGCCGTACGGGGCACAATTTAGTTGATCGTATTACATTTCTTGTTCGGTAATTGAAAGAACTAGTCCTAAAGCACAGTAGCAATACAATTCTTTCCGTACTCATAGCGATAGGTTGTTTGGCCTTTAAAGACAGAAACACAGACACACGCATACATACATCCCTACATACATCCATAAGAGCACGCATACATGCATTCACACGCATACATACACTACTTAATTTTCATTGCTGCTACAGTACCGGTTATAGATGAACTTAAAGGTTTCATTCGTGAAAAGTTTTTGCTTATGCTGTGAAAATTGAAGCATGCATTATTGGACGCTTTATTGTATGAGTTTCAGTTGAATAAATACTTTTCATTCTTAATACTTTTCATACATAATTTCAAGTACTTAAATCATACTTTTCCCTTTTTCAGCGACGTTCATAAGAACGCCTTAAAGATGTGGCTGGCTCGTTAGTGAGTAATTGGGCCGCAATAACTTGAACTCCCCGAAAGAATACCATTGAATATGCTTAAATAATCAGTCATATCCTCTTCACGCATTATTAATGCTTCCACATACAAAACAAAATTTTCTCCTAACTGTGAAGTTAAAAAGTTAACAGTACCATCAATAAATACTAGCATTATCTTTACTCAAGAATTAAGTAGTTCAAAAATTCAGAATGTGCTCAAAATTGTTTGATGGAACCAATTAACGCACTTGCACTTAGATTCTGTTCCATTACGAGTAATTGTTTGAAAACTCAATATGCAAATTATTCGAAAAAAGTGGCGATTTTTTGTTTTCTGAATTAAGTTTAACAAGATGAGTTTAAAGCGAAGATCAGGGATTGAAATGAAATCATTTTTACTCGAAAAATTGATCGTTAAAATTGAACGATCCGTCTCAATTAGTCATTATAAACAAAAGGTCTGGAATCACGCTGAAAGTCAATGAAACAAAAAATTAAAAGCTAAAAACACTAAACAATTTTCACCGGGCAAGCAGTCTGAAGATCAGTGAACTGAGGTTCACTTTGTGGAATATGGAGAGACGAGATAAAACAGAGATCGAGGGATTTTAAATCAGGAAAAACAAAATTGAAATCTTCTAATTTTATGGGAAAGTTGCATTTTTCAGCGAATAGCTGACTGGGTAGGACTTACGAGAGAAAGATCAGTACGAAAGCTCCTACCGGCATGCTCAGCAATGCGAACATGTAGAGCACTTGAAGTAACGCCTACGTATTCAGACGAACACAGAGTGCAACTGTGTTTATATTCCTGAGATGTAGTTTAGAGCATAGCTCAAGGCCACGATGAGTGGCCGAAGAATGAATCTCAGAAACGAAAAAAAGAATCCCAGAAGAATGAATGTCTTTCGGTAGCTGATCTTTTTCGGTAAAAAAAGGAGCTGACTCGATTATTAACGACAAGAACACTATGGATATCAATGTGCATAAAAAATTGAATGAATAATGGGTACAGTGGATCTTTGTTAAGTTTATCGGCTTAGTGGCTGAAAGAGGGAGAAGGCCAACAAAAAGATACAAGGGGAATTGCCTAAAGTTTATTTAAAACATTTTTCAGAGATCGTTCGAAAAGCTGGAGCAGAAACGATTTGAGTGAATATTTTTTTAAAAAGTAAGTTCCTCATGAAGTTTAACGAAGTTCGAGCTACTGTTAAAGCCTTGGCCGTCAGAGTCTTGATGCCAGTGACTTTGAATGAGAAAGAACTAAGGCTGTAAAAACTTGAACCTAAGCCACTGCAACTATCTACTTTGGCAAAAACTGATCTACGGAAACTGTTCTCATACATGAAAAAACAGAATACAAGAACGATATACTATTATGTTCATCAGTTTCCGTTGTAAAGGTTATGTTGGGAAGCTTAGGGTACGAACAAACAAGATAGAGAACAATGAGATCGATTTAGAAATGGTAAAGAGTATCGTCTACGTATTGTTCGTTCAGAGCCTGTTTACACTCAGGAAACAAGCTTGGAGTTGCTCGTGAAAACTTTTTAAAATGCTAGTAAAAGTAGCCTGCTGAGGTGATCCCATGCCAAGGCGATCTAACGGTTGGTAAAACGTGTTGTTAAAAATGAAAGAAAAAATGTAGGACATGCTGTAGTTGTGTCATGAGTAAAATCCAGTCGGAGCTTATCAAGGCATTGATGCCCACAAACAAAACAGTGGTATACAGGCAAAAATATGTCCATGGGCAAGTGATGTTACATAAGAATAGGCGTTAAGGTGATCGCCATGTGAAGGAAAAATGCAAACTCACACAATTGATTTTGAAAGTTTGCATTTTTCCTTCTAATTTGAAAAAATGTATATAGACACACACACAGACAGACACACAAATACATACACTCATACATCCATGTATGCATGCGTGCATACATGCATGCATACACACATACATGTACATATAAACTAGTTCTCAAAAAATTACACTAACGTTTTGAAAGAGCGACAAATGTTCTTGAACTAATTTTCAAAACAAATTTCAATGTTGTTAAAATTACTTCACCGTCTGAACAAGTTTTCACATATTAATCCTCACAAATAAAGGGAGAGTTCTTTTACCTTCTTTTACATCACATGATATCATTCAGCATATTTAGTAAAATGATTGATGAACGCGAATTAATTAAACTTTCTCTCGCTGGTATGGTTGAAGCAGAGATAACTTCGTCGCAAAAGACGTAGAAATCTATTTCACTGCACGTCGATTCGACGATCATGTGCTGCAAGATTGTCTTCATATTGGTCCCCATTGAACTTCTCGCCCTCCCCTCCACAAAGCCGGCAAAGCAAGATCTGCAGGAAACCCAAAGAGGTCCAATGTGGATGTTATCCGAATGAATGTTGTGAGGAAAAGCCATGTTGTCAATGAAAATACTTGAGCTTGTCATCGCTGAAAATGCTCAAGCGACAACACACAAACACCCAAAGGAATGTTTTTCCGCACAAGTTCAAAGAAAATACGCTCAAAAATGTCGTTGTATTTTCTAGGAGAAACCTTCCACGGTAGAGGCAAAATTCACCTGCTAGAATCATAAAGTTCTGGTAAAGTTCCCCCTTAAGTTGCTGGACCTTTTAAGGACAGTTTTTATAAGTCAAAACCCAAACTCCCTCATGGTGCTATGCTCCGATTTCAAAGAAATTATAGTTTTTTTCATTTTTCGACAGATGAGTGCAATATTGACCGGGAATACATTTATCGAACAAATTTTAACTCCTGAGCACAAAGCCCCTAAAGATTCTATCACGAGCTAGACGCTCACTCGATCTGCGAATGGACATAACACGCGCAAACAAGAGCTTAAACTAGACAATGCAGTGGTGTAAGGACTTTTTCAATGCTTTTAGTAGGAGGAAATGCTATCCTCCTCTCCTTTCATCTTCACATTGCCTGATCCCAATGCTACGAATTTTTCTGTTTGCTGTAATTTTGAGCTGCTGCTCGTTGTTTTTCCCACACGACTGAGGCTACGAAGAACTCGCTGAAGAAGGTGGGGGAGAAAATTTTTCAAAAATTGTAAAAAAGCGGCAGTGCGCTTTTGAGGGAACCTCGGCTTGTGATTCAGGCTTGAGGGAGGCATGAATATTAATTGAACATGATTAGACTAAGGTTTTGATTATCTTCTTTTGCTAGTATAAAAATAAATATGCTATGGAGGACACCGTGGTTTTTAATTAGATCTATTTGCCTTCCTTGTGTGATGATCAAGGTTTCGAGGCCCTATTTTGTGAGCCAGGTGTTTTTCTTCTTTGGAAGAGAAAGAAGTTGGTCTCAATTACCTGCAGGAACTCAATTACCTGCAGGAACCTCAATTACCTGCAGGAATGGGTACCAAGTCAACTGGGATCACTCTTCCTTACGTAGTCATATAAACGATTAGGCTTTCGAAAACCAATGATAAAAACGCTTTGCAGTCGTATGGTCGAATACTTTGTCCTCACCATGTATTTAAGGGAATCTTTTTGAATGAAGATGAGTCAATTAAAGGTAGTCAGTAAATCAAGTCATCCGTTAAACTTCATGTCGTATTCTAACCAGCTGCAGTGGTGCAGGTGGTTGAACGTGCTTCAATGTTGGCGGAGGTGAAACTCGTTCCCTGGTCTGGTACTGCTTACAGCTACAGCGCAGATCTCCCCGAGAATTGCAATTTGTCATGCGGGAAACAATTTGTCAAATAAAACTGAGAATTCATTTTCACAGTGTACATTGATAGTGAAACTACACTGAATTTTGTATTGAACCTCATATAGCCAAATGATAATACCACGAAAACAGTTGACCCCAACTTCTAAGAAAACGTAAAATACCATAAAAAATGATTGGGCAACTAGGTTTAACAATTTTAGTAAAAAAAAAATTGTAAACATGAGCGTAATACTGTACACACATTGCTGATTGTATTACTAGCGAAACAAGTGACCACATGGATCATTGGATCACATATATCATGTCTATCTATATTCGCTAATTCCTCTGATGTTATTGCTTAAATAAGCTATATGAAAATTGAATCGTACGGCCTTAAGAGCGTTCTCTGCTTAACCAGCGAAAGATATAGCTGATGCAATACCGCCGATCATATCAAACAACATGAAACAGTGTCTTTCCCTAAATATTTTCCTTGGAGCAAGGGTGGGGCTCAGAAATCCGACTTTTCGTCAAGTTTTAAATTTTATGTTTTCAATCCAAAAAATTAAACAAGGTTTTATCTTTAACGTAGATTAATAATGCCACGCTGTTGAAGTACAAACTTTTGCTTCGTACGTGCTATTCTTTAGTGAATTTCTGATGAGTTTAATGCTTAAAGCTGGTTTTGTCAAAACCGTATTTATGCTCATGCCCATTGAAATACATGCCTGCCTTTCTCAGGAACCGAACTATGAAACTCCGTGAAATGTCTCCGAGTTGTAGAGTATACCAGCTCAGTTCATAGCAAAATTAATTTATTATTGATCAGAATTTCTGATATATGCCCATTGAATTTCTGAATTCATGTTTAAAAAATAGCACTTTCCAGTGTATCATAAGTAGGCCACCACAGTTTTGTTAGAAAATAATTTTTCTTCAAGTCTTTAGGTGGTAAGATATTTCTAAGTGCTAATAACTCGCTCATAAAGTTTCAAGAAGAATCGTTATGTGTTGCCTTGAGAAATTGTGACGTCCTGGAAGTTGCATGGCGAATTCTCCTCACGATGGCGGCCATTTTGAATTAACATAAATTAGCATCAATAAACATAAGTTTGATTTGATGGACAAACACTGAGAAATTGGTACATGGCCAATACAGATGGAGTGCAAATTAACTCTGGAGTTGTTTTATTCATAGTCTGAGGCTCGCCTAAAAATACTTAAGTTTTGAGCCCTATAAGTTTAACCCTTGCCTTAACTCTCTCAAAATTAGCTAACTTCCCAACAATGATGGAATATACGGTTACAATAATTATATACCTGTTTCTGTAGAGTCAATTGTTGGTAAAATATATGAAGAAGTTGTGCATAAAAATTTCACCCTATTTAGAGAAAAAGTCATTTTCTTCATGGTAAATAATATGGTTTACGTTCTGAAAAATCCACGACGCAGGCAGTATTTGACCATTTTCGAGAGCTTTATTAAAGACTTGATGAAAGAAAGTTTATTTTCTGTGTTTTTGTTAGTTTTATACACGCATTCGATCGCGAAAACAATAGCATATTACTCTCAAAACTCCATTGATTTGGCATTAGAAGAGTTGTACATGATTGGTTCAAATCTTACATAACAAACCGGAAGCAGTGCGTTGCCATTGCTGATGTTTAATCAGAACCATTCTTCACTTTTCAAGCTCTTCACTTTTTACTCATGACAGTGGGATTTCTCCTGCTCTTCCTGATGGAAATTCTATTTTAATTGCAGAGGATATAAGTGACGAACTGCTAAAAGTTCCAATGTCGTCCGAAGCTTATAAAATGAGCGTCAGGGTCAATAAATCGTCATGCATCTTATTCTCTTACAAGTGGAATAAGTTTGTTCCGTGCATTGAAATTTATGATGGTCTGATAGGTGAAATCAAATAATATAAATTCCTGGGTATTAATAAAAATCGTACCTTTGAGAAGCATATTGTATTAATCTGTACTAAACTATTAAAATGCGAAGGAATTCTCATAAAAGTATAAATTCACAATCTGAAGAAGCTCAAAAAATACTTTATCAAAAGCTTATTTAATCACATTTTCAACACGAAGTAAAAGAATTACATGATGTACGTCAAATAGAACCCATTTTATTTTTACTTTGAAAAAACACTAAATTGGTTGGAAAAATAGAATACAACGCCCATTCGCATGATTCATTCAAAAGTTTATATATATATCTCAGCTTTTTTGATCGCTATAGTCTCCATACATAATATCATGAATAAAATGTTAACTTATGAGAGTGCGAAAAATCTCAAACAATTATTATCCGCACAAACTAGCTCTGTGTACCTCGTCAGTTCTGAAAATAAACCGATGGCTGTTCAGTATTTATATGTATATAACTTAAACTTCGGTCACGGCTTTTGACACCAGTTAATGATCTAAGTAAACTGCAGTAGCCCGAAAACCAGTAGGTGACTGATATGTTTTGTCTGAGAATCTTTTTAAGAATACCTATGTGTGACAAAATTCTTTAACGAGAGCATTGAAATGTAATATACTGATTATGCTGCATATAGTAATTTCCCATGGTACTGTAAACAACACCGGTTTTCATCATGCAATTGCTACATATTCAATTCAATGACATTGTAAGCCAAAACTGATTTACTAGCACCTCTGAGCTACCTTGTCTCTTCCTGAGAAGCAAATTTTCACCCAGCAATCATTCGATGAACAAGGGAGAACCTTGTTGGATGAGTTTCGGCTTTCTTGTCTCCGTTTTTTACCAGTGTTCTTATCAATCATTAAGTACGATATTTTCTCAGAATAGAGTTTACACTGACTTGTAATATTCTGACATGTATTCATGAGTACTAAAAATGAGTATCATTTAAAAGCATATACTTTTTCTTAGTTATAGTATTGAGAAACGCACCTCAGCAAGTCCATATTTTCATCAACTTCCACTAGAAAGTCCACAATGCTTTCAGTTTTTGTGTTGCAGTAACTAAACACAAATCTAACTCGACATGAATTAGATGCTACGATGGTGAAATTAATACCTAAAATTCATCAATTTTTGCTTTCGATACATGAATGAGTGGATTTATAAAAGTAAACCCATTGGCCAATGGAATTCAAAAGCTCTCAATGTAGCTTCCGTGAGCTACAGGCTCTAATCCGTACAGGAATAATAAAGCAGATGCGAGTGTGTCCTTGTAAAGCGATGACATTCGCCAAAGCTTACCTTACCATAATCGAATTCTGATCTGGCTGTACTTGTGTGTTTATAGAGGGGCAATGCAAGATTCATGGCTATCACATCGTTTGAGGAATAAACATGCAACCACGCGTGCAGCGCGCTCGCTCTTTGTGTTGCGCGACATGTCACTCCTACAGATGTGCGAACACCAGTGGGAGGTGATGAAAAGAGACGCTCATTCCCTTACGATCTTAGTTTCATAAAAAATCAAACTTACTATACTTCAAACTAGGTATTTACTTAGGTGAACTAGATAAATTGTTCAATCCTATAATACCCGTTAAAGGGGAACGTCTATCCAGAATCCCAAAAATTCGTATTGTTTTATTTTATTACTTTAAACATCAGAGATATGCTTACTTCACCAGCTGTTAAATTTGCAGAACGATCTGAGCATTGTAAGTGGGTGAAATTGGGTTGAGAAGGGGGGGGGGGGGGAGGGGTCCAATCAGCAGCCACCGCCGACCAGTAAGGGCATGTGCCAAGCCCCTGAAAGTTCTATTTTGTGGTTTTTATCGCTTTATTCACTACAGAAGTCCTTATTTTACAAGGTGGCAAAGGTTCAGAACGTTCTGTGCTTCGTGAGAGGGGAAAACGAAGGGGGAAGGGGATTGATTCGAAAGCAGCTGGTAGCGCCAGACAATCACCGCATTAGACATGAACTAGAAATATCTGGATTATATTGTGTTGGTCTATTCGACACAAAACTCCTTAGTTTACAATCTAGCAAAGCTACACAACGTTCGTTGCTCCGTAAGAGGGGGAACCGAAGGCGAAGGGGTCGCCGCAGCGTGCGCTTCTGGAGCGGTAAACTTATCTATGATACCCGTTCCAAACGTCTCTTGATACCTGTGGTACAAATTCCTTCAAGGAACAACAAAAAACTTACAAGAAAAGATATTCATATGTTCAGATAGCTTTCAGAACATCAACCGCGTCAACTTTTCTAAGCAATATAGCTTGCAAATGAAAAATTGAAAAATATTGGAAAAATATTCTCCCTGAACAGTTTGAAAATGGGAAAATAGGGTATTTTCAAAATCTATCTCCTCCAAAATTTATCATCGTAGAGCAATGATTTAGACTTCATTGAATGCACAAAAAGTGGCTGCATAGCTGGACGGAGAAAGAATATGAAATTCACAATACTTTTTTAGTTACATTGAAAAATCTTCGAAAAAAACCCTAATCTTTCAAAAAAATAAATTGAATAATCATAAAAACTGAACTTTCACGAATTTCGAATGCATTCTCCATCCAGCTATGCAGCAACTCTTTGCGCATTCTATGAAACCTAAATCATTGCTCTCTGATAATAATTTTCGGAGGAGATAGGTTTTGAAATCACCCTATTTTTTTCCAATTTTTCCCTATAATCTCAGTAATTAGTTCGAAAATTGAAAAAGTTTATGAGACGCATCTGTAGCCCTATCAAGAATACATAGCTATGCCAAATTTCATTGGTCTAGTTCCCATACAACAAACGTGGCAGCCATTTATTTAAATCTGGGTAGACGTTTAATCAAATGTTAAGTTCATATTCGTGAGGTATAGGAGCCCGACTTAATCAAAAAATGTGATGAGCTTAAAAAGAAAATGTAACATTCTCATTTTGGCTCATCATGATTGCCGGTTGAAATCGTTCGGTGGCTAAGGCCAGAAAAATAATTCATAAGTGTTAGTGAATACACGACTATTATTATTATTATTATCATGAATTACTAGGGTACATACCACGTCGAAAATGACATAATTTGATGAAGTTCGACGAAGCACAAAAATTCTTTATTTCGACTGTTGTTGTATAAATCAATATTAACTATTTCGAGAAATTTCCCCGGTTAAAATCTATCAGATCGGACTCAAAACAAAAATCAGGGTATAAGTTAGTTCATGAACACGTGACAAATGGTATCCATCCTATTAATACACTTGAACTAATGATTATATTTCTAGCCGTGAGGTATTGTGGGCTGTCTCAAATATGTGGGCTGTATTTTTCGAATACTTCTAAGCTGTTCTAGGCGAAAGATCTTAGGGTTACAGTAAAAAACTTTTGTATCTTTGTTTTCACATAATTTTGACAGTCTAGTCTATTTATCAACGTATATGGATGCTCGTTTGGTGTGGTGGTCATCGTACAGGTTTTGCTTTCGGAACTATCACAGAGTCAGATTTAAACACTACTTGTTTCTCGATTAAAGTTACTAGGAAATTCCACTTCGCTTTCATGTCGGTGAAATTTTTGGTTTTCTTAGTCCAACTTATCATCTTAGTGCCACCCGCTATAATGTGGCCTACTTAACATGTAAGTGCCATCTACTACGTTATAGATGTTATCTGATGCAAATTTTTAGGTGGCGATCGGTATTTCTCTCGTTTCTTTTGAGAGCCATTAAAAAAAACTTTTTCAATGATAATGTACAATTTTTACTCTCGTAAAAATATGATACACAATTAATTGAACATTCGAAGACAAATTATCAGGACTTATTACAAAGGAAATGGATATATTTGGGATCTATTCTGCGAGGTAATTTTAGGTCATTGGGGTTTTCCATACACTTTTTGGCGAAACACTTGTGAATAATAATATTTATCATTTTTAAACATGGAGTCATCAAACGAAAACATTTGCCTGCGCATCTTCGCGTTCCCGTCAATTGCAAACACATTTTTTGGATGAGTTTGTTACCGTAGACGAAAAGTGGATTATACTCGTACACAGCGTTAATAAACATTATCATCAATAATCACTACCAAAAACAGGATTCCATCCGAAAAAGGTTTTGCTGTGTTTGGTGGAATATGAGTGGAATCATTCATTACGAGCTGCTTCAAAACGACCAAGCAGTCCAGCAGAACTGTACTGTCAGCAGCTGCAAAGACTAAATTCTGCTTTTAAAAAGAAGCGCTCAGCTTCGGTCAATCGTACGGGCGTCATCCTTCAGCACGACAATGCCCGTCTGCATACAGCACGAATGACTTTGAACACAAATGAAACGCTGAAATATGAAATATTGATGCATCCGCCCAATTCTTTAGATATTGCTCTTTCACACTCCTATCTGTTTAAGAGTATAGAAAAATCATTTTAAGGGGAAAATTCTGGAAGACAAAAACATCATCGAAAATGAATTCTTGGGCTTTTTAATTTAAAAATCAAAGATTTCTATAAACAAGGCATTAAAAAATAGGTTAGTAGGTGGGCAGAAGTGGTTACTAACGATGGGGAATATGTTGTTGAATAAATGAATACTACTTGATATGTTTTCACTAGCCTAACCGTACTAGGTAGTGAAAAGCGGTCAGAACTTATGGTACGACTTGGTAGTTATGAAATCATAAAGAATGGACTGAGCCCACATTGTCTGGCGGACGTGTAAATATACCTCAAGTATTTATGGACAAGTTAACCAAGCAAATTAATAATGTATGTACTATTTTGTGTTCTATATTTACTCATGCAATAAATGATTCGTCCGAATCTAACTCAAGATGGTGGAGTTTTTTGACCAAGCAGTTATATTAGTCATATTGCATGTACGTATTATTATAACCATGAATTTTTGGTCCAATTTTGAAACAGCTAATTTTCGAGAACTTTTTTTCCTCAAGTGACGTTTTGAAAAAATCAACCCAACGAGCGGAAATATTGAATTTCGTTCTACGTACGTACTAAAAACTGTGGTCAGAATTTTACTGCACGTATTTACAAGGGCATTGCCCTGTGTTATTACTTAAAACTATAAAAACAGACACGAGTAAACAACCATCCGAGTAACCAGATTATCTCAGTTTTTTATTTTTATTATAAACCTCCCTTTCCCCGTCAGGTAAAGATGTTTATGTAACTAATTTTTGACACATATTCTCCTTGTGATGGGTAATTGAAACAGATTCTGTGAGACCGTACGCATAAATTTCAAATTTTAATCTTGGTGATTACCAAGAAATGGGACTTAATTTTTCTTCCTATAATTACTGAATGGAGATCTTGGACGGTGACAAGTAAACAAATAAGGAAACCAAAATTATTGTACATCCTCAACTGTACGTGTTATATTACAAAATGGCGGCATTCAATGTTATTCCTAAAAGTACGGACAACTTAATTTGGCATGTAGTTTAAAAATACATTACTTTCCGAATACTTAAATGCAGAGCGGGATGATTGGATCCATGGTAAATACATCATTACCTTTAAAATTTTCCCTGTATGAACTTTGTATGCTTGATGTCCACATTTGGACTCCAGATACATGAACCTATCTAACTGACAACCGAGATCCAAGTATTTTATTTTTTCAAGATGAATAACGATTATTTTGGTTCCATCAAGATGGTACGAATTAAAACTCAACAAGACCAGGTGATTGAGTTGTGTTTTTAATTTGTATTGTATTTATGCCCGTGAGGTGGTGAAACCTATATTACACACACCAAGTACCTTCAGCTATGCCTTGCAGTTACAAGTTTCGATGAATACAGGCAAAAAAAATTGCTCATAAATTTATAAATTTGAAAATTCATGATGTTTTTTTTAGACTAGAACACCTGAGATCTATTGAGGTTTACGTAAGCATTTTGTAACCAGGAAGCTGCAAAATCAGCATAATTTACTCTTGAGTGGGCATGGTTCAGTGTGAATTTAAAACTTTTACTTATAAAGAAGGGCATTTGGTGACAAGACAACCATGTCTGCACTGTCTAGCGTGGCCCCTTATATCTGCTCTAAAATGTGTAACATTATCGGAACATTCCACATTCTAAATTCATACGCAGAGAGGAGAGGATTTGCCTTGATAACAAAATAAATAAACGAATGAATGCAAGCACGACTGGATTTTTTAATAGCCCTGACAATGCCATCCGTTGAACGTTGGGTCAATAATTGATGCATATGTATTTCATCATTTTTGTCCATGGTTTGGAAAGTAGGGCGTGAATTATTGTGCGCTGAGTGCTGGAGGTAAAATGGAGACAGGGGTAAACAGTAAAGGCAGCCAGCGAGCCAGCCCAATTGCCAGAATTAAAAAAAAATCGTTTATATACCCTAGCTTGTAATATCCCAGTGGGAATTTTTTATACAAAAAACGCAGTTTTCATTTTGCCGTAAGTTTATGTATTGAAGTGACTCTACGAAGCGTTACGTATAAATTTGCACAGTAATATAGTTCTGGTAGGCAATTACACTACGAGTAATTTCCACGCATAATTATAGTCCTCGTCAAATAAACATTTTGTTGATACTTCTAGTAATATTTCCTATTTTTTATTTCAAACTGAGACCGAGACAGTCTAATTCCTACTACGTAAATTTTATTTTGAAAAGCTTTACTGAAATGGGACCTGATACTGTTTTCTCTATTTTTTCGAAAACAGCTCTCAATACAGAATAATGTTCATTACTTGGAAATACTAGTGACTTTTAAAGACCAGGCGGGCACAAATAAATAAACACCAAGCACAAAGTAACTTGGGTGTCCTGTACACAAAGCAGATTTTCTTAAAGCGTTTCTAAGGCCGCATACTCAACGGAAGAAATTTTTTTCGTTACTCAGTTTTACTTTCGCATGAATGGCTTCATAATGGACTTCATATCATTAGGTTTGGCATCTTTACAACTAAACTGCTGCGTGAACAAAATATTAATGTAAAGGTATGTTTGTGAGTATTTAATCTCGTTCCTTAACTAAGATTCAATTAGAGTTTTAGCTCTGAAATATTTGACTTCAAAGTTAGGTAGTGCTCTCATTTTCCTAGAACTATTAACGTGTAAAATCAAATCCGTGTACCAGGTGTGTGCATACATCAATTTCGAAAGGTCGTTACGCGTTTATTTGTAACATAAATTCAATGGTTAGTGTTTTATTGCTAATTTTTGCAGCATTTACGTCTTTTCCATGGCAGGAATTCTTGACTTTATTTTGTTGCTTCGATTATTCGTAGATTTTGCGTTACAGGTTTTCAAAAAAGGTATTAAACTAATTTTTAGACTAATAAAAATAACTTCATGGAGACTTTCCTAATCAATCAAAGGCTTATGAATGTTTCACAATGTCCACACTTTTATGTTCTTTCGTATTATTTAGCTTATTTATAGTTCACTAAGTATTTTGTAACCAGAAAATTACAAGATCATATTAATTTACACTCGAGTGGATATGGTTAGGTATAAATTTTAAAATTTTCTTTCTAAAGAAGAACTATGCCGCATGGCAAGACAGAGGAAGAGATTATTAGATCTTTTCCACAAGAGATCAGATGAACATTTTTCCTCCATCAGATCAGAACATTTTTCCTCCGTCACATCCTGAGTAGGTTCCATGAATTAGGAATCACTGAAAACAGTTCTCGATGTGATCTCCCTAAAATTCTGAACCTCTCAAGCATGTCAGAGCCGGCGAAGAAGTTACGAAGGAAATCCTAAAAAATCGATTCAGAAGTACCCAGAGAAATGAATTTAGTGAAAGAAGTCTTCAGAAACATTGTAAAAAAATTTAATACTCTAACCATTCAAGGTTCAAGAGCGCCAGTAACCTAAAAAATTATAGCGAAAGGAAAACGAATGGACAGCTGAGGAAAGACTCGTTGGAAGAAGTTCAAGGAGTGTATGTTCTCAGATGACATCTTGTTTTCACTTGATGAACTTTTTCTGTTAAAGAGAAGTTCAGTTGCCAAAATTACAGAGGACTGCATGGGAAAGTCAAATGACAGAGTGCTGGGAAAGTCTCTAGCAGACATCCTAGACTCATAAAGAATAATGTTTAAACGTGAGGGCATCGCTTCAGGATTGGTGTGAAGTGCTAAGTGAAAAAATATAAGATTCTTCATATTTGAGTAAGCGGAATTTGGAAATAAATACAAAATAATTGAGGATTGACTGAATTTAGAATGCAGCGCTCAAGCTGAAGATGCTAAAAAGCATTTCGATCACAAGTCGTTCACTTTCCAACAATTTTAAGACAACGCTCTCTCACACATTTGCCGAACAGGCCACGCCAGTTTCAGGCAATTTCCCAAGTTTTGAAGTTTGGCCTCTACCATTGGCTGAGTTCTTCCGCTTTGTTCACTCTGGAGTCTGAAGTTTGTGTTTCCTGTTACTTAACTATTACAGCTCTAATTAATCTATTATAAAAAACATGGGTGCCAGCAATATTGTCCAAGGCAAGCTGCTAAATACATGCAGCAGATCGGTCTCGAAGCAGTCTCAAGTTTGACAATCGGGTTCAAGCAGGACAAATAAAATAATAATTGTACACAATGGAGATGAAGGACATTATTTAAATATTGTAATACTCCTTGGTTTAATGCAATGAAAACGTATTGATATTTTTCAGCATTTAGGCTTTTTCTACCACCTTTACTTCAATGGTAGATCTCATGTCTAGAAATGTGGGGAGAGAGGGTAAAACTTGAACAGTATAATGCTCGTAGATGAACCACAGCATTTGAACAATGGTCAAACAATAATTACTTGCAGAATTGTTGAACAATTACATCATGCTGTTTCTGAAACTTCCACAAGAAACTTTCTAGCAAGGACATGAAGACTTTTCCTCACAGCTAAAGCAAAAATAGGTATGAAAGTAGAACTTTTCCACGAACAAATAATGTCCAGCTCATCAAGAAATTTATTCGTGTTTATCATCAATTGGCTTTTTTAAGCTTTATCTACAAAAAATGTCATGCCCAAAAAATTTATTGAGATTACAGATGATGTAATTCAGGACAACCTATGATTCGCCACATCGTCATTTCCCGAACGGCTGCAACTTGGAAGAAAAAATTCGACTACGTTCAGTTTTACTCCACCTTTCCTTTGTGTTCATCATAATGAATCGTGATCGCTTTATGATTCATGAATTGTGTCTGATGGGCCTAAAAATAATTTTAATATAGTATTTTTTGTGAGACTGGTGATGCACCACGATGCTAATAACAAGTTTTCCTAGGTACATTAGTGCGCAAAAAGTTTTATTTTTCTTTTCTATTAGTTTCCATCTTACAATCAAAATGAAATTCAATTAATAAAATAAAACCAGTGCAACGTTGAGCTTGGATTTGATTAAATAGCTTCGACTTTTCCATCTTGAATCAAAATTCAACTGTTGCTTCTTATAGCGTAGAGAAAAACTCATGTGTTGTAGTATTGAACTTAAATTCACTTGCTCCATTAATTCAATTTGAATTTTGCTCTCCAAAGAACTAATTTATTGACCTAACTCCTCATTTGATTCATTTCCCTCCTTGCCTAAAGTTCTTGACAAATTGACTCTGCTATAGACAAGTTAGCGTGCGCCTTATGCTCGTAGCCTGTCGGAAGATGCCAAACAACTTCCAACTCACCAAAATTGATTCAAATTCTGGAAACGTCCTGTAAAGAATATGCATATGCATACAAAATAAAGAAGAATATGCATATTATTTTGAAAACTTTTCCTTTCAACAATTAATTTCTTTACCCCTTTCAGTAAATCGATCTCTGTAAAGTGGTTTTTAAAGGGTTTTCAAAAACTTAAATTACTCGAAAAGCAAACACATTTTACAACATTGTGAAAAAAGACTATTCAAATATGTTAATTTAAAGCAGTGATATAATCAATTAAAAAGGCAGTGACATTTTTCTGTCACACCCGGTATATCGGGTTTGATCGGCCTCCCCTTCCCGTCTGCATTCATTTTGAAATTTCTTGGGAAAAAAGCCCGAAGCAAAAATTTAGACGGAAATGGAATTTTGAGAGCTATGATAACGAAATTTTCATGTCCTATGCATTTTTTACAAAGCAAACTGTAAACATTTTTCTTGAAAAATCAAGAGCACGCGCATAATGGAGGAGAAAGTTATTTCATTTTAATATCTAATTAAAATTTCAAATATGTCTTCCGCAGATTTTGGACCTACTTCTACCTGCCAGCTCACAATTTTTGGCTCCTGCTGTGCCCTTCTTCCCTGTCGTGCGACTGGCAGTTGGGCTCCGTGCCTCTCATTGGCCAACACTCGAGTGACGTCAGGAAGCTGGCCCCAGTTGCATTGGCGGTTCTCTTCTTGCTCCTCATTGTACGAGCGTTCCACAGAGTGGTATGGTCCCAAAGACGCAGTTTCGGTGTTAATGTAGGTAGCAGTATTTAGGGACGCTATCTCATATTTGTTTCATCCAAATTACCAAATGTTCCTGATTAGCGATTCAAGAACATCTTTATTGTGGAAATTTTGTCGGATATAAGTTGGAAAACATCAAGTCAATTGGAGTGTTGGTATGTATCTAACCTACAAAGTCTTCAGTAATAATGTTTTTTATCTATGTGCATATGTTTTACAATGGATATTTCTATTCAATGTATGAATTTGTGAGTAAATGTTCTGTTTTTTATCAAAAATTGCTATGAGCCAGTAAAAGGGATTTCCTCACTGCTCTCATAATTTCCAATATAAGACTGAAAATTTCGATCGCTGATTTCATGATGATCAATTTCTAGTGTGCATTTCAACCTTCGGTGCTAGCTAAACAATATCTGTATTACTGCTCCAACAGAGCACCCACGAAGGCCGTGCTGTGCTGTGGTCCCTGGCCGTGATGATCTTCAGTTTTCTGCCAGCCTCGAATTTGTTTTTTCCAGTCGGCTTCGTGTTGGCGGAACGTCTTCTGTACATCCCAAGGTACTCAGTTCTGCTTATTAATGGACCTTTGTTCATTTTAGAGATGTTATCACCTTAACTGCAATCAAACCTTATTTTGAAGCGATTACTACTTGAGGGCGTGTTGCGCCGCACATCATTACTATGCGTCTTTCTTGCTAGCTGCGCGGCAACATCAGACTGGTGATGATTTCTATGTAGTGGGTTGGGTGTGCAAAGATCTCGGACAAGCACGTGTTCTACTCCATAATTGCACGAAAGGTTTAGCTCAACAACTGCAATAAGGTTTTGGAGAATCAACGTATAGATGCTGAATGAACCAAGAAAATAGACGAACGACCTTTACTTTCTTAGCCAGTAGTAATTCCTTAAAACCTTCGGAAGGAGGCTACAGATTGTAAAGTGTTTCCCTCTCATGTGCGATGAATGTGTGTGAGGTAGTTGATTATAATAATTCAAGTATTTTTCAAGATAATAAAGCCGAAGATGTGCTCAAAAATAAATAAGTTCAAGCAACCAAAGCTGCTTTCAAAGAACTCTGGAAAACAGAATTTCACCTACCTATATTTACAGGAAAAATGTACTCGATGTGGTTAAAATATTACTCATAGATATCACATGAGCTTTTATAACAAAGTTTAGTCAAAATCGTCTTCAGTATGAAAGTATTTCTTTTAACTCATCTCTAAGTACAAAAACCTCTACCAAAAGAACGAGTCCTATAGTTAGTGAGCGAGTGATAGTGTCCTACAATTGAAGTCTTGAGGCTAAGAGTACGTGGAAACCTCCATGCAATGGACTCCTCATAAAATTTAAAAAATAAAATCACACTTCGATTTCCAAATTGGTCCGGTGCTGCCCACGTTTTATTATTCAGTTACCGTGTGTCAGTCACTCATTTCGGTCGTATTTTCATGAGCTAAATCAAGCGGTCGTTTTAATTTTCTTCGTGAGAAATTCAACTGTTATTAACTTCCCTTTTATTCATTAAAGAACAGGCCCAGACAGAGAAAGCGTTCACAATAGAACCAACTAAAAAATTCTTACTTAACTCCTTTAAGATTTTATTTCAGAGACTATTACCATGTACGCCGAAAAATGTAATGATCAAAGAGCTTGGCCGGATTTTTGTTCGTGGTCTTCGCTGCCAACAGAATAACTGAGTCGTAGGTTGCACGTTGCAGCTGCCCACAACACTGAATGGAAACGATGGAAGCTCTCCGAGATCACCCTTCGAAATTAATATTCAGCACAGTAAGACTTGGGTCTGCATCGACCGGTAGTTACTGCAGCCGCTGCAACCACAGTTCCGCTTATTCTGCCTGGCCTTCACATGCAGATTGAGTTGAGTAGACGAAGTGAATACGCCAAATCCTCTTGCAAAGTGAAATCTCAAACCGAGGGTCGCTTTCCTGGTTGTCATAAAGCGACTTCCCGGGATTGCAAGCTTCTATATAAACCAACTCAGGAAGGGCTAAATTTGATGTCATTTTTCCCCATTTGATTTTCAATCAATTTATTCTCCACTTGGTAAATCTAAATACCTGAATTTTGTGGTTTTGTTACAAGCTTAATGACTGTGAGATTTCGTGTCCTGTCCGAGCTAGCGCTTAGAGAACCGTGTTAGAAGAGCTTCGCCTGAGTCCGAGTCTCTCGGCACTCGTGTACAGGAGACGCTGTTTCCTTGCTCGACAGCGACAGGGCTGCAAAGCGCAAGATCAAATTATCTCCTGAGAATGAATGCTTTGGGCTTGCCCAGACCGAATTCACTTCCGAATTGATTCAGAGATATTCACAGTCCATACAAATTGCATCAGCACTTGCAGTTTCAATTCTGCTTTGATTGCACATAACGAAGCACAGAATATTTTAGTACTTCTTTTCAATGCTTGGTTAATCGGACCATCGCATTGGAATTCAGAGTTGTGAAATGAGTGTATGAGTTAGGGTTTATATTTTAATTCACTGCTCAAGGAAAGAGTTGCATGATGCTCGTATTTTCACTTGCAGTGTGATTCTATTTGTATTTTTAAACTTTTCGTATTTATCTTGATTATGGAGCTCATGACTTAATGAGAAATTACCATATTTATACTGGATTCACACAAATACCTTTTATCAAACATTTTTAGTTTTTTCAAAACTTATCAAGCATGCTGAATAGTATTACAAAAATAAATCTGACGAGAAGTATAATTTTTTACAATCAAAAATCGGAATCATTATTCCTCTTATATATAAAAACACTTTTAAACACAGGAATAGAGTTTGTGAAATGAATCTAAAGGCTTCAGTAAAATTGCTCTCAACATTTTTTTTATGAGCTTGAGCAGTTATTTGAGGCTCTCCTTCTTTCTATGTACGCCGTTGATTTCTTTAGATTAAATTTTGTAAAATGCACGTAAACGCAATAACATTCATACAAGTTCCATCTAATTGACAGCAAAAACATCCGTTCGTAAAGGACATAAAATCAAATGAGAAATGAATCGTCTAAAATCACTTGCCTGACTGAAGTAAAGGCATAATAGTCGAGCTAAGTGGCATGGTGCCTTCAGGTGTTTAGAGCACACTTATTTCAATTAAAATATGGTTTCGAATGTGATGTACACCTCCAATTCATTTCCTAGCTCAATTCCAGTTGAAAAAGTAAGTAGATAATGTTTTTTAAAACGCACATGTGGTGTGAGGTGCTACAGGCTTTAATTTTCCTAAAATAGGCACGTGATGAGTATGTAGTTATCCAATACCAAACTTGAAGCCCTCTCGAGGGAACTGTGGAGTTCGTTATATAATACCAACATCTCTGACCTAAGCACGAAACGCGTTAATTCAACGGTCGAAAGACTCGAGACCAATAATTCTTAAAATATCATTTCCTCCTATTCAGCATGCGCAACGCATTTGGCCAGTCTTGTTGCCACTCAGTCTTACGGGCAAATTCTTAAGGCAAAATTTTGCCAGTACGTTTAGGCATAACTTGAAGTTCGTCGCCTCTCGGTCCCAGAGACCAATTTCCAAGATTTGCTAGAAAAATTCACAGTCGTATAAAAATCGTTTACTCTTTCGGTCACCTTGTTGGCAGGTCCAGCATTACCAGAGCTCGTAGCATTCCTAGCACGCACTAGCGAAGGGAAATTTCGCTTCCCTGTTTGCAGAAGCAGTTTCCGAGGAGTCCTTCGTTCTGGAATTTCTGCAAGAATTGGCTGCAGTAAACCAAGGCATCGAAGAGAATTAATTTTGGCAGCAGGAAGGGTCACGAAGGATTTGAAATTCAATGCCATAGCGGGTTACCCTCCGCGAATGCAATGGCGAGTTAGAATTTTCAAGTGTCTCTTTATCGTGTAGCCAATGCTTGCTTAACTGTGTTAGGAAGGCGGAAAATTGTTAACAGCATCAACAATACATTCATTGAGAACTGACACGTTAGTACTTTGAGCATTGCTACGTTTATTTTTGAAAATTACGGGCCACTGTAATGAACTCATTTGTGTGGGCTTCAGATATTAGGATGAATTCAATTTTCAAGGCCTGAGGGAAAACTGTTCATATTTAGCTGCACTCAACTCAGAGCACGCATCAAAACTGCTTGAATAGCATGAAAAATGGCTTTGAAAATTATTGAGTAAATCTTTTATGGGCTGAACGCCAAAATAGTGGCTTGTATGTGATTGTATATCACTTATATTTCCCAGCTTGAAAGCGTTGAAATTCAGTGAAGAAATTTGCTAACCTAAATTTGCTAATTTGCAAAGTAATTTTTAAATATGTAACCTAAAAAGTCTTCAATAACTCCAAAAATATCGGATGAAGTTAAAAAAACAAAGTATTTGTGCGATCCTGAAAAATGCTAGTTTCATTTTGATTTTTTTTAGCACATAATTCTTCATGTATCGTCCTCCTGAGCGCAGACAAGAATCGGCACGATTACGCAGGCTGTTTTCATCAGGCGCTGTTGAGATCTGATTCTATGAGATGGTATTCTGCCTCGACGGATGCCTTGAGTCGGTATAGATTTCTACGTTTTCTTGCCCAACTCTTCTTTTTAAGTCTCCCCGAGGGTAAAAGTTCAAGCGTGATAGATCAGGGCACTAAGCTGGCCATTCAAAATCGCCAAATGTTGAGATTATTTTTCAGTAAATGCTCTCGCAAAAAAAACCTTAAAAATCAATATTTTCCAAACATTGTACTTCAAATGAAATTCCAATGAAGCTAGTGTTTCTGAGAATTGCATAAACGTTTTTTTCTAAATCCATTCGATATTGTGAGAGTTATTGAAGATTCTTTTAGGACCCATTTTTTTAGGACCCAAAATCCCCCAGTATACCGCTATTTACCTGTTTTAAATTTTTTCCGAGCCTCACACCCACATCCAGACATGAAATAGAGTGGAAGTTTGGCTGAATACACATACTGAATGATTTTGATATCGTATCAAGCAACCTCGCTGCGAACAAATTGTGAGAACTGCAACTCTTACGTTGGCCCCGTCCACATTGCATGTATCTCAGCCGTCCGTTCGAGGTGCGATTTTTTCTTGATGTCACAATTTTGAGTTATTGGTTATGAATTTATTTGAAACATTCTAAAGTGAAATTGTTTAAAGTAAAGAGTCGGGGAAAATGAGCTTATTTAATGGATAATATCCTTCCTACTCAATGAACTTGATGGATCGTAACTATTTTCGTGTATTCTCAAATTTTATTTTAACATAAATGAGTTCAGAGCCGTGTAAGCAGTCCATCAACGTCTGCGTGAATGAATCACTAGAGCGAACTTTTCCAGGAACCGACTTTCAGCGAGCGCTTTCCACTGAATAGCAGCGATCTTTGAACAGCGATCTATCGTCGTCTGACTGCTGCCGCCTCGCACAATGCTGCTCGTGGGCGGTTCAATGCGATACTCCCGTGTCAGCAAAAACCCTACCAAATATATTGTTTTTGGACGATAAATCTTGCTTGGGTGGACGGTCGACAGGCGTAACGTGAAAGTGATAGTGTGCATGGCTTCTCAGTTCTATCGTCCTCGCGACAAGACTGTGATTGATGGTCCTCGTGTGAACACATGGGGCGCACAAAAGTGAAGCAACGTGCGTGTGCATACGGTCTGGACACTCTCTGTGGAACAAATTCATACTCGAGAGTGTAGAACTAAAAAATGCGATCTATTGCTCGATATAATGGAGCCTCGGTCCGGTTAGTTTTAATTTCGGTTTTAATTCTCGCATATAAATTAAATTATGTATATATAAATTAAATTCACGTTTATGCGATCGCAAACTTGAATTAGTTTTTGAGAGTTAATATTCACATTCTTGGAATATGGTGCGAGAAGCACACAGTACTTGATGTGTACTGGCTGAATAATAATTCTGAAACATGAAATCGAATGGAATCTTAAGTCACCAACGGAGCTCGGTATTTGCTCATGAGCCAACAGTGAAATGTCAGAGCTAATACATATTGACATGTCCGAAACACTGACGATGTAGAAAAATCTGGATAAACAAGCAAACGCCTAATATGAGAAAAAGAATTTCACTTTACCGCTGGTGGAATTTTACGCAATTGCAGTCAACAATTTTTACTGACGATCATCAGTCCGAGTGATGCACCGATTTTTTAAATTAGTTTTTGCAGAATAAATTGGAAAAAATGAGCTGGCATTTCTTGACTTATAATAATGATTTGGTGCTTCTTTTTGTTGCAGTTTGGGCTATTGCACGTTGGTTGGGATCGGCGCATCTCGTCTGTACTCTCATCAGCGGGCTCCTCAAGACAAGAAAAACGACCAAACATTTGAACAAGGAAAGAGAAAGGGGGAAAAAATGAAGTCCGGTCGTTTGTGTACCTCCGGCGACAGGGAGAAAGATCTGACAACAACAAAAGAGGACAGCCAAAAGAATGAGCAGTCATGTACCTGCTTAAACTCGCCGCGCGAACTCACAACTCTGCAGCAATGTCTCGAGAAACAAACACCCTTCTGTGGCCAGGAGCGCAGTGCTGACAGAACATTGGGGGCGTGCGCAGGAACTTTGAGCGAGGCTATCAAAAAATCCTTCCAAAGGCTTTCAGTCTCGGAAGGACAGAAAGACGTGTTGCTCGACTCATCTGGATATTCATCGGCACATTCGTCTTGTATAAGTTCAAAAAATGCGTCTCCAATTTCATCGCCGTACTCTTCCCCTTCAGCTATAGAAGGACACCCTCCTTTTGTCTGCGAGGAGCTATTTGCAATAGACACAAAAGACTCGCTTGAGCAATGTCGCCCGCAGCAAGCACTTCTTTGTGCAGTCTCATCTCCCACATCATTCGTCGAGAAAGAAAACTGCAATGCTGATACTTCTATGACACTTTTACTAAAGGAAATTAAACGAAAGCGAACGTTTGAAAATTATTTTGAAAATAACTGTTTAACCACTGGATATCAGGACTATTTGGACCAATTTTCAAACTTAAGAAAAAAGAGACAAGAGCGATTAGTTCAGACACAAGTGAAAGATTCAGCTAATTTTGAAAATTTGCCACCTTCAGAGCAAATGTGTATACGAAAGGACGACGGTGATACTCATGCGAGCTATTTTACCAAAGAACACACTGTTCAGGAAATGGAGACTGCAAAATTTATCCCCTGCGGAAGTAACTCTTCGGTAAAGCAAAAAGTAATTCTCGATCGACAACCTCGTTTGTGCGGCGTAAACTCCCTTCCGCAGAAGCACCGAAAAAGAGAGAAACAGCTTCGCTCACAGCAGCAGGGCGGCAGTGATGGGAGAAAGGGGAAAAATGAAGAGTCAAATCACAGGAACGTCCATATCAACCTGAGTCCAAGTGCCTCTAACGTAAACGTGCCTCTTGGGAGAGCCAAAGTGTCAAAGAGGCTTAAAAAGTTTCCAAAATATCCCACTTTAGGCTCACTTTTCCCCATCGGGAGAAGTTCCTCGTTAACTAACAAAAATAACTTTACACGAGCTCTTGGGCAGATCTGTCTCACAGTTACTTTTTTCTTCTTGGTCAACAAGTGTCTACTCCGAAACTTTGATTGGAGTTCCAGAGAAACTCTACTTCGGTAAGGCTTAGCACAACTCTATGACTCTCTGCAGATGATACAGTGTTTGACTTGCTTTGTCTCCCAATGTTTGACAGGCTCCTGGAAAACTAACAGTATATCGTACACAGGCGCCTTTAAGTGAAGCTAAATTTTAAAAGATTTGAGTTTTATTTCAATCAGAACATTAGTGGCAAACAAATAAAGACAAGTCATTTGATTGATTAGAACTGGGAAAATTAATTCCGTTTCTTCCAAAGACATTCCTGAATTGTGAGCATTTACTACGAGAGATTCGGATGAAAACAGCTAAATTTTTCACTGTTACTATTATTGGAAGAATGAAAATTCAATTTGATTTTCGCCTACGAGTCATTGTTTCAAAGTCAATAAGTGATATCTTTAACGATTTTTGTATCATTTGGAATATCCAAACATGTTAACGCTTGATACTTCCATGGTAGTCATTACCGATTGTGTGGACACTAGTTTTGTTATACAGAAATTTCCTCTACAATTTTAAAACAGTCTTCCTCTAACTGTATTTCATGGCCTCGAATTTGTACTGCTAGAACAATTTAGTGTTCGATACGAATTATTGTTCCTCGTATCATAAATAAATGAAGTTAGGATGAATATTTTATCTTTCATGATTAACGCATTGTCAGAAAACTTTCGTATAACCTAATTGAAGTAAAATACAGCAAAAATAAAGTCAATGAGAGAAACAGTTCTGGAAATTATTCAGAATAAAGGTAAAATAAATCAGCAGTTTATTGAAGAAAAATACCTTGCTTTAAACGTTCACTTCTAAATATCTTAAAGAGGTTGAATGTCCTTTTACGAGTGCAAAAATTGCGTCAACTTCGTTATTTAGTAATGACATTTAACGCTTATTATGCATTGATATTATCGCTCGCTCATTGTCAATAAGTAGCCTATTTTTGAACTAAACTGGAAATACTTTCTTGGCAATATTCCGATTAAAAATACCTCACGTATCAGGATATATTTTGAGACATGAAGTCTCTGACGAATATGAAATCAGCCTTCACCCTGTTTTCGTAAGGATCCTCGCCACCGCAGTTGGTCTATTTCTCCACCCTTGCCTACTTCAAACGAAAAGCAATTTACTCCAAATTTCCCGAGCTTGCTCACTTGTTTTTCAGGTCGGGTCTTGCGGTGTTGCCACATAACGCCAAGTTTCACTACAACTATGGCAACCTCCTCAGAGAAAAGGAGCAGTACGATCTGGCAGTTCTGCACTACCTTCGGGCTATTCAGTGAGTATGAACAGGTGCATTTGAAGACCGTCTATTCTGTGTCGCAAAACATGTATGTAGAGAAGTACCAATGATTGAAGAAATGTCCTGCGATTTACTTCGTAGCAACATACTACCAAATTCATCACTGCAGCGAGTTGGAACTGTTTGGCGCCTTCCAGTTGTTTCTAGTCTTACGCATGGTATGTAACATTTAACGAGAGCTACATAAGTCATTTGGTGGTATTGCTATCATTTAAAATATCAATAGATGAGCAATAATGATCACAAATCGCCTTTCGTAAATACTAGGCAGTTTTAACCTTCCGTTATGTGAATATGAAGTCTGGGAACTGTCGCAGTTAAATCGATTTCATTCTTTAAAGTCAGTGGCCATGTCCACCGTGCAGTAATTACCATTTGTTCATTGAGGGTCATGAGGATAGTAAGAGTAAACAACCTAACCGTGAAATCGATACAGCGAGTAATATTTCCGTAGCTTGAGTGGCACCAGTGCCTCTGCTTCTTTCGTTAGCGCTAAGTTCACAGCGCCCTCCGGTCTAACGAGGGCAAGCGATTTATCTGCACCCTGTCGAATGCGTAATGTACCCTGGCGCTGTTCGTGTTCCAGGAATATTTATTCACTGGCGTATTGGCATAAGACGAAGTGCCATGTCCAGAGCAAAAATTACGACGCAGGCAATTGTAATGGATTTCTATTTTTCGTCGCAAAAAAATAAGCCATGGCTGATCGGGTTAAGTGATCGGCTCGTAAATCAACGTCGTCTGCCCTCTCTTTGTAATGCGTCAGAAAAGAAGCAGTACTCGTCACAAGGAATAATTCTGGGTTTCTTTAAAAGCCTACTTATATTGGAGTGAACGAGACACTTGGCCGGTCAACCAAGTGCGCACGCAAGAGGCGCGTGCCTGACTTTGCTCCAGAATGTAATCAGCAATTACAATCTCGGCCCTCGAATGGTAGCTCGAACGCGGCGTGGTCTTTAATCACCAAAATGGAGGATTGATTGTCGACAGAAAACAGAAAAAAATCTCAGTGGAGATTCATCAGCATCAGTTCTTAATTGATTGGATGGCTTTTAGAATATTGCTGAGGTGAAACGAAAATGGAAGCACTTGCTTGGGCTAGAATGAGAACACCAATTAGTGAGAAAAAAGATCTCTGTTTAACACTCCAAACTGAGCCATGTATTGATGAGAATTAAAAACGCCTCTGAAGTACCTTTATCTTGATCGAACTTTATTGCTGGGCTGCATTCTTTATTGCTGCATTCAGGGCTGCATTCTTCTGTCATAAAAGTTTCATTCGTTCTTCAACAATCTTAGAGAGACTAATTGAACCATCAAATTAATGAATATTGGAAGAATTCTCGTCCCCTGCCTCTCTGAAATGCACGTTAACGTAAATAGTTCGTACTGTCTCAACTTGGAATCTTTGATTGATCGATTGATATATTTTATATTTTCTTTTTTCAAGTTGTTTAAACACAATTTTGTATGGTATAAATAAGTTTTTTATTTGAGGAGTGAAAAGCTCTACGCTGATCATTCATGTCGAGCAATGACACAATCACGCGTGACCAACATCTACTCTCCAACATTTTTGAACACATTTTTTCTGACTTTGTTTGACGATTCAGTTATTTGATGTTATGGATTTCCCTCAATGATAATCGAGCGATATTAAACAGATCGCACATATAATTCGAATTAACTGCATGAATCCATTCTACTTTGCGTGAATGATGAATGACGTTTTTCTGCCACGTATTAATATCATTTGCTCATGTATAACTCTGCACTGACGTTAGGTTCCGCCATTTGTAAGGAATGCTAATCAACAAGAGAAAGATTAATAGCTCCTAGTCTTCCATTCCTTTCCATAATGCCTCATCGCTCCATCATGTCATTTCACTTCACGCCTCATACAACCTCTGAGTACTGCTGGAAACGCTCCCAGCCACAGGCGCGGTTTCATTTACAGCTGGAATTGGTGTAAAGTCATCCATCAGGGATAAACATATTAGGCGTTAAAAGAGACAATTTAAAATACAATGAACTTGATTTAGAATCCAGTCTCATTTTCACCTCAGTTTTGAAAACCTAATACTCTTATTCGATGCATTACTGTGGGATTTACAATAGCGATTATTTTACCCAAGCAAGCAGCCATCGAACACAAGAAAGTAATCTAAACAATTATATCGACACAAACTCCGGGCTTCTTCTTTCGGAGTGTGTAGATCGTACCTCAGAGGAACAAAAGTAAGGCGCTTCCAAAACTAATTTTCAACAAAAACACGCAAAGTTTGTTTCCGATAACCAAGAGCCTCCATTTAGCTCGCTGCAGCAGCCTGTGTCTCAAGGAAATAGACCGCTGCTGCGGCACCTTCAGGTAACTGCTTTGCTAAAGTAGAGACTTGAATTACTGCTCTAATTCTCGCAGAACTTGATTTTAAAGCGGCTGGAAGCATCGCCAATGGAAAACTGACTACTACATGCACAGATTACGAGATAGTGTATCACTGGTTACGGAATTCAACAGATTTTCTGCGCACTGTACACAGTGAACTTAGTTTTATTTTAATGGAACAACAATAAATTGACGGCTCATGGCTGTCATCCTGGGATTTAACATCAAACTGATTCAACTATTATAATAATTAACTTGATCTGATTAACCAATTTTTAGCAGAGAGAATTAACACATAAATAAAGAATGCTGTTAAGAAACAAACAATAACAAAGATCTTTTTGAGCATTTTATAGTCATGTAATTGGCAAAATAAGGAATGTGATCAGACAGGAAGAATACCAAATGAAATGACGACATTTGAGATCATGTCGCATATACGGAGTCTGTGAGAAGCTGCATTCATTCGAAATTGATCTCGAGTGATAGCGGTTCTTGAGTTGAATTTGCAACGCAGCCTGTGGCCGAAGCCCTTCTCACGATAAAGATTGCAATAAACATAAATTCTTAAGACGTGCTCAAGAGACGTCAATGGCAATACATAGTTTTGAATTTGTTCCTATGTTTGTGAGAGGTCTGGAGCATTTCAAGTCCGATGCGTGAGGTAGATTAGTCGCGTTGATTATGATAAAGTCAATCTCCAGCAGTGAGATGTCTCCGTGAAATGCTCTTAATCAAATACCTTGGAGAGACGATCTTCAATAGCTTTATCAGTGCCCGCTCTAGGAGGCTCCAACAGAGCCTTCGCCAGGAATGTCTGCATGGAATGTGGCAGCAATGCTTATCTTCCCCTTGACTGAGTTACATATTATCAGTAAAAAAGATGAGTCGAGGGAACTCGTAGAAAATTGCATCAAGAGATAACTTATGTAGGCAACTGTTTCAAGGGGTTTTGCGTTGGTATATTTCTCACGATTAAATAGAACTTAACTTTTGCAACATGTCGAATGATTGTTGAATAACTTGTGTCTGAACATGGCAATCAAGGAAACTATATTTTCAAATATCTGAGTAGTGTGATGAGTACGTGCGATAAGATGTCTTTGCGGTCCCTGGGAAACAGAATAACAACAACAGTTACATTGCCATTACATTTTGATTCTAGAGTGAAAACCACATAGCTGCATGCTTAAGTTATCATTGGTAATATTATAAGTAATGTGATTAGCATTCATACTGAAATAAACAGCAAAATTTTTGGAAGTTTAGCAGCTCTACGCTGTACGGCAGTAACCCGTGCTGTTGCTGAGGCTGGAGCCAGGTTCGGGTTCAGGACAATCCGCATTGAGGAGACGATGGATGAAGTTTTGCACTCAAGGGATACAGTAATAAATAAATTCAGAGCATATAAAGAAGAACTAACTCGTGCAGTGTTCAAAGTTCCAGCACAAAAATAGCATGAACATTTTATACTTAACGTACCAGATGAGCTGAGTAAAATTGGCGTCTGGAGCATCCGATGCTAATTTGAACATATCACTGCAGGACATGAATATGAAAATATTGCAGTATGATGATATGCCAACTGAGAGCGTACCCTCCTCATGAAATGAGTAAGATTCTTGCAAATACGACATAAGTCTAATACACATTCGTAAAGACTAGGGTAAAGTACACCAGTACGGTTAAGCGAGTTGTGGCGTTGATAATAATTCAGTTGCACGTAAGCATGTACTCATATAGACCGAGACATTCCTTAGTAAGTAACATCTAGCTGGAGAATGCCTGGCGACAAATTGATTGAGCAGTCGCGCTCAATTGGGTTATTTGTGCGCAACACAATTATTTTACTAATTGATTTCCCTTAAACTAGGCTAAACACAACAGTACATCTTGAAATAGCGTTGATGATACGATGCCCTAGAAGTCGCTGAACTTATTGGGCCCACAAGTTGCTATACTCAAGCGCGTCCATTGTACTAGACTTAAGAAACAATCTACTGCTGAATCACTTGTGGTAAATAAATTGTATAAAAATAATTTACTGAAGGTTGTGGCCGGAGTACCCGAGCGCGCGCAACAACTTGGCGGCGGTGCTGGTGCTGCAGGGTCGGCTGGCGGAGGCGGAGCAGCAGCTGCGGCACGTGGTGCAGCAGTACCCCGGCCACCAGAACGCGGCGCTCAACCTCGCCAAGCTCTACAAGTGAGTGGCCGATGCTTTATTTCCTGTTGGTCCGCAACAACTTCTCTCACGAACAAACTGATGAAGTTGTTTAGGGTTGGTATTCATAGTTTTGCAACAGAATATCATTTACCAACAATGAGTTTTTTTGGTACACGACCGGTCAAAAAGTGACGGGATTGAATTTTCTATAGGTGGATGAAAAACAAGTATTTTATTCTATTAGTACACGCGATTTGGAATATTCTTATACTTGTTCTTTGGTGAAACTCGTATCACGGATACGGTCATGAAGTGTGCTCGTCGTGTCGTGAGACTAGCGAACTTGCCTCCGTCCAGGCAGACCCTGGTTCGAGTCCCGGCGCTGGTGGCGATTTTCTCTGTTGGGTATAGGGGAAAAATTCCAAGCACAATACCCCACTCTACCCAGGTGTCTGAAATGGGTACCGGTCTTGACCGGGGGAAAGCGTAATGGCGTCCTGGCGTTAGTTATAAGGCATTTGAAAATCCAATGTATAAGGTGATATGTATCAGGCTTGAAATTGGAAATAAAGCATCCGTAGATGCCTTCATTATTATTATTATTATTCTCTAAAAGCATGAAAGCGAGAGGTAGAACAACCAATTCAATGCGTTCAATGAGATTTCCATTGTAATAACATAAGAGGAATAACGTACAAATAATCCATAAATTTATTCAAAAATTAAAGAAGACACCAGGCGTTTTATTTTATCGTTAATGAGTATTGATTGTTTGGTGACTAAAATGATAATTACTTTGTCATTCCCCCAAATAAGAACTAATCGACTACGTAAGTACTTCCACATCAGCGTAGGTTGTCGAAAAGCTGCGTTCAGTTTCCATTTTCATTAAAAGATTTTCAAATTCTCAGCTGAACTTCATTTCCAAAGGCCCATGCTTCATGTTTGCTTGGTGAAAATCGTTTTCAAAGCACAACTTATAAAATTTCAAGTAAATAATATTACAAGTTTAGAACCTATCTTGCTCGTAAAATAGGTACGACAACTATAGATGTCTAAAAAACTACAACCAGAAAAATATGTAAGTATGAGGGGTAAATTTTTCCGAAATTAAATTAGGGACAAAATATTACAAGGAAACGTGGCAATGAAGCCGTTCTAGTATTGAATATTTAACATCTTCAAAAATTCATAAATCACATTAATTGAACAAACTGATGTTTTCAGTGCATTAATGAACTGGAATAAAGTAAGTGACTCTGGATTTCCCACGATTCCAATGAGAAAAGAAAAATCAACTGATACCCCGAACTCCTTTGTTCACTGTGAACTCACTCACGATAAAAAAAATCCAATTTTTCTATTAATTACTCCATTTACCAAGAAGTAACGTGTTATTGCTGCTCTTGTATATCGAGCCAAGCCCAACTGTTACTCAGAATCCTTAAGAGAAGAACCAGCGACGTTCATTGTTCCCTAGAACTAAAGATATTTCCATAGCATAGTATTCCAAAAGCCGCGAATATTCAGAGAGACCTCGAATATAACCAAACGTCTTACAGTAACGAATCATTCGAAAGAATAACTGAAATTTCAAAGTAACATATCATATAAACAGCCTTAAAATCCCACGTGAGGGTAAAACTTTAAGACAAATTTTGAGATGAGAAAAGCAATGATGATGTCTGCGGAGTCAGTTGTGAAATTCCCTGCTGGGAAAGTGTTTACATAAGAAAAATGGGTCGCAAACTTGAGATCAGAATATCAGAAGATGAAACTAAACTTCAAAATAGAGAACAAAATTCTTGACTTGTTTAACAAGTAAGATCAACAGTACATCAAATAGGTTGGGGAACTGCAAATATTGTGGCGTCTTTTAGAGAGTTGAGAGAAGCAAATTTGGAACAAAGTTTTATCTTACTTAATAAAAGCCTTGAAACGTTAATAAGCAATAACAAACATTTAAGCTCAAAGACCGCTCTTCAATTTACTTAAAAGCCTTGAAACGTTAATAAGCAATAACAAACATTTAAGCTCAAAGACCGCTCTTCAATTTACTGATGCACCGCACACATATTCTGTCCTGAAAGTTTGTTACCTATGTTTTCGCTGCAATTAAATTGCAGAAAAAAAGTTAGCCTGTCTTATATAATACACCAGTAATTCATCTATATGTCTATGATATCTTTCGCCTTGCGCCTTTACAAGAATTTTCACAGAGAAAATTGCAATCTTGGCTGTCAAAAAATCAAATTTGTGTGAAAATGTTGGAAAAATTATTACAAATACTTCTATCAGCGTCAATTCTGTTTTCTCTGACTAGACTTAGGACAGAAAGTTGAAGTCAAACAAATTTTGGAAACACTCGCTAATACTCAAATTAGAGCGTGAGTCATGTCAATTTTTCCCGAACTTTATCGTAAGAGACAAGCATCTTGATGAACTTGTTTCCGTTTTTGAATGATACGTTGAAGAATTTCACTCATGCCTCAGACATTCATATAGACACTTTTGCTGTTGCTTCTATTATGTTATTTCTTCGTTTGTATTTGGTATGCTTTCATAACATGGCTTCTTTGGTTTCTCGGCAGTCATCTCCCGCGCTCAGCTTTCATACATAATTTAGGACGAAATTCAGCATACTTCTTCCAGTAAAAGGATTTAGAAAAAATTGACGCTCCTGCTTTTGTAATAACGCGGATTTAAATCTATTTTTTCACGTTTTTCATTACTGTTTATATCACAGATAGTATTTCCCATTCTCTCTTTAGCTAGTTTTTACCGAAATGTTTCTATCTGATATTGTAGTATTAAACGCACGTAAAATAGAAGACTTTCCATGTTTTTCTTCAGTGGGAAATTAGTTCTGCTTTATCGTCTGACACAATGCGCCAGCGAAGGTCTTATCCAGACCATACATGTTATGCTCTGATAATTATTCTGCTTGGTGGTGTGTTTGCACACGACCAAGTGTCACCGTCACCGTCTACATCCTAGTTCCAGTAACAAGCTAAGGCGAAATCTTTTTTTATTACGCAGGTACTCATTCGTAAAGAGAACTTCTGAGCCCAACTTATATCAATTTTACACGTTTTAATGTTCAAAATGGACGACAAGAATATCATTAACAAAATAATTCCAAAGTAATAAACTTTCAATAAATTCTACAAATAAATCTCGCAAAACCGACCTGTAATAACGACGTCAGGCAAAACGATGAATAAATAAAGTTAAAATTAATGAAGTGAAAAGACACATTTTTTCCGCTATTAGACGTAACTGTTTCTGTGTTTTATTGCTAGAATTCACGTGTTTTCCTTATTTTATTTGCAATTGATTGTGAAAACGCCCTCGAATCTGTTGTATAAAGAGTTTATTCAGTAGGAAAATGTACTTTTATTTTAAGAAATTCAGATTTATTTCATTTGAAATAAAGAAATTTTCGTTATCACGTAAGTTATTTCACTGATGCCTAAGATATATTTAGCAACGGCTTTTACCGTCTAACTTTACTTTTTATTCTTTCTCTCTTTTGCCCACAGAAGGAAACAATGGTTCAACGCCGCCAGACGCGTCGTGAGTAATGCCTTACGAATAGCTGAGGTGTACAGAGACCCCGTCATCAGTGAGCAGATGCTACAACTGCTCCAAAGTCTTGAGCAGTCTTCAGAAAATTCCGCCTATGAACCAGAAGGCAAATCAACCCCAGAAAGGGAATTCCAAAATACAGCGGAACACGGACTCGCCAATAATGATCGCGAAGTTGCGAGTTTAGGGAGTTGCGACCTGGCGCTCGAAGCGACGTCCTGTCAAGAAAAATGGCCGAGTTGCGCAGAGCACACTGAGACCGTAACCTTCAAGGAGAAGAAAGGGGAATACGCAGAGAATATCTTCACTTCTGATGATGTTCAGTCCTTTATGAAGCCTGAAGGTGTTTGCTGTAGATACTCCAGATTTCGGCTCTCTAAGTTCCCTTCATCAGCTGAGTGGGAAACTTGGAGCCCTGACTCAGCTGCCGGATTGATTCCATGGGAAGACGGTGAGTTCTGAGAAGACGTAGTTCAGAAATTGCACTTTCTGATTACATGTCTTTGAGCCAGAGTTTTAAAACCCTTAGATTCTGAATTATACATGTCCTCATCGCATGTTATCCATGGTTCTTCTCTTTAGATTTTCAGAGAAGATAAAGCTTGATAATGTTATTTTGCAGACGATAGTTCATACTCTGTATTGTCTTGTATATAAGTAGACTAAGCCCAATAATAGTACTAGAGGAAGGATTGCCGAAGACGGTATGTTTTCGCACGAACAATTCCTTGAAAGTTTGGGGACAAGTTTGCCATGAGTGCGCCGGAGTGATAAGACAAAGAAGACATTGGCCTTGAATGATTCGTGGTTATGTACACTCAAATTGCATTCTTGTGTCTTAGGCTTAGAACTTAGAGCAGATTTGATGCTCGATTCTCTTACTGAGCTTAGAGCAGATTTAATGCTCGATTCTCTTACTGAGCTTAGAGCAGGTTTGATGCTCGATTCTCTTACTGAGCTTCGAGCAGATTTGATGCTCGATTCTCTTACTGAGCTTAGAGCAGATTTAATGCTCGATTTTCTTACTGAGCTTAGAGCAGATTCAATGCCCGATTCTCTTACTGAGCTTAGAGCAGATTTAATGCTCGATTCTCTTACTGAGCTTAGAGCAGATTTAATGCTCGATTCTCTACTGAGCTTAATTAGAGCAGATTTGATGCTCGATTCTCTTACTGAGATTATAGCAGGTTTGATGCTCTATTCTATTTCTGATCTTAGAGCAGATTTGAAGTTCGATTCTACTGCTGAGCTTGGAGCAGATTTGATGCTCGATTCTACTGCTGAGCTTAGAGCAGATTTGATGCTCGATTCTACTGCTGAGCTTAGAACAGATTAAAATTTTGATGCTCGATTCTACTGCTGAGCTTAGAGCAGTTTTGATGCTCGATTCTACTGCTGATCTTAGAGCAGATTTGATGCTCGATTCTCTTACTGAGCTTAGAGCAGATTTGATGCTCGATTCTCTTACTGAGCTTAGAGCAGATTTGATGCTCGATTCTACTGCTGATCTTAGAGCAGATTTGATGCTCGATTCTCTTACTGAGCTTAGAGCAGATTTGATGCTCGATTCTCTTGCTGAGCTTAGAGCAGATTTGATGCTCGATTCTATTGCTGAGTTAGAGCAGATTTGATGCTCGATCCTCTTACTGAGCTTAGAGCAGATTTGATGCTCGATTCTCTTACTGAGCTTAGAGCAGATTTGATGCTCGATTCTCTTACTGAGCTTAGAGCAGATTTGATGCTCGATTCTATTACTGAGCTTAGAGCAGATTTGATGCTCGATTCTACTGCTGATCTTAGAGCAGATTTGATGCTCGATTCTATTGCTGAGTTAGAGCAAATTTGATGCTCGATTCTATTACTGAGCATAGAGCAGATTTGATGCTCGATCCTCTTACTGAGCTTAGAGCAGATTTGATGCTCGATCCTCTTACTGAGCTTAAAGCAGATTTGATGCTCGATTCTCTTACTTAGCTTAGAGCAGATTTGATGTTCGATTCTCTTACTGAGCTTAGAGCAGATTTGATGCTCGATTCTCTTCCTGAGCTTAGAGCAGATTTGATGTTCGATTCTCTTACTGAGCTTAGAGCAGGTTTGATGCTCGATCCTCTTACTGAGCTTAGAGCAGATTTGATGCTCGATTCTCTTACTTAGCTTAGAGCAGATTTGATGTTCGATTCTCTTACTGAGCTTAGAGCAGATTTGATGCTCGATTCTCTTACTGAGCTTAGAGCAAATTTGATGCTCGATTCTCTTACTGAGCTTAGAGCAGATTTGATGCTCGATTCTCTTACTGAGCTTAGAGCAAATTTGATGCTCGATTCTATTACTGAGCTTAGAGCAGATTTGATGCTCGATCCTCTTACTGAGCTTAGAGCAGATTTGATGCTCGATTCTCTTACTGAGCTTAGAGCAGATTTGATGCTCGATCCTCTTACTGAGCTTAGAGCAGATTTGATGCTCGATTCTATTGCTGAGCTTAGAGCAGATTTGCTGCCGCGCCATGACCCTTCCGTTATTATTATTTCTTTATAAAGTCACCATCGTGGGCCAGAAAAATAAAGTTTTTCCTGGGCCAAAAATTTACGAAGATTTGGAAAACATCAGCTGCTCCTGGTGGCTAGGGACAAGGTTCAACGTTCGAATTCTTTTCGAAAATGAGCTGCAAAAATTTTTGTAATTGAAAGACAATTGGTTTTCCATATACAAGATCCGTTGGTTTATTTTCTTTGTATTTGTGAGACCATCATCGCTTCTATCATACATGAGTTCAGAACTGTGTGCTATATGCAAGTATACAGTTGACTGCTGCCAATAATTCAAATGAATGTTTCATATAGTCATGCTGAAAGATATTTTTTCCAGAGCAAGGGGAAAAATTGGCCGGTTACATATGATTCGAAAGATTGTGAATCAAGTTATAAAAAATTAGGCATCAAGCAAAATCTCAATGAACCTGTCTTCGCACAACTCAATTATCGTGTTTGTGCATTGAAAAACCTACGTCTACAACACAAATGTTGCTCAGAATGACATCCGTCTGAGCGTGACTCGTGAATGTGGGTGAAGGAAAGAAACAAGCGACTGTCAAATATGAAGTCGTCTGTCGCGCTCCTAGGACAACTTAATTCCCTAATTGCCAGAGTATCCCAGTCTTACTCGTACAATAGGTACGACAAGCATTGATGTCTAAAAACTGCAACCGGAAGAGTGTGTGGTAAAAGAGTGCAAACATCCCAAAAGAACAGATTTAAAGCGACAATTGCATTAAGTAACTTCAAAAGATGAAAGAAAAACCAAGTTGGTGGTACGATCGTGTTGGGCAAAAAACTTCGACATTCTCAAAAATCGTATATATTGGTTTCATCAATGATTCTGTTTCTCGCTATAGCAGTTTTGCCCATTGTTTTAAAACGCAATTGAATTGAGTCTACGGTCGTTCAAACTGAAATAATATAACTTCGTAATATAACTAATATCGACCCCTTAATATGCACCCTTCTACATGGCCATGCAGGATCTATCTTCATCTCTCATCATTTTGCTAATGGTCCATTCACTCTCCATTTCCTTATTATATCTATAGTCTGCGTGTGGGTTTTTTGCTAATGATCCATTCACTCTCTATTTCCTAATTATATCTATAGTCTGCGTGTGGGTTTTAACAAATTTATCATTCAGGAGAGTTGACGATAAGTTTTTGTTTATGTTTTCGGGAGAACTTCAGCCTGAGGATATTTAGGGACACCTACCCTTTCATTTATTATTTTTCACATTTACTCTTGATAGTTTAGCTATTTCATAATGAAATTATTATTTTCAGTTGAGTTCTCTTTGCAGCAACATGCATTCAGATGGCAAATAAATCTTTCACAGTCTCTTTAATTTAACCCTTGTGTTGTGCACTTGAACATATTCACTTGCTAAGGTTATGCATGCGCTCTAAGGCTACATGCCCTCAAACTCGAGCCAAATGATGAATTTCAAATGAAACAAATGAATTAATGCCCCAACACTATTGCCCCGATTGTTGAGATAGCTTGTTTTCCAAGCAAACTTTGGCCTATTTAGTTGTGAGCTCTAACGTAGTGGTCTTGAAAGAGCTATTGCTGTAAAATTTATCCGCATTGAATTCTGAACTTACGTATACCGCAAAACAGGCTAAACATTAAATGAATCATTTTTGGGTGAGAATATGATCAAAAATTAAGTAGTCGGTTAAAACAACATTTTTTCAAGTTTTTCATTTTACGAAGTCCTTTTTTTGTGTATCGTAAGCGTCACCAATGTTAAGAGAGTGTGTGGTAGTGCTCTACTGTTTTATTTTATTGCAATATTTCGATTTCGATCAGCTGAGCTACAACGTACCTACAAATATCATGGCATTCTGCGCCATGTAGGTTGGCTTTCAGTTAAGTTTTCTTTTATAGGTCATCAAAAGCTAGAAAATTGAATTAGTTACTCCATTGGCAGCGTCGTGACACACCTTCTTATTAAGCAGTATGTTAGTTCCAAACAATATTTAAAGAGCCAAATATTTGATGGTTTTTAGTCCGAAGTGGCCTAAAATTAGAAACGTAATTACCAGAAACACTTTCCAAACGGGAAAGTGTTTAATATTTTTGAGAAAAAACTGAAATCTGTTTTTTCATTAGTGAGACTAGCACCACAATGACCACCACCAAATATTCATCAATATATCGCTGAAAATCTATGCCGAACGGACTTGCCCTTTGCAATATACTTCTGGTACGGCGGCACGGCGGCTTCTCTCGGCTGCTTGCCGATATGAGATCCAGAGACAGTCTCTATTGGATTCATTAAGTGACGTCGAGTAATTGGGGTCGATCAGTTACTGGAAATTAGCTCAGTTCGAAACTCTCACCACTGCAACGGCAACTCCAAATTATCGGCTCAAGGCTGCTCGCTTCGCAAGATGAAGAAGAGCTGGGAAGGGGAGTGCGTTCCCAAGTGCCATGGACGTCAAATGAATGAAACTCTCCACCCGTGGCAGCAGAGGCACTCCATTTAATAAATGCGTGACTCCATGGTCAAAGTTCTATTTCATTTCGTTTGTAACGTAGCTTGCATTTTAACTAAGAAAGACAGACCAATCGAAATATGGTCAACAATAATATTATCCTTGAGATTGGAGAAGATTCAGTCGAGAAGCATGAGAGCTTATCGGCCGAATTCTTGATGGATATCTAGGTTTTCATCACTGAAAGCCTAGATATAGTTAATACTTAAGATACTAACTGAAATGACTAGGTTAGCTCTATACGGAAACTTTTATAACTAGCTGATCCTTTTTCTCCCAGTCTACTTCATTTAACATCACCCGAAGTGAGAGTACAATTTCTTTGCTGAGTTTCAGTTAAATGATCGATTTTACCCTTTCAGAACGAATATTTAAATAGCTTAGGGAAAAATTTCCAAGGGAAATTGTCTTCCAAGGGAAATTTCCAAGCGTCTTCTTCTAAATTTTAATTTGAAAAATTATGATTCTTTAAAGCTGTACGCTTGGCGAGAAAAATTTTTGACGCTGAAAATTACGTTTTTGAATTTTCAAAGAAATAATTTATAAGTTTTGTCCAAACTTACCAGAAAACGAACGAAGATCAGAAATAACTTGCTCAAGTTAAATAGAAAGGTTATTGAATATGCTGAACGAAGCCTGTGACGTGAACTTAGAGGTAATCAATGGTAATTTTCACGAGGAGACTTCTGGAATGTTTAAAAAATAGTTTCATGAATGTTATTATTTTTTCTAATTTTGTACTTTATTTCAAAATATTCCTTCACCAGTTAAATTACTTTAAAATTATGTTAGATCGCCTAAAATGGAAGCACTAGCCATCTTAGCACTTGAGTAACAGTCAGTATCCAAAAGGTTAAATATTGGTAGTCTTGCGTCGCCCTATCGAGAGCGTCATACCGTGTCACAGCCAATATTTAAATTATATATGGGCTAATTACTAGGGGTGCACTCCTCTGCTGCATTCCATGTTACAATTGTTCTATGCTGTGAAGAAATACTTTTATCCTAGATCTTCTTTCGATAGAGGAAGTGTAATTACGAACCATTATTTACTGTTAGCTAACGTCCTGTGTCTCACTTTGGAAGATCACGAAAATAATACTATTGCTTTATTTTCCAGAAGACCGTTGAGCTGCACCGAAACCATCCTTTACAATCAGCGAGATCTCGATCCGAGGGAAGGCTGAGGGATTTAGTTTTGATGTTCAGAACTTCTGTGCCTCGTAGGTTTGATAGCAGAAAATGACACCCTGCAGTGTCGCAGGTTCCATTGTCTCAGTGGAGGGCTGAATGATATCAGTTGTTCATTTCTCTCGTGTCTTCTTCGAATAATTTTTTTTTTCCAAAAACAAATTGCTTATGTACACACACTTTGAATTTTTTTGAGGTCATGTTATTAAATAGATATAGACAAACTTTTAGCAGAAGACAAAGTTTAGAGTGTAATATCTTTTCTTGTGTGGTAAATGACTTACGGTATAGTCATAGTCATTTAAAAAAAACGATAGCTCGTTCGTGGAAATAGTGCGATAAACTTATTTAACATTATCAGCATCAGTATAACATCATAGGCTTTCCTCATTATCTGAAGGTCAGCGCTTTCCATTGAGCGTCATTTAGAAATTAAAAGTACATATCCACTTGTGTAATGCTTCTTCTCCCACTTATGTATCGATTGTAAAGTAATATCGATATTATGAAATATCATTCAAAGACATCTTTAAATTGCATGCGCAGTACATACGGGTCAAGTTTGGTATGAAATCCACCGCTTCATCTATTCGTGAACCGACATGAATCGATGTGCATGAAATTGTTCCATATATCCATAACATGAAACAACTTGATGTAAAATTTTCCCAACTGCTATACCAAGGTTTTTAATAGAGCTTTTGAAATATACGAAGATGCTAATTACATTCTCCTTTACGCGTTTGGTGACGTCAACAAGAATTCCATCGAACGAAGAATTGAATCCTCTTTATTAAAGCGCCATTTGCTCGGCGCCCTCCTGCCGTTCACCTAGTTACCAACGCACAAGAGCTGCCAGATGCTCTCCATCACAAGTTTTTCCAACGACACCCAGTCCACTCTACTTGTTATCTGCTGCATCCCTCTCTCCGTAATTACTTTCCAAGAATGTAATTCCGTTGCAATAGTTTTCTCAGCATGAGGCCGGGTCTGCAGCGCAGCGCCGGTAAAGGAGACTCCATTGCAAGTTTTAATGCACGCACCCCAGCTTTTTCAGAAGAGCTTTGCCCCACTTGCGTCAAACCGGGACGTCTATGTTACAAGTTGATGATGCATTATCGTAGATGCGAGGAGCTTCACTCGAAGTCCTGTAGGGATTTTATACCACAGTAAATTCTAGGTGTCATTCGTTTAGATTTTTGTCGACTTGACTGAGAGTAGAGAATTTGATACGGGTATGCTGGTGAAAAGGCGGAACGGAGGTGAGCCAGCGAAAGTAAGGCCTGCATAATGGCGTACTAGTTTTAGACGTTTAGTGTTAGTTTTATCGATAAATATGCAAGATTTTAAATGTGTGAGTAACCAAAGTGCATAATGAAGTTATGCATGTAGTAAGTTGCTAATTTCTTCAAATAGAGCATTTATTATCATCTGTTGAATGTAGTTCCACGACTAAACAGTTACGTTATATTTTTTCTGAGTTACTCTTAATATTTTTTCTTAGCTAGCTAAACGAACCAACTCATCGCAGCTGCCACTGAGAATCTCATTCTTTCCTTACCAAAAACTGGTAGTTGATTTATCTTAGATCGGGAACACATTATTCACTATTCAAAAGTGATCATCACAGCAACTAGTTCGAAGCCCATCAATTTTTGAGATATTAGTTCATGCTAAGAAAGAGGCAAACTAATAAACTAGACTAGCCTAAATTAAAGGTAGTACACCTAATCTTTCATGTATTTTGATATATTATCATACGTATTATATTTAATATACTGAGTTCAAGAAATTCGTGATTAACTAATTTCTCTTTTTAATCTGGATAAAAAGATAATCAGATAGGCATTTTGCTAAAAACTGGTATCAGGTTTACGAGAAAGAAAATGCCGGGTATTTTTGAATGAGTAATGCAGGTAGTCGAACCTCAGAATAGAACAATGAAAATGTAATATGAATAGCGAAAATGTTCCACAAAATCACCAACGCTTCGGCTACAGACGCATCCGGGATATTTTAAATTCTCAATTACATATATCCGATTTCGGCCATTCAATCAAACATTTACCGGCAAGCAGCGTGTAAAAAATCATTGATGGTTATAATGCATTCACTGCCCGCATCGGTGTGACCTTAGTCTTCTATGTGGAAGATGTCGCTAAAATTAGGATAATATCTTGCAGGACTGAAGAGAGTGGGATGCAAGGCTTAGGTGCTGCGAGCTCAGCATTTACGCTGACTACTCTTAAGCTTTCCGACCCCATGCAGGCGCCGGCATTTGCAGGAAGGTATTTATTTGTTTGAATTTGAAACGCGTTTTTACACGATGTTCATACAAAAATTCGCTGACAGTGATTGGTAAGAATAGTTCTAAAGGTTCTTTGTTGGGTTTCTCACAAAATAAACAACATTGTTAAACATAATTTTGTTCTATGTCTTTAATATATGAGTTTGCGCTAAAAAGATGTCTGTATTTTTGTTAAATTATTATATGGTGTAATTTTGCTCGTATATCGAATTTTTTACTTGAGCGTTGAATGACCACATCATTTCGTGCAGTGAATTTACATGGTCAAGTGTTCATTATAAAGGATTTTAGAGTATCTTCCACATTAAATGCGAGAATAAAGTACTATTATTTATCACTTGAAAAATGCAATATTTGTTCCTTAGTGATTCAGTTTTTCAGACAGAGGTAAAGTCTGGATGTCATAGGAATTATTTTTGTTCTATTTCGTAAACAGACGCATGGTAAATCTAGGAATGGCTGAGCACTCTCCGTTCATAAAGACTTGCTCTCCCTCAGCAAGAGAAGATCTCCAAGCCTCAAGCAATGTCCATAAAAATTAACAGGACAACTAATTTCAATTGCATATTTTTGATATCTCCCAGAGCGTAATTGTAAGTTCATATTAGACACCATAAGTGTCAGAAATATTAAATATAATCACGCGATAGATACAAGTAGCGCTAGTGAATACTAGTAGCGCTGTTGGTGTGCATGCAGTCCTGAACTCGTTTACGAACGGAATTTTTTGAAGTGATTTATTAGTTTAACCAGTGAAAATTCTCTGTTGAGCTAGTCATTTTGTTCAACGACGTCTATGAGGAAATTTCGCTGCCTTCATAACATAGGTAACAAGAAAATGGGTTCAAAAATTCTGCAGATGCCAGAGAGACTGCTGCCGTTTAATTTTGGTCAAAAACTGCGTCAATACACAAAATATCATCTATCAGAGCAGTTTTCTGCAAAGTAATTAAATTATATCCATCAAGATTTACCTACTTTCAGAAAAATGGTTGAGTTTCGGTAAATTGCGAATCCCGAGATGCTCTATGTTTTGTAGGCTTCTTTCCAACATTAGTTCTTTTTCTGGCACAATGATGATATGGAGTTGTCTTGCATGAATAAGGTTAGTGTGTGAGGCGTTTCGTCGTCGTGTCTCCTCATGATTGAGCATTGCTAAATCGGAATAGCTTTCTGTTTCCCGATTTCATTTTCCGCAAGTGATCGTTTACTTTCTACAGCGTATCCACAGTGCAAATATTTCTACAGGGCTGATGAAATATCTTTTTCTCACGCGGAATAACTACTTCTTTAAATCCCCTCAATTTTGCACGGGCACCAGGAAAGCCAACAGAAAGCATCACTCCCTCTTCAGTTATTATGGGAAGGAATTGGTTAGCATTAATTTTTATTGAAGGTAAACAATAGCTCGAATGTTGTTAGATGAAAGTACATTTTTCAGTGTCACAGGCTGTTCAATGTACCATTAAATACCAACGTTTTCAATCTAATAGCTGCCGGTAATTGTTTGGACTAGCCAATGACTTTCTCCCGCTGTGCATAAATCTGATTTTACAAACAAAAACAGGTATATCACATAAGTACTTTGTTCCCCTTGAATGGGAGAAAGTCTTTAGAATTTACGAACTCCTTTTCATCTCAACGACGCCTTATCTGAAGCAATGTATAACCTGAAAACGTGTATATCTATGAGTAAAATTTGATCTTTGAGAAGGATTGAACAATTTTATATGATGCTTCGAGCAAAGTGGTGCGAAGGCCAAGTTCAGTAAAATATATCATATTTTGATTATCCTCATTTTCTTAATTGACTTTTGATGATCTCTCAGAGTCACAGTATTGTTAGGATTCAATGTTATTGGCAACCCAGGTAGATTTGCATCACACGTCAGGAATTTTTCTTCAAGGTTGTCTCTCATTGCAGAAAGGGGTTTCCTATAATACCATACCTCGAGACCTTACACCTTACCAGCACTAAAATTCTCAGCGTACCCGCGCGGTGCTTTTACTCATGGAACTGAGCAAGCGTTCGATTCTATTTCAAAATCTAAACTCTGGCAACAATTCTTATCAAGGTAGTGTAGATCACGGATGATATAAAATTTGACGAGAAGATAATTAAACAGAAATGCGTGTATCAATGTACCAAAGCGTGTCCCAAACAATTGAATAAACCTTAGGTCCTTGGTTCAACTTTTAGTTTGCATCTAAAACACAAAGATTTAGATGCTACAAAATTTTTGTTTACTTCGGACTATTATTCGTTGAGAACAAATTAGACCATGTATTTGTCCATCACTATGTTAAAGACGTCCTTGCTAAAACCTGTAACCTGCACATTTATCGACGAATTTTTTAGTTCATGAAAGTATTTTATGTTTGGAATACTAACAAGCTCATTTAGATGCATAACGTTGAGTATTCGTTAGCCATCATAAAAACAGATAAGTAACTCTCAAGCCTCAGGCTTTATACGCGTACACATTAGACAAATATTTTGTTGTTTGTGCTGGCATGAGGATAAAAAAAGTTGAATAATGACGAAGTATAAATTTCCAGAACAAACTACGCTAAATTCATTATTACTATTTATCGATCGTTGAGGAGCTCTGTTCCATTTTCCTATGTTTGCGAGCTCTTTCTGAAGTTCATCGCGAATTGATATATATACTACATATATTCTTTTCTCATATTTTCTCAAATCTCTTTCAAATCAGAGGTTTCCGAAGAAACCCCTCGAATGAACCTTATTTTTCACGGCTCACCGCAAAGGTTCGTAGAATTTAGCTCTAGTGAATGATCAGATCAATCTATTATATGTAGAGAACGTCGACTTTACTCGACACCGAGCTTAACACTTATAAATTTCAACATACCTGGGTTCATAGTCGAAAGTTATCTTTCTGAAAATTTGAGTATGCTTCTGAAACAAATGTATCTTTCCGAGCAGTACATTTTTTGCTCACACAGTAATTCCTGTGTGTTTTATGAATGTGACTTGTTATCACTCGTGAGCAAGAATTAAGATCCGCCATATCAAGATACTGTTCTCCACAACCTCGTGCTAGGAGTGAGGCATTGTGAGGCATTGCCGTACTCTCAGTAAACATGACGGGCTCTCACAGCCTGCAGGACGGATCTTAGAACTGGACATGTTTCCGTAAATGTCTGGGATTGTTCTGAGATATTTTCTGTAGAGTCTATACAAATGCGGAATTATTTAGAAGAAACAAAGCTCATCGAGATGCGAGGAAAAACGAGTATGCATGGGAATACTGCCATTAGATTGGAGTGAGGTTATGTCTTATGGATCGAGTAGGAAGTCTTTGTGACAACCGTTGTTAGTAACGTAATAATAAGAATATTTTGGGTAGTTAGAATTTTTTTTGGAAGAAAAGGGAATCGATTCCGCTGCAATACGCGAAAGTCGGAAAGTGAATTGCGATGATAGTAGCGATGATTCAAAACAAATGGCGATAGGTTTTTAGATTTGATTTTTTACAGCAGGGGTCTCCAAACTCTCTAGCCTTATGGCCACACTGATTACTCCAGTAAGTTCCAAGTGCCAAAACCGTTTGCATTTTCCTGTCATTTTTTATTCAACTCATCACAGCAACAATAACTACAATAAGTCATTAGCTGTCGCATGCCGAATTTATCAGATTGGCGGCCGGATTTGGCCCATTAGACGTGGTTTGGAGATCACTGCATTAGAACATCGTGAACATCCTTGGCAGCATTGGAACTTATGCTCTGCTTTTTGGTGATGAAACGGAACTGAGGAAACTTAACGAAAGGCATTGACTCGATATTTTATTAGTTTGAATAAATAATTTCCTTCAGTTGTGTTTGTTAATTAGAAAATCATTATTTTAAATGTTAATACTCTTCAAATGTGCAACATTTGTAAAGTTTGAAATTAGGTGGCTTCGAAAATTACTGAAATGTCGTTTTACAGGGACGCTATGTCAGTCTTGTTTTCAGTAGGTGAAAATGCGTGAGAACTTATATCTCCTTCGGTTCTTATTATATTTAAACAACACATAGAACGCATTCAGATCGAGAGTAGAACGATTTTAGAATAGAGCTCTGTGCCAAAAAATCGTTTCATGTTATGCCCGTGTACGTTATCATACAGCAAATAAGGAAGCATACCTCACTCGCATTTTGGATTATTAGAGCTATATATCATCATAACCACTGATAATTGTTTAGCTAGTTGCAAAGTAGTTTTGCTATAATAATAATATAAAGGAGAGGAAAATAGAGACGTTCTTGTGTATGACAGTGTGAGAGTATACTGTACTTTAATATGTAGCTCGGAGATAATTAGTCAGGTTTTAGCTGGAAATAGCCGCTTTTCTATGTCAGCCAAATTATCTATCATAGCTTTGAATACAACATACTGAACGCTGGTGTTTTAATTCATTCATCCTTATTTTATTTGTGTTCCGCGAGACACATAATTTAGAATTTCTCTACCGAGTTAATTCGTAATTTATTCTCCTCCGGAACAAGGAGTTAATTAGCCTAGAATGGGGAATTATGAAGACGCAGAACTATGAGTTGTTATTGTAGCTTGTCACGTAGTGTTATGCATGGGCGTAATCCTCCATTTGGTGTTCTTGTAATGCTTCCATCTGTGCCTAATCCGAAGCCCGAGATCCAAAGCTCGGTTAGCCTGGCTCGAGTTGCCGCCGTAGTTGTGCCTGCAGTGGGATGAAGCTCGTGCACAAACTGAGGTTTAATATTACCGTGTCTGGGTGATGAAGCTTTAGAGAATGGAGATGTAAACTGTCGGCAAATTCATGCATGTTTGCGATGGAGAGGCGAGCACTTCTGCTCAGCTCTGCTATGAACGAAATGCGTAACGTGAATGGAAGAATGATGTGCAGATTGCCTTTTCCATTCTTGCTTATAACAAGTTTATTTTATAATCCCCTTGAAGCACAGCATCAGGCCAATTAACAAGTTCAAGACTCTGTGCAGCTAGAGCATGAAGTTCAACAATTCAATATTGTGGTTAGTCATTTCGTTACTTAAATATCAAAATATTTCGGCAACCAGAGGGGATGTAAAAGTAGACTTTAAGATTGCGTTTTTAGTTCTCATGTAGGAAGAACTATTCAAAAAAATGCATAGCAAACACAGGTTTCATGTTGTCAGAGGATTCATTGTAATATTGGTGAATTATTGTGGTAGACAGGAATGAGTACAAGCATGAGAGTCAAGTGCAGAGTACTACGAACCCTACAGTACTATCAACCGGTGTGATAAGGTTGACGCTGCAAATTACATTATAAATTATACGATAAGTACATTGATTTAGGAGTCACTCGAATACAAATATCAAAAGTATCAGGATTAACTGATAATTTATCCTATTTATGATGCGCCAACTTTTAAGTTTTGGAAAACCTGTTAAAGACCTATATAATATTCTTTTTAACCTTAATAGTTCTCATCGACTGTGGATTACTAGGAATGACCGATTTTCCTTAGGAAACGACAAACCACCTCCACTGATGAACCTTTGATACACCTTTAGCGTCATTGATTAAAATTTCACCAGAGCTAATCAAGAGGGTCTGTTGTAATAATTTTCCATGACAACAACTTCACATAATAGGATCAGTTACACCTGTAGAAACCGATGATCCTGCATGAAAAGTAGCATTTGAACTCCTATAGGACTTTAGGATATGCAGCTTTGTGGATGTGAAAATTTTACCCTTTTTTCTCCACTTTTTCAGGCTATAGAACGTAATTTTATGCCTTTATTGATCACTTTACGCTTGAAAAATCTAAACAAGCCTTGAACGCAGTACTCGGGTTGAAATTTATGTAGCAGCCACCATTTCCGTGACCGCTTTAAATAAATCTTACTTCCCGTTTATGTTAAATTGTCTTGTAACTTCATTATTCACGTTGACGACCTCGCTCAAAACTAATACTGTGCATAAAATGAATGAGAATTTTGTTTTGTTCTTTAAAGTCCGAGAGTTTGAGTTTTTGGTGTAGAACATTTTCGGATCTTCAATTCGTAGACCTTAATGTGAATTAATTTCACTACTGCACTCAGAACAATTTCAAATTTTAATTTTTTCCGAGCTGATGCACCAATGTACTACAGGAATATCTTATTCCACGAACTTATGCTAAACACCGCTTGCAACGTGAAGCAGCAATCATTAACGAACTCGAGTCGAAGGTCTGCGTAAGGAGCGCTGTAGCAGAGCTTGATGACGGAATTCTCAAGAGGCCGACTTGCTCGTAATGAAGATTTGAGGTGCGCTTGTTGCCCTGCCCGCCGCCAGGCATGAGTGACTCTGGTGACGCAGGGATGTGGCACTGCGACCTGGGTGCGGAAGAGGAAACAAAGTTATTATTATTGTCAAAGATATTCGGTAAAATGATAAACAATAAACGGATTGCGAAAGAAGTATTACATGCACGACGTCGTCATATTGATTTTAGTACCGACATGGAGATGAAACGAGGGAAAATGTGAGAAAAAATAGACAGTATTAATGCGAGATTTTCTACTGACAGATAAAACGAACTTAATTACACTTACGAAAAGCTTTTGGAAGTGAGAATGAAGAATGCAAAATAATTAACGGTGAAAATATGTTTGAAATCAATAAAACAGGAATAAAGGAAAAGGTGTTCATGATACAATGATTCATCATCGCTTATGACCCCGTGATGGAAAATGACGACAGGAAGTTGAATGCAAAAATTAACCATTAAAACAATTAAAATTTTAAAAATGAAAACTTCATAAAGAATCATAATTTTCATGATTTTATTTGCGGGAAAGCCTAGCTGGAGAAATGAAAACGAGACAAACTAAATTTGTTCTTTTGAAATTAAACTGAGAAATTAATGAACTTTTCCAATGAATGACCCAGTCGAATAAACAACTATCAAGTCTATTAATGACACCAAAATGAAAACAGGCGCTGTTATCGGAGAAAATTGACGAAAGTAACAGTTATGAGTGCCTAGAATGATTTTTTCTGATGGTGAATAATTAAATGAGTCTGTAAAACACGACCAAAATGAAAGAGATCAAAAAGTAAGAATGATTCGGCGCATTTTTCACCTTTACTTCACTTCCCACATTTGATAGAAAGAAACGCCTACAAGAAGTAAGAAAATAAATAAATGAATTGGTTGAATGAGTTTCCGTCACGTGCTCCAGCGTGATTGTCTCTAGTATAATTTAAGTTATACAGCGTGAAGTTCAGCACAGCGTGTTACCAAATTACATTCACCGATGTTGAAGGGAATAACATGTGGATGTAACGTTCGTCACATTTTGTTAGGAAATCCCATTGATTCGCATTTTGATATGAACGTATAAATATTTTGTACACACGGATCATCAATGAGATTTGACATATTTGGCAGTTGGCTTATGAGTCGCACGAAAGGGAAACCTTCTATAATTATATGTTCCTTGGAAACTGAAGGCTGGAGGCAGCATAAGTTCCTGGGAACTGAGACTGGAGGAACATTCGTCAGTTCACTATTTCTATCAATAATGAACAGCTGAAAATTTTTTTAAACGCTTTCTAGATTGATGAAATCAATTGATAAAAGCTGAGAGGGCACGCAAAGTCAGAGTAACCCTCACTACTTGTAAGCAGAATTTGATGCTGGTATTTTAACATTGTTCGCGATGATGGCTTCCGTAGGTTTTAATAGCACCTGGAACGCAATGCTGTGTTTGAGGAATATTCATTCAAGAAGGCATTAATATGTATTGAATATAAATTCAATAAAAAATGCCTTCTTGAATTTGAACATGAATTCGAATAAATATATGTTCGGAACAAATACCTCTTTACCAAATGCACTGAAAACACGTTTCGAAATATTCTAATTGAATGTTATATCAAGAAGGGAATTATACGTAATGCTGATGTACTAGCTATTGAAATGATTCCCGACTAGAATGGCAATGGTGCTATGTTTGCAAACGGGAGGGGCAATATTTTAAAATAGTTTTTACCATCTAATCTAAGCTTGATCTTGGTACCGCAATGAGGCAAGAGAGTTACAGTTTGAAGTAAATTTTCTTTTGGTGCCAAAATGTGACATTTTCATTCTTGAAATTGGTGCACTCATCCGGGAGCCCAATAACTTTCATCTAAAGTCCTTGCCTCTTCAGAGCAAATTTTTCTTCACAACCTCACCAGAAAGCAATAATCCTACTTTTCTGAACAAAACCAGCCTCTTGAGCCTAGTCTTTCTCAGCGAGGAAAACGGAAAACCGCCAGAAAAACAAGGGCAAAAATTCAGCTATGAATTCCGTTTCCGAAGTACGATTTTAAAATACGGTCTAGCGAAAGTTTTTGGCAGGCGCATTGGAATGGAGGCCCCACTTCTAACTTTGGTAATGTCTTGGCAGTATTTCAGGCATTTTATGGAGTTAGAGGACGCTCAAACGGCCGTCCTGGTACAATAGCATCGAATCCCAAACGTCAATACCGCGGTCTCTGTATCAGTAAACTTAACGGAGCGAGACGGCGCCGGCCGGAGGTGAAGCGATCGACGAGCACAGCGCTTTGCTCCCTTTGGTGTTCACCTGTCGGCCACTTATTGCGTGTGGTACCTAGAGCTCGGACGATAGATTGTATCACTTTATACGAAATACTTTAAAGTTAACAGTCAAAACGCTGACTGGAAATCTCACGAAGACAAACATTCATTTTGCATGCAAGGCTTGATTTGGAAACAGCGTGGCAGATGGAAGAAGGAACCTTGGTCGCGGCGTAATACTATCTTACAAAATTTACCCTACTCGTGTCATCATGCTACTTCTGTCGTTTTGAAAACGTAAACTTCTTTTCAGCAAAGTTTTTGAGCCACTTATCTTTTGTGGACGAGAAAACAAGAATTTTTCCGCATCTTCGATATGATAGCTATCAGCAGTCATTTAATGAATACGATGTCGATGTCTAAGTAATCGAAACGACTATAAATTATCCGTAAATATGTAAATTGTTACTTTAGAAGTGTCGATTGATGTTTCATGCATTGAAATTGTTGTTTTCCTTGAATTTAGTTCAGACGAAACAATTTTTCTGCCGTTCTTCTGTGCTGAGACTTAACAATACACTTCAAGTTCATGCAATTGGTATCCCAAATCTTCCTGACACTAGGTAAAGCTTTCAAATAAAACTGACAAATGTACCATGTGTTGCTCCATGGAAACGCAGTATTTAACAACTAACATATGACAATAAAACTCAATAGAATTTTAAACTGTCCAGGTAGCGTGAAGTAATGTCACAATTTCAGAAGCTTAGAATATTGTTTGCAAAAATTTAAAAATTTGTCGATATTTTCCCTCCAACATTTTTGTAAATATACTTTTATAAATCTATACGAAGCGAAATGAACGCCCTTTTACTGTTCACATCACTCAACGAAGATATGTCTTTATGGTCTGTCTATTATCTCACAGACCAGATGTGCGTTGGCACGTTTCTGCTTAACAGGAATTGCTAAATTTCTTCTTACAGATAATTTAAAGCAGAATTAACCTTTTTACCATTCGTTAAACCTATTTGTATTTTATCCCTGGCAATATCGCTATCAAATGTAGGAAAATTGAAAAAAATTAACTTATCGAAAATATCGGGAACACTACGACTTCTTTAGCTAGCGTACATAAAGCAAGGTGGACCCTGGGTACCTGCAGGTCTGAGGTACGGACTCAGCGGTGGCTAATTAAGTAAATGCTTGAAACCTGCAAAATTCCCGGAAAAATGATGGCGCTCGCACAATTACTTACGATGTACTGTGGCGTGAGTCACGAGTGGAAAAACGTCGATACTTAAAACTCTTCTCTCTCAGACATATTTTTAAATTGACTACTCTCATGATTTAGAGGAGTTCACGCATGAACAGTAGTTTGCAACTGATTGACAGTGTCATTTTTTGTAATATCCATGCTCCGTGTGCCCATTTTATACCGTAGGTGAAGTATCATTGCAGTATTATTATTTGTGCGAAAATTTTCTATTATGTTAGTTTTAAAAATTTACGAACAGTATTCGTGGTTTGTGCACAGATTTTCACAGTACAAGCCAATACATCCTCAGCAGAAGATACACCTATTCGTGTTGAACCAAAAACGTTAGAATGCAAGAGAATCAACTTCTGGCTCCAGCTATCATCTTCTTCATTCATTTCAATCACCGTCCATCCATTGAAGTAATGGCATGACCTTTCTGTTTAGTTAGATCGCTTCAGCTTTTTATCTCAGCTGCCTCGCTCTACAGATCTAAGAATTTTGAACTCATTTGCATTTAAATGCTAGAGCTCATTCGATTTGTGGGTCCATCTTAATTCGTAAAAGTTTCTTGATTTACGCCATATTCTTTTTCTAGAGTTTACGTATATTTTGCTGTAAATGTAAGAATATTTTGTTTCATTATGTTATGGATACTAGGTAAACATGATCGTTGATCATGCTTGTCTGTACTCGTATTAGAACCTCATTTAACACAGACGACATCTTATTCGCCTAAATCCAGCATTGAGCCCTGATGTTGTTTCTCTTCTGTTTGCTGATGTCAAGGAAATTACGAAGAACAAATCAAGAAGTATTTATTCATGCGTACTTAAATACCTGCAAAACCTAGTGCAGAGTGCTTGTAGGCCCATGGCAATCAGACTGGTTATAATTACTATACCGCGTGTCGATAAGACGGAGTAGCTTCAAAAGTGTTTTGAGAAAAAGCCTTCACCACTTCAGAGTATGTAAGGTTAAGATTGACTGAGATAGGCAAGTTGAAGAACTAACAGTGAATTTTTACACGAGACCAGCTAGTTCAAAAATATTTAAAATAAAATATCGAAGGGCACAGCTTTTCAGCAAGAATATTTGAGAGCTTACTCCTTACAATGGTTTTGTATACGTAGAAAAGTTTGTTAGCTGATAGCACCTAAACATATACTACAAATACAATTCAGGGAAAAGAGAAAAGGTATACTCAATACTTAATGATTGTGGCCCAAACAAAAAATGCTTCTGTTCTTGGTAAAAAAGCTCTCATAAATTTCAGCAGTGGCCGAGTACAAGCTACGGTCTGGAAACATTCCTTCGTGGTGTGACCAGCAGGCGATAGAAATAGAGAACGGAAACTTGTCATTAAGCACGACTTCAATCTAACATAGCTTGGCTCTGTCTGTTCTCCATGAAATAACTGACTTATAATTGATACCTGGGAGATATAAGATATTGAACGGCTTCTCTCTTTCATATCGCTTGCAAGAACGATCATCTCATAAAGAATAGTTGAGGTATATGAGATGTAATCGGTATTACAACCAAAGATCAAAAAGAACTGGTCAACACATATTGTACCAGTGAACATGTACACGGAACCATGAACGCAAGACAAAACACATTAGGGAAGTAGTTGAACGAGCATGCAATAAATTAACTTGAAGTATGGTCGCACAATGCGCAGAACTTCTACGAAAAATTCAGCGCCATCCATTTTCCATCGTCGCAGCTTCTCAGTCTCCAGTGTTGGCCTAAGTCCTGCGCAAATTCGGCCAATAATTCAGACACTATTTACGCAATCACAGGGGAGTGAGCAAAGCCCTCTTCCGCTGTGCCGTTCATCACGAAGTTCCTCCTCACATTATATGGCGTGCGTACTACGGAGAATTTCCATGGCGGCCAATATTGTGTTTTATGGCGAAAGTAAGTGACGCCTCCAAGCATCGACTTCTGGGATCTGCAAGGGAAATGATCGGAGGGTGCAGCGGCTTATGCGATATTTCTCGCACACATGAATAGCCCTATTTTTGCAAGCGTTATCATACTGCAGTAAAACTTCATCTACGTAAGTTTGTCGTATTTCTGCTTACGTACGTGTTCCTTTTACTAAACGTTAACTTCCGGTGAACCACCGAGCTGAAAGTTTGCTGTCAATATTCAGGAAATGTTGGGACAATGATTCTTTGCTCTGGAAAAAATCTTAATGGTTCTGATGTTGCAGCAAAAGAAAAATAGTGAAAAACTATTTCGTTAATTATATGAAACTGTGTTTGCCAATTACGTTGTACCTTCTGAGGCACGATTCTTGGAATGCTTACATATGCATACATTGGTTCGGTTTTATGACACGGCATTAATTTTCAACCAGACACACGATCCGCCCAAATAAAAACTCATTGAGAATAGTCCGCTCACGTACAAATACATTTTCCCCATATTTCCCTCCATAGGGGAAACATGCTCGTTTAAAAATTCCCTGAGCTGACTCTTAACTGCCCAATGGATGCACTGAAGTTCTGACTGTAATACGAATGCACTCTATTTCTAAGAAAGAGTGTGGACTCCAGCCGTCCTAGTCATGTAAGATTTTTTGAGAAACTAAGTGCATCATCATGAATAAGTACCAATATAAAAATTCTCTAAATGCATCCACAGTACCTCAGGATCATAGTAATGACCCCAGTACGTTCCAAACTCGCAAAATAAATTAAACCACCAGGTTTTTGGCTCCGTAAGCTGCTTCCCCATCACGAAATGTGAGTAGAGTTTCTCTTCCTCTGGCTTTATTTCAAACAAACTTTGTATCACCATTTTGTTTGTTGACATAATCACCGAAGAGATTCTCGTTGACATGCTCTGAAAATACCTAGAGCGTAGAATACACTCTCAAAAGCATGAAACTAGCTGATGTGACTAAAACTGCATGGCAGCTGTGACAGCAGCTAATGCATCACTATTAATTGCCATGAGTTTCCTGATAGTAAAGATCTACTAACCATCATGATTTATTTAAAACTGTTTTTAAGACTCGAGCCGCACTCCTGCACAACTTAGCTTTGATTTTAGGCCCATCAATGAATTGTGTCTTAATCATTACACAGTTAATGAAATGAACTTTCAAGAGCCTATGAGCGATAGATTTATAGATGTTTTTTATGTGAGGCGAGAAACTATCATGTTTTTTTTAACTAACACTAAAACTGCCATTTTTCAGTTTAGTATTTTAGTGATTATTCACTTTTTTCAGCAGTGTTTGATGAAGCATGTTTGCATAACACTCTTTCGATTTCGAAAACCTTCAGCTTTACACGGGACAAGATCATGAAATTCATAGAAGAAAGCTCATAAAATATTTTTCACGCGCTCACCTTGGTGTCTCTATTTTAGAGACTAACTTGACACAATGTATAGTTGTGCAAGTATCTGATGCATTTTCTTTAGCACTTTTTTCTTCGCCTTCTCAAACGAACTCAATACAAGAAATGTTCACGCAATGAGTTTATAATATAAAAATGTAGCCTCTATGATTGATTTCATGTTTATATCATCATTACCTTTTACAATTTATTGCACTGAAAATCTCTTTCAAAGAATACCATCCAAAATAATTTGGAACTCAGGTAGAATTCAGAAGATAAACACAGATCTTAAACGCAATACAGCATAGTTTGGTTGCTAGAACAAACTCCGCATGTTACAGCTTATATTTATAGGATCCGAAATAGTATGAAGAGATAATGAACTTCAGGGTATAAATAACTGTTGCTACATGAATAATTTTGAACTAAAAAGTAAAGGCATTTTAAAAACGATGATGAACAAGATACTTTTTTCGAAATTGAGAATTTCTTTCTCCTCATAATTTTCACCAAATTGAATTTTATCCTCGAAAACAGCGTTCGACCCTAAACTGTGGGAAAATCAAAATTAATTACTCGAATCTGAGTTGAAAATGGCTTTGTGGAGGCGGTTATGGGAACGCAAATATCAAGAATAAAGGGTCTTGATTATGAAAAGCCGCTTTATAAGCTGTTGTTTGAGTGTTGAACCATGGCATTTGATTTAATTTGCTCTTTGTTTTCGATGGTGTGGTTGGGTTATTAAATTTTAAATTCCCCTTTGGCTCGAAATAACCCCACTGAGTTAGCGTATCTCATCTTTAAATAAAGCATGTATTTTGCGCGTATGTCATATGTTTCCCGTTTTCACTCATTTGGAAATACTGTAGGACGTGTCATGACAGTCTGCCGTTATTCGCCGCTATGGCACCGAACATATCTTCAACACCCCCCTACATTTTTGTGCGTAATTCTTTATTTTGTTTCTTGCTACAGGGGTATTTTTTGTGTATTTGCTAAAACTCGTGGGTGCTTGGGTCGCCTCCGCCTTCTATACGAGCGACGGCTCTCAATGCTGGCCACCAGAGCCATTACTCTTGCACGAGAGAAGCGAGCGCCACTCAGGGAAGAAAGTGAAGCTTCCTGCATTCAGGAAAGAAAGTGACGCTTCCTGCACTCGCGGAAGAAAGTGAAGCTCCCAGTATACGAGAAAAAAACTTAGGCTTTCACTACTTACGAAAGAAGGCGAGGCTTTCAACATTCATGAAAGAAAGTGAAGCCACGTGGGATGAAGAAAAAAAGTGTTGCTTCCTGCTATTAGGAAAGCAAAACAAGTTTTTGCACCCACGAAAGAAAGTGGAGTTTTATGCACTCAAGCAAGAAGAGGAGTCGTTATGCTACCCAGAGGTAATGTACACCTTCTGGCATGCATGCACAGGAGAGAAGCGTACATTTGTAATAAACGAAAATAAATGACGCACATGATTAAAATAGAAGATAAATTTGCAGTTCAGAAAGAAAGTTGAACTTCCCACGTTTAGAGCTAAAAGGTGATCAGAAATCCGATCAGGCCGTTGGAGATTAATGTGTGAGTTGTTAGTTATAAAATAGATATTCATGTATGACAAAATATGGACTTTGGTTATACAATTTAAACTGAAGCTAACAAACGTTATTTGAGGGAAATTATAATTTTGCTCCTAACCCTGTATCATTCAAACGCTAAATATCAAAATATGTAGCTTCGTTTTGCTAGCATATTTATCTAATTCTAGACTTGCCGGTATTTGCGATGCTTCGGTTATTTTTAACACTTAGAAAGCTTGAACTTAAGCATTCTGAAATGCTTACAGATGTGAAATAAAATGATGAAATAATTAAAGAAAGTATATCGGGAAATAGTCCAAAAATATTGTTTACACGCTCTATCTTAATTTTCATTTTCTTAATTTGAAGCCTGTATTACGTCCTGAAAAATTCTAGGTCAACAAATTATGTCAGTTCAATGATTTTTCATACACGGGCGCAGCAGCAAACAAACAGCACGGTCGTTTTGACATGGTTGGTGATCAGAACCTCGGTTAAGAATTAGCCTTTGCTTTGAGCAATCTTTGAGTGTTGACTACGCTAGCTTCGTTGGCGATTATAGGTATCGAAAGCCAACGTTGGCGTTTTTGCGGTGCTTTCACAATGAATGCACTGATGTACGTGTTGGCTTTTAGGGAGACTGAGCATGGTGATGATCGTGTGCGAAGTGTTACCACGGGATGCAGTAATGACGCATCGGAAGGTGGTCGCTCAGTTGAGTTGATTGCTGCAGCTACGTATGTAAGAAGTGAAGATCCGCTTGTGAAGAAAGCTTGCGCAGAAAGAGCACTTGATGAGGAAAACTCATGAATGAGTTCTTGTAAACCAGCCCTTGAACAAAGGACCTCGTCCTGTTCTTTGAGTACGGCAAGCTATTGGCATCTTCATGGGGTGGTGAGGTTGAGTGGTGCGTTCCCTAAGCCCGAGGTTGAGTACTGAATTGGCTGTTGAGGGGAGAAAAGAGAAAATTCTTCACCGTACGTGCGCTGTCGCTGGAGACCACTGCGATGAGTTTGTTCGGACGAAAGCGCTTCTTGAATTGACCTCACTCCGGAAGTGCCGGGCTTGAGCCCAAGCGAGCGGTGATTGGTTCGCCGGAGCTGGGGAGTCGATTTCCGGTGTTCGTACCAGTAGCACGCTCTCAAGTCGTAGCGAGGGCTATATGGAAAGTTGGAGCGAATAATATGGAATATCAAAAAATGTAAGGATACTATTAAATGTAGGAATCTCTAACAATCAATCTATAATTTTTTTTCGCAAAAACTGTTGGGAGAGTCCGAATAGGATTAAGTAATGAGAGTTGTAGTCTCGGGTAAAGCGAACACCGACATTCAAGTAAAGTTGTAGGTTTGGTTGACTACTTGTGTACCAACTCAAGCTATCGGGCTAGGCTATTAAAAACTTCCGTAATTTGAAAAAGGAAAATAAGAGTTAAAATCATTGGTCGTTAATACAATAAAGGCCATAGGAGGCGGAATTTTTTTTTTTAATTTTTAGAGGAGAGACCTTAGTAACGACGCTTGCTTATTAGACTTATCCGTTGATCGTAAATAGAGCAATAGTTCGTGTTAGAAAATTTCTAACAGCTAAAGGCTGTCAGGTGCGCGTTATTAGATAGGATGAGTCGTGAAATGACGGATGTACGTGTGCAAAAAAAGAGGAATTTCGACCAAAAAACTGAAACTAATGTTACATAGTTGTTATGGTATTCGGATAAAAATAAATTATAGAAGTGTCATTTTCTATAATGGCATACTTTAATTTTGTATAATCTAGATTGACTTGGAAAGAATCAATGCCGTTCTATGTCAATTCGGAAAAAAATATTTGGATAAATATCATTTCGATTATGTTGAATTGCTTAAAAGTTTCTGTAAATAAATATTTATTTGTACTGAAATATCAAATAAAAAAGAGGGATAGATGAAAGTTGTGTGGGTCAAGTGAATAGAATACTTTCTTATTCGTAGAGGGAGGATTGTCTGTATTTAAAAACTATGAAGGTCTAACATCTGTGTCACGACGGAAAGAGCGCAGCCGTTTAGAAAGGAAACATCATTCACGAAATCCCAATCAGAAATGTCTTCACCGATCGGTGTAGATTATTGCCATTTATTGCCGAAATTTTTTTCAGATCATACAAGGTCTTCGCAGGAGTATCTGCATTCAGTGCGGATTTAGTTCAGAATTAGTGCAGTATTTGTCCGCTTTCGAAGTGCAGATCGGCATCGAATTTCTGAAAAGATCTTCACTGACCAGAAGCGAAAAATTTCATTAACCTGCAATAAACTGCACTAATCACAGAAGAGCTTTTAAAGGAAATCTTTACCGATCTTTCTCAAATGGAGAAGAAAACGCATGGATAAAACGATGCACATTGTACTCAACAAAAAACAATGTATTCTACAAAGCCGATCTCATGGGCGAAAAAAACGAAAACGTTTGCATCCTTAACTAAAAGTGAAACTCGACTACCAAAAACACAAACTATTCAAGAAATGACTCCAATGGAAAACTTAAAAACTATCGATGAACGTACCAAGTACCGTACATGCTCCGAAAACGAAGAGACTGCAAAACTGAATGAGTGCATCAGTCGCTCCGATAATTTAGCACCCCGATGTTCGATTAACTTGAGAGCAAAATGATTGTTAATAGATCAGATTAGATGTTAGTTTAAGCCTCTCTAACCGCTAAAAAACGAATTTCAGAGAGAGAGGAAGGTGGTAGGCACCATTTAGTAGAGAGATAAGGGTAAGCAGAATCTATGCAGAAGGCGCACAGAAACAGTAAGTTGAGAAACAAGTTTATGAAACCAGGTGAAAGTTGAAGAAGAAAGTAGTAGGTGAAAGAAGTGACCCTAAAAAAGGTGGTCTTCAGCATTAAAAAAAAAAATCTGATTTCAACAAAAAAACGGCCTACCTAACTCAGCTCGGGCCCTCACATTTTCCCCCTGGGGAAGCTAATTCCTATAAATGCAATGGTTGTGAGAAGAAGTAATGGTTAATACTTTTATTGAGAGGCGGTGAGAATCCATAAAAGTGAAATACTTTTAATATTTGCATAAAAATGTTTCTAGTCACAGTATACAAAATTTTAGTTTTGAAACCGAGATAATCGATAAAGATAAAAGAGAAAACGCATGGATATAATGCTGCACATAACACCCAACAAAAAACAATGTATCATATAAAGCCAATGACGATCTCTTTGGCGAAAAAAACGAAAACGTTTGCATCCTTAACTTAAAGTGAAACTCGACTACCAAAAACACAAACTATTCAAGAAATGACTCCAATGGAAAACTTAAAAACTACCGATGAACGTGCCAAGTACCGTACATGCTCCGAAAACGATCGAAGAGGCTGCAAAACTGAATGAGTGCATCAGTCGCTCCGATAATTTAGCACCCCGATGTTCGATTGACTTGAATTGCTGTTTCAGTACAAAAATGCTAGGAACATTCCTGAATCAACTTACACGCGAAGAAATTAGACTATATCGTGTGGCTGAAAAGATAGAAAAGAAATTATGTAAGTGCGTGTCAGCCGTTTTGTTCAATAAAGTATGTGTGAGAGAAGAGTTTGTCCCGACCTACACGGACGTTCGGCTCTATGACAGAGGGGCGAGACTCTCTACACTGACCTACGATTTTTGGAAGAAATTATTACAGCGCGAGTTAGTTCAGAAAACAGTTTATCCATTAAAACCAAAGCCGGGCTCTTCGGTGAAAGAAGCTAAAACATTAGCATCCGTGATTAAAAACAAAACTAAACTATCAATATAATCATTCGGTACGGCAACAACGATTTGTATCAGCAACCTTTAACAAGTAAGAAATATAGGAATATAACACTTGTTATTTCTGACATAGACCCTGTGTCAAGAGAGCAGCATATCGCACAAACCCCTCCCTCCCATACATTTTTTATACTCATGGATCATTTTTCGTGGGACACTATGCTGAGATTAGCTATGACCTTAGTAGACCATCTTTTTACTTTCTTGTCGTGAGACTGACGACTACTGTAGAGTCAAACCTGGCGACTTTAGAGCCGCAGCAATGTTTATAAATAAAATGATGTAAAAGTTGATTAGCCTCCCAGTCCCACGACAAAGATGTTCAAAAAGAGAAAGGATGATGACATCATTTACTAAGGAGTTAAGATAAAGCGGAATCAGTGCACAAGGAGCATAGAAACATTAAGCTAAGAAAGAAGTTGATGAAACAAGAAAAATGTTGACGAAGAGAGTAGTAGCTGCTTAAAAATTGAACAGCAGTGAACCGAAAAAAGATTCGTAACAAAAAAAATACCGATGCTACTTCAACAAAAAGAAAGCCGACCAAACATTTAGCTCGGTACCTCACATGATCCCCCTTGGAGCGCTAATTCCCATAGATACAATAGTTGTATCCCCTGAGGGTAGGGATGTAAAAAAAATTGAGTAATTAATAAGTCATCATTTTTTCACAGTGGCCGGAGCTGCCAGTTGTGTACATCTGCTCTAAATGTAATAAAATCAATATCAAACATATAATTTTATAACACATATCGTCAAGTGTATATTCGTTTGATAAAAACGAGTATTGTAAATATTATAAGAAGACGCCTCTGAGGAATTATGTTATCTATTCCATTTACGTGGGACACTTCCATTTTTTAGTAACAATTTATATCGACTATTATCCACTCGTTCCTCAATAATTTCGCGAGATTTGTGAATTAGAATCAGTGTATGTTTACTTCAATAGGAATGGCTCGCCTCCATCGCAAAACTTAAATATAAAATACAGATCGTGAGAGGCTGCTGCTGTCAATTGAAACAGTACCACTACTTAATAAAGTTCAACATTTACAACATTGCATATATTCGGTTGCTACGAACATTTTCTTATGATAATGAGCTGAAGCGTAGTTAAAATACACAATTTTGCCAAGCTAGTAGAAGCATTTTTGGGATTTCCGCTAATGCATAAAGTCGCAAACAATACTGTGGGAAAAATAATAAATTGATAACTTTGAAACGTGAACATTCAAACAGCCAGTGTTCAGCAAAAACGAATACGCACAGCCTCTCTCGTTGACGACAGTAACTGTTTTACTACTAATTTCTTCACCCAAATGAGCCCACATGAGCAGCCTGCGATCAAGTTCTTCAGGGTTCCATTCCTCGTCCTCGCTTCCGATGTCTGATGCCGAGACTTTAAACTGCGATGCATCTTACATCAAAGCCTGAAGTAACCTTCAGCGAAGATGATTCTCGTTTTCCGTGCCAGTCGCGGGCTCTTCTTGCCTTGAATCCCAATTCTGCAGCGCAATCTGAAAATTAAAGTGTAGCTGTAAGATAATACTATACAATGAGGTAAAACTGCATACCAATCAACATATTAAATATTATTCTAATATAAGTTAGTTTAAAACTTCCCTAACCACCCATTAGTTTAAGCTTCTTAAGAGGCGCTCAAAAGAGGTGCTCCAAAGAGAGGAATAATGAAAGGACCATCTAGTATAGACTCGTACATGCGGAATCTATGCACAACGTGTGTTCCGACATGGGCCATCCTTGTGAGGTAACACCAATGTGTTGCAAGTTAACTGAATACAATGCGCATAGAAACAGCAGGTCAGAAAGAAAGTCTCAACAAGATTAAAGTTCAAAAAGTTAGTAATAGGTCTGAAGAAAAGGATAGTACTGACCCAAAAAAGATGGTATTAACAAAACAAAGGACACACTTTTTCATCAAAAAGAAGGCCTACGTAACCGTCAGATCAGGCCCGTATATTATCTACCTGTGAGCTCAATTCAACATGAAGATATACATTTTTTATGACAGTCTATCTTATAAGCAATTTTGTGGTGTATTTTACAACGAGGAAAAGTTTTGGAGCATATTTAAAATTGTTTGACCATTTCATTGCATGATGTCAGTGGGTGATATGAAGGAGAAATACAAATGAAACATTTACGTCAAGCAGAAACGAGAGGGTTTCCAGCCAGCTAGGTTCAGAGTAGAATCCTGGTTCCCTGACAAGAAAACCTGTGTTTTCAAATACATCAGCAATCAAATGGAGAAAGTTTAAAACAAGATTAGACTGCATGAAAAAATGAATTGTCAAACTCGGTGCACATACATGCTAAGCACGTGCGATTAATAACTTTTGTAACAGATCAGCAATTCAGCATAGGTATATTGCATCAGAATAGCAAAGAAGCAGTGGTTGAATAAAATATTATAAGTTAAATCTAGTAGGTTGAATTGATTATTTCATTAAATATTGAATGAATGCATGGAATATTTAGGGAGACGCCCACGCTGAAATCTACTGAATTAATGAAATGGCTGTAACGTTCTTTCTATGGAATTTAGATGTATGAAAAGTGGCATACACATGTTCTGTTGAAAATAAGTAGGGGTCGTCTCTATAACTTGCCCCACTTCTGACATAATTTTGGAGACAATGGGGGAAGGGGAGTAAGTGGGAAGTGCATACTTTTCAAGAGATGTTTTCTCAAAAAATACTTATCTTCGAGCAATGATTTAGGTGTCATTGGATGCGCAAAGAGTTGCTGCATGACCAGTCGAAAGATTATTTTTAATTTTGCGATAGTTTAGATATTATAAAATTTGAAACTTTTTTTTCGAAAATTAAATTTTTCCCATATTTTTAATGTAACCTAAAATTACTATGAAAAAAAATTGCATGTAAGTAGATAGAACAGCTTTTTGTGCGTCTAATGATACCTAAATCATTGCTCTACAATAAAAACCCTCGGAGAAAATAGATTTTAAAAAATAACCATGTACCCGACATTTTCCCCTATTATCTCCGTAATTGTGGGAAAAATGGGAAAAAGTTATGTACACGACCCCTATTTATTTCTAAAAACACATAGGTATGTCAATTTTCTTAGATCTAGATTCTATAGAAAGAACGTTACAGTCATTTTATAAAATTAAGTAATATCTTCCAATCTGTAATTTATACATACATTTTTCCTTTGTAACTCAGAAATTATCATAAAAACCGAAATAATCCTTCGAACCGTCATGCAGCAATTTATGGCGAATCCAATGACACCTTAATCATTGCTCTACGATAAGTACTTTTTGAGAAGATGTCTCTTGAAAAGTATGCACCTCCCCCTACCCTTTTCCCCAGTGTCTTCAAAATTATGTCGGAAGTGGGAAAAATTTATAGAGACGACCCCTATTTACTTTCAGAAATACATGCGAATGCTAATTTTCATAGATCCAAGTCTCATACAACAAACGTTACAGACATTTCCTCAATTTTAGGTGGACGTCTCCCATAAGTCTACTCACCAATGATTTGGAGGTAGAATGAATACACTCTGAATTCTTGTTCATCTCGCCGCCGGTTTTCCCAAGCCCAGTGTAGCTAAACTGGATAACAAGCTCCCGTGACAGCAAGCTCTTTTGAGAATGCGACGTATGGTGCCTTCGCTGTTGACCCCAACGTAATGTTTGAGCTTGCCAATCTGAAAGTAATAGTTCAGTTGAAATCAAAGTTTACTCTGCGCATGATCAAAAACGACTTTAGAGAAAATTACATGCAATGGAGGAAAGCAATGCACATTATTCTATTTAAATTATTTCAACATTTTATGGTTTGCATGCTTTCTACTGCAACATTCAACCTTTTTTTTTATTTTTCATTGTTCATATTCCTTAAACTTTCGTACCTATGCCAGATTGCTGAATATTAATTCTTTCACATCACTCATCGGTAATAAATTCTTCATTATCCAGTACCAGTTGACCACTTCCATACGATGATTTGATTAACTCCATTCAAATTAATCTTCACATACGAGAATTTCTGTAACATACTTTCTTACCTCACAGTAAACTATGGTTCATATGTAATTAACTCTATTCTACTCTATTCCTAGCATAAGCTTCATTTCTTCCACCAGTCATTTGCATCAACATGCATTGTTTCTAATGTTTTGCATCTTTCTCCTACCTCTACCTTTTTGCTTATTTTCATCTTTTCTTCTACCCTTTAACCAATCAAACTCAGTTTTCAGGCCCTCAATCTTAGCCCTTTTCACTTTTACATGTGCAATGCCTTCAATAAACTCAAACTCCAAATTTTTCACATTCTCCTTTCATCTTATCCACCCACTTAACAAGCCTAACACATCAACCTAAAAATACAACTCTACATGAAAAATGTCCATCATAAACCAGGCATTCTCATTTACAGTTAATTCATCTTATTCCTAAAAATACAAAATCATTGAGTAAAATTAAATTCTCATTATAATGGGTTTTCTATACTGTTTGCAATAAGACACAAGCAAACTAGGATACATTATAAACAGATATAAACTATAAGCCGGTGCTTTAAATTCACTTGAGAACACTTTATCTGTTCATTTCACAGCAATTCATTCTGAATGAAAGGAATAAACTTTGGCATATACATTCTGGCAAAAACATAATTAGTAAGATAAATAGTTTTATTGCTTTCTAAAAATTAGGAGATTATCTTTCATTATATGTTTTCCTAAACCTTCGATTAGGATAGCGAAGATTAAATTAACACATCTTTCAGAGTAGAAATGAAACTTACTTTGGCTGAGAGATGAATGTCCTGTTGTCCGGGTGAGGGCGATACACAAAGGAAGCTGAGAAGAAGTTGCCCTGCCCTCATCAAGTTCCCACTCTGTAGTTGAAGTCCCAGTGAGACCATACTGCATTGCTGTTCATGCATTGCTGGGGAAGAAAGAAAATTATATTGTAAAATATTGAAAAATAATTGAAATACAATAATAACATTTTATCATATGCTTCATATTCATTACTTGTTCATTATAGAAAACTATTTCACAAGCAATATAATTAACTTTTTGTTTTATTTTAAATCGAAATAAATATTTCAATTTTCACGTGTTTATTTCTACAAGGTGCTTACACCGTGTCAAAGAACTTCAACATTAGGTTGGGACAATTAAAAAATATGTATAATGATAAAAAAACATAGTTTCCGATATATTTTTAAAATATGTGTGATTTCAGAGTGACATCTGAAGAAATGAATTGCACAAAAATTCAGGACACTTAGCTAAAATATTGACATGTTGCAGTTTGACTTTCATCTTGCATTTGGCAAATCAGGATTTAATTTAACACAAGCTGAAAGGACCTCAAAATACAAGGGATCAATGACAGATTAAATATAATCCTTACTTGCAGTTGTGAGCTGGTGCACAGGTACAGCTGCCATTTGGAGGTCTGAGGTTGTTGCTCTTTTAAGATTGTTCATGTGAGTTTTGCCAAGAACATGACACAACAGCACTTGTTCTCTCAATAGTAGGCTCCACTGCTGCAATTTTTCGTGTCTTTCATTCCTACTGACCAGATAAGTTTTCCAGATCTTTCTAGAATTGTTTTTAGCAATAAATCGGGTGAAGGTATTTCATTCATAGAGACTATATGAGAGCAATAATTACCTACACAAATTATTGTGACTCGATATTCAATAGCAGAAAAAAGGAATGCATCAGCTGTGCATTTATTATATTCTAGAAGGGGATGCCATCAATGTTCACTTTAAACTAATGAGAGATGCACTCTCATTTTAGAAATCTCTTTTAAATTTTTTTTCAACTGCTTATTCAATTAAAGTGCACACACTCTTAATTACTTATGTCACTCACTTCACACCTAAATCATTTCTTCACTGGTACAAATTGACAAAAAGCTGTCGGAATTATCAGTCGATCAGCTGATCAGTCCGATTCACTGCGCGTGTTTTGAACTCTTTCTGGAGAAATAACTTTCTCAAGAGCTACCTACGTCGGTTTGAATTTTCTAAACACGCAATAATCCTTGGCCTTTTCTGCCTTTCACTTTATTCATAGAATAATTTTCTAATTCATTGATTTTCCATCACCATAGCACAGTTTCTAAGCGTATTTTTTTAGATTTTAAGCTTATCTCACAAACTAAGAACGACCAGGCTTAGTTTGATTAACGCGCTTGTTGTGAAGTTGCGACTGATGTCAACACTGACCGCTGCACGCTTCCGTGGTGAAATGTGCGCCACCAAAGAACTAGTTCTATATTTTTGCTATTTCATGTGACAATATAACTATTTCACTGGCAATCAAAATTATTAAAACATTTTTCACTATGAAATGAAATAATTGATGAATGAGTTTGATAATATGATGCAAAGTTAACAGTGATTATTATTGCTGGAGTAATAATACCACAGGCGATTTATGTGCATGCTTGTACAATTTATATAATACTTGCATTCAAAATTTGGAAGTTGCATTTCAATGGCTCATAATAATTTTAGCCCTGCTACAAGTAGAATTATTTTCCCTATATCAATGCGCATGTTTATTTGTTCGTGTGTTACGCCATGCTTGTTTCCTATAAAATTGATCAAGTCAATTATGTTGGTCGTCGGAATTTCAGGTTTCAATAACTTGGAGCAGGACGACGAAGGGATTATATTCAAGTTGGTATTTCATTTCTACAAGAAAATAGTTACTGAATAGATTGACTGTGTGAAGGACTTTAAAATGTAAAAGTAAGCAAACAAAATTTCCATCACGGCTAGCACATTTTACAAGAAATAACCTAAAATTCCCAGCGTTGTTCTCTTAGAAAAATCGGAACATAGAATTGTACCCACTTGGTGGTAAGCTATGTATGTGAAATTTGATTTTAAACAAACCAAGTTCACTTGTGAATCGGCTTTATGTAAGGGGTTCTCTAACCCTAAAATTGACCTAATTTTTCAAATTTCACTTTTCGAATTTCTATTGCAACTAGGGCAACGAAAATGCATAACGATGTATAAAATTGAATTCGAAATACATTCACGTCAATAAAAAGTTTCCATTTTGGCAATAGAAAAAAATATCACGAGAACATATGAAAAGATATATATATATCTATTGCGCGAAACCCTTCTTCTACAATTTTCAACGGAGATGCTTTATTTTGGCCTCATTCGACGCGGAAAGAATGTAGCAACTGAAAAATGAATTATTATTTTGAATTTTGAATTAGAAAAAACTTATTGATTCATTTGTCAAAATTTTTTTTTTCAAGTCTCAGATTTTTCACCATAGAAATGTAATTTAGAGTTCAAATGAAATTCCGCTTCGTTTCGCTCCGCTGTTTCCACTGTCCTACTGCGTCGAATGAAACAAAAATCAAGCTTCTACAGTAAAAATTGAAGAAGTGTTTTGCGCAATATCTGTCAAGAAATTTTCCGATATATATATATTTTTTTTCATATGTTCGCGTAGTAAATTTTCTCCTATTGCGGAGTTTCATTGAAGCAAATGTGTTTGGATTTTAATGTTACATATCCCTATGCATTTTGGTTTCCCAAGTTGCAAAAGAAATGCAAAAAAGGGAAATTTTACAAATTAGAAAATTCTTAGGGCTAGAGATCCCTTAATTAACTTGAAAGTTACACGTTCGATTCAAAATAATATTTTGGTTTCATAATGTACACTGGTTAAAAAACAAATACCTCTCATTGTAATTATTGATGAGCAATGCCGATTTTTCTGTTAAGATCACTGCAGACATTTCTGTCCCGAATTTTCTGCATCGATCTGCAGTGACCGGTGAAGAAAAATTTCATCCCGAACTGGGTCCCGCACTGATCCTAAAAAGGATGCACTGTCCCCAGATAATCGATGCTGATCCGCACTAGCATTTCTGACTGGGATATGCTTTCTTAGAACTTTACATCGAGTCAGCGTGTCGTTTTCAGTGGTGAAATCGAAAACTTATGTGTAAGTATATAAATGAACAAAACGAGCATCTAAACGATCGAGGCATTAGAAGGTCGAAAATATTTGCGTTTGGGAGGCTCTCATTGTGCACCTACATAGATATCAGGACTGTGTTTGTCTTTCGTGTTAACGTATGTTGTAATTCATGTGGAAAGTCTACGATCCTCTAATGCCATTTTTTATAGCTTAACCTAGTATTTGTGAAAGATAGTATACCATTAAGTGGCTCAATATAGAATTTTGAAAGTGTTGTGATTAATGTAAATCAAATACTATCTGCGAGTTTTCATATTGCGTGTGTGTACTAGAATGTAATTCGAGTGAGTGCAGTTAGTTGAAATACCCCTGTGGATTGTGTCCCATATATACTAAGTGAATAGATGCAGACTCAAGAAAACAAGAAAAGCCTCAGAAATACATTTTTATATGTTGTAAGTCATTCTATGACCGAAATCTGGTGAGTGCCTGTGATAATTTTCATTTTACACGTATTGTGTAGTGGATTTTATCAAAGTAAAATATGGCTTTATGTTACACGACACCTTTTTCACTTTTATTTAATATAAGTCAAGTTCAATTTAATCCAAGTCAAGTTCAAATTAATCTAAGTCAGGTTCAAATTAATCCAAGTCAAGTTCAAATTAATCCGAGTCAAGTTCAAATTAATCCAAGTCAAGTTCAATTTAATCAAAGTCAAGTTCAAATTAATCCAAGTCAAGTTCAAGTTAAACCGAGTCAAGTTCAATATAATTCAACCCTCAGTTGAGTTTAAAAAATTACATAATAATTTGTTAATTTGAGTTTTTTGTGTTAAATATGTATCTATTGGATGTGATGAGCAAGACAGGTTTCGAGGTTTTACTTACACACATAGATATTTCTATACGCGAAATTCCACTTTATCACATCTATGAAATCATATACATGCAATTAAAAAAATATTTTCATTGGACGATATGTAGATTTTATCTTTAAAAGAAATATACAAGTGCGATTCACTGAGTACTAGTGTACGATTCCGTTTGATTACAATTTATACTTGTACATTACTACCCAGATACATTCATGCATTAGCAATATAAATGTTACCATCCATTCTAATTCCGTGTTAGTCGATGTGAAGAAATGTTGGGCCCACTTACAATACACAATAATAATACAAGAAACAATGTTTCTAATTCACTACTGATTTTATTTGTGTGTGTTTACAATTCAATATGTAATATTTTTAACACTTCAATAACTTTTAAAATAATCATGTTATGAATATTTAAGTTTTGTGTTAAATTGTAGATCTATGAAATTTGTCACACGTATGTATTTTTGATAGGGCTATAGAAGCGTTTCTCAGTCTTTTTTTTATTTTTCGAATTAATTACTGAGATAATGGGGAAAAATGGGTGAGAAAAGGATATTTTCAAAAGTTATCTTCTCCGAAAGTTATTATCTTAGAGCAATGATTTAGGTCTCATTGAAAGTACAAAATGTTGCTGCATAATAGGAACATTTTGCTGCAAAATGTTGCGTCAGTGAGACCTAAATCATTGCTCTACGATAATAACTTTTGGAGAAGATAGCTTTTGAACTTCTAACCTTCAACTATTTAGCGCATTTTTCTGCAATTTTTCATTTTTTTTCATTTGCAAGCTATAATGCTTGAAAAAATTGATGCGGTTGACGTTTTGAAAGCTATCTGAACATATGAATATCTTTTGTTGCAAGTTTTTTCATTGTTCCGTGAAGGAACTGGTACCACAGATATCACAGATACGTATGGAACTCGTATCATAGATACGGATCACCGCTCCAGGAGCGCACGTTGCGGCGTCTTCCTCGACGCGTCCAACGGTAGAGGAAACAAGGTAAGTTCAAACCAGTCTTTTTTCGTTGACGGTGTGGTTTTGCTGACGTCGCGATACGAACCAATCGCAGCGCTCATATTGCATCTGGTAGCACTGCTACCCTCATATCTGGCGCCACTATTTGCCTAACGATATTGCGTTTTGGCGACGTCATAAAGTTTGTTTGAAATAAAGCATTTCGATAGGCTACCCGAACAAGAGGAGGTGTATTTTCTTCCATAGAAATGACAATACCCTGTTTCCTCTACCGTGACGCGCTCCTCCTCTTCCCGCCCTCGTTCTTCCCTCTCACGGCGCAAAGACCGTTATTTAGCTTACTAGAATACTACTAATTACGGAAGACTGAATAAAGCTTTCTAAAAGCTGCATCACTCCTTGAAAAAAATTATGTTCGCACTGAAATATAAATAAACAATACAGTGATGTTCGTATTATAAAAAACGCAATTTTATTACAGTGTTTCACTCCTTTCTTAATCATAGTTTCACAATAGCTGAGCAGGTGCCTAAGAAGGGAATATCTTATTCTGGCGTTATTTCGATCAGACATGTTTTAGGATTCATGGATGTCAGCTATTTAATAATCTGCTAATGTTACAATTAATAACATTGTGAAACAAATTTGAAGGTCAAAAAAAGTACATGTTACGTGAAACCTGTTTCGGGAAATAAAAAATGTCCTAATTCTGAATATTATTTTTATTCCTCCAAATTTAGCACTATTTCCCTGTAATATGAACCATTTGCTGTTATTATTTGTTATGTGTGAAAAACAAGCACCTGCCAATTTATACAATATTTGTCCTCACAAGCCTCTTGTGAGGCTTCTCTTCTCTTTTCATATTCCAGCAGAAGTCAGCCTACATTCCAGGTTTCCATTTTACTTCGAATCATTGCTCCAACACTGCAATATCCAAATGGAGTCTCTCGTCATGTTCAAAACTCACAGCGCCAAGATTACCAGCAAAATAATTCTAATGAGAGTAGATCACAAAAATTTTAAACATGTTACACCTCATATCATGATTATGACTCAGCAGATCATTCACAACTTGCACATAGTCTTCTGGCGATGTTTCCCCTGAAAGTTATTTCAAACTTCTTTGAATGTCTGACTCAAAGCAAGCTTCTCTTTTCTCTTGGGACGTGTGATGAAAGTTTCATCAAGTACAATTTGCGAATTTGCCAACCTATGAAGTTACTTTCTTTAATTTTAGCTTGACTTACGATAGGGAATTTTTCTGCAATGTATGCCAAATGCTTACAAGGTTTTCACAAATTGCTTAAACAAATCAAGTTTAATATGCAGAGGAGGTAAACGAATTCTTTTATTTTTCAAAAGGGGTTTAAGCATGATGTTATGTTCCCCTTACTCAATTTTGTCTTGGATCAGCCAATCCTGGCGTACATAAAGTTTAGTTCAGTTTTTGCTCTTGAGTTGCACTAGCACAGGAAGCAGTAAAATTTAGGATAGCCACATTGAAGGACGGTGAGCATGGCCACAACCTTGAAATATGCACAAATATGCTAGTTTTGGCCATCATACTACATGCTTGTAAGTATTGTTTTCAGATTTTAAAACGATTCTTTCATGGTTGCGCTATATAAGGTATGGGAACATATGACAGAGTATTACCGCTACGTAGCAGAAAAGCGTTGATGCTGTCCTTGGATGTACATGTCGATGAAAATTTGCCAGTTGGCGTTATATGATACTTCCAGCTGCTCGGAAAGTTCTGCGATGTCATTACCGAACCATAACTCATCCTTTATAAGGAACAATGCAAGCGACTGTAACTATAAGTTCTCTGTGTACTATTATCTTCACTCCTTTCTCAAGCAGATTATGTTCTTGAAGTCTTGATGCCAGAAGCTCACTCTTATCCCAGGCTAGATAGAAATCTCTGCAGAAGTTACTTAGAGCCTCTTGAGAAACTGGCGTTTGTTTAATTTCGTTTTCTGAATCATTGAGCTCCACATATTGATCACTGGAATGGTCAACTGCACTGCTGGAACTGTGGATTTCTTGATCAGGAGGTTTAGAAATAGTTCAATCTTTGGAGTGGTAACTGGCCCATTACTGACTGCGAATTTGGGTATACAATGTGTTTCTTATTTTTCTGTATAGTACAGCCTGTAAAGTCTTGCTGACAGAAATAACAGTCATTAGAGTGATCTTTCTGCTCACACCAAATCATTGGCACACTAAATTTCATGTGAACATTTATAGTCCTCCATAACGGATGCTCAATGTCTTCACACAAGTAAGGCAACACACATGAGGAGCCCATGACTTATCCTGGTTTCTTACGTTGCAGTGAAAGTACGCTTTGTACAATTAATTCTCGACATGACGTGCGTGTAATGTTGCGCTTTCCTTTAGTAAATGTAAATTCCTCGTGTAATGTATAGTAGTATCTGATTGGATCATTTTTCTACCGTCTTGCATTCATTGTTGAAAGCATTTAAAGTCTGAAAAAATAGGAAGATTAAAGGCAAGCTTCTAAGCATAAAGAATTAAATGATAAATTAAATTAAATGAACGTACGCAATAATAAACTTATGCAACGCTAAAAAAATGTAGGAGAGACCTGTGGCTATTTTTACGTGAAAAATGACATGAGAAATTCGTTCCTGCTTTCTTTTGGCTGAAATTCTATACAGTGACAGTTCTGCAAAACCCATGCATGACTCATCATAAAGAAGGCAAGAAATGGATGTCCCAAGTCATTTTACACATGCAATTGGCCAGATTTCCTTTACGTTTTCGCGTGTTGTACAATATAATTTTAACTCCAGTAATATACTACACATGCTTTCTCTCACTAATATAAAAGAGTTAAAGAAGTACTATTCAGACCAAAAGAATAATATAAGTCTCTGAAATGAACAATTTGAATAACGTTACTGGGAGCAGATAGTTAATACATCAGTATTTTGGGATTGAAGTATCACAATTCAGTTCCTGGACAATTATGCCTGCACAAATGTATTCAATGGGTTTGTTCACCTCTGACGCAATTCCACGCGAACTTCAAAATAACTTATAAGTGTTTTTGAAGAAAATGAGAACTTTACGATAAGTTATATGGCCCCCGCCAGCGTCGACAGGAAACCAGCTCAACGTGCTGGTTCCAGAGGAATATTTTAAATGTTTGTTTTTTTTCTTTGTTTTTGCCGTCTTCTTTTTGGTTGAGGTCTCGTAGCTCATAGTCGACAACCATTGTTTCTATACATATTCAACGTGTAGTCAAACTTGCTTCTTTTGGAGGTGAGATCTTTCGAATTTCACACGCACGGAAAGTTCCTAACTAAGAATTGGAACATTCTCTCCAGAAACGTTGAAGAGTGAAATTCAAATTTCTTCGAAGTAAGTGTCGACATTATTAAAATCTGCTTTGACTGAGTCAGCAACGGCGTTGCATAAATCAGAAGATACATAATGTCCCATTTGGAACGTCACGATTACCTTCGATTTTACTCTGAAGCATAATTTATTCAGCATTATTGCTATCGCTAGTTTTATTCATTCATATTATTTGAAAAAATATTTGTTGACAACCGAAGAGCAATGCGTTGCAGGTAATTAGCATAAATTCTTCCGAGAAGCTTCCAAGTGACCTTCAAAGCTTATATTTTCGTGGGCTCGAAATCGTAGTTTAAACTTCACGTTACGCATTTCACAATTACGAAGAACCTCGAATCAAAAATTAAGATGATTCATTTGCCAAACAGTAGAAATACGCTTGAACTAAATGTGTTTTACAGTAGATTATAAGTTAGCGTTTAAGGTGTACCAAAGAGAAGAAGGAAGAATGAAGGCTTCATGTAGTATGTGATTGAGAGAACTAATAACTGTAATTTTTCGGGAACTATAATACGCCCAAGGTGTGCCCTCACACCCTGCGCATAGAAACAGCAAAATTGAAAAAAGTTTACGTACAAAACAAAATCGGCGAAGAATCTTTCGAGAGAAGAAACAGACGATTGTATAATGACCAGAAAAATGATTGCTCTTAACGAACGTTTGAGTAATTATTCTCCCATTTCTGTAAACATGGAGTATCATCTAACCAACAATTTAAAGCGTGCCATCACACCTCTCTCACACCCAATCAAAAATTATCGCCCTGTTCGGGTAGGAAATTAGTCGTAAAAGGTCAAAAACTGCCCAAAAGGGCCAAAAATCACGACTTCAAACCGACTCCTACCTATACTTGGCCTATAAGGGCTTGAAAAAGGCCCTTCACTCAACAGGCCTTTTATAGGTCTAGTCAATGGCTGTTCTCGGGCTCATTCGGGTCGTTTAAAGTCGTTTTCAAGCCTTATAAGGGCTATAATTAACTATCTGAATTGGAATTGTGACCAGTCAAAAAATCCTAATTTAACCCTTTAACACCCTGAAGGACTTTTCGGTCCTCTTTCGAAATAGCCTCGATATATTGTTTTTCTTATTAAATTTGTTCCCTAATGTGTCCTTCGAAATTCTATGCCGTGTGACAGTACCTTTCTTATTCTGAAATCGGGACTTCCTGATACCAGTGCAAGTTTAGTGACGGTGGTTGTATGTAATAACGGTGGTACGAATATAGAAATACAAACGTAATATGGTTAAATTTGGGCCATCATACCTACTGAGTAAGCTCATTTTTGGTTATTGAATGTACTTAATTTGAAGCTATACTCGTTTAATTTATTCCTGCTGAGTCAATATTATGTTGCGCCCCTCAGCATGATGTTGATTCAGCAGGAATAAATGAAAACAAGTAGTTAACAGCTAAATAAATTCAACCACCAAAACAGCGCTTACTCAGCTGAGGTTGGTTCTAGTTAGGAATGAGCACAAATAATTTTTGTGTAAACAACAATTTGTTCATTTCAAAATGTATTTAATTTAGTTTTAATCTGGGTTTACCATTTACGTTCGTAATAACGCATTATTTTCCAAGAAACGTTGATCAATCTAAGGAAAAATGAATTAGTGCTCTCTCCTTTCATTCTTTAAACATACTGTTAATGAAACATCTGTTAGAGAATTGACACTGAAGACGAATTTGCACTCACTGGACTTAAGACACTTCTTTCAAGCACTTAGTGTCGGCCGTCCTACACTGTAGTGATTTTCGCTACATTGTTTTGAAGGCTGCCGTTAAAATGGAGCAAAATTTGAAAATACATGTTTATTATTGAGAGATATTGGGAATTAAACATAATACATTGTGTTACGATGGTCTTTCAATAAGCAATAGAAATAACGTAATTGTTTCCGTTAGAGCTCGCGGAGCAGCACAGCTGATTTCAAGTTAATTAAGTTGGTATCAGCTGTAACTCATCCCTACCAACCCACTCTGCATTCATAAATTTCTAGCTTGTATCTCGTGGCTCAATTCCATAGGAACTCTTATTTCAAATTATCTCAATATTCATTTTTGGAATAGGGTCAAAACAAAGCTAATTATATGTTTCATGACACTGCTGTACGAAAATGTTGAGTATCTGCCATTAGCTAGCTTCATTTGGCAAGCCGTGTAGCTCAGAGCTTGTTATACGAATACATTAAGTGGTGCATATGCTTGCTGTTGTGACTGCCAGATGTAAAATTTTTTGCTCGAGTTAAGGTCCTCTGGTAAACAGCGACATTGAGTCTTTCTAACATCGTAATTATTTCATGATTGGGGTAACACATTATTTTCTACCCTGTTTTTCAGGGGGCTCCCCCTATTGGCAATTGGTATTCTTCGTAGACCTTCTTGATAAGAGAATTTAAATACCCAGTTTGTGAATGTGGTCAATGCCATCAAATGTAAACTTAACGTAAGTGGCAGAGGTGGTCAAATTTTGAAGGAATTATCATTGTAAGATAGTGAAAGTTTTTTCTGTCACCAGTAAGTTTGCGTATTTAACATAACATAGTGTATCTGATACAGGTATTAGCAACATTTAGACGAACAATTTAGACTGATCGGCTCCTACAACGCTAAAACACCAGGGAAGGTTTCTGTTATTTTCAGCTTTATTAACCCTTGCTCTTGATAATCAGGTAGCAATAGAATTTTGACAGAAATTAAAATTTAGGTTAATCATTGTTCCATCAGTTTTTACTACTTAAGAGCATTCTGAGAGGAAGGAAATAAATGATTCAGAGCACAAGAACACCGTGTCCCCACCATGTGCACAGTCTAAGGCTAGCGAAAGAGATGGACTCTAAATTGTAGTTCATTTTCTTAACAGTCGCAGTAAACTAAACAATTTATACGGTCAAAATATTCAAAAAAAAATTTTGCTTTTAAAATATAATTCTTATTTGATCATGCTGGCTTTTCAGAACTTTTTAATACAACTTTAATGAAACAAACTCAAAATGATCACCTTTATGGTTATGGGTAGCGTAAAAGGCTTCAAATGGAATTTTAAAATGTTTTTTGACTTTCTTTCAGCATGCGGATTTAATAAAGGAAAGCAGATCTAATTCTGCCCAGCCTGCACTACCAGCAATGAAATAGTTTGGGTTGTTCGTGATCTTTTAATTACACACATTTTTCAGACTCATTATCAACGACCGAGTAGCGATTTTAAAACACCGGCATTTTATAAATTTATTTTTTCCGTTTTTTGAAAACTTACAAGAGTATAATAATTATAACTAGATAAACCTGAGGTTAAACATAATTTTCAACTACACAATCGCCCTTCCCCCTCGGTTAGATTAAATTTAATAGGAAATGTAGGGGAGCTTTACAAATCTCAAATTTTCTACATTGAACTCAATCTGCTTGTACCATAAATTAGTAGCTATATAAATTAGCACTATTTGACTCTGCATGCTGCAAAATTTGTAATTTTCTAATTAATATTTCAATATGATTTCAAACAGTTTAATAATGTTTGCCTCACATAATTTAAATACAACGAATCCTTGGGGGCCTAAAATTGTTTAATAAAATTCCAGTATCAAAAATGGAGAAATTAAATTTTAATAAAGTAGAGGAAATGTTCAACATGAGGTGTCTTATGATTCTTAGAAAAGAAGCATCATCAAAATAATTTTAGTTCTTGCGATGAATTAGGGATCAAACCAATGTTGAATTGTCTGTTCTGTATAAAAAAATAACTTTTGCGTCCATGGTCAGTACAAAACTGTATGCTATCATCACCAACCTATTTAGTTGGCCTCTTTAATTTAGTGTATGAAATTTATTTAGCTAATTTCATTCTTAATTCCATAATAGCAATTTTAAAAATTTAGGGAGAGTTGTGTATTTACTTATTAAGGTTTGTAGTCCAAAACACAATTGGACTATACAAAAAAATCAAAACACTAGGCCTAAAAAGTAGAAAATGTTGACATATAAAACAAACAAATACTTTGTTTAGTTATGTGACTCTAGCCAAACAAATAATAAATTTTCAATTGTCTAATCTGTTAGGTCGGCGAAATCATAACATTTTCCACCACTTATGTATTTCAATTTTAGTGGAATTTTAACATAAGATTAATTTTAATTCCCTCTGCAGGATGTGCAAAGTGTTTGTTTTTTAGAAATTAGCTTTTTATCCTACTTCGTAAAAGAGAACAAAGAAGAAATAGTTTTGTTGGAACCCTACTGAAGGATAGCTCTTCTGTATGATATCAAGGCCATTTTTTTACTATCGAAACACACGCCTCTGATTTTTGCTTGACGAGATATGTACCGTTAGAGCTCAAGTACCTCAAGTTCGAAATTTGAACCGTTAAACTTGACTCTCCTCGAGCACGAAATTTGTATCATTAAAGTTCACCCAGCTCGAGCAGGAAATTTGTACTATTAGAGTTCACTCACCTCGAGCACGAAATTTGAACCATTAGAGTTCCTTCTCCTGGAGGGCTTGCTCGCCCTCACCGACGAGCGTGACTGCTGCGCTGATCATAGACGCCTTGGGGGAGAGATTTCTAGGGGAAAAGCAATCATGATGTGGAGTCTAAGGGTGCGTTCACACTACGAGCGGAGCGAGCGGAGCGGAGCGGCGCGGAGTGGAGCGGCAATAATGTTTGTACAGGTTTGAATGCAGAAACGCTTGGCTGTTCACACGACAAGCGGAGCGGAGCGGCGCGGCGCGGAGCGGAGCGGAGCGGCACGCTCGGGAAATTCGTTTGGATTTTTTGACGCTCGCGTCGAGCGTTTCTCCTCGGCTCCGCCTTTGGATCGTCATATCTTACAGGGGTAGAATTGTCGTTTGAGTTAAAAAAATCTAGTATATAACTATTTATTTGTACAACTAATCATATAACAATTATAACTGATAGTGTAACATGTAATATTTTAGTGTAATTTCACTCATTTGGGTTCATTAATCATTTATTTCTATTTTCTTCTGCTTTCTCTGATAAGTTATTTTATTATTGCTTCAGTTTAAGGAATTTATTTTGCTTTTCTCGTGATGTATTTTCATCTTTCTTGTGATGCTGTGTATTTTATTATATGATCTTGATTAAAGTATAATTATGTACGATTTTTTAATAAAGTTTTCATTTTTTCCGTAAAATGGGAGAAAAAGGAGGCCGTATGATGATGAGGAGGACTCAATGAGTGTCAAATACACAATAAGTTGCAAAATTTTATGAGGCTGGGTGATTTTTTCCAGTACTAACGGAAAGCATATCAGTGTTTCGAGAACTATTTGGTCAGGACAAGTCAACATTTGTCAGTATTTTTCACTTAGGTTTCTCTGGCACAACCCTGAATTTCTGAAGGGAATTACTTTACGTTCACTCACGTTTAAGTCACCACAAGACTTTTTTTGTTCGTACTGGCCTACGAAAACCTGTAGTAATATATTTGATACAGCCTATATGGAAAGACTTTAATTTTGCTTAAACTACTTTGCTTTACATGTATCCTCAATAAAAATTTGTGTACTGCTAAACAGCAAATTTATCTAATCTCGTTGGAATTTTTTCTTTCTATAAGGGATTGTAGTACATCAAAAGTTGCCGGCTTCATCCGTAAATACTCGTAGAATTGTGATTCATCTCTCCTCAGTGCTTCGAAGAGATAGTGGTATTCTCCATAGCGATCTCTCCTCATGTTGATGGGATGAATCCAGTGTTTCCGTTTTGCCGTCGAGCAACAGAAGCGCATTCACGGAACGCTCCATAGCGACTGATGCTTGTGTAGGTCGCTCTGCTCAGCTCACATGTGAACACACGCGCCGCGCCGCTCCGCTCCGTGCCGCGACGCTCCGCAGACTTTGAGCCCACCCATACACAGTTAAATTTAGTTATATATAAAAAAAATTTCTAATTCCGTATGATATTCCATTCGTGTTAACGTAAACGTGTCAACTGTACTTGAAAAACGGTAGTACTCGTAGTACTGAAAAAATGAGATGTGACACGCTTAATCACAGAAAAACTAAACTCTGATACACAAATAATATCAGAAAAACCATCGATTTCCGCGTTCGCCTTTTACTTCACGATGTACGTAAATATTTGTTTCCTTTGTCAAGATATTTATCGGACGCACACACGTTTTAAAAATGAAACTCCTCTCGAACGTGTGAGTGTGTATATATGGCATAGAAATGCGAAATCTAAGCGTCGTACTAAGTAGGTGTGGAAGCGTTAATTTTCCCGTCAATTAGTGGCGAATTTTCAACACTAGTTTCCTCTTTGCTGCCGCACTGTCAACCAGGTTACGCTTTTATGAGGGAACTCGACACAATTCTGTGAATCCTGGACATCTACTCGAGGGATCATGCATTTGAGGCAGCCATTCCTATTTGAGTAGTTGAATATGCGCAGCAGATTAGCTCCTATCTCTTCTAAGTGGTAACCTCGTTCATTTCCATCACAATGAAAGTGAATGACGCCATATTTTCGGTTCTCGAAACCAGGCCGAGCCATGGCTGTTGATGCGCTGAGGTGAAGCACTCCGTCGAGTTCTCCGTTGCGGTACAACCGACAAGCTTTCACCCACGCCGAGTCGTGGGGCGTGCCCTTCTCAAACTTCATTTGCCATATGACAAACTTGTCGAATTCAATAGGTGTGCTGATCTGCTCTGCGATTATAGTGTGCCGAGTCTCTAGCAGCCAGCCCCAATTCCAAGTGCGAGATGGGACGTTTATCGGGTACTCCCAGTTGACGTTGGACCTGGAAGCAGGAAAAGTTCAGTCACGTTTCATGTCAAATGCGTTCACTCAATACTTTACCAACTATTTAGGTGCAACTTTTTTGCAGTCAGTCCAAAACTTATGCATTGAATTTTTTCAAAAACAATAGTCCAAATCATTGATGTGTAAACACTTAAACTCACATTCTGCTGTTTAAAAATGAGTGAATAATATAGTCATACCTCATCTTACGAAAAACCCAATTAACGAATCATCCAAGTTACGGAACGACTGTATACGTAAAATTTTCGTCTTTGGATATGAAAGAAAATTTAAGTTACGAAATATGAAATCTCAAAAATTCAAATGATGCGTACTCGTCTTCGCAGCCGACCGAATCTCACGAAAAGTAAATACACTTGAAGCATCTTGTATTTTATTTTGAAATTGTCACGATAGAGTAAATGGTAAATGATTTGCATGTCTTATTGATTGTTATTGCTTAATAAATAATTTCATTTTACATTTAACACATATTTCATACAAAATTGGCGTGCTTTCATAAATTTTTTAATGAGTTTAGGTGTAGTACTGGGAGCCTTGGAACGAATCATGCCGTTTCCATGTAAAATGTGACTCTACTTACGAAAAAAATCACCTAACGAAAGCACTTCTGTAACGAATTTATTTCTTGAGGTGAGGTATGACTATTTGTTTTGTGTATACGGACGTCGCGAACACATTTAGTAACTTTTGAGGTGCTAATATGTGACTAAACTTTTTGTCGTAAAATAATTAGTCTATGATAGTTGCTGGCACACTGCTAATCGGTAGTCAAATATGTTTGCCATGATTAAACACTAAATGCTAAATAAATTTTCAGAAGTATGGAGGCACAATACTATAAGTATGCTTTATGAAAAATCTAGATTATAAGTCATTCAATCTTTAGTGTGACTGTGGTTTGACTATTGCAGCCTAATGTGGAGAGACATACCACAAAATTTTCAGAAAGAGTTGCAAAAATGTATGAATTTTGTGGCCAAGGATGTATGCAAAGGTAAATTAAGGAGAGTGATCATGCAACCTCTCTCCTAGAAAAACTGGGCTGGACTCCTATTCAAGAAAGATTCCTCACTCATAAAGCTCAATACGTATTCTCCTTTTTATACCTCTTTCTGAATAGAGCTGATTTTGCACAATTTCTTCCCCCACTGTAACGAACCAAGAGGAAATTGTGCATTGTAACGAACCAGATTTAGCGGAAGTCATGTAGTTCGTGAGAGACATTCTTGTTGAAAACTGCCTGTAAAATGTTATTTTGGGGTCAGCATGTTCATTGCATGCACTGCCTTCTATTCATCATAACTTTTGTTAGAGTGACATAATTTGATTCCGATTTCGCATTTAGTGTCAGAATGTGATAAATATTGTAGAGAGCACATTTTTGCGTACTTTCTACTATCTGCGTTACTTATGGATCTGCCACATTTGCCATGCTTATTCGCTGTCGAGGGATACGAATTAAACTGGATCACCAATGAATAAAAGTGCAAAGAAACACGTCTTCATTGAGGTCATTATGGTATTGGAGAAAGTCAATGAATAAAAATATTTTGAACGTTTTGAACTCCTGGGTCAACCTGGAAATGATAAAGAAAAACTAGTCATATGTAAATTAGAAGAATTAATTCTGGGACAAAAAAAAAGAGCAGAGCCACGTAAAAGAAACCAATCAACGATAAAAAAGAGGCGTATATCAATATTACATTAGCTGCAAAGGCAAAACTGAAAACATATTAATTAATACTGATTGTTTGTCATAAAATGTGAAGAGATTCTAAAATACAGAGATTTATTTGACTGGATGCAGAAGTTATTACTTTAAACACCATCCCAGGCCCCTGTCGCTTCAACGAGCATTTTTCATGTTTTTGTTGGAAAAGGACCCTTAGGTGGTGGACTATTCGGTCCTAAAATTTTATGGCGCTACGAACACTAGGTAACCTACGGACACTAGATTTAATTATTTATAATTATTTTATAATGTATATTTAACTAGATTTAATTTAATTTTCGACCCCATATAAAAAGAAAACAAAACGGGAAATGGATAAATTTACAATGTACTTTTGTTAGAAATGTTCCAAGGATTCTAAAACTGTCTTTTGTTTTGTTCTAGCATGAAAACTCAATTAGGAAATACGTTTTGAAATATCAATACAAATGAACTAAGAAACCAATACGTCCAATTTTTTTCAAAAACTAAGGCCTGAATCAAAAAAACGAATATAAGAAATTGTGTTTCTCTTCAAAATTTACATATAATAGTCAAATTTCATAAGAATCAGACTGAAAATAAAAAAATTCATAACTTTTATAAAATAAAATCAATTAATTTTATTTTCTTAATTTATAAAAATTACAATTCACAGTGTGAATATGAAGTTATGCATGGAGATTATCGAAATAAAAATGAAAACAACATTCAAAAACATAAATTGTCCATTACATTACACTTCAACAAAAAATTTCGCTTATGGCTATTACCCAACACCTCTAACTTTCAACATTCAAAACGTATCAACCCATTGAGTTTTGATGCTAGAACAAAACCAAAGACAGTTTTAGAATCCTTGAAACATTTCTAACAAAAGGATATTGACTTTCTTCCAAATTTGAGAAAAAAAAGTTATATAGCTCTAAACCCAAAAATAATTTTCTTTAATGTAATGATACAATATCGCTCATCTCAAAAAAAATTCAAAATGTTAAAATTTTACATTATACTTTTGTTAGAAATGCTTAAAGGATTCTAAAATTGTCTTTGGTTTTGTTCTAGCATCAAAACTCAATGAGTTGATACGTCTTGAAATATGCATAAAAATGTACCAAAAAACTAATTTTTAGTAAAAAAATAAAGCGTAAATCGAAGAAGTGACCTGAGTAAAAAAAATTTACTTTCAAAAAATACATATATTGGCCAATTTTCCAACGAATCAGACAAAAAAGTTCAAAAACCCGGATGGTGTCCTTAAAATCGCCGAATCGAACAGGGACATTGCACTTCTCTGCATGAGAGCGGACTGAAGAATGGGAAGGTGTGGAAAGTATCTAACTGGTTGGTTCTAAGCTCCTGGCGGACGTATAGAACCCGATACCGAGGGCTCGAGTAGTCGAGTCATGTATTCAGACGCGCACTAAGCGCAGCTATATTTATAAATGAAAGAGGAAAGCATGTCTGTGGGAGTTTCATCTTTACAATTGAAAAAAAGATTATTTCGTACGTAGGCCTATCAATCGATACTATTTCGAAATCAACATGCTGAAAATATTTCTAAAACAGAACAAGTTCCTTTCAGAGTTTCTCTGATTGCTGACCAAAGAATGGAAACGAGGAAAAATTTTTAGGATCAATATGTAGTGTTACATCGAGAATTTTTTCAAAAGTTTTTTGATAGAGTCTACTAGTTGTGATGGAATGCCATTGTTGCTAAAAAAAACCTTCAAAAAATTCAAATTCCTTACGGATGAATAGTGAATAATGAGCACTCTCGATAAGCCCTTTAAACGTTTTGAAAATATTCATTTTCATTGAGAATGTTCAATAAATGGAAAAATTGTTCACTAACCCGGTAAATGTTTGCTCACGCAAAATAGAACTTCGAACCCACGATCTTTACCGAAACCCACCGTCCAAAACGAAAGACAATTATTCTTTTCGGTCTCTTAACTCACTCTAACATTGAGAGAGTTTAAAACCAAAATAGTTCGTCATCTTGCGTCTGAACAATAATTGTAAGCTGCAGGACATACTTAATACGTAGGTACGAATTTCTTTTGCTCTTTATCCAATACTTCAATTCATTGTATAACAGTTTTGTAGTATGAGTATAAATTGCATGCCAATAGTTGCAAACATGCATGCGTATTACCATACTCATGTGTGTGTGTATCAAATAAGGATCCTTACTTTCAGATATTTTAAAAATACAATCATGGGATTTTTGAGTCATTTTCTAGATATAAACTATTTTTCTTTTCTTTCTTTCTTTCTTTTCATCTAATACAAAAACTTTCTTACGGTTGGTTTGTTTCTTTTACGTGTCTTTGCTTTTCTTGTTTCATAATTGGTTTTTATGATTTATATTTGACTAGTTTTTCTCAATCATTTTCAGGTTGATAATGACCCAGGAGGTCGAAACGTTCAAAATATTTTAATTCATTGACTTTCTTTAATATAATAATGGAATCATTGAAGACATCTTTCTATGTACTTCTATTTATATTTCGGATTTGCAAAAAGCAACCAATTTATTTCTATTGGAAACCAATAGTTTCAAATCGGTGTATTTTCGGGAAGTAATTATGAAATATGTATGTTTAATAGGTAGGAGTAGTAAAAAACATAAAATATAACACCAAACAAACTTAACTTGAGTTAAATAGATATAACATGCAGAGTGTTATACACCCACACTCGAAAATACACCGAAACATGTTGGTGCAGTATTGATTTGTCCTACAATCTTGAAAAATCTAAAATATGAACTTCTAAGTTTCATCAGCACGGGAAGGAAATGTGCTCACTTGGAGAGGGAAAATAATCGAATACAAGCTTTAAATGATATAAAACATTTTTTTTCAACTGGTAACAAAGTTAAGAGTACTGCACAACTATTAATTAAAATTAACTTCAGAAGCTTACAGGTTCAAAACAATCAACAAACCGTCTACTACAGTTTCCTTTCATCAGCCGTCGTAGGATGCGTCCTAAAACATCAACAGCCATGAGAATTTACTAAGGGTCCTAGATTTTCCCAAAATACTTCGATGAGTGTAACAGATTTTGAATAAAGAATATTACTTTACTGTTAGAGCAACTTTTGTTGAGTGTCTTACCTTACCTTTACTTGCACCTGTGTTTCCAAATACAAATATCCATAATCATTTCCCGAAGCGAAACAAAAAAACAAAAATATTAATCATACATCGGCTCCGAGTTTAATTAGCTTTTTTCGGTTAATATCTTATCGATCTTTGAACCTACGAGTTTATTAACAAAGTTATGGACACATTTGTAAAAAGTAATAGCTTTGTCTTCACCACTTTATGTACATGGAAACTGAGGAAATTCAAGAACAGCGTGCTGATAGATGAACGAGTACTGTACATTGATCTGTATTTTGATACTGATTCGTCACAGTTGCCCATTTTTTATTCATTTATTAATTCACTTAGTTACACGTCTAAAAAATTAAAAAAATAACTTCATACGTACTGTAGTGCTATGAAATAGTAAATAGTTCATTACCTTTTTTTGATGTGGTCATGCGTAGATACGAGTAAACGATACGTGTAATTCTTAGCAGCACCTGTAGCCTTGGTTCCGGCTCGAGATTGGTCATCAGTTTTGTACGCGATAAATCCGTAGCGGTCGAAGTGTTTCATTTTCTTGCTCAAGTTCAAACCATACTTCAGAATGAGGTCCTTGTCATCGCAGGGCCCACAGGCGAAGTGAATAGCTCCGTTTTCTGCATCGTTCGCCCGGGCACACTCGGCAGCAGTCGAGGTCTTGATGGACACTATCCCCAGCAGCTCTCCAGCTCGGTAGAGAGTGACTGCTTTTCTCCACATTTCATCCATGTAATCATTGCCATAAAACAACATCCACTTCCCTCGGAGAGATGCATCAAATTCACATTTCTCCGCTATAGTTTCATCGAGCACTTCAATACTTTCATCATCAAACTCAGACATCGGATTCTTCAAATCTAAATGTTCAGCCATAGTCACTATCTTTATCTGAAAAAATCATTCATATAGTGAATTAAAACGTACATATTTTTACCACACGTCTTCCACGTTTGTCTTATTTATTGTAAGAAAAAATGATTGGCGAGGAAATTCGAACCCACTAACCCATTCAGGTCGGCGGACACGGTTTAGTTCCAAGGCCCAGTTCGAGGCCCATCCTCGAGTGAGAGCTGTCTTCACCTTGAAAATCTACACAACACACTGTTCGATATTCATTGCTTCGCCTTTGTACTGAATGCTGCCTAAAATAATATTTCAGACAAGCTAGAAAAATAATTTCACCCTATAGCCAACACGGGAGCGATTTAGTGTTCATCGGTGAAAACCTCTCATGGAGAGCTATCTGCAGACATCTTTGTTTGCATAGATAGTGACGAAAGATTAAAGTATTGTATAGTGTCAGCTTCCTTACATTCGTCACAAACTTATTACAATTTCATCTACATACAATCGTGCGTCGAGTATTGTAAAAGCTATCCTCCCAGAATGAATCTATAAAAACGTCTGCACGGTGCGTTCATTGATAACAAACCTTCGTGGTTGCTACCGATCGTCAATCAAGATATCGTTCAATCTCGTTCCTTATAACAATGGTATTAAAAATTACCACGAATAAGGGGATTTTATTTTGAAAATTTAATTTAGTGCTCCAGTGTCTAAACGTCGCGGACAATCGTATGTAAAGCTCATTTTCGGCTGCAGGGATCTTTAAGGTGACGCCCGACCAAGTTCAACAACTCTAGTCGCTGCAATCGCCCTGAAATTAAGTCATAGCTGTTTTCTTTGATTATAAAAACGGAGCAACGTTGTCAAACTTTACATTATAAACAGTGTTGCGGAATCGGAGGAATAAATTGGCGACTCCGATTGCAGCTTTTTAGAATTTTGCGATTCCACCTATTTACGATTTTTAAGATATTTCATTTCGTAATGGTTGCAAGTGTTACAATCTGTATACATATTTTTTATATTCTTCATTGACACATGACATTTATATTTGTTACGAAATGTTAAAAATCGAAGTTTATTATATAATCAACCTTGATAGAAATACAGGGTGTTGCAAAATTGTTGGTACTAACTTCGGCTACAAATAGAAAGTTCATTGGGAGCGCTATCAATGACTTTAAAATCTTCCTCACGAACTACTATATTTCACTGTTCAGCATGGTTGCGTACGGCTGAATGAGGAGGATGTGTTAGTAAGTTCCCTGTACGGTGGCTCCTTCCGCGGTGTTCTGCTATTCTTGTGTAAATACTGCGTGACGTCATCCCGACGTGCGCGGATGTGCACTGCACACAACTATATTTATAAATGACACAAGAACGCATTAGACCAGGGATGGATTCCTTGTGCCGAAAAAAAAAACTTATTTTTGCCTTATTAATCAAAATTACACGCAGGTTGATACCAGGAAAATACCTATCAAAAAGAGACTTTAATTCACGGGCCAGTTTCTCAGAAGGGGAACCAAAATAGGGTAGAGTGCAGTAATGAAAACTATCGGATCTGACATCTATGTTCGACTTAGAATATTTTCCAGATAAAAACTTTTTAATTTGGGAGTTTACGATTCCTGTAGGAAAACCATTATTATAGAAGAAATCTCGTAAAAAAACAAATTCTGCATGTATATCATTGAATGATGAACATATATTATAAGCCCTATTTAACAGAGTCTTTATTCCGTTTACCTTGAAAATTTTATGACAGAAACTAAACAAACTAGTACCCAAACCAGTAAATGTTGGCTTACGATAAACAGATGTTACAAAAGTTGCACCATTCTTTGAGATCAGACAATCAAGAAACGTCAATTTGTTACAGATTTCCATTTCCATTGTAAATTTAATGGATGGGTGTTTCCCATTCAGATAATTCAGGAAAGATTCGGCATGTGAAGAGCTCTTAAAAAGTAAAAATGTGTCATCGACATACAGGCTGTAAAAAACAGGCTTGAAAACTGCAGGACAATCGTCACATCCGCGTACGTCGGGATGACGTCACGCAGTATTTACACAAGAATAGCAGGACACCGCGGTAGGAGCCACCGTACCGGGAACTTACTTGCACATCCTCCTCATTCAGCCGTACGCAACCATGCTGAACAGTGAAATATAGTAGTTCGTGAGGAAGATTTTTAAGTCATTGATAGCGCTCCCAATGAGTTTGACTTACGAATTTTAGAATCCCTTCATATTTTTAAAGGAAAACCTTCCCTAAATAGAAAGTTATGATACAAGCACTATTTCATCAATAAACGAAGGAAATTCAAATGAAACCTTTTGAAGATAGAACTACGAAGACAACCATGTTTTGTGTGATTAATATTAGGGTCTGACATGGAAAGCCTAAAAACGTTGGAGTATGTACACGTAAGAGAGGCCACAAGTTATTTTTATCTTAACGCGCCAACCAACTATGTAAATGTATACCACGTAATTACAGTAGCAATCTGAACAAAAACATGATTAAATTACATTAGTTTTTACTTTTACTCAGTCATAGAATTAGAGCGTGTAGCGGTAGCGTCTGCTACATTTCAAAGTAGCCCTGCCCAGCTCTGTAATCCCGAAGTAATAGTCTTATCCTGAGTGAATCTTACACTATTGTGATGAAATAAAAATCATATCTCTGCCGATACGAATGTACGTAATGGTGCTTGGGGGTATTATTTCTCGTTTAAATTCTTGTATGTTCGTCAAGGAGCTAACGTTGGGTCCAAAAAAGTACGGCTTTATCAACCGTTGCGAGAGCAATAATTAAAAAAATTAATTTTACTCAGTCATTTGGCACAACAGGTGCCACTGAACATCTAATATGTTTCAAAGCCTAGTTCTATGAAAAATCAACGATAGATTGAAACTAACTTTCGCCGCTTCGATGTATCATAAATGGCGAGAAAATATTGGACGGCTATTGTACGTCCCTATTTCTATGAGTATAGGCCTTAGGCCTAGAAACATGGGTATTGGCGCTGTATCAGTACGAAAAACATGACACAAGAATAAAATTTTGCATCTTTTCCAGACTAAATGATTCAATACTAGAGACAGAGCATATACAAGGTTACTAGCACTTGGGTGAACAAACTTCAACATAAGTTTGGGACCGTTAAAATGAACACTTTCTACGCAATGGTCATGTAGTTGAAAATGCCGGAGAAAATTCGTACTATCAGAGTGGCGGGGCAATAAATTGTAGAAGTTTGTAAAACATTTTTACTATGAACACAAGAAATAGAATCACATAATTAATTTACATGACGAAAAGAAACGGAGATTATATTAGGTTGAAAATTAACTGAAAATTTCTCCATCAAATAATGGCCGCCAAGTTTCCTGATACAACGCCTCTAGATTTCTACTTCAGGGGATATTTGAAAAGTTGGCGTACGAAACACCGAATCACTCCGAAGAAGAACTCATCGGTAAATTGTTTAAGCCTCTTCAAGGATTCGAGGAACTACTGGTCATGGCTACTTGTCTTCGACCTGATCATGTCCGGGAATCTTAACATTGCCGTATATGAAAGCCCTCATCGTGATTGACGGACGGTCGTTGTGTTGAATATCTTTCGTAAGTACCTAAACTAATTTAAAATAAGTCTCGTGAAGTCATGACAATTGAGTATGTTATTTTATTTTCCTTTTCATAATAAGAATGCTTTCCTAACTTCTAGATTTAATTTCTCTGCCGTTCTCAACGTAAAAATTTTTCTCTGATACGTAACGGCCGTTACTCAGTTCAAGTCCTAGTACTCTTGAACGAGCATTTTGGACCAAACGGTTGCTTGGTAAAAAGTATATATTTCGCCGATCCCAACCTTATGTTAAAGTATGTTCAGTAAAGTGCCAATCACCCAATATGTTTCACTAATCAATGAATGAATGACTGAATAATTGAATAAATTAAATGAATAAATAAACAAAAATTATAACATTGATCCACTACGTGCAGCATTTTTTGGACCTTAGATTCAGAAGCGTATTTAGAACCGAGGTCTCGTTCTAACACAGTTTCAAAAATTAGTAGGAATTAATTTAATTCACATCAATTATTGGTTTCTTAAACTTCTAGTTTCCACAATATACATTTTTTTCGAGAAGTTATCGAAACAATTCAAAGACATTCTAAAACCAGGCAAAACTTTAGTTCCTTACCACGCTAGAGGTGGAAAAAACAATTAAAAGGAAAACGAATGCAAAGTTTGCAGTGGATCAAAATCCCCATTCAGTTGCACGTTTCACAGCAAATTTCACCTGATCCTACTCCCCTTGGTACTCAAAACAACCTAAATGAAACGTTGCAATTTGAATTTTCTTTAAAATGACACTAATTCAAGTCTACGACATGACTTTTTTTATCATTTTAAGCAATCATTTCATGGATCTAACTTCATGTGTTCGTATCATGTTTCCCTTTTAAAACTTTCAAAATTTCAAGAAATGTTTTATTTTTCCTTATAATTCACATGAAATTATTATATATTTATGAAACTGAACATGGTCAGTGAATATCAGTGAAGAATTCGTCGCTGAGTAAAGGGGAATAGCCTATATTAGCTTCACTTTCAAACACCATTAAATAAATTATGAAATAACTATCACTCTTCATCCTAAAACACCTAGCTATGAATAGAATACTGTAATAACTAAATAAAATCAGAAAAATGTTACATTCTTATCCATTAAGTTGAAAATTTACGCTCAGTTCTTTCCAGTACATGTGACCAGTGATGGCACTGGCTATCTCATTGCTAAGCTCTCAGCTTTAAACACACTTTCATTGCATATATTGCAATGATATTGCATCACACTTTCAGACTTTCATTTATTGAATAGCTGACTCGCAGAGATATAATTAATAAACTATTTTCAAACAAAAGAATAGCCTTTCACTATACAAGCTAATGGCTACGAAACGGTCGCTTATGAGTCGATAGAATGTGATTAGAAACTGACTAACTTTCCTACACCTGACATCTTGAAAATAACACTTTTTCAGATCTCTGAAAAACTGCACTTCACAAACATTCACGATAATATTTAACGTTTGGAAGTTTTCATCATTGCAACATTTTTTTGTGAAAAAGTTTGAAAAGTTAACATGATAGGAGACTCCGCGAGTAGACTTACTGCTGACAACCGCTTGACTTGAACCAAACCTTCAGAGCCTCCGACTCAACGGCATTTGATGCCAGTAGTCGCCAAGTTTAGTGTTTCGCCAGCCTGGCCGATCAGATCTCGATTAGACCTCGTTGCAGGGATAAACAAAGCTAAAAATGTAGACTTATTTAATTAAATGGTTAAAGTGTTTAATAATATTTTTCACCACAGAATAGGTCAAATCTCGCCATCTAGGTCGTATTTCATTAAATCATCTAACAAACGTTAAAAATATCAAGATTTAGATGACGTCTAAGCTCAGATTTAGAGGTAAAACTTCCAAATTGACAACACTAATGTGTATACGATTCTTCTCGAAGTTTGAACGGGCTCAATGTTCGTTCAAACTACATTAAGTCTCCGCTTGATCCTTGTAATTTATCAAGATACTTAAATTATTAGGTACAAACGTCTCTATTTAACACAAAGTTGCACCAGCTTGGTACTGTAATTAATATTCACCATAATTCATTCTCATGAATTCACTTAAGGAAATCATTAATATAGGCATACTTCATTTGATACAGCCCACGATATGATATGAGTTCATGAGAAAAGCGGGTTAAAGACAAGACACACTGAGCTTTTGATAGATGATCCGAAGTCGTAGGTTCGAGATCCCCGGCAAGAATTAACGAATTAGTTGGTGAATTTAAATAAATTCTGCCAAAAACGTTTGGTGAATTTCATTAGAGAGAAGAAAAATTCACCAAATTGATGCTCGTGACGAGAGTACAACACTTTGTGCATTGAAAATTTCTTATGCCAATGTAAGATGTAGTGTAAGATTTCAGGCAAGGAGTGAGGTTTCCGTGGCTAGAGTGTGCAATCCTGTGAGAAAATGAAAATCCCGGGATCCCGGCATTTATTTATATTTTCCATATATGCTATTACAATTTTTTGCCCATGCCCATCGCAGTATTTGACGATTTAGGGAGCGAAAAAACTTTATCTGAGAAGGATTCTCTAATGAATTCTTTCTTCGTAACTGTATTCAGTGACACGCCATCAACTGCTACTAGCTTGGTCACTTGTTCTTCCGGAGTACTTTGATGTACCATTACGAAACTTGTAATTTTTGTTTGTTTAGGTTTAGTGCTTTCACTACTGCTCTCTCTTGCATGAGGACGATTTGTTCCAATACGAATTCTTTATTCTCAGCTAATAGTTCACGCAACAGCGCCTACAGTTTCAGGCTTCACTATGTTGTGTTTACTCTCCAGGTGACGTAACAAACCACCGGTAGACCAGCGTTTGCAAAGTATACTCTTGCTACACTTAATACACTTCGCACTTTCTCCAGTTGCACCTTTAACAAAGTATCGCCACACCAAGGCTTTCGTTTCTACAACATCGGCCGTTGTCATCGTATCTATTATAGTCTATTTTTTATTACTTCCAAAACCAAAAAACAAAATATATTCTGATGAAATATTATGATGAAATAATATTAAAACACTAAAATTCTATCGTGAGTTCTCTAATTTACTAATCATATAAAACAGCAGAATTTAAATTTATTTTCTCCCTAATACCTTGATATAAGTACACTATTTAGAATCCCGGGAATTCCAGGGAAACCGTATAATTTTAAGGTATTCTCTCACTAATATCTTGAATTATGTACACTATTTTGAAACCCGGGAATTGACGGGAAACAACTTGATTCTAAGGTTTTTTCTCATATCATGAAATGTGTATCCTATTTAGAATCCCAGGAATTCTTGGGAAACCGCATGATTTTAGGTTATTTTCTGACTAATATCTTGAAATATGTAATCTATTTAAAATCCCGGGAATTCCCGGGAAAAAAATTCTCGGACCCGGAAATATCAGCCCCAAATCATCAGGGATCCCAGGAGGCAAACCCTACCTGTGGCTCTTCAATCCTCGGTAGATTTTTTCATGAAATTGCATTTCACACCAATACTAATTTCTAAATTATTGCACCCACAAACTCCAAATTAGTTTCAATTTAAACATCGAATCCTGCTCCACGAGAACATCTATAACAAAACTCTTTTCCTTTCCATTTACACCGCTCTGGTGTGGAGTGCATGGTAGAACGGAGACTAATGTTTTAGTGGAAGGCTGGCATGAGATCGCGAAGAAGGATATACTAAGAGAAAAGTGAACTTCACCAGCAGCCTTTATTCGCACCATGTATACACAAACGAAAAGTAGAACGAAAAAAGCCTTACTCGATTACAAGATTCACAAGAAGGAGGCAGGGAATGAAGGCGGAGAACAGCATGTCGAAAAAACAACAAAATCTGAAGCCATATGGAGCTTGAGCTGAATTTTATGAAATATTGCATGGTCGATATACAGATGGTGCTAACACGCGCAAAACGAAATTGAAAAATGTTTAAGACATTTTGAAACAAAAAATTCATGCTAGAACCCTTTCTTTGTCTCCCAAAAAGAACATTCCCAAAAATAAAGTGAAATTCTCAAATGAAACAACAAGAAAGCATTACATAATACCTGACCTCATAATTCTCTCTTGACAACCCAAGTAAAGGCATTAAGAAAATTAAACTTCTGATTCTTGTTCTTGCAGTCAGCAGGGTATCATTGCAGTAGACCTTACCATCGAGTCTCCAGTTTTGAACCAAAAGGGAAGAAAAACTTCTAACATCAAGTCTGAATCCTCAACGGAAAATCAACACGAAAGAAATAGAGAGAACTTCATCTGTGTCAAGACTTCTGAATCCGAAGACATTAGTTCATCAAGCAGGAATTTCTGTCTTTAATATTTTAATCTGAAAGCTGATAACAAAGAACATACCACTCAAGCAACGAGTTGGCTTTCCAGAGACGTGTTAGTGACGCAGACTCACGCAGTACGGTAAAGTTCTTAGTATGGTTATGAAAACATTTTTGTGTATTGTTCCATACTCATTTCACTACGTGAATCATTTCGGTGCAGAAGTAACTCCTTTTTTACAGATATATCAAATTTTACCAATTCTAGATGACACTTCACAGACGATTGCGTTAAAATTGGTTGGTTGTCTGTTGGAAAACCATTTTACTAGGCTTTTCAGTTGAGGATTTTTCTTCCCGACAGTAATCAATTGATTTTAGTTGAAGTATGATATGGTTGATCTAAATTTAATTTACTCATTACTGAATCTGAAGCAATTAACAAAGTTGATATGTTTTCTGTTATATAACAATGAACTGAAAATAAATTATATAGATTGAAACTTTAGTAACCTTGCTTAAATGTATTTAAAATGTTTTAGATATTAGGAAAATGTTCCTCCGGATGTGGACATAAGACTTAACCCACAGTGCATTCGAAGATTAGAAATAAGCCCAGAAACCATCTAATCAACTTTAACACCTGTTTGTGTAACTTATTACCTGCTTTAGAGAAGAATGAGTGAATTTTATCCGAATAATCTACAGTATTACTTTCCTGGTAGATCAGCCCCAAGTCTCCTGGAAAATCCTAATAGAAATTATTGGAAAAGATGGCCCCGACTAATGTTCTTGGTATACTTATGAATATCAGAACCAGGTGTTTGCGAAGATATCTTGTTTCTTCAAGTACGATATTCACAAAAAGATTTGGTAGCAAAATGCAATGTTTCGATGCTCCTTTCTTGCGATATTTGGTAAATATCACTGAAGAATAGGCGCAATATCTCTGCCGGCATGTAGTATTTTATTGTTTGATCGATGGAGATTTTGCACGCACAGCTTTGATTTCTGCCGATAGCCACCACTATTAAATGCACAGGTGCTCGGTTTACTGCCTTCCTTAGCCGTTGATCGGTACTGAATCAATGAAAAAATCATAGACAATTCGGGTGCTATCCATGGTGGACATTCATTAATTGAGCCGTTGAAGCTCTGATATCTGCGGGCTCCACCTAGTTCGATACTTGACCTCCGCCTAGAAGTTCAATACAGATTGATAGTGTTGTCAGCCATTTCTGATTAGGCACTTATTTCGTGAAAAAACATTCTCCACTCATCTGAGTACCTCCTTGATATGAGTGATACCAGACAATATTCACAATAGCACGTTGCCCTATCATATCACTGTACGCACACAGAAAATTACAGATGAGGAAGTTTCATGCAAATGATGGCTCTTCCGCTGTTCTCTTATACTGTCATTATTAATATAATTTATATTTCAATCATTTTGCTGTAGCATGTTCACTAACTAACCCACTCCGTTTATCAGCCAATGAAGAATCACTCTGTAATAGCTGAAGAAAGTCTTTAACCAATAACTTATAAGAGAAATAACTATTTTATGTACGGGCAAGAAATTTTAATGTTATTTGAAATGTTACTGGCAGGAAAATTTAAATTTTTGCCTCTGCCTTAGCTTAAAATAAATGCCTTTGCGATTCTGCAAATCAAGGACGAGAGGCGGTCCATGAATCGTGAACTTCACAGCTGACAAGTTTTTCGGGCGCATGCGTCTGCTTCATGCAGCGCGATTCTCAGGATATTTACAACCTTCAATTAATTGAATACTCAATTACTGTCTCACGAGCAAAGAACCCAATGAATATGAAGTTCCTCAAAGGTTGATAAGACCAACGTTTACCGGCAGGAAAATGCCCCGGTAAATTGTACATTCACTGCGCCCCTGGCCAACGTCTTGAACAACGACAGTCTATAGCAGCACGCGACGGAAGGATCACATTTCTTGCTCAAGCTCGTCAAAATATTCATATTACCAATGAGTCAGTGGACAGCTAAAAAAATAATAATGTGCTAAGGAATGGGTTTGGTTTATTTGATATTGTTCCGATACCATTTTCTTCAGTGTTTCTTGAATTTTTCTGTCAACAATTTTTCACTTAAGACAGTTTGGCCAAGACTGATCACACTGAAAACGAGAACCCACAGGTTAAAATCCTTTACTTACTCTTTTCTATGAGGTATTGAAAACTTCGCATCAAATCTGCCAATAATATTCAAATCATCCCAATTTGAGATTATATGTATGAATGACTACATCGTCACATCAAAGCTTCGAATAAGTAAAAAAAAATTACGTGTTTTCGTTTGAATATTCTAAATAGTTTTCAGCTCTCAGGACAGTATTTGGTCAAAACCAGGAGTAAAAAGCGCACGATCGCATAACTTTGCCAACTATAAAATTTCAGGAGCTGCGCATAAATTGCTATAAGCACGGCTCATCTGTGGGCGAATTTAATAAGAACTCACGAGCATAACGTATTGTGGATGATCAGTATATAAAATATAACACCACGAAACCCATTGCTCCAAAACGACGATTTGCTGTGCCTGCTAATAATAAAGTTGATTTGTTTTTGCACCAATTTCCTAGCTAAGTCTTTAAATCTTCCAGGAAATAGTATAATTCAATTATATTTTTTTTCATAAACTTAATTGCTTAATACAAAGATCGCGATACTGAGGGTCATAGAAACTTACCGAAACGCTCTCGAAATAAAAAAAGTTGGCCCTCATGAATCTCAAGTGCGTATTCATGACGGTACGAAATGTAAGTAAAACATCTCATGATGAATAAATGCTAAGGTGAAGTTACAAATACTTAGTTAAATGTCAGAAATGAAGCCTCAAATTCACGTAGGGGCAGTCACGTTGACCTGCCACAAGATCACCGCAGCCGTCCTCTACCTACTGATATGTGTTCAGGCGTGGTCCAGTATCCCATTAGACCGTAAATGGTCAATTTTCGAGGCCAACATGACCGAAGTGTACGGCGGAAATTTTACAGAAGTTTCGACTCCAGACATCACGATTTGCGCTTTGATCGCTTCAAGGAATCCTCCTGCCAACCTCGCGTGCCACAAGTCCTCGAGCTGCGTCATTGCCTACGTAAACCTGCCACGCGTTGAGGGACGACAAACTGATGGCTTCACGTGCTGGTACTCTCAGAGTAAGCGATGGATAAATTTCTTGAACCTTGCTGCTATCAAAGTTCGCTCATTACGAAAATATTGCAGTAGAGTTGTCCGATGCAACCAGAAATAACTCGAAAAAAAATTTCATCATAAACATTTAACAATAAAATTCATCGAAAAAGTATACTAATCGTACAACGCAATTTGGTACAAAAGTATTTCTTTAAGTGAATGTTAATTATTTCCGTGATGGATTTCCATAAAATGATATATGGTATAAATAAGGATCTGAAAATTACTGCACAGGAGAGTAAGGTAAATCGAATTGGGAGTTCAAATAATAAGCAGCACAATTAAAAAATATCAAACAACACTACAAAAATTTGTGGCAGCCAAGTCGTGAGGTATATGCAGTAGACGAAAAGTCCTACAAATTATGTTTCTTGAACTATTCGTCCAAAAACTTGAGCAGACTTTGAGAACCTAGTTCTAGAAAAAAACCTATGCTCGAGTCAATTTTCAAAAGTTTTCCAATTTTTCATAAGTATTTTAACATCATTCTCCAATTTATTCGTACGATATACTGCACAGAACTAGGCAATTAATGACTAAGACTGCCTGTTCGGAAACTTGAAAAACTTTCAATCACACTTAAAAATTCTACATTTTCAGTTTGCATCTTCAAAGGAGCGTTGGTAAAGGAAAATGAAAACGTCACAACCCTTGACTCACTCTGCCCAGTCAACTATACTTTCACGTGCTCCAAGGAAGGGATGATCGAACAAGGTGCGATGAGCGTAAAATTACAATTTTCATTCTTGTTTACACCGAAAAAACGAAATTGTAGTTACAATTTCAATTCATTCCGTGGATGCAAAGTCTGAATTATTGTACTGAATTATGATTTAGAAAAAGAAATAGCTCGAAGTTTGAATGTATTTCGTTTCCTATACCGTTCTAAGATTTTTAAGCTTCCAAAAACCCTCCTTTAATGACAGGACGCCGCACCACGTGCTCAGCCCCTTTCACGCAGCATTCCTTTGGCTGCATGTTCCTCGTCAGCAACATCACATTCACCTACTGTAAGGCACTCAAGTACTGCAAAGACCTGGGGGCGAACCTTGCTTCTCCTGAGACTCCTGCTGATTGCGCTAACATGACTGCCTACTACAATGCCCAAACTGGTAAAACTGCACATATTGCTTGCCAGTATGCACATGAGCGAATTATTTTAACATTCGCCAAACAATTTTCTGCTTAAACACGTTTCTGGAAGAAAATTTTTATGAAAATTATTAAGCGACGGTAACAGTGCATCACACTAATGTTGTCCCTAGAAATCGAATAAATTTTCGTTGCACTATCTAATGTCACGAATAGCACCCTTGAAGTTAAAAGCAACATTTTTTCTCCACTAAATAGAGTTTTTTATAAAGTGAGTTTAACCAGGATTTTTTCTATTAGAAAAATAATCTTTCAGGGGTGCGAAAACGGTCCTTATTTATTGATGGCTGCTTGAATACATACTCTAATGAAGTAAAATTGTACAACGTGCATCTGATGCGAGATTTCATAAAAAAGATGTACTAGGGATGTCAGTTCAGAGTTGTTTTCATCGAAATTAGCAAAGTTGATCTCGTTTTCCTCACCTGAAAAGTATTTTTCCCAACTTCGCATTTTTCGGCACAAAAACCTCTAATGATTTCATGGTAATGGGATTACCATCACCTGAACGGGAAATAAAATAGCAACAATGACTCATCATGATACCCCACCATCATGGCGGTGAAAATTAAACTGACGAAAATTAGCTTCCAAGTTTCATGCACGACTTAGTTTCTATCATAATTAATTTCTTAAATTTTCTGGAATGGAGTGAAAAATATATTTGTGATGCAAAAGTCATGTTCCATGTTCATGTTAATCGTTGTCATGTTTATTTGGATGCTGCAATGAAAAAGAATAGGTAGGTCCGCTTCAACTCAAGGGAAAATATTCTATCGACTTCTAGATGTTGAAAAATTCTGTTGTTACGTCTTAATTCAAAATGGGTTAGTTATTTCTCTACTTAGAAGGCGTTATCTGTAATTAAGAACTTGAGTTAGTTACGCTCGTCAGAGAAAACTTTCACAGGGTAAAAATACGCTTTCCAACAAATTTTTGCTCGCAATGTTTTGTATTTACTAACCTCAGAGCATTTTCTTGCTGCTTGCATGGCAGCCAGATGAAATATATTTGTTATCATCTTTCACGTTCTTCTTTCTGTGTTGTGCGTTTCACGCTTTACTTCTATGAAATTTCACGAGAGTTGCAGGTACACGTTAAACTTCGAAAACTCATCCACCGGAGAACGAATTTCTTATTCGCTGAATTTCAATTTTTTCACCAGCGTCCCTCAAAGTTAAAATGTATTAGTTATGGTTGGAAGTTCCGAAGATAAATTTAAAAAAGTAGCTAATGTCCAGGGTTCTTTTCAATTCTAAAAATACGTAATAATTACCCCTTTTATGTTTTTGGAGTTTACTGACAGTTCCCCTTTTAAGTTTTCGGAATTTGTTGTAATAAAGGAGTGAACTTGAGAGGTGTTATACGATTAAAATTCGTTGTTAATTTGTTTACATCTTAGTTCAGGGTGCACAAGTATACTACGTGGGGCTGATCCGAGTAGACGGTGTCTGGCGCTGGCCAGCCAATCTGCGAGAACCTGGACCACGCGGGACCGGCGACTGGGGGGCAGGTCAGCCAGACGCAGGAGAGGCGTTTAAAATAACTGTATTCTTGAAAACAAATGCATTTGGAATAGCTGATGAGTCCATGACCTACGCGGCCGGTGCAATCTGCCACGTTTGGGGTCTCAAATGAATTACTTCGTACGGTATGGATCTCAATCGACTTGTGCATCATTGGCTTGGCGCAGATTTTGAAATTTAGGGCACTTTCTCGAGCGGATTTACACAATTTATCCTGTGGATAATTCAGTAGGAGCAGCTTCATCATACGTGACCCAAAATGTTACATACATGTCATCGTTGTTTGCGTCAGTAACACTTGAACAAAGGTATGGCCTTCGAGTACTGTCCGTCAGCTGCCTGCATGGCTGTCTCTCCTCCCATGGGTACAACTGATCAATCAACTGAGCAACTAATAAATTTTGTAACCTCTAAAATTTTTGCACAACGATCCATGCATTATTAAAACACTATCAAGAAACACGGTAAAGTTGAAAGTTTTTGAGCAAACACACTGATGTTTCATTGAGTTATCCAAACTTTGAAACTATTTCAAGACAGTTTAAGTTTCCAACCTCATTCGTGCGAAGAAAATGCTGTTGAAACCTTCAGGACAAATGAGACAAGTTCAATATAATGCTATAGCAAGGCTTATTTTACAGCGTGTCGCCATGCTCTGAAAAGAATAATTTCGAAACTAATTTTTCGACTCGGAAAAACCTGGAGAATTTGGCTAAGTCTTTACTGATCTTCATAGAGTATTCTTCGAAGGGGTTGTGACGATCTCATTCGTTTCAAGTTATTGTTTACAGAGCAGTATAATTGATGTATGTATCTGCTTCGCACTTTATACTCTTTATAATCGCACTTTATACTCTTTTATTTTATTTTATATATGTTTTTTTTCTTATATTTCATTTTCAATAAGTAAATATATATTAACATGTGTGTGTGTACGTGTGTAGGTATATATGTATCTTCATAAATAGATATACATGTTTCTATTTCATTTCTTTACGCAAAAACCATCCGGTTAATAAATTTTATTGTACTAGCGAAATGATTAAAAAATAGATCTATCACTTCCCCAAAGGGCGTTTCTGTGAATCGGATTAATGACAAATATAATTAATGAAATAAAGTGCAATTTGAGCATATGAATCGTGGTAAAGTTATCTTTCTGTCTGTATGTTGTACAAGGTATGAATTTTGATGTTTAGTATATGTTTGTTCACCCATTTCTGCCAATATTTTGTAGCTATTTGTCAATCATGAGTGGTAACCGGCTTACACTGTATCTCCATTTTATCCCATGTACCCATGTCCGCATGATGTTGTGGTGAATATCCTGAAGATTTGAAATATGTTTTTGATAGTGATAGGGCTTTGCATATTTTTGGGGCATATTTTTATTTCTCATTCAACTACCCTTGACAGAGATAGACTATTGGCACGCCACGTGTGGTTTGTCTATTAGTACGCCTCGTATTTTTTGTCTATTAATATGCTCGTACGGTCTATCTATTTGTTCACCTTTGATAACTTGTCTATTAGTACACCTCGTATAGTTTGCCGATTATTATGTCTCGTATGGCTTATCTATTTGGACACCTCGGATGGTTTGTCAATTAGTACTCCTAGTATAGAACTTTTGTTAGACTATTAGCACACCACGAATGGTTTGTCTATTAGTACGCTTCGTATATTTTGTCGATTAATGTGTCTCGTAGGGCTTTTCTATTTGTACACCTTTGATGGTTTGTCAATTAGTACTCCTCGTATGGAACATTTGTTTTAGGATGTCCTATATAAAGAAACTTTTAAAAGCCAATATGTTGGCATGTATCTCATGTGGCAACTTGGAAATAAACATTTTTTTTTCTTGGTCATTGAATTACGACGTATAAATTTAAAATTTCACAATTAGAAACCGAAGCACACAATGTGGCTTATGGTGGAGATGTTACACAATTGCACTATGAAAAATGCTTTTGGGATAAAAATGGCTGGACTCATAAACTGTAGACTTTTTTAGGCCTAGCTATGTAAAAATATTAAATAGGGACATAAATGCTTCACTCATGAAAGAAATCGGCTAAGAAATGTCATATGGTACAGTTCTCCCATCAATCATTAGAAATTAATTTTCACTAGTACTCTGAATTTATACTGGAAATTAAAGTTGCACATTAGGAGTGCATCAATCTAACTTCCACTAAGCTCAATCACAATGTTTCTTTCGCCTAGCTTCTCATGGCTACTTTTTGGCGAGCGATCTTAGAGGTGTTATGCACCATTTGTGATCTCTTTGACGTTTAATTTGCATTGATTTGACTTTGAAGTTTGAATTTGTAAGTTATATGTACGGACTCGGAAAGGAAATTTCCCTCAGATGATGTTGGTCTCAAGATATGGGTTTCGTAAACGGTAGTCGCCAACAACCTATAGAAGTGTTATTTGAAGCCATTTTGGATCAATCTCGGGACTTTAGAAGGCAAGCCACCTAATTTTAAACTCATTTGGATTCCACTGAAAAATTCCACATCTGAAAGCGGTTTAAAATTCGTTTACATCAAAGAAGCTGCTAGGAAAGTGCCTTTCATGAAAAAATTAGGTGAAAATATGGTAGTATTTATGGAATAATTCATCACACGAGTATTTCTGAAAAGAGGGGATAAATTTTAAAATATTTTTCATCATTCATTTAGCAGACACATTAAGCAGCGGAATAAAAAAGGCTGCTATTAATTGCTGTTCGAATGATCATAAAGTTTACAGCCTGTAAAAAAGCACTGGGAAAGAGCGGCGGAATTTTAAACGAAACGAGACTATGCACATCTCAAAAAATCTCTAGCACTTCCTGACTCGATTTTGATGCAAGACAAAGCTTAATAGTAAATTTTGATATACAATGAAAGTAGGGCCCATGTGCTTAAATATGTTTGATTGGATGTTAAAGCGACAGTGCGTTTCAATGACAATATGATAATTATAAAAGCACTTTATTTTCAGCTTCAGTAAATTGGAATACAAAAATAGTGTCACTAAGACTTGAGTAGATATGAAGAACTGAATAAATTTTAGCCATTAGTTAGACAGATCATTTCAATTTCATACATGCACGACGGAGCTTTTCGTTTACAGGTAAAGTCGGGTGAACTACTGTGACTGAATAGTACAGTATATGTTGACCTCTACGTATAAACCTGTTATCGTATAATGTAAGAAAATACGAGATTGTATAGAAGCAGCGCCATCGTGATCGGGACAAAAATGGGACGTGACTGAGATTCTGGCTTTGCTGTAGCGCGTTAGGTATCGAGCTCATGCCATCTATGGGTAATTATTTCCTCCGTGTTTTTAATATTCCTGATAAAGGGCTCACTCGAACCTGACATGGTGTTGCAACTCTGTCTTACGCTAAAAAGAAAAATGCTTCGCTGTTATTGATGAACTAGTTTCTCAGCATCAATAATTCACTACTAAGCTACAGTTAACATTTCAAGAGTTTCTCAGTATATAGTCGAAATGCAAAGAATTTAATCTGCAATTTTCTACTTTTAGCAATATGTTAGTATTCATTGAAGACTATTGTTTTGAGTTACAATGCACTCTAACCAGAATACTTACGATAATTCTTTCAAGCAGGAAATCACTGTAATCGCATTAAAAAGTGAAAGCAAGAAATCGTCTGAAAAGTTAATCCGTGAGGGTGTGAAAACCATTTTTAAATTTTGAAAAGACACATTTTTCCTATGATGCGTTGAGTATTTTGAAGAAGCCCTGAAGAATCAATACTGGTGCTTTCCAGGTTGTAGTAACTATCTGGTGTTTCCCTTTAAAGGGAATTAGGTTAAACATTATTGTACTCCTAAGACTAACCTTGATGGTAGGATGCCCTAGAAGTCACTGAACTTATTCGGGCCCACAGGTAGCTATACTCAAATTTGACCATTGTACTAGACTTAAGAAACATTTTATCTCTGTATCACCTGTGGTAAACTGTCTTCTAGCGTCCTCATTGAGGTCGTTTGTGTCTGGGGTATTACGAACAGCCCGTATGAACTTTGTGATCTGAACCTCTGAAAAATGTGGTGTGGGGAAACTGTGGTGAATACAGGAGCCCACGAATAATGGGTTTAGATGCTTTCTGCTATTGTTTCATACCGGACATAATGAATTAAAGGCATAGGAGGGATAAAAGCTTCCGAAATAAGTATCGAAATCGAACTTTCGCACCAAATTAGAGATTTATTGTATATGTCGTTTCTATAGATAGATTATGGAGGCAGTACCAGCTTACGTAAGTAAAAAATAATATTAATATTCAAAATTGGTGGAAACATTCAAAATGGACAACCTGTATATAAAACGTGGAAAAAGAGAAGACTCTAGTGAACATCGACACAGCAGAGATCGTAATAAATATGTAATAAATTGGTGAACGTAATGAATGTGGAGAGGGGGTACCCATGAAGTCTGTGATAAATGAGTTGAATCTGGAATGTTTGATGAGCATGTTGAACGTTGACGATATGGTGAACGAGGAGAATCTCATGAAAGCACTAAACGCTCTAAATGTGGCTATGTTCCGTCCCTTTTCAGTATACAGGTCGAAACTAAACGCGAATGAGGTTCGGGAGTGACGATGCAGTAACGTAGTTATCCTTTATTGATACTTCAGAATTGACACAGGCTTAGTAATTGGCAAGGAATCTATTAGGTCGGATGATAGGTGCTAATGCGAAATGATGTTGCTTCTGTAACGCATCTGTGATCTGTACAGGTGCTTCCTCGACGGTTGCGCTTCCGCTAATGACAGAGACGTCTCTTTTAATGTGCTACCTCTACGGCAGGCTACCGCTAGTGAACGGCGATGTCTCTTGCTGATTCTATTTATATACTCGGCGGGCGCACATAATGCTCCCCCTACCTTTTAAAAATTTTTTATTACAATAAAAATTTTTAAAACGTTATTCAATTAACTCTGATTTTCCTTTGACTATCAATTAATCTTACAATCCGTCAAAATAATTCGAACAGATCAGAACGTATGACACAAAATGCTTCCGATGTTCACTATTGGATACACCACACAATTTTATTAACTTATCGAAACAAAAATCAAAACACATACGTAATAAATCACCTCTATAAGGTACACTATTTTTGAACAAACTGGACACATACCGTCAAGTCGAGAAACACAATTTTTTATGCAAATGAAAAATTTAGAAGGAAAAAACCATCATAAATCTATATTATATAAAGATATATATATAAGAGTATAAATTTATATACGCAAGACAATACATTGCATTACTACAAATGGCAAGGTAAAAGTTGATTGCTTCTCCTCAGGGTTCAAATCATTCTACGATTCAAATTAACTCATTTCAATTCAGCCAAATTAAATATTGAAAGTAAATTAAATAGAATAATCAATAAATGAACTAATTCAATTCAACCAATCTACAAGCGTACAATTTGGTTTTTATTCGCAATACTAATAATTCGTCTCCTTATCTTGAAACAAAACATTTCCATAGGGCGAGTAAAACAACATCAAAGGATATAATTAACGACAACAAGAACACGTAATTTTCAGTATAAAATGAAATATTCTAAGACAATATATTCTAAAAGAAATATTCCGAAAATATTCAGATCCATCGTGTATGTGTACCTCCACACAATTTATATTGTTTGTAGCACTTTCAGATGTAGAAAACTTATTTCTTCACTGGATGTTTGCAGGGAATGCAGCGATTGTAATTTTTAAAACAAGTTCGATGTCGTCTCCGGATTCATATACCAAAATACGTGTACGCAACGGGGAATCGAGGTTCAGGAACAATCTGAATTTGCAATAAGCTTCTTGTAATACTTCTTTCGGTACACTGATTCCGAAAACGATCGTTGTTTCCTGCGGCTGCCAGAGTTGATTGTTATTCCCGGTACACATCGGGATTTAAGAGTGTTCAAAATAAGCAGTGAATGAATGCGGAAGTCTAGCGTTGTATTGTTATGTGCCAACTTGAGGTGGAACTGCAAATAGTTGTTCAGGAGTCGCCCAAGGAATCTGAAAGGAACCGAGACAGGAAATTAGCATGGCCACGAGTTTAAAGTAAACAACTGTCGTTACATACTAAGGCAACGCTTCCTTCTCATTAAGACACATTCATTCCAACTACAATGCCTGACATTGTTTTCAAACAAGCTGTGGCAGGTGCGATGCAGTTCTCGCGGTTTTCGCACTCGCACTCTCGTGTTGACATTTCCAAGATTGCACCTAAGTTTATCAACTCTAGCTTACGGCTTGACGAACACAGCTTTTGATGTCGCAATAACAGTATGACAACATCCGAAGCTCAACATCTCGTCACAAGGTGTTTGAGCAAAACAATATTTCCTAACGCAAGACATACATAAAGTCTTAAGAAAGAAACTCATAGAACGCACTTACAAGCTAAAAACTCATAGAACGCACTTACAAGCTAAAAACTCATAGAACGCACTTACAAGCTAAATACCATTTAAATACATATATCGAATGGCAATTTCGGAATATTAGTAATGAACAGTTCCAAACTTGGTTGACAATTTTACCTTCTTAACTTATCTAAAGGCAGTACATGGTTTAAGTTCGTTCGAATAATCTTGTTACCGATCTTAATATCTGCGTAATTTTTACCTAGCTTTTCAATGATACCTGGTCCTAAGAAATTTAGCTGTAGTTTGTGTTTTTTGGCATGATTTTTCACTAGTACACGGTCCGTCACTTTTAAATTTTTATCGCGACGTTTCACGTTTCTATAGGTAGTTCTTTCGATTGTAGCGTTAATGATTGCATTTCTAATATTGTTCACTACAATAGATGACTCTTTAAATTTTTGTTTTTGAACATCTTCATATGTAGTCGCAACATTGAAGTCTTCTAAATTAGTAGTACTAATATACACACACGTATCTCTACCGAAAACCGTGTATGCGGGGGTATCTCCTAATGTTTCGTTAAAACTATTGTTAATCGAATTCTCCACAATATCCAATAATCTATCCCACTCATTATGAGTAAGAAAATTTAGATATAACTTGAGCAGGTGTCGAATTTTTCCATTACATCGCTCAACAATGCCATTAGAAAAAGGGGAATAAGCCAGAACTTCCTTTTTTAAGATAGAAAGTCCTTTTGTGAAATTTCTCACATTAGATGATTTAAATTCTAGAGCGTTGTCGGACAACAATACGTCCGGGGTACCGAACAAACAGCAAAAATTCCATAGACAATCTGTAACAGTCTCTGTACATCGGTCACTAGTCGAATATAATTTAACAAAACGGGAAAATAGGTCGATAATGACAAGAATATACTTGTTACCATTGTCTGTCATTGTTAATGGACCGTAGAAGTCCATGCTGACCGTTTGAAAACATCGTGTTCCAATTGGAGCATTTAGAATTTTAATCGGCGTCGGTATTCGTGATTTTAGAATCTTACAGATGTCACAAGATTCAACAATTTTGCGTGTAATTGTCCGTTCGTACGGATGAAAATATTTTAATTTAAACCTAAACAAGGTATGATTCAAATCTGTATGGGACAAATTGTGGATGAGCAGAATTGTCTTGTGTAGCAGAGTATATGGCACTACAATAGTCAGAATGGTGCTGGGTCTGTTGTCAATTCTTCGTCTTTTATACAAAATGTCATTCATAATCAGAAATTCATTCATGTCAGTATTAGCAACTTTTGTTGCATTCTCTAGGGCATCCTTTATTTCAGAACAAAAGGGATCACTATCTTGTTCATGTTTAAATTCGTCTAACGACCAGTTGTCGTTAATACTTGAATGGTCTGTAGTCGTGTTAACTTTATCCAGTCTGCATAAGCTCGTTTTCTGTCTGCTATTAAAGTCACTGGGTTCACGTCTGGGGTCTGTCTGTTGTTCAGCAGTACTGTTGTTGTTTCTTCCGTCCTTACTTCCTGGCATTGTCTCCTCGAACTCTTCCTCAGTCACGGGCTTGTTACATTTGTTACCCGCAGCAGCGGCTTGCAGCCTGGTTACAACGGGAAAAGTCTCTACATCCGGGGTTATTTCAGAACACTCTAATAGTTCTCTTTCTGTTAAAGGATTTTTGTCATGATTTAATCTACTTAATGCATCGGCGGCACTATTCGCCTTCCCAGAAAAATACTTTAGTTTGGCATCAAAAGCTTGCACATAAATACTCCATCTAGCGAGCGTGTTGTCTTCAGGCAATTTCTTTGAAAATAAAGGAACTAAAGGCTTATGATCGGTGTAAATGACCAGATCATAGCCTAAAACAAGATATTTAAAGTACTTCAACGCTTCAACTATAGCAAACATCTCCTTTTTAGTTGTTGAGTATCTTCGTTGGGTGGAATTCAACGTTTTAGAAAAAAATGCGACAGGTCTCATGTTTCGAACTTTATCAGTAGATGATTGGAGTAAAACAGCTCCTATGCCGACGTTTGATGCATCACAAAATAGATGAAAATTTTGATCGAAGTTTGGGTGACTCAAGACTGTGCTGTCACACAGTTCATCCTTTAATTTTTCAAAAGCGTTTTGACAATCCTTAGACCAATTGAATTCAACATTTTTCTTCAGAAGATTATAGAGCGGGCTTGCGATGCTCGCAAAATTTTTTATGTACCTACGAAAGAAATTTACTAGACCTAGGAATGATTGTAACTGTTTCACATTCTTAGGAATTTCTAAATTCTTTACTTTGTCTGTACCGGTGCTTCTGGTTCCCATTCCACTAATGGAATGTCCGAGATATTCAATCTCGTTATTGAAAAATTGGCATTTTTCCGTTTTTATTGACAATCTAGCGTTTCTTAATAGTTCAAGTACAACTTTTATATCGGCAAGATGCTGATTTTTTTCTTTTGAATAGATGAGTACGTCGTCCATAAAGACGAAAGATAGTTTTCCTAGAACAGGAGATAGCGTTTGCGTCATTACTGACTGGAAATATGCAGGTGAGGTTTTTAAACCAAAGGGTAAACGATTGAACTCGTATTTTCTGCTACCAACTGTAAACGCTGTTATTTCCTTACTCTCCTCGGTCAGTGTAATATTATGATATCCTGACCTAAGATCTAATTTTGAAAAGTATTTCTGACCATTTAAACTATAGAGAAATTCGTCCATGCGCGGCAGAGGGAACGATTCTTCATGAATTACCTCATTTACTTTGCGAAAGTCAACCACCGGACGTATGGTTCCATCTATCTTATGAACTACAATTATCGGTGAATTAAAAGCTGAAATCGATGGTCTAATAATTCCGTCGTCTAACATTTTTTCGTTAACGACTTTCAAGTCTTCCATGTAACGGTGGGCAATACGATAGGGAGGGACATTTACGACATCCACGTTAGGTTTCAAACGTATTTTGTATGGTTTAATCGCAGCAGCGGAGATCGATTCGTTGTCTATAGTAATAACGTCTCTGAATTCATTCAACAAACTCAGCAATTCAGGCTTCATTTCGTCATCGTTACACTTGATATCATCATTATTTAATTTCCGCCGACCACGGGCTATTTCTTTGGAATCAGAAACGTACCCTTTGTCGACAACTCCTGTGATCCCGACAGATTTACCATTAGTGTCTTTCTTCTCGACATCTAAATGACTGTCCTGAACAACACTCGCTGCCTGCACAAAGGTACTCAATCCTCCTTTTAATTCTCCTTGTACATCTGACAAGTAAACTTCGGATTCAACATGATCCTTCTCCACTTTTTCTAAGGTACTTATAATTGCATTCTCTGGTAAAACAATCGCTCTGTCGGAGCTATTAATTAACAACAACGGAATCTTTCTCCTATTGTTAACTCTCACAATCGCTTCTGCGACACAAATGCCTTCTTTTAAAGTTGCTTTCTTTATTATGTATTCTCCATTTTTACACTTTCCAACATGTCCAACATGTTTCAAAATTACATTGGGAGCAATCTCCACTTGTCGAGTATGCACTCTTAACGGCCTTGGCCCTGTGTGGGAATTGGTAACTGCAACTACGCCTCGAACAGGCTGATTTTCTCTCTTACCATCCCTTTTTACTTCCTCGCCTGCTCTCTCGGCAGTGCACGTCCTGAGGTTTTCTCTCTTCTCTCTTAGCTTATTTAGGACTTTTTTCTTAGCTCTGGACGTAATCGTGTCCGCCATGAGACACTCAGTATTCTCTATTAAATACTCGAGACACTCTGTGTTTCTCTTTTTTCGTCGTTTTACCTCTGCAAAGGGGATTTTCTCGTCTTTGATAATTAAACATCTTTGTTTTAAGTCTACAACGGCGTTCTTGTCTAATAAATCACGCCCAATAATGACGTCATAATTGTAAATACCATCTTTAATTATTAAAGCATTTGTCTTTAAACTTACACCGTTTTTTAACTTTAGGACAAGCTCCACCTCGCCTTCAACATTACTCTTAGCGTTAACGCCTTTTATAGTCAGAGAACTTGGCTGCACGTCATTACTTATCTCACTAATTCTGTGGTAGCTGATTAGGCATTTCTCTGATCCTGAATCAATCAATGCATTCCACAGGTCTGCATCTTTTCTGAGCACAATCATGGGCTTATGACTTTTTCGTATTACAAATAATTCATTTTGTCCTGTAACTTCAACTTCTTCATCTTCTTCGTATTTACAAACGTTCGCCGTAAAATGGCTTTCAAAACTAGTGCCATGAGCATTCAAATCATCGCTTAATTCCGCCTCTCCCAGCGATTCATATCTATTTTGACACTTAATTAGTGGATCTATCATCTCAACATTTTTAACGAGGGAACCTCCAGACATGTTTAACACATCAACTCTCTCGACATTTTTAACGAGGGAATCTTCAGCACCAGAATTCTCCTCGGGTTCACAGGGAGCTACTGACGTAGAGTCACACTTAGTTATTTCGATTTCATTTTTATCATTGACGTTATTTCTATCGGAAATGAAATCGTCTCCGCAGCTTACGCTAAAAAATTATCGCCACTGTTAGTTTGGTAAGTTTCTACCTGGCCTTTTTCTGGTACACTAGTTTTATGCCGTCCTCGCGCACGGACACGATCAGGTCTTCCTGATCTGTTGAAATAGTCTCGTCTGGACCTACAGTCTCTTGCGTAGTGTCCTAACTTATTACAACGAAAACAAGCTACATCACGCAGTGAACGCTCGGTGGCTGTCTGAGATGAACCTGGTTTGTACCAATCAGTCGGTTTCCTAGCCACACTGGGTACCGACACACTTTGTCCTTGACAGACACACACATGATTGTAACAATTCGAGCAACGCTTCGCTTCAGCTGTTTCTAATGCTTGGACTTCGAGAGTTCCCAATTCACGATCTCCAACAAAAGATTTTACGTGAGGTCTAGCACGGAAAGTTGGTCTCGGGAAATTTGGTCTCCAGTAGGGCCTACGCGTCCTACCTCTACCTTGAAATCCGCCTCTTGTCATTGTATGCACTTCGGCCTCATCATAGGCTGCATCAAAGTTTGATTCGGACGAATGGTCATCCTCTGCACAATAGATTTCCACAGATCTCTCAGATCGAGTCGCTAATATTTGCTTATCCTCGGGAAAATTCCTAATGACAGTCACGAGTCTTTGAAGGAGCTCTTCCGACGAGTTAAAGGGTTTGTTAAATAGTTTTTTGGAAAAATCTTCTGTTACTAGGGGGTTGATGATGACCATAGCTAACGCAACAATTAAAGTATTCTCGACATACTTATCGAGAGCAACAGGATCGGGACAATTTACTACATAGGGGTGGGCTCTGTTCGAACACTCCGGGCTGGTCATTATTCTGTGGGTTAGCTTACGGATTTTAGATAGTATAGCAACAAACTGGCTCGCTAAAGCATCATTACGTTTTAGGCGTACGTTATTTAGATCACAGGCGACCGCGTGCAAAGATCTTTCACCTTTTGACACGTAGATATTTTCTAACAGGTGTACGACTTCTTCGAAACTTAATTCATAACCTTCACTAATTATGGAAGCGACGACCGTGTTGAAGTCGCCTACCCGCTTGTCTGCAGTTCGCAATAATAGATTTAATTTTGCTTCCTCCGACTTATCTGACAGCATATTGAAATATGCTCGCACATTCTTTATATGCGTTTCTAGTGACTTATTTTCTATGAAGTCAGGGTCGTTTCTTCGTTTTCTACCTCGGTACTGCGGCAGATCCTGCCCAGCAATTACAACACTAGGTATCGGACTGACAATAGAAGTCGTCACAGCGGTAACCGTACTAGTTACAGGGCTAACTGTGGTAGTGACTGCACTGGTAACAGGGGTGACAGTGGTGGTGGTCGCCATCGTGATAGGTACAGAAATCGACTTCGCGGAAAAAATAGGAACTGAAACTCTTCCTACTCTAGTCACGTACGGGGTAGTTCTTATGTACTCGTATTCGTCAGAGTCACTGTCCGACATAAGCACAAAAATAATCCTATATTCTTAGACCTCTAATTACCTTTAAGCGAAAAATGTTCTACACACATATAATGAAAATATTCTACATACAAATAAAATGGTAACTCACATTTTCAGCGGACTTAAAACAGGCTATTCCAATTCCAGCACCACAAAGTCAAAGCTCGTTAAGGTCGGCAGCAAACTGAACAGAGACAGGCCGCTCCAGCTTACTCTTATGTGCCAGAGAACAATGGCCCGAGAACAATAGCTACAACTTCCTTCAATTGTTCTAGAGAACAATGGACTACCGCTTCCTCGTACACGCTCTCTCCCACTTACCAGGAATCTGCGCTTGCAATGCCTAAGCTGCTCGCCGCTCAACTTCCCAGGAATCAGCACTTGCAATGCTTACTGCTTACTGCTTACTGCTCGCTGCTCAACTTCCTACTCATTAATTTTATAATGATGATGTATAATCATAAATTTGAGCGCATGCTTATTTTTAATTTGCAAGCAACATTGTCGGCGTACACTTAACTTAATATTTTGGCGATGCGTAGCTCTCGTAGATCTTCTCGTTGCAGATGACGGTGCGTAAATGCGTAGATCTCGTCGACAGACCAGGTTGTTGGTCTGGACCCCTCACTTCATCTTCTCCTTTGAGTAGCGATGCTCCAGACTGGTGAAGACTGCGTAGCGTGTAAATTTTCGATTTTTTTCTCCCTCGAAGTGTTTCTTTCTCGAAGAGTTTCTTTCTCAAAGAGTTTCTTGGAAGAACTTCGTTTTTCTGCGTCTTTCTTCCTTTTCTCGATGCTCTGAAGTAATGTGATAACTATGCGACGTTACTCCAAACAGGGTGACACTCCTCACATTTAAAATCACGGATCAGCAGAACCGAAGATCAATTCTTGATATCTTTCTTCTTCAATGGGGCAATGTGGCAATGTGGATATCTTTAATGTGGCATCCCCATACACGGGCCACCAAATATGTTCCGTCCCTTTTCAGTATACAGGTCGAAACTAAACGCGAATGAGGTTCGGGAGTGACGATGCAGTAACGTAGTTATCCTTTATTGATACTTCAGAATTGACACAGGCTTAGTAATTGGCAAGGAATCTATTAGGTCGGATGATAGGTGCTAATGCGAAATGATGTTGCTTCTGTAACGCATCTGTGATCTGTACAGGTGCTTCCTCGACGGTTGCGCTTCCGCTAATGACAGAGACGTCTCTTTTAATGTGCTACCTCTACGGCAGGCTACCGCTAGTGAACGGCGATGTCTCTTGCTGATTCTATTTATATACTCGGCGGGCGCACAGCTATCGGGATTAATTTTGCTTAGGGATTGAACGTGATCGATACTTTTAAAGTGTGATCATCATGAATAGGCTGAGCGCTGTCGATTCGACGAACGTGGTAAGTATAATAAACTAACTAAAAGTAATACAAGTGGAGAACTCGGTAACATGGTGAAAGATGATGAACGTGGTGCACCTTCAGCTCTCTCATGCACTGGCAGAATCCTTTTAAACTTTTCTAGTGTGGCATCAACCTTCGCAAATATTTTAGAATTCCTTATACAGGCACTCGTCGTATAAAACCTTTAGGGTTCAATATACCAACATTTTCATAGTAAAACATTTTAGCATTCCAGCAAATAGTTAAAAGCCTTGCGAACTTTGGTATGAAATAGAGTTTAAAGCTTCTGAAACATCGAGTAAATAATGATCAGATTATTATTTTCGTTTACAGAGCGAACTTAATGCAAATGATGATGCTCAATAGTTTCATGTTTTATATCTAATCTTATGACACAAGATTAATTTTGAGATATGTTTTTACCGTCTTCGAGAAATTTCACGCGTGTCTTACTCGTACATTAAAAACGTTAAACTTGTGTGTGAAAAAGTGAACGCTAAATCTCAGCAATATATATTGGAACAATGGATTATGGACTTTCATTCGACTAAAAATCACTGTAAATTTTCTTGTTGATTCGTCAAATCCCTACCAGAGCTGCAAAATTTATTGTTCTGGATTAATGATCTGGCACAATATTCAAGAATGATTGTTAGGTACAATGATCAGATTTCATGGTTCATTTGGTGACTTATACTTATAGAGCGTTTGCTTTAGCAATTAAGTCATGTTAGGCAGTGCCTAGTGATGACTCAAACAAAATACCTATTTGCGGTTACGTCACGTCCAACTAGAAATTATTTTCGTATAGATCAGCCTTGTGTTACTGAATTTGAATCTCCCATTGGCAGAAGTACACATTAACTAAACAAGCTGTGGTCTGGCTTGTCATTCAAGGATGATGGTGGTGAAGGTAAATGAAGTTGAGTGACTTCACTCATATTACACAAGAACCTCCGATTTCTCTTTGGGAGATTGGAAGTTCTGGTTTTAAATTGATTTAAAACCAGATGTGGAGTAGTGATTTTTTAAATTTTCCCAGTTAATACAGAACTACCTACATTATGACGCGGTGATCAGAATTCACACTTTAATTGTTAACAACAGCTCATCATCAAGTAATCTATGGTGGTACAGAACGTTGCTCATGATTTTTTGGCAAAACGTCTTTAAATTTTCTCTAGTTTTCAGCAAGGGACAGGACGAAACTGAAATCTCGAAATTTAAGTCTTTGATACGAAATGTGGCAAATTAAGAACGTAAACTTGTTTCGAAAATGAGTTAAACAAAAGTATCACTTTAACACCATTCAAGAGAAAACCAGTTTGAGGAAAACGCCCTCAAAGCTTGGAGGCGACGTATGAAGGTAGACAATTATCGAAAGCAGATAGAGGTTAATCTCATCATCTATGCTAATTGTGTGCATAAAGAAGTTTAGTGTGCGGGTCCACTCAAAGAAGGCAACAAAGCGGTTGTTAATGGCAACGCATGAGTGTTGTACCTGACCTGACACTAAGAAAAAATATAGGGAAATTTTGACACAGTTGAGTGTGTCCTACGTTTGTCACAAAACTGGCATACAATTGTGTGTCATGGAGACGGTGCGTCACATGACACACTTATGGCAGTCATCACACACCAGGGGTAATCTACGGAACCATTAAACATAAATTAACTTGCTCCTACCATACCCCTCTGATTTACCAGCGGATTAAAAAAACGAGTTTATACAGAAGCAATGAATTATTCGAAGCGCATTTTGCACCACCTCCTGATTATTAGGTTTTAAATTATCACAAATTTTCACACAAAAAATTTCAGTAATATTATAAAGTCTGCGAATTCTGCACTTTTACAGAAAGCAATAAAATATTTATACCTTTGTGTAGAGAAACTTCATTAATTTATTCTGAGGTGAACAAAATAATCGAAATCTGTGAATAAATTGAGTGAGTCTCCAAGATCTCCCTCACAACAGTGTTAAAGGTATTTTAACACGTTCATCGAATGAAGAAAGGCCTGATTTCGCGGTAAATTGTATTTTAGACAAATAAAATCTTTTTCACTCATTAAAATAAGCTTTAGCATGACCACACCCTACATTCATTTGTTCAAATAAAAACAACATCAGTTCAGTTCACTCATTTTATTCAACACTGAAACAAATACATTTTCTCTACATTTAATTCTCTTAAAACTTATTGTTCAATTTTAAACAGTGAAAAGGTGAAACGAATTCAGCACCAAATGTTTATCTACCTGAAACTGGAAGTGAAAAAAAAAATTTTAACACTTGCGAGCAAGTATCCGAGTAAGCAAGAAATGTTCTCGAAATGTCCTTTTTCACATCTAATTTTATATTTAACTTGAAAAGTAAAGGCCACATGTTTCGGTAAAAGAATTCTCCATTTTGAAACAAAAAATTCCAACACCTGTTATCAACTTATCCCTAATAAATAAAATTCTAATTTATCACAATACCGCTAGAAATGTAAAATCTCATTTTACACAAGAATGAAATAAAAAACTCTTCTATCAATAACAAGCTCAATCAGTCAAAAGCTCTTGCAACGCTCGAGCAATGTATCATACCTGACCTTATACATAGACATATTGATGGTTGCAGCATATATATAGATACTCGGTGTAGAGAAGGGAGAGATAGTTGGACAGTAGCCAAGGACACTAAAAAACACTGTTTTGCTAGTACCAAGGATTCTAAATTACACACATATTTATACATACCTCTATACCGAGAAAGGTTTTTAAAACAACATATTTTATGTCATAACTTTGACTTGCATGCACATTTTTACCGAATATTGTCAATATTATCCTATACTGGGTATTGAAAAATTGTTGGCACAAACTTCGGCTACTAATAGAAAATATTAACACAAGCACTATTTCATCAATGAACAGTGTTCAAAAAACTCTGCGTTGATGAGATATTATGCTTATAAATTTTTAAGACTCATTTTTCGCAGCACGACGGCGAATTCACGAAAGACAGGAATAGAGCAATAAGGCGAATTGGAATTGACAAATTTAGGCAGGATTGATGCCATACCGATTTATTCTTTTTGAAAAAGGTCGAAAAAACTTACTATTCTCAAATTTTAAAATTTCCAGATTGAAGAAAATTCTAGAACTTTCCAGTTAACGTTAAGAACCTCTAGTTTGAACCGTTATCACTTGCCAGTTAGCATTGTGACCCTGTTCTGGTAAGATGAACCGATTAAAAAATGCAGAAATTGCTGAAATGCATTTCGTCTATGGTTTTGCTGATGGCAATGCAAGACGTGATTCAAGAGTGCACCAAGAACGTTACTCCAACAGACAGTTGCCTGTTTATCGGTTATTCACTACTTTGCGCCAAAGATTATGTGAGAATGGAAGTTTAAGTGCAAAGAGAGTGAATACTGGTTGCCCAATGCAGCTTGATCTGGATCATGAGGAAAGTGTTTTCCACGTACGAGCACTCGTGCCGCAGCAGCATCTATGAGAATTCAAGATCACCCTGCAATGAGGCGGATATTGACTCGGAATGATTATCCTCTGTATCGCTTCCAGAGAGTCCAGGGACTACTTTATGTAGATTAAGCTCGTCGCGAACGATTCGCGCAGAGGTTTTCAAATCAGGAGTTAGAAGATGCCATATCACAGAACACTTGTTGTTCACGGATGAAACTACGTTCAGGCGTGACGCAATGTTAAATTTCCATAATTTTCACGAATGGCAAACGAACAAAACTCATGTCATTCACAAACATGGGTACCAACATCGCTACACTGTCAATGTTTCGGCAGGTACCGTTCATAATCATATAGGTAATAGGCCACTGTTCCATTGGACATTCGTAGAAAAATGTGGTTTTGCATGATGGAGCTCCGCACATTTTGGAGCGAATGTGAGACATTTTCTTGACCTTCAATTTCCATATCGATGGATTGGTCGTAATGGTCCTGTGTCCTTGCCCTCAGCAATATATATTGGAACACTGGATTATGGATTTTTATTTGACCAAAAATCACTCTAAATTTTCTCCTTTACTTCTCAGCTCCTTACCAGAGGTGCAAAATTTATTGTTCCGGGATAATGATAAGGCATAATATTCAGAAGTGATTGTTAGGTACAATAATCAGCGTTTATGGTTTATTTGGTGACCTACAAAGCGTTTGCTTTGGCAATTGAGCCATTTTAGGCAGTGCCTAGTGATGACTCAAACAAAATACCTATTTGCGGTTATGTCACGTCCAACTAGAAATTATTTCCGTATAGGTCAGCCTTGTGTTACTGAATTTGAATCTCCTATTAGCAGAAGTACATATTAGTTAAACAAGCTCGAGTGTGGCTCGTTATTCAAGGATGATGGTGGTGAAGCTAAATGAAGTTGAGTGACTTCACTCAAATTCCACAAGAACCTCCGATTTTTCTTTGGGAGTTTCTAAGACTTGGTTTTAAATTGTTTTAACACCAGATGTAGAGTAATGATTTCTTAAATTTTCGGAGTTAATACAGAACTACCTACATAATGACGTGGTGATCAGAATTCAGACTTTAATTGTTAACAACAGCTCATCATTAAGTAATCTATGGTGGTAAAGAATGGTACACATGATTTTTTGGCGAAAGGTCTTTAGATTTTCTCCAGTTTTTAGCAAGGGACAGTACGAAATTGAAATATCGAAATTGAAGTCTTTAATACGAAAAATGTAGCAAATTACGAACGTAAACTGATTTCGAAAGTGAGTTAAACAAAAGTATCACTTTTACACCATTCAAGAGAAAACCAGTTTGAGGAAAATGCCCTCAAAGCGTGGAGGCGAAGTATGAAGGTATAGACAATAATTTATCTTGAGCAGATAAAGGTCAATCTCATCATCTGTGCTTATTGTGCGCATGAAGAAGTTTCTTGTGCGGGTCCGCTCACAGAAGGCAACAAAGCGGTTTTTAATGGCAACGCATGAGTGTTGTACCTGACCTGACACTAAGAAAAAATATAGGGTGATTTTGACACAGTTGAGTGTGTCATACGTTTGTCACAAAACTGACACACAATTGTGTGTCATGGAGACGGTGCGTCACATGACACACTTATGGCAGTTATGACACACCAGGGGAAATCTACGGAACCTTCAACATAAATTTAACTTACTTCTATCATAGCCCTCTGATTTGCCAGTAGATCGAAAAAACGAGTTTATACAGAAGCAATGAATTATTCGAAGCGCGAGCTGCACCACCTCCTGATTATAAAATTTTAAATTATCACAAACTTTAACAAAAATTCAGTAATTATAAAGTTTGCGTATTCTGCACTTCTACAGAAACCCATAAAAGATTTCATACCGTTGTGTAGAGAACCTTCATGGATTTATTTTGAGGTGAACAAAATAATTGATATCTGCAAATAAATTGAGTCTTCAAGATTTTCCTCAAAAAAGTGTTAATTGTGTTTTAACACGATATATGAGTTCGAATTATTGTGACGGTTGCAATGCCTATACGTTCATCAAATGAAGAAAGCCCTGATTTCATCTTTAATTGTATTTTCGATTACTAAAATATTTTTCACTCGTTAAAATAAGCTTTAGTTTGACCACATCCTTTATTCCTTCGTTCAAATAAAAACAGGATCAGTTCTGTTCACCCATTTTATACAACACTGAAAATGCACCTTTTCTCTGTATTTATTTCTCCTAAAATTTATAGTTCAATTCTAAACAGTAAAAAGGTGAAAAATGAATACAGCATCAAATGTATATCTACTTAGAAATGGAAATGAAAAAAATACTTGAAATTTGTGAGTACACATCCGCGTAATAAAAAAAGTCCTAACAATAAACAAAATTTTACATTTTTTATATTTAACTTGAAAAGTAAAGTTCGCATGCTTCGGTAAAAGAATTCTCCATTTTGAAACAAAAAATTACAACACCGGTTATCACGCACATATACAATTCTAATTTATCACAATGCCTCTAGAAATTTGAAATCTCATTTTACACAGGAATGAAATAAAAACTCTTCTACATCAAGCTTCGAGTTTTTAGAGCCGAACGAATTCTAGCTATGGAGTTTTTCACGCTAGTAATGCAGGCGTCGAAAGTTAGAGCCGAAATGAAATTCGAGCTGCAAAATTTGAGCCGATATGAAAATCAAGCTTTTGAAATTTTCAAATCTGAGACGGATATATGCTTCTCAAGTATCTGTGATACGAGAGTTTAGTTATGCGAGGAGAATTATTTTCCCTCCTGTTAAATTATATAAGCACAAGTCGGCATCTTCGACAATAGCTTGACACTGAGTAATTCAACTAGCCCTGCAAGAGTCAGGTATGTTTTCGAACATTATGCAGTTGAATTAAATTTTGTACCAATTTCTTACAAAGCTAATACATCAAAAGGCCGTCCCTATTCGTAGATTTAACTGAAGCCTGGATCGGGGTTGAAAAAGCTATAACATCAGACTGGCCAGAAAAGCGTCATGGAAAAAAGCCGTTGGTGAATAATTAAAGCCTGCAGCAACCCAGAGAAACGATCAGCCACCGCGGAAGATATTGAGGGTCAACAAAACACAACGGTCAGTAAAAGTCACAAAAGGAGATGGAACACGAATTTCACGAATTTTGGTTAAAACGACATTTGAAACATAAAACCTCCGGGGTGAGGAAGTTTTGCCTATTCGAGACACTGCCTCTCTCAAAAGCCTTATAAAAAATAAATAAGATAATAAGTGAAACCGGTAACAGCAATAAATTGTTCTACAATAATTTGGGCTGAAAATTTGCATTAAACTCTTCATCACGACCAAAGAGGGCCAGCTAGAGCAAGTTAAAGAATAGAGAACGAGGGCTTACTAAACTACGGCCTGCGAGAGCCTGATAAGATCCTTGCTCTACACATAAGCTCAGAATGGCTAAAATAATTTTTTTGCAAGTTAAAACATTAGGTGGCGGCAGATTTCAGGCACTGAAACGAGTATGAGAAAGAAAATTTGTGCGGAAGATGAAGCTTTTCAATGGCGCAGGGCGTTAACTAAGTAAGCGATATCTCTGCTGCCACAATTTTCCGAATGTACTCGTAAGTCTGGCAAACAAAGTAGGTCGGTATCTGATAATTCAAAATGACCGATAACTAATTCACTCGCTGCGTCGGTCAAGAGCTCGAGAAAAGCCAAAAGACTGTCCAGCCGTAAACCAACACTGACTACGCCTTCCTTCCAATGTGTTCTTTCAACTACTATGATTGAATTCTTGCACAAAATAATTTTCGCGCTGAAAAGCAAGTTCTGCACATTATTTTGTGTACCTCAGCATTGGCCAGAGTTACGCTGCCTACTGTTGCAGTTTCTTCCAACAACCAAAAATCAGAATAAATTGAAAGGCTAGTCATTATTGACCCCATTTTGGCATAACGGTAAATTCTGATGAGAAGTAGACACATATTTCACTCGACGTAACGTACCCTATATCGCTGTAGAGCAAACCTCACTTTTATATTCTTTAAAAACTACTACAGTCTTGCCTCACCCTACGAAAGACCCAAATGACAAATTATCCTAGTAACGCCGCGCCTTTACGTAAAGTTTTCATCTTTGAACATGAAAGAAAATCAAGTTACGAAGCGCAAAATCTTAAAAATTTAAATAATGCGCTCTCGGCTTCTCAGCCACCCGAATCCCTCCAAAACGTATATACACTTGTAGCATCCTGTGTTTTCTTTTGAAATTGGCACGATAGAATAAATACTAAACGATTTGCATGTCTAATCGAGTTTAATAGGTTAATAAATAATTCTATTTTACTTTTAACACATATTTCATACAAAATTGGTATACGTTTTAATTTTTAAATGGTTTAGGGAGTAGTAATGGGCCTTGGAATGAATCAGGCTTTTTACATGTAAAATGAGACCCTACCTACGAAAAAATCACTAATCGAAACCCCTTCTGGAACGAATTATTTTCGTAAGGTGATGCATGAATGCACTTCCATATTTTTTTAGCGTAATAATATGAGGACACATTTTTGACCTAGAAGTGGTATGATATTTCAGAATGAGTTTGCCTGGATGCTCACCGTACGAGTATATACGAATGACATAGAGAAAAGTATGCGTTTGCAATGAGAATTCCTTCTTCATCTTCATCATAAATTACAATCTCTCACTAATTTAAATTTAGAAATAGCCCAAAGCGCCCTTATACAACACATTATGTTAAATATTATGGCAGAATCCGCATATATGTGTCTATATCAAAATTACTAGATCTTTAAATTAATCATGAAGCGTTTTTGTTCGTTTTTCTTGCGTTCACTTTTTTTTATTGCAGTATTTGGTATACTAACACAAACATATATAATTGTATTTAAGTGAACTAATTTTTCAATGATAGATTTCTCTCAGAATGGTGTACGTTGAATAATGAAATGTATTTTTACTAAGGTAACGTGGACTGGTTTTGTTTTAAACTCACATCTTTTCAAACCAAGTACGAATTGGGGAACTTGTGGGTTATCTGTCGCCACTTTTAATTTATGGTTTCCTTTTGATGTTAATGTTAGGCTAAGTTAGGTTATCACAAATTATTCATAATTTTTATTTTTTATTTATATTTTTTTTTTGTTTCAGGCCAAAATGGATCTCTGAGACTTTCAAAGAACTGAAGACGGCGGTCCCCGAAGTTCATTATATATACAGTAGATGGAAAGTAGATAAATTGCATTAGAAATAAATATAAATCAACAAGAATACCTTCTCACTTGAATAATCCATTCCCACTGTACAGAACATCAATAATCAATATAATTCACAATTACAACTTTTACTTTTTTTCCCTAAAATTGCTTTTTCCCCTAAACAAGTGGGGCAGATAACCCACGAGTACCCAAATTGATACTCTCCAGATAAAGATTAAAATTTCTTACTAAAGATCCAATTTAATGTAAATGACATTTCGTCTGAAGCTACGAGTTTTTGTTGGCTCTGCGACCTGAGAGTCATGTTACCGAGTGCGGTTTCGTAAGCCGAATGGATAAGGATAATCAGCTTTATGCGTGCAGCAGACGATTGGTAGAAGTGAGCTACGGCAGCTTGAGCACTCAACGGAAAACCCATAATTTGTTGCACGTCGGATTTTTCTGCACTGTGACGATCATGGGGAGTCTTTATGGGATTTGCATGTGAAACGCCTATTTCTTGTTCATGAACTTAGATAGTGCAGGGTGGGGCGAATCAAATGCCCACGTTTTGAAAAGTTGATAGTGCTCATCAGAGGCCTGCGTTTTGAAAGACTATTAGGAAAAGTAAAACAATACCTACAGAATTATTAGTCTTTTCATACGAATCAGTATACAATGCCGTTTCTTTGCTCACTTTTTGAAGATGGGATTATGAAGATGGTGGTGACCACACACATCTTAACATCATAACATCGTCATCACCACAGCCGTATAGCGTGCTTTTCAAAACTCGTTGTTTGGTTTGCCCCACCCTGTGTGAGAAGTGCGACAGCCTTCACCCAATGGGTGAGGGCACGTAGTGTAATTACGCACTCCTGACTTTTATGGTCTCGCGGGGCTTACTGCTAACCTCGGTTATTCAAGGCGGTTTTAAGGCAACCGCCTAAATCCAACACAGTCGTTCAAACGATTTTAGGGGAAATTACTAAATCGTCCTAACATACATGGAAAAATGCCGAAGTGAATCAATAACTAATTAATAAATAAACTTCTACAGTGAAACTCCTCCATAAATATCAAATTGCAGCATTATCAATAGAGTAAATAGAGATATGAAGTTGTATTGAATTTAGGTTGCTAGAAAATTCGGAAGATTTACACAGGATAAACGCTGATGTAACGCGTTGTGACTGAGACGTTGCCGTTGTATAAAGAGGCTTTATTCAGAGAGAATGTTTCCAGAATATTCGTAGTAATTGAACGAATTAAATCTGCAAGTACGATCAACGCATTTTTTTGGAGATTCGAATTGCATACCCAGGGTAACCACAACACTTCTCCCTGGTGCAGAAATACTCATATGTATGTAGACGCGAGATATGATGAATCATATCACTGTTTGGAGTGTCCCGTTATTTCAACATTGCAATTTCTTTTTTCCCATTACCAAAACTTAAAAATCGTCCGAAAGAAAATCCCTTTCATTGTCGAAAATACTCATCTCTATTTATGAAAATGAAGGGTGTTTTATCCGAGACCTTTTATATATATTTGCAATTGAAAAATATAAAACCGTAACGTTACTTTAACTTGACATTGAAGCTGCAACTACCATTCAACTCTAGGTAGCGCTGGGGATTTTTTTTGGGAATTGATAGTTCCGTAAGAGATCAGAAAATAATAGAACACATATGTAAACTTGATTTAGATTGTTTTTTGAATTTAGGCGTTGCAAGCGAGATTTTATTCGCACTACAGTTTTTAGCCTAGAGCAATTGAGGTTATTATAATCAAACAGAGCTTTTTAGGTTCCCTAGTTGAAAAGTTTTTCCTGCCGTCGGTGCTAAGCGTTGAAGAAAAGCTGTTTAGCGAGGATTTTGTTCTGAAAGCTCCCTCTTATTTACTCATATTTTACCGGGTGTTGGTGTCACAAGAAACTTCAATGTATATAGACCTCAGATTTATTTATTTCACGCTAATTTGCCACCTAGTGTAAGCTAAAAATATCCATAGTCTTCTAGAGTTTAACGACTTGATTTTTCTGTCAGACATTTACTATTGGTTTTTATAATCTTGCAGGGTAATGTAATCGTAAAAACACCCAAGATAAATTGTGAGGTCGCTGGAATATTGCCGCAACAAGTAACAATCCCTTAATGCGTACTCATATATGGTAACCTCACAGATTTCAATATTGCTGCAACAAGTAACAATCCCTTAATGCGTACTCATATATGGTAACCTCACAGATTTCAATATTGCTGCAACAAGTAACAATCCCTTAATGCGTACGCATATATGGTAACCTCACAGATTTCAATATTGCTGCAACAAGTAACAATCCCTTAATGCGTACTCATATATGGTAACCTCACAGATTTCAATATTGCTGCAACAAGTAACAATCCCTTAATGCGTACTCATATATGGTAACCTCACAGATTTCAATATTGCTGCAACAACTAACAATCCCTTAATGCGTACGCATATATGGTAACCTCACAGATTTCAATATTGCTGCAACAAGTAACAATCCCTTAATGCGTACGCATATATGGTAACCTCACAGATTTCAATATTGCTGCAACAAGTAACAATCCCTTAATGCGTACACATATATGGTAACCTCACAGATTCCTGTAACTCCGGTAGATAAATAAAATTAGAGAAGAGTTGCTCCAAAAAGATAATGCATAACAGCTATAGCAAAATAAATTCGTGTGTTCTTTGAAAAATATTAAAATGGTTTTTAAGACGTAATTATGACTGCGATTTCAAGGGTGTTCCAAAGAATGAACTCATCTTCCGACTGATGATTACTCACATATTCTTTGCTTTGCTTCAGATGCATCTAAGTTTTTTATGATATTTTTTCTCTTGAATTTATTGTTTTTTCATTCATTTAATTCATATTCTTTGATTTAACTCGGTATTACACTATCATTTTCCCCCGATGAAAGTCAGGTATTCAGTAATCAATCATCGTTGAGTGATGTCTTCCACTCGTATACAGAGGGTAACAAAAAAATGTACTCCCTTTTTGCCTGTTCAGTACTCAAGTATTTTGTTTTGATGTAGGTCATTATTGACACAGATGACGATTTTAATGAACACGATATTCACAACAAAATCCTTTACTGGGCAAGCAGAATGTGAGTACATTTATTGGGCCAATCTCTATACGCGTGGAAGACATTACGCAACGATATTTAATTATGAGATATATATGACTTTCATTTAAAGAAAATTGCTGCATAAAACGCAACTAAATGAGCGCACATGAAAATGATATTTTGAAAACTATTTGTAGTTTTCACTTACAAATTTCAAGTACCCCAGATAGACCGAAGAAATGAAGCAATATTGCCAAGTCAAGTAATAAAATTGCAACCAAATTTTTTTCTAGGGATGAGGTGGGGTCATGGTAGTATTACCACATAGAGCGGTAATTGATCGTTCGAAATTGGCTTAGGCATCTGCTGGGAAACATCAATGAAGCAGCTCTCAACAGAAATGTACAGGAAGTGGCTGGTAAAAATCCACTCCCCAAGTATTACAAAATGTACGACATTTGTAAAAGACAGCGACTCGTTAGCGTGCAACTAAGTATTCGCATTGAACGACGGACGTGTCCCTTATTCTAGCCGTACTGGCGCTTTGATGCCAGTATTGAGTGAAGAATGTGTGGATCACGTTCTGAAGCACCTCAGGACCCGTTTTTGTTCATCGATTAGAATCTTAGTGTGTCTCATCGTACCAAGTCTGCCAAGAACATGTTTCGCAGTCTCTTTGCTCGGAAGCATGGCCTGAAAGCTGCCACTATTGACAGGATGGCAAAGTATTACAAGCAGAATATTCGCTCTGCGAGTCCTAATACAACTAATGATGACCTGAACACTATTCTGCCGACGTATTAGCGAGTCCAACACCGACAAACGTGCGCGGAATAAACATTCTTGTACGAATTTATTATTCTTGCAGAAAGCTTGTGCACTGACGTCTCACAAGACAAAATATTGGTATCGTGCTTGGGGGCTCCGCACTCGATCCTTCTTCAGCAAAATAATGAAGGCCTGCCTCGACCTTACTTCTACTGATCTAATCAGCCCTTAGTTTGCGAAAATACATAACTGAGCTGAACGCAAACTAATCTCTGCACTCGAGGTTATGGCCCTGAGGGCTGAAGGTTGGGCTGCCCTAGAGGAACCAAGTCCTCTTCGTCGCCTACGGCCAAGCTTAGTTCCTTACGTGAGGGCTGGCTTGCGAAACTAGGAATCGTGCCAACTCAATTTTGTCGTACCAATGAGGTATAGCGCCAAAATGAAAAAAAGAGATCTAGCACCGACCTCGAATCGGAGGACCCAAATCAATCCTCAACGTGCCGACGCGGGATTGCAATTTTAAGTATTTAGGTGCTGTTGCTCCGCTTGAGGAGTAATATTTCAGTGGAGTTTGGGTAGGTCAACATCCTGAGGAAAAAGAAAGCTTTTTCCCATCCGTCCTTTGGTGTGAAGCATATCTATCGGTTTGTGGTGCATCAATGGATGATTTGTGATTATTTTAATTACCAAAAAAAAAAATTCCTTAGCGCTCATACAAAGTTGTCTTATCATTTTCTAATTAACATTTTTTCTAGCGTATGGAAGTTGTGGGAATCATTGAGATCTCATTAGAAAGAAAATTTTACGTTCAACAGTATCTTGTAAGGTGTTATGATTTTTCTCATTTTTCGAGCCTATTTTTAAACTAATAACAATCGGTAAAATTTAATATCTTTGGTTCTGTACTAACGAATTTTTTTTCGAATTATATTTTGTTGTTCACTTCGGTTGCAAGATATTTCTGCCTCGAATGATAATAAAATTTAATGTTAGAGCAACACCGAAATTAAAATTCCCTAGACTTTCAAAAACTAACTTTCAACTGAAATTTCGCTTTCTATGACGACCACAGAGAAGTTGATTGAAGAAGAAACGACTTCTCATCCAAAAATACATTCGTGTACACAATTTCAGAACAATTAGCTCCAAAGGGATGAACTTGGCCCGAACTCAAGACGGTCCCAGTAAAACTCTGCAATACGAGTACAAATTTTTGTGCCTCATAATTACGACTCATCCATATACAACAGCAATAATGTAATCTGTGGGAAGAAGTTAAAAGTTCAATAAAATTCAATAGCATTGATTGAGTTAAGGCAGACATCTTCAATGTGATCTCTGAAAACATGTCTCAAATAAAAAAATTGCCAACCCTTGATTGTTTCACCGCGGAAAAAATTCAGGCATCGCGAGGAGGGATGTTGTCTTGATGTGAATTTCAGTTCTTCTTGCCCGCTCTCAGAGTAAGCTTAATCGGGGATTTCTAAATTCAGTTGTTCAATTTCTCCATTTTAACGTGCATTTGGGCTGTAACTTCATTTGAATTAGTCGAATTTAAGTGAGATACTACTTACTCTATGAATAAAATAGTTTACCTTCGTTTTCTGCATAACTTAGTTGCTGATAACATTTAAAAAGAAGAGAACATAAAAAAAGACCGAGATATAGCAATCGTCCGAGTATTGTTGGTGACATAGGAAGTGCAAAGAACGAACTGTGATTTTGAAGATATGTAGCAATTTTAAGAAAGCGCTTGCTGCTCCTCTAGCACAGTAATAATTCAGATCATCAAGTGTATGAAATTTTTGCTCTGAAATTGCCAATTGCAGTCCATAAACAACAACTTAAGTAATTAGGAAAAGTTTTTCATCAAACTACTCGAGGAAATCATTGACGTGAAATTCGCAAATGCTGTTCTACGCAGAGTTCCAACAAAAACCAAAAGACGATTAAAATGAGCATATGTAAAACGATTTTATAGCGTCCTAAAAAATCTTTAAAGTAAAATATTGTACGATTGTTAACACTTTGGTCGGGTAGCCTCATTTCAAATTACTAGTTTAAATGTCACCTTTGAATAACTTCCGGATAAAATACCCTTTCAAAATCGTCTATTTCAAAGTTCATTTAAGATTGTCAAATTAAATTCTCTATGAATATAAGATGCAAAGGTTGGACTTCATCCCTATTAGACTTCATTGATGACGTTATAAATCTACGTACCTCTGAAGGGATAATTAAGATTTGTTTACTGTATTTCGAAAATGACGGTGAGAGAAGGAATGCATTGACACCATAGCAATATAATTTACTAGGGTTGTAAAGTCATCAATAATTTACACCAGTAGCCCAACTGCCCCCTCGCCAGTCGTTGAGAACCAAACCAGGAAGGTATGGCAGCGCAGGACCCCGGCTGGCCCACCGGCACACACGAGTAGGAAGGTCGAGATCGGGCTGTGAACAAACATTCTCGTCAGACAAGGTCCCAAGGAAATGGATAATTTCGAACTGAGAGGAGCTGAGCTTATAGTTCAATGAGATACGCTTTTGTACAATTTTAGTTATTTAGAAGTTCATAAATTAATAGATTAGCAGTTCAGGAACTTACAGATTAGCTATGTTTAGCAAATTATTAGCTTTCAGAATGAATAATAGATAGTTTACCTTCAATTGATTATTACAATAATTCAAGTATGATACTTTTAGAGTAGTTTGAATACAAGAAAACGTTCAAAAAGATAACTCAAGTCTTGGCATGTGTCGCGATACGTGAAAAGGGTTGTTAATCACGTACGCATGAGAGGATTTTCAACCCCTGAATAAATGTAATGTACACCTTTGTGCTCGCATGTTACCCACATAAATAAGCATGGAAAATAACGAGCATTAAAGATTGAACACATTTATTTTTAGGATGAACACGTAGATTTTGGCACAGGGAAACATATATACGTATCGCCACAATAATTGCACACCAATGCCCTCGGGCAAGATGCTTATCATTAGCGACATGACAGTTTATCCGGCACAATGCGATACTACACCGTGGCTACATAGAATTCATTTGCGACTATCAAACAGTGAATTTCGCACAATAAAAGAAAATTGGAACCATGAATGAATCTCCGGGCTAGCGCACACATGAAATAATATGGATATGCCAAAAGATAGCACCTTGACTTACAGCAAGGTGTCAGAATACCGAACGCTTCGTATTATACACGACACAAAATTAGAACCTGAGCTGCATAACCGCATCACATAAATCACATTTACTTGCACGCCGCTCGGAACGCACTATTCCCTGTGCTGGCTGTACTAGAACTTTCCCACTTAAAATTCACTTTTCTGAGTTCCAAACCAGTAAATTGGCCTAAACCCTTTCTTGCAATTGTAGATCACGATGAATTAACACACTTCCAATACTGCTTGAGAATTCACGCAGTGCAGCTCAGACGATGAATTAACACACTCCCAATGCTGATTGAGAATTCACGCAGTGCGAATCAGATCGTCCCACGGTTCCGAAGTTGTGTGGGTTGTGACCTCCTAGAGCTATCATGAGCTATCTATCTATCTATCTATCTATCTACATCAGCATCGCACCGATGACGCATCCGTGGGCCTCCTGCAGACGATCGCAGCGGTACAGGAGTCTTCAGAACCCAGTTTGCTGACGAGGTGGGTCGCAGTGACATTTAGCGCTGAGTTCGGTCTACCCTTTGTTGTGAATCTTCCATCATAAATGATATCGATTCTTCACTATCGGCAGCAACACCTCACCCAGCGGCACCCCATCGCAGAGCAGCACATAGTCGCGGCGCCCACCATTGCCGCCAGCCCAAGGAGCTCTCTTCTCTCACTCCGCCATAGTTGCGTTAAAGTGATATGCAAACTCCAGAGAAGAGTTCATGAAATCTGGAAAGCACAGAGTAGGTAAAATGGGTGTTGATGTGCTAAGAGTTGGGCGTGAGCTCCTCTGTTTTGAGCAGAGAGGCTTGAAATCTATATTTTTGGGGGGCGCAAACGTCAGAAGGCCAGGCTGCAAATGACTACAACACTGTATCGGTCGGAACCTTGCTGCATAAAATTATTGAATAACGGTTTTCTTGTACACTGGAGACGCCAGCGAATACAGTTCAACTACAGGTGCCAGATCTTCGACACGTTTTATAGTAACTCCTTTGTTGGAAAATACTTATTTAGTTAAGAAATAATGTAAATAGTAAAATAAAAACATCCTTTAGGCACAGTGACAAAACCATCAAATTTTGACGTGCCGTCAATTTTATTAGGTATCTGTGACGTTTCTTTTGAGTATTTGGTAATCTTGATGAGTATATACCATAAATAATTTTCTTTATCCTGGAAACGAAGTGTATCCAATTGTAGAATTTTTAAGGGAAGAATGGCCAATAAGAATTTTCTGAAAATGAAAATAACTTCCAGTCCTTGCTCACAAGCAACTTTTAATTTTTGGCTAGCCACTTGAGTTCAATTGTACCACCCATCAATTTTCTCGCTAACGGAAACGTATTAAGATGCTTTCTATACAGCTTAAACTTTGTGTATGGGTTGGATTTGTCTAATGCCTTTACTGTAAAAATTCTCCAAATAAGTTCCAAGCCCAGTGAACGAAACAATTAACGGGTAAAAACACACTAGCTACTAGATGGGGAAAAATTTCAGCGGATAAAGTTTTGGTTGACATATTCAAAGCAATTTTTTTAATACCATGAAACGAGTGCTCATAATGCAGGTAGAAACTTGAAATTGGGCAGTGCTGCGCTAGAAAGAAGCTAGATTTCATATACGTTAGCGCTCGTATCACTCGTAAACGATAAATTGATACATTTCTCCAAATCGTTTGATGTTTAAACATCGATGACTATTTGCCGCAGTTAGTATTTGTGTCAGAGTCTCACTCAGAGCTCAATCTATGTTAAAACTTTGCCCGCAACGTGCACCACCGGTGGCCACGGAGGGAATTTTCATAATACTGTTGACCACCAGTAGTCACAAACTCAATTTTCATAAATACTTAATTAAAGCTAATTGAAGGCACGATGTAGTTAGTGTTTGCTATTTTCAAAATTGTTTATTTCAATCGACTTCAAATTTGAGTTGAATATTGAAGTTCAGTTTAACCAATTGCGGTAATGGTGTTAAACTTCTATAACGAACACAAAACCATTTGCTTCCGTAAGCCATATTTTAGATCTTTTGAAAACTATGAACATCATTCCCAACCAAAGTAAAAAGTAACTTAATTCCTAAAAAAGCGAGTAAATAATTGAATCTTCACCTCATGCTTCTCATATTGAAAAGACCCAACGGAAATAAGGGGGAATTACCTATATTTCCGCTCTTACGTTCGGACTTCACAGTTCTGAACTCATATATTAGTAATTAACTTTGAATTTGACCCTGCTTGGGATGTCATGCATGCAAAATTGCGTGTAACGAGACGCGTCCATGATGAAATTTAACTATTTAACACTTTAAAAATGCAAAATAGTGAGTCACTCTAGCCGAAGAGCTGGTACTTGCCGCGTCTTTTACTTCTAGACTCTTTCTGTTAAGTAATGTTACGCGGTTTTGAGGAAATTGAGAGAGACATTATACGAGGAGGTGCTTCACGAGTAGGGCGATGCACCTCTTCCAACGTGCTTAGGCATTAAATGCTCTCCATTGAGATAAATTGTGAAATCTCACCAACTTCTTGCCTATAAGGTATAGACCTCGTCAAGCTTGTTTTCCGAAATTAAATATGAGGTTCATACGCTGGATACTGTTTATATTTATTATTTGTAGACAAGTACTTGCTGCAACATGTCGGCAAGTCCTCAGAGGAAATTATTCGTGATTAGTATTTTTTTAGACTGACGTATTGAGTTTAATATTATTTTGATATCTGTCCACATGTTTTCTTCTTGATTTTTGATTGAATTACCTTCACCTCTTCAAGGCATCTATGTCGACCTTACAGCCTTGTTTTGCTGCTTACTAAATTGTTTTTCAATTTCTTTCTTTCTCTTTTTTATCGAACTCGATAAAAAATTTCAATTTCTCGATTTTTTAATACTCATACCGAACTTGCTGTTCAGACTTAACTCGTGTATGTGTTTCTGAATCTGGAAACAATTCAGATAGTCAAGATTTTTTAAATTCCATAAATAACTTCACTGTCACTTCGTTTTTAAATCCATTTCGTCCTTGCTACATCTTATAAGTGTTATATGCGGAAACCACTGGTACAACAGCCTTGTAACTACATTATTTGCCATTTATGATCCCTAATGTTCCTGCTCATGGACTGAATTTGCGCTCTCCTCATGAAATCATACTAGGTTTTAAACAATTTAGACTAATAATCTGTGTGTTTTTAGTTTCTCTTTTTTTTTAGTTTAATTCTAAGTAGGAATGTCCTTATTTTTACCTTGATCCTGTAGTTTTTATCATTCTTATTTTTACGTTACATTTTACTTACTGTCTCTTAATGCTAATGACCAACCATGTTAACATGTTCGACAATATTGATCCAGATCTCAATCATTTGAACAGACTGCACCCAAACCTAAATGAAACTGGAAACTGTAAATACCTAAATATTAAAAAATTCAATGAATCGATGAGGAAGACCTGTAACGATTTTTCTCTATTATGTTTGAACTGTAGATCCATTTATCCGAAAATAGATGAAATATCTTGTACTATCACTGAGCTGAACAGCAATTTTGATGTTCTCAGTTTCACCGAAAGTTGGCTAGACGACTCATCTAAGGACCTGATTCAAATTCAAAACTATTATAGCCATCATTCACTCCGTAGTAACAAACGTGGTGGTGGCATCAGTACGTACATATCTAAACATATATCTTCGAAAGTCATTTTAAGTGCAACTATGAATCGTGAACATATTGAGACCTTATTTATAGAACTAACGAAAAATGGTAAACGGATTATGCTTGGGACAGTATATAGACCCCCAACAGCTTGTAACGTCTCTTTCCTGAACGAGCTTCAAAGCATTATATCTCAGTTCAACAAGTCTCTATATAATGACATAATAATCTGCGGGGATTTCAACTACGATCTTCTACAATATGATAGCTGTGAGCAAATCTCAAACTTCATAAATGTTTTTCAATCTAGCTCCTTCCTTCCAATCATCACGAAACCTACACGTGTTGCATCTGAATCGGCTACGTTACTCGATAATATTTTTATGTTAGATCCGACTGATTTTCTTACCGGAATAATAATTTCTGACTTATCTGACCATTTCCCGGTGTTTCTCACCAAGAAAAATGTCTATAATCCTTGTTCCAGCCCACAGGCTGATACTTATTCATTTCGTTGTGTAAACGAATACAACTTGGGAACAATGCGAACTGTTCTAGAAGAATTATTGCCATCATTAGACGTCTATGAACCGGACAATAATGCGATTAATATTGATGAAGCAATACTAAATTTAACTGAAATTATAACGACCGCATATAACCAGTGCTGTCCAATAATCACCCGCACAATTACGCCGAAAAATGGACAAAAGCCCTGGATTACTGAAGATATCGTGATCAATATAAAGAAACGTCAAGCGTACCTAGCCTTACTATACGAAGGGCGAATATCTAAAGTAACGTATAACAGATTCAGGAATCATGTGACAAATCAAATACGAACCTCAAAACGAGACTACTTCACGCGCAAATTTACTGAATACAAAACTGATATTAAAAAAACTTGGCGCCTGCTTAATTCATGCTATAAACCGAATAATAATACTACGTAAACAATTGAGTCCGTCGTTCACGAAAATGTAAAATACCACGAGAAAAAAGATATTGCAACTGTGTTTAACAACTTTTTTGTAAACATAGGAAAAAATATAGCCGATAGTGTCTTCAGTGAACCCAGAGACCACTTGCAATACATGGACCATGTCCGTGAACCTAACTCTTTCTTTTTCACGCCAACTAATCCCTCCGATGTAATTACGTGCATAAACAACTTGAAAAATAAATCAAGTGGATTGAAAAATTTTTCGGCTAAAGTTCTTAAGGCTATAGCTGATATAATAGCACCGTGCATATCTTATATTATCAACCAATCCCTTTCTCAATGTATCTTCCCCAACTCTTTCAAAATTGCGAGAGTCACCCCTATTTTTAAAAATGGTGATAAAAACTGCGTTAACAATTATAGACCTATCTCTGTACTACCAATTATTAGCAAAATATTCGAGAAAATTGTGTATAAAAAAGTGTATTCGTATTTTGAACAAAAATCTTTCCTCTACGACAAACAATACGGTTTTCGTTCTAAGAAATCTACGACACAAGCTGTATTAAATCATTTGCAATACCTTTATTCTAATATAGATGAAGGAAAGCTTGTTTTCTCCGTATTTCTTGACTTTCGAAAAGCATTCGATTGTGTGGACCATAACGTATTACTCTCGAAACTACATTGTTATGGCATTCGAGGGGCTGCCCATGATTGGTTTAGATCATACTTAGCAAATCGGAAACAATACGTTGTCATTGACGACGCAAAATCAGACCCACAGACAATTAGCCATGGGGTTCCACAAGGATCTGTCCTTGGGCCTCTCCTATTTCTAATTTTTATCAATGATATCATTAAATCTACATCATTCTTCAAATTCATACTTTTTGCCGATGACAGTACCCTTTCTGCGGTCCTTCCAGACCAAAATCCCGCTAGGATGGCGGAGCGTATAAATAATGAACTTCATAAGGTTTCATTGTGGCTTGAAGCTAATAAAATAAGCCTTAATATCGATAAAACAAAATATATTACATTCTCATACAAGAAAAATATATCTCTCCCACGCATTCAAATTAGCAAAGGTGAAATCGAAGAAACCAACTCAAGTAAATTCCTCGGCATCATAATAGACAAACATCTAACCTTTAAAGAGCACATCGCTCATACTAGTTCTAAATTATCAAAATCTATCGGAATCCTAAATAAAGTTAAGAATTTCCTGCCTGAAACAGCCTTACAAATGCTCTACCGAACGCTCATTTCACCATACTTGCAATACGGAATAGAAGCATGGCACGGAACTGATGAAAATAAAACCAACAAAATTTTTACCCTACAAAAAAGAGCCATAAGAGCGATAAAGAATCTAGAATATAATGCTCACACAAATGACTCATTCAAAAATTTACGAATACTTAAGCTCTCGGATCTCTACAAAATCTCCATTTGCAATTTCATTTACAAAACATTAACAAATGATGGCGACAATAGCCTAAAACAACTATTAACTACGCAAACTGGTCATCACGACCATTTAACGCGAAATAGAAGTAAATTCATGCTTCCTTATTACTCAAAGGCCCGGTCGCAACACAGTATCCTCTTCGTTGGAACTTAAACTTGGAACTTAATACCTGCGGAGATCCGTGAAAGTAATTCTTATAAGGTATTCAAAAAAAGTCTTGAGTCTCACTTCCTATCAGATTACTAGTCGTGTAAGATCACAGAGTCAAACCTTGTCCCCTACATAACTGGTCCTAATAATGTAATTTGCCTTGATTAATTTCGCCGATCTTCAGTCTGTTCTTGAATCGTTTGTCGAATATACTGTTAAATCTAGCCCATATGAACTATATTGTGAAATGAAGTATCTAATTTCGAGTTACTTATCTCATTGATCAGTCTAATGCGTCTCTAGTTTAAGTGAATTAGGTTAAACATTATTGTACTCCTAAGACTAACCTTGATGGTAGGATGCCCTAGAAATCACTGAACTTATTCGGGCCCACAGGTAGCTATACTCAAATTTGACCATTGTACTAGACTTGAGAAACATTTTATCTCTGTATCTCCTGTGGTAAATAAATTGTTTAAATTGTTTAAATTGTTTGTAGTAACTCAAAAGTCAGGCTTGTTAAGTATCACTGTTGCAAACATGCATACCGTAACTTCATCATACTTGTGATACGTTTAATTAAACATCCCCTGCCAATTCTCTTCCATAATTGTGATTGACGTTAAAAATGTAGACACATGAGTGCAGGCTTAATTCGTGTGAATCTCTTAACATTTTAACCCAGTCTGAGTATCAGTCAGGAGACACTAAACTGCACAACGTCGCGCCATGCGAAGCCTGCCAAGAATTGCATACAAAACCAAAAACTGTGTAGTCAGATACTGAGATCCAAGTTGGTCACCTTTATGACCTCAAGATGAACTTTATTTAAGTGCTGCGATTCGACGTTAACGTTGACCATACTTCAGAACATTTGCTCTAACTTGCTCTGCCATATGACTTTGATTCTCAACGTTTCATTTTTGGGTTTGGTGCATTTTAATTTTATTGCATTTAGAACTAGTTTCAATTTCGTGGGGGAAGCTCATAATGTTTGGAAATTTTTCAAAGCCAGGTGAGTAAGATTTAGATCAATTTAGGTTAACATTTCTAAAAAATGCTCTCAAAGCTAATTAATGCATCCAATCGTATGTTGAAATTGTTATATCTTAATATTTGTTCTTCCGCTAAAATATTTTGATGATTGTTACTGAGCAGATTTATTTAAACTCTGATATAATCACTAATGAAAACCTTCCTTAATGTAACGAAATGAAGCTTTATGTACAGTATTTTACTTCCCTCGATTGTTTTCAAACACCAGTATTTGTACAGCTATTTCAAGTACCTTGTACTTTAGCAATAATTTTCAATCAAAGTTACGTCTTCAATCATTCGTTACTCTTGCGTGCTTCGTTACAGCACTAACGTCGTAAATGTGAACCCTTATAATAGATGACCATAAGCAGGGAAGCACTTGGGTGTCTTAAAGACGGTTAGTTCAAAAACGTGCTTCTGTGAATCCAAACGATTTCCCTCTGCCTTTGTTATCAAGTGATCCTGACTTTTATCACTTATTTATACAAGCACTAAGCGTCTGCTCGAGAACGTCTTGGCATAAAAGCAAGTGTATAAATTGGCTGGGCATTGTGCTCCAAGACCTAAGGTGTCCTGCCGGAATGCCACGCTGTATAATTTAATGAAAAACAAATGTTTTCCTTTTTGGAACTCAAAGGAGCTTGTCTCAGTTGTTTTTAATTTATCTAACATTCTTTAACGATAAAAAATCGAAAATTTAATGTATATTTCACCACTTAAATCGTATCCAGTTCTCCATGATAATTGACATCAGTTTGTAAAAGCGCTCTATCTATCAATGGAAAAAAAATAAATTATAATTCATCTGAACTTGGTTTCCCACTATGAAAATTAATTTCCTCTTAGCTTATCACTTTAGAATCAATTTTGGAAAAATTTTCAAACAAACAATCGAAAAAAATGTAGGAATGTAATTCATGATACAATTTTTCGACATTTTAGTTAAATTCACGGAGATGAACTTTGATGAAAAATCAATTCTCTTCACCGGGTTTTTACATACGTCAAAGTCTCGTCTATTTTAATCAGAAAATGGTACCACTTTCGAACTTCAATATAATGCCAGTTAATGCCTTTGGACTGCCGTAAGTATTTGCTGTGAGCCGCTGCAAACACTCAAGGCTGGAAGACTCCATTCCGTAGACGGCTTTGATGTTGTTTGAAGGCCTGCAGTTGCCGGATATATCAACAAATGTCTTATATTCGGTCGCTGTATTTCGGTAAATATTATACTGTACATCGTCGACCCCAAACGTTATATATTGGCAACGAGAGTGTCATGAGAGCAACGGAGTCGTGAGTCGATATATGCGATGAAGATACGTGTGATATTTTAGAGATAAATTTTTAAAAAGCTCTTCCATTTACAATAAAGTAGCAGGTTATCGAATGTGAATAAAAACCTAATCGTTCATTGTTTGTCTAGTAAACTTTTTCACGTTGAGCGGATGACATGAGTTAATTATAAAAACTAGTATAATATTTTCCTCGTATAAAGGAACTGTTAAGCAGGATTTCTGGATCTGTGTGCATCGAGGTCTATCATTGGTTTTGAGGTTTTGTGGTTTTGGTTTTGAGTTTTTCGAGGTTTTGTGCATCGAGGTCTATCATTGTAAAAAATCTCTTCCCCTAATCCGCCATGACCTTTGAAAATTTGTTGATAAAATGCGAATTTGTGTACTTCAGTACATGTGAGCCCCGAAACTGGAGCCACCGTTGTCGTCAGGAAGGGAAGGAAAGGCCGAAACGTTTCTATCAGTTTTACCGGTGATTGGAGCTAGCCAGTCTGATGCTGCAGCAGAGGTTCATGCTGTCGAAGTGCGAAAAGCGCCTGCAAAGTGCTCAGACACGACGAGTGCTTTTACGCGGCCCGGCTCACGAATGTACGGAGGGAGCCACATTCACATGAAGAATTTTTGTATAATCGAAATGGCATTTAAACGGTTTTACTGCTAAAAAGGATATAGAATGTTAAATCATGAATGCAAAAACAGAAGTTTTCAACTAAATCTTACACATTGAAAGATACAACGTACCTCCTCCCTTGAAGTGCACGAGATGCTTTTGCGTGCAAAAAAGCTGACGAATTTTCATTGAAGGTAACATTATTCAAACAACCCTTTCATATGAAAGATGCTGTGTCTTTACGTCTGTTTCTGTCACCCAAAGCTTGTTGTGGCCTGAATAGCCTAGGATGTTCTTTATAGTCATACAGCGTTCATGCTGCTGCACCAAACAACCATAAAGAAGAAAATTAAGAAGCTTACGTTCAGTTCCACGTGGTCTATAACTCGTTCGGACGCGTCTGTGAACTCGAGATACAAGCGATGCTTCAGTATTCAGGCTGTCGAGAGGCACTCGTTCGAGCACTGCGGCGTGGAAGGAATTAAGAATGGGCGAGAAGCATCTCGTGTACTGATTGGGTGTCGTCTGATGTGAATTTCCTGCTGAGTTGCTTCTTTCTCGTATATTTGTTTGCTTCTGTCTCAACAGTAATGAGTAATACTTTCTGTACGTATATGTATGTAATGTATATATGTGCATATATATGTATACATGTGTATTTATATATATATGTTCACTGGTCAACGTTCAAGCTGCTCTCTATTGTGTTTGCATCAAAGGTGTCAATGTTCTGCCCAGGCTGGTGCCGCTGGTTCACCCAAAAAGTCAAATTTGTGGAGAGAATTTGCATTCGTGGGGCATGAAATAATTAATCAGATATATGAAAATATACGCAACATTTTTTTTCGAATTTAGTCAAAAATTTGTCAAATTCGAAAAATTAGGAAATGAAAACTTGAATAAGTAAATTAATAGTTTAATGAAACAAATCTTATCGAAGGCCTTCATCATTGCTGGGCTAGTTCATAGGCATGCGTTTGTTTAAAGTTTCGGTTATTTGAAGTCGAATTAAGAATTGATCAGGATCACAGGCGAGATTGAGCTATTGTTGTAGAAAGAAGTATTCAATGTCACAACTGCTTTTTGAAGTTTTTGCACTGGCAAACTATACAAGACTCACAACGAAACAGAAGATAATATTAAGCCAGTTGTGTCATCTTATAATTACACTTAAATTATTGATGTCTTTTATCAGACATTATTTTGTTCTTAATGAGTTGATTCATTTAAGAGCCCACATTCAAGAGTCCACATTCAAATTCCCTAACTTAGTCACTTTCTCATTTATACCTCATTTAAAAATGAAAAATGAAATCACCCAGTAAAAATTTTACTCAAGATATCTGAAGCGTGCGTGCACTCTTTTATAAGTTTATGTAAAATAGTTTTATCTTTTATAAACATCTGGCACCGAGGTAAACTGCACAGATTTTTCGACGGTTCCATGCTTTAAAATTATTTCATTTTTGATAATTGAAATTCTTTGAAATTCCGTGCATTGGAGAGTATTGGTTAAAACAGACGATCTCTCTTTAAAGATATCAGGGCATTAAAAAATTTAAATATTTGTGTAACTGGAATGATGTTAAAGTGAAATTTAAAGAAATTATTATTTTTCACATTTAGAATGATGATTTGAACTTATATAATATCCAAGAACTTATAAGTCCCTGAGTAAATTATCTCACTGAAGTTCGAAACGAAATTATATAGAGTACTGCAGGTATATAAACATATGAAGGGATTCCTTTAAAAATAATTATGTCAACCAGAAATTGTTCTTAATTACCTGGCTAAATTTCGGAGTAAATTAATGGGTTAAACCGACGATTGCAATTAGGAATCTGTTACTTGTTGTAAGCTAATGCATGCACAAATTTTAGAAAAATGGGACAGAAGGAAAGGGGATAATTTTTTCTTTTTATTGGGTCCCACAAATTTCCTACTTTGAAAAACTTGAATAATTGTGCCGCTATAAAACTCTCGTTCTCATATGGTAATATATTTGGCAAGTCTGATAAAATACCGCTCGATTGTTTTCTGGCACGGGTTTGGAAGTGAGAAAATGTTTTATCATGATTTGCAGTAATAAATTTAAATTTTCATTTTCTTGAATGTATGCATAATGGTGAACAACTACTGGAGAATTTTTTGGCTTTGCATAAATTAAGCTAAATTTTCATTAACCTCCGATAGACAATGCTCACTTGACGTCAATAAAATTATTCAGGAATGTATACCTGGAGAACAGATTTCATAACTATCACGTTTTGCAATGATTAGGTTCCTTGTCAATCACATTAATTAAAAACAAATAGCGGTTATTCATTATTCTGATTGGACGGAAAATGCAACGAACATCAAAGACAGTGACCTTAGGATGGCGTCGCGAGTAATCCAATTGGAAACTGTACAGAATAAATTTTAGTTTAGAGATCAAAAGTTTAAAGTTTGATGGAAGTCAACACTCTCAAAGCTTGAAAGGACCATTCGAGCTGCGTAGTGAACATTATGTACTTTTTTAGGCCTTAGTTTCTATGGGGAAATAACCACAATCTTTTGATAGTGTACAATTTTTATTCTCAGCTGAGCACAAAAAAAAAATTCAACGCATGAAAAAAGCTTAGAACTGCCATCTAGGTGTTATTGAAATCGCAGTGCAAATGCGAACATCGAACGAAGCGAAATGTGCATAACATCATGGTACCATTTCCATTCCACATTTAGTAAAATTGAGTAATTTCTTCAATTTAAAGCCATCATTAAATGCGTGGTGAGTCGGAAGTGCCAAAAGTTTAACTTTCTAATCGCTCATAATTCTGTATCATTGTGAGTCTATTCAATTCATTGACTATATTTCTAGTTAATGGAGCTTATAGACTCAATTAAATCTTTGAGGGTCAATAGCTCAAAAATTACGTTGAATATTTCCCAATGAGAACGTCGTCTGGCTTATGCTGATTCCCAAGTTTAACCCACCCGCACTGTCTCATTATTTGATTGGAAAATCGTTAGAAAACTCTTCTTATCCAGTTCAGCTCAAGTAAACACTTTCGTAATAGAATATTGATACAGGGTAAAAATGACATATTTTAAGTTATTCATCTCATTTTGATGCTAAAATCTTTGCGCTGTTAATTGCTACGGAATAATTTATTTGAATAAAGTGATAAAGACTTAAAAATGTCATCCTTCCCGTGAAGTGGTGACAAATAAAGGCTTCCTACCGAAGATGTAAATAATCGAGATGAGTGTATTATTGTGGAATACATATAAAATTATTTTTCAGTTTACAAGATATTTCCGCCACACGGCTAAATCCTGTGCGTAAATTGCCGGAAAAGTTACGTAAGTATAATGTATACAGTAACTCACCAGCTGCTTGAAATTGCGGCAGTACCGCGCTATCGCAAGTATATAGCAGCATCTCAACTAGCGTAATTCGAAAATTAATGCTAAAAATCAATACGAACACGGAGGATGTGAAAATCTAAAATTTGTAAAGTCAACATTCTGAAGTAAAATATCTGTATCTCCTCACACTACCGTTTCGCATACATAGAATTTTGTTAGTAAAATACATATTAAATCGTATGAGACCATGATAGCATTGAATATTGGGATGATAAACTATTCATACAAAATAATATTAATCCTACGTCTAGAATTATTTGTACAAAACACTACATGTTCTACGTTATATTACACTCACCACACAGAAGACAACATATATGAGGAAGAAGCTTGAAAACTCTACATCAGCGTTGTTATACGGTAATTGCCTCAGTCTTCCTTACATTTTACTGCAGGTTAGTCCGATAAGCGTTCGAAATTAGGTCACTCGTACAATAGAGAGTAAGGCAACGAAAAAACCTTCAGAGAAGATCAAATTTAAATTTGAACATAGCCAAATCAAGAGTCAAAATATATCTGAACACGGTCGGATAAAGCCTTCCTACATGAACGGAAAGATTATTCACGCGAAAAATGACTCACGCAGCTTGCTGAAACGCATTCGGTGCCATCCGGTAACATGTAAAATCTGCATCCGGTAATCCTTGCGTTTACTTTTACGAGTCTGCACTTGCTGCCTGAAAACAATAGAAGAGAACCGCAGGAGTATAATTACTAGTGAATTTGCAATTCATTTATGTATATGATTATGCATTCCATTTGTATAAATAGCGTTTCCTGTTGTATATTAAATCTGCGTTAGATTTACTCCGGTTGTTCGTTTTCTCTGCGTTAGATTTACTGATACTAAAACAGCACTAGTATTACAGATGAGAATTACTCCTAATGTTGAGATGAGTTAGCTTCTCTGGCATTTACGTAGGGGCATTTTTGTAAACTTACAGGCTTTTAATATCCTCCTCCTTCAACCTCGGTATATTTTTAGCATTCGGGATTCAATACTCATCGGTTCGCAGGATATTACAGAGTTGTAGTGACGAAAAACCGTCTGAAGATGCCCTTCTTAAATTGGAATTTCAGGCTATTGTATGCTACTGGCAAGAAGTATCTTCTTTGACTCCTACAATTATTTACTACGTTTTATAACTCAAGTGTTAAACATTAACTCTTTTATGCAGCACTGTGTGAGACTATAATATCCAAAAGTTTTGCCATCACTACTAGCGTGTTTACCGAAATACCGAATGAATCCATAAGTTCAGAGTCACTGCTTTCCTATCATATACTGGCCTAATACTGTACATTCTACATACTGTAGGAATCAATCTCATGTCCATATACTAGCGTTCAAAACATTCTCTCTTATTCGCTATGTAACTCTCTGATTAGTTAACATTTGAGAGATTTATCAGAGATGTATGAGACAAGTGGACACTTCTGGAAAAAATATTCCGGGTGAAGTTGAAATTTCTATTTGAGGAGAAATATTGCATTGCCCTTTTTTATCAAAGGAAATTCAGCACGTTAACAATTATCGCAGTGTCAGTTAGTTAAAACATTTCAGAGTTCTTGAAGGTTACTCTGTTCTGAGTAACAAAGAGCATAATTAAGGTATAATTGATTCATGAAGTGTTTATAATTAATAAACTTCCTACGTTCGAAATTTATTGGCATCTTGGCGTATTACAAAGCACAAATTCCGGCATATTTTTTCTGACTCTGTAAATTAGAAGCAATGATATTCTTGGTTTAAAACAAAAATGAATCGCAGTTTTCTAAAAAATAATCTAGAGATTGCAATAATTTAGTTTTATTGCACGTTTTACTTGTAATTATTTATTCTTCAATGAAATTTTCCCTAAGCTGTTCCTGGACACTGCAGGAAAGCAAACGCAACTAGCATCGATAGTATTTTCATAGTAGAAAATTTCTACGATACTTTTTAAAGTTTATGAATATTAGTATTTACGTTTTTGAAGCTGAGAAGTACACAAGAATGATTTTGCTCTCTATTTAAACTCAACAGCTGAACGTTGAAATCAATCTTTATTGCTATACGAATTCAATGTTTCAGTATTTAATTGTATGATAAATTTTCATGTCTAACTACAGGATTTCTTATTTGACTGATGGAAAACTCCTCCCGATACAAAGTAAGTATGACAATAATTCTAAAAGATAAAAGTGTTGTACATAGTAATTACTCAGGAGCTCCAAAAAGAAAAAGGAATACATTAATGTCCTAATCTTATTCTATTTTATCGCTGTTACTACGAGAACAGACAACATTAATTAAGCATCAACATTAGCATGTTAATAGATTGCTGTTCGATGTTTGTAACGATGAAATCTGTTAACCATGCACAAATGACATAAAGTTTGCTCACCTTCTAATGGTAACCCACACCAACAAAAAATTGTTCACCACTTAATCTAATTGGGAATATTCAGTGAATTGAATAATATATTTGAACTGGTTATTCCGCTTAAGCTTGTATTTTATTTGTCTTCATACTATCGGCCGATAGTAGGTAATCTCATGTTTAGTAATCAGTTATTCAATGACTTCAGCGGCTGAGGCGTGAAGACTGGCCCTGGTTGATGCCTTTTTAAAATCCTCAACATATTCTCTAAGTTGCACGTCATATTAGATGCTGGGTTCTAAACAAATCAAACTTTGGAGCAGGCCATGCTTGTGTTTGCATGCTAACTTGATGAAGACGTTTTCTCAGGATATTAAATTCCTTTGATGATAAACTGGAATTCAGAGTTTTAGAAAGCAAATTACACTTGCCACACATTACACTGAGTAGTTAAAAAAAGTTATGTAGCTCAAAAATTTATTAATGAGCTATTGGACTGCCAAAACCTCGAATTCCAACTTTCATTCTACTTGTCATTGATTCAAAAATTATTTGGATCCTCTGCAGCTCTAGTTTTGGCCACAATTGAAGTCACCTGTCCTCCAAAGCAGTCAAAGTTGAAGGAAGGGATGATGAGTCACGCAGGTTCTCTTAAGCTCCTTCCATGGATTTTCAATTGGGGTTCAAATAAAAAAAATTGTAGTGGCGAGGATATGAGCTCAAATGTTCCCTTATCGCACAAAACTAACGAAAATTTCTAGCCGTGTAGATATAGATCATTGTACTCCTGGAAGTTCCTTTCGTCATCGAGAAAATAAAACTCGCGTGGTCCGAACGGCTCACCTTCCTCGATTGCATCTCATGAGAAAGTATAAAGGCGTTAGGACTGGAGAGCGTGCAGGAAAATCGATTGGTCCCCTGCATCCTATCCATTGGCTTGATAAATTCTGATCGAGGTGTACTCGAACGTCCCACACGGTACACCTTCCACACGGTACACCTTGTCATGTCGATTGACAGATCCTATTAGTTTGAATTGTGCCTCAACTGCCCAAATAATGCTTATCGTAAAGCCTAGTTCTTGTGTTCCATGTCCTGAACCTGTTTGCAAAATTTCACCATGCAAACTTGGTCATTGTCACTACTATGTTCTGGCATCAGTCTGGGAATGCATGATACTAATGCAATTTACTAGTCTTCAGAATGAGTAGTACATTACTAGCACTTTCTTTTTGTCTCGCATGAGACTTGCCTAGAAGATTTTTCCTGTAAAAACTGAAATAGTTTCCGTACCACAGCTGAGGCTTCATCACTTGTAGCCGAGCCAGGCCGGCCTGTTAGGTGGCCTTTAATCGCATCACAAGTCGTTTAATAATTCTCACATTTGTCTCGTCATCGTGCAATTATTGTTGACCGTGAATGTGCACCACACTCATACTCATGCCTCCGCTGCCTCTAACCTACAGGAACATTCTGAAAACATCCAGTAAGGAAAAAATAGTTAATTTGTCCCGAAATTCAGCCATCAAGGGAAAAGTACGTTTTTAGTGCCAGAGCAAACTGCTTACAAAATTTATTTTTAAACAATCTTCTGTCTTCCTGAGAATTATTCACATATCATTTGCTGCGAGTTAGAGTAAAAAGTTGCTTAGCTGCTGATTTCTTTGGTTTCTAATGGTAACTCTACTTTATTGAAAATAACTTGGGGATTATGAGCTGTCATTCATAAGAAGTAGGAATTTGAATGAATACTAATTTCACGATATCGTTGATAACCTTGAGAAATAGATGAGACCCAAGAAAAATTTCAGGGACTCCATGAGTCAGTTCTTGAAACTCTTCAGTGTAATTTTGATTACCGCACATTGCTTAGGGTTTGAGGTTTAGGATTTGAATCATTCAAGCGAAAAACCCATGATTTGATAGTGGTGCCGATTAGAATATAGCATTTTTTGTTCTACACTATCAATTGCCTGCCTATCAAAGTCAGAATAAGTTGAGAGTACTACGTTTCCCTCACTAATATTGGAAATAAAATTAAAGATAATTAAGAATGGCTTGAGCTTTTAGTTTTTGCGATCGAAACCAAATTGCTTTTTACATGGAAATGCAAGAATATAGCTTACCACGCGCATTTTTTTCGAACATTTTGCTTCAGTATGAGTATAAGTGTAAATTCTTATATAGTTATTGATGCAACTTTTGTCGTTACTATTGAAGATGAGAGTTGCTCTTGTAACTTTAATTATATTAGGTAAGATGCCTGAAGAAGAATATTTACTCATAACATCAGCATAAATGAGCAAATTAAAGGAGCTATATACTCAAAAACTTTTATTAGAAATGCATTTTTCCGCATGATTGGTTTTGAGTGTTTAATACAGTTAAGAAACTCGGAAAGGTTTACCAGAATAAGATCGAAAGATTGGTTTGATTAAGTCTGTAAGGCGTTAGCGATCAGTAAAATCCTTTTCTGTATACCTCTTTGGTGGTAGCTTTGCCGACATTAACAAAAAGTAATCGTATTTATCTGTGATACCTTCCGCATTGTATGGAGATAGTGACTCGTGTACAAGTGTTCCATTGTGTTTGGGCATTATATTTTGAACAGTGAACATAAAGATACCCCACATTTTTGCGTAATCATTGTAGACCTGAGCATATTTTTCAGAGATATAACTCATTTTAGAGTCTTCAATTTGGCTTTGTAACATGACGTCCGACCCTTTGATACGCATAGCAAGTAATTTTTTCCTCACGATAAAAAATAAAGCAAGCCTGCCATCTTTCCATCTGAAAAGTGATTTCTTTCGTTTGACTGGCTTAACATGTTGCATCACTTGACTGAGCGCGTTATGATTGGACAACGCCAAGTACATGTCTGTCTGTTATATCCGTCGTGTCAATGATAGCTTTGACTGTTTCTAAGTCAGTTCTGATGGAGTTTAGTACTTGTCGCTGTGGGTTAGTAAATTTATGCGGCGAAATTATAAGGTAGCGATCAAGTTGAGAAAAATTAGTTCATGAAAGACATTTTAGGAATATAGGAAAGTGGCCTGATACAACTTAAGTCAAAATTCGCATTAAATTATTAGTTAGATGCATTGTGAATTTACAATTTATGAGGGAGATGCAGCAAGTAAAATTAATAGTCGTCTTACTAACTAGGTGGAGGAGGATATTAACTCCATTGAAGTTTGGTAGTCTACGTTGGTTCTGCCGTTTTTCACGTTTAAGTAAAAGTTTAGGTTGATGCTTGCGCAGATTATTGCATCGTCATAGTGGGAGAGACAGGGTTAAGTTAAAGACTGGGTCATGTTAGTTCGCTAATGAAGACCTCCAGATTTCCAGAGGGTGGTCTGCAGGCTGCTCCAATGAGGAAACATTAATTGTCTTCGTGAGAGCTTGAATGAAGAAGGTCTCAATGCAGTCAAGGCTAGCTCTCTCTTCTCCAATGATTTTAGGTTCAAATGAATGTAGATACACCTCCAATTCGCTAGCCATCTTTTCACAACAAAAGTAGAATACTCTATAAATTTGAATATTTTTCTTAACTACAGATTACAGTAATAAGTTATAGTCCATACGTTGAGTTCAGTGTTTGGAAAATCACATCCCATTATTTGATCAATGCACTTTCGGGACACAATGAATGTGTTCCTATTATTTGGTTTGAAACAAAACTATTTTGAACAATAACCTGAAACGTCACATTGATAAGTTACGAGTAAAGAATTGTAAATTCTGTGGTGAAATAGAATAAATAAGGCATATATATTTGGCAAAATCATATCACATTTTATTTTTGGGCTAAATTCCGTGAAGCTATAACATTTTAAAAGAAGGGTAAACATTCTGCGGGGCTACAAACATTGTAATGTGTTGTGTGTCGTGTCGGCGAGGGTCGGTTCTTTGTGCAAGCGCTCTCAAGTGCTTGAAACAGGATGTCATATATCAAGGTGTCACAAGGCGGTTGGCGCTTCGTCCAAACTTCTACGGTCCAGGCGTCCATACAACACAAACACACATCGAAGCACACATACACAGGCACAACACAAGCCGAGGCTTTGGAGAGCAAGGAGGCGGGCGCGACGTAGTAACAGAGGCCCGCACGACCTGAGCCAATCACCGCTTGCCAAAGGAATGACGCAAGAAGGTGTGTCAGAGCCACACCAATGGGAGTCCCAAACGTCAGAAAAAACAAGAATGCCGCCAATCAGGATACAGATGATGCCTCTGTAGAATAGAAGCTTCGAGACTGATCTCGAAACAAGGAAGCGAAACGTATATAAGGAGGGTAGATGAAGCCTAGGGGGGAATTTTCGACTCGGTGACGCTACGAGAGAGAGACGCATAATCAAGGAGGGGTTTTGCAGCCGGAATACCGGCAGACGCCGGTATTACCCGGCATTATACCAAGTCCGGTGTTGACTGCAAGTGAAGAGCGCCGCCGGCACATTTTCGACATGAGCAGCCAAAATCCAACATCTAAGGTGAAAGTTAACCATCGAAGTTTCGAGAGGAGGCGTCCAGTGTATCAGCAAGCTTCAAAGTACTGACGTGCGTCAGGAGGTATTCGTAGCACAGCGGCGAGGCAGCGGTTATCGGCAAGTGTAAATGTTGTCAACGACGAAGCATTCAAACATCTCTGCTTCGGGGACGAACTCACAGGCAACTTCAGCGTCAAGATTTGGGGCCACGCAATTGTTAACGTTGCGAGTATCAACAGTCAAGTTCGTTCACCAACAAGGAGAAGATCAACGCACAAAATTGCAGTGAATTGGCGCACAACGAAACTCTTAAGTAATTCCCGGCACCAGAACTTCAGCGTCAAGGTGGAGCGGGGAAGGCACCGCGGCAGCGCGTCAGCGAGAGAGCAGTCCAGAACAGAGATAGTCTCAGCAATGACGACGAAAATCAGCAGTGAGCGACAGCACATCGGCAGTGAATGTCTATCAGTGAATCACTTATTATCAAAGGGGCGAGTGTTTTATGGATGTGAGAGCCCAGAAAAGTGCTTTTCAAAGTGTTGCGCAAAATCATATAAATTATAATTATAGGCAATCGGTTTCCTGTGTTTATTTAGTCGAGGATCGAATTCACGTTGTGAATGGTGCGGCGCTTCATATAATTCGACACCATGTTGCAAGTTCAGGTTAAATCGTGATGTGTCATTATCGTAAATATTATGCTTGTGTTGCTGTGGAGCCCGCGATTGTGTGGATGCGCAATTTGTTGTCAACGAAGGAGTATTGGTAACTTGAATTATCGGTAAGCATCAAATTTATGCCATGTCGTGTTTAAAGTTTTATGGCGGTAGAAATGTGCATACTTTCATTAACGCAATTGTGCCCTTTCAGATCATTTCGTTCCAATGCCTTGTGTACTTGATCCACGTGTTTTTCCCAAAATAAATTCATGTAAATCTTCAATCCTTTTATTCTCCATGTCTGGTATGCAGGGGTACGCAAGCATGAAGGACAATATTCAAAATGCTTGGGGGTTGAGACTCCCCCTGCGTGCGTGATTAGTAACCCTTTTCACGTATCGCGACAATTCAATTTGAGTGCTTATATCAGGGCGTTAGAATTTTCATAAAAGTTCAACAGAGTTTTTGTCAGGAAATATTTCTTTTAAATGAAGAGCGTCGGTACTAGACAGATCTGTTCTACAGTGACGAAACGAGCTTGACGATCCATGCTGCACGCAGTAAAACCGTGATAGCAGAGCGTGCCTGTCGTTGCCTGTCATCCATCAACATTATGCTTATGCAGGAATGGCAGTGTTGGGCGCTATCGGTTATTTGGTCTTGTCCAGCTGTGTGTCCGTAGTTGAGCAAGCGCCGCACTTACGGCGCTCTTTGAAGTCATTTCAGGCTGGAATGAGGCTAATGATTGATGCGCGGATTGAAACACGAGCCATGAATGGCAAAGTGTTGCGTCCGGGTATTTTTTTTCTGCTTCTGGTTGTTTCATAAGTTCTTGTTTTGAATGAATTATTCTTGACCAAAAATCATTGATATTTTACACTGCCAAGTACACCGATGTCATGAAACTAAATTGATCGTTCTGAACATCTCATTTCCTTTCTTTTCGCGAGTTTTTTTTCATTTCGGTAAAAGGAAATCCCTAACCATTCGAGCACTTGCCTAAAACTTCCATCAAATAAGTGAGAGGGTGTGCTACCTCGACGAAGGAGAGAAAAATCTATTTTTCGTTCAATGATGACCGAAAGTTTAGATGTACAAATTTAATTTAGTTGAGATGCAAGTCGACATTAATACCGAACTGAATAAATTATTTCTTTCAAATTCATTTAATGAGGGTAACACAAATAACGCAAAGGTTTGCAGCCTCTATTCTTTTCCATATACCTCAACACTTTTTACCCTTAATTTCAACATGACTGTAGTTTCCCTGACTGCAGGATGAAAATGCAATTGTTTGCAGCCCGTCTTGGCCAAACTAAGAAACGGTGACCCAAACTCGTGCTTCTACCACTCGTAATCTCATATTAGAACTTCCTCAAGTTTACTCAGAGCTGCTAAGCTAACTCGTCCCACCCTCTCGGATGCCTGTGTACAGTGAGGGGAAAATTTCCCCTGAGAGAATAAGAAAGTACTTTTAATGGATCGCCGAATTTTACACGAAAATTTCAGGGTCTTTGGCCTCGGCTGCTCGAGGCAAATGAGCGAGCGCTCTTGGTGCTCTAACTTGGGTGTCTGATGACTTCATAGAATTTTTTATTTAAGTTAAATTTTAGATCAAAGAGATTTATAAACTCTCTGAGTAAGTTGAATTAGAAATTCTAACGTACGTTAATGGAAGTAGCTGTTGATTGTTTGTATCCCACAAGAAGGCTTCAGCCAACACTCTTCAGGTTGATGAAACGATCAGCAAAAAGAACTTCCTACATTTTTCAGCTGTGACGATGATTTAATATTTCACATTGATGTTCATTAACTACAAGATCTCAGGAATGATTATGTTCATTAACTACAAGACGAATAATTATAAATTCAGTAAAATTTACTCTCAATTCTGATCAGTCAGCAACTTATTCCAGTGGGGGACAAGTATTTACGCTTGTATAACTTTAGTGGCCAACACATGCAAAACTGTGGCAGATTATACTTTTTAATTGTTGAATTCGAGAGTATTGAATCACAACATTCGATTTTCAAAGTATACGAATTCAAATACAACGTACGCGTGTACGTGCGGTGCACTGCTAAAGTATTCAATCAAACGAGTGCATTTTTAATATTTACTTACGTTGCCTTCAATTTTTATTACTGCTTGATGACGGTTTATGTAATAATATGAAAAATAATGTTCATGGCCCGCTAAAAATGACGGAATTCGTTATTTTCCTCATATAAATCTTCCACATGTACTGTACGTGCATGACAAACAAATACAGGGTGCTTTTTTTATTACGGGACCCGATAAAATCTTCAATACTTTTGATGCAATGAACGGATTTTTGAAAACAAAACGGCAGTAGAATCCTGAGATTTATATATTTTATTTGGGTATTTATTTTTGAGCTTCAGCATTGCCCCAGCGCAGTGGTTGTACTCTCTCATGTAACTTCGCTGAGCTAGGACAATGCGCCTTCCATTAGAGAAGTATGCACTGCTTATGAAAGCTAATTATTGTTCCTTTGTCCAGTTCGTCATCTGGGCAGCCGTTTCAAACCAGGATGAATTTTACTGTGTCCTCTGATTCTTATTTTTACAGTTGTATCGTGAATACGTGGGTACAAAATGAAGTAGAAAAATTTCAGGATCCGTTTTGTTTTCACAAATCCGTTCTTCGCATTAAAAGTTATTCACGATTTTTTGAGTCCCGTTTTTAAAAAAAACATGCACTTAGTACGTATTAGGACGGATGGAATACGTATAAAAATATTGTTGTACATGTGCACTGGCGAAACTCGTATCACAGATACGGTCATTAGGCATCATGACACAGAGACAGACAAGGCAAGCAGGCAAGCAACAGCTGTGTGTTATTAAACAGTGCATGGGTCTCCAAACCATCTAGCCTTAGGGCCATACTGATCACTCTAGTATGTTCCAAGGGTCAAAACTGTTTTAATTTTTCTGCCATTATCTATAATTTCTAGAATAGTCGCCTAGGACACGCCTTGAGCGAGCACACGCTTTCTAAATTAGCTATTTCAATTACTATTTTGCACGGTCGCGGGCCGGATTTGGCATGTGCGTAGTTCATCCATTATGTAGGGTGTCCATAAAGTTGTTGTGCAATTTGAAATTACTGTAGTTTTAAAACTATACATGATAGAAACAATCTGTACAAGGCATTAGAAACAAGAGCCATTCGATTTTTAAATTTATTTATTACAGCCTTATAGGTTTCTACATGCCTGCCATCATCAGTCAGCACTAATGTCTGAGAGCACAGCATTAATTTTACCTATCAAGACTCTCAATGAGCGAGGTCTTGTCGCGTACACTCATGTTTTCCCATGCCCCCATAAAAAATAATCAAAAGGAGTCAAATCTGGGGAACGTGGAGGCTATGATAATGGACCACCTCTTCCTCGAAACCACGGGTGATAAGTTGGTTTGTTAGACAAGATTCAAAGCCTTTAATATTACATAAAACATATTTTTTAACAAAATATTTACTAATCAGGCGCAAATAGAAACAGTTAATTCTCTAATTCAGCTAACAGATTGTTTCTATCATGTATAGTTTCAAAGCTACAGTAATTTCAAATTGCACCTCGACTTTATTGACACCCTGTATTGTCTTGGAGGGTATACGCCAGTTATAGTGGTGACATATGCGTTCATTCTTCAATGCACAGTTTTTCAAATCCGCAAGATTCATCGGACATCATTACTTGACCTGGTTTTTCTTCACTCATATATTTTCGAAGGGGGTTAAGGCCTGGAGATTGACTAGGCCACTGGAAAAAAAATATTTTTAGTTAATTTTACCATTCGGCGGCCAGATTGGCCTCGCGTCTAGGGCTGTAGGTCTGTGTGATTTTTAAAAATACTTCGGACTCATGATGATATTTTTCTCCAAAATGTGACGATATACAGGACATCATCCATAATTTCTTCAATGATGTTCAGTGCGCCAGTTTCATGCAAGGTAAAGCATCCTCAAATCTTTATGCAACACCTCTACTTAACAGTTTGAATAGTATTTTTAGGTTCATAAGCCGTCTACTCCGAACTCCAAATAGCACGAGAGGTATCGCATGGAAACAATTTATTTTTGTTTTTACGAGCTCAAAGGACAGTCTTTCAAAACTTTTTCTAAAGTCGAAATGTTTTTTTGGTAAATTTTGAAGGTTTTCCAAGGGATTTCTCGTTAAGACGAGCTTTTACCTGGTCTTTAGTTTTTCATGTTGTTCTTGTGTGCACTTGCTTTGTACTGAATGCTTGTTTTTCAATTTTTAACTACGTCGAGAAATTATCGACTTGTTTTGACCTTTCTTAGCATGTTTCGTCGAATTTTTCAACTTTCATTTTTAATTCAACGTTGCGTACAAAACTGAGCATTTTCTAGTCGTTTCACTTATTGGGAGTCAGAGGTTTGATGCGGTCAAAGATATACGAGTAACTGTTTGCTGAAACTATTTCAGTTTTGGGTGTTCGGTAATTTCATGGAGGAAAAAATAATTTTAACCTAATGCTAAGTACAAACTTCCAGAAACAGAAAGCATGCGAAGCATTTGAAAACGAATTAATTGCAATCGATTAATTGTTTTCATGAACAATACATGTTCGTGTCGTTTGTGAATTATTTATGGTAAAAATCTATTTCTTTAGTTTACATCAATATCTTATCCATTATGAATAATAATCTTAGAGAGTTTTTATGCATTGGTCTAGTATCAGTTTATAATTTCATTGCAGTAAGATTTTCAGTCTGTCAGTAAAATCTCATGGGTGAGTACTTTTTTTCTTCAATACACGTACCTGATTGACGCAGTTGCAACTATAGTAGTGCGTGCAAGTGATTCATTGCAGACGTCGTTGACGAGTTTGGAACGGAGTTTCTGTTCTTGAAAACTGTGAAACGAGAGAATCGTTTATGTTGTTGATGTAGAAGGAACAAGTGAAGCTTCTGAAGATAAAATGCGTTTTTTAACTAATTTCATAGAGTGAGAGCATGATATATTTCTATAGTTGCCAGCTTAGTTCTAGAATAAGTCGTGCTCTTTGGAAGAAACTTGAAATGTCTCATCGTTATTCATTGTAAAATATTCTTTATCATACGTCTCTTCTGCAAAAATCAGTAATTCGTTGAAGCATTATACATTAATATAAAGTTAAAGATTTTTCGATTTATGGGAATGTCTAGTGTCTTTTCATTGCACCATTCCACGCATTTGTAAGGTCAGGTGTTGTTGCTGCTTCGGCCATTGAGTTCCGTTTGAGGCGAGTGAAGCAGCGGCCTTACATTTATACTTCTCCGGCTGTAGGTATCGGTGATACGCGGCGAAGTGGGTACTTTTTTTTGCATAAATTTACATAGGTACATAATAAAAATACTGAACAGTTGCATGACTAGAAATGAGATTTTAGGGGTAACTAAGGAAGAGCACTACACATTGTTAGTCCTGGGTCTGTCTAGGTTATAATCTCTGCGTATTCAGTTATGAAAATGAGTCAATCTTGAGTATTTTATTAGGGCTCAGCCAATGAATGAACCTATTTAAATACCAACAAATTAATCTATCTCATCTTGTAATGTTTTACTATCTCTGTACTCGCTATCGTCGGAAGAATTCAAATCACTCATGTTTCAATTCATTGTAAATCCAGTAACGAAATTCCGTTCTGCTAGTTATAATTGAACAGAACGCCATTTGTGAAGCAATAGCTTTAGATATGCTACTCGTTAGTCCATTTTTCAGGCAACGACATAAAATGCTAGTTTCTTTAACTATACTTTAGAGCTTTTTATTAATTGTATCGGAGATGCATGTATGGAAAATATTTTTCAAGTGTAACAAAGAAATTGTGCTTAAGACAATATTTCGAGAGTTAGTACGTTATAAAGAATTCTAAAGTTATGTGAAGAGGTAAAGCAGTGACGAAAATTCATTTTACATATTTAAATTCTGTGCAAACATATCGATCGAACACTTAAAGACTAGAAATTACTTTCTGATATATGAGGAAAATACTTGGGAAGTTCAATTATATCGAAGTCGCCTCACAATAATTATACTGGAGTTACAGTTGCCAATGCCTCCAACAAAGTCATCATTTGGTTGTTGTCAGCGGCAGGGCGCAACTCATTTGAACGAGACCGGAGCTGCGAGGCTGAGGCTGGTCAAATGCTAATTTCAGCGACTGCCATTTGCGTGAGCTATGGCAGTTTTTGACATGCTCCATTAAAGTTTCCCCGAGTTGGAATTACGGGCCATGATCGATGCGGCGAATTATGCCCAGGCACAGATTTCGCCTGGTCTTGTTTCTGCGTCTGCAGGAAAGCACTTCGATGAATTTTTCGACAGAAGTGAAACGGTAAAGTCTTTTCTGACAAACGATGTGCCATAATCTCACGACTAACTGGAAACATGGGTTCGCTGGATGAGTTTCCCTTCAATTTCGCGCATTAAGAATTACGTTATAAAACTTCACAAATGACTTGGTGAGCTCAGTCATGCTGTCCACACCTGAATAAATAAAACCGTTGAAATTCTGACCTAGAGAAATTGATACAGACCAAATGCATACTCGGGATTTGATGGCTGTTTGATTTATCTAAAAAAACACCCCTATATAGTGGTGATGTCGATAATCGAAAGAGAGCAGAATTTTTAGGAAATTTCATCAATAGAATGAAAATGGAAATACCACATGCAAAAGAAAAAAGATAGATGGAAAATAAAATGTCAACTCTCGCAACGAACAGTAAGTCAAGTCGATGATTAATAAATCTACGGCTTTCATTGTTCATTATTAGTGGATAAAGGCTGGATGATAATATCACTCAAAGTGATGTCTTAAGCTACAACTCAATTTTTTCGGAGAGTTTTCAGTAAGACCAGATAGCAGGAAAATTTTACTGCTCTAAAGGGATCAGCGCGTTTTAAATTAGGCCCAATTATTCATTGATACACTGAATAGGAATAAGACGGGTGAGGACGGGTGTGGCGCTCGCTCCGAAACAAAGTGCCTATTGTTAGAAAGAATGTACCTCTAACCTAAATGGGTACCCACTCTCGTCCTGAGTATTCGAATGTGATTTAAATACCCCATATATAAAAATAATCAAACTAAGAGTATAATATTCCCTCAAAAGTGTGAGAGTATTCAACCCTCGTTTACACAACGACCGAACTCCCTCAATCTTCAAGATGACTAACAAACGACGCAGTACCAACAACAGCAGCAACAACAGCATCGAGTTTCAACCGAAGTTTGGTCAATACCCTGATGTGTCTAGCCTTACGAAAGACGGTAAAGAAGTGGTTTCTGTCCTTATAAAATACTTCGATTCAGTGATGACAAAATTTAATAGTGATATTTTTCAAATGCAAAATGAAATAAGCCACCTTAAAACGCTATTTGAAACAAAAGAAGCGGAACACAAAAAAATTCTCGAAGAACAGAATGAGAAAATAGATAGCTTAACCTCCCGCCTCGACCAGTTTGAAAAAAATGATCAGCGCCGAGACATTGAAGACAAAAAATGTACTCTCGTCATTTCTGGAAGGGAAATACCGCAATCTCACGCAGGCGAAATCTGTAAGGATACAGTCTGCCAGCTCCTGAAGGACAAGATCAACATTGACCTCTTCGACACTGACATTACGTCAGCTACAAGAATGGGGGAAAAAACAATAACTGGGAACGTAGATCAAAGAAACATTGCATTTGAACTAAAACATTATAACAAAAAACGTGAAATTCTCAACGCCTGCCGAGAAAAGAAACCACAGTTCTTCTTCATAAATGAATACCTCATACCTTCACGAGCTAACGTCATGTACATTCTGAGGATGGCCAAAAGGAAATTCCCGGATAAAATTGGAATCCCAAGAACACAGGATGGAAACATTTTCATATTCAACCCCGGAAACCAAGATTCAAGACGCCGCGAGATCAACACGCCAGATGACCTCGAGCAATACCTGATGCAACAACTTAATATGACATCGAAGCAGGTCATGGGTGACCAGACTAGGTGATCCCCTAAATTAGATATGTCAGTTTCGTGTTAATTTAACCTCAATTAGGTATCGTGTCAGTTTAAACTCAACTTGATGTTAGTCTAACCTGAATCTATACAAATGTATAACAGATGTGTTTGTAAACATTTATGACAGCTATGTGTGAACTTTTGAAACAACGCAATCAGCATTTTTTCACATCCCAATGTTACTGTGAATTTTTTTCTTTTTTTACCACTAAAGTTATTATTACGCGTAAACCATATTAGCTGATTATATCATTGTCGTTATAATCTTTAAAACTTATTACCTGTTGTATGTGAACTCGTAAAAACGCCTTCATGCGGCAATCTGTTTACACCAATGTTGTGATATTGAACTCCAATATTATTCGCTCATGGACTGAGTTTATGTGTACTCACGTAATCGCACTAGATTTTTTAATACTCTATTCTCTCGTACTTCATAAGCTAGTTTTTTAGACAGGAATATCCCTTAAAGCTTGACTCTGTATTTCGTTTTTAAGCTCTATAGTACCTACTTCTTACTGTTAACTAATTTTAAATGACTGATCACCCTGAGATATTCGAGGAAATCGACCCAGATCTCAATCATTCGAACAGAATATATCCAAACCTAAACGACTCTCAAGAGTGTAGGTATACTAATCTATCAAAATTCAACGAAACTATACGAATAACTGACCGAGATTTCTCACTCCTGTGTTGGAACTGTAGGTCACTCTATCCAAAATTGGAAGAGGTACAATGTACTATTACTGAACTTAAGTATAACCTAGACGTGATTAGCTTCACCGAAAGCTGGCTAGATGACTCGACTAAAAACATGATTCGATTTGAAAATTATCATGGTTACCATTCGCTAAGAAAAAACCAGCGGGGCGGAGGCATCAGCACATATATATCTAACCACATAGACTCGAGAACCATAGCAAGTGCAACAATGAATCAGGATCATATAGAATCACTCTTCGTGGAACTGTCTAGAGATGGTAAACGCATTGTGCTTGGAACGGTGTATAGGCCTCCTACAGCCTGTCCTATATCCTTCCTGAATGAGCTGAATCGTATTATTTCTCAGTTCAACAGGCCCTTATACAATGACATAATAATATGCGGTGACTTCAATTATGATCCACTGAAACATGAAAGCTATGAACCAATCTCTAATTTCCTAACAACCTTTCAGTCTCAATCCTTCCTTCCGATCATTACAAAGCCTACACGAATAACCTCAGAGTGTGCTACGCTGCTTGACAATATCTTTATGACAGACCCAAGTAATTTTCTTGCTGGAATAATTACTTCTGACTTATCAGATCACTTCCCAGTTTTTCTTATTAAGAAAAATGTCTATATTGCTTGCACCAGGGCACGGGCTGAAACTTACTCATATCGTAAAATAAACGAATCAAATCTTGAAGAAATGCGCACCGTTCTAGAAGAATCAATGCCTACATTGCACATCTCTCAACAAAATTATAATGCTACGAGCATTGATGAAGCAGTAGTAAAGTTGACTGAAACTATAATGACCGCATACAATCAGTGTTGTCCAATTGTAACTCGTACAGTTACCCCGAAAAATAAACAAAAGCCCTGGATTACTAGAGACATCGTAATAAATATAAAGAAACGTCAAGCGTACCTAGCCCTCCTTTGCGAAGGGCGAATATCTAGAGAAACATATAACCGATTCAGAAACTATGTAACAAACCAGATAAGAACATCAAAAAAGAACTACTTTACGCTCAAGTTTACTCAATTCAAAACTGACGTTAAAAAGACTTGGCATCTCCTTAACTCTTGCTGTAAACCGAATAATGCCGATAAAAAGAAAATTGAATACGTCATTCAAGATAATGTGAAATACCATGAGAAGAAAGAAATTGCTAATCTCTTTAACAACTTCTTCGTAAACGTAGGGAAAACTATAGCTGATGGTATTCCAAGTGAACCTACTGATCACCTGGAATTTATGGATCATATTCGAGAACCCAACTCCTTTTACTTCACGCCTACAAACTCCTCCGATGTAATTACGTGCATAAACAACATGAAAAATAAATCGAGTGGGCTACAAACGTTTCCGACTAAAGTACTTAAAGTTATTGCTGACATTGTAGCCCCGATGATATCAAATATTATTAACCAGTCTCTCTCACTAGGCACTTTCCCGAACTCCCTCAAAGTTGCTAGAGTAACCCCTATCTTTAAAAGTGGTGAAAAAACCTGTGTAAACAATTATCGACCTATCTCCGTACTACCAATTATTAGCAAAGTATTCGAAAAGATTGTGTACAAAAAAGTGTACTCTTATTTTGAACAAAAAACATTTCTTTACGATAAACAATACGGCTTTCGCTCTAAAAAATCAACAACACAGGCTATATTAAATCATTTACAATTCCTCTTTTCTAATATAGGTGAAGGAAAGCCTGTCTTCTCTGTATTTCTTGACTTTCGAAAAGCATTCGATTGTGTGGACCATAAAATACTACTCTCGAAGCTACACTGTTATGGCATTCGAGTGATTGCCCATGATTGGTTCAGATCATACCTAACAAATCGGAAGCAATACGTTGTCATTGACGACGCAAAATCAGACCCACAGACAATTAGCCATGGAGTTCCACAAGGATCTGTTCTTGGGCCTCTCCTGTTTCTGATTTTTATCAATGATATTGTAAAATCTACATCATTCTTCAAATTCATACTTTTTGCCGATGACAGTACGCTGTCTGCGGTCCTTCCGAACCAAAATCCCGCTATGATTGTGGAGAGTATAAATAATGAACTTCATAAGGTTTCATCGTGGCTCAAAGCTAATAAAATAAGCCTTAATATTGATAAAACAAATTATATTACATTCTCATACATGAAAGATGTATCTCTTCCATTGCATCAAAATTGGCGAAGGTGAAATCGAAGAAACCAACTCATGTAAGTTTCTGGGCATCATAGTAGATAAACATCTGACCTTCAAAGAGCACATCACTCATATTAGTTCTGAATTATCAAAATCCATCGGAATCCTGAATATAGTTAAAAATTTTCTGCCTGAAACAGCTTTACAAATGCTCTACCGAACGCTTATTTCTCCATGCTTGCAATACGGAATAGAAGCGTGGCACGGAACTGATAAAAATAAAACCAACAAAATTTTTACTCTGCAGAAAAGAGCTGTCAGAGCGGTAAAGAACCTAGAATATAATGCTCACACAAATGATTCTTTCAAAAATTTACAAATACTTAAACTTTCGGATCTCTACAAAATCTCCATCTGTAATTTCATTTACAAAACACTAAGAAATGATGGCGACAATAGCCTAAGGCAATTATTGACTGCGCAAACTGGTCATCACAACCATTTAACCCGAAATAGAAGTAAATTCATGCTTCCTTATTATTCGAAGGCCCGGTCGCAACACAGTATCCTCTTCGTTGGAACCAAAACTTGGAACTCTATACCTGCGGAGATCCGTAAATGTAATTCGTACAAAGTATTCAAAAGACATCTTGAGTCTCACTTCCTATCAGAATACTAGTCGTGTAAGATCACCATGTCAAATCTTGCCTCCTACATGTAACTAATGATAATGTAATAATGTAACTTGCTTTGGGTAACATAACCGATCTTCAGTCTGCTCTTGAATCGTTTTATCGAACATACTGTTAGATATAGCCGATTTGACCTATATTGTAAAATACAGCATAAAATATCGAGTAAATTATCTCAATGATCAGTCTAATGCGAAACTAGGTTAAGTAAACTAGGTTAAACATTATTGTACACCTTAGAATAACGTGATGATAGGATGCCCTAGAAGTCGCTGAACTTGTTCGGGCCCACAGGTAGCTATACTCAAATTTAACCATTGTACTAGACTTAAGAAACATTCTACCTCTGTATCACCTGTGGTAAATAAATTGTTTAAATTGTTTAAATTGTTTAAATAGTTGATTTTATTGAATAGCCGTACATGAGCATCTTTCTGTCCAATTATTACTTGTGGCTAAACTTCACCCGATGATAATAATTTCTTTTTACATCCCTAGCCGAGGGCTTATATCAATAAACCATATCGACGTAGCTGTTTTCAAATAAAGGTGTGACTCGTATCTCTAAAACCTCGTAAGTTAGGGCACTCGTACGTCGAGGTACGACTATTTATTTCAGCATTGGACTTCGTTTAGGCGTTGCGCACACAGCTGGACTGTTAAAAATATTTATTTTATTTTTTGTACTTGATTTTTGATTTTGCACTTTTTCAATGGTGATAATGATTGAATAAATACGTTTTAGACGTCTTTTTTTTCAATTACGGCTAGTAAAATATGAGTACATATTTCGCTAATGAACATGTCATCAAGAAGTGTTGTAGCAAACTTCAACTAAGGTGGATTCAAACTTGAATTTCGTTTTTATATTCATGATTAATAAGTTAGACAGTCGAATTATATTACGTCTAACAATAGCAAGTTATGTTTTTCTAATTATTAATGAATTGAAGGGTTATTGGGATTACGAAACTCTGTCACTATTTTTAAGTTTTATCAAATGAAATTAAACAACCGTTGTCAAGTGCAAGGAAAAAGAAGTTGCACCCGATCGTCAACACATCACAGTTCGGTTAAGATCAGTGAAGATCCTTGCGGGATTGGAGAAATATGAAACGTCTATGCATTGGTGGTGATTTCGGTGGTGATTCGGTGGTGATTTCGGCTGGCGCTGTATATCATTTTCAGTCTGCCCAATATTCAAGTGAATGATGTTCTAGGTGATATTACGCTCAGCTAATAGATGAGTTTGAATTTTATTTCCCCTATAAAGTTTTCTGTTTGAATTAATGAAGAATTGTTCATTTTTTTACCACCTTGTTATTGTTCCATGAGAACTCTTCCGTCATCACATATACTTTAAATGATTTCTCAATTATACTGACGTCATGTAATATTTCAGATAGTAGTTAGGTCACTGTTTTATAACATAATTACCGACCACGACGATTTGCATATGAATTTGCGCATGGCAAGATGGCCGAATTGAGTTCTCCTACTCTGATATCAAGCAATATTTCAGGTAGTGGTTATGTCACTTTGTTCTATGATACAGGAGTTGACAACGATCATATGTGACGAAATTGCAATTCCCGTATCTGGTATGAATTTCAGTTGAAATACTTATGTACGATACAGGTTTTTGAAATATTTTGAGGGCAATATTTTGAAACGGATTGTGTTGATGAATGAAGAGCTTGTGTGATGTTTTACTACAACCTTCATGTTAAATGGTTTACATTTACAATTCATGTTTCGGATGTAACTTCTGTATGTAGTAGTTTATTCGAACATCGATTTGCAACTGATTGTTTCGATCTGTATGCTTTGAATGTCGCATCTTAAACAAGTACCTTAAATTTAGAACCAGATTCAAGAACTTCGATACATTTTCTTACCTAGAAACCGATAAATGAAAATCTACCTGGTTTTAAATCGAAACAATACAAGCCTGAAACAAATTAAGCTGCAAAATTGTCTGCAATAATACGCAAAAGAGCCAAAAATATCGAGTGCTTCAGAAATTTATTAGTAAACAATTGGACCGCCTTGAGCTCAAAAAACGTACACGTCGCTCATTCCACTTGACATTTATTCTACAAGATTAAGAAGCCTGAGAGACTTTTTTTGGCTGTAATTGAGGTAGCCTGCCCCCACAGCCAGTCTACGTTGAAGGAAGGGGCGGTTAATCAAGCAGGTGCCTCACTAACTCACCCAATGATTTTTCAATGTCGTTCAAATCAGGAGGCAGTGACGGCCAATCCATGAGCTCAAATGTTTCCGCCTTCGTAACATCATATCTTCAATTTTCTAGTCGTCTGGATATGAGCATTGCCGTCCTGATAGATTCAGTTGTCATCAAAAGTTAAACCAAATCAGAGAGTATTTATAAATACTCTTAGAATATCAATTTGTTAGTGCAAAGAGAGGCAGATCCATGTCTATCCGAGCATAAACAGTCAAATGCATTACATTCCCTCCAGATGCCTGAAGAGTTAAGACGATACCAAATGAACCCATAGCTTCATATGCTTCCGCCATACCCTAACAAGCGCTTTGTTCTGGAACAGGTTGTTGTCTCTGGACTCATCGGACCACGTTACATGCTTGCAACAGTCAGCCGGCAAATCCCGGAGTTCTCGAGTAAAATTTGATAACGAATGATTTAATTAATTTGTGTCTGACACTAAAGACTTCTTGGCCCATTTGCATTTGCCTTAATTAATTTTCATCCACTCTGAATGCATTGTGTTTTTGTATTTTGTTTGTTGACCTTAACAAAACCCGCTAGTTATCATTTGAATGCCGATTTTTCTTGATCAATGTTTTCAAATAGCGTCTGCCTCTGTCATCCAGAATGCTGGACCCTCCACAATTTCCACGAAATAAACAAATTCGCCGTATTATTTACCACGTGTTATGGCTCTTCGTGTCGTTCTGATATTTACAGTACATATACCGGTTATTATACAAAAGTCTTGAGTTTATTTTCTATTTTGATGAAACCCAACAATGCGTCTTTTATGAAATGCTGATCGGTCCTTTCCTCGTCTTCTCATTTCGTTGATATAAGCGGAAATTGAGAAAGTTGCGCACCCCCATACGATGTCTTTACTACTAATAAACTCTTATGAAATGTCCTCATACGCAGTTTTAGTGAAACAAATAAACTATGAAAAATTCAAAATATGTAAAGTAGGTATAAATGCTATGTACGACTTTCTTTTGGCCGCTCTGTGAATTTCTTAATTAAAGATTTTCTCAGAGTTGTTTCCGTAACATTTATGTACGAAAAGAAAATCAGCTATTACCTTCAGTTTTTCAATGACTTCCTCTGAAACACTGTTTCATATTTTTTAAATTTATAACACAAATTTGAAATTTCAATAACAAATGGAAAGGGGGTTTCTGTCCTATTTCTACTGTATGTAAAAGCGAATAATTTTGTTAAAGTTCGATAACATCATCTTTTATTCATACCCAATCTTTAGGCCGAAATTGTCACGAATTTCAATTAAATATCTTTCTAAACCTCGTTATTTATTTGCCTAATTATATATTGATATACCTGTTTTCTAAATATTGCTCAACTCATATGCAGTAGTTCAAGGAAACAAAACGTTAAGTCGCTTATGCGACGTTTGGACGGAATGATACACTTCAAAGATATTAATCAAATAGAATATTTCCTTACACAATCTTGCTATCAGAACGTTTGAATTCGTTTGAATATGTGCTGTAGCACACACGCGATTCAATTTCACACAGGTATAAGAGAATTATCCAAATCTAAACTAAATATACCTTTCAAATTTTTTCAACCTGTTACTGTTTACTAGAATAACTCTCAAATTGAAGAAACTTTGCGTTAACTTTTGGTGGAACTGTTGAAAAATGTTATTGAATTACTCCCTAATTGTTTGCATTTTGATGTAGAATAATTATAAGGGATTTCAAATCCATATAATTATTTACTACATGTTTCAATAGCAGAGCTGATGCAGTACATAAAACTGTTTTCCTTGAATCATAGAATAGCATAATTAGCATGGAGAAGAACAGCTCAGTTATGATGGAGTTAGTGTTATTAAAAAAAATAACATTAAGATACAAAAGATCAGGTCGAGTTTTGTAGTACTGTTTGCATTCTCTAGCAGTAACATTCATTGGCGTTGTACAAATTTTGGATAAAGAAAATGGAATTAAATAATCTGTTAAACCATAGCATGTTCAGGTGTAACTAATTGTCCGTTCCCCTTCCGGTCTATGCAGCTTAATTCTTCTTTCCCGTTCACTGGAACAAATATTGCTTGTCAGAAGCATTAGAGCTACAGTACGACTGGGAGGTGGTTGTTATGGGCATCTCATGAACAGGCTGTCACACATAAAGCAAAGGGAAGAAATGTTCGCACATTTGAAAACTTTTATTTCTTCAAACCTTAAAGCACAAACTGAACAAAATTTGTATACGTTAGCTGTACATGAATGCATACAAATTAGATATGCAAATAAAACTAAATCATATATGATTTCATAAGAATAATGCCATATGCCCATTTTAAACAGTGAAAAAAGTATTTGTGCAATACAAATTTTGAATTTTAAAACTCTGGATTGTCGCAAAATTTTAAAGGAGAATTTAAGAAAAGTTCCGATAATGTTATCATTGAACTTTAAAAATCAAAATCGGAACATTCCGCAATAATTTGCAAGTTTCACGAGAAGGTTCCACTCATGCCAAGGAGTAAAGAATAGACTAATTATTATTCACAAAAAAGATCTGGTTTTCACGCACTATAGATAGACAGGAAAATTCACAGGAAAATCGCAATTTACCTGAATATTCCTGTTATTTTGTTTTGTTCATTCACAGTAAGGTTTAAATTGCGCAACAATTTTAAAAACCGATGAAGAACAGGTGATTTAAAAAAGAGCTCACCACGATTGTCGAGTTTGTTAGGACGCCAGATTCATCAAAACCCAAGAAATGCTCGTCAAGAGCTCAACCATAATAGGTATGTGTTTATCAGGAATTAGTTTAACTTAACAAACAATAGGTAATGAAATGCACATGAAAAGTCTAAGGTCGCTGTTCTCAAAGAAAACTCTAATTGCAGCGACATAGAGGTGCAAGTTTCTAATTCGTTGAGGAACATAGGGACACGGAAAATTTGTATCAGGTGAGAGTAGTATGAACATACGAAACTTAAAGTGAACAGATTAGCCATGTTTATCGGAATCATGTGGCGAGGAACGATGGCGATTCCTTCCTATCAAAAGACACCGTCAAGTTTGGAGGGGATAGTATCATAATTGGGGCTGTTTTTTCCTATGAAAGGTGTTGGTGAAATATCAGGAATGACAGTAATATGAAATCCTAAATCTATATGAAAATCCTATAAAAAACTTACAGCCATCGATTGCAAGTCTTGAGCTACCTCCAGAGGGTATTTTCATGGTGAATAGTGATGTCAAACATACTTTAAAATCTCCTAAGAAGTAGTTTGCCGGAAACAATGCTGATATTTCAACATATCTAACTCAGTCCCTGGATTTGAGTCCAATCGGAAAGCTGTGGCGAGATTCACCAACTCAAATCCTAAAAAGAGCATCAACTAATGTAAAGAACCTGGAGACAACATGCCAGGAAGAATGAAGCAGGACACAAATGTTTGCAAATCTTTAACTGATACTACAGGAAGACATTGGGGGCTGTGAAGTTAATGGGTTAATGGGAGCTATGGGACAAAACATTGAATGAAGAAAATACGGTAAATCTATACTGTACGAAATATTTTTACCATCATAAAAAAAATATTAATGGTAGGAATTTCTGTAAATTTAAGTGATATATGATTTTATTTTCATACTTTAGAAGCAGACATTCCCGTACAGTAAATATGCAGAAATTTTATCCGTTTGACAATCTTGAATATGAAGAAGTAAAAATTTTCATCGGTACAAACATTCCATCCCACAGTGCATTGCTGAGGAGTTCTATTATTTTATACCACACACGCAGCCCTTTGTTCCGCCATTTGTCCGCTTCGGTACCCACTTTTCATTTTCATTTTCATTCTGCTTTTTGAATACTTTCGCCTACAAGTTTAATTAAGTGATCTGTAAATAAATTTAGAGAACACCTTAATTTCTTTTCCTCAGGCAGCACTTTTCGAAACAATATACAAATCTTCCCATTCTGCCTGTCCTTCTCCATAGACTGTAGACTGGAAGCTTTAACTTTATTTTACGTAAATTCTAAAATTGCCAGCTTGAATAACTTTTTCTAAATGATTTGTCTTGAAATAAAGGGGAAGGCGAGGTCAGAACAAGATCAGGATAAAAAAATTTGATAACTTGAACATGTGAAACCGAGAACTCACATTCAAATGATTCTACGTATAAAAAAAATACAAATAATTATCAGTTGCTCATAAAACTGGTTGACGAAACGAATAGAATTCGACAGCGATCTCGAAGTTATCTCTTATGATCTCACCGAAAGTCGACGCTACAGAAAATTTGAATTAGTGTTCAAGGTTTTTAGTTACAGGATTTTTAGGCTGGCCGAAGACTGGTACTTTTCGTTTGAAATGCTAACCTGGCATTAATGAATGAATTTCGAGAATGAAATACGGATTTTGTTTGTTATTCAATAGTTGGTAATCAAAGTTTTCTTTGTTCAAAAAGATGCATTTTCTCAAAAATTTTAACTTAGATTTCACTCACGAGTTCACGAAATTAAAACTGCACTTTCCCAAAATTAAACGTTTAATAGTAAAGAAGTCATCCCACAATAATTAAAACAATGAACCAACAGTAGGAACATACGTTAATTATGAATTTGTATTCTTTTATACCTTAAATTATTCAATTAGTTAAAAGCTAATATCATTCAAAATTGGAGACGAACTATGAAATTGTACATAATTTAATACGCATTGCGATTAGAAACTCAACGTGTGAAAGTGATCATCAGCATCTGATGAAGCTATTGTAAGCAAATTGGCAAAGGACCGATACAAAAACACTTGAATCATTTATATTTCTTGCATGGTGGATGAGCTCTTCGGAGGCATTCAGGTTTGTTTATGTCAGCGCGAGGAAGCAGCTCCATTATGCCTGGGAGACACTGCCTGTCACGCCCATAATGCTGAAGTGGCGAGTAGAGCACGGCACGCCACGCTGCAGCGCTCGCTGCATCGCTGTTTAGGGAGGAAGCTCGACGGTACGGATGTGCGCACTGCGGGGGGCGATGTAGAAACGTCATCGATAATGCTCAGCTGCTGTGGGTAGGGAACTGTCATTTGTCAATCGCTGAGCTAATAGTATGTGTAGACGCACAGTTTGTAGAGAAGTACTTCTTCACTGCATAAGTACACAGTGGTTCTAGAAGCTTGTACGTGTAATTTAAAGACGTAGAACAGTTTTAAATGTCGAGATATACTGTGCAAGAAAGTTTGGTAAGAAGGAGGGTATAAATATATGTCTTGAAATCAAATTAACTAAATGAAAATGAGCGCAAGAATGACTGAACTTCTAACCAACGTACGCTTCGGACGTGGAATTGTTCTCATTTCCTCAAGACCGCTCCAATGTTATGGGCACAGCTTCCAATCTCATGCACGCACATACTTTTATTCACTCACGGATGCATGATCCATATATAACCCATAGCGCAAAACCAATTAAAAATTAGGATAAAAAGGAAAACCAACGTGTGTAACTAAGAATGCCATGATACAAACAAACGTTTCGGATTATAAAAAATCATCCTCAGTACACATCTAAGTTTTGCTTTTTGCAAAGTCTAACAATAAATCAAATAGCAAGGATAGTCGCTTTTAAAAGATCAATAATCAGTTAGTTGTTTAATAAATAGAAGGACCTAAAATGATATATAAAATTGAACGTTTCCACTCCAGGAGTCATCTTCAGCATTAACAAGATCTATGGAAGTCAAAAATGTATTTTTTGTCTTCCATAGATCTTGTTAATGCTGAAGATGACTCCTGGAGTCGAAACGTTCAATTTTATATATCATTTTAGGTCCTTCTATTTATTAAACTAACTGATAATGGATCTTTTAAAAGCGACTAGCCTTGCTATTTTATTTATTATCATCCTCAGTGCTCTGAAAAACAATATACCAAAGGGTTGAAAATACTTAAACTCAATTCTTCTGGATGAAGTGAAAATAAAGCACTGAAGTTAAAAAGATAACGATTATACAACATAGAAAATTTCATCAAACAATGATAAGTTTTCCTTCCGAATTACATTCATTTATTGACAGACGGTTTTTAATAATGTACATCTACTCTAAAATATGGAGATCAAACAAATTTTACGCATGATAAAAAATTTTTAAATTTAGGTTTTTAAATATATGTTCTTTATTCAAACGATGCTCTCTATTAAACGAGTTGGATGGGTTGTTCAGGCTATTGCCAGTGCGAAAGGAGACTCTCCTATGTTGTACACACCTCACAAATATATTTTTATATATATTATTTTGAACAAAAATCATTTCTTTACGATAAACAATACGGCTTTCGCTCTAAAAAATCAACAACAGAGGCTATATTAAATCATTTACAATTCCTCTATTCTAATATAGATGAAGGAAAACCTGTCTTCTCTGTATTTCTTGACTTTCGAAAAGCATTCGATTGTGTGGACCATAAAATACTACTCTCGAAACTACACTGTTATGGCATTCGAGGGATTGCCCATGATTGGTTCAGATCATACCTAACAAATCGGAAGCAATACGTTGTCATTGACGACGCAAAATCAGACCCACAGACAATTAGCCATGGAGTTCCACAAGGATCTGTTCTTGGGCCTCTCCTGTTTCTGATTTTTATCAATGATATTGTAAAATCTACATCATTCTTCAAGTTCATACTTTTTGCCGATGACAGTACGCTTTCTGCGGTCCTTCCGAACCAAAATCCCGCTATGATTGTGGAGAGTATAAATAATGAACTTCATAAGGTTTCATCGTGGCTCAAAGCTAATAAAATAAGCCTTAATATTGATAAAACAAATTATATTACATTCTCATACAAGAAAGATGTATCTCTTCCATGCATTAAAATTGGCGAAGGTGAAATCGAAGAAACCAACTCATGTTAATTTCTGGGCATCATAGTAGATAAACATCTGACCTTCAAAGAGCACATCACTCATATTAGTTCTAAATTATCAAAATCCATCGGAATCCTGAATAAAGTTAAAAATTTTCTGCCTGAAATAGCTTTACAAATGCTCTACCGAACGCTTATTTCTCCATACTTGCAATACGGAATAGAAGCATGGCACGGAACTGATAACAATAAAACCAACAAAATTTTTACTCTGCAGAAAGAGCTGTCAGAGCGGTAAAGAACCTAGAATATAATGCTCACACAAATGATTCTTTCAAAAATTTACAAATACTTAAACTTTCGGATCTCTACAAAATCTCCATCTGTAATTTCATTTACAAAACACTAAGAAATGAAGGCGACAATAGCCTAAGACAATTATTGACTGCGCAAACTGGTCATCACAACCATTTAACCCGAAATAGAAGTAAATTCATGCTTCCTTATTATTCGAAGGCCCGGTCGCAACACAGTATCCTCTTCGTTGGAACCAAAACTTGGAACTCTATACCTGCGGAGATCCGTAAATGTAATTCGTACAAAGTATTCAAAAGACATCTTGAGTCTCACTTCCTATCAGAATACTAGTCGTGTAAGATCACCATGTCAAATCTTGCCTCCTACATGTAACTAATGATAATGTAATACTGTAACTCGCTTTGGGTAACATAACCGATCTTCAGGCTGCTCTTGAATCATTTTATCGAACATACTGTTAAATATAGCCGATTTGACCTATATTGTAAAATACAGCATAAAATATCGAGTAAATTGTCTCAATGATCAGTCTAATGCGAAACTAGGTTAAGTAAACTAGGTTAAACATTATTGTACACCTTAGAATAGCGTGATGATAGGATGCCCTAGAAGTCGCTGAACTTGTTCGGGCCCACAGATAGCTATACTCAAACTTAACCATTGTACTAGACTTAAGAAACATTCTACCTCTGTATCACCTGTGGTAAATAATTGAAACGCAGTGCTTCGATGTGAGATAGCCCGAAGCTGTCACATGTACAATATATTGATTTACCACTGAGGTGCGCATCATCACCTCTGAAAAATCACCTCGTTGATCAGCCTACTCTACGTGCTCATTTCTCCGATCAAAATTCTCAAGGTTGAGGTTTTTTATAAAACACGAAGACCCGTCATCGTGAGGGTTGTCAGATGCTGTACAGCCAAATTTCAATCGAAGAAGCTCTTAATTGTCAATTCTGGCAGAGGAAAAACAGGTAGCGTAGCCGACAAGTTAACTTTTACTCTCAGATATAGCGCTACTAACATTTGAAATGTTTGTAAATCAGACCCCAAAAATAGTGAGGTAATCACGAATCCTCTGGCGTAACTTCGTATTTAGGGATAATATTCGTGACATAAGATACACTCAATTCTAGAAATGTGCAAGATCTAATTCAAACCTCAATTGGGGCGAATAAGAACAAGATCAAACTTTGAAATAATATTCCAGATACGTTGAAACGGGACTTAATTTTACCGTCTAAGATCATGAATGAATAAAACTGTCATTTAGGTAGGAGACGCGTGTATAACTTGTGCCACATCTCCTGCTTGACAATACTGCGAATTTTAGCACAAAATAATGCACCACTGAAAAAAAAAAAATTAAAGAGAAATTAACTACTACCATTTCACAATCAATTCCTGAAAATAATATTAGAAAATTTAAATGTCGGGATGCGTTTGCACATTCATATTTAGTGGTGTCCTAACTCCAAGATACTAAAGACTGGTTGCACGAATAAAATGAAGCACAGCTAATGAGCGTCTTCATGAGTTTAGCGATGATCACCCTAGAAGCGTCGAACAGAGGCAAGGAGCACTCCAAGGAAGCGAAAAATTAAAGAGTGAAGTAGACGAGCAAAATTCGTAGGCACTTGTGAATAGCTCACGATTTACTCTAGTTCGTTCTAGCTCACAGCGTCACACAAAATACTGAATTTTTATAAAAATATTCTACACATGTTTGAATTTAGCTTAACTGTCTAAAATAAGTTTGTCCTAACATTCTTTGGTATGAGTAGAGATTTATTCGTAGGTTTTAAGCAATAAACTACTACACATAAATGGCAAGCATAGGGGATCGGCCAGATCAGTATACTCGTAAATTAAAAAATAGAGTAGGGACAATGATGACGTTAGATTATTAATTATTTTAGCGTTGCAATGCATAATAATAGTAGTAATAAATAAACATCAAAAGGCGTCTAAGCATCAGGGCACTTCGGAGACTTCTTGGTAAATAGAAAGTCGGAAATTGCCACACTCGACGGCCGCCCACATCAATTTTGATACCAACCGTGACCTGTTGGAAATAAGGTAATTTTATTGACGGAGAAAATTACACGGCACGCAAACAATTTGACGGTGCTAGGTTTGAAATCTTCTGAAAATAGATTTGAGTAGAAGTTTTCAAATTAGGATTAGGAGTACAGGATTAGGATTAGGAGTAACAGATTAGGCAGAACACCTAACACCTAGCATATATTCAAGTTTTAAAATTTCCGTTTGCAAGTCACGGGTTATAATTTAGAGTACAACTCGAGATCGGGAAAGTACAGCCACATGAGGGCTAGCGAGGAACATTCAGGACAAATGCACTCACTCATCACAAAACCTACCCTCACTTTTAAATTCCTTTGAAGTCCACATGACGACGGTGTAGAAGAAAAGGTGGATTACGGGCTGCCCTATCGCTGAAGCGATGGACTGCAGCAGAAGGCACTAACTCCCATCAGGGTCGACCCCGTAGTTGAGGAGATAGGTAGCCGGGTGCAGGGCAGTCGCAAAGCCGAGTCAGACCGCAAGAGCGTCCGTCATCACACCAGAGCCGTCAGCCATAAGCCTCTTCCGTGACGTCGAGCGCAGGGATCCGAAGTACTGGTCACGGGCGCTACTAGTTAAAAACACACATCCTGAGGGCTGCTTCGAAGAAATAAGCAAATTAAAGATGAATATAAAATAGATAGTTCTCCGTAGGAAGGCGTGTGTATGCTGCGAGTGCTGTGAACGCTGAAGCGTGCCTGAGGTTTCTCAGGAATAAATGATAACGGTATGTATATGATAAAGGCACACTGTACCGAACGTCACAAAATGAAAAACTTTAAATATAACATACTAATTTCTTAAATTTACGATTCCTTAATGCTGTATAAATTAGTAAGAAAATGGTTTTCTTCAACAGTATAGGGTATGCTGTATTCTTAAACTTACAGTTTTACCTTACAACAGAGGGCCGTATACATAAGTGCAAATATTCATTTCAGTTTCCCACTCCAAAATTAACATTCATTGATTTTCACACCATGATCATTCAGAAATGAGGAAATGCACCATCAGCAATTTCTTGACCCCTTTCTAGCAGATATGCACCAACTTTAGTATTTTAGGAGTGTTTAGAACGAAATGGAGTATCTCCTTCGAATAAAGAAGTTAATATTGAAAATGTATCATTGCTAACTTTGTTCCCCCACAAAGGTCAATTCAAATGCTCGAAGAAAAGTGTTTCATCAAGTATTCTATAGCAATTTGTATGCTACTTTTAATTTTAAATACAGTTTTTGCCTCCACCAATGCTTTCCATGACTGAATTGGGAAATTTTATTGATACAATCCCATTGTATTAAAAATAATGTTCTGCGGCAAATTGTACCTGGACTTCAATTGCACTATTTGCGCATAATCAAACAATGCCTCGAGATTTTTTTGGTTTTCAGATGTCTTTTCTTCTTATCTATTTTGAGACGTTACTTCTCTTTTTTAGTCCCCTGAAATTCAAAAGTTACGCGTCTATCTAATGAATAACAACTTAAATGATTATAATTTATTTTTTTCAGTTCCTATTCATGGTTATGCATCCTGAAAAAGTCTTTAAATTCATTCGTTTAAGTGTTCAATCCCAAGTGAATGTTAAGCAGATAAAGTACTTGGTCATTTAATATGACACGATTCTGCTCATATTTACTCTAAAGTTTAATTGGCCATATTTAGATAATTCTAGCAAGAATATTAACTTTTTATTTGTTTAGTTGAATAAAAACTGCTTTTAAATAAGATTATGAAAGTCTAAATGAGTGATAATTTTTACGAGAAATGTAAACAGATAGTTTTCTACGTAGATAAAATAACAACACATCTGCTTCTATGAGTTATTTATGAACATTTTTTGTATTATTTGATCATAGAACAATTTTGCGCTCATCAAAAGGATGATGGAAATAAAACTACGAACGGATCAGAGAGCATTCCTAGGGTAGGAATTTAGTTGTTGTCACAGCAAATGAATATCTGCCAAATTATACTGAAAAATGACAAAATAAGCTGAATGAGAAGGACATACGAGCAACATGCACAATAATTTAACTCGCACGGGAAACAAGATGAGGATGAGAAAACAAAGACTGACATGTACATAAAATGATATCCAGTTTACCGCAACACAGACAACAAAATGACCGAGGAGACTTAAGCAACATGGTGTGGTTAAATTTAAGCTCTTCTAGCTGACCAGGAAAGCCCCTAAGGTATCATGATATTGAAAATGAAAAAGTATCAGTTTATTATTTGTAATATTTCCAAACTTTAATATCTACTAAAAGTATGCGTACAGAAAATCTACCCATATCCCCCTTGGAATTTATTTATTTAAAACAAAACATTTCGCGAAACAAACAATTAAATAGTTTTTGCCATGAGATGTTCAACTTGCGTCCACGGTATTTTGTAGTACATTCAGTGCAAAATCACTGTTATCTTCCTTAAAAGTCATTCTGAAGTTGAAACTCGAAACATATTTTCATTATATGTTTAATACATTTCGATTGTGCTTAATTTGAGTGCATATTGAAACTGTTTGAATCAGTTGGTTGCAAAATAACTGGGATTCTATTGATGAGAACGTAGGCTGCCCATTAGGTTAGAACATCTCAGGTAACATGAACCAAAGATGACATGTTAAAGGTAAAGCGAAAATAAGCTGAAACCATATTTAATCAGTAGAATTTTCTTTATTAAAATTTCCAGCCCCATTAATTCCTTTTAACAAAGAAACTTTTTGTAAATAATGATTATTATTGAGCTTTATATTCAAAATCATTAGAAGTCACTCAACATTGACAGTAAGTTATGGATTTGTGTTTGGAAGCATATTTCATTTTCCTGTTCCATGCTGTGATTTTTGAACAGAAATGTGAATAAATTTTTTGATAGGCTCCTTCATACGAGTGAAAGACGCTTACAATGGTTCGAAGTTCTTCAACATTTCACTAATATGCTTTTTTAGCGTATTGCTGCATATATTTAGGTATCATAGTTGTAGCTGAAGTCAAGTTACCTTCAACAATCGATTTATTACTAACAAAAGTGGAAAAATATCCCATATTTCAGTGTTCAAGTGGATAGTCTGCACTGCATTTCACCAATATAAGTTCTTCACTAACGGAATTTTTAAATCTGTACGAAATGCTAACAACAATCGATGGTTTAATAACAGGTGTCTTGCAGCGATAGATTGACAAATGATAGCTTTACAACATTGGCCGCGGTGGGTTAAACTGAAGTTCAATATTCAACTCAAATTTAAAGTCAATTGTGGAAAGAAATTTTGAAAATAGCAACCGTTAACTGGATAGTAGCGTCATTTAGTTCAATGAAGTATTTATGAAAATTGATTTTGTTACTACTGGTAGGTACGCAGCATTTTGAAAATGTCCTCCAAATACACTGGCGACTCACGCAGCGGTCAAAGTGTTTAGCATATCTCAACATAGACCACAAACACCAGAAAATGCAGGAACACTTTGGCATGAAATCTAGAAACAAAATTCAAGTATAGCGCTTTCAGAGTTAATATAATTCAATTCAGATTTTATCAACAAATGGGGTGATGTTTCAACCTCTATTTTGAAGCGTTATCAAAAATCTTGGAAATATTTACTCAAGGTGCTTTAACATACATTATACAGTAGCTACTGATTATATTTTTCAGTTCAGTATCGTAGAACTCATAACATCATCTAACTCTCGTTTTATGTTTGAGTACAAGAGTTTTTAGCAATTGAATGAATTTGCATACCCTTAACCTGAATTATTTGTTGCTCAGTAATTTTTCAATAAGTTCAGCGCCGAATCAATTCATGTGAGTCAAGATTAAATGAGACTACTGTATTTTCCCAAAGGCATATTTTCGAAAAACTCTCATTTGGCGGGAAAAACACCTAACGGGACTAAAAAGATCAAGATAAATCTTTCGAATTAAAAAAAATCAGTCATCAGAGTCTTAAAATTCAAATTTGGGTGCTAAGAACATCAAGCATTCCCTTGCTCTGCAGTTCACAAGTTAAATTACTGTAAAACATTCTCATCACAGAGGTATCATTCATATAGAAATTTCAAACATCATAACAAACAATAATTGAGAGTTAATTCCACTGCCTTGTTACATGCGTGTATAGACCTATGGCAAAATATGAACGAATCCTGAAATGCCGAGGTAAAAAATACTTAAAGGCTGAATTCGTACTTTTAAAGAGTCAGCTGTTAAGACAAATTCCTTATCGAAAATCCGTTTCCTATTGACAAGTTGTATGTTTTAGATCGGTTTTTTGTCTGTGCAAACTCTGTGCTGCGCTCTCCTAACGAATACTTGGAGTGTGGGGCTGCCAACTTGAAACAGCTGCAGTCGTCCCACTACAAAAGCGAGTAACATCACGTCAGAAATCCACCTTCATATGAAGCAAGAAAAAAATTTCTTGTGTTTTTCATGTATAGGTGCATATTTAAACGGAAAAATGTGCTCTTATTCTAAAAAATACTGCGGTCGAAACAATTAGGTGGATATAAGTAAATTTATTCATTTTGGTGTATTACAAGAATACGTAGCACTGATATACAGGTATTTACACCTTGTTGGGCGATATTTTTCTGCAGTAAGAGAACAGTACAGTAGATGAAGATCAGTCAAATCATATTGAAAATGATAACGCAAGCTGTATGAGAAGAACATAAGAGCACCATGCATAAAAATTTAACTCGCAAGAAAAAAGCATGTGACCGAACATTCCCTGCCGATTACCACAAAAAAATAACGGGCATCGGGTTCTACAGATTTTTGCTGCGGGCTATGACTGCAGAAAACTTCGTTCCCGATCGCTGTCGATTATACTACACATGAGACGGTCTAAAATTTAATAGGTATTAATCTTTAGACACCGGCATTCCATGTCAGAAATTGATGCAAATTTCGTTGGTAATTGCTGATTGGATTGGATCAAAAATATCAAGACGGATGGATAATTAGATTTCTGTGTCATCAGGGAATACTCAGGCTGCCTGCTTATTCAATGGTGAGTAATATTGCCAAGGAGGGAACTTCTACTTTACTGGAGCAGGGAAAAATCTTCGAGATGGCTGCTTTATATGCATTACTTTGAACCGATGTCATTTTAAATTCATTATATTCAATGCTCGCAAATGACGAACTGATTCATTGGAATTTTATATCACCCTATAAAAAATTACGAATAATGTAGTTTCTTTGGGTAGTAATTCGCGTTTAAGTCGACAGTGCTCCATACCAGCGAAAAAGTATAGGGCAGAATATTCTAATAGGGGTTGAGTTGATCTAATTAATACAGGATTAGGTTGCGTGGTTGCCGGATTGTTAATTCTGTCTTATGAGGGTTTAGTTTCATTTAATGTTTTTTTAAGACGGATACATTATTGAAATCATGCAGTATTTCGCCTATACTACAACTGCTGTCTCTTTTATTTCATTTTCATCAGAAAGACGTATTTAATTTATGTTCATTCCAATAGCGCAAGTTTGAAACGTTGCTAGCCAGAGATAGCAGCGACCGATGTGGTAAAATTTTCCAGCGTGGGGACAAAACTGTTTCAAGAATGCGTTTT